>JAQSUU010000248.1:7171847-8470796 GCA_038087645.1 Saccharum hybrid cultivar R570 | reverse complement strand
GAAAAACTTGAAACTTGTGGGTGCAAAATGCTTAATCTAGTCTAAGTAGTTGCTTGACATGATATAGAGAATTAGACCTTGCTATGAATTTGTTCTAAGAAAGACTTGATATCTAGAGATTTCATCTTCAAAAATGCTAAAATCAAAAGTTCCTCAATGATCCAAAATTCCTACCAAAGCCATATGACATGATCTTTACATATACAAACCCATAGTCATATGCTGCCTGTATTCATGGTGAGCTTTGTCAAATTGTTATGACCAATGTTGAGATTCTTTTCATGCACCCATGATCAAGATTCACGTACACTTTACATCCATCAAAATAAAACTCTATGTAAAATATCTCTCTCTAAAAGTTATCAAGAAAGTATGGGCTATAAGAAAAATAAAAAAAAATATGAGAATAAAAGATGCCATGCCAAAAAGCATGAGCCAAAGAAAAAGAGAGAGAGAAAACAATGGGTACTTTGATGCCAGCCAAAAAGAGAGAAAACAATGGGTGCAAAGACATCCGCCAGAGAGAATAAAAGATAGCCCATACTTTCAAAGATTCCAAAAAGAGAGTTATGACATTAGAGCTCATAAAAATACAAAAAAATGTTCCACACATTTGCACAATCTTGATCAAAGTGTATGACTAGTCTCTCCTATGGTCTGGTTTTTTTTGACTTAGCAACATGACATGATGCAAGTGTGCCGCTTTTATACCTACCCAAAACTCCACATAAGGCCTTATTAGATGGTAGGGTAAAAGGCAAAGTCTTTGGTGAGGAAAGACATACACTTCTAAGAGATCAAGAGTATCATTAGAGGAACTACATTTTAAATTTCAAAACTATAAAAAAAACCCCTGGATAGACGGTCTACCGAAAGAACAAATGATAAGCAGGTTTGTTCATCTGTTCTGTCTTGCAACCACCTAAGACTTGGAGAAGGCCAAAAAGCTCCACAAGCAACAAGGTAATAACGGGTAGATAAAATGCCAATTCATTCAAATTATAGTAGAAAACTTTGTTATAAACCTGGCATATTTGAAATGTAATTGGCATAGTAGCAACTCCTGATCAACAACCAATGTCTTAGCTTTTGCTCGAGGATGAGCAAATGGTAAGCTTGGGAGAGTTTGTTGGCGGTCATTATCGACACATTTATACCGCCAATATAAGTCCAAAAAGGAGAGAATTATACATTTTACACACATATACCTTTGCTATTAACCGAATTCCACTTGTACTGGAAGAATTGTCACTCTGCAGGAAATAGCACCAAGTACAAGTGAAATACACCAAATAGTACGCTTTCTGGAATGCGTAAAGTGGCAAAGGTGGAGCAACAGGCCAAACCATGACCAAACCAAGCTGAGCCCACCATGCCACGATGATCCAGACCCAGAAGTGAGGCGGTGGCACGAAGACGGGGCCGAGGGGGGCCAGCCCAAGCGCGCACGCGCCCTGGGTGTGGCCGCGCCCCCCTAGCACCCCTCTGGCCCATCCTTCGTGTGCTGACAGTATTGAATGAGAGGAGGACGGTGTGGGAGTGTGCTCAGGAATATTCCCTCTGCAACCGCCTGCCTCCACACTATATAAGAAGAGGGAGGGGGAGCTACACCACACACACCATCACTTGGAGCACCACACCTCACTCTCCACCTCCTCTCGTTAGCCTAGGTTAGTATAGTAATAGAGATGTAGAGCGGAGGCAAGAGTTATCAAGGAGGGCTTGGCTCCTTGGAAGAAAGGATCCTTGGGTATGAAATACACATCTTATTCTTCCAAAGTCATGCTCTCATTTTGTATATAAATAGTTGTGCTATAGAACTAGAGTATAGTTTTCATGTTATAATCTTGACATATGAACTAGCATATAGTTTGTGTGTGATGATCTTAACATGTTCATATGACATGATCTTAGCATATGAACTAGACTATAGTTCATATGCTAGGGTTTCATCATATAAAACTTTATGCTTAAACATTCATGTCATATGTCTGTTGAGGATTAGAGCTAAGTACAGGTGGTGGTTCATCATGCCTTCGGGTACGCCCAAGTTCTTTACCTGTCGATCCGTAGGGTCAGGGACCGCGGGGGACTTGGGTGGTCACTATATACATGGGCGAGGTGCCTGAGTATATAGGTTTGGGTGATTGCATGCCCTTTCCATGGTCAAGGGGTAGGCGGCAGGTGGTGATAGCCCTGTCCATCCTTTGAACCCCCCATGTTCGACTGGGGTGTAGGAGTACGTAAATTGTCACATGAGGTTGCTGGCAGACCAGTACTCGGTGGTCTCCCGATCCATTCTCATGCATAGCTCTAACTCTATACCATGTATGTGTATGATCATTAACTGTTCTTTGCACGGCTATATTAGACATGCCTGCTCCACTTAGGACCATTCTTTTATTCTTTGTTTTCCCTTTTAT
Source organism: Saccharum hybrid cultivar R570 (assembly GCA_038087645.1). Lineage (NCBI taxonomy): Eukaryota > Viridiplantae > Streptophyta > Magnoliopsida > Poales > Poaceae > Saccharum > Saccharum hybrid cultivar. Next base: position 8,468,373 of record JAQSUU010000248.1, on the reverse strand, counting down.
CCTTGAGGTTAGCCCAAGTGTATGTCACACTATCTTGAACCTTATCATGTCTTACCCTATATTGAGTATTGGTCTATTATGCAGTCATGTTATCTTGCCCATGTCCCCATTAGAGACTTTTACACCATGCCTTCCTTTGGGAAAATATAAATAACAATACCCTGAATACTTCCGGGTGAAATGCTACAGCGATAGATCCATGCGCTTATGGACAATATTTGTAAACGTTATGACCTATCTGTTGGCATTACTTAGTATTGTTGCTAGGATACACCAATTCTAGTAGTGATGCTAAGAAATGCCAACAAGCATTTCTGACACCATTGTCGGGGATATGTTTTATATCTATTCTTAGTAACGATGTTAAGAAATGTCAACAAAAAGTTAAGCATAGAATTTGAAAGTAAGGATCAACCTTAGTGCAGTTTTTAGCAAAAGTATTCTTCATCTTGCTACAGACTCACCTTGATTCCCCTTACCCTGCATATCCTTGGAGTCTTTTCTTTAGTCGGGTAAGACTTGTTGAGTACCCTCAAGTACTCAGGGTTTGTTAACCCCTGTTGCAGGATCTGACTTGAGCAGCTTAGTGAGGTCATGTCAGTGGGCTCGACATGGTCTGGCTACCTCTTCTACTTTAGGTGTTTCTTCTTGAATGCTTCCGCAATCTACTCATCTTTTTGGAGTTTAGATCAAAGTTAACTCCTACATGTTTTGTAAAACTAATGTTATATTTATTCCGCACTCTGATGTAAGATATTTTATATCAAATGTTGTAATGTTGTAACAACTCCTTTGTTGATCCTATATGAGTTGTAAAACGTGGATGATTCGGGTTTCCCGAGGACACCTGACAGACTATTCAAGTTCTGTGGCTCTCATGTGTAGCAGTCAGAGGCCTTAAGGGAAATGGCAGGTGCATGTGGGCCATATAATTTGGGTGGTTCTACCACAGCTGGTATCAGAGCTCATACATTGGATCTGCTATAACATTACTTGCGAAAACTTCAAAATGAATTTACAAGTTAAAAGTTTTTGAAGGTATGAAATTAAAAATGTTCCATAATCTCCCTTATGCTTGCTATTCAAATTTTGTGAAGACTTTCTGGTGACTTGAATAGAAGACGAAGAAAAGTTTTCAACTCTTCTTCAACAAGTCAAGTTACAAGTCAACCTTCTTCAACAAGCTAGATAGAGAGAGTTGAATTTTCTTCGACAATTTTTTGCTAAGTGTCTTTTCAACATCCCATCTGGTGGTATGAAGATAATGTATAAAGTATTTCCCTATATAAATAAGTTATTTACTGACTAACGTTGAGAAGACGTTAGGACGAGCATGCATCATATCAGTCAATTAAAGGTTAAAATGAAATAATGATGATGTTATGATTTCTTCCTTCCAATATAGGGACAACTATTCTCCGTTATAGTTGTTTCATTTTTATCTCATCTTACACCAGATTTTTTCCATAAACTTTCCTTAAATTATCTTCGCTCCATAAGTTACTAGTCCTTGAGGAACTTCTGGAAGCAATTATTTTTATGCCAACTCAATACAAAAACCTGGGAAAGATCCTTGACTTCTCCACCTGTGCAAGTGTCATATCTTGGTTTCCCCTATCTTGACACATGCTACTCCTTGAATTTGATGGCCAACATATGTGGTTGAAAGTTTCTGCAACTGTATCTTATGGTGGTACTGGTACATCATCGAAACTTGGCAACCCTTTCACTTCTTGGTGTTGTTTTTGATTCACATGTTGTTTAATAATTAAAATGATTTACTTAAGGAATTAGTTGTTAAGATGTATGCATATGATTCCTGTAGTTATTGTTTGTATATCATGATCTTATATGGTTGCTTATGCATGCCAATGCTAGATTAATTTTTTAGGATAACATGTTTATATGGTGTCTTATTAATGTAAGTAGCAAAGTGTGTTGCTCATGTAAATTTACAACTTTTGTTCTCTTTTTCATATGTTTAAGACATGGTCGTTATTAAGTAGGTTTTGTTTAATAAAAGTGAGTAACTTAAACACCCATAAGTAATCTTCATACTTAAAGCATGTTTAATATGTTTTCATGTTATCTTTAACGTTGATGCTTAGCTATGTAATAGCTGCTTAAGGCTCATATAATTAGTTTTTCATGCATAATCTTGCTAGTAGTTAAGTGATAAGCTTTGTTTCATATGTGCATATGATATGTTTCAAAAGTAGCATGTCTATGTTTCATTAGTGTTGCATATCAATGTTTCAGATATAGCTTTGCTATGTTTTAAGTTGGTGCTGAAATGTTGCATTCAAGGTCTCACCTAGTTTTATTTAAGAAATGATAGTATGGCATATGTAAGGTTTCTTTGATGTTAATTGTCCATCTAAACTCTTTATGATTCTTTGATTAAAGTTAAGTGAATCATTAACTAATACTGGTTCATGTTTACATAAAGTGTTTGTTTAACTAAAATAGATGTGCCTTGCTATCCTAGTATGATAGGTTTGTTTAGTGCTTAATTAAATAAATTGCTTTACAATGCTTAAGCAATTGTGATGTAATCTTGTCTCTGTTCGGTTTGATCCTTATAATGTGTTGGTCAAGAATTACAATAATTATGTCCTATAATGGTATCGTGATTTATGACCTTGGTGCAGTGTTGAAACATGCGGTCACTTATGGTTGGCCACCATAAGGATGTATCGCTAAGCGCTCGCTAGCCAGGGTATATCTCATGATCCATTATAGTTCACCGTTAATGTAATTTCTCTCTCTTCTTGGAATCTCTTTGGGAAATTCACGTCGATGTTTCTCCTGAATTCCTAAAGAATCATTGTCAATTACAACCTTTCGTTGAACTCGGTTGTAATTCTTAAACCTATCCTTGTTGCTTTTTGAACTTCTCACCAGAACATGTGCTTGACATATTTCCTTTTCCATTAATTGACCCACGGGTTTTGGTACTCTAAAATCTCAGGATGAGATTTCTTTAGGGGGGTGATTGTAACATCCCAGATGTTAAAAGCTACTAAAACTTGGTCATGAGTATCATCATGCATCACCAACAAGCATTGTTGCATACATGCACCCTATGTTTAAAATATAGCACTCATATGTTCATTTGTTGCATTACAATGTTGCATATGTTTCATATGTTCCTAGAGTTATAATTCCCATACATGTTTCGTATGTTTCAATGCTATGTTTCACATATAAAATGTTGTTACAAGTATCAAATAGTGCTTAGTGATCTTTGTTAATTTATGTATGAGAATTTACTTAAATAAATAAAATTGGTAAATATAAACTTTATATAAAAGTTAAGCATAGAACTTGAAAGTAAGGATCAACCTTAGTGCAGTTTTTAGCAAAATTATTCATCTTGCTATAGACTCACCTTGATTCCCCTTACCCTGCATATCCTTGAAGTCTTTTCTTTAGTCGGGTAAGACTTGTTGAGTACCCTCAAGTACTCAGGGTTTGTTAACCCCTGTTGTAGGATTTGACTTGAGCAGCTTAGTGAGGTCATGTCAGTGGGCTCGAAATGGTCTGGCTACCTCTTCTACTTTAGGTGTTTCTTCTCAAATGCTTTCACAGTCTACTCATCTTTTTGGAGTTTAGATCAAAGTTAACTCCTACATGTTTTGTAAAACTAATGTTATATTTATTCTGCACTCCGATGTAAGATATTTTATATCAAATGTTGTAATGCTATAACAACTCCTTTGTTTTTTCTTAGGACACCCAACAAACTATTCAAGTTATGTGGCTCTCATGTGCAGCAGTCAGAGGCCTTAAGGGCAATGGTAGGTGCATGTGGGCCATATAATTTGGGTGGTTCTGCCACAGGAACGGTCTCGCACCCCACGGTGGGCGCTAGGACAAGTCCCGAGGCCTGAACAACACGCCACCGACATTATGGTTCAGGGGCAACCCTAAAGGATGCGAGGATGGATGAGCGGGCAACAAGGAAGCTATCCGCCTGGCTCAGGGGCTAACCCCGTGTAGCAACTGACCAGAGAACGGCCACGCCCAAAGGCTCGGGGGCTTCCCGCACACGCCCCGTCATCCATAAATGCCTCATCCCGATGAATAAGCCCTTGAAGGGGTCCAATACCCCTTCCAAGGCCTTAGGGTCCACACCTGGCAGGTGCGCTCGCACGCACCCACCGGATATGACTCCAACCCGCCAGGGGAACAGCGTCGACCGCAATGGAGGACCACAGCTGCATCATTCTCTAGCTTCTGAAGGAATGTCACATTCCTCCAAAGGCTCGGGGGTTACTGTCGGGGATCAATATCCCCTAGCTCCTAAAATGACTGGGTGGACACAGGGTTCAGGGTGCAGATCAGGACCCCACCAGAGGGGCCCACTGAGTGATGCGGCTAGGGATGCTAAACATGTGTTGGCGCCCAAGACTAAGGGCCATACTCCAGCTTACCCAGGCCTTGCGGAGAGGGCTCGGGCGAGCCAGATGCCTCGGGCACCCGCTTCCCATATGCCCGAGGCACCTGACATCACCCAAGAGCGCTCGAGCCACCCACGGGGCACGCGGGTCTCAACTCTTGTCCACATTCTATCTCGGGTGTGAGAGGGAGCGGGACTGGGGGACCACCGCGTCGTGCATTCCCATCAGAGGGACGTACGGGAGACGTGGGAGGCATGGCGAAATACAACATGACCCCAGTCACGTCGACCATGCCACTGGCCATGCTATTGCAGGGCAAGGCCCGCTAATAGGGCTACGAAACCTAGTCTCTCTCTCTCTCTCTCTTCTCTCTACAGGTCAAGGAGCATGCGACGTGCGAACCCCAAAAAGGTGGGCATGACACTAGTATGAGCCACAGCTGATGACATGGCCCGGGCATGGCAACAGTGCTGCACGTACAACAACCCACGTTCAAGAGGATGCTCGAGTGTTGGCGGTCCTTATTGCATACTTTTACCGCCAACTTTTATATAGAATCCACACCAAACTTAGTGAATAGGGCTTTGAGCTAACTATTTCCATAAGTTTTGGTGATTGTTCATTCACAGGAGGACATACATGGAAACAGGCATAAATGGGCCAAGAAATACAAAAAAACCATGGGAAGAGAAAGAGGTCCACTTACCAAACTAAAAATGCTCCAAAAAGGTTATGGTTTTCTCTCTAAAAAAATTATGTGCCAGAAAGAGTATGGGCAAAATAAAAGGCATGCCAAAGAGCATGAGAAAAGAAAGCATGCCAAAGAGCATGATACAAAAAGAAAAAAATGAGATAAAACAATGGGCACTCAGATGCCCGCCCGAGAGAAAACAATGGGTACCAGATACCCGCCAGTGAGAATAAGCCCATACTCTCAGAAGCACTGTCAAAATAAGAGAGAGAATCATGATCCAAAGGAGTACAAAAAATCTACACATGCACAATTCTGATCTAAGGGTATGACTCTTCCCTCCAAGGTTCCAGAGTTTGACTCAACAATACACAAGGTAAGTGCATCTTCTCCATCCATACCTATGAAATCTAGATACAGCCTTTTAGAGGTAGGAGGAGCAAGAAAGAAAAAGAAATCAAAATAAATACCTTGGTAAGGAATTTGAAAAGAAAATTCATGAGTGACTTTGAGAGTATCATTTGAGGAGCAATGCTATTCTTTTTATGCAAAATTATCAAAACCCCAAGTCATAAAGCATGAGTAGAATAAAGTTGACTTGAATCCCAACTATTCCATCTTTCAATAACTTAAGATAATTTGGGAGATACTGTGAATGCTCATAAGTGCAGGAAAAAGCTAGGAATAATTTGTGTGCATGTTGAACATCTTCGAGAAACAACCACCTTAGTCCTTCATACCTTTACTCAAGGACGAGCAAAGGGCTAAGTGTGGGGGAGCTTGTTGGCGTTCCTTATTGCATACTTCTACTGCCAACTTTTATATAGAACCCACACCAAACTTAGTGAATAGGGCTTTGAGCTAACTATTTCCACAAGTTTTGGTGATTGTTCATTCACAGGAGGACATACATGGAAATAGGCATAAATGGGCCAAGAAATACAAGAAAACCATGGGAAGAGAAAGAGGCCCACTTACCAGACAATTTGGGCATCAACATAGCCCAAAAAGCCCAACAAAGAACCCAAGAAGTGGAGGCCCAAAACCCAGTCCAACTTCATCTCGGGCGGTAGGAGCAGGCCCGGGTAAAATGGATGCCTAGGATTCATCCAGACTCCAATTTGGGCCCACCACCCATCCACAGAAAGCTAACGAAAAGATCTATATGCTCACCAAATATGGGCCCTTTTGGCCCAAGAATGGGTGTATGCACGCTACGGGGCGCCCATGCTGACACGTCTCGGGCCCATTTTTCTATGCCGGTACCATTAATGCATGAGCAGGTCGGTTCTAGGGTGCGTTGCCTGATCCAATGAACCTAGATGCCAGAATGAGGTCGGTTTGGAGCATTGAAAAGGGAATATTCCATGGACATTCCTCCAACCTCCTCCTATAAATAGAGGGGCTCTCCTCCCCCTCACACACACCAGCAAGGAGCAAGAGCACCTCACTAAGAGTGAGAGCACCACTCAAAGGGCTTAGGGCCTAGTGGCCTAGCCCTAGTAGCTAGTAGAGTGAGAGAGTGAGATGTGAGGGAGGGAGCGGAAAAGAGCTAGACTTTTTGATGTCTCCCCGGACTTGTACCTAGGAACCAGGCTTGTCGGAGCTTCCCCAAACTTGTACCTCTACGAGTATTTGCTTGGCTCCTTCACGGGATGTTGGCTAAGTAAGTATTCGTGGTTCTTATAGTCTTTTATGTCTTTTGTTTAGTTGGGCTTTACCTATACTTCTTTGCGGGTTCATCGTCCATCCCCGTGGCAGATGCTCTGGTAGAAGGACCCCGGGGATGGGTAAGCCTTGTTTACACGCTACAGCAGTAGTCGCTAGCGTAGACGTGGTGTCTAGGCTAGAGGCTACCTTCGTTTGCCTCATTCCATATGGTCGAGGGGTAAGCGACAGGTGGTGACAGCCCTATCTGTAACAGAACCGACCAAATTATAAGAGTACAAGTACGAAAACAAGCACCGAAGCACTCAAATTTTCAAACTTGAGCCCATATAATTCCGGTAGTCAATCGAAATCACGAAGGATTTCAAACCAAACTGCTTACAACCAGGATCACATCATTCAACATACAACATCATACGATACATTTCACAAGTAGTTCTGAAATAAGTTTACACCACGGAGTAGCAATTATTACAAACCAAGTTTGAAAGTAGCGGAAGCATAACACACACACTAGTTAATTAAATACTGCCAGTCTGGATGATCGACAACCCACAAAAGCATGAGGAAAGTACATAAAGACGATCACGCCCTTGTGATCTAGTCATCGTCACCCGCAGGGTGGAGACACGTCTTGCAGAATCCCTGATAAAGCATGTCATCTGCAACAGGAGGGAATAAACCCTGAGTACTGGAATGTACTCAGCTAGACTTACCCGTCGAAAACCAGAAATAAGATGACACCAAGGATCATGCAAGGCTTACACAAGAGGCTAGCTGACATAACATTTTGCATAAAGGCATAAGTAATTTAAACTCTTGTAGCCTGTACTAGCAGTTATTTTTAGCAATTACCTGTCATCTATCTTAGCACCTGTACTAATCATGCACTTGGTTGTAATCAAACAATTATCATCATTATATCCAGAGCAGGTATGAATTGTGGCAACATTGTATCATTCCCTTAACCACCAGTTCATTTAATGAGATCTACGTTGCCGCTGCTCAAGTCAAGTGCTCACTAACCGGGAGCGACGGCGATTCGAATCGAATTCCCATCCAGCTGGAGGGGTATTTCTAACACTCACCGCGCAGGCCCCTGCCAGGGTCGCACAAGCCACCGTTTCATATGATTCAGGAATCGCGGGTCCGAATAATGTCGCGACCCCAAGGGCGACACTCTGCCAGGTGATAGGGACTCTAACCCCTCCTTGGTCTCACGCCAATGTCCCCAAGCACATCCTTTCTCTCCTCCAAGAAGCAACCTACCATTCGATTCCCGGCCTGAATCACATTACTCGGCTTCGCGGTCGGAACGGGTTATCCGGCCAACTAAGTGTTAGACTGCGTTCAACATGACTCAAGGACGTACAGCGAATCGGTCCTTAAACGACTCAGACGGGCATAGCTCCACACCCAAGACGTGAAGTGTCTTGCGGCTGTACTATCGAACTCCCGCCCGGTCTCAATTTCATTTTTAAGCATGGTTCCATTCACGATAGCCATAGAGCCACTCGTGACTCCTTCCTACATCTCGCGGATGACCGGAAATCACCCGACTTCTACCGTACTAAGCAGGGCTAAGCATTGACACGTGCCTAAACCTAAAATAGGATTAAGTACGATATCTGGACAAGGACAGGTATAATGCAACAAGTGTTTTCATATAACTCCTACAACTTAATGCAGTAAACAATTAAAAGTACTCAAGATTGATTTATAAATCAGTAGGTTCAGCATGCACCGGGGCTTGCCTTTCAGAAAGGTCGAAGGCCGGTGATCAGGGCACTCAGGAAGGTCGTCTGCGGGCACTCCTTCGCCTGCTGGATCCTCGGGCTCCTGCTGCTCCTGGTCCTCCTCCGGAATTACAGGCTCGAATTCGAGGAGTGTCACCCCCTCCGGTACACCTATTGCATGAATGCACAATAAATACAATGGATGCATAAATGGGTGCAACATGCTCGGAATGAAATGCATTTCAGAAATAAAATACTCTATTCAAGTTATTTTATTAGTACGTGCAAATCTCTTCTCCGGTGGAGAAGTACTTACCTAATCTACCCAACCTAAGATATAGCTGCTCATCCTCAGTTAAGGCCCTAACACCTAACAATTACAAAAGTAGCATGTCTTAGGATATCACACCATATCAATCAGCAAAACACCACAGTAAGCATTCTGGACAGCAGCTACTTGTTTTTATCACAACTGGAGATTTACAATTCCAAAAGATATGATCTAAGACAATCTGGAAAGCCTAAGAAATGCACTACAATTAATTTTCAGACCTCAACTCCAAACTCCTAAGTTTTCCATGTCAAACTTCACAAGTTCCAGAATCTGTTCTCTCAAAACAGAGAGTAGCAGATTTTTGAACTGCCACTTTAAACAACAGTAACTCTCAAACTACTAAGCCAAATGCTTCCAAATTTTGACACAAGCTAGTTCATCAAGTTTATTCCAACTTTGGTATTTACAAGTTTTCCAGAAACCACCTTTATCCAAGGTCAAACCTAGAAATACTATCAGCTGTCCAGAAAACCTAAAATTGTAAAGGTTAAATATTTATTTATGTGGCAAACATTCTCTAGGACCAAACTAATACTACTACAAGTTCACAAAGGTCACAAAAACACCAGAAAGTAAGGTTTGCCCACCTAGAATATTTATTTAAACCCATTTCTCAATTTACTTAAGTAATTAAGTGGAATTTCAAACATATATGTAAACTGCTCCTAAAATTCTACAAAAATCACAGGGGACTCTCTGACCCAAAAAGAGACTACTGTAAAATTTTGAACTCAATTTATTCACAGAAACTCTCTGAACAAAATTCACAAGCCCAAAAGGCTGATTTTTGGATAAATAACAAAGCATAGTAAAAAGTGTCAAACAACAGATTTCTAAATTTTCCTGGACACTCTAGGGTACCAAGACATTCTCCAAAAAGTTATATGAACATTGCACATGTAGAAAACTTACAACAATTCATTTAAGTATTTCCTAGAATAACAAGATAGCATAATAACTTGAAAAGTACTTAAGCACTGATGCCCAAATTTTTACCAGAGCTAGGGCTAGCATAGAGTAACCTACCCACCAAATTTCATGATTTATGGAACACTACAGCTCAAGTTATAAATTTAACAAATTTGCATGCATTCCAAAACACATTTAAAGGATCTATTAAATTCTTACAGAATTTAAACATCTCATGCCAGATCCATATTTTTCTAAAATACTACACATTATGTAGACCCTAATAAAATTTATCTCATGATTTTTGGATCATTAAAACCCTAGATCTATATTTTTCCAACTTGTACAAAAATCAGTGACAAAATAAAGAAATGAAATAAATCCTATTTGAAACTGGGCCGGCCCGGTTTGCTAGCGCGGCCCAGCCAGCGCGCGGCCTGCTCAGCGCTCCCGCCCGCGCGCGACACTGACGGGCGGGCCCCCGCGGTCAGCGACCGGAGATAGGGGAGGCGGAGACCCGCGAGCTCCGACGAGCTCGAGCTCGCCGGAGAAGAGCTCGCTCGGCCAATTGAGCACCGCCTCGTGTTCTCCGTCACCCGGTGCGTCAATTGGTGCTCGTGGAATGGATGGGGATGGGGTGGAAGGGGCTTGTCACCGCGAGCGGCGGCCGGTGATGTCCGGTGGCGGCGCACCGTCGACGGTGAGGATGTACGGTGCGGTCTAGGCTCGGTACGAGCTTCACCGAAGCTAGGCGGATCCATTTTGCTAGGAAGGGAGGATGGAGAGAGACCCGAAGCACCCCGACCACGGTGAGGTCCCATGGCGGGCTCCGGCGACCTCTCGGAGACAGGGAAGAAAGCAATGCGGCTCACCTTGAGTCAAATCGCTGGCTTCGGTGGGTCAGGGAGATGGAGGGTGGTGAGGCGGAGGGATTGGCGAGGTCTAGCGGCCGGTGATGCGGTGTGGCTCGCGCTTGAGCTCACCGGAGAAGAACGGCAATGGTGGCTCGGTTTTCTCCGCTCTGGAGATGAGAGAGGGAAGGAGGAGGAGAGGATGGGCGGATGAGGTCTGGACGACCGCAGAGACACTCTTCAAGGCGCTCGGCAGCTGGCCAAGGCGCCAGGTCGCGGGTGGCGCGTGGAGGACACGCGGCGGCGATGGCCTGAAACGGTCGGCCACCTGACGCTGACGAAACTGAATCGGGGATCGGTGACAGCGATGACCGACTGACAGCCGAAGTTTGAGCTTCTACACCTCCTAATCCAGCTCGAGTTAGAAGAAGATGATAATACCAAAATTGTAGAGCTACATGAGGACTACAAGTTTGTCAATTGGAGTTTGGGCTGGTTCGGCCTAGATTTGAAACTACAGAGCTCCAAAGTGGTGCCCCTTGAAACTGAAATGCAGTTTCAGAGATCAATGCCGACTGAAACCCTAACTTCTTGACACTATATCTCCTAAACTATTGAGAACCAGGTGATGGTGATATTGACAATGTTGTAGAGCTATGTGTGGACAACAACTTTGTCAATTGTCTCTAAGATTGGTTTGGCCTAGTTTGTGAGTTACAAGTTGCTAAAGTTAGGTACAGTGAAACTGAAAAGTCCAATTTCCAGACTTAGAATTTTTTCTAAGTGTTGATCACCACTCAAGCTGACTTGTGGGCCATTTTTGAGCATGCTCTGGTCATTTTCATGAGATGGCCATATTAGAACTTTGGTTCCTTATGAAATTCTCTACAACTTTGCTTAAGGTTGCTCCTCCATGCAAGATTTCTAAGCTGGACTTTTTAACTGGTCAAACTAGAGCCTTCTAGGGTCAAATGGTGGTCAACTTCTCTTGGAGGGCAAATTTGTAATTTTGGTCAACATGAAACTTGTTCCAAATGTTACCCTAAGTATAACTAAGGTGTTGTAGGTCATGATTGGCTACCTTACCTTTTTGTTACACCAACTATCAAGTACTTCATGAAATAAATCAAACAAACCCTAAAATAATCACATGTGTTGCATCACATAAAATAACAAACATGAATAATGCATGCTTATGCTTATGCCATGCAAATGCAATGCAATTAAGGACTAAACACTTGAAGTGTTACAGCCCTCCCCCCTTATAAAAATCTCGTCCCGAGATTTGGAAAGCGTACCATTTTTCATAGAATTCTTTATAACCATCCCGCAAATAATCCTCCCGTTCCCACGTAGCATCACTCTCACTTCCCTGATTACTCCACATCACTTTGTACCACTTAACCACTTTACTTCTAGTTACTCGTTCCTGAGTATCGATCACTCGGACTGGCTTTTCTTCATAGGTTAGGTCGGATTCCAGCCTGATATCACCTAAAGGAACTTGTTCCTCAGGAACTGGAAGACACTTTTTAAGCTGAGATACATGGAAGACGTTGAATATGGCACTCATTTCTGGAGGTAACTGAATTTTGTACGCAACAGCTCCACTCTTGCCTATGATTTGGAAAGGACCCACGTATCTTGGCGCAAGTTTCCGCTTAACACCAAAACGGTGGACACTTTTCATTGGAGAAACTTTCAAATACACGAAGTCTCCAACTTCAAACTCGAGTGGTTTTCTACGACGATCAGCATAACTTTTCTGTCTAGCTTGGGCTGCAGCCATATGTTTTTGGATGGTACGGACTTGTTCCTCAGCTTCCTCAACAAAAGCAATACCATAAAATCTTCTCTCACCAGATTCTATCCAATTTAGTGGGGTTCTACACCTACGACCGTACAAAGCTTCGAATGGAGCCATCTTAATACTCTCTTGATAACTGTTATTGTATGAGAATTCGGCTAAAGGTAACCATTTTTCCCAAGAACCCTTGGATGAAATGACGCATGCTCGCAACAGATCTTCCAAGATTTGGTTAACTCGTTCTGTCTAACCCGATGTCTGGGGGTGATAAGCAGAGCTTCTCACTAACTTGGTTCCCAGAAGGTGATGCAAGTGCTCCCAAAAGCGAGCAGTGAACTGGGGACCCCGGTCAGATATGATAGTACGAGGTATCCCATGAAGCCGGACTATCTGATTGAAGTACAACTCAGCATAGTCAGTGGGACGATAGTCCACTCTCACTGGGATGAAGTGAGCTGATTTGGTCAAACGATCAACAATTACCCAAATAGAGTTATGATTTTTGACAGTAGGAGGAAGTCCGACAATGAAATCCATACTTATCTCTTCCCATTTCCAGCCTGGAATGGAAAGTGGCTGAAGTAGCCCAGCTTTCATGTGCACAGCTTTAACTCTGCAACAGGTGTCACATCTAGCAACATATGCAGCTATCTCTTTCCGCATCTTGGTCCACCAATAAAGTGGCTTCAAATCATAATACATCTTATTGCTGTCAGGATGGATGGACAACTTAGAGGAGTGTGCTTCAGACATAATATCATTTCGAAGCTCTCGGTCCTTAGGCACAACTAACCTATCCTTGAACCATAGTACACCCTCTTCATCTATCCTGAACTGTGTAGTTTCTTGCTCTTTCATCTTACGCTTGATGTGGAATATACCAGTGTCAGTCTTTTGGAGCTTAATAATTCTGCTTTTGAGAGTACAACTGACAGTGATGTTGTACAAGACTGATGGATGTAGAAGGCGAGATCGATGAAAATCAGTTTCAGCTAAGGAATGACAATGAGACTTACGGCTTAAAGCATCCGCAACTACATTTGCCTTTCCTGGATGATAGTGCACTTGAAGGTTATAATCTTTAATCAACTCGAGCCATCTTCTTTGACGCATATTTAGCTCGGGTTGAGTGAAGATATATTTGAGGCTTTTATGATCGGTGTAGATATTGCAGACATTTCCCAGCAGATAATGCCGCCATACTTTCAAAGCATGAACAACTGCAGCCAGTTCTAAGTCATGCGTTGGATAATTCACCTCATGCTTCCGAAGTTGTCGAGAAGTATATGCAATTACTCGGCCTTCCTGCATCAACACACCTCCCAAACCTATGCCTGAGGCATCACAATAAACATCAAATGGTTTCTCGATATCCGGTTGTGCCAAAACCGGAGCTGAGGTTAGGAGGGTTCGCAGTTGGTGAAAAGCCGCATCACACTCAGGAGTCCAGACAAACCTGGTGTCTTTTTGCAGCAACCGAGTCATTGGCTTGGCTATTTTGGAGAAATCCGGGATGAAGCGACGATAATAGCCAGCCAAACCAAGAAAACTTCGGACCTCGTGAACCGAGATAGGAGCCTTCCAGTTTAGTATTTCCTGTACCTTGGCGGGGTCCACCATAATTCCTCCATCGGACAACACATGCCCAAGGAAAGGTACTTCACGAAGCCAGAATTCGCACTTACTGAACTTTGCATATAGTTGATGTTCACGCAGTCTTGTGAGGACTATACGCAGATGTTCAGCGTGATCCTCCTCATTCACAGAGTATACCAGGATGTCATCAATAAATACCACCACAAACTTGTCCAATTCAGGCATAAACACCGAATTCATCAAGTACATGAAGTGTGCGGGGGCATTTGTCAAGCCGAAGGACATAACAAGATACTCATAAAGACCGTATCTGGTAGAAAAGGCTGTCTTTGGAACATCTTCCGGGCGAATTTTAATTTGATGGTAGCCCGATCTTAGATCGATCTTGGAGAAAACTTTAGCTTTAGACAACTGATCGAACAAGATGTCGATTCGCGGTAGAGGGTACTTATTTTTGACAGTGACTGCATTGAGAGGTCTATAATCTACGCACATCCGCAACGACTGATCCTTCTTCTTTACAAAGATAGCAGGACATCCCCACGGCGATGAACTAGGACGAATCAACCCCTTCTTCAAAAGTTCATTCAATTGCACCTTAAGTTCAGCGAGTTCATTTGGAGGCATCCTATAGGGTCTCCTAGAGATGGGAGCCGTGTCAGGCAACAACTCAATTTTAAACTCCACATCCCGATCCGGAGGGAGTCCCGGCAAATCATCGGGAAAAACGTCCGGAAACTCATTTACTACTGGAATTTCGGCCAACGCCTTTGCTTGCACAGCATGAATTTTCCCCGACAATTCAACCTTTCTGGGAAGTTGTACTAGAAAACCCTTTTGATCTGTAGGATCTCTGAGCATAACTACCCGAGCGGATGTGTCAATGAGTACCCCATTCTGACTCATCCAATTCATGCCCAAGATAACATCTATGTCTAAACCAGGTAAAACCAATAGGGCAAGCGAATAACTTCGCCCTTCTATCTCAAACTTAAGGTTCCCCACTACTTTGTTTGTGGAAATATTCCCACTTGCCGCGCTAATACAATAACCCACACCTTCAACAGTATGCAACTTGTGTGCAAATTTAGATGCAAACTTAGGACTGATAAAGGAATGCGAAGCACCTGAATCAAATAGTACCACTGCGGGGTGTTGGTCAACTAGAAACTTACCAGCGGTGACCACCTCACCAGATGGAATTTCCTCAATGCTGTTATAATGGGCGTGTCCCTGACGACTACCTTGGTTGACATTTTTCTTAGGGTACGGACAGTTCCTGGACCAATGGCCTGGCTTGTTACAGTTCCAGCAAGGCATGTTGCTAGGGGGAACACTAGAGCTGCTCTGTCCAGAAGTCCCCTTTGGCAGAGCGACGGTATAAGCCTTACGGAACCCCGTCTTTGCAGCAGGCTTCTTCTGCGGCGGACGGAACTTTGTATTCTGAGCAGGTGGGCGAGGGGAAGACCTCGGTGCCGCTGAGGTCCTTGACTGAGAAGCACTTGCCTCAAGGGCCCTTTTACGGCTCTTAGAGGCAGAATAAATAGCATTGTTGTTCTCCTGGGTCAAAGCATCGCTGATGAAATCATTGAAAGTAGTACATTTGCTAGTGCCCATTGTTTTCATCAGTTTTGGGCCGAGGCCCCTTTTGAAGCTAGCAATCTTTTTGGCATCGGTATCCACAAACTCAGTGGCATACCTTGCCAGGTTGTTGAAGGACTGCAAGTATTCAGTCAGGCTTTTGTTTCCTTGCGACAGCCTCATAAACTCTGTGTGCTTGATTGCCATAAGACCGGGAGGGATATAATTTCCCCGGAATGCCGCCTTAAACTGATCCCAAGCAATCGGGACATTGGTAGGTAGTGTGGAACGATAGTGGCTCCACCAAATACCCGCTGGACCATGCAACTGATGGGAAGCATACTCAGTTTTCAGCTCATCAGTTAAACGTAGCAGACGAAACTTTTGTTCAATGGTATTCAACCACTCGTCAGCCTGCAGTGGTTCTTCCGCTTCCTTGAAGAGCGGGGGCTTTGTATCCAGAAAGTCCTTGAAATCGCTGTACTGATTTGGCTCTGGGCCCTGGCGGCCAGGACGAGCCTCCCGGTTAGCCAGCTGGCGCATAGCATCCGCCAACATGCGATGCCCTTCGACCACTGTCTGCATCAACTCGGCCGGAGTAGGTGGTGGCGGAGGGGGCGGCTGTTCCTCCTCCTCATTTCCACGACCCCGGCGTAGATTGTACGACATCTGCAAAATGCATAGCCAATGAGCACTGACGATGTGGGAAATTTGTAGATGAATTATTGTGAAATGTCAATCTGACTGTATGAATAGATTTCTCATAATAATTAAGGCACAATAATTCATCACAACCGCACAATCCATTCTAGCGCATCATTTGACGAGATCATACTTGGTAATCCAACAAGATGCTCTTTGATAAAGGCTCACTCACGGGGAGCACAACGGTTACCGGACCGTTTACGTTGCTATCTACGTGATTTTTGACCTTTTGCACGGTACTTGGATTCGATCTCAAGATTTTTAGTTGACTGTGAAAGGCTACTTCAAACTGACCACAAAGAGACTTCTCAATGAAGAGTTCCATGGTGGACCATGACTAACCACCTCGATACCTGCGCGTGCCAAGCAGCACAGCCTTATGTCGCGCGCCATAGGAGGCCCTCGGTCTCGTCGCGGCACCGAAGGGTGCTAATCGTGACACCATCATCGAACGCAACATAATAAGACATCAAGTTGTGATCGAAATTAACAGGTTCAAACTACATTCAGGAAACATACGGTTCAACCTTACATCCCAAAGTCAAGTTATTACAAGGCCTCACTCCTTCACAGGGAGGGCACAAAAGACGATCCTAACATTATAGGTACGTGATGACTACTCTAAGCATCGTCCTCTGAGTCAGTGTCAAGGATCTCCCCGCCGTCCTCATCACTGACAGGCTCTAACTCCTCATCTTCTTCTTCTTCTGGCTCTTCCTCTGGTGCTTCTGCAGGTGGGGCATCCTGTGGTCCATCAACCTCTACTTCATCATCATCCTCAGCCATGAAGATTCCCGAACCCATGTCCTCATTGACATTGTTGTTTCGAGGCAGCAGGGGATTAAGCTCGTTATTCAGGCGATGCACTTCTTCATGAAGGTTGTCATTGTATTCTTCAGCATTTTCTAACTGTTGCTCGAGCTCAAACTGGCGAGCTCTCAGAACGTTCTCC
This sequence comes from Saccharum hybrid cultivar R570, assembly GCA_038087645.1. NCBI lineage: Eukaryota > Viridiplantae > Streptophyta > Magnoliopsida > Poales > Poaceae > Saccharum > Saccharum hybrid cultivar. The sequence goes on along the minus strand of JAQSUU010000248.1, from coordinate 8,451,140 downwards.
TCGTGCCAGGCTTCATCCCTCTGTTCCATCACACGGACCAACATGCGTTGATAGTTGCGGTTTGCCACTGTCAACCTCTGGACTGCAAGCGTTTCTTGATCACGATCATGAATCACTTGTTCCAGTTGTTGCCGTGCTGCATCCCTAGCAGCAGTCACCTCTGCCAGCTCTGCCCTCAGCCTTTCCACCTCAGTAGGCTCAGGGCGGGGCTCACGTGGAGCGAGCTGGTGACGCGGTGCCCTGCCCCCAGTGGACTTACGAGCGGTCCTCTTGGTACGTGCCATCTGTAGCAACAAGATAAGATACGACTTAAAGTGAGGATCATTTAGGGGATATGAAATTTACTTTAGTCGGGAGTACAGAAATTTTTAAGGAGGGAGTAAATGATATGTATGATATAATTAAACATGATGCATGCACGTTTCGTACGCCCTCTCACCTTAGTAGAAACCTAAAGTTCTAACGCTAGGCGGTGGCATACATACGTTCTCTCATATAAGCGAAACTATCGGTCTACTCGTTACGCTGTTAGTGTACCTGCAGAAAATTTCATTGCAGCCCAACAATTCCCAATATAAGCACACAAGAAAGCAGTAATTTAAATACTTTCCATATATACATCCCCAAATGTATATACTTCAGTATCAAAGCTACCCGATATAGAGGTTCCCACAATTAAGTGCTTTTACATAGTTACATGGTTTAAACATGTAAAGATGTAAGTCACCAAAACTACTCTCCCCTAGACCGCCGGTTGGACGATCATGCTCTCACAACTCACACTTACCAGAGCGTCGAGGTAATTGATCCATACATTACCAACCAAGTGGATGGCATCCATACAATATCACGCCGTATGGACGACGAAATAAAAACAAACAAGGCCCCCAAGTTAGTCTTTATAATAAGCCACCTAAGAGTCCTTATTTGGGCTAAGGGATGTGATCACTGGCATACCTAAAAAAAATAATTTTTTAGTGTTTTAACCCTTTTTCATAATCAAATATTTTTGTTTTTAAATACTCATATGATGTGTTTAATGTTGAATTATGCTCCGGTACCAGCTGTAACAGAACCGACCAAATTATAAGAGCACAAGTACGAAAACAAGCACCGAAGCACTCAAATTTTCAAACTTGAGCCCATATAATCCCGGTAGTCAATCGAAATCATGAAGGATTTCAAACCAAACTGCTTACAACCAGGATCGCATCATTCAACATACAACATCATACGATACATTTCACAAGTAGTTCTGAAATAAGTTTACACCACGGAGTAGCAATTATTACAAACCAAGTTTGAAAGTAGCGGAAGCATAACACACACACTAGTTAATTAAATACTGCCAGTCTGGATGATCGACAACCCGCAAAAGCATGAGGAAAGTACATAAAGACGATCACGCCCTTGTGATCTAGTCATCGTCACCCGCAGGGTGGAGACACGTCTTGCAGAATCCCTGATAAAGCATGTCATCTGCAACAGGAGGGAATAAACCCTGAGTACTGGAATGTACTCAGCTAGACTTACCCGTCGAAAACCAGAAATAAGATGACACCAAGGATCATGCAAGGCTTACACAAGAGGCTAGCTGACATAACATTTTGCATAAAGGCATAAGTAATTTAAACTCTTGTAGCCTGTACTAGCAGTTATTTTTAGCAATTACCTGTCATCTATCTTAGCACCTGTACTAATCATGCACTTGGTTGTAATCAAACAATTATCATCATTATATCCAGAGCAGGTATGAATTGTGGCAACATTGTATCATTCCCTTAACCACCAGTTCATTTAATGAGATCTACGTTGCCGCTGCTCAAGTCAAGTGCTCACTAACCGGGAGCGACGGCGATTCGAATCGAATTCCTATCCAGCTGGAGGGGTATTTCTAACACTCACCGCGCAGGCCCCTGCCAGGGTCGCACAAGCCACCGTTTCATATGATTCAGGAATCGCGGGTCCGAATAATGTCGCGACCCCAAGGGCGACACTCTGCCAGGTGATAGGGACTCTAACCCCCCCCTTGGTCTCACGCCAATGTCCCCAAGCACATCCTTTCTCTCCTCCAAGAAGCAACCTACCATTCGATTCCCGGCCTGAATCACATTACTCGGCTTCGCGGTCGGAACGGGTTATCCGGCCAACTAAGTGTTAGACTGCGTTCAACATGACTCAAGGACGTACAGCGAATCGGTCCTTAAACGACTCAGACGGGCATAGCTCCACACCCAAGACGTGAAGTGTCTTGCGGCTGTACTATCGAACTCCCGCCCGGTCTCAATTTCATTTTTAAGCATGGTTCCATTCACGATAGCCATAGAGCCACTCGTGACTCCTTCCTACATCTCGCGGATGACCGGAAATCACCCGACTTCTACCGTACTAAGCAGGGCTAAGCATTGACACGTGCCTAAACCTAAAATAGGATTAAGTACGATATCTGGACAAGGACAGGTATAATGCAACAAGTGTTTTCATATAACTCCTACAACTTAATGCAGTAAACAATTAAAAGTACTCAAGATTGATTTATAAATCAGTAGGTTCAGCATGCACCGGGGCTTGCCTTTCAGAAAGGTCGAAGGCCGGTGATCAGGGCACTCAGGAAGGTCGTCTGCGGGCACTCCTTCGCCTGCTGGATCCTCGGGCTCCTGCTGCTCCTGGTCCTCCTCCGGAATTACAGGCTCGAATTCGAGGAGTGTCACCCCCTCCGGTACACCTATTGCATGAATGCACAATAAATACAATGGATGCATAAATGGGTGCAACATGCTCGGAATGAAATGCATTTCAGAAATAAAATACTCTATTCAAGTTATTTTATTAGTACGTGCAAATCTCTTCTCCGGTGGAGAAGTACTTACCTAATCTACCCAACCTAAGATATAGCTGCTCATCCTCAGTTAAGGCCCTAACACCTAACAATTACAAAAGTAGCATGTCTTAGGATATCACACCATATCAATCAGCAAAACACCACAGTAAGCATTCTAGACAGCAGCTACTTGTTTTTATCACAACTGGAGATTTACAATTCCAAAAGATATGATCTAAGACAATCTGGAAAGCCTAAGAAATGCACTACAATTCATTTTCAGACCTCAACTCCAAACTCCTAAGTTTTCCATGTCAAACTTCACAAGTTCCAGAATCTGTTCTCTCAAAACAGAGAGTAGCAGATTTTTGAACTGCCACTTTAAACAACAGTAACTCTCAAACTACTAAGCCAAATGCTTCCAAATTTTGACACAAGCTAGTTCATCAAGTTTATTCCAACTTTGGTATTTACAAGTTTTCCAGAAACCACCTTTATCCAAGGTCAAACCTAGAAATACTATCAGCTGTCCAGAAAACCTAAAATTGTAAAGGTTAAATATTTATTTATGTGGCAAACATTCTCTAGGACCAAACTAATACTACTACAAGTTCACAAAGGTCACAAAAACACCAGAAAGTAAGGTTTGCCCACCTAGAATATTTATTTAAACCCATTTCTCAATTTACTTAAGTAATTAAGTGGAATTTCAAACATATATGTAAACTGCTCCTAAAATTCTACAAAAATCACAGGGGACTCTCTGACCCAAAAAGAGACTACTGTAAAATTTTGAACTCAATTTATTCACAGAAACTCTCTGAACAAAATTCACAAGCCCAAAAGGCTGATTTTTGGATAAATAACAAAGCATAGTAAAAAGTGTCAAACAACAGATTTCTAAATTTTCCTGGACACTCTAGGCTACCAAGACATTCTCCAAAAAGTTATATGAACATTGCACATGTAGAAAACTTACAACAATTCATTTAAGTATTTCCTAGAATAACAAGATAGCATAATAACTTGAAAAGTACTTAAGCACTGATGCCCAAATTTTTACCAGAGCTAGGGCTAGCATAGAGTAACCTACCCACCAAATTTCATGATTTATGGAACACTACAGCTCAAGTTATAAATTTAACAAATTTGCATGCATTCCAAAACACATTTAAAGGATCTATTAAATTCTTACAGAATTTAAACATCTCATGCCAGATCCATATTTTTCTAAAATACTACACATTATGTAGACCCTAATAAAATTTATCTCATGATTTTTGGATCATTAAAACCCTAGATCTATATTTTTCCAACTTGTACAAAAATCAGTGACAAAATAAAGAAATGAAATAAATCCTATTTGAAACTGGGCCGGCCCGGTTTGCTAGCGCGGCCCAGCCAGCGCGCGGCCTGCTCAGCGCTCCCGCCCGCGCGCGACACTGACGGGCGGGCCCCCGCGGTCAGCGACCGGAGATAGGGGAGGCGGAGACCCGCGAGCTCCGACGAGCTCGAGCTCGCCGGAGAAGAGCTCGCTCGGCCAATTGAGCACCGCCTCGTGTTCTCCGTCACCCGGTGCGTCAATTGGTGCTCGTGGAATGGATGGGGATGGGGTGGAAGGGGCTTGTCACCGCGAGCGGCGGCCGGTGATGTCCGGTGGCGGCGCACCGTCGACGGTGAGGATGTACGGTGCGGTCTAGGCTCGGTACGAGCTTCACCGAAGCTAGGCGGATCCATTTTGCTAGGAAGGGAGGATGGAGAGAGACCCGAAGCACCCCGACCACGGTGAGGTCCCATGGCGGGCTCCGGCGACCTCTCGGAGACAGGGAAGAAAGCAATGCGGCTCACCTTGAGTCAAATCGCTGGCTTCGGTGGGTCAGGGAGATGGAGGGTGGTGAGGCGGAGGGATTGGCGAGGTCTAGCGGCCGGTGATGCGGTGTGGCTCGCGCTTGAGCTCACCGGAGAAGAACGGCAATGGCGGCTCGGTTTTCTCCGCTCTGGAGATGAGAGAGGGAAGGAGGAGGAGAGGATGGGCGGATGAGGTCTGGACGACCGCAGAGACACTCTTCAAGGCGCTCGGCAGCTGGCCAAGGCGCCAGGTCGCGGGTGGCGCGTGGAGGACACGCGGCGGCGATGGCCTGAAACGGTCGGCCACCTGACGCTGACGAAACTGAATCGGGGATCGGTGACAGCGATGACCGACTGACAGCCGAAGTTTGAGCTTCTACACCTCCTAATCCAGCTCGAGTTAGAAGAAGATGATAATACCAAAATTGTAGAGCTACATGAGGACTACAAGTTTGTCAATTGGAGTTTGGGCTGGTTCGGCCTAGATTTGAAACTACAGAGCTCCAAAGTGGTGCCCCTTGAAACTGAAATGCAGTTTCAGAGATCAATGCCGACTGAAACCCTAACTTCTTGACACTATATCTCCTAAACTATTGAGAACTAGGTGATGGTGATATTGACAATGTTGTAGAGCTATGTGTGGACAACAACTTTGTCAATTGGCTCTAAGACTGGTTTGGTCTAGTTTGTGAGTTACAAGTTGCTAAAGTGAGGTACAGTGAAACTGAAAAGTCCAATTTCCAGACTTAGAATTTTTTCTAAGTGTTGATCACCACTCAAGCTGACTTGTGGGCCATTTTTGAGCATGCTCTGGTCATTTTCATGAGATGGCCATATTAGAACTTTGGTTCCTTATGAAATTCTCTACAACTTTGCTTAAGGTTGCTCCTCCATGCAAGATTTCTAAGCTGGACTTTTTAACTGGTCAAACTAGAGCCTTCTAGGGTCAAATGGTGGTCAACTTCTCTTGGAGGGCAAATTTGTAATTTTGGTCAACATGAAACTTGTTCCAAATGTTACCCTAAGTATAACTAAGGTGTTGTAGGTCATGATTGGCTACCTTACCTTTTTGTTACACCAACTATCAAGTACTTCATGAAATAAATCAAACAAACCCTAAAATAATCACATGTGTTGCATCACATAAAATAACAAACATGAATAATGCATGCTTATGCTTATGCCATGCAAATGCAATGCAATTAAGGACTAAACACTTGAAGTGTTACACTATCTGTCCCTTGTAATCCCCCACATGGTGGTTCGGCGTAGAGCCATATACCAGAGGTACCTGGCAGACCAGGTATAAGCCGGTGCCTAAAGTAAACAAGTGGAAGTAGGGTATCGCTATCTTTAAGACCTAGGAGCTATAGGAATCCGTCTATACCCCCTTTCTATCTCTACCCTTGAGTTGTCCTTAGATGAACTAGCTAGAAGAATTTACCTCTGTTTCCTATGGAAAATATGATACCCTGAATACTTTCGGGTGAAGGCTACAACGATAATTCCATACGCTTGCGGATTCTTCTGTATTCGTTAAGAAATACCAACAAGCTTTCTGGTGCCGTTGCTAGGGAACGGTTGCATTTTCTTCAAACCTATTTCATCCTCGTATCTGTATCCTTTTTATAAAAACAAAAAAATATTTTCCTTTTATCTTTTTTACAAGAACTCAACTCCTATCCAATACCAGTCTATTTCAAAGGCGGTGTTCTTAGAGCCACCATGTTTTCCAAAACAAAAAATTTGATCTGGCTATGAACTCCACCCTAGATTCAAAGCCATGGTTCAGGCACAACCCTTCTCATGCTATGATCATGAAGACTCTTTTAGCCACCTCCAAGATTTCGAGGAAATGTGTTCGTGCCTAAGCATCCCGGGCATGACACAAGAAATTCTTAGGTGGAAGTTGCTTCCCTTCTCCCTCTTGGGGGAGGCAAAGCAATGGTACACTAATGCCGTAGGGAGTACGAATGGAGACTGGGATGAACTTATAAACAAGTTTTATGTCGTATTCTTCCCCATATCTCGTATCAACTCTCTACCAAGGGCAATCCTCGAATTCGAGTAGGACGAGAAGGAATCTATAGGTGCAGCCTAGGCTAGGTTTTCAATGTTAATACATGATGGCCTGGCCTTGTCTCTACCCAACAGCGTGTTGTTGCATCTCTTTTGCTCGGGTCTAGACATAGAAGCTTCCCTATACCTTGACATAACCGTCGGAGGATCATTCTCACATAAAACTATGTCGGAACAGAGGAAAATCCTTGATCACATCCTAGAGAAGCACGCTTCTCCCATCGTAGAACCCAACCACCTCCATAAAAAGGGCATGTCAAGTTTTGAGGAGCCCTCATTAGCTGAATCCTTACCTTTTTTATCCTTAGATTCGACTGTTGAACCCTCACCTGAACCTGAAACACCGAAGGGAGAAGCAATTTGTCCTTCGGAGTTTCCGATCGAATTCAAGGAGTATGGTAGAACCTCGAACCTTTCATGGCATGAAGAAGATACATTTCTCTCTAAGGAAGTTTTCCCCAACATGGAACCTTCAAAAGAATGGTTAATGGAGGTGAAACGTTCTTCTGAAGCAATTTAGATTCTTTCACCTTCCATGACCATGTATTGTTCGTTAAAGGGAACTTCCATAGAAGCCCTACACAACGTTGCAGTTGGGACTAACATCATGTCACAATTCTTAGCGGAACCCTTTTGGGTCAAATGCTGCTAGTCCTGACCAACAAACTCTTCAAAAGTCCATCAGGATTAATGTTCGAGTGTTGTGGGATTGCTAGGGCCGTGCCAATAGAAGTTAATGAAACCGAGGTTTGTTTGGACTTCCATATCTATGCCATCCTTGATTTTGATCTTCTGATAGGCTACCCGCTTGAAAAACTTTTTAAAGAAAAACCTTCTTATGGGAGCCTAGACGAAAAGTTGGGAACAACTGCCTTCACCACATCTAGCCCATATCCTGAAAATCCAAAGACGAAGCAACAACCCAACCATATCATGTTCGAGGAGGCGAAATTCATTTCCCTGTTCTTTTCACCTAGGCTATCTAGTGAAACTGAGCATCCATCATCTCCTTCACTCGAACATAACTCATGTCCCTCTGACCATTCAAATGTTGTTTTCAATAGTCATTAAGATTCAACATTGATCCTACATGAAAGATTTCATGCCATGGACATGTCCAAAGCACCAACTCTGGAAACTAAGAATTTCCCGATAAGCATGAAAGTTTCTCTTTCGAAACTCCTCACTTTTCATGCTCACTTCAGAGTCTCCAGAGTTCGTTGTGCTTAGTACCGTTTGCTTCCATGAGAATCACAACCACCTCTTGATCATTTTACAAACTCTTTAGGAGAATGGTTGTGGATGAATATGTTTACCATAAATATTGCGAATCACGTGGTTGCACTATGGTACTAACCTTGCAGCTTGAACATTCATGTTAAATGTTTGGTGGTAAAGTTGGGAACTATACCACTATAGATAGCTGCAAGATGAGTTCCCAAGGACTACCTTAAGACCATAAGTCAAGCAATGCCGAGAGATACCCCGGATTATAAAAAAAACTCTCCTTTTCAGTAAAAAGCAAGGACATGTTGTCAAGTTAGTATGTACCTTCGGGTATTCTTGTCGCTAACCATTACAGGTTGAGATCAAGAAGAGCATGGGTCATATGATGCTTGAGAATATGGGAGCTACATCAACTATAAAATTTTGATGCTCTTGGGTGATGGAACACAAGGAGACCCTGAGATCCAACACACTTGACTTTTATAAAAAAGTCCAAGTGTGGGGGAGGATGGTGAGAATCCTGAATTCCACACACACCAAGGGTCATCCAAAAAAAATGATGTTAGCTTTGCCTTGCTCAAAAAAAGAAGAAAAAAAGATGAAAAGAAAAAAAAGAAAAAAAGAGAAAAGAAAAGAAAAGAAAAGGAAGAAGGATTCTCCTCCTTTAGACCTTTGCTATCACTAAGGCCCACGGTTCACACACACCAATTGTGTAGCCTAGCCTTGGTGATAACCTAAGATGGACTATTTATGCAACCGCTGCAGCAACTTCAAAGCTTCTACCCACAAAGGTTGCTGGTAAGTAAGCTCAGGTATGCAAAGGTAAGTAAAATCTTCACCAACTTCTATACTCATAATCTATCTCCATAAGATCATGCAAATCCATGCCTCTCATGTTTCTGGATATATGCTTTAGTTTGGGTGTATTCTTAAGGTACACTCATAGGTCTTTTTAAATTAAGTATGGTGCTTAGGTTAAAAGTCCTTCTTTAATCAAATTTAGACATGGTGTTTAATTTTGGTTAACGAACTTGGAGTATTATTTTCATAAACAATGGAAGTAATCTTAAATGGAGATAAATCAAGGCTAGGTTTATTTCGCAAATTTTACTTTGGCCTTGTGTGAGTATATAGAGTTTGTTGAACAATAATAAAAAAATAAAAATAAAATAAAAAATAAAATAAAATAAATGATAATAATAAAATAAAAATAAAAAATAAAAATAAAAATAATAATGATAATAAAATATATAGTAACTAATAAATAATAATAAAAATAAATCTGGGTTCCCCAGTAATAAAGCTGGTAGAGCCAACACTTGTTTCTTTTGTTTCATTTTCCTTGTTAACAATAAAGCAGGTACAAGAATAAGTGTGAGGGAGATCTCTCAAGCAAAACAACCATACACTAGAGATCTCCCTAATACGGAGCACAACACTAGGCCATCATGCAAGAAGGACAAGACGAATGACTTTCATTAAAGCTCCTTCATCTTCAACAGTGATTTGTGCAACTCTACCCTCACATCTCCCAAAAATTTTGAAGTTTAAAATTGATCAAATTAAAAAGACAAAACTTTTGATGCTCCAACTCCATTCTACCAATTGATAAAACAACATGCATACTTTTTATTCCTTGCCAACATCCTATAACTTGTGAGCAACTATCCATAGGGACCCCATTTTACTCTAAGTAATTGGAATATGTGATATAGTAGGATGATATGAAACTTGTTCACTCTTACAATAGACTTGGGATTTATTCTTCAAAAATAAAAAAATACAATAGCATGCTCCTCAATGATAGAATAATTCCTACCAAAGCCATACATTTTGCTTCTTGAAACTTACACATAGCCATTTACACTTATGTTGAGTTTTGTCGACATTTGAGATCCATGTTGAGAGAAGTTTCATGCCCCTAAGATTGGAATTCACGTACACATACTAAAAATGCTCCAAAAAGGTTATGGTTTTCTCTCTAAAAAAATATTATGTGCCAGAAAGAGTATGTGCAAAATAAAAGACATGCCAAAGAGCATGAGAAAAGAAAGCATGCCAAAGAGCATGATACAAAAAGAAAAAAAATGAGAGAAAACAATGGGCACTCAGATGCCCGCCCGAGAGAAAACAATGGGTACCGGATACCCGCCAGTGAGAATAAACCCATACTCTCAGAAGCACTATCAAAATAAGAGAGAATCACGATCCAAAGGAGTACAAAAAATCTACACATGCACAATTCCGATCTAAGGGTATGACTCTTCCCTCCAAGGTTCCAGAGTTTGACTCAACAATACACAAGGTAAGTGCATCTTCTCCATCCATACCTACGAAATCTAGATACAACCTTTTAGAGGTAGGATGAGCAAGAAAGCAAAAGAAATCAAAATAAATACCTTGGTAAGGAATTTGAAAAGAAAATTCATGAGTGACTTTGAGAGTATCATTTGAGGAGCAATGCTATTCTTTTTATGCAAAATTATCAAAACCCCAAGTCATAAAGCATGAGTAGAATAAAGTCGACTTGAATCCCAACTATTCTATCTTTCAATTACTTAAGATAATTTGGGAGATACTATGAATGCTCATAAGTGTAGGAAAAAGCTAGGAATAATCTGTATGCAGGTTGAACATCTTCGAGAAACAACCACCTTAGTCCGTCATACCTTTACTCGAGGATGAGCAAAGGGCTAAGTGTGAGGGAGCTTGTTGGCGGTCCTTATTGCATACTTGTACTGCTAACTTTTATATAGAATCCACACCAAACTTAGTGACTCTGAGCTAACTATTTTCACAAGTTTTGGTGATTGCTCATTCACAGGAGGACATACATGGAAACAGGCATAAATGGGCCAAGAAATACAAGAAAACCATGGGAAGAGAAAGAGGCCCACTTACCAGACAATCTGGGCATCAACATAACCCAAAAAGCCCAACAAAGAACCCAAGAAGTGGAGGCCCAAAACCCAGTCCAACTTCATCTCGGGCTGCAGGAGCAGGCCCGGGTAAAATGGACGCCCAGGATGCATCTGGACTCCAATTTGGGCCCACAACCCATCCACGAAAAGCTAACAAAAAGATCTACATGCTCACCAAATATGGGCCCATTTGGCCCAAGAATGGGTGTGGGCGCGCCGGGGGCGCCCATGCTGACACGTCTCAGGCCCGTTTTTCTATGGCTGTACCATTAATGCATGAGCAGGTCAGTTCCAGGGTGCGCTGCCTGATCCAGGCAACCAGATGCCAGAATGAGGTCGGTTTGGAGCATTCAAAAGGGAATATTCCAAGGACATTCCTCCAACCTCCTCCTATAAATAGAGGGGCTCTCCTCTCCCTCACACACACCAGCAAGGAGCAAGAGCACCTCACTAAGACTGAGAGCACCACTCAAAGGGCTTAGGCCCTAGTAGCCTAGCCCTAGTAGCTAGTAGAGTGAGAGTGGGAGATGTGAGGGAGAGAGCGGGGAAGAGCCAGACTTGTTGGTGTCTCCCCGGACTTGTATGTGGGAACCAGGCTTGTCGGAGCTTCCCCAAACTTGTACCTCTATGAGTATTTGCTTGGTTCCTTCACAGGATCTTGGCTAAGTAAGTATTCGTGGTTCTTACAGTCTTTTATGTCTTTTGTTTAGTTGAGCTTTACCTATACTTGTTCGCAGGTTCATTGTCCGTCCCTGTGGCAGATGCTCTAGTAGAAGGACCCTGGGGACGGGTAAGCCTTGTTTACACGCTAGAGCAGTAGTCGCTAGCGTAGATGTGGTGTCTAGACTAGAGGCTACCTTCGTTTGCCTTGTTCCATAAGGTCGAGGGGTAGGCGGCAGGTGGTGATAGCCCTATCCATCCTTTGAACTCCCCCACATGGCCCTATCCATCCTTTGAACTCCCCCACATGGTGGTTCGGCATAGAGCCGTAGGCCGGCAATGCTGGGCAAACCAAGTGTTATCCGGAGCCTGAAGTGAACAAGTAGAAATAGGGTATCGCTATCCTTAAGACCTAGGAGCTATAGGAATCTGTCTATACCCCCTTTCTGGCTCTACCCTTGGGTTGTCCTTAGACGAACTAGCTAGAAGAATTTACCTCCGTTCCCTGTGGAAAATATGATACCCTGAATACTTCCGGGTGAAGGTTACAATGGTAATTGTGTATGCTTGCAGATTCTTCTCATTCGTTAAGAAATACCAACACCGAGGCTCCCTTTTGTATTTCTTTTCTCTCTGCCACCAGCATGACTTTATAACCTGACCCATCCCCTTAACTGCTATAAAAGGGGAGGAAGGAGACACACAGCAGGGAGGGACTCTCTAGGATACCCTGCGGGGTAGGCAAAAGCAAGCACACACACACAAGCACGCACGAGCGTTTTCGACCAGAGCTCCCTTAGCTCCCCCACTCGATAGGGTGCATGGAGACGGCCTCATGCATACCCTTCACTTCTCCACACTTTGTATAGAGACTTGAGACCCAATGTCCCTCTCTCGAACACTTGTAACCCCTACTACAAGTACCCCGGTGCAAGGTAACTGTCACACCCCAAAATTTCTGATTTTTGGTTGTGCGTAGAAAACACTAAATAAGATAAAAGGTTTTAATATTTCGATAAAATTTACCAAGTTTAGTTTGAGTTAGTGTAAATTTAGATATAGAAAAAAATATTTAGGAATCATCTAAATCATCTCAGCTCGCTAATCCATCTCCTATCAGTTCTGTTTATTTGCTCCATGCATTTGTTCACTTAACACGTAATGATATAATATATTCTAAAATAATGATCTTTTTGAAGGAAACAACTAATCGTTATTTTATTTATTTTTTATATTTCCTTATCTGGACGTTGCTTGCTCGGATAATAGATCTCTCTTTATTTAAGTTGTAGTTTGTGTACGTCAAGGACTCCATCACGATCTCCATCATGACGTTTTCATATGACCGTATCTATGTTGTATATATATATATATATATACAGCAGGTCTGGGCCATCGTTTTTTTTTTCTAAATTCTATACGACTAAGCTTTGATCCAAGCCGCCCATATATATATATATATATATATATATATATATATATATATATATATATATATATATATATATATATATATATATATATATATATATATATATATATATATATGTCCAGCCTTTTATACTCAAAGCAAATCTGATTCTTTTGACATCGAAACATCCATGCACATGTATCTGAACCTTGCCTTTTACAAATCGATCACGTTACTGAGTTAATCTCGTACATGCCCTATATCACATTGCCGTATCAATCTGGAAACCAAGCCGGCCTGTTATTTTCTCCTAAACAAAAGGCAACTCGATGCTATTTGATGTGCCTGTCTATAAGTAGCAAACTGTGCCCACCGTATCCTTTTCCAACCTGTTGAAAATCACGCCGCCGACTCGGTTTGCATCAACGTGCCGCCGTCCAAGCCCTAGACTGCAGCAGCCGCAGCAGCCAGAGCTCTCGCGCCGTCGCCGCAAATTCGCTGCAGCCACCACGCGTCGACCCGCTTGTGCGCAGCTTGCCGCCGAACGTGTACAGGAGCTCTTCGTCGATAACATCGAGCAGAGGAACCCACCGATTCCGTAGACGCTGTCTGGAGCCTCGCTGCTGTTTGTGACCCTTTGCCGAGTTCCACGTAGAGGTGAAGAAGCTACCGATTCCTTTTTCCTTTATCTTTGATTGCTTTCCGTTGTTCAACCGCTGTCGCCGAACTCTCGCAGGAAGGTCACCGTCGTTCTGCCGCAGTCGTGCACTCCATTTGCTGCCATGACGTCGACCGTCGTTCGAGACCTACCACACCGAAGTGATGAAGCTGAAGGTGCTTTCTGCTTCTTTCTCTCGGACTCTGTTGCTCTCACGACGTCGCATAGGTTCGCAGTCAGCCACTGTACGTCCACCCAACGAGCTGCAAGCCCTCCCTGCTGGCCCTTCTCGCCACCGAAAGCACCCTAGGTGATGAGCATGCCCGCGTGCAAACGCGTGACATCATGAGCAAGCGGAGTCAACAGAGCAGCCTTGCGTGCCCAGTTATTTTGCTAGCTTGATGACATCATCATGACATCATCCATGCTTTATGGCCGTTTTGCTTTAGAAAAATAAATCCAGAAATACGATAGAAATACATAACCTATAATTATCAATCGATCACCACCGTTTCTTCATTTTAACTCCAATTTAGTTCGTTCCGGTTGTGTTAGGTTCATGTCGTCGCGCTCTACGCAGTAGTGGCATTGTTTATTATGTCATTTAATTATAAATTTATTGATTGAAATATTAATTTGATTAATAATTCTTAATAGTTTTTAATTAAAAAGCAACTTGGGGTTGCGATTCTGTACGTGTCGAGTTGTGTTTGTGCCGACCATAAGCTACAGGTTAGTAGGAACGTTTAGCATGTCTTATATCATTGAATTTTATAAGTTAAAAATTAGTTTAATTTATGCTTACGCAATTGGGTTTATAATTAAAAGCAACATAGGTTTATACTTTGGTCTTTCATAAATTAATGTTAATCTAATTAAATATTAGTTTGATTAAATGCATGTAACTAGTTTTCCAATTTAAAAGCAATGTGAGCATTTTATACATAAATATTAATGTTAATGATTTACTTAGTTAAAAACACGTGTCCTATATAATTAGAGTAGATGCTCTCACTTGTTATTTTGTATTTTTAAGTTAAAGTATAATCGGCATATAAAAGATATTGAAATATTTGTCACTGAAACATGACTTGATTCAGCTTAGTCTCTCAATTAAAATGCATAGCGAATAATCTGAATTAATATATTTCACATAGTTTTACTCAATTGCTAAGAACATGATTATCTAGAGTATAAAATATTTACATGACTTAAAATACTATGAGATATTTATAAATAAAATATGGCTACGGTATAACTTTAGCTTTTAAAATTCAACATAATTTGGTAAGTTCCACTTTAGTATGTTTCCCTAAAATATCCAACACTTTATTTTGTTAACTAAAATAGATCAAGGTTATAGTTTGTCTTCTCTGATATGCTTCAAACCTCGATAGTCGTGTCCTTGGTAATGGTAGCTCCGTTCTTAATCGTTCTTGCGCTCTCGTGATCGTAGCAACGAGCCGTGACGTTTAGTGCACTCTCTTTTAAAGTGTCTCCTTTGTATGATGCATGTTCTTAGATGTGTCTATTGTTTGTCTGTTTGTGTTGCTGGGTTGCTGTGAGTAGAAGTGTGATTCACAAGCGCTGAAGACTAGGAGCTGAGGACCGACAAGTACAACAGAAGTTGAAGATTAGAGACAGAGGTTGAAGATTTCTGAGTAGCTAACTCTGGGAGAAAGGCAAGTATAACATGGGACTATCCTTGTTACCTATTCACTATAATCAATAGCATATATGCATGTGTCTACCTTGGCAACCTTAGAGATTTAACTTAGTGATTGCTATCTTGATTCCTTGTCAACCTTGGGGTATGCATTGGGTAGCTATTGCTAGCGCTTAATTATGAACAATGATCTTGTAATTTGACTAATGGATTATGCAATCAACCATTAATGATGATTTTATTACTGTTGAAAAGGGAGCTAGAGCATGGGGTTGTTTATGATGCTCTGGTTTCTCTCCATAAGGACTTATCTGTACGTGATCATCCGGGACATATCGTATAGCTGTGGGGGCTATATGGCTCTGGCTTTAGTTGTTTAAAGGACCTTTTCTAGCTTGTTAGTGGTTACCTTAAATGGCGTAAGAATGGCTTGCCACGTTGGGTGTAGGACAGCCTCTGGTTTATGAGTATAGCCGAGAAGGAATTGTGCCATTTGAAAAGGGGGGTTCCTACATCTGCCTGCCGAGTGAATCTAATGGCCCTAACTTGTTAGACGAACCTTTAAATGGCTTTATATGGTTCTTCGGTGTTTGGGTTTGGTCCCCCCACACATTTGGAAATCATGACTCACAGTGAAAGTGTACACCTCTGCGCAGAGTTAAAAACTGGTATACTAGCCGTGCCCATAGATACGGGCGGCCTTGGAACATCTACAGATAGTTGATCACCATTGATATGCCATGTTTAATACTGTTGTTAATATTATGCTCTCGTTAAATTGCTATTTCATTATTCTTATTACAATTGATCATTGGTTCATTAATGGGATTTGGATTACCTTGATGCTACTCAATTGCTAAATATATACGATGAACAAAAGCTAAATGCAGTCAAACCAGTGTCTAGCCTTTTTAAGCCTCATGAACCCTGTGTTATGCTTGCGGAGTTCGACATGGACTCACCCTTGCTATTTTCCCCACACTCTAGTGTGTAATAAGATGCTGCTCAGAAGAAGGACAAAGGTGTAGTGGAGTTTCCGGAAGACTAATAGAAGTGCTAGGCATATGTTACCCCCAATCAGCCGTCCCTAAGAAGAATGGAGCCTAAAGTTTAGTCACCGTTCCGTGAGACGGCCTCATGCATCCCCTTCACTTCTCCACACTTTGTATAGAGACTTGAGACCCAAAGTCCCTCTCTCGAACACTTGTAACCCCTACTACAAGTACCCCGGTGCAAGGTAACACAACCCGTACTCACACTGGACATAGGGACATTCAGCTTAAACCAGTATAAACCTTTGTGTCCACTTTGCACACCATCGAGGCCTTTAGACGCGCAAATTCATTACTCGTCGCTTTGTCTAGCCCCTGTTCTCTAGACACTGACATCTGCCGTCTCCACTTTGACATGGTTCACCTTCCTAGCTTGTGGTGGTACCCTCTGCCCCTGATTCATGTTGTGATTCTGCTGTGGTGGACCATTCTGTACTGGGCGCTATGGGCACTGTTGGGTGCTTGCTGGCATGGTACAAGATTGTTTGAGTGTGGAGCTTGGGGGTTGTGGCGCTGCTGCTGAGGCTGTTGCGGTGGATTGCTGGGATAAGCTGGGCAGGACTGTGATCCCTGCTAGTATGCATAGCGAGGGCGGCTGCTGCTGTTGCTTTGGCCTTGGGGTGGGTTGAACTTCCTCTTTTTTGCTTCAAGCTTCTGACGTTGCCTTTTCGGGACGATGGCCTTGCCCACCATTGTTAGCGGTTCTTAACACGAATCAAACACCGAAATCGGTGCGCTTCCTACCCACACACGATGAGTCCATCATGGCCTAGTCTATAGGAGACGAACTAGGGGACGATTATAATGGAACTTACGAAAGCCAACCCATTTGGGTGAAGCTCATGGCTGCGGGTTGCCTCACCAAGATCATCGGGCTTTACCCCTTTTTGCTTGTTGTTTTACCTAGCCACCATGTATGCTATGCCACTTTGACCATAGCGTTCCTTTGGATCAATCCATGACAACCGCATCGCTACGGACCATAAGAATAGCCTTGTGCCATTTAGTTGCATGGTTGTGGTGCCCTACGAGTGGGTTTGGATCGTGGGATCGTATCTCCTTTCTTTCGACCTTCATCCATTCCATGACGAGATGGTCAAAGGAGTGTAGATTCCATTCTTCGTCCTCTCTTGTTCTCAATCCCCATCGATCCAGTAAGATGTGGGTTGAGCTCTTCGCTTGTTGGAGTTTATTGCTTCTTGATTCTACTCCTTCGATTCCCGTCATTACTATGGCGAGTGAATCACAGGGAGGTGAATCCCGTGTCATTTTTTGTCTTCTGGCTTTTTCATGCTCGAGCCCATGTATGCTTGTACATGTTTAGACCGTAGCATTTCTTCGGTTCTTGCGGTGACAACCACACCGCAAAGAACCCTGGGGATGTCTTAGCGCATTTAGAGCACCCAGGTCTTGGTACCCTACAAATAGCTAGGGCACTCATGTTCCTTCGTGTCGCTCCTTTCTGATGTCTCGCCTCTTGCCATGGCGTGTGTATTGGAAGAAGTAGACCGCCTCTCTTCTCTCGCTGTTCCACCCTCTCTTGGTTATCATCGAGTTACAATGGTGTACGGATTAAGAGAGAATGGAACTTCTCTGCTTGTAGTCTTTTCGGTTCTCGTCACTCTCTATGACGCTCGGATCGAAAACCGCGAGCCGTGGTGTTTGCTTAGAATGAGCTAGGGCTTATGCCATTCTACTTAAGCCGTATAGGTCGACACAAACAACCTAAGAAGTACTAGCTAGGCTAAGGCTCAAGCTCGTGCTTAGCAAATCACCACTTCTGTTCTTTTGGCCTAGGGATCGGACATTCGCCGAGAGGGCTAAGTCGTTCTCCCTTTTTGTGCTCTTCCGGTGTAGTTGTTCTTCTATGCCTCATTGCCTCTGTTCTCATAGTCCTTCTAGGTTTAGTGGTCTGATTGCTCTTTTGCTTGTCGCTGTATCGAGGTAGTTGCATCGAGGTTAGCGTTGATCAGTTTGGGACCTCTTAGAGGAAGGACCTATGGTTGGGAGGAGGACCTTGTGAAAGGATCAAGATGCCCAAGAGGGGGGGTGAATTGGGCTTTTCTAAAAATTAAATGCAAGAAATAAATCCTACAAGCCGGAATTCACCCCTAGTGTCTACTTGTGTTCCTAGAGAGTCTACCGATACAAAGTTTTGCACCCTAGTTTCCAATCCTAGTCTAGCATGGCAAGTCTAGGAATGTAAACAAGCAATGAAAGTAAATACGAGAATGTAAATGCTTGAAAGTAAAGGGGCAAGGAACACGGCGATGTTTTTCCGAGGTATCGGAGAGTCGCCACTCCCCACTAGTCCTCGTTGGAGCACCCGCGCAAGGGTGTAGCTCCCCCTTGATCTGCGCAAGGATCAAGTGCTCTCTACGGGTTGATTCTTTGACACTCCGTCGCGGTGAATCACCCACAACCGCTCACAAGATGAGTTGGGTCATCCACAAGCTCCGCCGGATGATCACCGAACTCCCAATCACCACCAAGCCGTCTAGGTGATGGCGATCACCAAGAGTAACAAGCTAGAACTCTCACTTGACCACAACGAGCCCAAATGAGAAAGTGGATGCACACTTGCTACTCTCTAATCTCTAGTGAGGAACTCTCAAGCTTTGATTCTCAAATCTCTATCCTCACTAGTGCTCTTGCACTCCCTTGCACTCCAAAGGTGTCTATCAGCTGATCAAATGAGCAAGAGACCTCTAAAAGAGGTGGTGGGGATGTATTTATACACCCCACGAACAAAACGAACCGTTACCTGCTGACTCAGCAAAACACGAGCTGACCGGACGCGCCGGTTGAACTGACCGGACGCGCCGGTCGCTCGTAACGGTCGAAATCCGAAAAACAACTGAGTGACCGAACGCACCGGTCAGAGGTGACCGGACGCGTCCGATCGTGTAGGGAGCATACTGTACTCGCACCGGACGCGCGGCCGCATCCGATCGTTGATGACCGGACGCGTCCGGTCGTCTCTGGACCTTACTGGACTGTGACCGGACGCGCCGATCACACCCAGGTCGCGTCCGATCGGGTGTTTCCCTCAAGTGACACGTGTTGACTTCTGACCACCGCGTCCGGTCCTCGCGAGGACCGTGTCTGGTGTTCAGAGCTGAAACCCTAGCCGCGGAACTGTACTGACCGGACGCGTCCGGTCATGCCGAGGACCGCGTCCGGTCATGGGAAAACGACCCGAAACTCTCCGAAACGCGTCACAACTTAAACCAAGTTGCTTCCAACTGAACTTTGATCTATTCTAGAGCTGCCTAGCGCCAAGTTTAACAAGTGTGCACCACACCTAAACATAGGACTCGCCTAGGTCAAGCTACCCGCTCATGCCCCCCTTAATAGTACGGCCAAAAGAGAAAAACGAAGATCCTAACGACTATTCCAAATGTCTCTCAACACCTCGACATCCGGAACTAACCGTCCTTAATATTGACGTCACTCTTTTAAAAACCGAAACGATTTCCATCAAGGGGCATGAATACCATGGTGCCCAAAGCAGTTAAAACCTCCATGACCTAACTTACCAAAGTTTCTGCAAAACACACGTTAGTCATGGCAATAAAGCGTTGTCATCAATTGCCGAAACCAAACCTCGGGGCCTAGATGCTTTCAATCTCCCCCTTTTTGGTGATTGATGACAACACTAAGATATGAAAGATTGGAGTTGAGGTTTTCGAGCATGCATGGTTCACATAAGCAAAAAGCAATAAGCACAAGGGGTTAGGAATTGCTTATGTGCCCCAAGCCAAAAGAGTGTACTCATAAGATAAGACAAAGAACATTAGTACACAAACAGATATAGCTCATAAGAAAACGGAGTAAGACACGAAAGCACAACCTTAGAGCTATAATTAAAAAACGGTGACAAGCGCTAACACTGTGACTGGATAAAACATTAAGGCTCAAGGTTTATCACACGACGACATGTCACACGAATGCAATGACTGAAAAGTAAGCATGATGCATGAATGTAGCACACAAGAAAAATGAAAAACCTCTCTCAAAACTCCCCCTAAAACTACTCTCTCTCCCCCTTTGGCATCAAGCGCAAAAAAACTAATCTAAGGATCTGACGAGGGGACAGACGGAGTCGTGTCGGGTGCCGAGGTGCGCGGAGTAAACACGAAGTGTAGAGAATCTCCCTCGGAATCTGAGCTATCTGGCTGACCCTCTGAAGAAGCATGTGGCTGTGTAACTGTCTGGGTCTGAACGGCAGGAACAGGTATTGTCGTAGTAGCAACAAGAGGATCCGTCTGAGTGACCTGAGCCTGTAGCGAGCCAATAGCAGGAGGATCTGTCGAGGCAACTGACGAAGGTAGAGTCTCTGTAGTACCAGTCCCTGTCACTGGAGGAATAGCTGCCTCTGAAGCTGACAACCCTGAAGAAGTAGCAAAGGTAGTGTGCGAGGGCGTCGGCTGACCAGTCAACTCGCTGTAGGTAGCACTGAAATCACCGAAAGGTGTGCCTGTCAGGAGATGAGGGCGAGGCTGGTCTGAAGGTGTAAACCCCGTGTGAATAGGCGTGAAGCTCGGGGACTGGAATGACTGGGGAACCTGCTGCTGTGGGGATGTGAACTGGAAACCCGGCTGTCCTTGACTCGATGGATCACTGGATTGTAAAGTAGAAGTCAGGACAGAAGCAGGCGAAGGAACCCCAACAGTGACTAGGTGGCGTAGGAGGTCCAAGTACTGCTGCTGACTAGCTGCAATCTGTCGCTGAATCTCGTACTGCTGTCGCTGCATTTCAACCTGCTGCCTCTGGATCTCAAGCTGTTGACGCTGAAACTCGTCCTGACGAGCCTGAATCTGTGCAAGTGCTGCAGCTGTGTCCTGAGCCTGTCGCTGTATCTGCTATTGCTGCTGCTCCTGTGCCTGGGTCAACCTCTCAAGTATCGCCACCATGGCAGGGTCTGTGCAGGAGGCTGAACCAGAGCCACCGGCCTCGTGGTCGTGAGACCAAGGAGACCGGTACCTGGGGATGGGCTGGTAGTCCTCATCAGTGCTGTCAGATGTCACATCCTCAGGAAGATCAGCAGGCTGAGTGTCAAGATCGGCAAGCTCTGCCTCTGCAAGCTCATCAACTGTGGCGTCCTGCTCAGCTGCTGTCTCAGGAACCTCAGGTCGCACCCGCTGTCCTAGCACTGGGGCCTGATCTCTGGTGACTGAAGCCCAAAGCTGACGGATATCATACTCAGGGAAAGCAGTAGTCGTATCTGATATCTCAGCTCGGATCTCTGCTGGTAGCTGAATGGATGATCTAATAATGAAGCAGATCCAGTGTGCATAGGGCAGCTGACGATTACCCTTGAAGCCCTCAGCTATGGTGTCCTCCATCTCACTAAGTATGAGATCCCAAATGTCAAACTGTGTCTATGAGAGGAGGTGGTGAACAACCCATAGCTGCATCCGAGTCAGTCCCTCTCTATAGCCAAGTCTGGGAAGTAGAGTGCGTCTGACTATAGCATCCAGAACTCTGGCAAGAGGTGTCAAACTAGCAGGCGTGCGACGAGACCCTTCACCAAAAGGCTCACGGAAGCAGGGTCGAACCAAGTCTGTAGGTGGTACTGCACCGCCGCGAGGGCGTCTCGGTGGAGGAGTCTGACCAAAGCACAGCTGATGTATCTTCGTGTTGGAAGCTGGGAGTCTGAGAATCTCCCGCACTCTGGTGCTGTATAGGCGGTGATCGCGGCCTCGGAATGCAAAGTGAATGAAATCATGGGCAGGATCAATCCACAGTGAAGCATAAAACTCTCTGACCCATGTGCCGCAGTATGCACCTGTCCGTCCAAGAAGATCTGACAAACCTGGCAGAAAGGACAGGTGTGGACGTAGCTGCTCTCCCACAACCTCAACTAGTGACTCAAGTCGACAGACCCTCTGTGGTCGGAAAGCAATACCGCTGTCAACTAGAGCCCTGTAGAAATCCTCCTGAAGTGGGGTATAAAAACCTTCTGAAGCTCTGGGATCCCTCACAGGTGGAAACCACCGACTGACCTCCATGAACCTCAACCCCTGCACCTGACGTGCTGTAGCACCCCTCAAGTCAAAGTGCTCGACCGGGGGTGAACCTCTAGCTCTGGGAGGAGGACGTGCTCCATGACGCTGGCCCTCTGGCCTAGGAGTCACCTGAGTACGTGCGCGTGTGGAGCGGCGACGTGGTGGAGACTGAGCTGGCTGCTCCTCTATGTCTTCTGTAGCCTCTGGAGCCTCTGTGGCCTCTATGGCCTCTGGAGGTGGATCAACAGACATACCCTCTATAGCTCCAGTATCATCAGTACCCTCAGTGGCCTCTGTGCCGAGCTGTCGACCTTCAAGATGAAAGCGACGCTCGCCTATGCGTATGCCACTGCTCCTGCCACCTCTCTCTGCCCGCTCTGCTGCATCTGCCACGGCTTGAGCAATCTCTGCCTCTGTAAGTGTCTTCTTCTTCTTTCTGGCCAAGACCTTGATACGCTTCCCACGTGCAATCTCAGACCGACGAGGAGGACTGTCATCCCCGTCACCAGGAGCACCATCGGCGTTCTTGCAACGCACCATGCTGACAAACTGACTGAAAAACCTCTGAAAGAAGGTAAACTGTCACTCGAGAGGCTTGGCCTCAGTCCGTATCCGCAGGCTTGGCCTCGGATTCAGCAAACTGATCTCACCCTGACACACGACAGACTCGCTGCAAAGACGGAATAGAGAGATCTACTATAAACACATATAACTAGAAGGTACGAATCCTTAGAGATAGCAAGCATATGAGATACGAAGTGAATCGAAACGCGAAGCTACCTCGGATCGACGAGACGACTGACAAGGTGAGGTGACCTAGATCGCGAGATTCCCGAAATCGCCGAACGAGCTCTCACGAAGAAGACGACGCGCGATGAATCTCGTCGATGAACGATCGACCGACGAACCCTAGGGTTAGGGTTAGGGCAGATCGACGAAAAACGATCGGAGGCAAGCACGAGTCGTTCCAATGTCGGAGATGAAGCTGGCTTGCAGGAGCGCGGCTCACCGGCGGTGGTGGCGCGTTCGGGCGGCGGCGGCGCGGCGGTGGCGCGAGGATGGTGGCGGCACGGCTGCGAGCGAAGGCCGGTATGGGCAGGAGGCGCGCAAGGGCGGCTGGCGCGCGCGCGAGCAAGGCTGGCCTTGCCGGAGGCGAGGAAGACGGCGAAGCGGTGGCTCACCGGCGGCAGGCGGTGCGGCGGTGGCGAAAAAAAAAACGGCGGCGGCGCAAGGAGGCTCGGGCGGATGAGAAGGTACGGTCGAGGACGAACCGTTTTATGAAGGGGTTAGATCCGCTCGACGCGTGATGACCGGACGCGGTGGTCGATATGACCGGACGCGGTGGTGCAGCGTCCGGTCACACTCCAGTAAGCTCCTGGAGTGACCGGACGCGTCCGGTGAGGACTGACCGGACGCGGTCAGAGTTCGGTCGAGGGGAGCTCGGGAAATCATCGCGAATGACCGGACGCGGTGGTGGTAACCGGGACCGGACGCGGTGGTCAACAACGGCGCGTCTGGTGCAGCGTCCGATCACTAGATCTGGAGTTGGTCTTCTGGATGACCGGACGCGCTGGTGGACGCCGGGACCGGACGCGGTGGTGAAGCATCACTGCGTCCGGTGCAGCGTCCGATCCAGCGTCCGGTCACTGTTCTTCGCCCTTCTTCGTTCCGAACTACGACGCGACTTCTCCCAATCAGGTTCCAATTCAAGAAGACACAAATAAACACCAATTGGAACATGATATGAGTGACCTCACTCAAACCCTCAAATTTTTTGATATAGATTGCCTTAGGCTAGTATTATTTTTAAGAAAATAGGCAATAAACACCCAAGGAGCAACGTATGGCCAAGCAATAGAGTTTTTGAACCTTTAGGAGCGTCAAAATGCTCTCTCTATCCATGGATGAACACAGAGGTTGCTCAAAGCTTAACCGAAAAGAAACGACAAGAACAACAACCATGCATATGCAATGCAATACATGAAGGTAAAACTAGAATGCTTGTCAAGTTTGATCCACGGTTAGGCTTTTTCACTCCTCCAAAGAAGGGTTATCGTAACCGTGTTAGCCAAGCCCTAGAGACATTGCGATAAAATAAACATGACATATTATACAATGCAATGCAAGAGACAACACACGCTCATTTTTTAAAGTTACTAGAATCAAGCACATTGAGTTCACTTCTTAACCTACAAAAGGTTGCCTCATCCAAAGGTTTAGTGAAGATATCCGCTAATTGATTTTCACTTCTTACACCTTCTAGTGATATGTCATTTTTAGCAATGTGATCTCTTAGAAAGTGATGGCGGATATCAATGTGCTTGGTGCGAGAGTGTTGTACCAGATTGTTAGCAATTTTAACGGCACTTTCATTATCACATAAAAGTGGCACCTTTTCAAGAACAATTCCATAGTCTAGGAGGGTTTGTTTCATATATAAGATTTGTGCACAACAAGCCCCCGCGGCAATGTATTCCGCCTCGGCGGTGGACAAAGCCACACTATTTTGCTTTTTAGATGACCAAGATACTAAAGATCTTCCAAGCAAATGGCACCCTCCGGATGTGCTTTTTCTATCAATTTTGCAACCGGCATAGTCCGAATCGGAATAGCCAACTAGTTGGAATCTAGCTCCTTTGGGATACCAAAGACAATGCTTGGGGTGAGCTTAAGATATCTTAGGATTCTTTTTACGGCACTTAGGTGAGGTTCTTTAGGGCATGCTTGAAAGCGGGCACACATGCACACACTAAACATGATATCGGGCCTAGATGCGGTAAGGTACAACAAGCTACCAATCATAGAACGGTAGAGAGTTTGATCAACCGGTTTACCTCCCTCATCTAGGTCGAGATGTCCATTTGATGGCATTGGGGTCTTGATTGGTTTGCATTCTTCCATCTTGAATCTTTTGAGAAGATCCTTGGTATACTTTTCTTGAGAGATGAAAATCCCTTCTCTCATTTGCTTTACTTGAAATCCAAGGAAGAAAGTGAGCTCACCAATCATTGACATCTCGAACTCCTTCGACATCAATTCACCAAATTCCTTGCAATAATCTTCATTTGTTGATCCGAAGATGATATCATCAACATATACTTGACAAATGAAGATCTCCCCATTGAACTTCTTGGTGAATAGTGTGGTGTCGACCTTCCCAATGGTGAAGCCCTTCTCAATGAGGAAATCCCGAAGGCGCTCATACCACGCTCTAGGGGCTTGCTTGAGCCCATATAACGCCTTGGACAACCTATAAACATGATTAGGATATCTAGGGTCTTCAAACCCGGGAG
Organism: Saccharum hybrid cultivar R570; assembly: GCA_038087645.1. Classification (NCBI taxonomy): domain Eukaryota; kingdom Viridiplantae; phylum Streptophyta; class Magnoliopsida; order Poales; family Poaceae; genus Saccharum; species Saccharum hybrid cultivar. The sequence continues at coordinate 8,425,493 of JAQSUU010000248.1, read as the reverse complement.
GTTGATTAACATAGACTAGTTCATTTATAAAGCCATTTAAGAATGCACTTTTCACATCCATTTGATATAGTTTCATATCATGATGTGATGCATATGCAAGGAGGATACGAATGGCTTCAAGTCTTGCAACGGGTGCAAAGGTCTCTCCAAAATCAAGATCTTCAACTTGAGAGAACCCCTTTGCAACTAGTCTTGCCTTGTTCCTCACCACTATGCCTTGGTCATCTTGCTTGTTTCGGAACACCCACTTGGTTCCAATGACTCTTGCACCTTTAGGATGCTCTTCAAGTGTCCATACTTGATTGCGGGTGAAGTTGTTCAATTCTTCATGCATTGCATTCACCCAATCCGGATCTTGAAGAGCTTCTTCTACATTCTTAGGTTCAACGCAAGAGACAAAAGAGTGATGTTCAACAAAAGAAGCTAGCTTTTGGGATCGAGTCATTACTCCCTTTGTAGGACTCCCTATGATGAGATCTTGTGGATGTGCTTGAAGTAGTGGTGAGTTTCTTCTATCAACCACTTGAGGAGGTGGATGGGGAGCATCAACATCTTGAGCTTGTGCCTCGGCTTGTTCATGAGAGACATTAGTGTCTTCATTTTCAACTCTCTCATTCTTGTCATCATCTTGAGGCACACGTGATGAAGATGGTGGATCAACAATTTGTACCTCGTCATCATCATCTTTTGGCTTGATGTCTCCCACCGGCATGTTCTTCATGGCCTCCCTCAAGGGTTCATCACCTACATCATCACAATTCTCAATTGCTCCTTGGGAGCCGTTAGATTCATCAAATTCCACATCATATGTTTCTTCAACCAAACCGGTGGCATGGTTAAATACTCTATATGCTTTGGACTTTGATGAGTAACCAACAAGAAAACCAATATCACAACGTCTTTGAAACTTCCCTAGGTGTTGACGCTTCTTGTAGATGTAACATTTGCAACCAAACACCCGGAAGAAGGAGACGTCCGGCTTCTTCCCATTAAGCAACTCATAGGGGGTCTTGCCAAGAAACTTTTGTAGGAAGAGGCGATTTGAAGCATAGCATACGGTGTTGATTGCCTCGGCCCACAACTTCTCCGGAGTGTTGTACTCATCTAGCATTGTTCTTGCAAGGGTGATCAAAGTTCGGTTCTTTCTCTCAACTACACCATTTTGTTGAGGAGTGTAGGTTGAAGAGACCTCATGCTTGATTCCAATTTCATCACAATAAGCTTCAATGTTGGTGTTGTCAAACTCTTTCCCATTGTCACTTCTAATCTTCTTTATCTTGACTTCAAATTCATTTTGATCTCTCTTTGCAAACTTCTTGAAGCAATTTGCCACTTCGGATTTGTCATGAAGGAAGAAAGTCCATGTATACCTTGAGTAGTCATCCACTATCACAAGACAATAGAGATTACCACCCAAGCTCTTGTATGTTGTAGGCCCAAACAAATCCATGTGTAGAAGTTCTAGCACTCTTGAAGTTGACATGAAAGCTTTGGTTGGATGAGTGTTTGCAACTTGTTTGCCCGCTTGACATGCACTACAAGGTTTGTCCTTTTCAAACTTCACATCCTTCAATCCTCTCACTAGTTCTTTCTTCAATAGCTTGTTGAGAGTGTTCATTCCAACATGAGCAAGCCTCCTATGCCAAAGCCAACCAAGTGAGGTCTTGGTGAACAAACATGTCATCAAATTTGCATCTTCGGAGGTGAAGTCAACAAGATAAAGATTATTGTATCTAAAGCCTTTGAATATCACTTGCTTGTCATCTATCTTTGAAACTTCCACTTCATTTGGTGTGAACAAGCATTGGAAGCCAAGGTCACAAAGTTGCCCAACGGATAACAAGTTGAAACTCAATGAAGCAACATAGAGCACATTTGAGAGTGAGTGATCATGTGATATTGCAATCTTGCCTATACCCTTGACTTTGCTCTTTGAATTATCCCCAAATGTGATCTTCTCTTGACATATTCCATTCTCTTCAATGGTGGTGAACATACGAGGATCACCGGTCATATGTTGAGTGCAACCACTATCAATAACCCAATGAGATCCACCGGTCTTGTAGTTCACCTACACACAAGAGATCAAGCTTTTTGTTTAGGGACCCAAACTTGAGAGGGGCCCTTGACTTTATCCACTAGTGACTTGGCAACCCATATTTTCTTTGGCCTATTCTTGTTTGGGGGACCCAAAAACATGACTTTCATCTTTCCATTTGAATCTTTTCTTAGCATATAATGAGCATTGAAAGCGAAAGGTCTAGCATGCTTGGGCAAGGGTTGTGGTGGAGGAGTTTTGCATTCATGAGCAAAATGACCTTCTTGACCACACTCAACACATCTCTTTGGCTTGGGCTTTGACTTGCTTTGTTGTTGTTGAGCTTTTGCTTTCTTCTCTTGATTTGCCAAGTACCCAATACCACTTCTATCCATCTTCATTACGGTGTTCATGAGGAGCTCACTTTGCAAATGTTGGCCTCTTGTGAACTTGCTTAGGCCGGTCTTGAGATGCTCTTTTTCTTGCTTGAGCTTTTTGTTTTCTTCAATGAGTGACTCATTTGTTGGTTGCTTCTCAAGAGCCATCAAACCTTTTAGCTTCTTGTTCTCATTTGCAAGCTTCTCATTCTCACTCTTAATCTTGGCATAATCATCATGGTTGCTTGACTCAACCACACTCTTGCCTTTGCTACTAGAACCTTGCTCAATGCTTTCAATGATCAAGTCATCACATGATGTAGCTATATCACACTTAACAACATGGTTAGTAGCATCATGTGTCTCAAGAGCAAGTTCATTAGCAACCACAAGACTATCATAGTCAATTTTTAATGTGGTGTATTTGTCCTTTAGAGAATTATGTCTAGTGATGAGCTCATCATGCTTCTTCTCAAGTTTATCATGTTGATCTTTAAGCTCTTTATAAGAGGTTTTGAGCTCCTTGAGAGTGGAAGACATCACTTCATTTTGAACTCTAAGCTCACCACTAGTCTTTTGAATATTTTCAAGCTTGGATGAGAGTGATTCATTTTCATTTTGAAGATCATCATTTTCACTTCTAGTCCTTCTTATGATTTTAGTGTATTTGTTTAGCAATTTTACAAGTTCATCATAAGAAGGTGAGTCATATTCATCATCACTATCACTATCATCATCATCATCATCACTATCATGGTTTTGTACCTTTCGTTCACCCTTGGCCATAAGGCATAGGTGAGTAGTGGACGATGATGGTGAAGGAGGCGGTGAAGGTGGTGATGAAGATGTTGGTGAAGATGATGGCCCCATCACGAATGCGGCAACCTTCTCTTTTTCATCATCGCTCTCATCTTCGGAGGACTCACAAAATGATTCAATGTCGGTGAGCCAATCACCAACAATGTATGCCTTTCCTCCCTTCTTCTTCTTGTGGAACTCCTTCTTCTTGCCATCCTTCTTCTTGTATGGCTTGTTCTTCTTCTTCTCTTCTTCTTCATCACTTGAATTATTTTTCTTGCCCTTGTTCTTGTTCTTGTACTTGTCTTTTGGTGGTCTAGGGCATTGATGAGCTAGGTGGCCAAGTTCACCACAATTGTAGCAATCCATTTCCGAGATTGGCTTTCTCTTGCTACTTGTGAAGAATTTCTTCTTCTTGCCATCGAACTTGATGCCACTCTTGTTGAGCTTCTTTAGCATCTTGGTGGTCTTTCTCACCATGAGTGCAAGTGATTCATCATCAACATCACTTTCACTTGAGCTTTCTTGCACCATCATGGCTTGGCCCTTCTTCTTCTTCTTGTCATGACTAGCTTTGAAGGCCAAGTCTTTCTTCTTGGAAGAAGATGAGCCCTCTTCCGGAGTGATATGCATGTACATCTCATGAGCATTGATTTTCCCTAAAACTTGAGTCGGTGTTGCGGTGGAAAGATCACTTTGGTGAAGCACGGTGACAATGTGTCCATACTTCTCAACGGGAAGCACACTCAAGATCTTCCTTGCAACATCCGATTGGCTCATTTTGGTGAGCCCAAGAGCATTGAGGTCCTCTACAAGAACATTCAAGCGAGTGTACATGTCATTAGCACTTTCTTTGGGAAGCATCTCAAAAGAATTAATTTTCTTTAAAGCTATGTGATAGCATTCCTCACGCTCACTCTTAGTTCCCTCATGGAGAGCACAAAGATTTTCCCACAATTCATGAGTGTTTTTTGCATTACGCACGCGATTGAAGATATCTTTGCCTAAGCCCCGGTAGAGTGCATTTTTGGCCTTTGCATTCCACCGGTCGTACTTCTCCTCATCACCACTTGGGTTCGCGGGATCCCTTATGGGGGGAAGCCCTTCGGTTGCGGCTCTAAGGCACCCAACATCTATGGCTTCGAGGTACGCCTCCATACGAATTTTCCAATATGGAAAATCGTCTCCCTCAAACGTGGGAGGTGGTCCTTCCCCATTAGACATCTTGCTCTAGGCGGTAAAGCCTAAAATTAGAGCAACACTGCTCCGATACCAATTGAAAGGATCAAGATGCCCAAGAGGGGGGGTGAATTGGGCTTTTCTAAAAATTAAATGCAAGAAATAAATCCTACAAGCCGGAATTCACCCCTAGTGTCTACTTGTGTTCCTAGAGAGTCTACCGATACAAAGTTTTGCACCCTAGTTTCCAATCCTAGTCTAGCATGGCAAGTCTAGGAATGTAAACAAGCAATGAAAGTAAATACGAGAATGTAAATGCTTGAAAGTAAAGGGGCAAGGAACACGGTGATGTTTTTCCGAGGTATCGGAGAGTCGCCACTCCCCACTAGTCCTCGTTGGAGCACCCGCGCAAGGGTGTAGCTCCCCCTTGATCCGCGCAAGGATCAAGTGCTCTCTACGGGTTGATTCTTTGACACTCCGTCGCGGTGAATCACCCACAACCGCTCACAAGATGAGTTGGGTCATCCACAAGCTCCGCCGGATGATCACCGAACTCCCAATCACCACCAAGCCGTCTAGGTGATGGCGATCACCAAGAGTAACAAGCTAGAACTCTCACTTGACCACAACGAGCCCAAATGAGAAAGTGGATGCACACTTGCTACTCTCTAATCTCTAGTGAGGAACTCTCAAGCTTTGATTCTCAAATCTCTATCCTCACTAGTGCTCTTGCACTCCCTTGCACTCCAAAGGTGTCTATCAGCTGATCAAATGAGCAAGAGACCTCTAAAAGAGGTGGTGGGGATGTATTTATACACCCCACGAACAAAACGAACCGTTACCTGCTGACTCAGCAAAACACGAGCTGACCGGACGCGCCGGTTGAACTGACCGGACGCGCCGGTCGCTCGTAACGGTCGAAATCCGAAAAACAACTGAGTGACCGGACGCACCGGTCAGAGGTGATCGGACGCGTCCAATCGTGTAGGGAGCATACTGTACTCGCACCGAACGCACGGCCGCGTCCGATCGTTGATGACCGGACGCGTCCGGTCGTCTCTGGACCTTACTGGACTGTGACCGGACGCGCCGATCACACCCAGGTCGCGTCCGATCGGGTGTTTCCCTCAAGTGACACGTGTTGACTTCTGACCACCGCATCCGGTCCTCGCGAGGACCGCGTTCGGTGTTCAGAGCTGAAACCCTAGCCGCGGAACTGTACTGACCGGACGCGTCCGGTCATGCCGAGGACCGCGTCCGGTCATGGGAAAACGACCCGAAACTCTCCGAAACGCGTCACAACTTGAACCAAGTTGCTTCCAACTGAACTTTGAGCTATTCTAGAGCTGCCTAGCGCCAAGTTTAACAAGTGTGCACCACACTGAAAGGTCTTGATGGCTAGAGGGGGGGTGAATAGCCTATTAAAATTTTCTACAAAGACAAGCTGAACAAGTTTATCAATAAAACAAATAGCGAGATGCGAGTTTTGCTTAGCCTACGGGGTGTTTGCAAGCCACCTAACCAATTCACAATTCTAGTAATTGCACTCAACCGCACAAGTCAAACCGAGAAGGAAACTATAACTAGCAAGCTACACAAAGAAGCTACTCTAGCAAAGCTAACTAGCTAGCAAAGATAACTAAGAAAGTAATGTGGAGTTGAGTTAGGAGGGTATCACCGAGGGGCGAAGTATTGAGCCAACCAATATGATCAACAATGAATACCAAGATAACCGAACACCGGGATCAATCAATCACAATATGAAAGTGATGACACGAAGATTTATCCCGAGGTTCACGTGCTTGCCGGCACGCTAGTCCCCGTTGTGTCCCTCTTCACCACGTGGTTCGGTGGCTAATCGGTCACACACCGAGCCTCTCAAAAGGCGCCACAAGAACCTACCAAATGGCAAAAGGTTGCAATGACACGAGCAATATACTAATGTTGCCTTTGGCGCTTCGCCGAGGTAGGCACAAACCCCTCACAATCACCGGAGGTGGCCAAGAACAATCACCAACTCTTGCCAACGCCTCCAAGCTGCTCCAAGCCGTCTAGGTGGCGGCAACCACCAAGAGAAACAAGAATCCCGCAGCAAATCAACCACCAAGTGCCAACTAGATGCAATCTCACAATGCAAATGCACTTGGATCACTCAATCTCACTTCGAACATGCAAAGAAGCAAGAGAGATGAGTGGGAGGGGAGTTGCTTAGCTCAAAGTGCTCACAAGTATGTCAAATGTTCGAGAGAGAGAGCCTTGAGCCGGCCAACGAGTATTTATAGACGTACCCCTTCGAATATAGCCGTTAGAAACTTGAACAGACGCAATTCGCGCTGACCGGACGCGCTGGTCGCGTGGACCGGACGCGCCGGTCGCGCAATCGGTTCTTTTTTGAAACACTAACCGGACGCGCCGGTCGCAACGACCGGACGCGCTGGTCACGACCGGACGCGCCGGTCCCGTGACTGACCGGACGCGCCGGTCAGCACTGAGTCGCGCAAAACGAACCAGCGACCGGACGCGCTGAAGAACTGACCGGACGCCACAGTGCCCGCGTCCGGTCGGAGTCCAGTAAGCTCCCTGGACGACCGGACGCGTCCGGTCGCCTGTGACCGGACACGCCTCGCGTCCGATCAAACAACTGAAAAACGCGCAGACACTGGACACTGACCGGACGCGTCCGGTCAAATAGTGACCGCGTCCGGTCCAGCGTCCGGTCACCACTGTGACCCCCGTTTGCCTCCGTTTCTTTTTCCGACTTCCGGCGTAGTGGAAAATAGGCATTTCATTTCCCCGAAATCGCCTGAATCCCGCGCTCGCACGCTCGGCGGGAGGGAGAGAGGACCCCAAACCCTCTCTACCGCTTAAACTCCACCGCCGTCGCAAACGTGCTAACATCACCAAGTGATCTCGTCATGTGTGAGTGTGTTAGCATTTTCACAATCATTTTTCGAGGCGTTATTAGTTCTATCCAAATGCATATGATCATGAAATGCACATCTAGAGGCACTTAGGAGTTCAATAGCCACGTCATTCCCCTCTTTATAGTACGGCTATCTATCCTATAATGTAACCACACCCACTAGGTGTCTTGGTTACTAAAACACAACCCTTAAGCATATACCTTTGCCTTGATCACGTAGGGTTGCGTCCAAATCCAAGTGTGGCCATCATGATCACCATGTCCATCTTGCCACCAACCTTGGAATGTACTAATCCTCATATGCTACATACAACTTAGGCATAGGATTAGTACTTAGGCATTGTCACTAATTACCAACACCAAACATAGGACTTTCAATCTCCCCCTTGTTGGTAATTGGTGACAAACCTTTCACAAAGATGTTATGATAAAATTTTTGATTGAACCCATGTCACATTGTCCAAGTATATTACCATGTGTAAGAATTATGGACATGTGATCATGAATTCAAATTGATAGCAATGGCTCCCCCTACATGTATGCTATATGTTTGGATTTTGGAAGCATACATGTTAGATAGGAAAGATTAGGAGCATTGACTACCAATAGGTGCTAAGTGTTTAAGATTATAGACCTTTGAAGCATGATACCATCGGAGTAGCGATAAACACCATCTTAGCACCTTGTGTAGTTAGATTCCACTTGTAAAAGCACAAACATAACTAGAAACCTCGTGAGATCAACATTATAAGCAAGGTTCTAGTACCACTTTGAAAAAACATGAAGCAAGAAAAATCTAACTACTTTCTATTCATGCTAGTACCACAATGCATCATTCAAATTATACTAGCAAGTCACCACACAAGTAATGTATCAGAGAAAACAAAATGCATAACTATGCATCATACATATGAGGTGCACATAGAAATGCAACATTCATGTTTAAAAGCTTGCTCCCCCTACTTGTGTGCTCAAAATTTTAGTTGATCCCCTTCTTTTATCAAGTCTCCCCCTTTGTGCTTCTTCCTCTTTGAGTTCTATCTTTGTGAACAACAATTTCTCCCCCTTTGGCACCAATTGACCACAAGGAGCAAACTTTAGATAGATTATCATGTTGAAATATGGGGTGAGGATCAAGTTTATGATTCAACCTAGATTGCTTGCATAAATAAAATACTTCGGTTTGATCCAAGGGCAAGCTTCTTCACACCTCACTAGAAGGGTTATCATGCACCATGTTGAAGCAAATATTTAGACAAGTTTTCTAGATTAAATACTTAGGATCACAAGCTACTTAAACAAGTTATATGCTACCACTAGATCATACAAGACATGGAAACAATAGTGGCACCATATAAACTTCAAATTCATTTGATTTTCATGAATGAGCCAAGAACATGTAAATTATGACTAGATGCACTAAACATGTCCTTAGTATAGAATGTATGACATGTCAACCAATTGTACCTTGGGGCTCGAAGGAGAGGCATGTCATATATGGGAGTGCATCAACTCATGTTGGAGAAATCAAGTATGTTCAACTCATTCTTTAGCTTGTGAAATCTCTTCTCATCAAGTGGCTTGGTGAATAGATCGGCTAATTGATCTTCGGTGCCCACACTCTCAATATCAATGTCACCCTTTTGTTGATGATCTCTAATAAAGTGATGGCGAACATCAATATGCTTTGTTCTTTGATGTTGAACCGGATTGTTGGTTAGCTTCACGGCACTTTCATTATCACATAGCAATGGCACATTCTTGAAATTGATTCCAAAATCCTTCAATGTTGCCTTCATCCACAAGATTTGTGCACAACAACTACCCGCGGCGATGTATTCGGCCTCGGCGGTAGATAGTGCAATACTATTTTGCTTCTTGGATGACCATGAGACAAGTGATCTTCCCAACAATTGACAAGTCCCTGAGGTGCTCTTTCTCTCAACTTTGTCACCGGCATAGTCGGAATCCGAATAACCAACTAGCTCAAAACTAGCACCCTTGGGATACCACAATCCAACATCTTGTGTATGCTTCAAGTACCTCAATATTCTCTTTGTTGCCTTCAAATGACTTTCTCTTGATGAGGCTTGAAATCTTGCACACATGCATACACTAAACATCACATCGGGCCTTGATGCCGTCACATAGAGTAGGCTACCAATCATTGATCTATATAGCTTTTGATCCACCATGTTGCCACTCTTGTCACTATCCAAACTTCCACTAGTGCTCATTGGAGTTGTAATGCCCTTTGCATCTTCCATGCCAAACTTCTTGAGCATATCTTTGATGTACTTGGTTTGGCTCACAAATGTACCTTCTTTCATTTGTTTGATTTGAAGTCCAAGAAAGAAACTAAGTTCACCAATCATTGACATTTCAAATTCCTTTGCCATCATTTTCCCAAACTCATCACAATAATCTTGATTGGTTGAACCGAATATGATATCATCAACATATATTTGCAATACAAATAAGTCTTTCTCAATCTTCTTGGTGAATAGTGTTGTATCAACTTTGCCCATGACAAATCCTTTGGATAGCAAGAAGTCCCTCAATCATTCATACCATGCTCTAGGTGCTTGCTTTAATCCATACAAAGCCTTCCTTAACTTGTATACATGATTGGGTTTCTTGTCATCTTCAAAACCGGGAGGTTGCTCCACATACACCTCCTCTTGAATGTACCCATTGAGAAATGCACTCTTTACATCCATTTGATATAGCTTGATATTGTGAGCACAAGCATAGGCAAGTAAGATCCTAATTGCTTCCAATCTTGCAACCGGGGCATAAGTTTCACCAAAGTCAAGACCCTCTATTTGTGTGTAACCTTGAGCCACTAGTCTTGCTTTGTTCCTTACTACTATCCCATCTTGATCTTGCTTGTTGCGAAAAACCCATCTTGTTCCAATGACATTGTGATCCTTAGGCCTTTCAACTAGTTCCCATACTTCATTTCTCTTGAAGTTGTTGAGCTCTTCATGCATTGCATTTACCCAATCCGGATCTCTTAATGCTTTATCAATGTCCTTGGGTTCTTCCATTGACACAAAAGATGAGTGAGCACAAAATGATGCCAATCTTGATCTAGTTTGAACTCCTCTTTGTATGTCACCAATGATGGAATCCAATGGATGGTCTCTTGCAATGTTAGTTGGTTGAAGCACTTGGACTTGATTGCTTGGATGTTGATGTTGATCATGAGTTGGAGATGATGAACTAGCCACTTGTTGATCTTGTTGCACTTGAGATGATGTACTAGCTTGATTTTGCATTAGAGAACCACTAGCTTGAGTGATTGGACTTTGGAGCACTTGATCTTTGTTGTCATCTACATTAATAACTTGCTTTGGTCTAATATCACCAATATCCATTTCTTTCATAGCATTACTCAATTGAGTTCCTCTCACATCATCCAAGTTATCTTCTTCATCTTGAGAGCCATTTGTTTCATCAAACTCAACATCATGCACTTCTTCAAGTAAACCACTAGCCAAATTCCAAACTCTATAAGCTTTGCTAGTAGTTGAGTAACCAAGTAGAAATCCTTCATCACATTTCTTCTCAAACTTGCTCAATCTAGTGCCCTTCTTCAAGATGTAGCATTTGCAACCAAATACCCGAAAGTATGCAATGTTGGGCTTTCTTCCATTTAAGATCTCATATGGTGTCTTCTCTAGAAACTTGTGGCAATAGAGGCGGTTGCTATAGAAGCAAGTCGTGTTGATTGCTTCGGTCCAAAATGAATGACTTACATTATACTCATTCAACATTGATCTTGCCATATCAATTAAGGTTCTATTTTTCCTCTCAACTAGGCCATTTGATTGAGGTGTATACTTGGCCGAGAATTGATGTTTGATTCCAAGCTCTTCACATAGCTTATCAACTCTTGTGTTTCTAAACTCACTTCCATTGTCACTTCTTACTTTCTTGATTGTGGTCTCAAACTCATTGTGCACTCTCTTGATGAACTTCTTGAATATGTCAAATACATCACTCTTGTCTACAAGAAAGAATACCCATGTGTATCTAGTGAAATCATCCACAATCACAAAACCATACTTGTTGCCACCAATGCTTGTGTATGTAGTTGGCCCAAATAGATCCATGTGCAACAACTCAAATGCCTTGGAAGTACTCATAATGCTCTTCAATGGATGAGTGTTGCCTACTTGCTTTCCGGCTTGACATGCACTACATAGCTTATCTTTCTCAAATGTGACATCCTTCAAGCCTCTAACTAAGTCATGCTTCACTAACTTGTTCAATTGCTTCATGCCAACATGACCAAGTCTTCTATGCCATAACCAACCCATACTTGATTTGGTGAGCAAACATGTTGAAAGTTGAGTGTCACTAGCATTGAAATCAACCAAGTATAGATTCTCATATCTAAAACCTTTGAAGATCAAGTTAGAGCCATCAACACTAACTATCTCCACATCATCAACACCAAATATGCACTTGAAACCGAGATCACACAATTGAGCAACCGAGAGTAGATTGAAGTTCAACTTTTCAACTAAGAGCACATTAGAAATGCTATGATCATTTGAGATTGCAATCCTTCCAAGAGCCTTTACATCACCCTTGCTATTGTCACCAAATGTGATGCTATCAATGCCACTATCATTTGATTTGAGAGAGTTGAACATTCTTGAATCACCGGTCATATGTTGAGAGCACCCACTATCAAGCACCCAATGCCTTCCTCCGGCCTTGTAATTAACCTACAAAACAATTTAATGTTTCTTAGGTACCCATACTTGTTTGGGTCCTTGGAGGTTAGTCACTAAGCTCTTTGGTACCCAAATGGCCTTCTTCTTTGGGCCCACAATTGGTGTACCAACAAACCTAGCATGCACACCTTTCTCACCCTTGGTAAGTACATAACAAGAATCAAAAGGAATGTAAGGTACATTAGCATTTTTCTTGTTCTTGTTCATTTTATTGCAATTAATCTCTAGATGCCCAACTTGCGTGCATCTATTGCAATAACGACCATTGCCCTTCACAAAGCGAGACTTTGGAGTAGCAAAGGCCGCCTTGCCCTTCTTAGGAGTATAGCCCAATCCCTCTTTGTTAAGAGAGAACCTTTGGCTACCCAAGCATTTTAGCAAGCGGGCATCCCCACCATAGGCGTTGCCTAATGCGCGGGTGAGATCATCCACCTCTCTCTTGAGAGTCTCAACCACAAGTGATGAATCACTAGTAGTAGAGGTAGAGTTGGTTGTGGTGGATGATAATGAGCTATATGAAGCATTAGTAGGACTAACAAATAAAGAATCATCAATAATATCACATGTTAGTCCAATATCACAAGTGACAATCACTTGCTCCTCCTTAGCTTCCTTCATGAACTTCTCCAACTTAAGGTCCTTTTCCTTGATGAGGTCAAGTAGAGTGGAGTGGGCTTCCTTAAGCCTAGTGTGAGCAATTTCAAGATCCTCGTGGTCTTCCTTTAGACACTCACGAGAAGCCTCTAGCTCATCAAAGGATTTCCTAAGAGCTTTGAGCTCTTGTTCAATTCCTTTGCACTCCTTACTCTTTTTGAGAGCAACAAGCTCCTCCATCAAGACATCATTTTCATTGCTCTTGGCAATGAGCTCTTGTTCCAAGATTTTGTATTTCTTGGTTGTCCTCTTGTAGCCCTTGCTCATTTGATCTATTATGCCTAATAGATCATCCTTGGAGTAGTCCTCATCCTCCTCATCATCACTCCTACAATCATCACTAGCACAAGAATCATCATCACTATCATCATGTTTTACCTTTGTAGGCTTGGCCATAAGGCATGTTGATGTAGTGTCGAAGATGGATGGCTTGTTGGAGAGGGCGATGTTTGCAGTGGCTCGTCGAGTGATCCTCTCATCATCACTAGAGCTTTCATCATCATCACTATCGGAGTTGTCACTATCCCAAGTGACTACATAACCACCACCCTTCTTCTTCTTGTTGAAAGTGAAGCTCTTCTTTGCTTTCTTCTCATTCTCTTTCTTATCCTTCTTGTTCTTCTTGAGCTTCAAGTCCCCATTATGAAATCTCTTATCTTCATAGGGGCAATCCGCCACTACGTGATCGGGGCTATTGCAATTGTAGCAAAGGGTCTTTGCCTTTATAGTGTCTCTCCTCTTCCTTGCCCCATATCCTTTCTTCTTCATGAACCTTCCCATCTTGTGCACAAGGAGGGCCATGGTCTCATCATCGAATGGATCATCATCATCACTTTCTACCTTGCTCTTGCCCTTAGAGGATGAAGCCTTGAATGCAATGGGCTTCTCTTGCTTGACCTTGGTCTCCTTCTTCTCTTCTACCTCATCTTCATCATCATTGTATTGGGCATCGGTCATTATATCTCCAAGCACATTGGTTGGTTTGACCTTGTCCAATCCCTCTCTAAAGATCATTCTTCTCAAGGTGGCAAACTTCTTGGGTAAGCACATCAAGAACTTGTGTGAGAAGTCCTTGTCCTCAACCTTCTCCCCAAGCCCCTTGAGATCATTGACAATGACTTGGAGCCTATAGAACATCTCCGGGATGGATTCATCATCCTTCATCTTGAATGTGGAGAACTTGTCCTTGAGCATATATAGTTTGGCACTTTTTACCGTTGAAGTACCTTCATATGTTTCTTCAAGCCTTATCCAAAGCTCATTTGCCTTTTCAAGATCTTTGATTTGCTCAAATACTTTATCATCAATGGCACGATAGATTGTGTCAAGTGCCGCCGTATTGCATTGTTTGTTGATGCGGTCATTGGGAGTGAGGTTTTCCTCATCAAGAATGACGTATCCTTCTTTGGTCACATCCCAAACCTTCTCATGTATATTGCCTAGATATTGCTTCATCTTCCTTTTCCAATGATCAAAGGAAGAGACGCCATCAAAGAATGGAGGCTTGCCATTAACATGATTGAACATAACTTGAGCCATCTTACACCGAGGTTGTTAAGCCTTACAAACGGTGACCACGGCTCCGATACCACTTGAAAGGTCTTGATGGCTAGAGGGGGGGTGAATAGCCTATTAAAATTTTCTACAAAGACAAGCTGAACAAGTTTATCAATAAAACAAATAGCGAGATGCGAGTTTTGCTTAGCCTACGGGGTGTTTGCAAGCCACCTAACCAATTCACAATTCTAGTAATTGCACTCAACCGCACAAGTCAAACCGAGAAGGAAACTATAACTAGCAAGCTACACAAAGAAGCTACTCTAGCAAAGCTAACTAGCTAGCAAAGATAACTAAGAAAGTAATGTGGAGTTGAGTTAGGAGGGTATCACCGAGGGGCGAAGTATTGAGCCAACCAATATGATCAACAATGAATACCAAGATAACCGAACACCGGGATCAATCAATCACAATATGAAAGTGATGACACGAAGATTTATCCCGAGGTTCACGTGCTTGCCGGCACGCTAGTCCCCGTTGTGTCCCTCTTCACCACGTGGTTCGGTGGCTAATCGGTCACACACCGAGCCTCTTAAAAGGCGCCACAAGAACCTACCAAATGGCAAAAGGTTGCAATGACACGAGCAATATACTAATGTTGCCTTTGGTGCTTCGCCGAGGTAGGCACAAACCCCTCACAATCACCGGAGGTGGCCAAGAACAATCACCAACTCTTGCCAACGCCTCCAAGCTGCTCCAAGCCGTCTAGGTGGCGGCAACCACCAAGAGAAACAAGAATCCCGCAGCAAATCAACCACCAAGTGCCAACTAGATGCAATCTCACAATGCAAATGCACTTAGATCACTCAATCTCACTTCGAATATGCAAAGAAGCAAGAGAGATGAGTGGGAGGGGAGTTGCTTAGCTCAAAGTGCTCACAAGTATGTCAAATGTTCGAGAGAGAGAGCCTTGAGCCGGCCAACGAGTATTTATAGACGTACCCCTTCGAATATAGCCGTTAGAAACTTGAACAGACGCAATTCGCGCTGACCGGACGCGCTGGTCGCGTGGACCGGACGCGCCAGTCGCGCAATCAGTTCTTTTTCGAAACACTAACCGGACGCGCCGGTCGCAACGACCGGACGCGCTGGTCACGACCGGACGCGCCGGTCCCGTGACTGACCGGACGCGCCGGTCAGCACTGAGTCGCGCAAAACGAACCAGCGACCGGACGCGCTGAAGAACTGACCGGACGCCACAGTGCCCGCGTCCGGTCGGAGTCCAGTAAGCTCCCTGGACGACCGGACGCGTCTGGTCGCCTGTGACCGGACGCGCCTCGCGTCCGATCAAACAACTGAAAAACGCGCAGACACTGGACACTAACCGGACGCGTCCGGTCAAACAGTGACCGCGTCCGGTCCAGCGTCCGGTCACCACTGTGACCCCCGTTTGCCTCCGTTTCTTTTTCCGACTTCCGGCGTAGTGGAAAATAGGCATTTCATTTCCCCGAAATCGCCTGAATCCCGCGCTCGCACGCTCGGCGGGAGGGAGAGAGGACCCCAAACCCTCTCTACCGCTTAAACTCCACCGCCGTCGCAAACGTGCTAACATCACCAAGTGATCTCGTCATGTGTGAGTGTGTTAGCATTTTCACAATCATTTTTCGAGGCGTTATTAGTTCTATCCAAATGCATATGATCATGAAATGCACATCTAGAGGCACTTAGGAGTTCAATAGCCACGTCATTCCCCTCTTTATAGTACGGCTATCTATCCTATAATGTAACCACACCCACTAGGTGTCTTGGTTACTAAAACACAACCCTTAAGCATATACCTTTGCCTTGATCACGTAGGGTTGCGTCCAAATCCAAGTGTGGCCATCATGATCACCATGTCCATCTTGCCACCAACCTTGGAATGTACTAATCCTCATATGCTACATACAACTTAGGCATAGGATTAGTACTTAGGCATTGTCACTAATTACCAACACCAAACATAGGACTTTCACACACCTAAACATAGGACTCGCCTAGGTCAAGCTACCCGCTCATGCCCCCCTTAATAGTACGGCCAAAAGAGAAAAACGAAGATCCTAACGACTATTCCAAATGTCTCTCAACACCTCGACATCCGGAACTAACCGTCCTTAATCTTGACGTCACTCTTTTGAAAACCGAAACGATTTCCATCAAGGGGCATGAATACCATGGTGCCCAAAGCAGTTAAAACCTCCATGACCTAACTTACCAAAGTTTCTGCAAAACACACGTTAGTCATGGCAATAAAGCGTTGTCATCAATTGCCGAAACCAAACCTCGGGGCCTAGATGCTTTCACCTTGGAGGAGAGCAACTACAAGTATGTTGAGGATCTTGGAGTTGACATTCAACAGGTGTTCCACATCCCACCCAACCTCATAGATCCTATTAGGCATGCTGCAATTTAGATGCCAGTGCTTTACTTTTATGCAAATGAACTGTCATAGGTTGCATGGTAGTTTTTGCCTTGAGCCATTACCTTGTCGCAACCTATTCCCCTGCACACCCGCTAGTAGGCTAGACGCTCGCATTCTACTTACTGCTTTACTTTCATTATGCATTATAACTATGATGTGATGCTTGGTGAATGGATAACGTGAGTGGATAAGGCACGTGGTGCCGATAACTTGATAATGATGGTAATGAACTTGGAGAGATCTTGGCGTGTGTCTTGGGTGTGTGGTGAGGGTTGAGTCGATCGGACAGGGTCCTACGATGAGTCTTTGGGGCAAGTCTTGCCCGAGGGGTGCGACCTGGGCATCCCTCGCGAGAGGTACCTATGGCGGGTACATGTGTGAGGTGGACCGGGGTGTTGTTTATCCCCGATGGAGGTGCCATCGAGGCACAGGGTGTTGGTTATCCCCTTGAGAAGATATCATGTCCGGTCCCCCTAAGGACTAGTATGTCTTGAGAACCAGAATCATAGGACCCTTCATGCACACCACTCGCTCCTGATGGGCGGGAGACGATTACCCGACTGACTAGGGTGGTGCCACTACTACTAGGTTGGAAGGTGATTGTGAAGGGATGTACGGGCATGGGAGCCCATACCCTCCTAAGACAGCGTAGTGACCTTGGGGGCCCAGTACTATGTCTCATAGTCTCAGTGATCCGGTGGACTCCGGGGTGGCCCAGGGCTGAGTGGTAGGGTGGTATCTTACCAATCAGAAGGCAATCGGCATCAGCCTAGGCGGTGCACTGCCGATGATGGTGATCTTGTGGATTTCTAGGTGTACACGCTCTGCAGAGTTGATCGATTTATACGTATAGCCGCGTCCGCGGATATGGACATTCCTATGACCTATGCTTCACTTGATTAGAGAGAGAAGTCCTTTCTACCTTCCCCCGGGTTTCGTGTTGGTTTTTGGCTTTGGCCGTTGAGGCAAGGTACGAGCGGGAGTCGTCCTTGTTGCCTAGAGAGAGTGTGAGAGTGAGGTGAGATGTGTGTGATGGGATGGGAGAACATGTGAATGAAATGGATTAAAACTTGATGAACTTTTATTATTATAAAATACTGATGAACTTGCATAGGAAACCTACAGCCATATATAGGCCTTTTGATCTACCCTTACATTCCACTTACCACAAAGCATACGCAAAAGCATAGGGTGGGAGATAGTGGCCAGTACAAATCGTACTGATAGATTTTGGACAGGTTTTGGATGAAGTCTACGACGACAATAATGAGGACTCGGATTAGGAGTAGATGGTCTTGTTCCTATGCTCAAGTGTGGTTGAGAAGATGGAGTCTACACCCGCTAACATTCTATGCCAACTCTGATGATTGCCCATGAAGGAGGAGCCTTCACTCGCTGATGCACTACAATGACTCTATTGAAGATGTGTGTGCGTTTCCGCTAGATTAATCAATGTAAATAGGTGTGTTAATCAGTGTTGTAAAGCCTTGTAACTTGTAAATCTATGATGGATGACTATGATATCAGCTGATAATTGATAATGTGATGGATTGCTCTCATGGACTATCACATTATAATTCGAATATGTGGATTTTCCCTTCGTGGAAAATCGAGATCGTTTCAGTCATAGATTTAGAACTGTTTGCATATGAAATGGAATCAAAAATATTTCATAACTTGATAAAATTTGGTTAATCTTCTAAGTAATATATGACGTATGTTTTAGTTTGAAGCATGAATAGCTATCATGTCTTCATAGGCCTTTTAAAACTAGCATGGTGCTATGGTTAAAATGTCTACCTTGATTAAATTCTGAATTTGATCATTGTCCTAAAACTTGCCAAATATAAAACTTTGAATGATAAACTAAACCAAAAATATTTACTGTTTTGAATAAAATCTTGTATATGCTAGTAAACTTTGGTTTGAAAATATGGTTTCTACCAGCAATCATGTTTTCATAGACCTTTCAAAATAAGCATGGTGCTTAGGTTGAATAGTCTACCTTGGTCAAATTGAACAAATTGCTTAATTTGATCATTGTTCCAAAACTACTTAGTATGAAACAAGAATAAAATATAAAAATTCAAAAATAAATAAAATACATGCCTCGGAGTCCTCAGCTAGCAACCTTAGACCTCCAGCCTTGAGCTCAAGTACGATTGCATTGCATATTTATTTCCTTACAATTTATTTTATTTTTGCATATTTGCTTACTTCATGCATAGAAAACCAAAATAAAAATTATAATAATAATATTAGTAATAATAAATAAAACAATTCCACTCCATATATATGTGTTGTAGAAATGTTGATTCCATCCTTGTTGAAATGATGAATAGTTGCTCTGTCTTATGTTCCATACTATGCCTAGCTTATAGCTTTGTTTTCTCCAATGTTTGAGTTTATTGGCTTAAAAATGTGTTTGCCATGAAAAACCTGAAACTTGTGGGTAGCAAAGTGCTTAATCTGGTCTAAGTAGTTACTTGACATGATATAGAGAACTAGACCTTGCTATGACTTTGTTCTAAGAAAGACTTGATATCTGGAGTTTTCATTTTCAAAGCTCAAAATCAAAAGTTCCTCAATGATTCAAAATTCCTACCAAAGCCATATGACACAATCATATACAAAACCTTAGTCATATGCTACTTGTATTTATGGTGAGCTTTGTCAAATTGTTGTGACCAATGTTGAGATTCTTTTCATGCACCTATGATCAAGATTCACGTACACTCTATAAATAAAACTCTATCAAATACTTTTTCTCCAGAAGTTATCTAGAGAGTCTTGGGCTATGAAAAAAAAGAAAAAAAGAGATATATGAATAAAAAGATGCCATGCTAAGTGATAGCATGTGCCAAATAAAAGAAAAGAGAGAGAAAACAATGGGTACTTAGATGCTCACCAAAAAGAGAGAAAACAATGGGTGAAACGACACCCGCCAGTGAGAATAAAGTATAGCCCAAAAGCTCTCAAAGATTTCAAAAGGAGAGAAGTATGACATTTGAGTTCAAAAACACAAAAATATTCACACTTGCACAATCTTGATCAAATATGACTAGTCTCTCCTATGGTCCGGTTTTTGACTTAGCAACATGACATGATGCAAGTAGGCCACTTTTATCCTTACCAAGCTCCACAAAAGCCTATCTAGATGGTAGGATGAAAGAAAGGCAAAGTCAAAAGCCTTTGGTGAGGAATACATATACACTTTGAATGATTGAGTGTATCATTTGAGGAACTACATTTATCTTTCAAAAACTTTCAAAACCTCTGGAATGATAGTCAATCAAAAGAACAAATGATAAGCAGATCTATTCATCTGTTCTGTCTTGCAACTACCCAAGACTGGAGAAGGCCAAAAAGCTCCACAAGCTACAAGGTAATAATGGATAAGCAAGAAAGCCAATTCATTCAAATTGCGATAGAAAACTTTGTTATAAACCTGGCATATTTGAAATATAATTGGCATTGTAGTGACTCCTGATCAACAACCAACGTCTTAGCTTTTGCTCAAGGATGAGCAAAGGGTAAGCTTGGGGGAGTTTGTTGGTGGTCGTTATCAACAGATATTTACCGCCAACATAAGCCCAAGGAGGAAAATATACATCTATACACACATATACCTGTGCTACTGACCTGTTTCCATGAATACCAGTAGAATGAACACAATTGCAGAAACAAGAGCTGGAAACATTGAAACAGAGTCAAAAGTGCGCTTTCTAGAACGCACAAAGTGGCAAAGGAGGAGCAACAGACCAACCTAGGACCAAACCAGGCCGAGCCCACCACACCATGGTGTTTCAAGCCCAGAGGGGAGGCAGCCACACGAGGACGGGCCTAAGGGGGGCCGACCGAGGCGCGTGCGTGCCCAGGGCACGGCAGCACCCCTCGGAGCACCGCCCGGCCCTCCTCACTCCCACCGACTGCATTGATGGTGTGGAGGATGGTGCGGGCGCTGGCTCAGGAATATTCCCCTGGGATCCCCCCTCCACACTCCTATATAAAGAGGGGGAGGGCCCCCTTACACACACACATCACACTCCACTCCTCACTAGCTCAAGGAGCTCTACACTCCCTCCACCTCTCTTCTCACTTAGCTTAGGTTAGAATAGGAAAGTAGAAGAGAAGAGTAGAAGAAGCTACAAGGAGAGCTTGGCTCCTTGGTGGGATTTGGTGAGAATAAAGATGAATTCTTTCATTCTTACTTTCATCATGTTCTACCATTTAGTCTTGTTCTTATATTCATATAGTAGATGATATGAACTAGAGTATAGTCTTGGTGACATGTTCATGATATGTGTGCTAGTCTATAGTCCATATGTTATGCTCATTTCATACTTGGCTATGTATAGTCTACTTAGTCTATATGTGATATGTAGATTAGTTTATAGTTTACATGTCATGTATATGCTAAGTTGACTTAGGTGCTACACTCCCATATCATGATCATGAGTAGAGCTATTTGTGTGTTGAGGGGGCGGTGCATCATGCTTTCGGGTACGCCCAAGTCTCTTACCTGTCGATCCGTAGGGTCGGGGACCCGGGAGGATTTGGGTGGTCATTATGTATGCGGGCGTGGTGCCCGGGTATATAGTGGTGGGTGAATGCATTTCATGTCCCACGGTCGAGGGGTAGGCGGCAGGTGGTGACAGCCCTGTCCGTCCCTTGAATTCCCCCATGTTCGGTCATGGTGTAGGAGTATGTAAATTGTCACATGAGGTTGCTGGCAGACTAGTACTCGGTGGTCTCCCGATCTAACTCACACATACCTAGCACTACCTTGTGAACATGTATGATAACTTAGCTTATAGCAATCTAACTATATAGAACACTCTATTCCTCAGTAGGACATTCTTTTATTCTTTATTCTTGAGTGTAGGAATCTCTTGACTAGTACATGTGTGTGTCCACTATCTTGAATTACCATTATGTACCCCTGTTATGATCATTAGGATATTATGCACACATGACTACTTTGCTCATATACATGTCATACCATTTGTTATCCCTGCCTTCCTTTAGGAAAATATAAATAACGATACCCTGAATACTTCTGAGTGAAATGCTACAACGATAGATCCGTGCGCTTACAAATTCCGTCTATAAACGTAAAGACCTATCAGGAGCTGGCGTTCTATAGTGCTATCGTTAGGGTCCTCCGTGTAACAGAACCGACCAAATTATAAGAGCACAAGTACAAAAACAAGCACCAAAGCGCTCAAATTTTCGAACTTGAGCCCATATAATCCCAGTAGTCAATCGAAACCATGAAGGATTTCAAACCAACTTGCTTACAACCAGGATCGCATCATTCAACATACAACATCATACGTTACATTTCACAAGTAGTTCTGAAATAAGTTTACACACATGGAGTTGCAATTATTACAAACCAAGTTTATAAAAGTAGCGGAAGCAAACACACACCAGTTGTTTATCTACTGCCAGTCTTGTTGATCAACAACCCACAAAAGCATCAGGAAAGTACATAAAGATGATCACGCCCTAGTGATCTAGTCTTCGTCACCCGCAGGGTGGAGACAATTTTTGCAGAAGCCTTGATAGAGCATATCATCTGCAACAGGAGGGAATAAACCCTGAGTACTGGAATGTACTCAGCTAGACTTACCCGTCGAAAACCAGAAATAAGATGACACCAAGGATTATGCAAGGCTTTCACAAGAGGCTAGGTGACAGCACATTTTTGCATAAAGGCATAAGTAATTGAGACTCTTATAACCTGTACTAGCAGTTATTTTTAGCATTTACCTGTCATCTATCTTAGCACCTGTACTAAACATGCACTTGATTATAATCAAACAATTATCATCATTATATCCAGAGCAGGTATGAATTGTGGCAACATTGTATCATTCCCTTAACCACCAGTTCATTTAATGAGATCTACGTTGCCGCTGCTCAAGTCAAGTGCTCACTAACCGGGAGCGACGGCGATTCGAATCGAATTCCTATCCAGCTGGAGGGGTATTTCTAACACTCACTGCGCAGGCCCCTGCCAGGGTCGCACAAGCCACCTTTTCATATGATTCAGGAATCGCGGGTTCGAATGATGTCGCGACCCCAAGGGCGACACTCTGCCAGGTGATAGGGACTCTAACCCCCCTTGGTCTCACGCCAATGTCCCAAAGCACATCCTTTCTCTCCTCCAAGAAGCAACCTACCATTCGATTCCCGGCCTGAACCACATTACTCGGCTTCGCGGTCGGAACGGCTTATCCGGCCAACTAAGTGTTAGACTGCGTTCAACATGACTCAAGGACGTACAGCGAATCGGTCCTTAAACGACTCAGACAGGCATAGCTCCACACCCAAGACGTGAAGTGTCTTGCGGCTGTACTATCGAACTCCCGTCCGGTCTCAATTTCATTTTAAAGCATGGTTCCATCCACGATAGCCATAAAGCCACTCGTGACTCCTTTCTACATCTCGCGGATGACCGGAAATCACCTGACTTCTACCGTACTAAGCAGGGATAAGCATTGACACGTGCCTAAACCTAATATAGGATTAAGTACGATATCTGGACAAGGACAGGTATAATGCAACAAGTGTTTTCATATAACTCCTACAACTTAATATAGTAAACAAGTAAAAGTACTCAAGATCACTTTATAAAACAGTAGGTTCAGCATGCACCGGGGCTTGCCTTTCAGAAAGGTCGAAGGCCGGTGGTCAGGACACTCAGGTAGATCTTCGACAGGAGCTTCGTCGCCGGTTGGTTCCTCTGGCTGCTCCGGCAGGTCCTGGATTTCCTCCGGAATCACCGGCTCGAATTCGAGGAGTGTTACCCCTTCCGGTACACCTATTGCATGAGTGCATAATAAATCTCATGTATGCATAATGAAAGATGCAGTATGCTCGGAATGAAATGCATTTCATCAATCTTAAAGCTCTAATCAAATCACTTCAGATATTAGGCGTAATTTCCTCTTCGGTAGAGAAGTACTCACCTAAGCTACTCAACCTAAGATACAGTTGTTCTTCTTCGGTTAAGGCCCTAACACCTAACAAACACAAGAGTGACATTATTTAGGTTACCACATCCAACCCAAAATATCACAGTAAGACATTCTGGACAGCAGCTACTTGTTTCTGACATAACTGGAGCTTCCCAACTCCAAAAGACATGATCTAAGACAATCTGGAAAGCTTAAGAAATGCACTACAAATCATTTTCAGACCTCAACCTTAAATTCCTAAGTTTTCCATGTCGAAATCCTAAAGTTCCAGAATCTGTCCTCCCCAAACAGAGAGCAGCCAATTCTGGACTGTCACTTAAAACAGCAATAACTCCTAAACTACTAAGCCAAATGCTCCCAAATTTTGACACAAGCTAGTTTATCAAGTTTACTACAACTTTGGTATTTACAAGTTTCCCAGCCAACATTTTTATCAAAGGTCAAACCTAGAAATACTACCAGCTGTCCAGAAAACCTAGAATTACAAAGATTAATTATTTATTGATGTGGCAAACATCCCATAAGACCAAACTAATATTACCAAAAGTTTACATAGGTCACAAAAACACCAGAAAGTAAGGTTGGCCCACCTAAGATATTTATTTAAACCCATTTCGTAATTTACTTAAGTAATTAAGTGGAATTTTAAACATATATGTAAACTGCTCCTAAAATTCTACAAAAATTACAGGAGACTCTTTGACCCAAAAAGAGGCTACTGTAAAAATTTGAACCAAATTTATTACAAGGAACTCCCTACAAAAAATTCACAAGCCCAAAAGGCTGATTTTTGTATAATTAACAAATCATATTAAAAAGTGTCAAACAACAGATTTCCTATTTTTCTTAGACACTTTAAGGTACCAAGACTTTCTCCAAAAATTTATAAGAACATTGCACATGTAGAAAAATTACAAAAATTCATTTAAGTATTTCCTAAAATAAAAAGATAGCATTATAACTTGAAAAGTGCTTAAGCACTACTGCCCAAATTTTTACCAAAGCTAGAGCAAGTATAAATTAGTCTACCCACCAAATTTCATAATTTTTGGAACACTGAAACTCAAGATATAATTTAAACAAGTTTGCATGTGAATTAAAACACATTTCAAAGACCTATTTAAATATCCAGAAAACTAAACATTACATACCAGATTTATATTTTTCTAAAATACTATGCAACATGTAGATCATAACAAAATTTATCTCATGATTTTTGAGCAAGTGAAACCCTAGATCTACATTTTCTAAACATTATCTAAAACTGTGACAGAATAAAAAGAAATGAATAAATTGGATTTGTTACTGGGCCGGCCCGAGAAAAACGCGGCCCAAGACTCGCGCGCGTGGCCCGCTCTCGCGCGCGGCCTGCTCGGGCTCCCGCCCGCGCGCGCGTGGCGCTGACATCGTGGGCCCGCAGGCCAGAGAGAGAAGAGCGGAGGGGAAGAGACGGCCGCGACTCCGGTGAGCTCTAGCTCGCCGACGACGGCGTCTCCGGTGACGGGAAGATCACCGACGGTTTCCCCGTGACTTTCCGCATCGACCAAACCTAGCTTGGCTGACCCTATCCCCACCTAGCTACGACGGCCATGGCGACGGCGGCCCGGTGATGGCGCACGGTGGTGCAGTGGTGAGCTCCGAGCGCCAAGTGGTCACCGGAGGTGCGCATTCGCTCCCCAGGGCCAAGGCGGACCTAACAAGATTTCTATTGAGGACCGAGGCAAGGTGGAGAAGCATGGCCGCGTACAAGCACCGTAGGCGGCGGTGTGCCGGTGAGCTCCGAGCGGGGGAAAAGCCGGTAATGCGCCCTTACCCTGCTCGGTTGCTCCAAAGGAGGGTTCAACGAGGTTCGGGAGGTGGTGACGGAGCTGTGGGCGTGGTGTATTGGCCGGTGGTGCGACGGTGAGCGCACACGGCGGCGGCGGAGCGCGCGGCACCGCAGGCGGCTTGGTTCTCTCCGCTCGGCGAGCTCAGGACGAGAGAGAGAGAGGCAAAGGCGGGAGTGAGGCAGAGGCCGCGTCGTGGCGTTCAAGAAGCCCGCTCGGCCTGACCGGTGGGGCCAAGGCCGGCGTACGGTCGCCACCGCGCGTCCACGCGTCGGTGAAGGCCTGTGGCCGGTCGGCCACTCCCCCTTCTGACGAAACTGAATCGCGGTGAAAGGTGACATCGACGACCGACTGACAGAGAAAGTTCAACGATGATTATCTCCAAAACCGGTTCGAGTTAGGAGAAGGTGATAACATCAAAATTGTAGGGCTTCATGAGGGCTATAACTTTTCTAATTGGCTCAAGAACAGATTCGGTTTGGATTTGAAACTACAAAGCTCCAAAGTAGTGTACTTGGAAACTGAAATTTAGTTTCAGTCCATTATGCCGACTGAAACTCATTTTTCCAGGCACCATATCTCCTAAACCATTTAGAACTAGGTGATGGTGATATTGACAATGTTGTAGAGCTATGGGTGGACAACAACTTTGTCAATTGGAGTTTGGACTGGTTCGGCCTGGTTTGTGAGTTACAAGTTGCTAAAGTGAGGTACTGTGAAACGATTTTCAGCTCCACACTTAGCAAAAATGGCTAAGTCCCAAAACAGCCTCTAATACTGACTTGTGGGCCATTTTTGAGCATGTTCTGATCATTTTCATGAGATGGCCATATTAGAACTTTTGTTCCTTATGAAATTCTCTACAACTTTGCTTAAGGTTGCTCCTCCATGCAAGATCTCTAAACTAGACTTTTAAATTGGTCAAACCAGATCACTCCAGGGGTCCAACTTAGTCAACAACATTTGGAAGGGCAATTTGGTAATTTTGGTCAACATGAACATTGCTCCACTACTTACTCTAAATGTAATTAAGGTGTTATAAGACCTAATTAGCCACTCTACACATTGGTTGCACAAAATTCCTAGTGTCACTTACTTTGGCACAAGTAATTCAATACTTTCACCCAAATGTTGCAAGCTCATGTTGCACATGTTGCATGAGTGTGTTGCACAACACTTGCTACTTATGTTACACTAAAGTGGTTGACATATCTCACAAAGGAAATTGCACATAAGATACTTGTGTGTTGCACACTACTTACTTCTTACTTCACATTAAATATAAACATATTATAAGTTTATGCATGAAATGAATGATGCTTGCTTATGCTCATGCAAATGCAATGCAATTAAGGAGCTAAACACCTGAGGTGTTACAGCCCTCCCCCCTTATAAAAATCTCGTCCCGAGATTTGGAAAGCGTACCATTTTTCATAGAATTCCTTATAACCATCCCTTAAATAGTCTTCCCGTTCCCATGTAGCATCACTTTCACTACCCTGATTACTCCACATTACTTTATACCATTTAACCACTTTGCTTCTAGTCACTCGTTCCTGAGTATCGATCACTTGGACTGGCTTTTCTTCGTAAGTTAAATCGGATTCAAGCCTGATATCTCCCAAAGGAACTCTTTCCTCAGGAACTCAAAGACACTTTTTGAGCTGAGATACATGGAAGACGTTGAATAAGGCACTCATTTCAGGAGGTAACTGGATTTTGTACGCAACTGCTTCACTCTTGCCTATGATTTGGAAAGGACCCACGTATCTTGGCGCAAGTTTCCGCTTAACACCAAACCGTTGGACACTCTTCATTGGAGAAACTTTCAGATAAACGAAGTCTCCAACTTCAAACTCGAGCGGTTTTCTACGACGATCAGCATAACTTTTCTATCTAGCTTGGGCTGCAGCCATATGTTTTTGGATGGTACGGACTTGTTCCTCAGCTTCCTCAACAAAAGAAATACCATAAAATCTTCTCTCACCAGATTCTATCCAATTTAGTGGAGTTCTACACTTACGACCGTACAAAGCTTCGAATGGGGCCATCTTAATACTCTCTTGGTAACTATTATTGTACGAGAATTCGGCTAGAGGTAACCATTTTTCCCAAGAACCCTTGGATGATATTACACATGCCCGCAACAGATCTTCCAAGATTTGGTTAACCCGTTCCGTCTGTCCTGACGTCTGGGGGTGATAAGCAGAGCTTCTCACTAACTTGGTTCCTAGAAGGTGATGCAAGTGCTCCCAAAAGCGAGCAGTGAACTGGGGACCACGGTCAGATATGATAGTACGAGGTATCCCATGGAGCCGGACTATCTGATTGAAGTACAACTCAGCATAGTCTGTGGGACGATAGTCCACTCTAACTGGAATGAAGTGGCTGATTTGGTCAAACGATCCACAATTACCCAGATGGAGTTATGATTTTTGACCGTAGGAGGAAGTCCGACAATGAAATCCATACTTATCTCTTCCCATTTCCAACCTGGGATAGAAAGTGGTTGAAGCAAACCAGCTTTCATGTGCACAACTTTAACTCTACAGCAGGTGTCACACCTAGCCACATATGCAGCTATCTCTTTCCGCATCTTGGTCCACCAATAGTATGGCTTTAAATCATAATACATCTTATTGCTACCCGGATGGATGGACAACTTAGAGGAGTGTGCTTCAGACATAATATCATTTCTAAGCTCTCGGTCCTTAGGCACAACTAATCTATCCTTGAACCATAGTACACCCTCTTCATCTACCCTGAACTGTGTAGTTTCTTGCTCTTTCATCTTACGCTTGATGTGAAATATACCAGTGTCAGTCTTTTGGAGCTCAATAATTCTGCTTTTGAGAGTACAACTGACAGTGATGTTGTACAAGACTGCTGGATGTAGAAGGCGAGATCGATGAAAATTAGTTTCAACTAGGGAATGGCAATGAGACTTACGGCTTAAAGCATCCGCAACCACATTTGCCTTGCCAGGATGATAGTGCACTTGAAGGTTATAATCCTTAATCAACTCGAGTCATCTTCTTTGACGCATATTTAACTCGGGTTGGGTGAAGATGTATTTGAGGCTTTTGTGGTCTGTGTAGATATTGCAAACATTGCCCAACAGGTAGTGCCGCCAGGCTTTCAAAGCATGAACAACTGCGGCGAGTTCTAAGTCATGCGTTGGATAATTCACCTCATGTTTTTGAAGTTGTCGAGAGGTATATGCAATTACTCGGCCTTCCTGCATCAGAACGCCTCCCAAACCTATGCCTGAGGCATCACAATAAACATCACATGGTTTCTCGATATCCGGTTGTGCCAAAACTGGAGCTGAGGTTAGGAGGGTTCGCAGTTGGTGAAAAGCCGCATCACACTCAGGAGTCCAGACAAACCTGGTGTCTTTTTGTAGCAACCGAGTCATCGGCTTGGCTATTTTGGAGAAATCCGGGATGAAGCGACGATAATAGCCAGCTAAACCAAGAAAACTCCGGACCTCGTGAACCGAGATAGGAGCTTTCCAGTTCAGTACTTCTTGTACCTTGGCGGGGTCCACCATAATTCCTCCATCGGACAACACATGCCCAAGGAAAGGTACTTCTCGAAGCCAGAATTCGCACTTACTGAACTTTGCATATAGTTGATGTTCACGCAGTCTTGTGAGGACTATACGCAGATGTTCAGCGTGATCTTCCTCATTTACAGAATATATCAGGATGTCATCAATAAATACCACCACAAACTTGTCCAATTCGGGCATAAACACCAAATTCATCAAGTACATAAAGTGTGCGGGGCGTTGGTCAAGCCGAAAGACATAACAAGATACTCATAAAAACCGTATCTGGTAGAGAAAGCTGTCTTGGGAACATCTTCCGGGCGGATTTTAATTTGATGGTAGCCAGATCTTAGATCGATCTTGGAGAAAACTTTAGCTTTAGACAACTAATCGAACAAGATGTCGATACGTGGTAGAGGGTACTTATTTTTGACGGTTACTGCATTGAGAGGTCTATAATCTACGCACATCCGCAACGACTGATCCTTCTTCTTTACAAAGATAGCAGGACATCCCCACGGTGACGAACTAGGACGAATCAACCCCTTCTTCAAAAGTTCATTCAATTGCACCTTAAGTTCAGCGAGTTCATTTGGAGGCATCCTATAGGGTCTCCTAGAGATGGGAGCCGTGCCAGGCAACAACTCGATTTTAAATTCCACATCCCGATCCGGAGGGAGCCCCGGCAAATCATCGGGAAAAACGTCCGGAAACTCATTTACTACTGGAATTTCGGCCAACGCCTTGGCTTGCACAGCATGAACTTCCCCAGACAAATCAACTTTTTTGGGAAGTTGTACTAGAAAACCCTTTTGATCTGTAGGATCTCTGAGCATAACTACCCGAGTGGATGTATCAATGAGTACCCCATTTTGACTCATCCAATTCATGCCCAGAATAACATCTATGCCTAAACCCGGCAAAACCACTAAGGCTAGCGAGTACTTTCGCCCTTCTATCTCAAGCTCAAGATTCCCCACTATTTTATTTGTGGAAATATTTCCACTTGCTGCACTAATACAATAACCTCCACCTTCAACAGTATGCAATTTGTGTGCAAACTCTGATGCAAACTTAGGACTGATAAAGAAATGCGAAGCACCTGAATCAAAAAGTACCACTGCAGGGTGTTGGTCAACTAGGAACTTACCAGCAGTGACAACCTCACCAGATGGGATTTCCTCAATACTGTTATAATGAGCGTGCCCTTGACGGCCACCTTGGTTGACATTCTTCTTAGGGTAGGGACAATTCCTGGACCAATGGCCTGGCTTGTTGTAGTTCCAGCAAGGCATGTTGCTAGGAGGAACACTGGAGCTGCTCTGACCAGAATTTCCCTTGGGCAGAGCGACTGTATAGGCCTTGCGGAACCTAGTTTTAGCAGCAGGCTTTTTCTGTGGCGGACGGAACTTGGCATTCTGAGCAGGCGAGCGAGGGAAAGCCCTAGGTGCAGCTGGAGTACGAGACTGCGAAGCACTTGCTTCAATGGCCCTTTTTCGGCTCTTCGAGGCAGAATAAATAGTATTATTGTTCTCCTAGGTCAAAGCATCACTGATAAATTCGTTGAAAGTAGTACACTTGCTAGTGCCCATAGTCTTCATCAGCTTTGGGCCGAGGCCCCTTTTGAAACTAGCAATTTTCTTGGCATCGGTATCCACAAACTCTGTGGCATACCTTGCCAGGTTGTTGAAAGATTGCAGATATTCAGTCAAGCTTTTGTTGCCCTATGACAGCCTCATAAATTCTGTGTGTTTGATAGCCATAAGACTTGGAGGAATATAGTTCCCACGAAATGCGGCCTTGAACTGGTCCCAAGAAATAAGGACATTTGCAGGCAGTGTGGAACGATAGTGGCTCCACCAAATACCCGCTGGACCATGTAGTTGGTGAGAAGCATATTCAGTCTTTAGTTCATCAGTCAAGCGAAGCAGACGAAACTTTTGTTCAATTATGTTCAACCACTCATCAGCTTGCAGTGGTTCCTCCGCCTCCTTAAAGAGCGGGGGCTTAGTATCAAGAAAGTCCTTGAAATCACTGTATTGATTTGGTTCTGGGCCCTGGCGGCCATGACGAGCCTCCCGGTTGGCAAGCTGGCGCATAGCATCTGCCAGCATGCGCTGCCCTTCGACCACGGTCTGCATTAACTCAGCCGGGGTAGGTGGTGGCGGAGGGGGTGGCTGTTCCTCATCCTCATTGCCACGGCCCCGACGAAGATTGTACGACATCTGAAAAATGCATAGTCAATGAGCACTGACGATGTGGGAAGTTTGTAGATGAATTATTGTAAATATGTCAAACTGACTTCATGAAATAGACTTCTCAAAATAATCATGGCACAATAATTCATCACAACCGCACAATCCAATCAAGCGCATCGAGTGACGAAATCAGGCGAGGGAATCCAACAAGATGTACTTTAATAAAGGCTCACTCACAAGGAGCACAGCAGTTACTGAACCATTTACGTTAAAATCTACGTGATTTTTGATCTTTCGCCCGGTACTTGGATTCGATTTCAAAGTTTTTAGTTGACTGAGAAAGGCTACTTCAAACTGACCACAAAGAGACTTCTCAACGGTAGAGTTCCATGGTGGATCATGACTAGCCACCTCGATACCAGCGCGTGCCAAGCAGCACAGCCTTATGTCGCGCGCCATAGGAGGCCCTCGGTTTCGTCGCAGCACCGAAGGGTGCTAATCGTGACACCATCATCGAACGCCACACAATAAGACATCTAATTGCGATCGAAATCAACAGGTTCCAACTAAACATCCAGGAAACATAGGGTTCGACCTTACATCCCAAGAGTCAAGTTCTTACAAAGCCTCACTCCAACCCCAGGAGGCACAAAAGACGATCCTAACAGCATAGCTACGTGATGACTACTCTAAGCATCGTCCTCAGAGTCGGTGTCAAGGATCTCCCCGCCGTCCTCATCACTAACAGGCTCTAACTCCTCATCATCATCTTCTTCTTCTTCTTCTTCTTCTTCTTCTTGTGCTTCTTCTGGTGCGGCATCTTGGGCCACATTGACCTCCACTTCATCATCATTTTCAGCCATGAAGATTCCCGAACCCATGTCCTCATCTGCGTTGATATTTCTAGGCAGCAGAGGATTTAGCTGGTTGTTCAGGCGGTGCACTTCTTCATGAAGATTGTCATTGTATTCTTCAGCATTCTCCAACTGTTGCTCGAGCTCAAACTGACGAGCTCTCAGAATGTTCTCCTCGTGCCAGGCTTCATCCCTCTGATTCATGACACGGACCAACATGCATTGACAGTTGCGGTTTGCTACTATCAATCTCTGGACTGCAAGGGTTTCCTGGTCACGATCACGAATCACTTGCTCCAGTTGCTGACGTGCTGCATTCCTGGCAGTAGTCACTTCAGCCAACTCTGCCCTCAGCCTTTCCACCTCAGTAGGCTCAGGGCGGGGCTCACGTGGAGCGAGCTGGTGACGAGGTGCCCTGCCCCCAGTGGACTTGCGAGCGGTCCTCTTGGTACGTGCCATCTGTAGCAACCAGATACGACTTAAAGTGAGGATCATTTAGGGGATACGAAATTTAATTTAGTCAGGAGTACTGAAATTTTTAAGGAGGGAGTAAATGATATGTATGATATAATTAAACATGATGCATGCACGTTCCGTACGCCCTCTCACCTTAGTAGAAACCTAAAGTTCTAACGCTAGGCGGTGGCATACATACGTTCTCTCATATAAGCGAGACTATCGGTCTACTCGTTACGCTGTTAGTGTACCTGCAGAAAATCTCATTTCAGCCCAACAATTTCCCAATATATGCACACAAGAAAGCAGTAACTTAAATACTTTCCATATACACGTCCCCTGATGTATATACTTCAGTATCAAGCTACCTGATATCAAGTTTCCCACAATTAAGTGCTTACATAATTACACGGTTTAAACATGTAAGTATGCAAGTCACCAAAACTACTCTCCCCTAGATCGCCGGTTGGACGATCATGCTCTCACAACTCACACTTACCAGAGCGTCGAGGCAACTGATCCATACATTACCACCCAAGTGGATGGCATCCATACAATATCACGCCGTATGGACGACGAAACAAAAACAACCAAGATCCCCAAGTTAGTACTTATAATAAGCCACCTAAGAGTCCTTATTTGGGCTAAGGGATGTGATCACTGGCATACCTATAAAAATAATTTTTATAGTTTTAACCCTTTTTATAAACAAATACTTTTGTTTTTAAATACTCGTACGATGTGTTTAATGTTGAATTATGCTCTGGTACCAGCTGTAACAGAACCGACCAAATTATAAGAGCACAAGTACAAAAACAAGCACCGAAGCGCTCAAATTTTCGAACTTGAGCCCATATAATCCCGGTAGTCAATCGAAACCACGAAGGATTTCAAACCAACTTGCTTACAACCAGGATCGCATCATTCAACATACAACATCATACGTTACATTTCACAAGTAGTTCTGAAATAAGTTTACACACACGGAGTTGCAATTATAACAAACCAAGTTTATAAAAGTAGCGGAAGCAAACACACACCAGTTGTTTATCTACTGCCAGTCTTGTTGATCAACAACCCACAAAAGCATCAGGAAAGTACATAAAGATGATCACGCCCTAGTGATCTAGTCTTCGTCACCCGCAGGGTGGAGACAATTTTTGCAGAAGCCTTGATAGAGCATATCATCTGCAACAGGAGGGAATAAACCCTGAGTACTGGAATGTACTCAGCTAGACTTACCCGTCGAAAACCAGAAATAAGATGACACCAAGGATTATGCAAGGCTTTCACAAAAGGCTAGCTGACAGCACATTTTTGCATAAAGGCATAAGTAATTGAGACTCTTATAACCTGTATTAGCAGTTATTTTTAGCATTTACCTGTCATCTATCTTAGCACCTGTACTAAACATGCACTTGATTATAATCAAACAATTATCATCATTATATCCAGAGCAGGTATGAATTGTGGCAACATTGTATCATTCCCTTAACCACCAGTTCATTTAATGAGATCTACGTTGCCGCTGCTCAAGTCAAGTGCTCACTAACCGGGAGCGACGGCGATTCGAATCGAATTCCTATCCAGCTGGAGGGGTATTTCTAACACTCACTGCGCAGGCCCCTGCCAGGGTCGCACAAGCCACCTTTTCATATGATTCAGGAATCGCGGGTCCGAATGATGTCGCGACCCCAAGGGCGACACTCTGCCAGGTGATAGGGACTCTAACCCCCCTTGGTCTCACGCCAATGTCCCCAAGCACATCCTTTCTCTCCTCCAAGAAGCAACCTACCATTCGATTCCCGGCCTGAACCACATTACTCGGCTTCGCGGTCGGAACGGCTTATCCGGCCAACTAAGTGTTAGACTGCGTTCAACATGACTCAAGGACGTACAGCGAATCGGTCCTTAAACGACTCAGACAGGCATAGCTCCACACCCAAGACGTGAAGTGTCTTGCGGCTGTACTATCGAACTCCCGTCCGGTCTCAATTTCATTTTAAAGCATGGTTCCATCCACGATAGCCATAAAGCCACTCGTGACTCCTTTCTACATCTCGCGGATGACCGGAAATCACCTGACTTCTACCGTACTAAGCAGGGCTAAGCATTGACACGTGCCTAAACCTAATATAGGATTAAGTACGATATCTGGACAAGGACAGGTATAATGCAACAAGTGTTTTCATATAACTCCTACAACTTAATGTAGTAAACAAGTAAAAGTACTCAAGATCACTTTATAAAACAGTAGGTTCAGCATGCACCGGGGCTTGCCTTTCAGAAAGGTCGAAGGCCGGTGGTCAGGACACTCAGGTAGATCTTCGACAGGAGCTTCGTCGCCGGTTGGTTCCTCTGGCTGCTCCGGCAGGTCCTGGATTTCCTCCGGAATCACCGGCTCGAATTCGAGGAGTGTTACCCCTTCCGGTACACCTATTGCATGAGTGCATAATAAATCTCATGTATGCATAATGAAAGATGCAGTATGCTCGGAATGAAATGCATTTC
This sequence comes from Saccharum hybrid cultivar R570, assembly GCA_038087645.1. Classification (NCBI taxonomy): domain Eukaryota; kingdom Viridiplantae; phylum Streptophyta; class Magnoliopsida; order Poales; family Poaceae; genus Saccharum; species Saccharum hybrid cultivar. The sequence continues at coordinate 8,390,434 of JAQSUU010000248.1, read as the reverse complement.
ATCAATCTTAAAGCTCTAATCGAATCACTTCAGATATTAGGCGTAATTTCCTCTTCGGTAGAGAAGTACTCACCTAAGCTACTCAACCTAAGATACAGTTGTTCTTCTTCGGTTAAGGCCCTAACACCTAACAAACACAAGAGTGACATTATTTAGGTTACCACATCCAACCCAAAATATCACAGTAAGACATTCTGGACAGCAGCTACTTGTTTCTGACATAACTGGAGATTCCCAACTCCAAAAGACATGATCTAAGACAATCTGGAAAGCTTAAGAAATGCACTACAAATCATTTTCAGACCTCAACCTTAAATTCCTAAGTTTTCCATGTCGAAATCCTAAAGTTCCAGAATCTGTCCTCCCCAAACAGAGAGCAGCCAATTCTGGACTGTCACTTAAAACAGCAATAACTCCTAAACTACTAAGCCAAATGCTCCCAAATTTTGACACAAGCTAGTTTATCAAGTTTACTACAACTTTGGTATTTACAAGTTTCCCAGCCAACATTTTTATCAAAGGTCAAACCTAGAAATACTACCAGCTGTCCAGAAAACCTAGAATTACAAAGATTAATTATTTATTGATGTGGCAAACATCCCATAAGACCAAACTAATATTACCAAAAGTTTACATAGGTCACAAAAACACCAGAAAGTAAGGTTGGCCCACCTAAGATATTTATTTAAACCCATTTCGTAATTTACTTAAGTAATTAAGTGGAATTTTAAACATATATGTAAACTGCTCCTAAAATTCTACAAAAATTACAGGAGACTCTTTGACCCAAAAAGGGGCTACTGTAAAAATTTGAACCAAATTTATTAAGAGGAACTCCCTACACAAAATTCACAAGCCCAAAAGGCTGATTTTTGTATAATTAACAAATCACATTAAAAAGTGTCAAACAACAGATTTCCTATCTTTCTTAGACACTTTAAGGTACCAAGACTTTCTCCAAAAATTTATAAGAACATTTCACATGTAGAAAAATTACAAAAATTCATTTAAGTATTTCCTAAAATAACAAGATAGCATTATAACTTGAAAAGTGCTTAAGCACTACTGCCCAAATTTTTACCAAAGCTAGAGCAAGTATAAGTTAGTCTACCCACCAAATTTCATAATTTTTGGAACACTGAAACTCAAGATATAATTTAAACAAGTTTGCATGTGAATTAAAACATATTTCAAAGACCTATTTAAATATCCAGAAAACTAAACATTACATACCAGATTTATATTTTTCTAAAATACTATGCAACATGTAGATCATAACAAAATTTATCTCATGATTTTTGAGCAAGTGAAACCCTAGATCTACATTTTCAAAACATTATCTAAAACTGTGACAGAATAAAAAGAAATGAATAAATTGGATTTGTTACTGGGCCGGCCCGAGAAAAACGCGGCCCAAGACTCGCGCGCGTGGCCCGCTCTCGCGCGCGGCCTGCTCGGGCTCCCGCCCGCGCGCGCATGGCGCTGACATCGTGGGCCCGCAGGCCAGAGAGAGAAGAGCGGAGGGGAAGAGACGGCCGCGACTCCGGTGAGCTCTAGCTCGCCGACGACGGCGTCTCCGGTGACGGGAAGATCACCGACGGTTTCCCCGTGACTTTCCGCATCGACCAAACCTAGCTTGGCTGACCCTATCCCCACCTAGCTACGACGGCCATGGCGACGGCGGCCCGGTGATGGCGCACGGTGGTGCAGTGGTGAGCTCCGAGCGCCAAGTGGTCACCGGAGGTGCGCATTCGCTCCCCAGGGCCAAGGCGGACCTAACAAGATTTCTATTGAGGACCGAGGCAAGGTGGAGAAGCATGGCCGCGTACAAGCACCGCAGGCGGCGGTGTGCCGGTGAGCTCCGAGCGGGGGAAAAGCCGGTAATGCGCCCTTACCCTGCTCGGTTGCTCCAAAGGAGGGTTCAACGAGGTTCGGGAGGTGGTGACGGAGCTGTGGGCGTGGTGTATTGGCCGGTGGTGCGACGGTGAGCGCACACGGCGGCGGCGGAGCGCACGGCACCGCAGGCGGCTCGGTTCTCTCCGCTCGGCGAGCTCAGGACGAGAGAGAGAGAGAGGCAAAGGCGGGAGTGAGGCAGAGGCCGCGTCGTGGCGTTCAAGAAGCCCGCTCGGCCTGACCGGTGGGGCCAAGGCCGGCGTACGGTCGCCACCGCGCGTCCACGCGTCGGTGAAGGCCTGTGGCCGGTCGGCCACTCCCCCTTCTGACGAAACTGAATCGCGGTGAAAGGTGACATCGACGACCGACTGACAGAGAAAGTTCAACGATGATTATCTCCAAAACCGGTTCGAGTTAGGAGAAGGTGATAACATCAAAATTGTAGGGCTTCATGAGGGCTATAACTTTTCTAATTGGCTCAAGAACAGATTCGGTTTGGATTTGAAACTACAAAGCTCCAAAGTAGTGTACTTGGAAACTGAAATTTAGTTTCAGTCCATTATGCCGACTGAAACTCATTTTTCCAGGCACCATATCTCCTAAACCATTTAGAACTAGGTGATGGTGATATTGACAATGTTGTAGAGCTATGGGTGGACAACAACTTTGTCAATTGGAGTTTGGACTGGTTCGGCCTGGTTTGTGAGTTACAAGTTGCTAAAGTGAGGTACTGTGAAACGATTTTCAGCTCCACACTTAGCAAAAATGGCTAAGTCCCAAAACAGCCTCTAATACTGACTTGTGGGCCATTTTTGAGCATGTTCTGATCATTTTCATGAGATGGCCATATTAGAACTTTTGTTCCTTATGAAATTCTCTACAACTTTGCTTAAGGTTGCTCCTCCATGCAAGATCTCTAAACTAGACTTTTAAATTGGTCAAACCAGATCACTCCAGGGGTCCAACTTAGTCAACAACATTTGGAAGGGCAATTTGGTAATTTTGGTCAACATGAACATTGCTCCACTACTTACTCTAAATGTAATTAAGGTGTTATAAGACCTAATTAGCCACTCTACACATTGGTTGCACAAAATTCCTAGTGTCACTTACTTTGGCACAAGTAATTCAATACTTTCACCCAAATGTTGCAAGCTCATGTTGCACATGTTGCATGAGTGTGTTGCACAACACTTGCTACTTATGTTACACTAAAGTGGTTGACATATCTCACAAAGGAAATTGCACATAAGATACTTGTGTGTTGCACACTACTTACTTCTTACTTCACATTAAATATAAACATATTATAAGTTTATGCATGAAATGAATGATGCTTGCTTATGCTCATGCAAATGCAATGCAATTAAGGAGCTAAACACCTGAGGTGTTACAGCCCTCCCCCCTTATAAAAATCTCGTCCCGAGATTTGGAAAGCGTACCATTTTTCATAGAATTCCTTATAACCATCCCTTAAATAGTCTTCCCGTTCCCATGTAGCATCACTTTCACTACCCTGATTACTCCACATTACTTTATACCATTTAACCACTTTGCTTCTAGTCACTCGTTCCTGAGTATCGATCACTTGGACTGGCTTTTCTTCGTAAGTTAAATCGGATTCAAGCCTGATATCTCCCAAAGGAACTCTTTCCTCAGGAACTCGAAGACACTTTTTGAGCTGAGATACATGGAAGACGTTGAATAAGGCACTCATTTCAGGAGGTAACTGGATTTTGTACGCAACTGCTTCACTCTTGCCTATGATTTGGAAAGGACCCACGTATCTTGGCGCAAGTTTCCGCTTAACACCAAACCGTTGGACACTCTTCATTGGAGAAACTTTCAGATAAACGAAGTCTCCAACTTCAAACTCGAGCGGTTTTCTACGACGATCAGCATAACTTTTCTATCTAGCTTGGGCTGCAGCCATATGTTTTTGGATGGTACGGACTTGTTCCTCAGCTTCCTCAACAAAAGAAATCCCAGTAGTCAATCGAAACCACGAAGGATTTCAAACCAACTTGCTTACAACCAGGATCGCATCATTCAACATACAACATCATACGTTACATTTCACAAGTAGTTCTGAAATAAGTTTACACACATGGAGTTGCAATTATTACAAACCAAGTTTATAAAAGTAGCGGAAGCAAACACACACCAGTTGTTTATCTACTGCCAGTCTTGTTGATCAACAACCCACAAAAGCATCAGGAAAGTACATAAAGATGATCACGCCCTAGTGATCTAGTCTTCGTCACCCGTAGGGTGGAGACAATTTTTGCAGAAGCCTTGATAGAGCATATCATCTGCAACAGGAGGGAATAAACCCTGAGTACTGGAATGTACTCAGCTAGACTTACCCGTCGAAAACCAGAAATAAGATGACACCAAGGATTATGCAAGGCTTTCACAAGAGGCTAGCTGACAGCACATTTTTGCATAAAGGCATAAGTAATTGAGACTCTTATAACCTGTACTAGCAGTTATTTTTAGCATTTACCTGTCATCTATCTTAGCACCTGTACTAAACATGCACTTGATTATAATCAAACAATTATCATCATTATATCCAGAGCAGGTATGAATTATGGCAACATTGTATCATTCCCTTAACCACCAGTTCATTTAATGAGATCTACGTTGCCGCTGCTCAAGTCAAGTGCTCACTAACCGGGAGCGACGGCGATTCGAATCGAATTCCTATCCAGCTGGAGGGGTATTTCTAACACTCACCGCGCAGGCCCCTGCCAGGGTCGCACAAGCCACCTTTTCATATGATTCAGGAATCGCGGGTCCGAATGATGTCGCGACCCCAAGGGCGACACTCTGCCAGGTGATAGGGACTCTAACCCCCCCTTGGTCTCACGCCAATATCCCCAAGCACATCCTTTCTCTCCTCCAAGAAGCAACCTACCATTCGATTCCCGGCCTGAACCACATTACTCGGCTTCGCGGTCGGAACGGCTTATCCGGCCAACTAAGTGTTAGACTGCGTTCAACATGACTCAAGGACGTACAGCGAATCGGTCCTTAAACGACTCAGACGGGCATAGCTCCACACCCAAGACGTGAAGTGTCTTGCGGCTGTACTATCGAACTCCCGCCCGGTCTCAATTTCATTTTAAAGCATGGTTCCATCCACGATAGCCATAAAGCCACTCGTGACTCCTTCCTACATCTCGCGGATGACCGGAAATCACCCGACTTCTACCGTACTAAGCAGGGCTAAGCATTGACACGTGCCTAAACCTAATATAGGATTAAGTACGATATCTGGACAAGGACAGGTATAATGCAACAAGTGTTTTCATATAACTCCTACAACTTAATGCAGTAAACAAGTAAAAGTACTCAAGATCACTTTATAAAACAGTAGGTTCAGCATGCACCGGGGCTTGCCTTTCAGAAAGGTCGAAGGCCGGTGGTCAGGACACTCAGGTAGATCTTCGACAGGAGCTTCGTCGCCGGTTGGTTCCTCTGGCTGCTCCGGCAGGTCCTGGATTTCCTCCGGAATCACCGGCTCGAATTCGAGGAGTGTTACCCCTTCCGGTACACCTATTGCATGAGTGCATAATAAATCTCATGTATGCATAATGAAAGATGCAGTATGCTCGGAATGAAATGCATTTCATCAATCTTAAAGCTCTAATCAAATCACTTCAGATATTAGGCGTAATTTCCTCTTCGGTAGAGAAGTACTCACCTAAGCTACTCAACCTAAGATACAGTTGTTCTTCTTCGGTTAAGGCCCTAACACCTAACAAACACAAGAGTGACATTATTTAGGTTACCACATCCAACCCAAAATATCACAGTAAGACATTCTGGACAGCAGCTACTTGTTTCTGACATAACTGGAGATTCCCAACTCCAAAAGACATGATCTAAGACAATCTGGAAAGCTTAAGAAATGCACTACAAATCATTTTCAGACCTCAACCTTAAATTCCTAAGTTTTCCATTTCGAAATCCCAAAGTTCCAGAATCTGTCCTCCCCAAACAGAGAGCAGCCAATTCTGGACTGTCACTTAAAACAGCAATAACTCCTAAACCACTAAGCCAAATGCTCCCAAATTTTGACACAAGCTAGTTTATCAAGTTTACTACAACTTTGGTATTTACAAGTTTCCCAGCCAACATTTTTATCAAAGGTCAAACCTAGAAATACTACCAGCTGTCCAGAAAACCTAGAATTGCAAAGATTAATTATTTATTGATGTGGAAAACATCCCATAAGACCAAACTAATATTACCAAAAGTTTACATAGGTCACAAAAACACCAGAAAGTAAGGTTGGCCCACCTAAGATATTTATTTAAACCCATTTCTTAATTTACTTAAGTAATTAAGTGGAATTTTAAACATATATGTAAACTGCTCCTAAAATTCTACAAAAATTACAGGAGACTCTTTGACCCAAAAAGGGGCTACTGTAAAAATTTGAACCAAATTTATTCAAAGGAACTCCCTACACAAAATTCACAAGCCCAAAAGGCTGATTTTTGTATAATTAACAAATCATATTAAAAAGTGTCAAACAACAGATTTCCTATTTTTCTTAGACACTTTAAGGTACCAAGACTTTCTCCAAAAATTTATAAGAACATTGCACATGTAGAAAAATTACAAAAATTCATTTAAGTATTTCCTAAAATAAAAAGATAGCATTATAACTTGAAAAGTACTTAAGCACTACTGCCCAAATTTTTACCAAAGCTAGAGCAAGTATAAATTAGTCTACCCACAAAATTTCATAATTTTTGGAACACTGAAACTCAAGATATAATTTAAACAAGTTTGCATGTGAATTAAAACACATTTCAAAGACCTATTTAAATATCCAGAAAACTAAACATTACATACCAGATTTATATTTTTCTAAAATACTACACAACATGTAGATCATAACAAAATTTATCTCATGATTTTTGAGCAAGTGAAACCCTAGATCTACATTTTCTAAACATTATCTAAAACTATGACAGAATAAAAAGAAATGAATAAATTGGATTTGTTACTGGGTCGGCCCGGGAAAAACACGGCCCAAGACTCACGCGCGCGGCCCTGTCTCGCGCGCGGCCTGCTCGGGCTCCCGCCCGCGCGCGCGTGGCGCTGACATCGTGGGCCCGCAGGCCAGAGAGAGAAGAGCGGAGGGGAAGAGACGGCCGCGACTCCGGTGAGCTCTAGCTCGTCGACGACGGCGTCTCCGGTGACGGGAAGATCACCGACGGTTTCCCCGTGACTTTCCGCATCGACCAAACCTAGATTGGCTGACCCTATCCCCACCTAGATACGACGGCCATGGCGACGGCGGCCCGGTCATGGCGCACGGTGGTGCAGTGGTGAGCTCCGAGCGCCAAGTGGTCACCGGAGGTGCGCATTCGCTCCCCAGGGCCAAGGCGGACCTAACAAGATTTCTATTGAGGACCGAGGCAAGGTGGAGAAGCATGGCCGCGTACAAGCACCGCAGGCGGTGGTGTGCCGGTGAGCTCCGAGCGGGGGAAAAGCCGGTAATGCGCCCTTACCCTGCTCGGTTGCTCCAAAGGAGGGTTCGACGAGGTTCGGGAGGTGGTGACGGAGCTGTGGGCGTGGTGTATTGGCCGGTGGTGCGACGGTGAGCGCACACGGCGGCGGCGGAGCGCGCGGCACCGCAGGCGGCTCGGTTCTCTCCGCTCGGCGAGCTCAGGACGAGAGAGAGAGAGGCAAAGGCGGGAGTGAGGCAGAGGCCGCGTCGTGGCGTTCAAGAAGGCCGCTCGGCCTGACCGGTGGGGCCAAGGCCGGCGTACGGTCGCCACCGCGTGTCCACGCGTCAGCGAAGGCCTGTGGCCGGTCGGCCACTCCCCCTTCTGACGAAACTGAATCGCGGTGAAAGGTGACATCGACGACCGACTGACAAAGAAAGTTCAACGATGATTATCTCCAAAACCGGTTCGAGTTAGGAGAAGGTGTTAACATCAAAATTGTAGGGCTTCGTGAGGGCTATAACTTTTCTAATTGGCTCAAGAACAGATTCGGTTTGGATTTGAAACTACAAAGCTCCAAAGTAGTGTACTTGGAAACTGAAATTTAGTTTCAGTCCATTATGCCGACTGAAACTCATTTTTCCAGGCACCATATCTCCTAAACCATTTAGAACTAGGTGATGGTGATATAGACAATGTTGTAGAGCTATGGGTGGACAACAACTTTGTCAATTGGAGTTTGGACTGGTTCGGCCTGGTTTGTGAGTTACAAGTTGCTAAAGTGAGGTACTGTGAAACGATTTTCAGCTCCACACTTAGCAAAAATGGCTAAGTCCCAAAACAGCCTCTAATACTGACTTGTGGGCCATTTTTGAGCATGTTCTGATCATTTTCATGAGATGGCCATATTAGAACTTTTGTTCCTTATGAAATTCTCTACAACTTTGCTTAAGGTTGCTCCTCCATGCAAGATCTCTAAACTAGACTTTTTAATTGGTCAAACCAGATCACTCCAGGGGTCCAACTTAGTCAACAACATTTGGAAGGGCAATTTGGTAATTTTGGTCAACATGAACATTGCTCCACTACTTACTCTAAATGTAATTAAGGTGTTATAAGACCTAATTAGCCACTCTACACATTGGTTGCACAAAATTCCTAGTGTCACTTACTTTGGCACAAGTAATTCAATACTTTCACCCAAATGCTGCAAGCTCATGTTGCACATGTTGCATGAGTGTGTTGCACAACACTTGCTACTTATGTTACACTAAAGTGGTTGACATATCTCACAAAGGAAATTGCACATAAGATACTTGTGTGTTGCACACTACTTACTTCTTACTTCACATGAAATATAAACATATTATAAGTTTATGCATGAAATGAATGATGCTTGCTTATGCTCATGCAAATGCAATGCAATTAAGGAGCTAAACACCTGAGGTGTTACACTCCGGGTCCTAACGGTGGTGCTATGGGATGTCAGTTCCACCTGGCATTTCTGGTGCCACTGCTGAGGGCGGACATTCGTGCCTGCCCTAGGTGGTGACGCTAAGAAATGCCAACACCTCCAAGTCACTCGAGGTAAAAACTCAGTGGCCGAACCTCTCCCTAATTTTACCATGCCTGCGGAAGTCATGTCGGTGGCACCTAATGACTCACTCGAATCGTCCTTAAAAAAGATGCCGAGTCCTTTATAGAGGAAAAGACTATTTAGGTGAAACCATAGAACTTCCCAAAGAGGAAGCCCCGACAAGACCTCCAGTTGAGCTTAAGCCCGTACCCACTGGCTTGCGCTATGCCTTTCTGAATGGTGACAAAGAAACCCTTGTCATCATTAGCGATAAGATTAATGAGCAAGAGACCGCCAAACTCATAGACGTTCTAGAAAAGCATAGGTCGGTCTTTGGGTATTCCCTTCAAGATCTTAAGGGGATAAGCCTGACACTTTGTACCCATCGCATACCGATTGACCCAAGTAGCACACCATCTTGGGAGCCTCAGCGTAGGCTCAACAATGCGATGTGGGAAGTCGTGAAGAAGGAAGTCCTCAAACTTCTTCATGCCGGGATCATATATCCCGTGCCACAGAGCGACTGGGTTAGTCCCGTCCAAGTGGTTCCCAAGAAAGGAGGAATGACGGTCATTGAAAATAGTAAAAACAAACTTATCCCACAACGAACCATCACGGGGTGGAGAATGTGTATAGACTACCGGAAACTCAACACAGCAACAAAGAAAGATCACTTTCCGCTGCCCTTCATCGATGAAATGTTGGAGCGGTTGGCTAAGCACTTTTTCTTTTGTTTCCTCGATGGGTATTTGGGATATCATCAGATTCCCATTCACCTCGATGTTCAAAGCAAGACAACGTTCACATGCCCATATGGAATGTATGCATATCGTAGGATGTCGTTTGGGTTGTGTAATGCACCCGCATCATTCCAACGGTGCATGATGTCTATTTTCTTGGACATGATAGAGGATATCATGCAGGTTTTCATGGATGATTTTTCAGTCTATGGAAAGACCTTTGACCATTGTTTAGAGAATTTAGACCGAATCTTGCAACGATGCCAAGAGAAGGTCCTGGTACTAAATTGGGAAAAGTGCCATTTCATGGTCCGAGAGGGCACTGTTCTTGGACACCTAGTGTCCGAACGGGGGATTGAGGTAGATAAAGCAAAAATAGAAGTTATCGAACAGCTACCACCCCCGGTGAATGCAAAAGGGATCCATAGTTTCTTAGGCCACACAGGGTTTTATAGGAGGTTTATCAAGGACTTTTCACAAATCTCTAGGCCCCTTACAAACCTGCTAGCCAAAGATGCAACCTTTGAGTTTACATATGAGTGCTTAAACACTCTCCATACCCTTAAGAAAGCACTCATCTCAGTGCCACTTATACAACCACTGGATTGGGTGCTACCGTTTGAGATCATGTGCGATGCAAATGACTATGTTGTTGGTGCGGTCCTTGGCCAAACCAAAGATAGGAAGCATCACGCTATCGCATATGCTAGCAAAATGCTAACAGGAGCCCAACTTAACTATGCCACAACAGAAAAAGAGCTCCTTGTAGTCGTTTATGCTATCGATAAGTTTCGATCTTACTTAGTGGGAGCAAAGGTTATTGTTTATACCGATCATGCTGCACTTAAATACCTGCTCACTAAGAAAGATGCAAAACCTCGTTTGATCTGCTGGATTCTTTTACTCCAAGAGTTCAATTTAGAAATAAAAGATAAGAAGGGAGTAGAGAATACAGTTGTAGATCATTTGTTGCGTATGCAATTCACTAACATGCATGAATTGCCCATCAATGACTTCTTACGCGATGACATGCTGCTGAAGGTGATGGACTCCAACCCATGGTGTCACACCCATTTTTAAGGACAAAAATAGGATGCATAAAAGACTCATGTGCGCCCCAGGAAATAGTCGCACACATAAGTTGACAAATTATAAAGTATCATCACAGTGCTTATTACATAACGAATAAGTATTTAAGACATAGTCCTGAACGATAGGTAATAATAACTAATAGTAATTCTTCAGCGGAAACTCCACACAGGGACACGGTTGACTGGTTGACACCAAGACTAGTACTCATTCCGATAATCTTCCTCAATATCTTCATCTGTTATGGTGGAAATAGCAAGGGTGAGTCCATGTCGAACTCAACAAATATAACATAGGGTTCATGGGGCTCAAAAAAGGCTAGACATTGTTTAACTGCGTTTAGCTTTTAATCATATATTAGCAATTGAGTAGCATCAAGATAAACCACTTCCCATTAAAGAACCAATGATCAATTGTAATAAGGATAATGAATGGCATTAACATGAGCAAATAATAATCAACAATAATTAAGCATGATATAACAGTTATGATCAACTATTCCATAAGAATCCCCAAGGCCGCTCGTATCCGTGAGCACGGCTAGTATACCAGTTTTTAACTCTGCGCAGAGGTGTACACTTTCACTGTGAGTCATGATTTCCAAATGAGTGGGGAGATCAAGCCCAAACACCCGAGAACCATATAAAGCCACTCAAAAGTTCGTCTAACAAGTTAGGGCCATTAGATTCACTCGGCAGGCAGATGTAGAACCCCCCTTCCCTGTGGCACAACAACCGCAGCCTATACACACTAGGTCAGGGGCTCGCACTACACCCAACGTGGCAAGCCATTCTTACGCCATTTAAGGTAACCTCTAACAAGCTAGAAAATGTCTTTTAAACAACTAAAGCCAGAGCCATATAGCCCTCACAGCTATACTGTATATCCCGGTTATCACTTACAGATAAGTCCTTATGGAGAGAAACCAGAGCATCAAAATAATACACATGCTCTAGCCCCCTTTTTACAGTAATAAAATCATCTTAATAGTTGATTGCTTAATCCATTAATCAAATTACAAGATCATTGTTCTTAGTTTAAGCACTAGCAGTAGCTACCCATATGCATTCCCAAGGTTGACAAGGAATCAAGATAACAATCACTAAGTTATAATCTCTAAGGTTGTCAAGGTAAGCACATGCATATGTATGATAATTCAATGTATAGGTAACAAGGATAGTCCTGTGTTATACTTGCCTTGATCAAAGCTTTCCAAGTGATACTGCTGACTTGGCTCAAAGTAATACTCCGAATCGTCCAGATACTGCTAACCTTCTATACTCGATCATCAATCAACAACATACATGCATCCAATCAAACATACACGAAGCAAACAAGAGATACAATTAGAACAGTACACCAACAGTAAAAAAACAGTAATAAAAGTTTATAAAACTCTTCTACACGTTTCTACGATCACACAGACACAAAGATCACCAAATTCGGAGTTAAAACGTATAAGTTATGAATTTTCTAAGATTTCCTATAGATAAATAAATACTCAATTATAAACTCGAAAAATAAATTATCAAAACTAACTGTACAACTACACTAACATGTAGAGCTCGCAAATACGAACCTAACGCAACTTGAACGGATCAAATCGGAGTTAAAATAAAGATTTTATGACCAAAACAGTTCTAGTGGCAAAACTGTAAATACCTGAAAACGTATTTTTGACTTATCCGGGAGAAAATACGCTTTCAAAACACGAAAACGGATTCAGGATATTGCGCTAAGGATCGCGGGTTAATTATTAAAAAAAACTAAGGGGCTCTTTAATAAATCTGCCATGTGAACCGGTATGTTCTAATCCTGATCGTTGATTCACGATCGGACGGCCAATATTCGATCCAAGAGAAGAAAAAAAAAATAGAATCCCGGCCATCTTCCTCTCTACCGGCCGTCGGTCTCCATTGCCGGCATGTTTCCCCTCGCTGGAGACGGCGGTTCTCGGCCTATGCTTCACTACAGGACGCGTGGATGGTACCAAACAAAAGAGGAGCTCAGTGCGAACTCACCTAGGACCTCGAATCAACCGGTCACAAAACGAGGATGAAGAGCAGCTCGACGGAGCGGTCGGCAAAGCGGCTATACACAAAGACTACGCATTAATGCCTAACAAAACCAATTGGGGACACCCTCGAGCTTGCAAATACATGAGAAAACTACTAGAAAAACTTAGGGTGGCGGAGAAGTAACATACTCGCCGAATTGAAGCCGTCGGCGGCGTCCTAGGGTTCTTCAAACTCGCGGCCACAAATTAGGGCAAAAACTCTACAATTCGATGAAAAACGGAAAGCGGTGGCTTATGTGACCCTATATAGGATGGGGATGAGCCGATTACGAGAAGAATCCCGGAATTTTCGGGATCCGATGGCTTCAATAGTATCCGGCTCGGTTACTAGCTTGAAGAAGAAGACATGGCTGACGATTGGGTCCCACCCGTCAGTGAAATGGAAGAGAGGGAAGGCGGCTGCTGTTGGGCTTGGTCGGACTGGGCCACTGTGACGCTGGGCCAGCCCACCCGGTCGCAGGCGCGGAGAAGAACTCGGGCCGTCGGTCAGCTGGGCCGCCGGGCCAATCAGGTAAGAAGGTAAGTTGTTTCTTTTTTTTTCTTTTGTTTCTTTTCTTTTCTAATTTTCCAAACACATTTTCAACTCAAATTTTCCGAAACCAAATCAAATAAAACAAATATATCCACACCACAAAATAAAATAAATGCAACAGCATGAATGCATCACCAAATAGTTTTTAAAATTTTAATTTGCCATTACTTGTTATCTAGTTTATTCAAATTTCATTATCTCTAAAATTTGGGTGTTACAAACTCTACCCCCCTTAAAAGAATCTCGTCCTCGAGATTGGACTGCTTACTCAAACAACTGCGGATATGATTTCCTCAATTCATCCTCTCTTTCCCAAGTTGCTTCTGCCTCTGAATATCGATTCCACTGCACCTTGCACATTTTAATAATCCGACTTCGAGTAACTCTCTCAGCAGTTTCTAAAATCTTGATCGGAAACTCTTCATATGTAAGATCTTCCTTAACAGTCAACTCTTCTAAAGGTATCTGCTCCTTAGGCACCCGTAAACACTTCTTAAGTTGTGAAACATGGAACACATCATGTACTCCAGATAAATTCTCAGGCAACTCTAATTGATAAGCAACTTCCCCACGTCTAGTAATAACTTTAAATGGTCCAACATACCTTGGTGCTAGTTTACCTTTCATGTTAAACCTCTTCACACTTTTCATAGGTGACACCTTCAAATAAACATAATCACCTACCTCAAAAACTAAATCTCTTCTTCTATTGTCAGCATAACTCTTCTGACGAGACTGTGCTACTCTCAAATTCTCACGAATCACTCGCACTTGATCTTCTGCGTTTCTAAGAACATCTGTACCAAACACTTGAGATTCACCTGTCTGATCCCAAAACAATGGAGTTCTACACTTACGTCCATACAAAGCTTCAAACGGTGCCATCTTAAGACTCTGTTGATAACTGTTATTGTAAGAGAATTCTGCATAAGGCAAACTCTTATCCCAACTAGTTCCATATTGCAATGCACAAGCTCTCAACATATCCTCTAATACCTGGTTGGTCCTTTCAGTCTGTCCATCTGTCTGTGGATGATATGCTGTACTAAAATTCAATTTTATTCCCAATGATTCATGCACAGCTTTCCAAAAATGCGACGTAAACTGCGATCCTCGATCAGATACAATCTTCTTTGGTACTCCATACAAACAGACTATTCTCTCCATATACAACTCTGCCAATTTTGGTCCATGGTAAGTAGTCTTAACTGGTATAAAATGAGCAACTTTAGTTAACCGATCTACTATCACCCAAATAGAGTCATAACCTTTCTGAGTACGAGGTAACCCCACTATAAAATCCATACCAACTTCCTCCCACTTCCATTCAGGAATCTTCATTGGTTGCAACAATCCAGCAGGTCTCTGATGCTCTGCTTTCACCCTCTGACAAGTGTCACACAATGCCACATACTCAGCCACATCTCGCTTTAATCCAACCCACCAATATTTCTGTTTCAGATCCAAATACATCTTAGTACTACCAGGATGAATAGAATAAGCTGACTCATGAGCTTCGCGAAGAATTGCCTGTCTAACAGTTTGATCCTCAGGTACACACAGCCTCTTTCCAAACCACAAAATTCCATTATCATCCATCCGAAAGCCTGGTGACTTACCAATCACTATATCTTCCGCTATCTTCTTTAGTTTCTCATCCTTCAACTGACCCTTGTAGATTTCTTGCTCTAAGGTAGGCTCTATCACTAATTCCATTGTATTAGTAACAATGCCCAAATTCAAATATTCAAATTCAGCACATAACTCACTAGTCATAGACAACGTCCGTATCTCATTGGCATAACTTTTCCTACTAAGAGCATCAGCTACTACATTAGTCTTACCAGGATGATAGTGTATCTCAATATCATAATCCTTAATCAACTCTAACCATCTGCGTTGCCTCAAATTCAGATCTGACTGAGTGAAAATATACTTCAAACTCTTATGATCAGTGTATATATCACTCTTATGTCCAATCAAATAATGTCTCCAAATCTTTAAAGCATGAACTACAGCTGCTAACTCCAAATCATGTGTAGGATAATTCAACTCATGCTTTCTCAACTGCCTAGATGCATAAGCCACAACTCTGCCTTCTTGCATAAGAACACATCCCAAACCTTGACGAGAAGCATCACAATAAATAGAAAACTTCTTACTCAAATCTGGCAAAACCAAAACAGGCGCTGTAGTCAACCTCTTCTTCAATTCCTCA
This sequence comes from Saccharum hybrid cultivar R570, assembly GCA_038087645.1. Classification (NCBI taxonomy): domain Eukaryota; kingdom Viridiplantae; phylum Streptophyta; class Magnoliopsida; order Poales; family Poaceae; genus Saccharum; species Saccharum hybrid cultivar. The sequence continues at coordinate 8,374,841 of JAQSUU010000248.1, read as the reverse complement.
AAACTAGCTTGACATTTATCTGACCACACAAACTTGGCATTCTTCTCTAACAGAGATGTCATAGGTTTAGCAAGTTTAGAAAACCCTTCAATGAACCGTCTGTAATATCCAGCTAATCCCAAGAAACTACGAATCTCGCTAACATCAATAGGTGGTTTCCAATCCAATACATCCTTTACTTTACCGGGATCCACTGATATCCCTCCATTAGAAACAATATGACCAAGGAAAGAAACTTCCTTCAACCAAAACTCACATTTACTTCGCTTCGCATACAGTTTATGCTCTCTAAGTTTCTGCAATACCAACCTCAAATGTTCAGCATGCTCTTCCTCCGTCTTGGAAAATACCAGTATATCATCAATAAATACTACCACAAACTTATCCAAATATTCCATGAACACCTTATTCATCATGTACATAAAGTATGCAGGTGCATTGGTCAATCCAAATGACATAACAGTATACTCATACAATCCATACCTTGTAGTAAAAGCTGTCTTTGGAATATCAGAAACACGAATCTTCAACTGATGATAACCAGAACGTAAATCAATCTTAGAAAACACACAAGCACCTCTCAACTGATCAAACAAGTCATCAATCATGGGCAAAGGGTACTTATTCTTGATAGTTACCTCATTTAGTGACCGGTAATCAACACACATCCTCTGACCGCCATCTTTCTTATCAACAAAAATAACTGGTGCTCCCCAAGGTGATAAACTAGGTCTAATAAAACCTTTATCTTGTAATTCTTTAATTTGTTTCTTAAGTTTTTCTAATTCATCTACTCCCATCCTATATGGTCGTTTGGCTATAGGTGCAGTTCCAGGAAGTAATTCAATAAGAAATTCAATGTCTCGGTCAGGTGGCATACCTGGCAATTCATCAGGGAAGACATCCGGAAATTTCTCAATCACTGAATTCTCCTTAATAGTATCTTCAAGCTGATTCACCACAGCGGTTGGTTGCTTCTGCACTGCTACATCCACATTGATTTTATCTCCATTAGGTGCAGTCACAACTACCACTTTCTGCTGACACTGAATCTCTTCCTGATTTTGCTTCATCCAGTCCATACCCAATATCACATCAATACCAGATGTCCTCAACACTATAGGAGTTATCTTAAACTCTACCCCCCCTTAATACCATACTAATTGGAAGACAACGATTACTGGTTTGCATGGTACCTCCAGGTGAATTTACTAAGAGAGGTTCTTTCATAGCTAACATGGGTATACTATGCATTTTAACAAAAATGTTGGATATGAATGTATGAGATGCTCCAGAGTCAAAAAGAACAGTTGCAGGAGTAGAATGTACATTGAACGTACCAATCATAACTTCTGGTGCATCATGAGCTGTATCAGAAGACACATGATTCACCCTTCCAGTACCAGATTGCCTCTGGTTGCTCTTCTGGCTCTGAGGAGTCTGCTGGTTCTGCTTCTCAGGACAATGGTAAGACATATGCCCCTCTTTACCACAGACAAAGCATCTAGTAGGCGTGCTGGGAGCACTATTCTTCATGGGGGTAATATTGGAATTTCCAGTGCGAGGAGTCTGTTGCCCAGTCTGCTGATACTGTTGACGCTGTGGATATGATGAACGCTGTTGTGACTGATTACTTTGCCAATTCTGGGACCACCTCTGATTCGGATTGCGATTCCATTGACTAACCGGTCCCTGAAACTTCTGATGAAAACCATGCTGAGAATTAGTGCGCTGATGGTTGTTGCTTCCTGAGCCTTGTACCTTCATTTTCCTCTTCCTGTCCATCTCTTTGCGCTCATTATCAAGCACAATAGCTTTATTTACCAGCTCTTGAAAACTAGCATAGTTGTTCCCCTTCAACTGCAAGCGAAGATCATAATAAATTCCCTTCAAGAAAAGACGCTGCCTGTCTGCATCTTCCCTCACTTCATTAGGAGCATAGCGAGACAACTGGGTAAATCTATCATGATATTCACTAACGCTCATCTGTCCCATCCTAAGGTTTCTGAATTCTTCCTGCTTCAGCTCAATTATACCTTCAGGAATATGACGAGCTCGAAAATCTCTAACAAACTCATTCCAAGTGATAGGAGGAGCATTGTCAGGGCGTGCAGCTTGATACGACTCCCACCAAGTCTGAGTTGTCCCCTGTAACTGACCAGATGCATATAACACCTTCTCCATATCATTGCATTGAGCTATATTCAGCTGTTTCTCCACTGCCCTCACCCAATCATCTGCCTCTAAAGGATCAGCAGCATGAGAAAACACTGGAGGGCGTCCCTTCAAAAATTCCCCACGCTTATCCCTCACTTGCACAGGCGGTGGTCCTCCTGCAGGGGGATTGTTCTGCATGTGCTGCATAAACATCTGCATCATCTGGTTCTGAGTTCGCATGAGTTCTTCCATAGTAATGGGTAGGTTAGCACCTCCACGACCTCTGCCACGACCTCTGCCTGACATCTGTTTCCAAAAACACAGAAATTGAAATTCAATACAACCCGAGATGATGTATTCAATAGATAAGCAAAATCTGATTTTTTTGGGCGAACTCCAATTTCAGCAACTCAGTAAAACTGTCATATCTCGAACTACAGACGTCCAATTCAGATGATCTTTACATAGTTGGAAAGCTTACAAAATTATCTACAACTTTTATTCACAACACTTTTTCTGATTCTGTCAATAAATTGGCCAAAAACTGAACTTAACCGAAACTGTTTTAGAATTCCAGACTGTGCAGTAACTCCAACTTGGAACAGGTATATCTCTTAGCTCATAATAGATAATAAGGTGATTCTTGCGGGGTTGGAAAGATATAGGAGTCTAATTATTCCCAGTAAAATTTCTTAAATTTCTCATGAACGGATTTTAAGTTATTTCTAAAACATCCCAGACTGATCCAAAAATCAGCAAAGGACAGAACTAAGTTAACCTCACAACCAACTAATATATTTTGATCAAACTTAACATTCTTAACCATGGAACTTGTAGGCATGTCTACAAAACTCCAGCACACATTACAAAGATCCAAATCACACATTATCATAATAACAATCCATCAATCACACAATTGTTCACACCACAAACTGACTCTTAAAACAATCCAAACTTAAAATTAACTCGCAACTACTATCGTTCCTATTACATAGGGATTTTTCCTATTGCCTAATTAAGCTTCTCATAAATCTTGGAATGACCTAACTCCGCCCTTAATTGGTCAATCTCCTTATAAGCTTGCTCCTTAAGTTCTTTTTCCTTTAGCAACTCATCCTTCAAATCCACCTCATGGAGAGCCAATTCACGAGCTAATCCCACCGTAGCTTGTAAAGTCAAGGAGGAATCATCTGCAGGCGGCACGGTCCAAATACCCTTGTCATGTAAGAAACAAGGAAAATGCCGGAGTGCACCCTTTAACGTCTTGTCCGAACGTAGACCATGGTAGTAAACAAATGTATTGAAAGCGACATCCTCCATGCTTGTCTCCACGGTTGCCCGGCTCACTCTGGTAATGAACTTTGACTCCACCTTAGGTTCCTTAGTGGTAGGATCCCTTTTCTTAACCCATAACTCCGTTTCCCAATAGGAATCCATCCATGGATGACTATACTCTGCACTACGATACTCCAACGTAGTTTCCCAGTCATAGTAGTAGTTGTCCAAGGTTCTTGTCAACATATCATGGAAGAAAGCATCAGCTTTAGGAACCATGATATGAAACTTCGTAGTCCACCCCATAACTACATTCTCTATTGGTGTATCACCAACTCTTGATTCAGCATCAGATAGCTCTTGATCACCATCTTCATACGGCTCCTGAGGTTTGAAACGGGCAACGTACTGTGCAGCTGACAGACGGGGATAAGGAGACATCTACAAGATTTAGACATAGATTAGATAGAATCAATGTATTTTCGCAATAGAATAAAGTAGAGGAAGCATAAAACTTTAGTAATTAACAAGGTGAAAAGAGGAAGCATGAATTAAGTGAAGTATGGATGCTATTAACGACCATTCTAACTAGGCTCGCGTCCTACAGTCAACACGGCTCTGATACCAATCTGTCACACCCATTTTTAAGGACAAAAATAGGATGCATAAAAGACTCATGTGCGCCCCAGGAAACAGTCGCACACATAAGTTGACAAATTATAAAGTATCATCACAGTGCTTATTACATAACGAATAAGTATTTAAGACATAGTCCTGAACGATAGGTAATAATAACTAATAGTAATTCTTCAGCGGAAACTCCACACAGGGACACGGTTGACTGGTTGACACCAAGACTAGTACTCATTCCGATAATCTTCCTCAATATCTTCATCTGTTATGGTGGAAATAGCAAGGGTGAGTCCATGTCGAACTCAACAAATATAACACAGGGTTCATGGGGCTCAAAAAAGGCTAGACATTGTTTAACTGCGTTTAGCTTTTAATCATATATTAGCAATTGAGTAGCATCAAGATAAACCACTTCCCATTAAAGAACCAATGATCAATTGTAATAAGGATAATGAATGGCATTAACATGAGCAAATAATAATCAATAATAATTAAGCATGATATAACAGTTATGATCAACTATTCCATAAGAATCCCCAAGGCCGCTCGTATCCGTGAGCACGGCTAGTATACCAGCTTTTAACTCTGCGCAGAGGTGTACACTTTCACTATGAGTCATGATTTCCAAATGAGTGGGGAGATCAAGCCCAAACACCCGAGAACCATATAAAGCCACTCAAAAGTTCGTCTAACAAGTTAGGGCCATTAGATTCACTCGGCAGGCAGATGTAGAACCCCCCTTCCCTGTGGCACAACAACCGCAGCCTATACACACTAGGCCAGGGGCTCGCACTACACCCAACGTGGCAAGCCATTCTTACGCCATTTAAGGTAACCTCTAACAAGCTAGAAAATGTCTTTTAAACAACTAAAGCCAGAGCCATATAGCCCTCACAGCTATACTGTATATCCCGGTTATCACTTACAGATAAGTCCTTATGGAGAGAAACCAGAGCATCAAAATAATACACATGCTCTAGCCCCCTTTTTACAGTAATAAAATCATCTTAATAGTTGATTGCTTAATCCATTAATCAAATTACAAGATCATTGTTCTTAGTTTAAGCACTAGCAGTAGCTACCCATATGCATTCCCAAGGTTGACAAGGAATCAAGATAACAATCACTAAGTTATAATCTCTAAGGTTGTCAAGGTAAGCACATGCATATGTATGATAATTCAATGTATAGGTAACAAGGATAGTCCTGTGTTATACTTGCCTTGATCAAAGCTTTCCAAGTGATACTGCTGACTTGGCTCAAAGTAATACTCCGAATCGTCCAGATACTACTCACCTTCTATACTCGATCATCAATCAACAACATACATGCATCCAATCAAACATACACGAAGCAAACAAGAGATACAATTAGAACAGTACACCAACAGTAACAAAACAGTAATAAAAGTTTATAAAACTCTTCTACACATTTCTACGATCACACAGACGCAAAGATCACCAAATTCGGAGTTAAAACGTATAAGTTATGAATTTTCTAAGATTTCCTATAGATAAATAAATACTCAATTATAAACTCGAAAAATAAATTATCAAAACTAACTGTACAACTACACTAACATGTAGAGCTCGCAAATACGAACCTAACGCAACTTGAACGGATCAAATCGGAGTTAAAATAAAGATTTTATGACCAAAACAGTTCTAGTGGCAAAACTGTAAATACCTAAAAACATATTTTTGACTTATCCGGGAGAAAATCCGCTTTCAAAACACGAAAACGGATTCAGGATATTGCGCTAAGGATCGTGGGTTAATTATTAAAAAAAAACTAAGGGGCTCTTTAATAAATCTGCCATGTGAACCTGTATGTTCTAATCCTGATCGTTGATTCACGATCGGACGACCAATATTCGATCCAAGAGAAGAAAAAAAATAGAATCCCGGCCATCTTCCTCTCTACCGGCCGGCGGTCTCCATTGCCGGCATGTTTCCCCTCGCCGGAGACGGCGGTTCTCGGCCTATGCTTCACTACAGGACGCGCGGATGGTACCAAACAAAAGAGGAGCTCAGTGCGAACTCACCTAGGACCTCGAATCAACCGGTCACAAAACGAGGATGAAGAGCAGCTCGACGGAGCGGTCGGCAATGCGGCTATACACAAAGACTACGCATTAATGCCTAACAAAACCAATTGGGGACACCCTCGAGCTTGCAAATACATGAGAAAACTACTAGAAAAACTTAGGGTGGCGGAGAAGTAACATACTCGCCGAATTGAAGCCGTCGGCGGCGTCCTAGGGTTCTTCAAACTCGCGGCCACAAATTAGGGCAAAAACTCTACAATTCGATGAAAAACGGAAAGCGGTGGCTTATGTGACCCTATATAGGATGGGGATGAGCCGATTACGAGAAGAATCCCGGAATTTTCGGGATCCGATGGCTTCGATAGTATCCGGCTCGGTTACTAGCTTGAAGAAGAAGACATGGCTGACGATTGGGTCCCACCCGTCAGTGAAATGGAAGAGAGGGAAGGCGGCTGCTGTTGGGCTTGGTCGGACTGGGCCACTGCGACGCTGGGCCGGCCCACCCGGTCGCACGCGCGGAGAAGAACTCGGGCCGTCGGTCAGCTGGGCCGCCGGGCCAATCAGGTAAGAAGGTAAGTTGTTTCTTTTTTTTTCTTTTGTTTCTTTTCTTTTCTAATTTTCCAAACACATTTTCAAATCAAATTTTCCTAAACCAAATCAAATAAAACAAATATATCCACACCACAAAATAAAATAAATGCAACAGCATGAATGCATCACCAAATAGTTTTTAAAATTTTAATTTGCCATTACTTGTTATCTAGTTTATTCAAATTTCATTATCTCTAAAATTTGGGTGTTACACATGGTATGCAAACATTGTGAATTACATGGTTGCAGGATATGTACCACCGGGGAAGGACCGACGGAAACTACAAGTTGAAAGCAGACATCACCTTTGGGATGACCCTTATCTGTACCGGGTATACTCGGATGGCCTATTGAGGAGATGCGTGCCAGCAGCTGAAGGATGGCAAATCATCGAGAAATGTCACTCGGCACCATACGGAGGTCATTGTGGAGTATTTTGCACACAAGCAAAAATCTGGCAATGTGGATTCTACTGGCCGTCGACAACACTTGGAGTAACAACCACTTTAGTCCTCATACCTTTACTCAAGGATGAGCAAAGGGCTAAGTGTGGGGGAGCTTGTTGGCGGTTCTTAACATGAATCAAACACTATGTTGACATTTCTTAACGTCATTGCTAAGAATAGATATAAAATCTATTCTTGGCAACGGCGCCAGAAATGCTTGTTGGCATTTCTTAGCATCGTTACTAGAATTGGTGTATCCTAGTAACAATACTAATTAATGCCAACCGATAGGTCATAACATTTACAGATATTATCCGCAAGCGCATGGATCTATCATTGTAGCATTTCACCTAGAAGTATTCAGGGTATCGTTTTTTATATTTTCCCAAAGGAAGGCATGGTGTAAAAGTCTCTAATGGGGACATGGACAAGATAACATGACTGCATAATAGACCAATACTCAATACAAGGGTAAGACATGATAAGGTTCAAGATAGTGTGACACACACTTGGGCTAACCTCAAGGATAAAAGGGAAAACAAAGAATAAAAGAATGTTCCTCACCACCTGCCGCCATCCCCCTCGGCCGTGGAAAGGGCATGCAATCACCCGCCCCTATATACCTAGGCACCTCGCTCGTGTATATAGTGACCACCTAAGTCCCCCACAGTCCCCGACCCTATGGATCGACAAGTAAAGAACTTGGGCGTACCTGAAGGCATGATGAAACACCACCTGTACTTAGCTCTAATCCCCAACAGACATATGGCATGAATGTTTAAGCATAAAGTTTTATATGACGGAACCCTAGCATATGAACTATGGTCTAGTTCATATGCTAAGATCATGTCATAAGAATATGCTAAGATCATCACACACAAACTATGTGCTAGTTCATATGTCAAGATTATAACATGAAAACTATACTCTAGTTCTATATCACAACTATATGTAAAAGATATGAAAGCTGGAACTTGGAAGAAAACATAGTAGTATTATTCATACCAAATATCCTTTCTCCCAAGGAGACAAGCCTTCCTTGGTGGCTTAAGCCTTGCTCCTCTACATTTCTACTACTAACCTAAGCTAAAGAGAGGAGTGGAGAGGTGGAGTGAGGTATGCTCCAAGTGTTGGTGTGTGTGGAGTGAGGCACCCCTCCCTTCCCTTATATAGGAGTGGTGGAGGAGGATGCTGGGCAGAATATTCCAAGCGCACCCCTGCATCGTCCTCCTCTCATTTACTACTGTCGGAACGAGCAAGTGGGGCCAAGGCGGTGGCACGGAGGGCACAGCCGCACCCCTGGCGTGTGCGTGCCTGGGCCGACGCCCCTTGGCCTCGTCTTCGCCCTGTTGCTTCTCCTCTGGGCCTGCAGCAGCATGGGTAAGTGGGCTTGGCCTGGTTCTTCTCGGTGTTGTGGCCTTCTTCCCCTTTCCCTTGAATACTCTTTCTAGAAAAGCATACTTTTGACCTTGTTTCACATGTTTCAACCCCCTGTTTCTGCATTCATGATAATTCTAGGGTACAAGTGGAAATAGGTCAATATCACATGTATATGTGTGTATTAATGTATATTTCCTCCTTTTTGGGCTTATGTTGGCGGTAAATATCTGTCGATAACGACCGCCAACACACCGCCAACATTTGCATAAAAACCACCAAAACAAAGTAGATAGAGCTTTTACATTGACAAATTCCATAGTTTTGGTGTAGACACTTGTTTTGCAGGTATATATGGAAATACGTCAAAGTTGGGCCAAAAAGAGAAGAAAACACACATGAAATGACAAGGCCCACAAGCAAAACAAGTTTAAGCCCAATCCAAACAGCTCAACTAGGCCTAGCACACCTTGGGGCCCAGAACCAGGCCTAGCCAGGAGCAAGTGGGCCAAAGCAGGGCCGAGGAGGCGGCACCCCAGGTGCGCGCGCACCCAGGGTGCGGTTGCTCCCCCTGCCGCAGCTTGGGCCCACCTCGCTCTGGCAGTTTGGTCATCAATAGAGGAGGACGGTGCGGGGGTGGATCCAGGGAATATTCCCCTGGAACTGACCAGCCACCTCCTATATAAGGAGAGGCACACCCCCTCTCTAAAAGACAGCATTCCACACTCAAGCTCCACACTTGAGCAAGAGAGGAGGAGCCTCAAGCTAGCTTCTAGCTAGAATTAGAATAGGGAGTGAGTGAGGTCAAGAGGAGATCAAGGGCGAAATTGACCACCCTCCTCCTAGTGCGCGGCACCCGGAGTCCACCAAGTAGACAGAGTGCCGGACTTAACGGCTCCCGCTATGCTTGTACCTCGATGGCCGGATTACCACTTTGGGTAAGAAAGTCGAGTTACTCTTTTGGTATTACTTTCTTAAGTGATTTATCGTTTATCATTATACTTTGTGGGTTCATCGTCCATCTTCGTGGCGGAGGTTCTAGTAGAGGACTCCTGATAAAGATGGAAGTTCCTGGCCGACACTAGAACTGTAACCAATAGCGTAGACGTGGTGTTTAGGCTAGAAGTTGCCTTCGTTTGCCTCGTGCCCCACGGTCGAGGGGTAGGCGGTAGGTGGTGATAGCCCTGTCCATCCTTTGAACTCCCCCACGTTCAGGTACAGCGTAGAGCTACAGGCTGGCATCGCTTGGCAGACTAGGTGATATCCGGTGCCCGAAGTAGAATATAACGATAGCGGTATCTAACCTTAAGAAAGGTACCTAAGATAACCTCACTACCCAAGCTATCCTTCTCTTGTTCATAGGGTTAAACTAGAATTAGAGACTACCTACAAAAGCCATCCTTGTGAAAATACGATACCCTGAATACTTTGGGGTGAAGTGCTACAATGGTATTTCCATGCGCTTGCAGATTCCTCTGGTTTCGCTAATAAACACCAACAACCATTTTCTAGAAATTATCAAAAGTGTGGGTTGATAGCATATATTGAATGCCATCATTTAAACCTTCCAAGAATAGATCTTGCTTTTGCTCGTCCATCTCCACATCGTCTGGAGCATATCACAACAGTTGTGTGAACCTATCGCGGTACTCACAGAATGTCATTGACTCTTGCTTTAGGGCCAAGAACTCCTTCTTCATCTTGATAAGGCCAGCAGGCACATAGTTCTCTCGGAACGCCTCCTTGAAGCAATTCCAGGACATGGCATTGGGCTCTGCCTGTGCAAACCGGAAGGCATCCCACCAGTCTGATGCTGCGCTTTGCAGTTGACCTGATGCATACAGGACCTTCTCCCTGTTGTTGCATTGGGCTATCTCAAGTTGTTTCTCAATAGCCTTCAGCCAGTCGTCCGCGTGGAGGGGTTCGATGGAGAAGGAGAAGACCGGAGGGCGCCCTTTGAGGAATTCACCCCTCTTGTCCCTCAAGGGTGGTGGAGGGTTGGCATTGTGGGGCTGGTTCTGAGGTGGGTTTTGATTATTTTGGTTTTGGGCTTGCTGTACTGCTGTCAGTACCTAGGCCATGCTCTGCATAAGTTGTGTTTGCATGATCATCATCTGTTCCATGGTCATTGGTGATGGAGGTGGTGGTGGGTGAGGAAGGTTTTGGTCATGGTTGTTATTGGCATTGGCCTCAGAGCTGCTGGTGTTGCCATTGCTGTGGTTGGCCCTGCTCCTAGTGTTGGCCATCTTAAGTAAGAGTATGAAGTTTGATGAGTATAGTTGGTAAACAGGTGAAGACTTTCTCTTATAGATAGTATTTTTCATAACTTGGTAGGGAAAATTGGAGGTATACATAAAGAAGGGGAAATACTATAATATAAAGGAAAAACCCAACTAGTCTTTTATTCATCTCTAACAGTGGGCAAAATGCCACTGTTTATTTACAATCATTACAAAGAAGCAACTCATTACAAAATGCAAAATGACAACCAAGCAGAACAAACAAAAACACCACCTAATTATACTCTACTGTCCCTGGCACAATGCATTATTGTTTTTTTCAGCCACTTCTAGTGTGTCCTTCTTCACTGCCATAGGGTGGATCCTGATGGCGGGGCGAGGAGTTGGCTGGGTGCTCTGGCTAGGGGATGAAGTCCGTCTCATTAAGGATGGCGGTCATGCCATCCAAGTTGTCCCAGTCCTTCTCTTGCTGGTGGTGCACTTGTTGAAACTCTAGCAAGGCGACATTTAGCTCGGTGAGCAAATTTGCCACAAGCTCATTGGTGGCCGCCATCATCTGATTATCCACACCCATGACGGGTGCGATATGAGCAGCAATCTGCCCCCGGCGGCGACGGGGGAAATAGCAGTCTTCATCCTCGTTGATGGTCGCCTAGAAGTAATCTCGATAGGCAAAGTATGCCAACCGGGCTGCGTCGGTGATGGTGGCGAGCTGGGTGGAGCGCAGAGCCAGTGCCCCATGGGTGGACATCACCCTCAGGGCTCGGAGGTATGGACTTGGTCAGCCAATGTGGATCTTGGCCGTCCAGTACGACGGGTGCCATAGATGGTAGTGGTACTGGCACTCATACTGGATGCTATGCATCCCGAATCCATAGTGGCGAAGTAGGAGGTCACACAACCTCCAATGATAGAAGTCATCTCCGGTATCCCGAAAACACTTCTCGATGATCCAACCCCTCTCCTGGGGGTTTCCACCATTGTTGTTGATCCAACCATTTTAGTTTTCATCAAGATCCTCATCATGATCATCACCCTCACCACCATCAGAGTCACCACCAGGAGATGGCACTACCCTTCTCGACGCGACGCGCCGGAACGCGGCCGCGCCCGCTATTCGGAGCCGGCCACGCTGCGCCCGTCGCCGAGCCCCGCGACGCCGTCTGGGCGAGCGTCACCGAGGCGCCCTGCACCACAGATTCCCATCTTCACCGAGCCACGGCGCACGCGACCTCAGCACCGCAGTGCCCTGGCCACGGCCACGCCGTCACACCGCCACCACCTGGGATGCCCGCGTCCACCGGCGCCATCACTTTCGTCTGCCCGAGACGCCACCGTAGCTGCGCCATCTGCCTCGAAGTCCTAGCCGGCAACCTCCACCCCGGTAAGCACCCAAAGCCGCCTCTTTTCTCTCGTCCTTTGTAATGCCTGCTCGGCCTTGAGCCACCCTAGCATGCCCCGCCGTCGAGCGGCTCATAACGGACCCACGCTGGCACTAGCGCGCGCAGGCTAAGTCTCTGCCTTTTGCCCCGTCGCCGCTGTTCTTGGACGCCTCCACGAGCTGCTGGAACGCACGCTCATCCTCGGGACTTCGGCCTCCCTCACTTGCTTTGGCATCACACGATCACAAGGCCTTCCCTCACTCAGCACACTCGCACTCCCCACCGTACCCATGACCATGGTCACGAACCTGCACGAACATCACCTTGGCCTCGTTTGCCGCTGCAATTTCCGTCGTTCAACTGAACCCCGATGCACGGCGAGCTCCGCGTAGACCTGTTGACGAGGACGCCGTGAACGGCCCGTGATCGCCGAGGTCCTACTGCTGCCGCTGTCCCCCGTTGCCGCACGTTCCTGCACCGGCGACCATCGCCGAAGCCGAGCCCACGAAACCACCGCATGGCACAACCACGAGGCCACGGCCACACGCTACAGCAGCGCGCTCGCACAAAGACACAAAACCGCCGTTCCGACCAAGGCGCCGCAAGCGCCGTGGTCACGACCTCGCCCTGCGCTGCACGCACCCGCGATCTGGTGTCCTCGGACACGCCGCAGCTTCGCCCTGCTCGCCACGCGCACCACGCCACCGCCGACACACACGCGCACTAGCCCGGCCACGCACCTTCATCGTCGTGTGCCGGAGCCGAGGACCACCCGACTGTGGTTTGCCACGTCAAGGCCTCACCTTATCCACCCTCCGGATGCCCAACCTATGCACGCACGCTCACGCAGCGGGTTCACCGCACACGCACCATGCACAAGCGCCGCCGGCCGTCCTGCGGCCCTGGCCGTGAGCCTCACGAGCTTAGAGCACCAGCGCTGCACAGCACGCCGCCGGCTTGGCTTGCGTCGAGCACCTGGTGGCTGTCCTGCGCCGCCCTGGTAGAGAAACCAGCCCAAGGTCGACGTGGAGCCCAACTTCCCTTCTCTTCCCTGCCAAACAAGGCCGGCCCAGTTAGCGCCAAGCCCAGCCCATGGACCCCAGCACAGGAGCTCCTCTTCCATGTTGGGCCAGCAACGCTTTGAGCCCAGTTGAACTCTGGCTCCCGAATTCCTTTTCCTTTTTCAGAAATCCCTTCCACCTTCAAATATTCGCCAAATATTCATCATAGCTCCAAAAATTATGAAACCACTTTCATAATTTTTCAAAAATCTTCCTCTACCTCTGAGTACAGTTTTGAGTCTAGTTGAGTTAGGTTCTCGCTGTGTTTTTTTTATTCTTATCGCGGTCGTGTTTCTTTCGTTTGCGTAGCAACGAGTTGAGTACGATGGATCCGAGGATGCACCCGGAGGCGATGGAACCTGAAGGTGGACGACCCCAACTGCTGGAGACGAGTACCACTACCTCCTCGACATCGCAGGTGTCATGGCAGCACCTTACTCTTAGATAACCTATTTAGGCATTGCAAGTAGAAATGCTAATGCTTTACATTTATTCATTATGCTAGTATTTATTGATGCATGCTTTTGCTTGAGCCTTGATATGCCTTGATTGAAACCTCTTCACCCCATTTACCTAGCTTCGCGCTCGCACTTATATTTTTGCCTACCTGCTTGCTTGCATTTACTACCATCATTATTACATATATTACCTTGTTATGTGATGTGATGGTGGGTTGGTGACGGCGTTAGTGGATCGGGGTTGCCACGAGGCTTTTCCCATAAGATGGATGGTAGGTTGGCGCGACGGGAGCATTGAATCCCGAGTGGGTGGTGGTGATGAGGAGTTCTGGAGATTTTTCCTTGCCTTGACCTCGGCTAAAGTGAAGAATCGGCTATCTGGCTTCGAGGACGGCATCACAGCAAAGCCGATCAAGATTGAACGTATTGGACTCTACAAGAATGGAAAGAGTAGAGCCTAAGTTATCTTAAATTTAGGAAAGTTTTGTCTTAAGAGTCATAATAAGAGTTTGTGTTCGGTTAGGACTCGTGTCAAGTCCAGAGTATAAATATAAACCATGGCTATTGTAATGAAATATCCAATCTCTTACAAACAAATATAACCCGGCATCATGCCACCCTTTAGGAACTAGTAGATGTCGGCAAGTTCTTCTTCAAGTTAGGCTACATCGGTTGACCTCTAGCTTGTCTGTAAGTTCCTCCATGGTTCATGTTTAATACTTTGTAAGGCTGCAATGGCCTTGTCCGATCTCTTATGATGTATTGAATATGAGCTAGTTATTGTTGGTTATATGTTGATTGACTTGTCTTTTGATGCATGATCAATAGTTATCGAATCTATCTAAGATTGTTTAGCTTGCTTCACATTCTTAGATCGGTTTAGTTATCTTAAGTATGTTATGGTTGATGTTTCGTTAATTATAACATACTTACCGACTAAGATCTAGATGGATTGGCCTTATATCATATTGTTTGATCGTTATCTAAGTTTGTTCATGTTAAAATCTCGTTATATGACGGTCGAACCTGCTAGATCGGCTGTTTCATCTAGATCTTATGTCACACATGATCTGCATTTATTGATATGGCTAGATTTTGTTGTTATGGTTTGCTAATCTCTTCTAAGGGCTTTATTATGGCTGCATCATATGAACCCCACTGTTAAAGTTACTTAGATTCAGATGATGTTGGTTAGTAGATCTTAATGACGATGATAGTCGTATACTCTGATTGTTGGTCATGTCGGCTTCGGCTATTTTTGCCGATTGTCTATGCCTTGATAAATACAATGCTTGGTTCTGAGGTACCTAGATTTATCCATGCATGTTGCTTTTAATACATGATTATAAGTACAAATAGATCTGTTAATCTCTTCTAACTGTCTTATTATGGTTGTATCGTGTGATCCCCACTGTTAAGGCTGCTTAGATTCAGACGATGTCGGTTAGCAAGTCTATTTGTATGAAAGATGGTGTGTTAACTGTTGACTTGTATGCATAGGCTAGATTACCGATTTCCTCAAGCATTGTAATCCTCTACGTAAAATAAATCATGAATTGATTGTCTTAGTCAGTTTAACTAATGATACCAAGCATATACATTTTATCTTGACATGTTACAACTATTTTATATCAATTATAGACAATCATCATGTTATTCAACTCAATCGGATATCCTAAGCTCTATGTACATGCATATGCAAAATAGCCGATTGTGTATTGAAACTGCCGATTCGCATGAGGTGTCAACTATCTAGTTGCTAGCTCTCTAATCTGGCTGTTTGAGCCGTATATTTGGAACTGTCTGGTAACACCGGCATGTTCCACCCTTTTGTTACTGATATGCTTTCATCCCTTGTCAATTGTAGGTCAAATTAACTGGCATGCCTTGGTCGAAGCTAGCGGGCTTGTCGAAGAAAACCATACGAATCGAGAGTCGCCCAGTCTCGGTTCACTCGGTTGCAGGCGGCGTTGGCGTGAATACATTTTCACGTCGACAGTCATTTGGCACCGTACGGAGTTCATTATGGAGGATTCTGCACACAAACCAAAATCTGGTAGTGTGGATTCTATTGGCCGTCGATGTATGATGACACCAAAGAATTCGTTCGAAGGTGTCGAAAGTGCCAGTATCAAGGGAACATCACAGCTCGGAGTGTAATGCCCCTTCACTACAATCTTCAGATAGAAATATTTTATGTGGGGCATTGACTTCATGGGATCATTCCCAAAGTCCCAAGACTATGAGTACATCCTAGTAGCTGTTGATTACATATCCAAGTGGGTAGAAGCAATGCCATGCAGAGCTGCAGACGCCAAGCATGCAAGAAAGATGTTTCATGAAATAATCTTCCCTCGCTTTGGAACACCACGGATGGTGATAAGCGATGGAGGATCACATTTCATCGACAAGACATTCAGAGCCTTCTTGAAGGAGCTTGGCACCATGCACAACATTGCAACCCCTTACCATCCTCAAACAAGCAGGTAGGCCAAGACATCAAACAAACAGATCAAAAATATCTTATAGAAGACCGACATGGGAAAAGGCTAGAAGAACAAGCTTCCTAATGCACTTTGGGCATACAGGACTGCTTATAAGACCCCCATCGGCATGCCACCATACCAACTGGTATACAGAAAAAGTTGCCATTTGCTAGTTAAGCTTGAACACTGAGCTCACTGGACAATCAAAAGTTGGAATATGGATGTCAAAAGCAGATTACCGAGCTAGAAGAATGGCGTGAGAAAGCTTACCATAGTGCCAAGCTCTATAAAGAGAGAACTAAGAGATGGCATGACCACCGAATCAAGCCCAAGGAGTTCAAGCAAGGCGATCAGGTCCTACTCTTCAACTCCAAGGTCAAGCTCTTCGGTGCGGGGAAGCTACAGAGCAAGTGGAAGGGGCCGTACACCGTCATCATCTCTTCGCCACATGGCGCGATCATAATTCAAGATGACGACGGCAACATCTTCAAAGTAAACGGTCAGCGTCTCAAACCCTTCCTTGCACCTTCTCATGAATCCATTCTAAATCAAGAATTAGATAGAATAGATTTGATTAATACATGACAAAAACTTAAAAACATTGCTAACAAATAAAGTTTATTCTATCTATTTCTTGAGAAAATACAAAAACATAATAAAAATGTAAAAATGACCAACATGGTCACACTAAAAACAAGCATGAATTCTGTATTAAGCTTTATTCTGCAAATAATAAAAATATTCTATTCATATTCATGCTTGATTCTTCATGATATCAACAAATCTGAGGCATTTAGTCAACAAAACAAAATAATTTGAATTAGTGCACGCTGAAATTCAAAAACCTGCACTTAACTTTGCACTTGGGCGAAAAGGGTGGCCAGAGGGGGGCCAGGGCAGGCGCGCCCGCGCCCCTGCTACCTCCCCTCGCCCCCTTCTTTCTCTAGTAATTGCAGAATTCAGTGCTATTATGTGCACTAATGTGCATTGGCTCGGTATAGTACGAATCAGTGACTAGAGAGGCCCCAAAATTCCTATATAAGCACCCCTGTAGCCTCTCTTCTTCATCACACCAAGCCAATAGCAAAAGGCTCTCTTCTCTCCCTCACAACAGCAACCAAGTGCTCATCTCAAGGTCCAAGAGCAATGGCCACCATGGCTTGACTCTCTACCAAGCTGCTAGCTCTCCCTACAATCTTGATGGAGACCTCTCGTTCACCCGGGATGACCTTGTGAGGGAGGAGACATAGACCTTGGCCATCACACCGCTCGCTTCCTTGCCACCACCAGCGAGCTATGGCCTTAGTGAGGGTGACAGCCTCAAGTCCATGGTGAGGACTAGGCCACCACTCACCGGTGCCAAGGTCAAGGCGGCACCACCACGGAGGCCAACCACGGGAGCCATCGGCGTCAAGAGGCTGGCCTCGGACATTGGAGGTCCAAGCAAGGGCCCGGCCTCCACTCTTTCGGGTAGCACCTCGACTTTGTCTTTCCATACCGCTAAGGTGAGTCTCTCTCACACACTTGTGGGAGTAGACATGCCTAACAGAGGAAGGGGAAGGGGTTCATGCACAAGGCTAGCCTCCTAAAGACTTCGGCAGGAACCACTTCAAGTGCTCCTCTTAGGATTCCTAGAAAGAACCCGAAGAAGGCACCCAATGTAGTGGATTCATCTAAGCTTCCTGCTCCTAGGGTCCCTACCGTGACCTTTCTCATGAGTAGGGTAGATGCCCTCACTAGCACAGTTGAGCGACTAGAGAGCAATTTAGAAAAGAAAGAACTTAAGAATGCTCAGCTAGTAGAGGACCTAAACAAGCTCCACCTTAGCTTCCACACCAAGCTTGCTTGGATAGCAAGGGTAGTGGGGGTAGAGCACGCTCTCACTCTCTCCAGATAGAGCTCTCTCCCACTGATTAAATTAGGCACACATTTGCATTTCAGCATTTTAAATTCCTATCATGTGCCTATTGTATCCAGTTTTTAAATTCAATAAATATATATGTTGTTCGGAATATTTGTCTCCACTTGTTTTTGTCCCTTGTGTAAAATGAAAACAAAAGATAGGTACAAAAACAAGTGTGGGGGAGGCGCTCACAAAGTGCACAACACACAAACACGGTACACATTCGGTTTGTGCACTTCGTCACTCCTCTCTATTTCAATAAAATGGGCTGAAAATAAAATGAGCAATGCTCTTCTTCAAGTTCTACCAATTGATGAACATCTTGCATATATTTTATTCCTAGCTTAAACCTGAAATTTGTGAGCAAAATAAAAAAATGCAAACCCATCTTATTCTAAAGTAGCTTGGAAAATGAAATATAGTGGATGATATGAAACTTATTCTCTCTTGTACTAGACTTGGGAATTATTTCAAAATTCAAACTTGCAAATAGCATGCTCCTCAATGATTAAACAAATCCCACCAAAGCCAAATACTTGCATCTTGAACTTACACATAGCTATTTATACTTGTGTTGAGTTTTGTTCAACTTTGAAATCTATGTTGAGAGAAGTTTCATGCCCCTAAGATTGGAATTCACACTTAATGAAAATACTCTAGAAAGGTTGTGGTTTTCTCTCTACAAAAATAAAAGTGCCAGAAAGAGTATGGGCACAATAAAAGACATGCCAAAGAGCATGAGAAAAAGAAAGCATGCCAAAGAGCATGATACAAAATACAAAAAAATGAGAGAAAACAATGGGCACTCCGATGCCTGCCAGAGTGAAAACAATGGGTGCAAAGACACCCGCCAGTGAGAATAAGCCCATACTCTCTGAAGCACTACCAAAATAAGAGGGAAAATCATGATCCAAAGGAGTTCAAAAAGAAAATAATCATTCCAATCTACGGGTATGACGCTTCCCTCCAAGATCTTCGGAGTTTTTGACTTGACTCACACAAGGTAAGTGTGCATCTTCACCATCCATACCTACAAAATACATAAACAAACTTTTAGAGGTAGGATGAGCAAGAAGCAAAAGATACTTTGGTGTGGAATTTGAAAATATAAACGAGAGACTTTGAGAGTATCATTTGAGGAGCAATGCTAAACTTTTATGAAAATGCAAAAACCCCAAGTCCTAGGGCATGAGTAGAATAGGTTGACTTGACTCCCTAATATTTCATCTTCCAATTACTTAAGATAATTTGGAAAACACTTTGAAATGCTCACAAATGCAGGATTAGCTTGGAATAATCTATGTGCAGGTTGACAACACTTGGAGTGACAACCACCTTAGTCCTCATATCTTTACTTGAGGACGAGCAAAGGGCTAAGTGTGGGGGAGCTTGTTGGTGGTTCTTAACACAAATCAAACATCGCCAACATGTGCATAAAAACCACCAAAACAATAGTAGATAGGACTTTACACTAACAAATTCCATAGTTTTGGTGTACACTCTTGTTTTGCAGGTAAATATGGAAATACATCAAAGATGGGCCAAAAAGAGAAGAAAACACACATGAAATGACACGCCCATCAAGCAAAACAAGGACAAGCCCAACACCTCTCACTCAACCAGGCCAAGCCCACCACGGCAACTGACTCTAGGCCTAGCCAGGAGGCAGCCACATGAAGGAGAGGCCGAGGCAGCCCAGCACAGGTGCGCTCGCACCCCTGGCACGCCCGCGCCCTGGCTGGCGCCCCTCGGGCCCACCTTGCGCTGGCGGTGCGACATTAAAGAGAGGAGGACGGTCCGAGGGTGTATCCGGGGAATATTCCCCAGGAATCGACCCAACCACCTCCTATATAAGGAGGAGCTCACCCCTCTCTCACACAACACAACACAACACACACACTCAAGCTCCACACTTAAGCAAGAGAGGAGGAGCCTCAAGCCCTAGCTTCTAGCTAGAATTAGATAGGGAGTGAGTGAGGGACAAGAGGAGATCAAGGGCAGAATTGACCACCCTCCTCCTAGTGCGCGGCTCCCAGAGTCCACTGAGTAAACGGAGTGCTGGACTTGTCGGCTCCCATTACGCTTGTACCTCGACGGCCGGATTACCACTTTGGGTAAGAAAGTCGTGTTACTCTTTTGGTATTACTTTCCTAAGTGATTTATCATTTATCGTTATACTTTACGGGTTTGTCGTCTGTCCTCGTGGCAGAGGTTCTAGTAGAGGACTCCTGATAAAGATGGAAGTTCTTGGCCGACGCTAGAACTGTAACCGATAGCGTAGACATGGTGTCTAGGCAAGAAGTTGCCTTCGTTTGCCTCATGCCCCATGGTCGAGGGGAAGGCAGTAGGTGGTGACAACCCTGTCCATCCTTTGAACTCCCCCACGTTAGGGTACGGCGTAGAGCTACAGTCTGGCATCGCTTGGCAGACCAGGTGATATCAGTGCCCAAAGTAGAATATAATGATAGCGATACCTAACCTTAAGAAAGCTACCTAAGGTATCCTCACTACCTGAGCTATCCTTCTCTTGTTCATAGGGTTAAACTAGAATTAGAGACTACCTACAAAAGTCGTCCTTGTGAAAATATGGTACCCTGAATACTTCTGGGTGAAGTGCTACAATGGTATTTCCTGCGCTTACAGATTCCTCTGCTTTCTCTAAGAAACACCAACAATATCTTGATCAGGCATCCCCTGGAAAAGCTCTTTGTTGATCCATTAAAAATAGGGGAATTGAATATAAAGTTGGGGAGGGAATCACTTCCCATCTCTTGGCAGTCATTATCGACAGATATTTACCGTAAACATAGGCCCAAGAAGGAGGAAAACATACATCTATACACACATATACCTGTGCTACTAACCTATTTCCATAAATACCAGTAGAATGAACATAATTACAGAAACAAGAGCTGGAAACATTGAAACAGAGTCAAAAGTGCGCTTTCTGGAATGCGTAAAGTGGCAAAGGAGGAGCAACAGGCCAACCTAGGACCAAACCAGGCTGAGCCCACCATGCCATGGTGTTCTAGGCCCAGAGGGTAGGCAGCCACGTGAGGATGGGCCCGAGGGGGGCTGGCCCAGGCGCGCGCGCGCCCAGGACGTGGCCCCGCCCCCTGGAGCACCTCTTCGGCCCTCCTCGCTCCCACCGACTGCATTGATGGTGTGGAGGATGGTGCAGGCGTGGGCTCAGGAAAATTCCCCCTGGGATCCCCCTCCACACTCCTATATAAAGAGGGGGAGGCTCCCCCCTTACACACACACATCACACTCCACTCCTCACTAGCTCAAGGAGCTCTACACTCCCTCCACCTCTCTTCTCACTTAGCTTAGGTTAGAATAGGAAAGTAGAAGAGGGGAGTAGAAGAAGCTACAAGGAGAGCTTGGTTCCTTAGTGGGATTTGGTGAGAATAAAGATGGATTCTTTCATTCTTACTTTCATCATGTTCTACCATTTAGTCTTGTTCTTATATTCATATGGTAGATGCTATGAACTAGAGTATAGTCTTGGTGACATGTTCATGATATGTGTGCTAGTCTATGGTCCATATGCTATGCTCATTTCATACTTGGCTATGTATAGTCTACTTAGTCTATATGTGATATGAAGATTAGTCTATAGTTTACATGTCATGTATAAGCTAAGTTGACTTAGGTGCTACACTCTCATATCATGATCATGAGTAGAGCTATTTGTCTGTTGAGGGGGGTGGTTCATCATGCTTTCGGGTATGCCCAAGTTTCTTACCTATCGATCCATAGGGTCGGGGACCCAGGGGGATTTGGGTGGTTATTATGTATGCAAGCATGGTGGCCGAGTATATAGTGGCGGGTGAATGCATTTCATGTACCACAGTCGAGGGGTAGGCAGCAGGTGGTGACGGCCTTGTCCGTCCCTTGAATTCCCCCACGTTCAGCCATGGTGTAGGAGTACATAAATTGTCACATGAGGTTGCTGGCAGACCAGTACTCGGTGGCCTCCCGATCTAACTCACACATACCTAGCACTACCTTGTGAACATGTATGATAACTTAGCTCATAGCAATCTAACTATATAGAACACTCTATTCCTCATTAGGACATTCTTTTATTCTTTATTCTTGAGTGTAGGAATCTCTTGACTAGTACATGTGTGTGTGTCCACTATCTTGAATTACCATTATGTACCCCTATTATGATCATTTGGATATTATGCACACATGACTACTTTGCTCATATACATGTCAGACCATTTGTTATCCCTGCCTTTCTTTGGGAAAATATAAATAATGATACCCTGAATACTTGCGGGTGAAATGCTACAACGAGATATCTGTGCACTTGCAGATTCCGTTTGTAAACGTAAAGACCTATCGGGGGCTGGCGTTCCATAGTGCTATCGTTAGGGTCCTTCGGGTCCTAACGGTGGTGCTATGGGATGTTAGTTCCACCTGGCATTTCTAGCGCCGCTGCCGAGGGTGGACATTCATGCTTGCCCTAGGTGGTGACGCTAAGAAATGCCAACAAGCATTTCTGGCGCCGTTGCCGGGGAAGGCAAAAGATAACAAATGTCTAGCATGATATGTTCAAAGTATGCATGTATGTATGGTAGCCATTTGCTCATACAGGATAATCTTCTATGTTTTCTCCCTTGTGGATGAAAATAGGATAGTGTATGAGTGGACACAACTTGCTGAACAACTTCATTCCAGATCCGGAGGCACTCCTAAAGAAGAAGAGGACACGTGCCTCTACTTCCTCTGCCATACTACCGACAACTGTGCCACTCACGTCTGTACCAGCTACCAACATCATTGTGGCCCAGAAGTCACTCTGTGAGTTCTCAGTTCCAGCTATTGCCAATGTGCCCACTAGGCCCGCTGTCAACCTTGGGGATGAGAACTTTGAACTCCGAACTAGGCTGATCACAATAGTACAGGCGAGTCCATTCTATGGACTACCAAGTGAGGATGGCAATGCTCACTTACAACAGTTCCTTGAACTGTGTGACACCATCGTCATCAAGGACGTCGTACCTGAGACTATCAAGCTCCGTCTGTTTCCCTTTTCCCTTATGGGAAAGGCAAAGCAGTGGTTCTACAAGGACCAGGAGGCTGTTAACACATGGAGCAAGTGCTCTGCTGCGTTCCTCGCCAAGTTCTTCCCCGTGGGCAAAACCAATGTTCTGCAAGGAAGAATCGCCAATTTCTACCAAACACAGATGGAACCCATACCAGAGGCGTGGGAAAGGCTTCAGGAGTACATCCAAGCCTATCCCCAACATGAGATGGAGAGCTGGCTAGTGCTCCAGAACTTCTACAACAAGTTAACACCCATGTCGAAGGGGCACCTCGATGCCGCTAATGGAGGTGCATTCTTGTCACTCACTATCAATGAGGCTATGGCCTTGATCGATAAGATGGTGACGAATCAAGGCTGGGGGGAGGATAGAACCCTGGCTAAAACACAAAAAGGCATGCATACCATAAAGGACACGGATATGCTTGCCGCAAAAATAGATCTACTCCTCAAGAAGTTTGACGAGCATGCTACCGACGTCAACACCGGCACCATCAAAGCCCTAGACTCACAAATGATGTGTGAGGTTTGTGGGAATGTTGGCCATTCAAGCAATGATTGCTCGGAAACCTGCGAGGAAGCTTCCTACATCAACAATGGGTTTTGCCAACAAGGAGGAGGTAATAATGGCTGGAGTAATCAACCTTGACCACCATTCTAAGGTAATTCGAATTTCAAACCCAATTTCAATTCCAATTACAATTTGAATCAACATTCACTTAAGGATTTGGTACTAGGCCAAGCTAAAATAAATGAAAATCTTACCAAAAAGATTAGTAATAATGATAAAATTTTAGAAAACATAAATACAAAGCTTGAAAGTTTGTCGGTGACTGTCTAAACGCAGTTGATCTTTAATAAACATTTAGAAAAGCAAATAGCTCAACTGGCAGGCGCAATTCCTATACCTGATTCGGAGAAGACTCTGGAGAAACCTGTAATCCAATTTGAATCAGTTAACTTGGTCTCCATAGTCAAAAGTAAGTGCAGGTTCCATAAAAGGCATGGCTACTTTGTAGACCTGCCTTTCATCACCAAGAAGGGAGCCCTAGGCCGCCCGACAATCACAATCGCCATTGGCCCACATGTCATCACCGACGCCTACTGCGACCTTGGAGCCAACATCAACATGATGTCCAAGGTAACATTTGATGAAATTCTGGGAGGTCCTTTGGACCCTGCAGATGACGGACTGTTGGCGGTCCTTATTGCATAATTTATACCGCCAACTATCATACAAAACATACACCAAACTTAGTGAATAGGGCTTAACACTAACATATTCCACAAGTTTTTGTGTTTTACTTATTTTGAAGGGCATACATGGAAATGGTACATATGTGGGCCAAAAGTGTAGAAAATACAAAGAAATAACAAAGAGCATATTTGACCCAAGCAAGAATACAAAAGGAGCCCAAACCAAACAGCATAACAGGGCCAGCACAGGACACAACCGACATCCAGACATGGTAGAGGGCCCTGTTGGCGGTCATTAACACTGAATATTTACTACCAACATTCCACTAAAAAGGAGAGAATTAACATGAATGCACACATATACATGTGATAATACCTTGTTTCCAGTTGTGCCCTCGAATTATCAGAAATACAGAAACAGGAATGGAAATAGGCAAGAGAGAGGAGAAAAGTGCGCTTTCTGGAAAGCGCACTAGAGGAAGAGAAGAGAAGGGCCAAAACCAACCCAGCATCTGGCCAAGCCCACCACACCACCACGGTCCAGGCCCACGGAGTAAGCACCAGGCCGAAGACGGGGCCGAGGGGGGCCACCCTGGCACGCGTGCGCTCAAGGTGCGGCCGCGCCCCCTAGGCCACCGCCTCGGCCTAGCCAGCTCGTGTCGGCACATTGATGGCAGAGGAGGACGGTGCGGGGGTGTGCTGGCCGATTCAGGGCACTTGGACACCCTTCCACCACCTCCTTTCCCTATATAAAGGAGGCCACACCCCCACACCACACACACTACACAAACACTCAACACACCTCACTCCTCTCACTATTCCCTCACTCCCTCTAGCCCAAGGAGCTCCCTCTCTCCCTCTACCTCAATCTCACTTAGCTAGGTTAGATTAGGAAAGTAGAAGGAGAAGTAGAGAAGTTACAAGGAGAGCTTGACTCCTTGGTGGAATATTGGTGAGAATAAAGTTGGATTCTTTCTACCTTATGATCATCATGTTCTATCATACCGTCTTGTTCTTATATTCATATAGTTGTTGCTATGAACTAGAGTATAGTCATATTGACATGTTCATGACATGTGTACTAGTCTATAGTCCATGTGTTATGAATATTTCATATATGGTTATGTATGGTTTGCTTAGTATATTTGTGATGTGTAGATTAGTCTATAGTTTACATATCATTCATATGCTAAGCTAACCTAGGTGCTACACTCACATATGTGTCATGAGTAGAGCTACTTGTGTGTGGGGAGGTGGTTCATCATGCTTTCGGGTACATCCTAGTCTCTTACCTGTCGATCCGTAGGGTCGGGGACCCGGGGGGACTAGGGTGGTTAGTATATATGCAGGCGTGGTGCCCGGGTATATAGTGGCGGATGTTTGCATGCCTAGTCCATGGTTGAGGGGTAGGTGGGCAGGTGGTGATAGCCCTGTCCATCCCTTGTATTCCCCCACGTTCGGCTAGGGTGTAGGAGTTCGTAAATATTCTATTCGGGGTTGCTGGCAGACCAGTACTCGGTAGTCTCCCGATCCAATACACACATACTTAGCACTACCTTGTGAGCATGTATGTTAACTTAGCTCATAGCATACTAACTATATTAGAACCCTCTACTACTCATTAAGACATTCTTTTATTCTTATTCTTGAGAGTTGGGAGCACTCGAC
Organism: Saccharum hybrid cultivar R570; assembly: GCA_038087645.1. NCBI lineage: Eukaryota > Viridiplantae > Streptophyta > Magnoliopsida > Poales > Poaceae > Saccharum > Saccharum hybrid cultivar. The sequence continues at coordinate 8,348,861 of JAQSUU010000248.1, read as the reverse complement.
TAGATTAGGTGTAGGTGTATTTGTGTGTGTGTCCACTATCTTAAGAATTGTATGCTTACCCCTGTTATGATCATCTGGATATTATGCATACATAAGTGCTTTGCTCATACACATGTCAGACCATTTGTTATCACCGCCTTCTTCAGTAGAATATAAATAACGATACCCTGAATACTTCCGGGTGAAATGCTACAACGTTAGATCCATGCGCTTGCGGACATTGTCTGTAATTGTATAGACCTATCGGCTGGCGTTCCTTAGTATCCTTGCTAGGGGATGCCAGCACGGCATTTCTGGCACCGTTGCTAGGGATGGGTCCTAAGCCTGTTCTTAGTAGTGACGCTAAGAAATACCAACAGGCCCACAGGACAAAGACGGGCAAGGGCGGCAGCACCCAGGGTGCGCCCGTGCCCCAGGCATGCCTGCGCCTCCCCCTCTGCCAAATGGTCCCAACTTTGTCTGGTAGTTCTAACATGATGAAGAGATGGCGGTGCGGGGGTGTGCTGTCCAGATTCAGTGTATTTGGAAGGCGGTTAAGGGGAATATTCCTTGAATCATTCCCTCTCTCCCACCTATAAGTAGAGGGCCTCACTCCCCCACTCCACACAGCAGCCAAGGCAGCAAGAGCTCCTCTAGCAAGAGCTAGAGCTCCACTCCAAAGGGCTTAGGCCCTAGTGGCCTAGCCCTAGTAGCTAGTAGAGAGAGAGATGTGAGGGAGAGAGTGGGGAAGAGCCAGACTTGTCGGTGTCTCCCCGAGCTTGTACCCAGGAGCCGGCTTGACGGTGTCCCCGAGCTTGTACCTCTACGAGTGCTTCCTTGGCTCCTTCATGGGATCTTAGCTAAGTAAGTATTTGTGTTTGTTATAGTTTTTTATGTCTTTTGCTTAGTTGAGCTTTACCAATACTTGCTTGCGGGTTTGTCGTTCGTCCTTTTGACAGGTGCTCTGGTAGAAGGACCCCGCATGATGGGTAAGCCTTTCTAGCACACTAGAGTAGTAGTCGCTAGCATAGACGTGGTGTCTAGGCTAGGGGCTACCTTCGTTTGCCCCGTCAGGACCCCGCATGACGAGTGAGGGGTAGGCAGCAGGTGGTGACAGCCCTGTTCGTCCCTTGTATTCCTCCACATCAGGGCATGACGGTAGAGTGTAGGCCGGTGGTACCTGGCAGACTAGGTATAAGCCGATGCCCGAAGTAAACAAGTAGAAGTAGAGTATCGCTATCCTTAAGACCTAGGAGCTAAAGGAATCCATCTATACCACCTTTCTACCTCTACCCTTGGGTTGTCCTTGGACGAACTAGCTAGAAGAAAGTACCTCCATTCCCTGTGGAAAATACAATACCCTAAATGTTCAGAAACAAGGAGCACGCAAAGTTGTTGCGATGGCACAAAGAAGACCGTAAGGTGGACAACATGTTGAGACACCCTGCAGATGGGTCCCAGTGGAGAGAAATAGATAGAGAATTCCCGGACTTTACAGACGACGCAAGAAACCTAAGGTTTGCATTGAGTACGGATGGATTTAATCCTTTTAGGGACCAGAGCTCTAGTCATAGCACTTGGCCCGTTACTCTATGTATCTACAACCTTCCTCCATGGTTATGCATGAAGCGGAAGTTCATTATGATGTCGGTGCTTATCCAAGGCCCGAAGCAACCTGGCAATGACATCGATGTCTACCTAAGGCCATTAGTTGAGGAACTCCAGCTGCTATGGAGCAAACCAGGTGTGCGTGTGTGGGATGAGTACAAACAGGAAGAATTCGACCTACGAGCATTGTTGTTTGTGACAATCAATGATTGGCCAGCTCTAAGTAATCTTTCAGGACAGACAAATAAGGGATATAATGCATGCACCCATTGTTTTGGTGACCTTGAGGCTGTCTATTTAAAAAAATGTCGAAAGGTCGTGTACCTTGGCTATCGTCGATTTCTTGCTAAGAACCACCAGTTGAGAAAGAAAGGCAAACATTTTAAAGGTACGGCAGAACACCGGTCCAAGCCAGGCAACCGAGATGGGCAGAGGTATTCAAGATGGTCAAGGATTTGAAAGTAGTGTTTGGAAAGGGACAAGGCAGTGAACCTGTTCCGAAAGACGCTTCGGGGCGCGTCCCAATGTGGAAAAAGAAGTCAATATTTTGGGAGCTACCATATTGGAAAGACCTTGAGGTCCGCCACTCGATCGACGTGATGCACCTGACAAAGAATCTTTGTGTCAATCTCTTAGGGTTCATGGGTGTGTTTGGAAAGCCTAAGGATACCCTTGAGGCACGAGAGGACTTGAAGAGCATGAAAGAACGAGACAACCTGCATCCAAAGAAGACAGATGATGGACGCCATTACTTAAGACCTGCTAGCTACACTCTTAGCAATGAGGAGAAGGAAAGCATGTTTGAGTGCCTAAGCAGCATCAAAGTCACATCTGGGTTCTCTTCCAATATAAAGCGTATAATAAATGTGCCGGAGAAGAAATGTGTCAACTTAAAATCGCACGACTGCCACGTGATTATGACGCAACTGGCGGCGAAGGCACGGCACAAGCACAAGATAGATCATGATCATCAAGTAAGAACATGGATGAACGATGATAAAGATGTATGAACAAGTATAAGTGTTGGCGGTCCTTAATGCCTATATTTTGACCGCCAAATTAATCTAAAATGGCAACATTCCATGATACATCGTAGCAAAATAATATTTTATCTAATAAGTTCCATGAGTTTTGGTGCTCGGAGTTATTTTGTAGGATATACTCAAAATGTGAGTCAAAAGATCATATATAGTATATATACAGCTCGGCGGAATTTAGACAAGAAAATATATTAAAATAGTGGGTGTTGCACAACAATCTCAAACAAATATTTAGAGCACACCGTTGTGAAGAACTCGTCAAAGCAATCAAGATTGATATTCTATTCATATATTTTCGAGCACAAATGAAAAGATATGGAATAAAGAGAATTAAATATTATATTTATATTTTGTGTATATACATATACACAATAACTTGTGCATGCAAAATAGAGCCGCAAAAAGCACCAGCATGCATTTACTGGCCATGCAGCTGGTGTCTACAACCAGCAGGCCAGGCTCGTGCATGGGGGGCAGCAGAGCAGGCCAGCAACGGCATCACAAGGAGCAAGAATTTCGTACGTCGTATCTACTCCTATGGCCGTGTACATCAAATGCAGCTAGGACCCACATGCTCCCTCAGGCCCAACACTCGTCCAGGCCAGCCCATCAGGAGGCAGCGCGTGGCACAGGAGGGCGCCGATCAGCACTCAAGCGGGCACGAGATTTCCCTGGCCATCCACTCGGCGTTGAAGCTAGAAGCCCAGCGTCCGAGCGCAGAGACAGGAGGCCCTGGCCCAGGCCCACAGCAGTCAGGCGGTGTCGTCAAACCGACCTGAGCAAGTCGGCTGCATGCTTGCATGCTGCAGGAGGCGGCAAATGAATGAGAGATGCTAGAATATTCCCAGGAGATATTCCCTCTCCTCTCCACTGTATATAGAGACCATTCTCCTCTCTTGTAAACACACACCTCACTTGAGCTTCACCTTTCATATCTTAGAGTGGTAGTGTCCCTCTAGGTGCAAGCCACCTAGTTGTAATAGAGAGAAAATAGGGGGAGAGTGAGAGGAAGAGAGGAGAGGAAGAATCGGGCTTGTCTGATCCTCCCGACACGTTGGAGGAACCGGGTTTGTCGGATCCTCTCGACTTGTTGGTGGAGCCAGATTTGTTGGACCCTCCCCGACTTTTGTACCTCTACGGAGATGACTCAATTCTTGGGTAATATCCTGGCGTGGTGAAGATGAGAAGGGGACGGGGCTACGACGTCTTTGGCTGGATGGCTGGTCCCGCGAGTGGCTTCGTTCCTTCCCGTCGTCGCAGTGGTGTCGGGGCTATACAGGCGCATGCAAGCGATGAAGAGAAAACGTAGAAGGGAGGTGGCGGCTTCCTGCTGTGCATGCGGCACACGTGAAGGGTAGGGAAGGAGATAGCTGGGCTGTTGATTGCCGATTGGTGCTAGAGTTGGGCCAAATTGGAGCTGGGCTCCGGTATTTGTCGCTGGGGCAATTGTGCGTACATACATGTATACAATTGAGTACAGAAGCATGCACGTAGCTGGTGCAGCCTGCAAAGTTGCCCGGAAAAATAGCTGGGCTCCAGGCTCTGGACTTGCGGTTGGGGCACTGGAAGATGTATACGCGTATATACATTCATATGTACATGCATGGCTGGCAGAGCGGCTAAGAGGGAGGCTTGGCCCAAGAAGAAAGAAGAAATTTTCTAATTCGATTCATTGGATTTGGAGTTGGAAACTTAAGGAGATTTTTGAGGGAAAATTCAAAGGGGGAATGAGATAGATTTAAGAGAGACTTCAGAGGTGGATTTCAAGGGGAAATTTGAGACTAATTTCAAAAGGAATCGAGATGTGTTCTTCGATGCGTTCAACGGTGAACCTGAGAGTGAATTTAAGGGGATTGAGAAGGAGTTTTCAAAGGGAGTTTGGGGAAGACTCATATGGAAGATGAGATGACTTCAAAGAGATTTAAGAGGGGGATTCGGTGGAAGATCGAAAAAGGAATTCACGGGATATTTGGAAAGAAAGCGGAATTTGAGAAGGGACTTTCTAATGAGATTGGAGGTGAATTCGAAAAGAATTCGCGAGGAGATTTGCTATGTATATGTGTACTCCAACACAAACAAGACTCAAACACCGAACAAACTCAAGAGCACTGACACACTCCTACAAACAACTCTATGAATGCAATGATTTGTTCGTGTGTTTGTCTTACGTTTGACCTACATATACATGCTTCACACATTTGCAGGAATTTTTTAAAAAAAAGCTCGTATTTTTTGTTACTCGAAAACCCGGGATGTTACAGTCCAGCCCCTTACAGGAATCTCGTCCTCGAGATTTAGGGGTCACTACACTTGGTGGATGGCTCGAGGGGTTTAACTAAGGTTGATGGCTTTCACTAGGTGTTCAACATGCATTAGTGCATTAGGTTTTGGAAAGAAGCTTTTGAAGGAAGGGCTTTTGGGGAGCAGTTTGCATAAAACCCTTTGAATGGAGAAAGTCATTTTTTACAAAAGAGGGAGAGCACTTTTGTAGGACCAAATTGGTTTTGTAGAAACCCATTTTTTTGAAAGAGCTTTTGAAACTTTTGTGAATCAGGTTCAAATACCTTTTAAAATTCATTTTGCTCTTGAGATCTGAGGTTTTTGGGATGCAAGTTTAAATATCATTTCAAAAATATTTCCATGCTTTGAAATTTTGTAAAACAAGTATAAATACCATTTGTGAAATCTCTTTTTCTTTAAACAATGGTTTTTGAAACAAGACACTAGAAGTAGTTTTCATTTTGAAACAAAATTCCTTTTTGCAAGATAGGGAAGCCACTTGAAATAGTTTTCATTTGGGAACATCGTCCCCTTTTATAGTCGGTTTTTTATTTTGGAAACAAAAATCCTTTTTTCAGACAATGCATTTTAAGAGGCTTTGAAAACAGGTTTTCATAAAATTCACTCTTGGAAAACGCTATTTGAAGAAAACCTCTTTTCTTAAACTTTTGAAGGACACACACGAAGGGTTTGAAATACCTTTTCGCAAAGCATTTTGAAATAGGGGCTATATTTTCAAAACGTTTGAAAGGGCCAAGAGTTTTGAATGGAACAGAAACTTTTTCAAAATCCCTTTTGAAGTAAGGTTTTTGAAAAGCTAAGCTTAGGATTACTGTGGTTTACGGGTACCACTTGGAAGCGGTCATAGTCACGTACCTCGATACCTGCATACGCCCGGCAGTAGCCATGTGGATGCATCACACACGGGGCCCCAAGTTTCGTAGCGGCACCAAGGGTTATGATTATGGCACACTACCAATTAAGTCCCCGGCAATAACTTGATATCCCAAGCTAGAGGGAGGGGAGAGTTTTCAGAAGGGATGAGGAAAAAGCCTTTGTAAAATGGTTTTGGAAGTCATGTTTTTGGAAAACCTAGTTTTAAATCTTGTCTCGTAATTCTTGCAAGAGGAAGGTCACAACCTTTGGATTTTGAAATCAAATCAACATAAGGATATTTGAAATAGGTTGTAACCCACTTTGGTTTTCGAAACTCAAATAAAAACTTTTGAAATCCGGGGTAGATCGGATTTTTGAGAAACAAGTTAAAATCAATGCAGGTTTCGAAAACAAAATCTTTTGAAAGCCTTTGTTTTCTAAATCAAACACACCCTTTTTTGAATGATTTCAAATCAAAAGATTTTGAATCTCATTTTAGTTTTGAAGACAAAGAGTTGCTTCCCTTTTATTTGAGTCAAACAAAACTAGTTTTGAAAATGATTTGAAATCTTTTCTTATTTGAAAAGGTAAAGCTTCTGCAATCAAACTTTGTTTTCGGAAACTTTTTTTAAAAAACAAAAGTTTTGTAACTAGATTTTGGAAAGCTCCATTTGGTTTTGCTAAAATTTTTGGAAAGGAATTTGGCTCTTAAGTTGAAATCAAAAGCTTTTAAAACAAAACTAAGCCAAAGACTTTGGTTTGAAAATGTTTTGTTGATTGAAAAGCAAAACTTTTGTTTTTCGGAAGTGAAATTTTAACACTTTTTGAAAGGAGACGGGTTTTCAAACTATTTTGCAAATAGCTTTTAAAATCAAATCAGGTTGAGGAGGGAATTATAATTGTTTTCTTTTGAAATTAAGGCCTTTGAGGAAGTTTTGAAACCATTTTCCTTTGAAATGGAGATTATTTTGTTAAAGAGGTAACTTTTCCAACCAAAAGAAGAGGAAATTTTGAAAAAGTTGATTTTGTTGGAAGCCAAAAACAGTTTTGAAACAAATCGGTAAAGACATGATGCATCAGCTTTTATATTTTAGCCCTGTTAGTCGGGGTCATTTACCTAGTCAAGGGACGACCTTGGGTTTAGCCTAGTAGATTAGCTAGGGTCCTAGAGTCACATGTACACAAAATAATCTCTATAGCCTACATTTAGGCAACAAGAAGCACGAAAGAACAACAACACAAGATCCAGGCATTCAAACAATATTACAACACCTAATGCATAGTGTTGACTTAAGGTGACTCCAAGGCCTTCGAAGTCTCACACACTACCGATCTAACATGGTCGGCAAGTTGAGAGAGGGTTCTACAGGTCAAGTTTCCGAAACAGGGCTCAGTTAACACCAGAATTCAAGGTGGAGGGGGAATCAAAGTGTTAGCATTGTAATCCTATAGCAGTCGGGATGTTGGGCTTCTAAACTAGTGTTTGGCTCTACGGGTCTCGTCCTAGGGTCAAGTATGGCTCTGATACCACCTGAAACGATCTTGATTTTCTACGAAGGGAAATCCACAGATTCAAATTATAATATGATAGTCCACGAGAGCAATCCATCACATTATCAATTATCAGCTGATATTATAGTCATACATCGTAGATTTATAAGTTACAAGACTTTACAACACTGGTTAACACACCTATTTACATTGATTAATCTAGCGGAAACGCACACACATCTTCAATAGAGTCGTTGTAGCGCATCAGTGGGTGTAGGCTCCTCCTTCACGGGCAATCATCAGAGTTGGCATAGAATGTTAGCGGGCGTAGACTCCATCTTCTCAACCACACTTGAGCATAGGAACAAGACCATCTACTCCTAATCTAAGTCCTCATTATTGTCGTTGTAGACTTCATCCAAAACCTGTCCAAAATCTATCAGTACGATTTGTACTGGCCACTATCTCCCACCCTATGCTTTTGCCTATGCTTTGTGGTAAGTGGAATGTAAGGGTAGATCAAAAGGCCTATATATGGCTGTAGGTTTCCTATGCAAGTTCATCAGTATTTTATAATAATAAAAGTTCATCAAGTTTTATTCTATTTCATTCACATGTTCTCCCATCCCATCACACATATCTCACCTCACTCCCACACTCTCTCTAGACGACAAGGACGACTCCTACTCGTGCCTTGCCTCAACGACCAAAGTTAGAAACCAACACAAAACCAACACGAAAGGTAGAAAGGACTCCTCTCTCTAATCAAGTGAAGCGTAGGTCATTGGAATGTCCATATCCGCGGACGCAGCTATACGTATAGATCAATCAACTCTGCAGAGCGCGTGCACCTGGAAATCCACAAGATCACCATCATTGGTGGCACCCCACCTAGCCTGATGCCGACTGCCTTTTGACCGGTACGGTACCACCCTACCACTAAGCCCTGGGGCACCTCGGAGTCCACCGAAACGCTGAGACTATGAGACGTAGTACCAGGCCCCCAAGGTCACTACGCTATCTTAGGAGGGTGTGGCCCCCCATGCCCATACCTTCCTACACTATCACCTTCCAACCTAGTAGTAGTGGCACCGCCCTAGTCAGCCGGGTAATCGTCTCCCACCCATCAAGAGCTAGTGGTGCGCACGAAGGGTCCTATGATTTCGGTTCTCAAGACATACCAGTCCTTAGGGGGACCGGACATGATATCTTCTCAAGGGGATAACCAACACCCCGTGCCTCGACGGCACCTCCACCGGGGATAAACAACACCCCGGTCCACCTCACACATGTACCTGCCATAGATACCTCTCGTGAGGGATGCCCAGGTCGCACCCCTCGGGCAAGACTTGCCCCAAAGACTCATCGTAAGATCCTGTCTGATCGACTCAACCCTCACCACACACCCAAGACGCACGCCAAGATCTCCCCAAGTTCATTACCATCATTATCAAGTTATCAGCACCACGTGCCTTATCCACTCATGTTATCCCTTCACCAAGCATCACATCACAGGTATAATGCATAGTGAAAGTAAAGCAGTAAGTAGAATACAAGCATCTAGCCTAGCACCGGGTGTGTAGGGGAATAGGTTGCGACAAGGTAATGGCTCAAGGCAAAAACTACCATGCAACCTATGATAGTTCATTTGCATAAAAGTAAAGCACTAGCATCTACATTGCAGCATGCCTAACAGGATCTGTGAGGTTGGGTGGGACATGGAACACCTGTTGAATGTCAACTCTGAGATCCTCAGCATACCTGTAGTTGCTCTCCTCCAAGGTCCTCCTCCCAACCGCAGGTCCTTCCTCCAAGAGGTCCCAAACTGATCAACGCTAACCTCGATGCAACTACCTCGATACAGCAACAAGTGAAAGAGCAATTAGACCACTAAACCTAGGAGAACTATGAGAAGAGAGGCAATGAGGCGCTGAAGAACAACTACACTAGAAGAGCACAAAAAGGGAGAACGACTTAGCCCTCTCGGCGAATGTATGATCCCTGGGCCAAAAGAACATAAGTGGTGATTTGCTAAGCATAAGCTTGAGCCTTAGCCTAGCTAGTACTTTCTGGGTCGCTTGTGTCGACCTATACGGCTTAAGTAGAATGGCATAGGCCCTAGCTCATCCTAAGCAAACACCACGGCTCACGGTTTTCGATCGAGCGTCATAGAGAGTGACGAGAACCAAAAAGACTACAAGTGGAGAAGTTCCATTCTCTCTTAATCCGTACGCCATTGTAACTCGACGAGAACCAAGAGAGGGTGGAACAGGGAGAGAAGAGAAGAGAGGCGGTCTACTTCTTCCAATACACACGCCATGTCAAGAGGCGAGGCATCGGAAAGGAGCGACACAAAGGAACACGAGTGCCCTAGCTATTTGTAGGGTACCAAGACCTAGGTGCACTAACTACACTAAGACATCCCCAGGGTTCTTTGCGGTGCGGTTGTCACCGCAAGAACCGAAGAAATGCTATGGTCTAAACAGGTACGAGCATACAAGGGCTTGAACACGAAAGAGCGAGAAGATAAAAATGACACGGGATTCACCTCCCTGTGATTCACTCGCCATAGTAACGACGGGAATTGGAGTAGAATCAAGAAGCAATAAACTCCAAACAAGCGAAGAGCTCAACCCACATCTTACTGGATCGACGGGGATTGAGAACAAGAGAGGAAGAAGAACGGAATCCACACTCCTTCGACCATCTCGTCATGGAACGGACGAAGGTCGAAAGAAAGGATATACGATCCCACGATCCAAACCCACTCATAGGGCACCACGACCGTGCAACTAAATGGCACAAGGCTATTCTTATGGTCCGTAGCAATGCGGTTGTCATCGCTTGAACAAAAGGAACGCTATGGTCAAAGTGGCACAACATACGTGGTGGCTAGGTAAAACAACAAGCAAAAAGGGGTAAAGCCCGATGGTCATGGCGAGGCAACCCGCGGCCATGAGCTTCACCCAAATGGGTTGGCTTCCATAAGTTCCACTATAATCATCCCCTAGTTCATCTCTTATAGACTAGGCCATGATGGACTCATCGTGTGCAGGTAGGAAGCGCACTGATTTCGAGTCCATGGTGGCCATGCCCTAGAGACATAGGAGGGGGCCAACGATCATAGCACTATGGAGATAACTAAACGAGGGAAGGGGCCATGCTTGGCGTTACGGCCATGGCGAGGCAAACTCACGATCGCAATGAACAAGCTCACCGCTCCCCAACCGGCTTGAAGGCATTGTCCACAGACAGAGACGAACAAGACACAACCAACAAAGGACCACAACGCAACCATAAAACACTACCCGACGTGGAGTAGCATGTATCCATAGCAGAAGAGAGATAGATAGACCGGTGGCGAAGGCACGGCACAGGCACAAGATAGATCATGATCATCAAGTAAGAACATGGATGAACGATGATAAAGATGTATGAACAAGTATAAGATGCATGGAATAGCAAGAAAGGAGCTTTCGTCGGCGTCGGGAACGGTGCCGACTAGGTTCAAAAGTTGGACCTATAAGGTGGAGGGCTGCTGCATGTTCCGGCCGGTTATAGCTTGCTGCGGTCTTCCAGCTGGCAGCCAGCTGTAGCCCTCTCTGGCCAGCTACGTCTGGTCATGGTGGAGCAGCAGGTGACCGGAGGAGCTACGAAGCTGGCAAAGAGCGCTGCAAGACCGGCCACGTCCCTGCAGCAGTGATTACAGCGACACGAAGGCCGGTTTCAGAACAATAGTGGCAAGATCAACTTTAGGAAGGAGAAAGGAGGGGCTTTGGTCATGGTGGGCTCACCGGCAGGATGTTGGTGAGGCGTCGTCCCCAAAGACGAGTGGCGTGACGTAGACATCCAAGTTGGCAGCTTGGGCGACGGCAGGGCAAGGCCGGTGCTGCCGAACGGCGAGGTTCGGCGCTCACACTGCCAACATGGCAGCAGACGCCGTGCACCTTGCAGCACATGGGGAAGATGGTCAGGAACGTCCTCCAGGGAAGAAAAGGGTGCAGCTTTAGTCATGGGGCTCACCGGTGATGGTGGTCGGACGTGGGTGCAGTGGTGCTGCTCGTGCAATGGCTCTGGCATGGTGGACGTGCAGCGACGGGGTGCCGTCGTGGGCAGGCGTCAGCAGACAGAGCGGGGTACTGCTGCTGCTGTCCTTCACTGATGTGGACACGAAGGTGAGATGGAGCTCGACGTCGAGGTCCAAGGCAAGGCCAAGGCGGGGTCAAGATGTCGTCACGGCCTTGGAGAAGGGCGCGGCCGACGGGTGCAGGAACGGCGGCGTCGCGGTGGGGCGGCATTCGCCGGTTGTCCAGCGAGGTGGTGGTAGGGTGCTGCATGGGCAGGGGCGTCTCTGGCTGTGGTCCAGCATGGCACGGTGAGGAGACGTGTCCTCGGCTCCTGTTGAGGCATGGACAGGGGAGGCACGACGAGGTGGATGCGGGGGCACTGCTGGCTGGCGCGTCCATGGAGCAACGGAGGAAGGCCGAGGTGGTGGCGCATTGGACAACATCATGGCCTCGGCGGGCAGAGGCGGCCATGGTGCAGCCCTGAGCGTCCGTGTCGGGACATGTCCACGTGGTCGTGGCCGCCGGATGCTCGGCGCAAGGCTATGGCGTGTATGCGCGGGTCCGGCGAAGACGGGGCTCAAGGCGTCATCCTGGGGACGGAGACGAGCAAATGTGGCAGATGGCAGCGCGGTCGTCATGGCTTGGCTCGGTGTCTCGGCGTCGTGGCTTGGGTCCCTGGCTCGACGCGCAGAGGACGTGGCATCATGGTGGAGCAGATGTGGCACGGCAGAGCGGTGACTGTGGCATGGTTGTGGAGGCAGGCTCGGGGTCGCGTCCGTGGCTATCGGCGCGGCGCAGCCATGTCCAGATGCGAGCAGGTAGGGGCACGCGAGGGAGAGGGAATGGAGTGGTGGTAGTTGGAAGGGAAGCTGAGAAAGGAGCACCGGGTGCTTGGCTTATATAGGTCGGCGGCTAGGGCGCCCGGGGCTCCTGGGCGTCCGTGCCCATGGATGCGATGGCCACCGCGACGTGGCGTCCATCCAGGGGCCAGGGTAGGTGAGCAGTGCCTGGGAAGGCTCGTGAAGGGGGGCTCTAGGCTCGGTACGCGCGGTCCAGGGTGCCGTGCTCGCGGTGGGGGCCTACTGATGCGGCGCGAGGGTGTCTGAGGCGGGAGCGGCTTGGCTTCATCCGCTTTCGCAATGGCAGATGGCAGAAGGAGAAAAAGTGACGAAAAGCAGTAGGAGACAGTGTGGTGAAGACGAGAAGGGGATGGGGCTACGACGTCTTTGGCTAGATGGCTGGTCCCGCGAGTGGCTTCGTTCCTTCCCGTCGTCGCAGTGGGGTCGAGGCTGCACAGGCGCATGCAAGCGATGAAGAGAAAACGTAGAAGGGCGGCGGCGGCTTCCTGCTGTGCGTGCGGCGCACGTGAAGGGCAGGAAAGGAGATAGCTGGGCTGCTAATTGCCGACTGGTGCTGGAGTTGGGCCGAATAGGAGCTGGGCTCCGGTATTTGTCACTGGGGCAATTGTACGTACATATGTGTATATAATTGAGTACAGAAGCATGCACGTAGCTGGTGCAGCCTGCAAAGCTGGCCAGAAAAAGAGCTGGGCTCCAGGCTCTGGACTTACGGTTGGGGCACTGGAAGATGTATACGTGTATATACATTCATATGTACATGCATGGCTAGCCGAGCGGCTAAGAGGGAGGCTTGGCCCAAGAAGAAAGAAGAAATTTTCTAATTCGATTCATTGGATTTGGAGTTGGAAACTTAAGGAGATTTTTGAAGGAGAATTCAAAGGGGGGAAATGAGACAGATTTAAGAGAGACTTCAGAGGTGGATTTCAAGGGGAAATTTGAGACGAATTTCAAAAGGAATCAAGATGTGTTCTCCGATGCGTTCAACGGAGAACACGAGAGTGAATTTAAGGGGATTGAGGAGTTTTCAAAGGGAGTTTGGGGAAGACTCATATGGAAGATGAGATGACTTCAAAGAGATTTAAGAGGGGGATTCGGTGGAAGATCGAAAAAGGAAACCACAGGATATTTGGAAAGAACTCAAAGGGGAATTTGAGAAGGGACTTTCTAATGAGATTGGAGGTGAATTCGAAAAGAATTCGTGAGGAGATTTGCTACGGATATGTGTACTCCAACACAAACAAGACTCAAACACCGAACAAACTCAAGAGCACCGACACACTCCTACAAACAACTCTATATGAATGCATTGGTTTGTTCGTGTGTTTGTCTTATGTTTGACCTACATCAACATGCTTCACATATTTTTAGGATTTTATTTAAAAAAAGCTCATATTTTTTGTTACTTGAAAACCCGGGATGTTACAATGACCAAACTAAGAATTTAGCATGATCAAAGTAGGTTAAATACTCCAAGCACCATGCTTGCATTATAAAGCTATAGGGTGATGATGGATCACTCCCCCAAGCTAGATGGTTTGTATATAGATGAAAGTTTTAATTTTTAGAACAGAAAATATTTTTGTTGTTTTCATGTTTATCATTACTACTATACTAGCAATGGTTTATTTAGAATATTAATGCTGAGAAATATAAAAGGATAACTACCGTTTACCTGCAGCGAGGGTCCATGGTTTAGAGTCCTATGAACAGGACTATCTCCCCCCTTCATTAGTTGCTCGATGAAGGGTTGTCTATACCTAGGGGAGTGAGTACGGGCATCTCCTTTTTCTTGGGCATTCACACCTTCTTCTTCTTCTTCATTGTTGGTGTGGTGGGGGACTTGGGAGCTTCATCATGTGGTTTCCACACCATCTTTTCAGAAGGTGCGCGTGGGGCCATCACATCGATGTGCTCTGCACCATCTTCTTTATGCCTTTTCAAGTTCGCGCTGTCCCGCTCATCATCTCGGTGTTTTCTGTTTGGCAAGGCATGGTCAGAATTGTCATCCCGAGTCTGCCGCCGAGCTCGGGTCACCGGCGATGATGGGGCCGCCGCCGTAGTCATCTTCCCCGGCGACCCCCTGTCCCCATCACGCTAGAGCCATCCATCCTCTGATCAACGGATGTGATTAGATCATACCCCTTCGGGGTTATGATCGGTCCACCATCGACTATGGACTGGGTCCACTGCCCCGCACCCACCGGTCCACGCCCGCGTGGTGCACCGCACCAGCCGCAGCGTGCCACGTGTTGCTGACACAGGCGCTGACATCAATGCTTACGTCATTGTTGACGCTAGCCGCATGCCAGTAGAGCACGTTTTGCACAAAAATCCCTCAGTTTTATCCAAGCCAACCCGCCGTCCAGATCAATTCAAAATGAACCCTGATTTCTTCTGTTTCAACCCCTGGACTTTTGAAAAATAGGAAACGTCGTCCAACCTGCGTTAAAAATCAGTTTTATTTAATTTAAATTCAAAATTGAGTTTAGTTTATTTATAGAAATGCCACTCAAACTTGTTTTAAGCATAACTTTCATGTTTTAACTCTGATTAGAGTGATTCTTTCCCTCACGTGTTCATAGCAACGCGTAGATTAGTTTTATAAGCTTTTCAGTTACTATTCTCACTGTTTGGTGTACTGTTCTAATAGAAGTTAATTTGTTTGCATGTGATGACTGGTATGAATGCTTGAATGGTGTTTTGCAACACGATTAGAAGGTGATCAGTTCGTGGTTGCCGAGCAGCAGGGTTGTGAGCGGCACCAGACAGGTCTCTTTGAGAATGGAAAGTGTAACAAAGGCTCCTTGTTTCCTATGCAATCTATGAATTAATACATATGCATGTGTCTAATTTGAATCACCTTTAAGGACTTTACCTAGATTACTTTTGTATCACATATCCTTGTTACCTATGGGGTAGTTTACATGTTAAGTTAGTTGCTGCTCCGCATAACCAAGATTAATTAATTAATGTGACTAATGATATATGCCATGTGATAAAATGAAGTTTCTAGGAACAAAAGGGGACTAGAGTACTAGGGTTATATGAGTACTCTAGTACCTCTCCATAAGGACTCAGTCAATGAACAAATAATCTAGGAGGTCCTGTACAACCCCAAGTGCTACATGGCTCTAGCTTTAATCATATAACTAGTACATCTCTAGCTTGGTAGTGGTTCCCAGAAGGCGCAAAAGGGGGGGGGTACCATGGTGCTTATGGGCCTTGCTCGGCGGGGTGTGTGATGGGCAAGGTCGAGGTGTGCCACCTTATTGGGAGGTGTCCATGACTCTTGGGTGACCGAAACCTAGCGGCCACTAACTTGTTAGGGTGTCTAGTGAAAGGTTAAGTAGTGAATCCATGCCACGCTTCCTTGGCAGAGGCGGTGAGGGCCCCATGAACCCCGACAATTGGAATCACAGCTCGGTGGGTAAAGATGTACAAACTCTGCAGAGTATAAAACTGTTATAACAGCCATGCTCATGGACATGAGCGGCCTGGATGTTTCTTCATTAGAGGTTACTATGGTGGTTTGGGAATGATTTAATGTTGACTAAACATTACTGGAACAAGGGATGGTTTATTCACTAAAGTAGTGTTATAGTTTTAATAAAACTTGACCAACTAAAAGTGCTAACCACAGTAAACTAGTGTCAAGCCTTTGAGCCTTCATAGATCCCTTTGTTACTCTTGCTAAGCATGGTGTGCTTACACTTGCTTTATACACAATGAAAATCCTAGATGGGTACCAGATGCTTGATGAGAAGAGTCACCAGGAGATGTCCAGGAGTTCTAGGCCGCCGTTCACCAGTTGGCGTCCCTGTGGCAGTTCGGGCTCAGTTTAGTTCCCTTCTGCTTGTGTAAAAGAGTTGCCAGTGGGCAACACTTTGTAATACTTATGTAATGAGATATACGATATAAGAAAGTACTTTACTTTGATATTTGTACAATTTGTGAATTAGGGCTACACTCTCCAATGTAGTAGATTAGTTCTAGTTGAGAGTTAGGGAGAGTCGGGCTATGCTTAGGTTCTAGAGAATTCTTCAGAGGTCTGGTATATTTTTGTATCTTACATTTGCAAGACTTATGCTTTAATATATTTATCTTCTCTATTTACTTTTATGCCTTCATATGTGTGGTTAGTATAGTTTTTATACTTTTGCATGGGATCTCCACTCGTATTGAGTGCTCTAGTTATCACGTGTGACTAGAGTAGTAATTGCTAGTATAGACATGGTGTCTAGACTATAGGTTACCTGAGATTGCGCCTAGTCCCACAGATAGTTGTGGTAACCCCAGAGGTGACAGCTCTGACCAGGCCTTTGTAATCCACCATGTTCGGATTGGTGTTTGTAGAGCTTTTTGGCAGCCTTCCCCCGACTACCCCTTCCCAGTCTTTTCGAGAGTCGGAAAGGTACTGTTGCTCCAAGTGTTATTGTGTGATTACAATATCTACCTATACTTCAATTATCATAGAACCAAAGTAATAGAGAAGTATTTAGAAACCTTAAACTCTCCCGTTGTCCTCTCAATTTAGCTATGCTACTCTTTTATCGTGGAATTCTCCTATGTGTGTGTCGTTATACATAACTCCTATCATTTATCACTTACCCTTACTTTAGTATAGTCGGTATATTAAGTTAGTAGATACATGATGGTGAATTATCAGTTTCTTTAACCATTGATTCCCTGTGGATAAATACGATACTCTGGAATACTCCCAGGTAAAAGCTATAACGGTATCCGTGCGCTTGCGGAATTTTCTATGTGCGTTAACAAATACCAACAAGATTTTTGGCGCCATTGCCAGGGAAGCAATTGGCGTAAAGATTTCGATAATGATCTTGATATCTACTGATTTAGTGTACCACTAGCTTTAGTAGGATTATCCTTGTTCTGTTGAATTGTGGAATAGACAGGACAACAGTCGCCGTATTGACCTTCCGGCAAACTTCCACAAGAAAATATGAAAGAAACATTGAAGAACCCAGGGTGCCTGAACATTCATGATCCATCAACTGTAACACCCTAGGTGTTAAGCACTACTAAAATGAACACATGTCATCATTTAGCATTCAAGCATCATCCTTAGTAGCTCATCATGTGATGCATCAACTAAAAATAATATTTAATTGATAGGCTTGTAATGCATTTTGTTGTTTTTGTTATCACACCAAAAATGTGTTTGAAGGTACTTGGTGTCACACCCCAAAAATTCCGATTTTGGGATGTGACTAGAAAACACTAAAAACATAACAAAAGATCTTTACTATTTTCTAAAATATCCAACTTTACTTAAATTGTCCACAATCTAGATGTTGGAAAATGTGAGTTTCTAATTTTTTGGAATTTAATTAAATGGTTTGTTGCATTTCATGCCTTTGCATAGTGTTTTGTATGAAAAATGAGTTTAAATGTTTTCAAACATGCATAGGGTTTGATCCAAAACAAATCTCAAGATCCTTGACCAAAGTTTCCATAATCTCAATACCATGATCAAATCCTTGAGAACCATTCACCTTGATCTTTGTTCCAAAAACCTTGCGGGTTTTCAACTTTCATCTTGTCAAAACCCTAACTAGCCGACCTCTCTCTTTCTCTATTTTCTCCTCATTTCAGAGCTTCTAATTCTTTCTGACTAAGTCTTCTCCAATGCACTAAGTCTATGCTAAGATGACCAATCATTGTATCTCTTCTCTCCCACACAACGCTACCATCACTTTGTTCAAGTCAAATCAACCACATGACGTGTACCCCTGTTAATCTCAAATTCTGACTTTCTCTTCTTTTCTCATCTTGGGAAACATCCTGATGAATTCTTTCTCCTATACATTTTCTCCTCTTGATCAAAGCCTAGAACACAAAAATACCATAAGCAGCCGTTCCTATAACTCTATCTTCGCTTTGGGCCATACCCGGTCCAAACTTTGCATTAACTCTCGCCATGGGTCAAAGCCCAACCATCCTACTCTCCTTTGTGATACAAAAACAAGTCCAACCGGCCCTCTAACTCTTCCTCTCCCATCTCCCACGTCACCCCTTGAAAGCCCTCTCCAATCTTGCAAAATATCAACCAAGATAATGAAAAATCAAGCCATGACCCCTTTGCCTTCCAACCCCTTCATCTCCCATCACTCCCCCTTCATATATACCTCCCCCATCCCTCCCTCACGCCTCCCCCTTCATTCCCCACGCCAAGAACAGAGGAGGGACGCCCCTGCAGCTCCTCCTCCTCCCCCATGGCCACCCCAATCAACCCCAACATGAGAAGGATGCCCCATTGCACTACATCGTCATCACCGGCCATCGTCGATCCATCTCCTCGATCTACCACACCCTTCCCCTTGGTGAGAACACTCCATCATCTCCCCCATACTGTATTCATGTTCTCCTCTGCATATGAAGTACCTTATATGATGTACGGTTGATTCCCGATGAAGTTTACCCGTTGTATATGTTGCTGTCCTCTCGGTCAATTTTGCTGCTGTTGACGAAATTAGCGTTCCTCGCTGTTTCGTGACTCAAATCATCAAACCCCTTGGTCAAGTTGTACCTAATGTCCTTGAACACACCTCTGTAAAAGGGTTTTGTCATATGAGTTGATGAACTAGAGATATCATCATCTCCGTGTCCGCTGTTCCTGCTGTCTTGTCAGATTGCAGCTCTGAGTGGTTTTGGCGTTCCCCGCTAATACACTGTCCAAATCACCAAGCCCATGAACCTACATGTTCATAACATCCCTGCACATGATCCCACCAATTGGTTCGGCTATGCAAGCCATGATGGCTGAGATATTGAGGCGGAAGTGTCTGCTACCCCTGCTGTCCAAACAGCAGTCACCCTGTTTTTGGCAACAATGTTCCCGTTGATCCAATGAACCCTAGGATGCATCCTTTGGATATGCTATCATCTACATAGTTACACACGCCTCTGCAAAGTTTCAAGGCTATAGGATCAATGATGAAAGAGATATCATCCTGTTATGTGCTTGCTGTCCCTGCTGCCCTGCCGCCGCGCTGATACTAGTTGGCATGCATGTTCCCGATGTTTCGCCGCTCCAGTACTCAAGCCCTTTGACCAAAAAGTGTATCATATACTTGTACACATCTCTCCAAGTTGCCTTGGTCATATGAACCACAATACCAAAGATATAGGCATTACTGTTTCACTGCTCTTGCCATGTCAACAGCCACGCAGTGCCATCTTGCAATCTCGTTCCCTGCCTAACCGATGGTCAGAACATCATGTCCTTTTGTCACTATATGTTCCATCCAGTGCCTTGCAACCCCACCCTATGGATCACCATTTGTTTTTGTTATAACCATGCAAACAATCATCATATCCACTGCTGCCTACCGACGTGTATGCCTTGAAATGCCTTGGCGATTTGCCGCGTTCCCCGCTAAACCGCTGCATGAATCACGGAGCCCACTTACATGGTCGTGTGATTCCTTGTTGCACATGATCCTACCAAGTTCCATGCCTATAAGTTCAATGTGTCTTTGCCTTTTCATGATCACATCTGCTGCTACCCGCCGCTGTCTAGCACCGGGTACACTAACCCGATGCACAATTCGCCATAATCGTGTTTCTTTTGATCTTGAACCCACCTTGCATTGGTCGATCTTGATATGTTCCCAAGTAACATATGCACATATATGTTCCCATAAATATGTTTCATCTAGTCCGAACACCTCCTTGCTCACCTACATCCAATCGTTTTCATCTATACCTATCAACTCTCACATCTTTTAATCACGGCTCCTGGTTTGGTTAGCTTTTGTGCTTGCATGATCATAGAACAAGTCATACACTTTCAAAACCTTTTTATCTTGTTTCATACATAATGATTGATGTATTGCTTCTAGGTCTGTCTATGATGCTTGTGGTGGTTGTTGTGCTATCGATAGAAGAGGCTATGCGAGGATGGTTCAGAAGCAAAGATTGGAAAGTTGGAGCGAACAATTGGAGGCAAGTGTAACATGAGTTCCCTTGTTACCCAATAACCTTACAATCACTTTTCATATGCATGTGTCTAATATTGTGCTAAGGACTTTACCTAGTATTTTTGATACCCTATACTCCTTGTTTACCCTGGGTTCATGCATATGGGTAGTTCTGCTTAGCTTGCAATCACCAAATATTATAATGTTAATCTTGATTAAATGACTTATGGAATCAAAGGTTAAGATGATGCTTTTGAGCAACATGGACAGAAAGGGGACTAGAGCATTGGGCCTTGTTGGGTGCTCTAGTCTGTCCTCCGTAAGGACTGAATCTTAAAGCGGCAACCCAGGACATCCGTACAGCCTCGAGAATCAAAGTGGGCATGATCTTAGTCGTATAGCTAGTTTTCTCTAGCTTGTTAGTAGTTACCGAAACTTTTCGGTGCAAGAGGGGGGCCTAGGTTGCAGAATGGCTCCTTGCCTATCAAGGTGAGTACTAGGCTGCGGTCAAGGTGTGCCACTCTTGAAGGGGGGCTCCATTCGCCTAGCTGCTGAAACCTCGCGGCTACTAACTTGTTAGGGTTGCTAGTGAAGGGCTTCGTAGTGAAACCCTGCCCGCTCACCTAGGAAGTGTTAGGGGGTTGATGGGCCCCGGGCAATGGGAATCACGACTCGAGGTGAACGTGTACACACTATGCAGAGTTTGATCAAACTGATATATCAGCCGTGCTCACAGACACGAGCGGCCTGGATCCTTTTCGAGATAGATGGTTCTATGGATGATTTGGGTGATAATTAATCCTGATGATGATAAATAATTATATTCACATGGGAGACCTAAGCATAACTTAGCAATTTAGGTTTATTAAGTAAAATATGACCAACTAAAAATGCTTACCGCAGTACAGCCGAGTCAAGCCTTCTTGAGCCTTGCATAACCTCATGTTATACTTGGTGAGCATGGTGAGCTGACGCTTGTCGTTGTCACCAATAAAAATCCCGGATGGGTACCAGATGGTGGATCAAGTGAAGAGTTTCTACAGAGTCCAGGAGTACTAGGCGAGTGCTTCCCCCAGTCAACCGTCCCTGTGGAGTATGGAGTCCCAAAGAGAAGATCAAGGATAGTTTCCGCTATGCTTTTGTAATAGTTGTAAGGTCTGGTTGTAACTATGTTCGATATACAATAAAGCATTGTTCTTGATATTCTCCATATTTGTCGCTATATGTGTCGTGTGGACATCCTGGGCACACATATAGTTAGCGCTTGGTATTCTTCGGAAAACTGGGTGCGACACTTGGTGACCTTATAATTTGGGAAATTCACTAAACACTTGGAAATAAGTCTTAATAGACATTGTAGTGTAAAGTGGGTGCTTTACACTAGTGTCAGTGATTATGTTTTAATCCAAGTGCTTAAATCCTAAAATGATGCTCCAAAAGTGAAAATGATATTGAAATCCAACACTTGGTCAAATCTTGCCTAAGTCTTGGAAATCAATAGAATATTCAATTTGGAAGATTTATTAAGATGAATTTCAATAATAAAAATATTTCAACTTTGGCATCATTGTTTAGTACATGATGATGGACCTAGTTGATTTTGTGGATCACTAATTAACCACTAATTAAGTCACCAAAGTGTTAAAGAAATTAATTTCAAAACCCTAGGTCATCCCATCATGTTTCAACCTTGAAACATGATGTTTCATTTTCAATTCATTTTCTCCCCTATTTTAAATTCTTAATCTATAAAGATTTTGGGGTTCTTGCTTAAAGCAAAGATGAAGATCTTGATGAGTATAACAACTTTTATTTTTGGAGATTTTCAAGTTCTTGAGAAGAAGTTGGAGAAAAAGGTGAAACAAGCTACTGAAACATGTGAAACATGGAGCTGTTGCAGTTCTAACTGAAACAGAGTTTTAGTTTCATTCTACCCTCTTTCTCCCTTCTTGTTCTTCCAATCTGTTGAGATTTTGAACTTGAACCTATAAGCAAAGTTGGAGAGGAGATGAAGATGAACAACTTTTATTAATGGAGATCGTCGAGTTGCAATGGAAAATCAAGAGAAAGGACATGGAGATGGGATTGGTTTTAGTCATGAACCATGCAAGTTCATCACCTCCTTCCTTGCCTGCTTCACCTGCTTGCCGCCGATCGCCACCGCTCGCGCATGTTTGGGCACGCAGCTGCTTCTCTGTTGCGTCGCAAGCAGCTGCTGGCCTTGCCTGGACGCTTCGCCCATGCTCGCGTCACCATTTTAAGCTGAGCCAGACGCCGTCGCCTTTCCTCCTCCTCTTCTTCCCCGATGAGTCATCGTCGAGCTCGACGAGCAATTTTCCACCACCGCTCCATCTCTTCCCAATTCCTCTCGCCTACCTCTCCACCATATCCTAGCACATCGATTCCACCCTATAGCTCCACCGAAGACCGATGGAGTTGCATTGCCACCATCTTCTTCCACGTGGCCATGCAGAGCGCCGCCGTGAGCACCCCGCCGTGGAACTGCCTACCCCGGCGCCTTTTGGCTCCAACTCTTTGTCATTTTCATCTCACCTTGAGTCACTACCTCTCATCGGCTCGCTTATTTCTATAGCGGAGGCCCAGACGCAGAGAGACGTGACCTCGCCGCTAGTTCACGTCGCTGCCATCACCATCACCGATGACTACCGTGCCTCACCGCCGCCCAAAATCGATCCAACGTCGTTTTCAAGTCGCGGTGAGCTCCTGAGTGTGCTAGTACATTTTGTTTAGTCTCTATCGAGTTGTTGAGCTCGGAACGTGGTCGTGCCGATGAGTCACAGCTTGCTGTGCCGCCATGTTTGAGGGAGAGCAAGCTCCGCGCTTGATTCCGCTCGATATACCCCTCAAGCAGGAACGCGGAGGTGAGAGGAGTGTGTTAGTGCCCCTAGGTGCGCCAGAGGTGCTGTCTAGCACAACACCGTCCTCGGTGGAGCTCCGCTGTGCCGCTGTGGCCGCGAGCGTGGATGCTGCCATGCCTTGCCGAGCATGGTTATGCTTCGGTTGAGTTCGGAAGATCGATAGCAGCGAGTTGAGGTAGAAAACGTCGTTGATTTGGTCACCGGAGCGCAGCACCGCTGTGCCAGAGTGTTGCCAAGCAGTCGGAGTCACTGTCGTGTTTGCCATCGTTCATCAGAGTTGGGGCAGAGGGGTCAGCAGATGCGCTTGAGTGTGGGGAGTGCGGTAGTGCCTTCGGTTTCGCCGGAGGACTCGTCGCCGATGATGTTTGCCGCCGGTCAACCTCGCCGCCACCGTGGTCAACACAGGCATGACCGGCTGGGCTCGGGCTGCCTTTCCCACAGGCCTTGGGCCTGAGCTAGGCCACGGAGGAGGCCGTGGGCTGGATCAGAAAGAAGAAAAACGTTTTCCTTTTTCCTTTTTGTTTTAAAGGTGCTGAACTTTGATAAATCACAGAAAAATGTAAAAGTGTGATAAAATCATAAAAATATTTCTATAAGATTTTTATACTATTCTTTACATAAGAAAAATATAAAATGGTAAAAATGCTTAGTTTCTATAAGAACTAAAATTGCCTCAATTAATTAATAAATGAAACTTCCATGAATTTTATAGTTTAAAATATAACTCCAAAAATTATGAAAATTTATGAGTATGTTTAACTTACTGTTGTGAGTCTACACAAAAAGTTTGGCACTATTTGGAGTTAAAATGATCCAATCACTTAAGGAGCCCTGATTTATGGATTAATAAAATATAAAAAGAATTTCTTTAGAAATCCCTATATGTGTTGATGTGCATTTTGAGTTGAATGAAGACTTTGGGACATTTTACCCTGCTGTTCCCAAAGCATTGTTATTCCATGTTAAATAATTAGTTTCTCTTTAATAATTGATGATGTTGGAATAAAATGAATACCCTTTTAATCATAAAATGTAAATGTTGCTTAATAAGATAATTAACTTAGTAATTACTGAAGGAAAGTTGTACTCAAGTAGATAACTTGTTTATCCTTTCTAAATGCCCAAATGCCATGCCATGTTCATCATCTCAATCATGCATTTTATTCACGTTTAGAGACCGAAGTTGAAGAGTCTGCTGTTGAGCAAGCTAAAGAGTTGGGTGTTCACTCTATGGAGGTTGGTTCTTTAGGGAGTGTTGTTGTTGAGTTGGTTGACCATCCTGACACTATAGACAAGCACTGAAGCATATTCTATTCCTTGTATTTTATAAAATGTTTATCACTTAATCTGGTTAATGCATTAAGATTGTAGGAGTTGTGTGGATACAACCGTTGTTGCATATCCTCCTTGAATACCAACGCTTATCCTAAGAGTTAACATGTTACTTAAATGTTAATCTTATGCTTAACCCTACTTAGATGATAAATGTTTATAAAGTTAAGAATCCTAAAACTTTGATGAACCTGAAGTATGAGGATGATCATGTTATACTTTTTAATCTGAGACCGGGCGAAATCTTGGCTTGTGTTATGGTTTGAGGCCTAACGTAGTGACCCCACCTGTGTCAATTGAGGACCGTACCGTTGTGGACCTATGTGAGTTAAGACTTGCTAGTACTGGCCACATACTCTGGTAAGCCCAATATATCTTGGCTATTCCGTAACTTGAAACGACAACTGCGCACTGGGCGTGTGGAGGTGGTGAGAGTAATGTGTACCCATACGGTGTTGTCCACCTATTGTGGCACGGAGCAGTGGGATACTGTACTCTCAAATAGCATGGACCGGTTCAGGTTTTGGAGGATCTGAGTGAGGGTTGATGAATGTGAGTTAGCTACTCATATTTGTCGTGAGATAAGGAAACCCCTGCTAGGCCTAATCGTTTCGAATCATCGTTGCTTCTCGGAGAAGAAGACTCAATTCTCTGCTCTACATCGTAGTTAATAACTACAACTGTAGTTTACATGATCACTTGATGAGATGGTTAAAGAAGTGATTGGGTTAGATCAGGTGTTAATTCTGTTCTTAAATAAAAGTTAAGTTATAAACCTGAAAGTAAGGATTCACTGCTATAAGCTTTTGCTGCAAAAGTCTTCTTTCTCTTGCTTTAGTCTTACCCTAATTCTAATAGAACCTGCATATCCTTCTAAGTCTTTTCTTTAGTTGGATAAGTCTTGTTGAGTACCTTTGTACTCAGGGTTTGTTAAACCCCTGTTGCAGGAGAGTCCCATGAACAGGTTGGCTTCTATCCCTATTGCATGGTCATGCTAGATGAGGAGCCCTAGCAGTAGAGTCCTGTGGAGTGCACCCTTGGGCAAGGTGATGATCTTTTGGTTGTAGTATAAGTGGTACCGTCTTTTGCTACCCACTGCCGTGAAAGCAAAACTATGGTTTGTAATAAACTCTGGTTTGTAATAACTTAATACTGCTATGTTAAATGTATGGTATTGTAATACTTCCACCGTTTAATCTTTGATATAATATATTTGTATATTTGTACAACTGTTGTAATTGCTGCAATGTTTCTGTAATGGGATCCTGCTCAATGTAAAAAAATGTGGAGCTTCGGGTTTTCCCCCGGGGTGACCCGACAGTCTACCAGATTACTTAGGTCACGTGTGCTATATCAGAAGCCTTTGGGGCAAAGGTAAGCACATGTGGGCCATATAATTTGTAACACCCCAGGTGTTTGGCTTGCATTTGTGCATTTGCATTGCGTCACATGAGCACATTCATCTCATTATCACATGTGCATCATTTTATGTTTCAATGTTGCAACATGATGTTTCATTAGTGCTTATGCATAGGTGTATCATATGTGGTGTCCCTATGTTATGCCTAGTACACTAGAGGGGTTGAACATGTCCCATGTACCATGTTTCAAGTGTTGCATGTCTGTTTCAGTGTTTTAATTGATTGTTTCGCTTGTTTCAGTTGAATGTTTCGTATGTTTCATGTATATGTTTCAGTTAATTTGAGAAGCTAGAGTACATGGATCACATGCAAATGAATGTGGTGATTCACCAAAACACCCTAGCTACATTTAGAATGTCATTAGAAATAATGTTCATAAAGGTCATTAGCCCTAATTATGCTTCTAAGTATCAGTTTGACTTTGGTTGACTTCTAGACCTCTTTTTCTTCCTTGTTTAAAAAGTGCAGCTAGAAGTCAATGCATGTTGGTGCACCTTTAAACAAAGTTGTAGTACTTTTATTGAGGAAAAAAAGTTGTAATATGGTCATCTCATGGAAATGGCTGGAACATGCTCAAATAGGGCCCACAAGTCAGTTTGGAGTGTTGTTCCAACACTTAGAAATTTTCTAAGTCATTAACTGACTTACAATTTCACTGAGCCTCTCTTTGGAGCGTTGTAACTTGCAAACCATGATGATTTAGCTCATGCTTCAATTGACAAAGTGGTAGATCTCACATAGCTCTACTTTTTTGTTAATTACGCCTTTCGCTGATTTGGGCTTGTTTTGGAGTTAAGTGACAATGAAGTGGCATTGTCAGGCCTTGATGGTGAGCCTGATGGCCATCTTGGCCAGGCTCAGGCCGACCGGCTCAGGCCGCTGCCGCCGCGTGGACGCCACGCGCCATGCCTACCTCCCTCGTGTCGCGCTTGGGCTAGCCTGAAGTGGAGGACGCGCTGCTGCCTCTCCAATTCCTCCATTGCCTTCGCTCTCTCGCTGTCACCGCGGAGAGAAAACTGAGCCGCCATTGCTACCGCGAGCTCCGACGAGCTCGTGCGCGCTCGCCACCGCACCACCGCCTGCCAAACCGCGTCCATAGCTTCGCCTTGAGCTCTTCTACCTCCTCATCCTCTCCGCGTAGCGAGCCAAACCCTAGGAGGCTGCATTGCTCACTCCTCCACCGTGGTGACCTCGTCAGAGCTCCTCTGCGCAAGCGCTCACCGTGGTCCCGCTCATTGAGGCACCTAGAGTACCTTAGGGCTACCTAGGTAGGGTCGCCGTCGCACCGTGGTGCTCGCGCGCTGCTGGCCGAGCCTTGCTTTGGCCGGACCTAGCTGGCACGCCACCATGCAGCTCCGCTCGGTCGTCATTGTCGCTAGCGAGGTAGCTCCGGTGAGCCCAAGGTTGCATGAGTCAGGTCTATCGACACGGGGTGGTGAGCTGTGCACGTTGGTGACCTCGCCGTCGATCGCCGACTCACCGGCGGCGAGCTTCGCCATCATCTTCTCCTCCTCCCATATTTTCTGCTCATGGGCCGAAAGCGGCCGTGGGCCGGGCAGCTTAGTCGGGCCGGCCCAGTTGGGTTAGGGTTTAGGTTTTTGTTTTTATTCAAAAGCAGATTTGAATGCTAAGTTCAAAAATTCATATCTAGAGTTTTAGAGGTCCAATTGATGTGGTTTAAATTTTGTTGTGCTCCATGTAGTGTCTAGTTTTTAATAAAAATATAGAACTAGGTATGTTTTATAGGAAAATAAATGGTTATTATTTATGCCTTTTATTCATGCATGAAAAGGGGAAAATCATATCTCTCTGTAGACAGCTCCAAATAATGTGAAATTTTTATGGGGTGTTGTTTATGCTATGAATAGCTTATATTTTAAATTTTAGTAATTTTGGACACTGTATGATTTAGTTATGCATTTACCTTATTTAATTAGATGGATCTTGTGTTAATTTTCATAAATTATCTATAAGTCCAATAAAGGTGAAATTTGGTGAACACTGTTCTTATGTTAGTAAGAAGCTAGAAAAATTATGAAATATATTGTTTGACACTTTTCAATAGGGTTTCTTATTTATGCCAAATTTAGCCTTGCCATCTGTTATTTTTGATATAGCAAGATCTACTTATTCAAATGCTCTGAAAATTTTATGATAGCTTACTAGAAGCATGTTGTAGCTGCTGTATTTTTTATAGAATTTATTGTGTAGTTTTGATATAGGTTCCTTTATCCACCTAATTATCTAAATAAATTAATAAAGGGCATTAAAGAATTTATTTAGATGTTCGCATCACACTTTCTGGTGTTCGTTTAACCTGTGTAACGACTTGGTAAAGTTAGTTTTGTTCAAATGTGCTTTTGTAACATCTCCAAATATTTAATTTGGTGAATCTGCCAATTCTGGACAGATTTGGGGACTCGGCAAAATTCTCCATGATATGGTGGTTTGCTATGAAACTTGTTTATACAAAAGTTGTAGATAACTTATGTATCAATCTGCTATTAAAATTTGGTGGCATTTAGCCATATAGTTTAAGAGTTACAGCTGTTCAAAGTTAGGTCTCAGTTATGGTCGCTCTCTGTCTTACATAGACCAGATTATGTGTTTAGTTAATTTCGACCTGATAAACATTGGAATCATGCTATGATGTTTTTAAATGATCTGTAGAGAATTTCATAAGCTTTTCAGAATGTGCTCTTGCAAGTTATTTGGAGTTTTAGATCTCCTACTGTGATTGATTTACTGAACTGCTCCTTTGCATGTTAAACCTGAAATGTTCTGTTAAGTGTGCCTTTGTTATACTTGAGCATGTTGTGATGTTACTAGGGCTTAAATTGATTAAGGTGAGTTTAGGTGTAGGTGCTAGGCCTCCAACAGAGGATGAGCATCTATACCTTAGATTGTGCAAGTTGGGTAAGTGTGTTCTTACTCTCTAGAGAGGAGATATGCGCCTACTCTTTAAAGTGATTTGAATAGAGCGTTGCACCTACTCGGTCAACGAATGTCCAGTGATGATTTGTATTTGTTGTTCTTCATCCATGAGCATCATGTCATTCCTTATGCATCCATGATATTTATCTTGTGCACATGCATGCAATAGGTGTACCGGAAGGAGTGACTTTGTTGGAGTTCGAGGGACCGGGCGAGGAGGAGAAGCAGCAGCCAACAACGAAGGTTCAGGAGGTGTAGCCCGCAGGAGAGGTGCCAAACAAGGTAGTCGTTGATTGTCCGGACCACATTCCGTGTAATTTCATCGAAGGCAAGCCCCGGAGCATTATAAGCCTCCTAATTTCTGAAATGCAATTAATTACTATGTTATATATTGTTGCATTAAGTTATAGGTGTTGGATGAAAACACTTGCTGCATTGGTATCCAATCTTTGTCCAGAGAATATACTATGAATCCTATATAGCTCAGGCTCAAGTAGATGCTTAGCCCTACTTTAAGCGGTAGAAGTCGGGTGATTTCCTGTCATCTGCGAGCTATAGGGATATACATATGGCACGGTTGGCTATATTTGCTATCATGGAAAAGAACCTGGTTTAATTTGAATGAAGACTGGGTGGGGGCTTGTAAGGCTGTAGGCTTACAGTGACTCCATCTGCGTCACTTAAGGACCAATTCTTAGAGCCTTTCTTTGTCATATTGAACGCATGCCTCTCCCTTAGTTGATCGCTTTGATGGGCTGATCATGAATTCGAGTCGCTCAACTCAGGCCGGGAGTCGATAAGTATAAAGTGCACCTCAGAAGGGAGCCATAGGCGTAAGCCTAGGCAGGTGAGTTAAAATTCTTGAACACTCTGGCAGAAGGGTAAGCCCTGAGAGTGCTAGCGCTGATCGAACCCGCGAAGTTGGTTCCTGAGTTGTCCCAAAGGTGACCTAAGGGACCGTTGATCTAGTTTCTTAGGTGAGGGTTAGGAATACCCCCTTAGCTGAGTTGTAATTCGATTCGAGTCGCCATCTCTCACTGGTTAGTGAGAACTTGATGGGCTTATCTCCAAAGTAGATGCACTAAATAATATTGATGGTTCAAGAATGATGATATGATGATGACAGCCTTATTATACCTGCTATGGTTAATATTGTTTGCTCCTAATAAAGTGAGTGCTCTAGTACAGGTGCTAATATAGATGATAGGTTAATGATTATTAACTTGATGCTAAGCTTTAGATGGTTACTTAATCTATGCAAGCTTTTATGCAAAAATGTGTCAAGCTAGCTCCACTTTATATCAGCCTTGCATGATCCTTGGTGTCTTTTATTTTTGGTTTATGACGGGTAAGTCTAGCTGAGTACCTTCGCGTACTCAGGGTTTATTTCCCACCTGTTGCAGATGACCTATTCTATCATGGGTGCTACAAATATTGCCTTCTCCCGGCTGGGGATGAAGACTAGGCTGTCGGGCACAGTCTCTACTAGTGTTCTTATCTGAGATGCTTTTGTGGGACATGACCTTTATCTGGCAATGTATTTGAACTTATGAAGTTATGTATCGAACTATGTTGCTTCCGCTAATTAAACTTGGTTTGTAATATTTTATTTTGAACTCCGATGGATGTAATCTATATGCTACTTGTGAACTATTGTAACGAATGTTGTGTTGTGTTGAATCACTACGATCTTGGCTTGTATGTCAAAAGTTGTTTGAAATCCTTCGAGATTTTCGGACTACCAGGGCTATGAGAGCCTAAGTATAGGAATTTGATCACATCGGTGATTGTTTTTGTACTTATGTTCTTATAATTTGGTCGGTTCTATTACATAATTTAGGTGGTTCTGCCATAGCTAGTATCAAAGTGTGCTTCTTACATAGATGTTGAAGTAATAAATAATTTACAAAACTTCAAAACAAATTACTCAAATGAATTTCAAAGCTAATTTGGTCAAAAAGATTCCTTCTGACTTATCTTATTCTTTCTTAGGATGAATACCAGGAATAATCTTGGGTGTCGTACATCATGACCCGTGTGGAAGGAAAGGAAGGGTTTCCAGCTTTACTCCGAGAGCTGATGTGGCATGCCAATTTCTCCTACGAGCCGGAGTACTTCGTCTACACCAGTAGGATTGGTCCTTTCCTTGTGGAGTGCATGGCTAAGGTCTACTTACATCCTCATGTTATAGAAGGTGCCCCAGAAAGACCTCATACTTTCTCTGGAACTGGAGGTTCCACTGAAGCAGCAATCCAAGCCTATGCCAATAATGCTATCACTAGTCTCAGGCGCAGATATCTAGAGCTTAATAATTCCTATACCTTTGCCTATTTTCCATCCCAAGTTGGTAGGAATGAGAATTTTGTTCTCAATCCTTATCTAGAACAAGAGCCTGACACTAGGAGTGACAGAATGTCTAAGCTTATCTGGGCACTAGATGCTTCTTTTCTGTGCCTTGCTTCAGAGCTTAATGAAAGTAGAAGGTGTTTGGGTGACATGACAGGCGTGCTAGAAAATCTCCGACACCGCCATTCTATTCCTTACATAGAGACTGGAGCACCCTTTGTCACTGTTCCCTCTAACTTCCTACCTAATATCTACCTTTCTCCAGTCGTTTCGGGAGAACGGTATCAGGCTGTTCCTCCTTGTTATAGCTATGTTCCACCAGAACAGTTGAGGGAAGTTATGGGAGAACCAAGGAATCTCACTCATCTGGAAGCACCAGGAGATATTGGACATCCTTCTTTCTACTTTGGTCTACCTGCTTTTCCTCATTAGGGTTTTGCGCATTACCCGTACCATCATGAGGGTGGTGGATACGCATAGAAGGGGTTAAAAGAAAAGAAGTGGGATAGCATGTATAATATTGCCCTATGTATCAAAACTTTATGTGTGTTCTATTGTTACTGCTTTTATGTAAAAAGGTTTGTAATAAGAGTAGAGTAAGTTATAGTTTTCATAAGAATCGTTCATGCATCATGTATATCACTGTTAATTACTTTCTGCTTAAATACAGTTTGGGGGTTTTAAGTAAATTGTCTATCCTTGTATATCAATTGTTATCTATGCACCATGTTTATTTCTACTACTCAAGAGCTGCAATTTCACAAGAGAATGAGGACTCGTTCTGGAGCCAACGATGAACCCGAATCCTCTCAAGCTCATCAACCCCCACCTAACCCACCACCAGCACCTACCTTGGCTGATGCCGTGGCTAATCTTATCAATCTCACTATGGATAATACCCGTCTTCTTCATGCCATAGCATAGGGCAACCATGTGCCTGCTGCCCAAGCTCGCTAGAATCCACCTGCAAATGCCACCTATGCTGACTTTCTGAAAACACACCCACCAGTGTTCCTCAAAGCTGATGGACCACTGGAAGTGGATGACTGGCTCCACACTATCGAGCAAAAGCTTGCTTAATCCACTGCATTGATAATCCAAAAACCCTGTTCGCTGCTCATCAACTCTAGGCCCTGCTGGCGCCTGGTGGTCTAACTACCTTGCCACTCACACCGCGGGACATCAAGTTCCATGGGCTACTTTCACACCGCTTTCCATGCTCAGCATATTCCCAAGGGTATTATGGCAATGAAGTTGGAGCAGTTTCTCAAGTTGCAGCAGGAAAACCTGAGTGTGAGGGAGTATCTAGCTCAGTACAATCATCTATGCCAATATGCTCATGATAATGTGAATACTGACGAGAAGAGGAAGGAGTGGTTTATGCGTGGTCTTGATCCAGAAATCCAGAAGCAGTTGGCCTCCAATGATAATGCAACTTATCACGAGGTAGTTAATATTGCTCTCACTATTGAGGACAAGGATCATCTCTGTTAAGAGGTGAAAAAGAGGAAACAGGGATTCAAAGGTTTTGCTAGCAGTAATCAACGTCGTAGGTTTGTGTTCTAGCCTAACCGTCGCCCTGCTTATCGTCCACCCCAGCAACAAGGCCAGTAGCAGTCTCATGTTAGGCCTACTGCCACTTCTAGTCGATCCTAGCAATCAAGTTCCCCTGGAGTACGCCCAAACAATCCACCTAATCATGCTCACCTCACCTGTTTCAATTATGGAAAATGGGGAATATCTCCCCAGATTGTCCTCTTCCGAGGCAAAACAACAATCCCAGTGCGCCTGGAAATCAGCAGAATGCTCAGAAGAAAACATCTGGTCCAAAGGCAACAAGAGAGCATTATGGTCAAGGTGAAATTGATGTTGAGGAAGGATCCGTCATGCTGGGTATGTACCTTACCCACCTTGCAGTTATATTATTTTCATCAAAAGTACATGGCATGTATCACCAATGTGAAAGGAAGTGAAGAAAGCTAAGAATCTTGGGAATTTCCGAGAGCATTCCTCTACCAAAAATTAATCAGAGTTGCTATTCCTCCCAATAGTAACCTTTCTTTACCACCAAAACAATACTATCTCAATGCCTCTACTTGTTGTAAGTGGAGACATTTCCTTTTCCATTACTTACCCCCGGGCTTTAGATCTAGTAAATCTCAGGACGAGATTTTTGTAAGTGGAGAGGAGCTGTAACACCCTAGGTGTTAAGCACTATTGAAATGACACACATGACATCATTTAGCATTCAAGCATCATCCTTCTCGTCAGTATTCAAGCATTCAAGCATCATCCGTCTCATCAGCATTCAAGGTTGTAATGCATTTTGTTGTTTTTGTTGTCACACCAAAAATGTGTTTGAAGGTACATGGTGACCTTATAATTTGGGAAACTCACTAAACACTTGGAGATAAGTCTTAATAGACATTGTAGTGTAAAGTGGGTGCTTTACACTAGTGTCAATGATTATGTTTTAATCCAAGTGCTTAAACCCTAAAATGATGCTCCAAAAGTGAAAATGATATTGAAATCCAACACTTGGTCAAATCTTGCCTAAGTCTTGGAAATCAATAGAATATTCAATTTTGGAAGATTTACTAAGATGAATTTCAAAAATAAAAATGTTTCAACTTTGGCATCATTGTTTAGTACAAACTTTGTACTACATGATGGTGGACCTAGTTGAGTTTGTGGATCACTAATTAACCACTAATTAAGTCACCAAAGTGTTAAAGAAATTAATTTCAAAACCCTAGCTCATCCCATCATGTTTCAATGAAACATGATGTTTCAACCTTGAAACATGATGTTTCATTTTCAATTCTTTTTCTCCCCTATTTCAAATTCTTAATCTATAAAGATTTTGGGGTTCTTGCTTAAAGCAAAGATGAATATCTTGATGAGTATAACAACTTTTATTTTTGGAGATTTTCAAGTTCTTGAGAAGAAGTTGGAGAAAAAGGTGAAACAAGCTACTGAAACATGTGAAACATGGAGCTGTTGCAGTTCTAACTGAAACAGAGTTTCAGTTTCATCCTACCCTCTTTCTCCCTTGTTCTTCCAACCTGTTGAGATTTTGAACTTGAACCTATAAGCAAAATTGGAGAGGAGATGAAGATGAACAACTTTTATTAATGAAGATCATCGAGTTGCAATGGAAAATCAAGAGAAAGGAGAGGGAGAAGGGATCGGTTTCAGTCATGAAAAGTGCAAGTTCATCACCTCCTTCCTTGTCAGCTTCACCTACTTGCCGCCGATCGTCACCGCCTGCGCACGTTTGGGCACGCAGCTGCTTCTCTATTGCATCGCAAGCAGCTGCTGGCCTCGCCTAGACGCTTTGCCCACTCTCGCGTCGCCATTTTAAGCTGAGCCGGACGCCATCCCCTTTCCTCCTCTTCTTCCCCGACGGGTCGCCATTGAGCTCGATGAGCAATTCACCACCACTGCTCCATCTCTTCCCAATTCCTCTCGCCTACCTCTCCGCCATATCCTAGCGCATCAATTCCACCCTATAGCTTCATCAGAGACCGACAGAGTTGCGCTGCCGCCGTCTTCTTCCTTGCGGCCGTGCAAAGCGCCGTCGTGAGCACCCCACCGTGGAACTGCCTACCCCAGTGCCTTTTCGCTCCAACTCTTTATCATTTTCATCTCACCTTGAGTCACTGCTTCTCATTGGCTCGCTTGTTTCTACAGCGGAGGCCTAGACGTGGAGAGACGTGACCTCACCGCCAGTTCACGCCGCCGCAATCGCCATCACCGATGACTATCGTGCCTCACCACCGTCTAGAACCGATCTAACATCATTTTCAAGTCGTGGTGAGCTCCTGAGTGTGCTAGTACGTTTAGTTTAGTCTCTACCGAGTCGTTGAGATTGGAACTTGGTCGTGCCAATGAGCTGCCGCTTGCCGTGCTGCCATGTTTGAGGGAGAGCAAGCTCCGCCCTTGATTCTACTCGATTGACCCCTCAAGTAAGAACATGAAGGTGAGAGGAGTGTGTTAGTGCCCTTGGGTGCGCCGAAGGTGCTGTCTAGCGCAGCACCGTCCTCGGTGGAGCTCCACCGTGCCGCTGTGGCCGCCAGCGTGGATGCTGCCGTGCCTTGTCGAGCGTGGTTATGCTTCGGTTGAGTTTGGAAGATCGATAGCAGCGAGTTGAGGTAGAAAATGCCATCGTTTTGGTCATCGGAGCATAGCGCCGCCGTGCCAGAGTGTTGCCGAGCCGTCGAAGTCACCGTTGTGTTCACCATCATTCATCGAAGTTGGATCAGAGGGGTCAGCAGACGCACCTGAGTGTGGGGAGTGCGTTGGTGCCTTCGATTTCGCCGGAGGACTCGCCGCCAGCGATGTTCACCGTCGGTCAACCTCGCCGCCGCCGCGGTCAGTGCGGGCGCGACCGGCTAGGCTCAGGCCACCTTTCCCATAGGCCTTGGGCCTGAGCTGGGCCGTGGAGGAGGCCGTGGGCCGGATCAGAAAGAAGAAAAACGTTTTTCTTTTTCCTTTTTGTTTTAAAGGTGCTCAACTTTGATAAATCACAGAAAAATGTAAAAGTGTGGTAAAATCATAAAAATTTTTGTATAAGCTTATCATACTGTTCTTTACATAAGAAAAATATAAAATGGTAAAAATGCTTAGTTTCTATAAGAACTAAAATTGCCTCAATTAATTAATAAATGAAACTTCCATGAATTTTATAGTTTAAAATATAACTCCAAAAATCATGAAAATTTATGAGTATGTTTAACTTGCTGTTATGAGTCTACACAAAAATTTTGGTACTGTTTGGAGTTAAAATGATCTAATCACTTAAGGAGCCCTGATTTATGGATTAATAAAATATAAAAAGAATTTCTTTAGAAATCCCTAAATGTGTTGATGTGCATTTTGAGTTGAATGAAGACTTTAGGACATTTTACCCTGTTGTTCCCAAAGCATTGTTATTCCATGTTAAATAATTAGTTTCTCTTTAATAATTGATGTTGTTAGAATAAAATGAATACCCTTTTAATCATAAAATGTAAATGTTGCTTAATAAGATAATTAACTTAGTAATTAGTGAAGGAAAGTTGTACTCAAGTAGATAACTTGTTTATCCTTTCTAAATGCCCAAATGCCATGCCATGTTCATCATCTCAAGCATGCATTTTATTCACGTTTAGAGACCGAAGTTGAAGAGCCTGCTATTGAGCAAGCCACAGAGTCGGGTGTTCACTCTATGGAGGTTGGTTCTTTAGGGAGTGTTGTTGTTGAGTTGGTTGACCATCCCGACACTGTAGGCAAGCACCGGAGCATATTCTATTCCTTGCATTTTATAAAATGTTGATCACTTAATCTGGTTAATGCACTAAGTTTATAGTTGTTGTGTGGATACCGTTGTTGCATATCCTCCTTGAATACCAATGTTTATCCTAAGAGTTAACATGTTACTTAAATGTTAATCTTATGCTTTGCCCTACTTAGATGATAAATGTTGATAAAGTTAAGAATCCTAAAACTTTGATGAACCTAAAGTATGAGGATGATCATGTTATACTTTTTAATCTGAGACCGGGCAGAATCTTGGCTTGCGTTATGGTTTCATGCCTGACGTAGTGACCCCGCCTGGGTCGATTGAGGACCATACCGTTGTAACACCCTGGTGTTAGATGGCCTCATACTGCACTCATAATGCATGATCATAGCATCATAATCTCATATCATGAGCATAGCATCATGTTTGATGAGTAAGAGTTGTTGAAACATTCCTTTGAAATACTTGAAACATGAGTATGCAACATACTCAATTATGCTTGTTTCATAATTAGTGCTTATGAAATATGGTTAGTGCAACATGTAGATGCAACATGAGTTTCTCATACCTTGAAACATGTCAATATTGTTAGTGTAACATGACAAGCTTAAACTTTGCAACAAAGTCATGAAACATGTGAAACATGGTTTTGAAACATTTGAAACATTAGTTGTTTTCCATGTGTTTCCTTTATGTGTTGCTAGGGTTTTTGTGTAGATGACACTTGTGATACTCTAACATGATCTCTAGTAGCTTAACTATGCTTAGGACACCTAATGGATCAATGTTCATGTTGACCATTTCATCTAATTAAGCCTCTAACTCATAGTTGACCTAGGTTGACCCCCAAGACCTCTTTTGCTTCCTGGTTTCAAAAGTGCTACCAAATGTTGTTTAATAGTTGAGCAACCCTAAACAAAGTTGTAGAAAATTTATCAAGGAACAAAAGTTTCAATATGGCCATCTTATGAAAATGCCTAGAACAAGCTCTAATAGGGCCCACAAGTCAAATCCTATGTTGTTTTGACACTTAGCAATTTTAGTTGTCTTAACTGACTTGTAGTTTCAAGTACCCAACTTTGGGACCATATAACTTGCAAACTAGATCAAACCAGCCCTAACCCATATTGACATATTTGTAGTGCTCACAGAGATCTATGAATTTGTCAACTACACCTTCCACTGATTCCTCATGGTTTAGGAGATATAGAGTTTGGAAAGTCGGGTTTCAGTCAAGGTTGTACTGAAACTTGGTTTTAGTTTTCATGTGCCTTTGGAGCTTTGCAGCTCTCAAACCAGGCCAAACCAGCTCGAGCTCCAATTGACAATCTTGTAGATCTCATTTCACTCTACAATTTTGCTAATTACGGCTCACACTAGAGCGGCCTAGATTAGGAGTTATAAGACGTCAAAAATGTCCTGTCAGGTGACCCTTTGAACTGAATTCGAATTCATATGGGGGGGCTCGGTGGCCGACCGGCTCAGGCTGCTCCCACCACCTGGTGACCGTACGCCGATGGGGAGGCTGCGTGTCTGGTCAAAGCGCCTTCAAGTGCACCCACCCACTGTCTATTCCCTCGCTCCCCACGCCATTTCGCTCTTCCTTTCCTGCTCACGGTGACACGGAGAAACATGCCGCTGCTCTCACCGTGAGCTCCGGCGAGCTCCTGTGCTAGCAGCACCTCAACCCTGCCCACCAAATCACATCCACTGCTACGCTTTGGTCCGCTCTACATCGTCGAGCACTCCGTTCAAGCAGCCGAGCTCAGGGTAAGCGGCATTGCCGGCTCCGCCCCGCTCGGATTTCACCGCTGCGCCACCGCGGCTCGGTGCACATGGTTTGGCCGCTCTATCACATCCCTGCCTCTCTTGAGCACCCCATCTTCTCCTACTTGCCTCACTAGCCCATTTCCTCCACCTCCTCAACTCGCTCGTCATCGAGGATGGCCGGCGTACGATGGTGTATCGCCGTCGAGCCACCATCACCGGCGATGCGCCCGCTTTGCCAAACCCTAGCTCCCATCCCGCACCTAGATAGACATGGCTTGATGAGAGGAGCAAGGTGGTGCCCTCTGTTTCACTGGAGAAGCTGCCGGCGGCGAACTCGCCGTCGTCTTCTCCCTCCCCTGCTCTGCGTGCGTATGATGGGCGGGGCCCACGTGTCAGCGCTAGCCTCCCCGCCTTGCCTACCTGGGCCGCTTAGCAGGCCGGCCCAGTAGCCGAGTAGAATAGGATTTTTGTTTTTCTTTTTCTTTATTTCACAGATTTGAATGCAGATTCAAAAATCCATAACTAGAGATCTAGAGCTCCAAATGAGTTGGTTCCAATTTTGTTATGCTCTGTGTAGTCTCTAGTTTTCATAGAAAATATGATATATGCCATGTTCTGTTATGAAATATAAAGTTATTATTTATCTCTTTTAATCATGTTGTAAATAGAGCTGTTTATATCTTTTTCTGTATAGCTCCAAATGGCCTGAAATTTTTATGGTGTGATGCTTATGATATGAGTAGCTTATAGTTTAAATTTCACCTAGTTTGCACACTGTATGATGGAGTTATGAATTTTTCATTTTGGCATGCTTGCAACTTGTGCTCATTTTCATAATTTATCTGTAAATCTAAAAAGGGTGAAACTTGGTGAGTGTTGTTCTTATGCTAGAAGGATGCTAGGAAAAATATGAGATCTATTGCTTGACACTTTTCAATAGGGTTTCCTATTTTTGCTAGAAATAGACGTGCCATCTATTATTTTTGCTATAGCAAGTTCTGCTTACCCAATTGCTTTAAAATTTTTATGGTAGTCTATGTGAAGCATGAGGTAGCTACTGTAATTTTTATAAATTTTTTGTGTAGTTTTACTATATGTTGCTTTAATCATCCTTTTATCTAAATAAATTAATAAGGGTGCTTAAGGAATTTATTTAGATGATGACACTATACTTTCTGGTGCTCTTTGGATATGTGTAATAAGTTGGTAAACTTGGTGTTGCTTAATTATGCTTTTGCATCATCACTAAATATTTAGTTTAGAGAATCTGCCATTTCTGGACAGATTTTGGAATGTTGTTAATTACTCTATGAAAATGATGATTTCATGTCTTGTAGTTTATAACAAAGTTGTTGTGAATTTCATGCTCTAGCTGCTGTTAAATTTTGGTGGTATTTGGCCATACAGTTTAGGAGTTATAGCTGTTCAAAGTTGGTTCTCAGATTTGGTTGCTCTCTGTTTGCTTAGAACAGATTCTGTGTTTTCTCTAATTCGACTTGGTTAACTTAAAATTCATGCTTTGATGTTTATAAATGAAATGTAGAGGATTTCATAAGCTTTCCAGAATGTCCTCTTGCACGTCATTTGGATTTGTAGAACTCCTGTTGTGTGTGATTTAATGAACTATTCCTTGCATGTGAAACTTGAAACTTTCTATTAAGAATGTCTTTACTATTCATAAGCACGTTGTGGTGCTAATAAACACTTAAGTTGATTAAGATAAGTTTAGGTGCAGGTGTTAGGCCCTTATCTGAGGAAGAACATCTTTATCTTAGGTTGTGCAAGTTAGGTGAGTTAATCTTGCTCTTTAGGAGATAGATAAAGACATGGTTTAAAGTGATTTGAATAGAGCGTTGCACCTACTCGGTCAATGAATGTTTAGTATTGTTTGTTACTTGCTGTTATTCATCCATCATGAGCATCATGTCCCTCTTATGCATTCATGATATTTATCTTGTGCATATACATGCAATAGTTGTACCGGAAGGAGTGACATTGTTGGAGTTCGAGGGACCGAGCGAGGAGCAGTAGCAGTAGCTAACACCGGAGGTTCAGGAGGTGCAGCTTTCAGGAGAAGTACCAGACGAGGTCGTCGTTGAGTGCCTGGACCATCGTCCATGCAACTTTGTGAAAGGCAAGCCCCGGAGCATTATAAGCCTCCTAATTTCTGAAATGCAATTACTTACTATGTTATATATATTGTTGCATTAAGTGTTAGGTGTTGGATGAAAACCATTGCTGCATATATACCTTTTTCTTGTCCAAAAAAGTATACCACACATCCTATGTAGCTCAAGCTCAAGTAGATGCTTAGCCCTGCTTTAATGCGGTAGAAGTTGGGTGATTTTCTGTCACCTGCGAGCTATAGGGATATACATGTGGCACGGTTGGCTATATTTGCTATCGTGGAAAAGAACCTGGCTTAATTTGCAATAAAGACCGGGCGGAGGCTTGCTGGTTTGCAGTGACTCCGTCTGTGTCGCTTAAGGACTGATTCTTGGAGCCTTTCTTTGTCATGTTGAACGCATGCCTCTCTCTTAGTTGGCCAAGTCTGGAGACCGACCACGAAGCCGAGTAGTTCAACTCAGGCCGGGAGTCGGCAAGTATAAAGTATGCCTTAGAAGGGAGCTGTAGGCGTGAGTCCAAGGGCAGGTGAGTTAAAAGTCCTGATCGTCCTGGCAGAAGAGTAATCCCTGAGAGTGCTGGCGCTGACCGAACCTGCGAAGTTGGTTCCTGAGTCATTCCAAAGGTGACCCACAGCTACCCTTGCAAAGTATGCCAGGGTGAGAGTTAGGAATACCCCCTCAGCT
Organism: Saccharum hybrid cultivar R570; assembly: GCA_038087645.1. Classification (NCBI taxonomy): domain Eukaryota; kingdom Viridiplantae; phylum Streptophyta; class Magnoliopsida; order Poales; family Poaceae; genus Saccharum; species Saccharum hybrid cultivar. Next base: position 8,307,941 of record JAQSUU010000248.1, on the reverse strand, counting down.
GAGTTGTAATTTGATTCAAGTTATCGTCTCTCACCGATTAGTGAGAACTTGATGGGTTTATCTCCAAAGTAGCATCACTAAATAATATGATGGTTCAGGAATGATGATATGTTGATGACAGCCATATTATACCTGCTATGGTTAATATTGTTTGCTCCTAATAAAGTGAGTGCTCTAGTACAGGTGCTAATATAGTGGATAGGTTAATGATGATGAACTTGATGCTAAGTTAATTGGTTACTTATGCTCATAAGCTCTTTTATGCAAATGTGTCGAGCTAGCCCACTTATAAAGCCTTGCATGATCCTTGGTGTTGTTTATTTCTGGTTTACGATGGGTAAGTCTAGCTGAGTACCTTCTCGTACTTAGGGTTTATTTTCCCACCTGTTGCAGATGACCTATTCTATTCTAGGTGCTGCAAGTATTGTCTTCTCCTGGCTGGGGATTAGGACTAGACCGTTGGGCACAGTCCCTACTAGTGTTCTTATCTGAAGATGCTTTTGTGGGTTATGACTTTACTCTGGCAATGTATTTGAACTTATGAAGTTATGTATCGAACTATGTTGCTTCCACGAAACAAACTTGGTTTGTAATATTTTATTTCGAACTCCGATGTTGTAATAACTATGCTACTTGTGAATTGTTGTAACGAATGATGTGTTGTGTTGAATCACTATGATCTTGGTTTGTATGTTGAGTTGTTTGAAATCCTTCGAGATTTCCGGACTACCGGGATTATGGGAGCTTAAGTACAGGAATTTGATCACTGAGGTGATTGTTTTTGTACTTACGTTCTTATAGATCCGGAGGTTCTGTTATAGCTGGCATCGAAGCAAGGTTCAACACTAAACATGTCATTTGTGTATTTAAAACAAAAGTATTTGTGAAAACCCTAAATTTAATACTAAGTATTGCCAGTGGTCATATCCTTTATGCCCAATTAAGGACTCTTAGGTGGCTTATTAAAGTACTAACTTGGGGTTTGAATGCTTGTTTTCTATTTCATCGTCCATACGGCGTGCTATTGTATGGATGCCATCCGCTTGGGTGGTAATGTATGGATCAAATACCTCTACGCTCTGGTAAGTGTGAGATGTGAGAGCATGACCGTCCAACCGTCGGTCTAGGGGAGAGTAGTTGTGGTTACTAGCATAATTACATGTCCAAACCATGTATTTATGAAAGTACTTAATTGTGGGATATTTGTCAGGTAGTTGTGATACTAAAGTATTTGCATCAGGGGATGTATGTATGGAAAGTATTTAGTTTACTGCTTTCTTGTGTGCTTTATTGGGAAGTTGTTGGGCTGAAATGAAATCTTCTGCAGGTACACTAACAACGCAATGTTGTAGATCGACTAGTTACCGTATATGAGAGAACGTATGTATGCCACCGTATATTCCACTAGCCTTTAATTTTTCCTAGGTTTGTGAGAACGTACAAAATGTGCATGCATCATGTCAAGCATACATTGCATTCTTGCATTACTCCCTCCCTTAAAAATTTGATTATCCCGATTAATTAAATTGCGTATCTCTTAAATGATCCTCACCTTAAGTTGCAACCTTTTGCTACAGATGGCCCGCACCAAAACCACTACTCGCAAGTCCACCGGAGGTAGGGCTCCTCGTCACCGGTTAGCTCCTCGTGAGCCCCATCCTAAGCCTACTATGGAGGAAAGGCTAAGGGCCAAGCTGGCTAAGGTAACTGCTGAAAGGAATGCAGTCCGACAGCGTTTGGAGCAAGTCACGCAGGAAAGGGATCAGGAGACACTTGAGGTTCAGAGGTTGACTGTTGCTCACTGCAACTATGAGCATATGTTGATTCATGTGATGAATCAAAGGAATGAAGCCTGGCACAAAGAAAATATCTTGAGGGCTCGGCAGGTTGAGCTTGAGCAGCAGTTGGCAGCTGTAGAAGAGTACAATGACAACCTCCATGAGAAAGTCCATGTGTTATACAATCAGCTCCATCCTATCCTTCCTCCTGCTGATGATGATGAGATGGGTTCTAGTGTCTTCATGGCTAAAGATGATGATGACATCAAGATCAATGGACCTGAGGATGTTCCGCCTGAAGAAGAGGAAGATGAAGAGTTGGAGCCTGTTAGTGATGAAGACGGAGGAGAGGTCTCTGACACCGACTATGAGGATGATGTGTAGTTTAGCTTACCACGTAGCTAATATGCTAGAGCTAGTCTTTTGTTGGCCCTTATGCTTGGACAAGTAACTATGTAGTAAACGGATCTGTGGAATGTAATAATCGAACCCTATGTTATCTTCGATGTAAGTTGGAACCTTGATGGTTTGGATGTAACCTATCAGATATGCCAATGCTTCACATGTTGTGCGTTTTATTAATCTAAATCCGATCATTATCATCCATCTTTATCATTATGAGAATATCGCATTATTCTGTCATGTGACTACACTAATGGTGTATGTTGTGGAATGAATTATTGTGCCTCTGTTTCATTGTATGAATTTAATTCTCTCCAATGATTTCAGTTTGGCATGATTACATTTCACCTGCAACAATTACATCATCAGTATCACTGACTATGAAATTTTTGCAAATGTCTCATAACCTCCATTCTGGTCAGGGTGGTAGTGAGAATCTAGAGCCACGGCCACCTCCTCCACCACCCACACCAGCTGAACTTATGCAAAGTGTGGTTGAGAGCTAATGCATGCTAGCTGATGCTATGTGCCAAATGGCTAATCGAGATGGTCGCCATGTCCGTCAAGGGCCTGAGCCAAATCAATATAGCACTTTCAAGGATTTCATGGATACTAAACCTTCTATCTTCCGAGAGGCAGAAGAGCCGCTTCAAGCTAATGAATGGCTCAGTGCCATTGAGCAAAGGTTTTCACTGCTCAGGATGACTGAGGGGATGAAATGTCACACCCGGTTTTAAGGACAAAACCAGACATACACCATATGTGAAATAAAGAAGACAAATCTCACATATAGCCACAGATAAGTGTAATATCAAAAGACAAATGCTTAATATACATAACACAATAGTATAAAATATACCTTAAAGAGCAACACAGCGGAAAGACAACTCCGAACACCGGGTGCAACCTTCACTCCAGGATCAAACTAACTGGTTGATCACAAGCCTAACAATTCCAGAATCTAACAGTCTGGTACCCTTCCTGAGATGTGGGGAAATAGCAAGAGTGAGTCCATGTCGAACTCAACAAATATAACATGGGGTTCATGAAGCTCAAAAGGTTTGACACAGGTTTACTGCGATAGCTTTTATTAAGTCATCTTTTAGCAATTGAGTAGCAACAAGTTTACCATAATCCCAAATAACCTCATGATCATGTAAACAAGAATAATGTATAACAAGAAACAATAATCATTAGTGAGCATCAATATCATCAGTATTATCATTATCATCAGTGTTCATCATTTATTCTGTAAGGGTCCAAGGCCACTCGTGACCGTGAGCACGGCTGTTATAACAGTTTTACACTCTGCAGAGGTTGTACACTTTCACTGTGAGTCGTGATTTACCCTTTCGCCCGAGGTAGCTAATCTCTTGACCCACTTCCAAGGAAGGTCGGCAGGGTTCACTATGAAGCCTTTTAAAGGTTCGTCTAACAAGTTAGGGCCATTAGATTCACTCGGCAAACAGATGTAGAGCCCCCCTTCCAAATGGCACAATAACGCGCAGCCTATACACATAAGGACAGAGGCCGCACTATACCCGATTCGTCAAGCCGTTCTTATGCCATGAAGGAATACCTCTAACAAGCTAGAAAAGGTCTTCATACTTGACTAAAGCCAGAGCCATATAGCCCCCACAGTTGTACTGTAAGTCCCGGATGTTCGCTTACAGATAAGTCCTTATGGAGAGAAACTAGAGCACCATAAAAACAACCAAATATGCTCTAGCCCTCTTGAGCCATATTGCTTTGAAGCATCATTTAAACGTTTATTGCATATATCATTAGTCAAGTTACAGATCATGGTTATTTATCTTGAGCACTAGCATAAATACTACCCAATGCAATGTCCCATGGTTGTCAAGGTACAAGATACAAAAGCTAGGATATCCTTAATGGTAACAAGGTAGACACATGCATATGAATTAAGTATATTAAAGATGAATAGGAAACAAGGATAATCCCATGCTATACTTGCCTTAAACACCGATCCTTCGGTAAGCTTTAATCTTCAACGTTTTTCTTCTTCTTCTTGATAACCTCGTATATCTCACCGACTGGACGAAATCATAAATCACCACACAAGCATCCATACAATCATACACGAAGCAAACAATAGATCTAAATTAGAACAGTACACCAAACATAAAATTAAGATGAAAAGTTTGTAGAACGAATCTATGTCTCGCTACGAATACACAGACGCGAAAAGCACACTAATCAGAGCTACGGTTGAAAAGATACATCTACCGAAAGATTTGCTCATAGAAGAAAATATAAAACTATTAGTTTCATGTGTTTTCATTATATAATAACATATATAAAATATTTTATAAATACTATATACGAAATTAAGTCAAATTTAGATTCAAATTATAAAACTAAAGTAAAACAAATCATATTTTATTTACAAAACCCAGTTGCATAATTATTAATCAAGATATGATTTAAACAAGATCTACTTTATTAAAGTAATAGATTAAATCTCACATCTGAACTTAAAGATAGAAAACCTATCCAACAGTAACACTAACAGTATAACAAGTTTGTAAAACTCTTCTACACATTACTACGATCACATAGACATAAAGATCACGAAATTTGGATTTAAAACCTACAAATTATGAATTTTCTAAGATTTCCTATAGATAAATAATTACTTTAATATAAACTCGAAAATAAATTATCTCAAACCTACTGTACAGTTCTATAATCATGTAGAGCTCGCAAATACGAATCTAACGCAATTTGAACGGATCAAATCGGAGTTAAAACGGATAATTTATGACTAAAACAAACTTAGTGGCAAAACTGTAAATATCAGAAAACGTATTTTTCTTTTTCCGAAACGAATTACGTTTTCAATTAATCAAAACGTACTCTGAGCTTTACGTTTTAGGACTGCGGGTTGATATACTAAAAACTCAGGGTTTCTTTTACAAAATTACGAACGAACCGGTATCTTCTATTCTAGACCGTAGATTCGGATTTGGACGGTTCAGATTGAATCGGGGGTGAGAGAAAGAAAACGGCCGGCGGCCACAGTAACTCCGACGGCGGCGCCATGGCCGGATGGAGCCCGAGCTCGCCGGAGCTTGAGAAGAGGACCATCCCGAGCACCAATCGCCAAACCGAAAGTACCAAAAGAAAGAGCGCTTCATCGCGACCTTACCCCGCGCGAGAACGAAGCTGGAGAGCAACCGGAGGGCGGCGGCTAGCTCGACAAGGCGGCGGTGGAGGCGGAGCTTCGACGGTGGCCTTCCCGGGATGTCGAGGCTAGGGTTTTAGGGGCTCAATGAGAAGCGGGGAGGCACGGGGTTCCGTTTTATAGCCCGGAGGCGTCACCGGTTATGGAAAGGAGGGAGTTTTCGAAGGAAATTCGGATCACCGAATCGGTGAAGAAGGGGAAGGCGGTGCGAAGCCGGAGGAAGAAGAAAGGAAAGGGGAAGGAGACGCTGACAGGCGGGTCCCACATGTCGGCGACTCGGAGAGGGAAAACGGGGCGGCGGCTGGGTGCGAGACGCGGCCGCGCGCGAGTTGGGCCGGCTGGCCGCGGCTGGGCTTGGTCCATGCGGGAGCGGGGCGCGGGAGTGAGCGGGCCGCGCGCGGGGAGGCAGGCCGAGCTGTGGGCTGCGGTAAGAAGCGGCCCGAGAAGAAAAGAAATTCATTTCCTTTTTCTTTTTCTAATTTTTCAAAGCAAATTTTCAAATGATTTTCAAATCCAAATTTAAATTTGATCAAACCACTCATCTCAAAAATTTAGATGCAACAGCATGAGTGCACAAACATGTTTCTACTCTTATATTTGATTTTAAATTTATAAAAATTATTCTTATCCTAAATTTGCATACTCACAAAAAAATACATAAAAATCATATTTTTCCTATTTTTCATTTCTTCAAAATTTTAGGGTGTTACAATTCTACCCCCCTTAAGATGAATCTCGTCCCGAGATTCGGAAGATGATGACAAAAGAGATAGGGATAGTTCGTCTCTAGATTGTTCTTTACTTCATCGTGTAGTTCCATCGTCTTGATAAGAATTCCGTCTTACTTTGCATACATGTAACTAATTCCAAGATTTTTGACAAATGCTCCAAATAATACTCTGGTATCTCCAATCACTAGGCACCTTTCCTATAATATAAATTTTCTTCCTTAAAATACTTATCTTCCAACAGAGCCTGACGAATCTCTTAGTCAGAAGGAATTTCTACTACCAACCTTCAAAACATTAATGATTCTGGTCAAGTTGCTCAAATTTGGAATACGATTCTTAATCCTTGGTGTCACCCGAACCTTCTTAGCATTATTCTCCATTGCTAAGGGCATCGGCTGCAACTTTTACTTCTCCAAGTAATAGCACTTTTCCAAGTCCTAATCCATTTCATTCCAACGAGGATATCACAAATTCAAGACCAACTTAGCGAAGATGTCCTGTGGATTCTTGTGACCCTCCTATATGTCACTTTTCTTCCAAAAGACAGTACTCCATAGTGGAAAACTCCAGATAACACGTTAGGTAATTCAACCCACACTTCCTTAGTTGACTTAATGAACAAGGTACTATATTTTTCTTCTTGCATAAGGACACATCCCACACCTTGATAAGGTGCATCATTGTAGATATGAAGCTCTTGTCTGGATCTGACAAAGCTAATACTTGGGTTTTACTTCAACCTTTTCTTAGACTCCTTCAAACATTTGCCTGAGGTCTCTTGATCTAAACGAACTTAAAAGCTTCTCCAAAGTTATTTGTTCCTCTGCTATGACTCCAGTAAACTCATGGTCCACTTTACTATCCTTGGTGTACCTATCTTCTAATTGATCATTCTCGTCTCCCTCAGGTAAAAGTCGATCACCTTGATACTCAATTCTTTTCCTTGACGGTGTTGTTAAGAGCATTGTGCACCGAGTACCATGAATCACTCCTTTGTGTACACAGAGCCATCCATTACCAAGAACCACGCGAATTTTAAGTGACTCCAACACAATGAGTGTTGCGGTGAATTTTTCCTTATTTATGACAAGACTGATATTCGGGCATATCTGATATGTCTGCATTTCTCCCACTGGGGTTTGAACTAGCAAAGGCCTCCTCATTGGACACTTCACCATCTTGCACGTCTCTACCATGTCGGCAGAAATGAAAGAATGCGAAGCACTAGGGTCAAATAAAGCAAAAACTTGTACTGAGCTTACTTGAATATAACCTCCCACTACTTTGGTAACTCCATGAATTTTATCCATATCCACATTGCTCAGTCTTCCATTGACATAGTTTTGCTGCGCTTTACTTCCTTGAACAGGCTTCTTATGGGCTTTTCTTTTTCGCTTTCGTTGTTGTGGATTCTGACTTAGTTCACTCCCAACTTGCTCTTCAACATTGTTGTTTTGATAGTGCTCGGCTTCATCATACCCATAACATCCTTCAATAGCAGAAACATCAATCTTTTCCCACATATTAGTGAGAGACGTCATATAGGGCTCCTGAGTCATGAGATACTACACTTCCTATCATTAAGTGACCAATATCAGCAAAATGAGCAAGTATAGATGATCATAATCATGAACTATCCAAAAGGACAACTCTTGTCTCCATGGATCCAAAATTATCAACCTTGTTCACAGAACATTTTTGCTCAAGAGTGGCAACTCAATCATGGAGACTAACCAATACTTCCAACTAAAGAGTTCAATCTTAATAATCCTTCTTTACATTGGCTACCCCCCTTAAAATAAGAGACACTAAATAGGGTAGCTTGAACCTTCTTCTAGATGAGCTACTTAGCATAAAAGTGTTCTGACATCCCAATAATACTCTTGTGCATGGGTAAGAACAAGAAATCTGAAATTTCACACGAGCAGAAAATCAGCAGTGCAGTAAAACAGTTGTAACTCTCATTCTGTTAATCCAATGAAACTGTAGTTTACACCGATGGAAATCTTATAAAATTCTCTGCAACTTACTTATAGAACACACTTCCAGATTCTGCAGCTATCTTGACCGAAAACCAACACATAACAGATTCTGTTCCAGGTTTCAGACAGCACAGTTGCATCGTCTTGTGATTTTTGTATCTCCCAATCCAAAATAACTATGAGGGTGGTTCTTGCATTTAGAGATAGATGTTGAAGTCCACTCTTGTCCAGAATTCTCTCATGATTTTTTTTGGTATTTCAAGAATAGAGATATAAGTTGATAAAGACAGGCTGCTCCGAAAGACAAGATATAGAAAACAGGAGATAACCAAAACCCAGCTATTTATTTCATTAATCCTTATACCTTATACATATAAACTAAATGAAATCATGGTCAAAACCCATGAGATCATTCCACTCATTACAAAATTCCAACTCAAGCATAAACATAAGCACAAAGCAACTAAACACTTAAATGTTCATTAGCCACACATTAAGACGACTCAACTTGGCTACTAACGATTTTATTACACGGGACATAACTCCTATTCCTTAAACATGGTGTGATTGTAGCAGTATCCAGAGTAGATAACGTCTCTTACATTCCTTATTGCTTTATATGGACATCTGAATCTCTGCATCCCTCTTTACCATTCTTATAACTCATACCTTAAGATGGGTCAACCTGGCATCCCTCAGGTATAGATTTAATACCCTCATACTTAATCCTTTCTCCTGAAAGTGTAGTTAGAAACACTGAACATTGGGCATACTCAATCACTCATTTACAAGTAGATAACCAGTCTATACCAAGGATAACATCAATGCCCATTAATTCCAAAACAATGAGGTTTACCTTAAAATTTACCCCCTTTATGTCAAGACTAACTTTTGGGCATACACGGTCTGCCTTTATTTCACCTCTTGGAGTTTCAACCATAACTGTTTTCCCCCTTGGAAGCATAAGTATGTTATGATCTTTTGCATATTGTCTAGATATGAACGAATGTGAGGCACTAGGGTCAAACAAAACCTTGGCATTTCCTGAGCTTACTGGAATTGATCCAAACACGACCTCCTTAGCTCCGGGAATGGTGGAAATATCCACATGTTTCAACCTTCCATGGATGTAATTTCTCTTTAATTTATTTCCCTGCACATGCTCCTTTTGGACATCCTGTCCTGGGTCTTGCTGTTGTTGATTCTTCTGTGGGCAAGATTTGATATAATGTCCTTCCTGCTGGCAATGATAACACTTTCTCTTAGCTGGATCTTTTGTGATGTCATACTCCAAGGAACTGTTGTTTGGTATGTTGCTATCTTGCTGGCCATAAAAGTTCACCTTCGTCCCTTTGGCTTGTTTCCTAGCTTGTTTGGCCTTTCGAGGTTGATACTCCTTATAGGTAATTGTCCATCCATCTATGACTACTTCATGGGGAGTAGTTTTAGCGGTAGAGGCTTCTAACTCTTCAGGGTTTGAATTTGTTTGACAGGGGATCAGGGCTGCATGTGACAATGTAGTAGAACTCGCTTGCTCATTGCTTTCCACTAGTGGTTCTAATGAGATTGCCTTTCTCTTCTTGTCCATGTTGTTCTCAAAATTTGGATCCACCTTGACTTTCCCCTTATTAGACTCGTTTCGAAGACAGGGAAAACCATAATGCTTACAGCAGTGACATTGTTCCTGCTCTCCAAATGCCTTATTATCAACATCTTTATTGGATTTCATATTCTTCCAAACTTCTGCTACTTGTATCTTCTCTGACCCCTTGGATATGTTGGCTTGACCTTGAGATAAGCATCGTTGAGAATTCCCATGTTGAGCCATTTCTTCTAGTAATTGGTTTTGCATCGCTAATGGTTTCTTGTCAAAAGTGAGCAAGAGCGACACAATTCAGTCCTCTTAACCTCTGAAATCCATAGTCTTCTCGTCACGAGCCGTCTAATAGTCAAGGAGAAAAGGTTCAAAATAGAGACAAGGTTTTTATAACAGAACAGGGATAGAATTAAGCATAACTTTGAGAAAATAACAAAGTTAAAGAGAAGCAAGAAATAGGCAACAATGAGAACATGCTAAATGTCCAGTTCTAACTAGGCTTGCGTCCTACAGTCAGCATTGCTCCGATACCAATCTGTCACACTCGGTTTTAAGGACAAAACCAGACATACACCATATGTGAAATAAAGAAGACAAATCTCACATATAGCCACAGATAAGTGTAATATCAAAAGACAAATGCTTAATATACATAACACAATAGTATAAAATATACCTTAAAGAGCAACACAGCGGAAAGACAACTCCGAACACCGGGTGCAACCTTCACTCCAGGATCAAACTAACTGGTTGATCACAAGCCTAACAATTCCAGAATCTAACAGTCTGGTACCCTTCCTGAGATGTGGGGAAATAGCAAGAGTGAGTCCATGTCGAACTCAACAAATATAACATGGGGTTCATGAAGCTCAAAAGGTTTGACACAGGTTTACTGCGATAGCTTTTATTAAGTCATCTTTTAGCAATTGAGTAGCAACAAGTTTACCATAATCCCAAATAACCTCATGATCATGTAAACAAGAATAATGTATAGCAAGAAACAATAATCATTAGTGAGCATCAATATCATCAGTATTATCATTATCATCAGTGTTCATCATTTATTCTGTAAGGGTCCAAGGCCACTCGTGACCGTGAGCACGGCTGTTATAACAGTTTTACACTCTGCAGAGGTTGTACACTTTCACTGTGAGTCGTGATTTACCCTTTCGCCCGAGGTAGCTAATCTCTTGACCCACTTCCAAGGAAGGTCGGCAGGGTTCACTATGAAGCCTTTCAAAGGTTCGTCTAACAAGTTAGGGCCATTAGATTCACTCGGCAAACAGATGTAGAGCCCCCCTTCCAAATGGCACAATAACGCGCAGCCTATACACATAAGGACAGAGGCCGCACTATACCCGATTCGTCAAGCCGTTCTTACGCCATGAAGGAATACCTCTAACAAGCTAGAAAAGGTCCTCTTACTTGACTAAAGCCAGAGCCATATAGCCCCCACAGTTGTACTGTAAGTCCCGGATGTTCGCTTACAGATAAGTCCTTATGGAGAGAAACTAGAGCACCATAAAAACAACCAAATATGCTCTAGCCCTCTTGAGCCATATTGCTTTGAAGCATCATTTAAACGTTTATTGCATATATCATTAGTCAAGTTACAGATCATGGTTATTTATCTTGAGCACTAGCATAAATACTACCCAATGCAATGTCCCATGGTTGTCAAGGTACAAGATACAAAAGCTAGGATATCCTTAATGGTAACAAGGTAGACACATGCATATGAATTAAGTATATTAAAGATGAATAGGAAACAAGGATAATCCCATGCTATACTTGCCTTAAACACCGATCCTTCGGTAAGCTTTAATCTTCAACGTTTTTCTTCTTCTTCTTGATAACCTCGTATATCTCACCGACTGGACGAAATCATAAATCACCACACAAGCATCCATACAATCATACACGAAGCAAACAATAGATCTAAATTAGAACAGTACACCAAACATAAAATTAAGATGAAAAGTTTGTAGAACGAATCTATGTCTCGCTACGAATACACAGACGCGAAAAGCACACTAATCAGAGCTACGGTTGAAAAGATACATCTACCGAAAGATTTGCTCATAGAAGAAAATATAAAACTATTAGTTTCATGTGTTTTCATTATATAATAACATATATAAAATATTTTATAAATACTATATACGAAATTAAGTCAAATTTAGATTCAAATTATAAAACTAAAGTAAAACAAATCATATTTTATTTACAAAACCCAGTTGCATAATTATTAATCAAGATATGATTTAAACAAGATCTACTTTATTAAAGTAATAGATTAAATCTCACATCTGAACTTAAAGATAGAAAACCTATCCAACAGTAACACTAACAGTATAACAAGTTTGTAAAACTCTTCTACACATTACTACGATCACATAGACATAAAGATCACGAAATTTGGATTTAAAACCTACAAATTATGAATTTTCTAAGATTTCCTATAGATAAATAATTACTTTAATATAAACTCGAAAATAAATTATCTCAAACCTACTGTACAGTTCTATAATCATGTAGAGCTCGCAAATACGAATCTAACGCAATTTGAACGGATCAAATCGGAGTTAAAACGGATAATTTATGACTAAAACAAACTTAGTGGCAAAACTGTAAATATCAGAAAACATATTTTTCTTTTTCCGAAACGAATTACGTTTTCAATTAATCAAAACGTACTCTGAGCTTTACGTTTTAGGACTGCGGGTTGATATACTAAAAACTCAGGGTTTCTTTTACAAAATTACGAACGAACCGGTATCTTCTATTCTAGACCGTAGATTCGGATTTGGACGGTTCAGATTGAATCGGGGGTGAGAGAAAGAAAACGGCCGGCGGCCATAGTAACTCCGACGGCGGCGCCATGGCCGGATGGAGCCCGAGCTCGCCGGAGCTTGAGAAGAGGACCATCCCGAGCACCAATCGCCAAACCGAAAGTACCAAAAGAAAGAGCGCATCATCGCGACCTTACCCCGCGCGAGAACGAAGCTGGAGAGCAACCGGAGGGCGGCGGCTAGCTCGACAAGGCGGCGGTGGAGGCGGAGCTTCGACGGTGGCCTTCCCGGGATGTCGAGGCTAGGGTTTTAGGGGCTCAATGAGAAGCGGGGAGGCACGGGGTTCCGTTTTATAGCCCGGAGGCGTCACCGGTTATGGAAAGGAGGGAGTTTTCGAAGGAAATTCGGATCACCGAATCGGTGAAGAAGGGGAAGGCGGTGCGAAGCCGGAGGAAGAAGAAAGGAAAGGGGAAGGAGACGCTGACAGGCGGGTCCCACATGTCGGCGACTCGGAGAGGGAAAACGGGGCGGCGGCTGGGTGCGAGACGCGGCCGCGCGCGAGTTGGGCCGGCTGGCCGCGGCTGGGCTTGGTCCATGCGGGAGCGGGGCGCGGGAGTGAGCGGGCCGCGCGCGGGGAGGCAGGCCGAGCTGTGGGCTGCGGTAAGAAGCGGCCTGAGAAGAAAAGAAATTCATTTCCTTTTTCTTTTTCTAATTTTTCAAAGCAAATTTTCAAATGATTTTCAAATCCAAATTTAAATTTGATCAAACCACTCATCTCAAAAATTTAGATGCAACAGCATGAGTGCACAAACATGTTTCTACTCTTATATTTGATTTTAAATTTATAAAAATTATTCTTATCCTAAATTTGCATACTCACAAAAAAATACATAAAAATCATATTTTTCCTATTTTTCATTTCTTCAAAATTTTAGGGTGTTACATGAAAGCATCTTATGCTGGGCATCAGCTGCAAGAAGCTGCAAGTATATGGTGGAATCATCACAAGACCACCTTTCTTGTCAATGTTGAGGTCGTTTGGGATCAGTTCAAGGAAGCTTTCAGGGGTCATTATATTCCTCTTGGTTTGATGGCAATCAAGCATACTGAATTCATAGTCTGACTCAAGGGACTAAGAGCTTGAATGCATATCTCCAAGCTTTCAATAACCTAGCAAGGTATGCCCCTGAAATGGTTGATTCTGATGTCAAGAAGATTGCTAGCTTCAAAAGGGGGCTTTCTCCTAAGCTCATGAAGACTATGGTGAATAGCAAGTGTGCGACTTTCAACGAGTTTGTTAGTGATGCTATCCGTCAAGAAAATTTTGATACGATCTATGTTGCATCCAAAGGGCGCAAGCGCGCCTTTGATGTGGGGTCTTCTTAGTCCAAGGCGCCAGTTGTGGTGAAAACCCAATATCGTCCACCTGCTACTAATGTTAGGTATCGCCCTCCGCAAAAGAAGAATCAAGCGAAGACTGGCTTTCGCAAGGGGTACACGGTTTCTCTGCCTAAGAATACTTCTAGGCAGGGCAGTTCCAATGTTCCCCCATCTAATAGGTCATGCTGGAATTGCAACAAGCCTGGTCACTAGGCTAATAATTGTCCTTATCCGCACAAGCAGAATTCTCAGGGAAACATCCGTCAGGGGCGTGTTCACTATACCATTATTGAGGAAATTCCTACTGGAGAAGTGGTCACTGCTGGTAAGTTTCTTGTTAATAATCATCCTGCAGTCGTGCTCTTTGATTCGGGTGCCTCACATTCTTTTGTGAGTTCTACTTTTGCATCTGAACATAAGCTGAATGTGATTACAATAGCCAAGGGAGGTTACTGTATTAGTGTTGCTGGGAACAACATCATGACTAACCAAGTAGATAAGGATGTAAGAATTGAGATTGGTGAACGAGAGTTCCTAGTTGATCTGGTAGTCCTACCGGGCATGGGAATCGATGTAATCCTAGGAATGAAGTGGATGAGTGGTAATGGAGTGTTAATCGATACCTCAACCCGTGTGATAATGTTGAGGGATCCTATAGATAAGAAGAGTTTCCTAGTTCAACTCCCTCGTGATATCGCTATCACAGTACAGCCAATGCTACTCTAGCCAAGGCCATTAAGGACATACCTGTTGTCTGCGAGTTTCCAGATGTCTTTCCTGATGACTTGCCTAGATTACCTCCGGACCAGGAAGTGGAATTCAAGATAGAACTCATTCCGAGTACGGCTCCTATCTCTCGAAGACCTTATCGAATGCCACCAATGAGTTAGCTGAGCTCAAAACCCAGTTGAATGAGCTATTGAAGAAAGGTTTGATTTGGCCTAGTTCTTCTTCTTGGGGTTATCTTGCAATCTTTGTGAAGAAGAAGGATGAATCTCTGCGCATGTGTGTGGATTATCGACCACTCAATGCTGTCACTATCAAGAACAAGTATCCTCTTCCTCGTATTGATATTCTTTTTGATCAACTATCCAAAGCTAAGGTATTCTCCAAGATCAATTTAAGGTCTGGCTACCATCAGATCAAAATTCATCCTGAGGATATACCTAAGACTGCTTTCTCTACTCATTATGGCTTATTCGAGTATCTTGTCATGTCATTTGGTTTGACAAATGCTCCTGCCCATTTCATGTACCTGATGAATTTGGTATTCATGCTGGAGTTGGATAAATTCATGGTGGTTTTCATTGATGATATCCTTGTACATTCTCAAAATGAAGAAGAGCATGCTGAACATCTGAGAATTGTTTTAACTCGATTGCGTGACAAGCAACTGTATGCCAAGTTCAGCAAATGCGAGTTCTGGTTGAAGAAAGTACCTTTTCTAGGTCATGTGCTATCTGGTGAAGGAATATCTGTTGATCCTACCATGGTGCAAGAGGTATTGGATTGGAAAGCACCTACTATGGTATTTAAAGTCCGGAGTTTCCTTGGGTTGGCAGGTTATTATCGTCGCTTCATCCCGGATTTCTCAAAAATAGCCAAGCCCATGACTCAATTACTTTAAAAGGATGAGAAGTTTGTTTGGACTCCGAAGTGTGAGGAGGCTTTCCACACTTTGCGGACTCTATTAACTTCTGCTCCTGTTTTGGCACAACCTGACATCGAGAAGCCTTTTGATGTATATTGTGACGCATCAGGCACCGGTTTAGGGTGTGTTCTTGTGCAAGAAGGCCGAGTCATTGCTTATGCCTCGCGCCAGCTTTGAAAGCATGAAGTCAATTATCCCACCCATGATTTAGAGTTAGTCGCAGTTGTTCATGCTCTGAAGATTTGGAGACATTACTTGCTGGGTAATGTGTGCAACATCTATACTGATCATAAAAGCCTCAAGTATAGCTTTACTCAGTCAGAGTTGAATATGCATCAATGACAATGGTTAGAGTTAATCAAAGACTACAATCTTCAAGTACACTATCATCCTGGCAAGGCAAATGTAGTTGCTAACGCCTTGAGCAGAAAATCTCACTGCAATTCGTTGGTTACAGAAGACTTTCATCTATCACATCTCCTTCATTCTGTGGTACTCCACAATATCACTGTGGATTGCTCTCTTAGAAGCCAAATTATCGAGCTCCAGAAGACTGATGTGGGTGTGTTTCACATCAAGCGGAAGATGAAAGAGCAAGAAACCAAGCACTTTCGAGTGGATGACAAAGGAATCCTTTGGTTCAATGATAGGCTCGTAGTACCTAAAGATAAAGAACTTAGAAATCAAATCATGGCTGAAGCCCATTCTTCTAAATTGTTTGTCCATCCTGGTAATAGTAAAATGTATCTAGATCTCAAACCTTACTATTGGTGGACCAAGATGAAGAAAGAAATCACAGCCTATGTCGCTAGGTGTGATAACTGTTGTAGAGTCAAGGCTATTCACATGAAGCCTGGTTTATTGCAACCACTCTCTATTCCTAGTTGGAAGTGGGAACAAATTGTTATGGATTTCATTGTTGGGTTACCAACAACTGATTAGGGTTTTGATTCCATCTAGGTAATCGTGGATCGTCTAACCAAATCTGCTCATTTTATTCTTGTTAAGTCTAACTATCACCCTCACAATTACGCTAAAGTTTACTTTCAACAAGTGGTGCGTCTTCATGGTGTTCCCAAGTCGATTGTTTCTAATAGGGGATCTTAGTTCACTGCTCATTTCTGGGAATGTTTGCATGAAAATTTAGGTACTGATTTAATTCACAGTTCTGCTTATCATCTGCAAACCTCGGGGCAAACTGAGTGTGTGAATCAAATTCTTGAAGACATGCTTAGAGCTTGCCTTCTCTCTTGCGGAGGCTCTTGGGATAAATGGGTTTCACTCGCTGAATTCTCTTACAACAACAGTTATCGAGAGAGTATCAAGATGGCTCCATTTGAAGCTTTGTACGGACGCAAGTGTAGAACTCCGTTGAACTAGGTGGAACCTGGGGAAAGGAGATTCTATGGTATTGACTTTATAGAAGAAGCTGAGAAACAAGTCCGTGCTATCCAGAAAAATATGGCAGCTGCGCAAGCTAGACAAAAGAGTTATGCAGATAAGAGAAGAAAACCTATTGAGTTTGAAGTAGGTGAACATGTTTATTTGAAGGTATCACCTATGAAAGGAGTGAAACGTTTTGGTATAAAACGCAAGCTTGAACCTTGATATGTTGGACCATATCAGATCTTGGAAAAGAATGGAAGGGTAGCTTATAAGCTTGATCTACCTCATGAATTGGGAGCTATTTTTCTGATGTTTCATGTCTCTCAACTAAAGAAATTTATCCGCCTTCCAGAGGAAAGAGTAACAGTGAGGAGAATCAAATTGAAATATGATCTCTCGTATAAGGAGAAACCTGTATATGTTTTGGATACCCAGGAAAGGGTGACTCGTAGTCGAGTAGTTAAGCTATACAAGGTGGTTTGGAGTAATCATAGTGAGCATGATGCAACATGGGAGAGAGAGGATTATTTAAAGGAACATCATCCAACTTTCTATGCTAAATGGCATGCCTTCCAAATCTCGGGACGAGATTTTTATACGGGGGAGGGCTGTAACACCCTGGTGTTAGATGGCCTCATACTACACTCATAATGCATGATCATAGCATCATAATCTCATATCATGAGCATAGCATCATGTTTGATGAGTAAGAGTTGTTGAAACATTCCTTTGAAACACTTGAAACATGAGTATGCAACATACTCAATTATGCTTGTTTCATAATTAGTGCTTATGAAATATGGTTAGTGCAACATGTAGATGCAACATGAGTTTCTCATACCTTGAAACATGTCAATATTGTTAGTGTAACATGACAAGCTTAAACTTTGCAACAAAGTCATGAAACATATGAAACATGGTTTTAAAACATTTGAAACATTAGTTGTTTTCTATGTGTTTCCTTTATGTGTTGCTAGGGTTTTTGTGTAGATGACACTTTTGCTAGGGTTTTTGTGTAGATGACACTTGTGATGCTCTAACATGATCTCTAGTAGCTTAACTATGCTTAGGACACCTAATGGATCAATGTTCATGTTGACCATTTCATCTAATTAAGCCTCTAACTCATAGTTGACCTAGGTTGACCCCCAAGACCTCTTTTGCTTCCTGGTTTCAAAAGTCCTACCAAATGTTGTTTAGTGGTTGAGCAACCCTAAACAAAGTTGTAGCAAATTTATCAAGGAACAAAAGTTTCAATATGGCCATCTTATGAAAATGCCTAGAACATGCTCTAATAGGGCCCACAAGTCAGATCCTATGCTGTTTTGACACTTAGCAATTTTAGCTAAGTCTTAACTGACTTGCAGTTTCAAGTACCCAACTTTGGGACCATATAACTTGCAAACCAGATCAAACCAGCCCTAACCCATATTGACATATTTGTAGTGCTCACAGAGATCTATGAGTTTGTCAACTACACCTTCCACTGATTCCTCATGGTTTAGGAGATATAGAGTTTGGAAAGTCGGGTTTCAGTCAAGGTTGAACTGAAACTTGGTTTCAGTTTTCATGTGCCTTACTTTGGAGCTTTGCAACTCTCAAACCAGGCCGAACCAGCTCGAGCTCCAATTGACAATCTTGTAGATCTCATTTCACTCTACAATTTTGCTAATTACGGCTCACACCAGAGCGGCCTGGATTAGGAGTTATAAGATGTCAAAAATGCCCTGTCAGGTGACCCTTTAAACTAAATTCGAATTCAAATGGGGGGCTCGGTGGCCGACCGGCTTAGGCTGCTCCCGCCACCTGGCGACTGTACGCCGACGGGGAGGCCGCGTATCCGGTCGGAGCACCTTCAAGAGCACCCACCCGCTGTCTGTTCCCTCGCTCCCCATGCCATTTCGCTCTTCCTTTGCTTCTCACGGCGACGTGAAGAAACACGCTGTTGCTCTCACTACGAGCTCAGGTGAGCTCTTGCACTAGCACCACCTCACCCCTGCCCACTAAATCACATCCACTGCTCCGCTTTGGTCCACTCTACATCGTTGAGCACTCCGTTCAAGCAGCCGAGCTCAGTGTAAGCGACATTGTCGGCTCCGCCCCGCTCGGATTTCACCGATGCGCCACCGCGGCTCGGTGCACATGGTCCGGCTACTCTATCGCATCCCTGCCTCTCTTGAGCACCCTATCTTCTCCTACTTGCCTCACTGGCCGATTTCCTCCACCTCCCTGACTCGCTCATCACCGAGGATGGCCGGCGTACGATGGCGTATCGCCGCCGAGCCGCCATCACCGGCGATGCGCCCGCTTTGCCAAACCCTAGCTCCCATCCCGTACCTAGATAGACGTGGCTTGACGAGAGGAGCAAGGTGGTGCCCTCTGTTTCGCCGGAGAAGCTGCCGACGGCGAACTTGCCATCGTCTTCTCCCTCCCCTGCTCTACGTGCGTATGACGGGCGGGGCCTGCGTGTCAGCGCCGGCCTCCCCGTCTTGCCTAGCTAGGCCGCTTAGCAGGCCGGCCCAGTAGCCGAGTAGAATAGGATTTTTGTTTTTCTTTTTCTTTATTTCACAGATTTGAATGCAGATTCAAAAATCCATAACTCGAGATCTAGAGCTCCAAATGAGTTGGTTCCAATTTTGTTATGCTCTGTGCAGTCTCTAGTTTTTATAGAAAATATGATATATGCCATGTTCTGTTATGAAATATAAAGTTATTATTTATCTCTTTTAATCATGTTGTAAATAGAGCTATTTATATCTTTTTTGTATAGCTCCAAATGGCCTGAAATTTTTATGGTGTGATGCTTATGCTATGAGTAGCTTATGATTTAAATTTCACCCAATTTGGACAATGTATGATGGAGTTATGAATTTATCATTTTGGCATGCTTGCAACTTGTGCTATTTTTCATAATTTCTCTGTAAATCCAAAAAGGGTGAAACTTAGTGAGGGTTGTTCTTATGCTAGAAGGATGCTAGGAAAAATATGAGATCTATTGCTTGACACATTTCAATAGGGTTTCCGATTTACGCTAGAAATAGACATGCCATCTATTATTTTTGCTATAGCAAGTTCTGCTTATCCAATTGCTTTGAAATTTTTATGGTAGTGTATGTGAAGCATGAGGTAGCTACGGTAATTTTTGTAGATTTTTCTGTGTAGTTTTACTATATGTTGCTTTAATCATCCTTTTATCTAAATAAATTAATAAGGGTGCTTAAGGAATTTATTTAGATGATGACACTATACTTTCTGGTGCTCTTTGGATATGTGTAATAAGTTGGTAAACTTGGTGTTGCTCATTTATGCTTTTGCATCATCACTAAATATTTAATTTATAGAATCTGCCATTTCTGGACAGATTTTGGAAGGTTGTTAATTACTCTATGAAAATGATGATTTCATGTCTTGTAGTTTATAACAAAGTTGTTGTGAATTTCATGCTCTAGCTTCTGTTACATTTTGGTGGTATTTGGCCATATAGTTTAGGAGTTATAGCTGTTCAAACTTGGTTCTCAGATTTGGTTGCTCTCTGTTTGCTTAGAATAGATTCTGTGTTTTCTCTAATTCGACTTGGTTAACTTAAAAATCATGCTTTTATGTT
This sequence comes from Saccharum hybrid cultivar R570, assembly GCA_038087645.1. NCBI lineage: Eukaryota > Viridiplantae > Streptophyta > Magnoliopsida > Poales > Poaceae > Saccharum > Saccharum hybrid cultivar. The sequence goes on along the minus strand of JAQSUU010000248.1, from coordinate 8,287,430 downwards.
TATAAATGAAATGTAGAGGATTTCATAAGCTTTCCAGAATGTCCTCTTGCACGTCATTTGGATTTGTAGAACTCCTGTTGTGTGTGATTTAATGAACTATTCCTTGCATGTGAAACTTGAAACTTTCTATTAAGAATGTCTTTACTATTCAAAATCACGTTGTGATGCAAATAAACACTTAAGTTGATTAAGATAAGTTTAGGTGGAGGTTTTAGGCCCTTATCTGAGGAAGAACATCTTTATCTTAGGTTGTGCAAGTTAGGTGAGTTAATCTTGCTCTTTAGGAGAAAGATAAAGACATGGTTTAAAGTGATTTGAATAGAGCGTTGCACCTACTCGATCAACAAATGTTTAGTATTGTTTGTTACTTGCTGTTATTCATCCATCATGAGCATCATGTCCCTCTTATGCATTCATGATATTCATCTTGTGCATATACATGCAATAGGTGTACCGGAAGGAGTGACACTGTTGGAGTTCGAGGGACCGAGCGAGGAGCAGTAGCAGCAGCTAACACCGGAGGTTTAGGAGGTGCAGCTTTCAGGAGAAGTACCAGACGAGGTCGTTGTTGAGTGCCCGGACCATCGTCCGTGCAACTTTGTGAAAGGCAAGCCCCGGAGCATTATAAGTCTCCTAATTTCTGAAATGCAATTTGTCGGTGTCCGGAGCCGGGGGGGCCCTAGACCGATGAGTGAATTTGTGCTGCGTGCTCCCTAATCTGGATGGTGATGCAAAGAGAATACACACGGGGGTTTATCCTGGTTCGGGTGTAGAAGGCCCTACTTCCAGCAGGGGGGAGAGTATTGTATTTCCTTGCACCTAAGTGCTTGCGCAGGGGTTACAAGCTGTGAGAGAGGGAGTTGGTCCCAAGTCTCAAAGAAAGAGTACAATAGAATATTGCTTGAGATGTTGATCTCTGGAGTGCCGGGAGCTTTTGGATCCGTGGCCCGTTGTTTTTTCTTCTTCCCTTTGAGCACCCTCCACCCTCCTTTTTATAGTGAAGGCAGAGGGGTCCCTAAAACCCTTAGGCGATGCCTTAAAGGTGAAGGTTCAGTGGGTACTGTAGTGACGTGCCTTGGTAATGGACGGCCATCCCGTGGTATCGTGGTGACGTTGATGATGAGACGGTGAAAATGTCCGGGTCCTGTGTGAGTCGTGCGATCCCCTGTGTTGACGCACGGGTGACGTTCTTCTGTTTGACCGGCGGTGGTCGAGGCCAGGTCGGGGTGCTGTTGAGGGGGTCGACGAGGAATGGATAAGACTGAACCCCAGAAAACCTGGGTACGGTAGTTGTCATTACGTAAGTCGAGGGGGTGTCGAGCGGTAGAACAGTGCTCGACATGGTATAAATGGTGGTAGCCTTTTTATTGCCCATTCCAGTATGGGTAGTAAAAAGTGAGATTAGACGCAGGTGTTGTTCCCACGTCGGTGGTGCTGTAGCCACGTAGATGGGAGTGGTTGCATTGAATGCCTTGGCAGCGGGTTGGTGGACGGGTGTATTGAATGCTTTCCCAGTAATTCGGTTGGAGAGGGAGGGTCGACTGGCTCGACCCCGGGTCGTACGAATCGGAGATTTTCTGGGGTCGAGGCTCCTGGTCGAGCGAACCTCGTACGAGTCGGAACACGGTCGAGGGCGTCCCGTCTGCATACGCACGCGCCTTGGATCAGTGCATATGTGTAAGTGGGCCCCTGATTTGATTTTTTAGGGGGTTTTCTTGGGGCGTGGATGCCTCGGGGGTTTGTTTTCTTAATCGTTGGCTTTGGGTACCCCTATTTTAGGTATCCGATAGTAGCCCCCGAGACTTTGCATGAGTGGGGACACTCTTGCAGAGTTTCAGTGAGTTGTGAATTGGAGTCGTAGCATCGTTACTCCTCCGGTGGGTGCGTGCGAGTGCACCCGCCGGGTGTAGCCCCCGAGGCCTCAGAGGAGTAGATGAATCCTTTGAGGGCTTTTTTGGTATATTGTGCTGAGGGATGCCCTTGCGTTCGAGCCCCTGTGGCGCGCTTGATCCCTTTTCGGTCGAGGCAAGCTTTCTGCGGGCAAGCCCCCGAGCCCTACGCGCGTGGGGTCGATCAGGGTCTTGCCCGTCTTTTAATCATTCGACCCTTACACATTTGCTAGGTAAGGGGGGAGGGTTGTGACACTACCCCTGATGGGCGCGAGTGCCAACGATCCCTGGTGAGCTGCTAACGGGGAATTTGAGTTGGAGCTCGTGCCCCGTTCGATAGGGGTCAGCTGGTGGCCATTGGGGCGCTCTCTGGAAATGCTAAGGAGTCGTCGCGTGGATCTCGGTTCCGTTCATTGGGAGCCGAGGGCTCGATGCCAACCGTCGAGGGGATTCCACCACCGACCTCTCCTTTAGCCTCGAATATGTCCAAAGGCGTCTCGAGAAAACAGCTCAAGCCTTGGCCTGGGCATGCCCTCGGTCATCCCTAACTCTGTTTACTCGAGGGTAGCTATCGAACCCCGGTCGAGGGCCAGCTTTCGAACCCTCGAGGTATGAAGTGGGCTTGGAGCCCATGGTTCCTTTGCCTGGAAGTGTCCGTCCGTGAGGCTTCCTTCCCGCCCGTTGGGGCGTGACTTTTTAGGGAGGAAGTGGAAACGGTGCGGTAGTGGGCGGCGTGGCAGGCGGTTGGTGAGCGAACGGCTGACACGTGCCTACATATGCGGGTTTCGAGGGAGTGGTTAGGTGAGGGCAATAAATGCGGAAACTTTACTTGCCTTATCGTAGGGTCCGCCGGGTTATAAGTACAGGGCACAGGATTTCGTTCGTTCCCTCCTAGCCCTTCGCCTTCATCAGCCATTCTCCACCGCCACCACTTTTCTCTTGCCGCCGCCACCGTATTCCAACCCCTACGTCCATGGCGGGAAAGAGCGTCATCCTCCCTGCGAATCCGTGGATCCGATCATCGGTGACGAAGAAGAAGCTGCAGGAGCTTGTGCGCGATGGTCTCCTACGCCCAAGGAGCAGCCGGGATCAGCCAGAGTGGAGGGTGCCGCTGACCGACCACCAGGAGCCGACACCGCTGGAAGGCTACGTGGTCTGCTTCGTTGCTTTCCACGAGAGAGGATTCGGGGTGCCGTCGAGTTGATGCATGCGGGCGATCCCGCATTACTACAGGGTGGAGCTGCATCATCTCGCCCCCAACTTGATCTCGCAGGCCACCATTTTTACGGCTATCTGCGAGGGGTATTTGGGGATCGAGCCCCATTGGAAGTTGTGGCTCCACCTCTTTAAGGCGGAGCACTTCACCAAGAGCGCGGGGGAGAAGGGAGTGCGATGGGCGGTGAATGCCGAAAGCTGCACCATCCAGGTGCGGTCAGGTCGAGGTGAGCTGTACATCCCGGCGCAGCTCATTTCATCGAACAGCGGGTGGCACGATGGCTGGTTCTACCTGCGGAACGACGATGACAAGCTGCCGCGCTTCTCCAGCCAGGTGCTGATGTCCCAGAAGGAGAACTGGGCGTATGGCTCCGTTCGTGCGGTCTGACCGCGGGCATGGTAGCCGCTGCGTTCCACCGCCGGAGGGTCCTGCCCCTGATGCAGCGTCGACTGCGCCTGGATGAGATGAAGCCTGGCGCCTCATTGGAGGGAAGCCAGATGTCACACGAGACCCTCTCCCTTGACGAGGTCGTCCGGCGTGCCCGGTGGGTGGTGGGCGGCTTCAAGCATGAGGACATTGACAAGGTCCCGATGCGGCCTAGCTAGGGATTCGAGCCCCTGGTAAGTGTTGTTTTGCTGGCCTCATTCCCCTTTTCCTCCTGGTTTTGTTAATTTAGCCAGTTGAGGCTTTTTGCGCAGGATATGTCAGCGGTCAAGGACTCGCCGCCGCCGGTCCCGGAGGACCGCACGGCTCGACAGGTGAGATGCCTCACCGCTGCTCAGCAGAAAAAGGAAAAAGATGCCACAAAGAAGCGGTAGAATAAGAAGCTCCTCGAGCGCGAGGCGTTGAATAAGCGTCGTCGCCAGCAGAGGCTCGAGGACCTCCCTAATTAGGAATCCCCGTCCGAGACGGTTTTGGGGGAGGAGGATGACGATAGTGGTGATGATGACGTCGAGTCACGGTATGATACCGTGACTTTCCTCACACACCTCCCTAACGTACGGTCCCTGCAGGGGCCCGTCGGTGGGGGGTCGACTTCACAGGCGTCGAGACCGGCCTCATCGCCCGTCGAGGGGGAGGAGCGAGAGGAAAGGTGGGCCCACAAGGAGCCTTCAGAGAGGAGATCCACCGAGCCTGGGGTGCCATCGTCGAGTGTGAGGACTCGGGGTCAGGCGGCCTCACTAGCTCAGAGGACCCCGGAAGCCTCGTCAGCCCAGGCTGCAAAGGGCTCTGGGTCGACAAGAGGGTCGACGGAGGGTCCATCGCAGAAGCCCCCGAGCGGTTCAGGGAAATCAGGGGGAAAGCCCCTGGTTCCCATGTCTGGGTAAGTACTTTGTGCTTTCTTTCCGACGAGTTTGTTTGTTTCTCGTTCTGATGCAGTTGTTTGTTGTGCAGTCGTAAGCGTAAGGCAAAGCCGGCAGCTCCTTCTCTCGCCAAGACGCTCAAGACGGGTGCTACCCTGATGATGCGGACACCGGCCGACGACGCCGCTTGGGTCGCAAAGTGTCAGGCTGCCACGGAGCGGCTCAAGGCGAAAGAGGCCGCTGCCAAGGTTGGTACGAGCGCTCAGAAGGGCGCCGGAGCTAGAGACATGGCTCAGCCAGAGCTGGTCGAGGCGGCTCCGGGCGCTACCAGGCTCGACCGGCCTGGAGGCGACGGACAAGAGCTGGGGTCGACCACAATGGCCCTGAGGGCCGTTGAGGCCGACAAGGAAGCAACATCTGCCCGTAAAGCCGAGCGAGCAGATGTCAAGAAGACAGAAGAGGTGGTGGTGGAGGCCCCGTAGGATGCAGGGAAAAGGCAGCCGGAGCTGCCGACGGAGCGGAAGGAGCCGCAGTAGACGCAGAAGCTGCAAGAGCAGCCACCGGAGCCACAGCCAGGGAGGCCAGTAACCGAGGCGGGGCAGGAGGTAGCCATTCCAGTGCCCCACACGCAAGTGGAGGTGCTGGCTAGCGGGAGGCCACTTCCTCCCCCAGGGCCGATGTCGACCGTGATCGCCCTGGCTTCTGACGACACCCCTTCTGATAAGGGGAAGCAAAAGGCAGACGTCGAGATGGTCGACACCTCGGATCGGCCCAGGGCTTCCGCGGTGTTAGGGGACGATGCAGCAGGAACGTCGACTGCGTGGCCCGACTTTGCGGAGCTGGCGCTGGCACGGGCGGAGGAGCTCCCGCGCTGGGGTCGCTCGCCCCTCGAGTTCAAGGATGCGGCCAATCCTGATGCCAAGCCCTTCTTTGCCCTCGACGACCAGGATGAGATGAAGTACTAGGAGTACGTCGAGGGGCTACGCAAGCACTCCGTGCAGTCGCTGCGGATGGTCACGGAGACCCTAGCCCGGCACATGTCGGGGGCCTTTGAGGTAAATCGTGTTCGTCTTGATGCTTCATTTTGGCTCGACCCCTTTCTTCTCTTGGTTCTGATGTCATCGTTAATCATGTCCAGGAGCTCAAGGAGCGATCGCGCCGCAAATCGCTATTCGTTCGCCATGAGAGTGGCGTATGGGTGGCTTTTCCGCGTCAACGGGCTCTGGTCGAGGAGGCTCATGAGCGGCTGTCCAAGAAGAGCGCCGAGGTAGACGAGCTTCGTGTCGTCACTTTGGGGCTTAAGGAGGAGGCGGAGCAGGCTCGGGATGCTACGGCCAAGGCGTGTGAAGACGCGACCAAGGCTCAAGAGGAGGTGGCCAAGGCCCGCGAGGACGTTGCGCCGCTATTGGCGCGAGTGAAGGAGCTCGAGGATGGCATTGCTCTTGTCAGCGGTCAGCGCGATGCCCTCAACGTGCAGATTGGGCAGGCGTCCTCCTACGTCGGGACCTTGACCGAGGAGGTCAATACGCTGAAGGAGACCGTCCGGGAAAGGAACGAGGCCCTCTCAGGCACCGGTCGAGAGATCGAGACAGCTGAGGGCGTCTGTCCACGACAAGGTCGAGGCTCTTCGAGCGGCCAAGAAGATGAATGGAGAGCTGCATGATTAGATAGTGGGCTAGTAGACCCATGCTGAGGGTAAACTCTAGTCCACCTCTGACCTTAGAGCTTTTTATGTTTTTGCTGACTTGATCTTGTGATTCAGAATTGGAGAATCAACAGCGCGAGGCCCAGGCGACGTCATCCTCCTTCCAAGCCCTCCTTGAGGCTAAGGTGGGACAGACCTAGCTGCTCCAAGGTGCCATTACTGTGGTGTGCGACAATCTGGGGGTCGAGCCTGACGCCAACACTGAGGGGGATGCTCCGGGGAACTGTTTCGTACGGCGGATGATGGCGTTGGGCAGCCTCGTACGTGAGAAGGTGCGGGGCGCGCTGCACCATGGCGTGAAGAGGGCCCTAGCGGTCGCCCGGTCCGGCTTTGAGTACGCCATGGGCTTCGTCGCCAATGGCTTCACCGCCGACCCGACCAAGACAGAGGAGGAGAACGAGGTGGCCTGCCTGGGGCTGATCAATGCTGCAGAAGAGCCTGGGGGGTCAACTCGCAAGGCTGTTCGAGGATGAGGTGCTTCCGCGCGCTGATGATGAGGGCCTGTGAGCCACATCTGGGCATGAAGGCCCATGTAAAAAGTTAGTTTTCGATCATGACTAGTACTGTCGTGGCCCCGGGGGCCTTAAAACATTTAGTCGTAAACGTGTACTAAATGCCTCGTTTCGTTTGAGTCTTTCATTCCTTTTTTGCTCGAGTCGTGTTCTTACACGGTCTTCCTGGCGCGCGGTGGCACCCCTTGGTGCGGAGTGTGAGCTGAGATACCGTAGCCTGGAGGCATAGGTGGTCTTGAGGCTCGACAGCCCCTTGTCCTTGGGTGGCCTCACAGCCTCGTCGACTATGTAAGAACTCACATCGAAACATATAGGAATGTCGACTTTTGCAAAATCGTACGCTTTTACTAGGTCTTCTTAGCGCGCGGTCACACCCCTTGGCGTGGGGAGTGAGTGGAGGTATCGTTAGCGTGGGCGCGTGGGCGATCTCACGGCTCGACAGCCCTTGAGCCTTAGGGTGTTACCGCGGCTTCGTTGGCCATGTAAAAGCTTTTTTTTTGAAAAAACGTGAGTTTTTTAGGGACAGGGGGTTCCCCCCTTGCTAGCCCCCGAGGGAGGTTTGACTCTGTGAAAACAGGGTCGAGCCTACCTACTTTTATAAAGGAATGCTTTGAACACAAATGTACTTTTTTTCATTCATGGTACTGAGAAAGAAAGTACAAAGCCTCGAGGCTTCTAAGGGTAAAAGCGATGTAGCTGTTCAATGTTTCATGCGTTGGTGAAGATTTCGCCTTTATCGTTTGATAGTTTGTACGTCCCGGGCTTCAATACTTCTGCAATGATGTAAGGGCCTTCCCATGGCGGGGTGAGCTTGTGTCATCCCTTGTTGCTCTGGCTTCGCCGAAGCACCAAGTCACCAACATGGAGGTCTCGACTGCGTACGTGTCTGTCATGATATCATCGAAGACTCTGCTAGTATCTTGCAAAGTGTAGTGAAGCCATATCTCGAGCTTCCTCGAGATGGTCGAGGGCGTTCTCCCTTGCGGCATCATTGCCTTGTTCGTTGTAGGCTTTAAGCCTAGGGGATCCATACTCCAAGTCGGTAGGAAGCACGGCCTCAGACCCATAAACCAAGAAGAACGGAGTGAACTTCGTAGCTCGACTCGGCGTTGTTCTTAGGCTCCATAGGACCGAGGGGAGCTCGGCAGTCCATTTCTTACCATGTTTGTTTAGTTCATCAAAGATTCTCGGCTTGAGGCCTTGTAAAACCATACCGTTGGCACGCTCTACTTGCCCATTTGTCTTTGGATGGGCTACGGCTGACCAGAGCACAGGGATGTGTTGGTTGTCACAGAAATCCAAAAACTTCTTGCCAGTGAACTGGGTGCCATTGTCCGTGATAATGCAGTTAGGAACCCCAAAGCGATGGATGATGTTGGTGAAGAACAGCACGGCTTGCTCGGACCTGATGCTGGTGATGGGACAGGCCTCGATCCACTTGGAAAACTTGTCGACGGCAACAAGCAAGTGGGTGAAGCCCCCCGTCGTTCTCTTTAGGGGTCCGACCAAGTCGAGCCCCCAAACAGCGAACGGCCATGTGATGGGGATGGTTTGCAGGGCATGAGCTGGGAGATGGGTTTGCCTTGCATAGTACTGGCATCCTTTGTAGGAGCGCACCTGTAACACCCCTGGGTGTTAAGCATGCATTATCATTCAAAGCATAAGCATTCAACATCATTGCATGATTAGCATTTTTTTGAATTGTAGCTCTTTCAAATTTAATGTGAAAAACAAATAAATGGGAACCCTAATTTTGATATAAGTGTTAAAAAGATGGTGAACTTTTGATAAGTAGCAATTTTAAATAATCTAGAATAAATCAACTTGATTATTGGAGCAAATTTTGAATTCAAGTTTTCCTCAAATTCTGTTTTAAAAATATTCTAAATAAATGAGTTTTTGATTTTAAATTAGCTTTAAATCCCAAATTCAAAATCTATTGAGAATTTTGAAAAGTGCTCTATATGAAAGTTGTAGAGAATAAAATTTGGAGCAACTTTTATTTTGGGCCAAAATTCTGAAAACCTCTTTTTCATCTCCTAATGCAATTTTGAAACAAAGAAATAATCTGGAAAATATTTTGAAAAAAAGAAAAATCAGATTTTCGCCTTAGTGGGCTTCGGCTTCCCTTTCGGCCCAGCTTCGCTGGCGGCCCGGCCCGCGCCCGCGTCGTCTCCCTCCCGCCCCCGCGCGCGCGCGCCCGCGCGTGGCGTCGTGGCGCCGCGGCAGCGCTCGGTCGCCGCGTGTCCGTACGCCGTCGAAGCCGCACGACACGCGCCCCTGTGGCCCCCGCAGCGTCCGCGCCCGCTTACCCCCTCTCCGCGCGCTCGTCCTCCTCGGTTGCTCCCTCCATTCTCCCCCTCGCCCGCCCGCAGCAGCAGCAGAGCTCCGCCTTGCCATCGCCGGCTCCCGAGCTCCGCAACCGCCTTAGCCGCCGCTCCGGCTCACCGCCTCCGCCTCCGTCTTCGCCCTCGCTGCGCCTTGTCGTTGCGCATCCGGTGCTCACCACAGCCCGCCAGGATTCAGCCTCCATCCGCGGTAATGGCTCGCCGGAGTTCCGGCCGAGCTCACCGGAGCGACCCGCTCCGTGGGCCGCACACCTCCACGCCACTTCTCGCCCACTTCTCGAGCGCACGAGCACCGCACTTGCACCACTAGTCTCACTGACCTCACCGCGCGGCTCCTCTCGGTCGGAGTTGGCCGGCCGACGGCATCCCGCGCCACCGAGCCGCCATGCACGCCGGCGAGCTCGATGCTGAGCTCGTCTGGCCACCCACTAGGCACCACTGGGTTCGCATCGATGAGAGGAGCACGATGGTGCCCTCCCCGTCGTCGGAGGACTCGCCGGCGGCGAGATCCCGGCGGTCCACACCGCCTCTGGTCGACTACGGCTGACGGGTGGGCCCGTCTGACCCATGGGTCCCGCCTGTCTGTCTCAGCGTTTCGGTTCCGGGTGTCACAGCGGGGTGCACGTAGCGTTTAAAGCTGGTTTTGATTTTTGGTTTTAAAGAAATTGATTTCCAGAAAATCTGAAAAAGGCTTCCAAAAATTGTATCTCAAGATTTTTAGCTCCAAAAATCATGAAACAAATTTTGAAATGTTCCACTTGAATAGATCTACAGTTTAAAAATATCTCATGTTATTTTTGTAACACTTTGCTGTGCAATTTTATTTAATTGCTATAAATGCTAATATCTTAGAAAAAGTGTAGTAAATAAAATAATAAAGGGAAAAATGTGATTCTTGTGGCATTAATCTTTATTTGTGATGTACTTTATAGGAAAAATATTAGTGAAGCATGTCCTGTGAGAAATTTTTGAAGTGTAGTTCAAATGCTTTTAATTGATAATCCTTGTTATTTTAGTAGAGAGCTAAGTTTGTGTAGAACATACATGTGATAATTTTTGTAGTATGTTAGTTTACTGTTGGTAACATAGGAAAAATGTGAAATCTGTTGTTTGATACTTTTTCTAGTACAAAATAGTTTCATGCTCATATTTAGGCTATAACTTGTTTATTTTGTACAGGCAGTTTTACATATGCAATTCTCATGAAAATTTAGTAGTAGGTTAGCTAGGGTAAGAGTAATCTACTGTAATTTTGTAGATTTTTTTATCTACACCAGAGATAGGTGTTGCTGTGTAACCCTAGCTAAATAGGGAATAAAAGATTATTCTTTGTGAGAAATTGAGAGAAATAAAATATGTTTGGTGTATCTTTGAAGCATCATTATGCCTTGCTGATGTTGTGGTTGAGTTAGGTTTGTAAGGTTTGGTCATTTAAGTTCACTTGCTTGTGTAAGGTGCATGATAATTAGTGGAACCGCAATGTGCATACTTTAGGGTACATGTTCTTGGATGACGTGGACTACCTGGTAGAAGATGAAGTTTTATCTTAACTGCTCATTCCATGTGCTCATCTGCATCTCATGTCATCAAAGCACTCCACCATAGTCCTATGCATCATTCGCATATTTACTTATGCAACTGCATCATACAGGATCGCAGGAGGAGTCGCAGGCAGCAGTACCGGAGGAGCAGGCTTGGACGGATCAGCAGGAACCCCAGGCACAGGAGGTGCCCGAGGAGGAAGAGTCAGGCGAGGAACTGCCAGAGTGCGTCGATCACCACCCTAGTTCGTTCGAAAGAGGCAAGCCCCGGAGCATTTTAAGTCTCCTAATTTATAAAAAGTATTCTTTATTATATGAGTTGTAGTTATATATTGTTGCATTAAGTTATAGGAGTTGAGTGAAACCGTTGTTGCATTATTACCTTGGCCACCGGATTATCTTTTACCCTGTTAGGTCAGGATCGAGTAAATTGCTTAGCCATGCTTAGACCGGTAGAAGTCGGGTGATTTCCTGTCACCTGCGAGTTATAGGTGGATACCGGGTTATGGTTAGCTGCAATTGTGATCATGAATAATAACCAAGTATTGATGGATAAACGGAGACCGAGCGGAGTCTTATAGGGTTTTGGACTATAGTGATTCCGTCTGTGTCGGTTAAGGACCGATCGTTGCTCGTCCCTCTTGTCATGTTGAACGCATGCCTCACATTTAGCTGGCCAAATAAAGTACCTTTCGACCGCGAAGCTAGCGACACTTTTTGAGCCGGGATAAACTCGGGTTGGCAGACTGGTGTTGAAGGGGGTGTACGGGGACGCGAAGAGTGAGCCCAAGGTGCGTCCTGGCAGTCGGGCGGTCCCTGGGTAGTGCGATCCATGATTGTTATCCCGCGGCTTCTCGGAAAGTGTCATTGGTGATCTACGTGACCCTGACGGGGGAAACATGGTTTGTGTGAGGAATAAATCTCCAGCTGGATAGGAATTCGATTCGAATCGCCGTCGCTCCCGGTTAGTGAGCACTTGACTCGAGCTATGGCATCGTAGTATTAATAATGGAACACGGATGGTTATGTGGATAATGTTGGAAAGGCTAAACCTGAGATGGTAATCTTTGATGTTGATGGTTAATCAAGTGTTTGTTCTAGTCATAGGTGCTTAATTAGCATGAATAGGTTATCCTAAAAATGATGCTAAAAGTACTTATCCTTAGTCATTCATAAAAACTTGTGCTTTTCGCAAAGGAGTCAAGCCAATCCACTATATAAAGCCTTGCATGCTCCTTGGTGTCATGTTATTTCTGGTTTATGACGGGTAAGTCTAGCTGAGTACATTCTCGTACTCAGGGCGTTGTTCACATTGTTGTTGCAGATGGTCAGATGTACTACGGGTACTGCTCCAACTGTCTGTATCCGGCGATGGGTGCCAACTAGGACCTTGGGCAAGGGTCTTTCTGTTTGTCTCATCTACTGCTTTTGTGGACCATGACTATCGACTGGCACTGTAACTAAACTAAGTGTGTGTGCATAAAACTATTTGCTTCCGCTACTTTATGTTGAAATATGTTGTAATAACTTTTATTTCCGAACTCCGATGTATCCTACCTTTATGATCAGATTTATGTATCGTGTGAACTGTGGCTGCTAAATCAGTACGATCTTGGTTGTATGTTAGTGGTTTGAAATCCTTCGTGATTTCACGGAATCTCGAGTTATACGGGCTTAAGTTGGTTAAATTAATCGCCTCGGTGGAAGATTTTCTTACTTAATCTCGTATAATTACGTTGATCCGTTACAGCTGGTATCGGAGCATGGTTTAGCATGTTACTATTCACATGAGTATTTAAAAATAAAACTGTGTTTTCAAATAAGCTTTTGAACTTAAAAGTGTGCCAGTGGTCATATCCTTTATGCCCGATAAGGACTCTAGGTGGCTTAATTAAGTACTAACTTGGGGGTTTGCATCATATTTTAAATTTCGTCGCTCATACGGCGTGCTATGGTATGAGTGCCATTCACTTGAGTGGTAATGTATGGATCATTTACCTCTACGCCTTGGTAAGTGAGAGTTGTGAGTGCATGGTCGGATACACTGCCGATCTAGGGGAGTGCTTATGTGATACCGAAATACTTACGTGCCCTGCGCATGTTCGTATGAGGGTATCCAAATTGTGGGGAATTCCGTCATGCAGTGACGATGCCGTCAATAGGACGACGATTTGGGTAGTTGTTACCGTTATACTCGTATCTGGGGATGCGTGTAGAGCGAGTAACTTACTTTACTGCTTTCTGCATGTTTTCATACTGTGAGGTTTGGGCTGAAGTGAGTTTCTGCAGGTACATAACAACACTTTCGAGTAGTACGTATTAGTTACGTTACAAGAGATCGTTGTATGCCACCGTTTATTCCGTTAGTAGTTATTAGTTTTCTAAGTTTGTGAGGACGTACTGAACGTGCATGCATCATGTTGTGCATTTCATTCATGGCACTGTTCCTCCCCTTATAAGTTGATTATCTCATTTCGATAAAAATGCCAACTTAAAAAAAATCTGTTCTCACCACGGTAATAAAAATTTTTGCTACAGATGGCACGTACCAAGCAGACCGCTCGCAAGTCCACCGGCAGAGCTCCCCGTCATCAGCTTGCTCCGCGCACTCGCCAGCGTCACACTTTTCTTGGAGAGTTTGGGATGCCTACACTCTTGTGGAGAGTGCTCAGCTATGTAGGCTATCATGATGGGATGGAGCCCCGCTACTTTTGGTCAAATGAGCGGTTGGGTGAAGGACTTTTGGTGACTGTGGAGGCAGTAGTTCGTCCCCGAGGTGATGGTTCTGAGTGGACCGGTTGGCGTTTTGAGTCAACTGGCAGGACCCCTGAAGAAGCCGCTGAGAGGGCAGCCTTTGGGATCCTGAGGGATATCATGGATCGCTTTCCTCAGGAGTTGGCAGCAACTATAGTGGGAGTCTTTCCGAGGGGCAACCCCTCCACTGACTCGTGGCAGCAGGCAAGAGGAAGGTCTCTGGAGATTAGCGCAGCAGAGGCACAGAACAGTGACAACCCCGCTATGAGTGCCATGTTCGCAGTGATGAGGGCCTTCGATGGAGTGGAAGGTAGTCTGAGATGTGTTTCTAGTGCTCTTGGTCAGGCTCGTGATGACCGTCGTCAGCTTCAGAGAGATCACGATGCCGAGATTGAGAGGCTCACTGCTGAGATGGCTCAGTTGACTCGTCAGAGAGATCAGGCTACCCAGAGGACTGTAGTTTTTGAGGGAGATGTACGTGCCCTGAGAGAGCAGCTTGGACGACTGACCACCGCCGACAGGAATGCTGAGAGCATGTTGGCTCATGTGCTCCATCAGAGGAATGAAGCCTGGTCCGCCGAGAATGTGTTGAGAGCGAGACAGTTTGAGCTCGAGCAGCGACTGGCTGATGCAGAAGAGTACAACGATAACTTGCATGAAGAGGTCCATAGGCTGAACAATCAGCTTAACCCTTATGACCTTCCTGGCGCGGCAGAGATGGATTTGGATGCAGACGAAGATCCTGAAGAGCCTGTGGCGCCAGCTGAGGAGCACGACGACGCTGCAGTTGGCGACAACGCCAACGTCTCTGACCTAGATAGCGACCACGATGAGTAGGCTAGTAGTTGTTGCACTAGCTACTAGGTTCCGTTTGCATGATCTTTTGCTTGTTGGCACTTTGGACATGTAATAATGAGTAGAAAGACTAAAGCTTGATGTAAGGTTGGAAAGTTTGGATGTGTTTGTGGCGGTATCCGAACGTCAAAAGTCCAGTGTATGTATGCTGGCAACTTGGTTGTAATGGACACGATGTGTGTGCTTTAAGTAATATAATTAGTAATGTTGTGTTAATTGGAATGACTTATTGTGCCCCTGTTTTATTGTATGAATTTATTCTCTCCAGTGAATTCAGTTCGGCATGATTTTTCATTCGGTCGTGATTCCTACAACATCACCTAATAATTACTGTTGCTGAAACATGCAGATGCCGAACACTCATCGTACCGTGTATGGTACCGCTGAGGCTGGTGGAAGTGCAGCTGCTAATGATGATCGAGATCCACCACCGCCTCCTCCACCTTACACTGCGGAACAGTTTTTCGCCCACTTCCTGGGAAGCCAACGCAACATGGAGAGCATGCAACAGAATATGGAAGCGGCGCTGCGCAGTATCGCAGATAATACCCGTCGGGGGATAAACCCGGGGGGTCACGAAGCAAATCAGTATAGCAGTTTCAAGGACTTCATGGATACTCGTCCACCGATCTTCAAGGAAGCCGCAGAACCTTTAGATGCAGAAGAGTGGATTAATACGATGGAAGATAAGTTTCGTGTCTTGAGAATGACTGAAGTGTTGAAGACTGAGTATGCAGCTCATCAGCTTCAAGGTCCGGCAGGTATGTGGTGGAAGCATCACCGCACCACTTTTCCTCCCCACGCCCATATCTCTTGGAGGGAGTTCACTGAAGCCTTCCGTGGAACATACATTCCACCTGGTTTGACCGAGATGAAGCTTGGGGAATTCCTGGCATTAAATCAAGGCACGAAGACTGTGACTCAATATCTGCATGCCTTCAATAACCTGAGCCGTTATGCTCCGGACATGGTGGATACTGATGCCAAGAAGATCGCTAGTTTTAAGAGAGGCCTGAGTCCCAAGATGATGAAACATGTGGGTACAAACATGAGGACTAATTTCAACGACTTTCGTTAGTGACTGTTTGAAGCAAGAGAAGAACAACCATGTGTATGCTGCTTCCAAGATCCGTAAGAGGGCTTTCGAGTCGGGTTCATCTCAGTCCAGGACCCCAGTAGCCAACCGCCCAGCTTATCGATCGCTTGCCCCAGGTGCAAGGTTTAGGCCACCGCAAAGGAAGAATCAGAATGCTCAGCCACCCCAGAGGAACCAGAAGCCATTCAAGATGGCATTACCTCAGGCGAAGACAGGACAAGGCAGTTCATCTGGAACTGTGGCTCAAGTGAAGGGACCGTGCTTCAACTGCAACCAACCCGGGCACTTTGCAAAGTTTTGTCCCTACCCTAAGAAGCAGCAAACGCAATATCAAGCTCGTGTGCACCACACCACCGTAGATGACATCCCTGAAGGAGAACCTGTGACAGCTGGTATGTTTTCTATCAACAATCATCCTGCAGTAGTTTTGTTTGATTCCGGATCATCTCATTCCTTTGTAAGTCAAGCTTTTGTTAAGAGGCATGAGCAAAAGATAGTTGAATTGGAATGTGCATATAAAATCAGTTCAGCTGGGGCTGATCTGTTGACTAATCAGATTGTTCAGGGAGTAACCCTAAACATAGCAAACCGGCGATATGAACTTAACCTGATAGTCATGCCAGGGTTAGTTTTGGATGTGATCATGGGTATGAACTGGATGAATCAAATGAGAGTTGTAATTGATTTTGGAGGAAGGAGTATCTCTCTTAAGGAACCCAGTGGGGAAGGCACCTTTCGGGTGGTCCTACCTCGAAAGGTAGACCTAGCTAGCACATCTTGTGCGATTCAAGCTACCTTGCTAGCCCAGATTCCAGTGGTCTGTGAGTTTCCAGATGTGTTTCCAGAGGAGTTACCTGGACTTCCACCAGACCGAGATGTTGAGTTTGCCATTGAGTTAATTCCAGGAACAGCACCGATCTCAAGAAGGCCGTATCGGATGCCTCCCAATGAGTTAGCAGAATTGAAGAAGCAACTTCAGGACTTGCTAAAGAAAGGGTTGATTCGTCCCAGCTCGTCTGAATGGGGATGCCCCGCTCTGTTTGTGAAAAAGAAAAAGGATAACTCCTTACGCATGTGCGTGGATTATCGGCCACTGAATGCAGTGACAATTAAAAACAAGTATCCTCTTCCTCGGATTGATATCTTGTTTGACCAATTGTCCAAAGCCAAGGTGTTCTCTAAAATAGATTTGAGATCAAGGTACCACCAGATAAAGATTAGGCCACAAGATGTGCCTAAGACTGCGTTCTCTACCAGATATGGTTTGTACGAGTATCTTGTCATGTCCTTCGGATTGACAAATGCTCCTGCATACTTTATGTACCTGATGAATTTGGTTTTCATGCCCGAGTTGGACAAGTTTGTGATAGTGTTCATTGATGACATACTAATATATTCAGAAAATGAAGAAGAACATGCGGAACACCTCAGGATAGTCTTGACTAGACTCAGGAGACATCGACTGTATGCTAAGTTCAGCAAGTGTGAGTTCTGGCTTAGGACAGTTCCTTTTCTCGGCCACGTGTTGTCTGAGAATGGCATTTCTGTAGACCCTGGTAAGGTACAAGAAGTTATGAGCTGGAAGTCACCAATTTCAGTTAACGAAGTTCGCAGTTTCCTTGGTTTAGCCGGTTACTACCGTCGCTTCATACCAGATTTCTCGAAGATTGCCAAACCAATGACAAGCCTGTTACAGAAGGATCAGAAGTTTGTATGGACAAAGGAGTGCGAAGCAGCTTTCTGTACCTTGCGGAAGTTGTTGACCACTGCTCCTGTTCTGGCCCAACCAGATATAGAAAAGCCATTTGATGTTTTCTGTGACGCATCCAAGAATGGGTTAGGATGTGTGCTAATGCAAAATGGAAAAGTCATTGCTTACGCCTCACGACAATTGAGGAAGCATGAAGTTAACTATCCTACACATGATTTAGAGCTTGCAGCAGCGGTGCATGCTCTAAAGATTTGGAGGCACTACCTGTTGGGTAATGTGTGTAATATCTTCACAGATCATAAGAGTCTCAAATACATCTTTACCCAATCTGAGTTGAACATGCGACAGAGGAGATGGTTAGAGTTGATAAAGGACTATAATCTGAACGTGCACTATCACCCTGGAAAGGCTAATGTAGTAGCAGATGCACTGAGCAGAAAATCCCATGCTATTGATGTGCAACCGTTGTTTGAAGAAGGGTTCAATTTGTTACATCCTGCTGTGTTGCATAATATTCAGGTCAGTTGTACTCTGGAAAGCCAGATCATTGATGGTCAGAAAACAGATAAGGGAATCTTTCATATCAAAGAAAAGATGAAGAGAGAACCCACCAAACACTTTCGATTGGATGACCAAGGAGTGTTGTGGTTCAAGGATCGCCTGGTAGTACCTAAGGATAGAGAGCTTAAGAACAAGTTGATGGATGAGGCCCATTGTTCTAAGTTATCTATTCACCCCGGAAGTAGTAAAATGTACCAAGATTTGCGACCCTGTTATTGGTGGACTAAGATGAAAAAGGAAATTGCAGCATACGTTGCTCGTTGCGACATGTGTTGTAGAGTTAAAGCTCTTCACATGAGACCTGCAGGACTTCTGCAACCTTTGTCGGTACCCGATTGGAAGTGGGATGATATAAGTATGGACTTTATCACTGGTCTCCCCACCACACAAAAGGGCCATGATTCTATTTGGGTAATAGTAGATCGTCTCACCAAGACAGCTCACTTTCTGCCAGTTAAGACGACATTCCGACCACCTCAATATGCAGAGAAGTACATTGCCGAGATTGTCCGATTGCACGGGATACCAAAAACGATTGTGTCCGATCGTGGTTCGCAGTTTACCTCTCACTTTTGGGAACATCTGCATCAAGGTTTGGGTACTAGTTTGATTCGTAGCACGGCTTACCACCCACAGACTGATGGGCAGACAGAAAGAGTTAATGCGGTACTAGAAGATATGCTTAGAGCTTGTGTACTATCATCCAGAGGCTCATGGGAATCCTGGTTACCGTTGGCAGAATTCGCTTACAACAACAGTTACCAAGAGAGTATCAAGATGGCACCTTTTGAAGCCTTGTATGGCAGGAAGTGCAGGACACCGTTAAATTGGGTAGAGCCTGGAGAAAGAAGGTTTTATGGAATTGATTTTGTGGATGAGGCAGAGAAAAAGGTCCGTGTTATCCAACAAAACATGCAAGCTGCACAGTCTCGTCAGAAGAGTTATGCAGACAAGAGAAGAAGAACATTGGATTTCCAAGTGGGTGACTATGTCTATTTGAAGGTTACCCCAATGAAGAAGAAACGGTTTGGAATCAAGAAGAAACTGTCTGCGAGATATATAGGACCTTACCAGATCATAGAGAAAAAGGGTCCCGTGGCATACAAGTTGCAGTTACCAGAAGAGATGAGTTCGATCTTTCCCGTTTTTCACGTATCCCAACTGAAGAAGTGTCTGCGTGTTCCAGAGGAGAGGATAGAACCTCAGGGCATTCGGATCAAGGCAGACTTGGAGTATCGCGAGCAACCGGTTCGAGTCCTGGATACTAAGGACCGAGTCACTCGAAATAAAGTGGTCACAACCTACAAGATTCAATGGAGCCACCATGATGAGAGCGATGCTTCTTGGGAAATGGGAGAATATCTTCAAACCGCGTATAAAGCTTTTTACGATAAGTGGTTCGTAACTCAAAATCTCGGGACGAGATTCTTATAAGGGGGGAGGGCTGTAACACCCCTGGGTGTTAAGCATGCATTATCATTCAAAGCATAAGCATTCAACATCATTGCATGATTAGCATTTTTTTGAATTGTAGCTCTTTCAAATTTAATGTGAAAAACAAATAAATGGGAACCCTAATTTTGATATAAGTGTTAAAAAGATGGTGAACTTTTGATAAGTAGCAATTTTAAATAATCTAGAATAAATCAACTTGATTATTGGAGCAAATTTTGAATTCAAGTTTTCCTCAAATTCTGTTTTAAAAATATTCTAAATAAATGAGTTTTTGATTTTAAATTAGCTTTAAATCCCAAATTCAAAATCTATTGAGAATTTTGAAAAGTGCTCTATATGAAAGTTGTAGAGAATAAAATTTGGAGCAACTTTTATTTTGGGCCAAAATTCTGAAAACCTCTTTTTCATCTCCTAATGCAATTTTGAAACAAAGAAATAATCTGGAAAATATTTTGAAAAAAAGAAAAATCAGATTTTCGCCTTAGTGGGCTTCGGCTTCCCTTTCGGCCCAGCTTCGCTGGCGGCCCGGCCCGCGCCCGCGTCGTCTCCCTCCCGCCCCCGCGCGCGCGCCCGCGCGTGGCGTCGTGGCGCCGCGGCAGCGCTCGGTCGCCGCGTGTCCGTACGCCGTCGAAGCCGCACGACACGCGCCCCTGTGGCCCCCGCAGCGTCCGCGCCCGCTTACCGCCCCTCCGCGCGCTCGTCCTCCTCGGTTGCTCCCTCCATTCTCCCCCTCGCCCGCCCGCAGCAGCAGCAGCAGAGCTCCGCCTTGCCATCGCCGGCTCCCGAGCTCCGCAACCGCCTTAGCCGCCGCTCCGGCTCACCGCCTCTGCCTCCGTCTTCGCCCTCGCTGCGCCTTGTCGTTGCGCATCCGGTGCTCGCCACATCCCGCCAGGATTCGGCCTCCATCCGCGGTAATGGCTCGCCGGAGTTCCGGCCGAGCTCACCGGAGCGACTCGCTCCGTGGGCCGCACACCTCCACGCCACTTCTCGCCCACTTCTAGAGCGCACGAGCACCGCACTTGCACCACGAGTCTCACTGACCTCACCGCGCGGCTCCTCTCGGTTGGAGTTGGCCGGCCGACGGCATCCCGCGCCACCGAGCCGCCATGCACGCCGGCGAGCTCGATGCCGAGCTCGTCTGGCCACCCACTAGGCACCACTGGGTTCGCATCGATGAGAGGAGCACGATGGTGCCCTCCCCGTCGTCGGAGGACTCGCCGGCGGCGAGATCCCGGCGGTCCACACCGCCTCTGGTCGACTACGGCTGACGGGTGGGCCCGTCTGACCCATGGGTCCCGCCTGTCTGTCTCAGCGTTTCGGTTCCGGGTGTCACAGCGGGGTGCACGTAGCGTTTAAAGCCGGTTTTGATTTTCGGTTTTAAAGAAATTGATTTCTAGAAAATCTGAAAAAGGCTTCCAAAAATTATATCTCAAGATTTTTAGCTCCAAAAATCATGAAACAAATTTTGAAATGTTCCTCTTGAATAGATCTACAGTTTAAAAATATCTCATGTTATTTTTGTAACACTTTGCTGTGCAATTTTATTTAATTGCTATAAATGCTGATATCTTAGAAAAAGTGTAGTAAATAAAATAATAAAGGGAAAAATGTGATTCTTGTGGCATTAATCTTTATTTGTGATGTACTTTATAGGAAAAATTTTAGTGAAGCATGTCCTGTGAGAAATTTTTGAAGTGTAGTTCAAATGCTTTTAATTGATAATCCTTGTTATTTTAGTAGAGAGCTAAGTTTGTGTAGAACATACATGTGATAATTTTTGTAGTATGTTAGTTTACTGTTGGTAACATAGGAAAAATGTGAAATCTGTTGTTTGATACTTTTTCTAGTACAAAATAGTTTCATGCTCATATTTAGGCTATAACTTGTTTATTTTGTACAGGCAGTTTTACATATGCAATTCTCATGAAAATTTAGTAGTAGGTTAGCTAGGGTAAGAGTAATCTACTGTAATTTTGTAGATTTTTTTATCTACACCAGAGATAGGTGTTGCTGTGTAACCCTAGCTAAATAGGGAATAAAAGATTATTCTTTGTGAGAAATTGAGAGAAATAAAATATGTTTGGTGTATCTTTGAAGCATCATTATGCCTTGCTGATGTTGTGGTTGAGTTAGGTTTGTAAGGTTTGGTCATTTAAGTTCACTTGCTTGTGTAAGGTGCATGATAATTAGTGGAACCGCAATGTGCATACTTTAGGGTACATGTTCTTGGATGACGTGGACTACCTGGTAGAAGATGAAGTTTTATCTTAACTGCTCATTCCATGTGCTCATCTGCATCTCATGTCATCAAAGCACTCCACCATAGTCCTATGCATCATTCACATATTTACTTATGCAACTGCATCATACAGGATCGCAGGAGGAGTCGCAGGCAACAGTACCGGAGGAGCAGGCTTGGACGGATCAGCAGGAACCCCAGGCACAGGAGGTGCCCGAGGAGGAAGAGTCAGGCGAGGAACTGCCAGAGTGCGTCGATCACCACCCTAGTTCGTTCGAAAGAGGCAAGCCCCGAAGCATTTTAAGTCTCCTAATTTATAAAAAGTATTCTTTATTATATGAGTTGTAGTTATATATTGTTGCATTAAGTTATAGGAGTTGAGTGAAACCGTTGTTGCATTATTACCTTGGCCACCGGATTATCTTTTACCCTGTTAGGTCAGGATCGAGTAAATTGCTTAGCCATGCTTAGACCGGTAGAAGTCGGGTGATTTCCTGTCACCTGCGAGTTATAGGTGGATACCGGGTTATGGTTAGCTGCAATTGTGATCATGAATAATAACCAAGTATTGATGGATAAACGGAGACCGGGCGGAGTCTTATAGGGTTTTGGACTATAGTGATTCCGTCTGTGTCGGTTAAGGACCGATCGTTGCTCGTCCCTCTTGTCATGTTGAACGCATGCCTCACATTTAGCTGGCCGAATAAAGTACCTTTCGACCACGAAGCTAGCGACACTTTTTGAGCCGGGATAAACTCGGGTTGGCAGACTGGTGTTGAAGGGGGTGTACGGGGACGCGAAGAGTGAGCCCAAGGTGCGTCCTGGCAGTCGGGCGGTCCCTGGGTAGTGCGATCCATGATTGTTATCCCGCGGCTTCTCGGAAAGTGTCATTGGTGATCTACGTGACCCTGACGGGGGAAACATGGTTTGTGTGAGGAATAAATCTCCAGCTGGATAGGAATTCGATTCGAATCGCCGTCGCTCCCGGTTAGTGAGCACTTGACTCGAGCTATGGCATCGTAGTATTAATAATGGAACACGGATGGTTATGTGGATAATGTTGGAAAGGCTAAACCTGAGATGGTAATCTTTGATGTTGATGGTTAATCAAGTGTTTGTTCTAGTCATAGGTGCTTAATTAGCATGAATAGGTTATCCTAAAAATGATGCTAAAAGTACTTATCCTTAGTCATTCATAAAAACTTGTGCTTTTCGCAAAGGAGTCAAGCCAATCCACTATATAAAGCCTTGCATGCTCCTTGGTGTCATGTTATTTCTGGTTTATGACGGGTAAGTCTAGCTGAGTACATTCTCGTACTCAGGGCGTTGTTCCCATTGTTATTGCAGATGGTCAGATGTACTACGGGTACTGCTCCAACTGTCTGTATCTGGCGATGGGTGCCAACTAGGACCTTGGGCAAGGGTCTTTCTGTTTGTCTCATCTACTGCTTTTGTGGACCATGACTATCGACTGGCACTGTAACTAAACTAAGTGTGTGTGCGTAAAACTATTTGCTTCCGCTACTTTATGTTGAAATATGTTGTAATAACTTTTATTTCCGAACTCCGATGTATCCTACCTTTATGAACAGATTTATTTATCGTGTGAACTGTGGCTGCTAAATTAGTACGATCTTGGTTGTATGTTAGTGGTTTGAAATCCTTCGTGATTTCACGGAATCTCGAGTTATACGGGCTTAAGTTTGTTAAATTAACCGCCTCGGTGGAAGATTTTCTTACTTAATCTCGTATAATTACGTTGATCCGTTACAGCACCAGCTTGATGGCGTCGGAGACCGCGGTCGGCCAATAGAAGCCTTGTCAGAATGCGTTTCCAACAAGGGTTCGAGGTGCTGTGTGATGACTGCAAGCCCCCGAGTGTAGATCTCTGAGTAGATTCCTGCCTTCCTCTACTGTGATACAGCGCAGTAGGACGCCCGTGGGGCTTCGTCGATAAAGTTCCTTATCAGCGCCGTATATCACGAACGTCTTAGCCCAGCGAGCGATCCATCGAGCCTTGGTCTTATCCGGAGGGAGTTCCCCTCGGATGAGACAGTCGAGGTACGGGGTTCGCCAATCGGACTCGAAGTCGGCTAGTGGAGTTGGGCCTTCTGTCTGCATGATGTCAGCCCTAGTCGAGGGGGCCTCTACCTTAGGTGGGGGGTCGAGCGGCGGACCATCGACCCCCCTCATCGTGTTGAGGTTGACGGATAGTTTACGAAGATCCCTTGAGAAAACGTCAGGTGGAACCGTGGCTCGACTAGACGCGATTTTCACAAGTTCGTCGGCAGCCGCATTGTATTTTCGTGCGATGTGGTTGAGCTCGAGGCCGTAAAACTTGTCCTTAAGGCGCCGTACCTCTTGACAGTAGGCTTCCATCTTGGGATCGTGGCAGATTGAGTCCTTCATGACCTGATCTATCACAAGCTGGGAATCATCGTGAACGTCGAGGTGTCGAACCTCAAGCTCGATGGCGATACGCAGGCCGTTCAGGAGAGCCTCGTACTCGGCCACATTGTTAGAGGCAGCGAAGTGAAGTCGGATCACGTAGCGCATGTGAACTCTGAGGGGCGAGATGAAGAGCAAGCCCGCACCCGCTCCTGTTTTCATCAACGACCCATCGAAGTACATGGTCCACAGCTCGGCCTAAATCTGAACGGGAGGTAGCTGAGTATCGGTCCATTCTGCCAGAAAATCTGCCAACACTTGGGATTTGATTGCCTTGCGCGGCGCATAAGAGAGGGTCTCGCCCATGAGCTCAACGCCCACTTAGCTATCCTCCCCGAGGCCTCCCAGTTCTGGACTATCTCCCCCAGGGGGAAAGAAGAGACCACGGTCACCAGGTGGCCTTCGAAGTAGTGTCGGAGCTTGCGCCGCGTCAATAAAATGGCATATAGCAGCTTCTGGATCTGTGGGTAGCGAATCTTGGTTTCCGAGAGTACTTCACTGATGAAGTAGACTGGTCTTTGAACGAGCAGAGCGTGTCCTTCCTCCGACCTTTCGACGACTATGGCCGCGCCGACCACTTGTGTCGTTGCGGCGACGTAGAGCAAGAGGGGTTCTCCTACGGCTAGAGGGGTGAGGATCGGAGGGTTGGATAGAGTTGCTTTGAGCATGGTGAGAGCCTCTTCAGCCTCGAGGGTCCACGAGAAATGTTTCGATTTCTTTAGGAGACGATACAGAGGGAGCGCTTTCTCGCTGAGGCGCGAGATGAAGTGGCTGAGGGCCGCAAGGCAGCCCATAACCTTTTGCACACCCTTTAGATCTCAGATGGGGCCCGTCTTGGTGGTCACAGAGATTTTTTCCGGGTTGGCTTCGATGCCGCACTCGGAAACGATGAACCCTAAGAGCATTCCTCGAGGAACGCCAAAGACACATTTCTCGGGATTGAGCTTGATGTTTTTCGCCTTGAGGCATTTGAACGTGATATCGAGGTCGTCAACCAGGTTGTTGACCTTCTTAGATTTCACCATGATTTCATCAACGTAGGCCTTGACGGTTGGCCCGATGTGTTTTCCGAAAACGTGTTGCATGCATCGCTGGTACGTAGCCCCTGCATTCCGAAGACCGAAGGGCATAGTAACGTAGCAATACATGCCAAATGGGGTGATGAATGAAGTCACGAGCTGATCGGACTCCTTCATTTTTATCTGGTGGTAACTGGAATATGCGTCTAGAAACGATAGAGTTTCACATCCCGCAGTAGAATCGATGATTTGGTCAATACGTGGCAAAGGAAAGGGAAATTTTGGACATGCTTTATCTAAGCTAGTGTAATCTACACACATCCTCCGTTTCCCACTCTTTTTCTTAACTAATATAGGGTTAGCTAGCCACTCGGGATGGTGAACCTCCTTGATGAACCCGGCCTCCAACAGCTTGTTGATCTCCTCACCGATGACCTTGCGCTTTTCATCGTCGAAGCGGCGCAAGCGCTGCTTCACCGGTTTGGATCCAGCTCGGAACAGCACCGGCGGGTGTAGCCAAAGTTTAGGTTTGGTCTCGCCGTTATACTTGGTGGGAGTCGCTGGGGGCAAAACCGGACCGGAAGCTGGGTCCTACGGATGGTCTTACTGAAGACTCAAGGGCCCGGGGGCTCGGGGGACGGACTGCGATCCTCTAAGCTATCGTAACGCCCGCCCGCCCCTGTGCTCGTGGTAGCCTCGAGATACACCGTCACCACTTTTATGGCTGCGGCGTTCGTTGATGTCGTTACGGGCATCTCGGGGCTCGCGGTTGTCGACAATGTGCTCTCGGACGGAGGCCGCCTTGTTCCTCTGTGGTGCGGGCTCGGGATGAACCGAGGCCTCCTTCTCCTGCTGGGAGGGCTCCGCAGGTTGCTCCGAGGCAAGACCGTGGTGCCTTGAGGCGGAGCTCTCGGCCTGCTGCATGGCAGCAGTCTCGAGGAGACCTCGAATCTCATCACGGGCTCGGCAGGCCTCAGGTGTAGACGGCTCGGGCATGTTGCGGAGAAGCATGGCGGCGGTGACGACGTTCTGGCTGGCTCGGTTCAAGACTGGGGGTTCGCCCACCCGGTCCTTGATGATGCGATGATTAACATCGCGAGCTCTTTCTCGAGCTCCCCCGCCATGAGTGTGCGCCGCACGCTCCTGCTCGAGGGTGTGCTGAAGTAGGCGCAAGCGCTCCTGCTCTTCGTCGAGCTTAGCCTGCAGTTCTTGGATCTGCTCGAGTTGCGCTCCCTGATCTGCCTCATAGAGTCAGGCTCCGTCCCATGTGCCAGGGGGCACAGCGTGAAGTGAGGTAGCATTCCCTCTTCCGGCAGCTACCTCTGCTTCCAAGTCCGACGCGATGGCCCCATCGATATGGAAGCACTCGCGAGTCGGGTCGTAGCAATCATCGGCAAAGTCGGAGTCGGGGGCGCCAAAGTAATAGTAGGATGGATGAATGTAGGATTGTTGATCCATGAGGTCGTTGTGGTAAAAGGTGACCACGCGTGGCTCCGTATCGGAGGTCTCCGTAGAGTCTAGGCATTCGGAAGCTAGCGTGGATGCCACAAGGTCGAGGGCGGAACATAGGCGGTGCCCCGGGAGCTCCTCGTAAACACCCATGCTGGCGCTTATGGAGGAAGCATACCCCTGGGCAACCGCGTTCAGCCCATGCGGAAATGCCCACGGGGGCATTGTTCCTGTTGCCGGGGGAACCGATCCCGATTCAGGTGGAGGTGGCGCCATGTCGGTCGGTGGGACGTCGGGGTGCCCTATCGGCATCTTGCCCGTAGCCAAGCTCATCCTACGCAGGTCCTCACTGAGAAACACTGCGTCGGCGTCTGGCTGGGGGCGCCGGAGCGGGTCACACCTTCACCCTTCGTGAGGCGATAGTGGTAGCTATGCTGGGCATGACGCCTCCTGGCCGCGTGAGCCTAGCGGGAACGGTGGTATCGGCGTAATGCTCCCCCAGGCCGGGAGAGCTCGTAGTCGTGGTCAGTTGGGTGCCTGGGCAGGAGGAGGACCATGTCATAGCCGTAGCCAAGAGACATGAATTCCAAGCTCCCAAACCAGATCACCGTGGCTAGCGGAAGTGGATGTTTGGGGTTAGCCATCCGGAAAAAATGGCGGGAAAACGACGTTGGCATGCAGCGTGCCCCTACCTAGCGCGCCAACTGTCAGTGTCCGGAGCCGGGGGGGCCCTAGACCGACGAGTGAATTTATGTTGCATGCTCCCTAATCCAGATGGTGATGCAAAGAGAATACACACGGGGGTTTATCCTGGTTCGAGCGAAGAAGGCCCTACGTCTAGCGGGGGGGGAGTATTGTATTTCCTTGCACCTAAGTGCTTGCATAGGGGTTACAAGCTATGAGAGAGGGAGCTAGTCCCAAGTCTCAAAGAAAGAGTACAATAGAGTATTGCTTGAGATGTTGATCTCTGGAGTGCCGGGAGCTTTTGGATCTGTTGCCCGTTGTTTTTTCTTCTTCCCTTTGAGCACCCTTCACCCTCCTTTTTATAGTGAAGGCAGAGGGGTCCCTAAAACCCTTAGGCGATGCCTTAAAGGTGAAGGTTCAGTGGGTACTGTAGCGATGTGCCTTGGTAATGGGCGGCCATCCCGGGGTATCGTGGTGATGTTGATGATGAGGCGGTGAAAATGCCCGGGTCCTGTATGAGTCGTGCGATCCCCTGTGTTGACGCACGGGTGACGTTCTTCTGTTTGACCGGCGGTGGTCGAGGCCGGGTCGGGGTGCTGTTGAGGGGGTCGACGAGGAATGGATAAGGCCGAACCCCAGAAAACCTGGGTACGGTAGTTGTCGTTACGTAAGTCGAGGGGGTGTCGAGCGGTAGAACAGTGCTCGACATGGTATAAATGGTGGCAGCCTTTTTATTGCCCATTCCGGTATGGGTAGTAAAAAGTGAGATTAGACGTAGGTGTTGTTCCCACATCGGTGGTGCTGTAGCCACGTAGATGGGAGTGGTTGCATTGAATGCCTTGACAGCGGGTTGGTGGACGGGTGTATTGAATGCTTTCCCAGTAATTCGGTTGGAGAGGGAGGGTCGACTGGCTAAACCCCGGGTCGTACGAATCGGAGATTTTCCGGGGTCGAGGCTCCTAGTCGAGCGAACCTCGTATGAGTCGGAACGCGGTCGAGGGCATCCCGTCTGCATACGCACGCGGCTTGGATCAGTGTATATGTGTAAGTGGGCCCCTGATTTGATTTTTTAGGGGGTTTTCTTAGGGCGTGGATGCCTCGGGGGTTTGTTTTCTTAATCGTTGGCTTTGGGTACCCCTATTTTAGGTATCCGACACAATTACTTACTATGTTATATATATTGTTGCATTAAGTGTTAGGTGTCGGATGAAAACCATTGCTGCATATATACCTTTTTCTTGTCCAGAAAAGTATACCACACATCCTATGTAGCTCAGGCTCGAGTAGATGATGAGCCTGCTTTAATGCGGTAGAAGTCAGGTGATTTCCCGTCACCTGTGAGCTATAGGGATATACATGTGGCGCGGTTGGCTATATTTGCTATCATGGAAAAGAACCTGGCTTAATTTGCAATAAAGACCGGGCGAAGGCTTGCTGGTTTGCAGTGACTCCGTCTGTGTCGCTTAAGGACCGATTCTTGGAGCCTTTCTTTGTCATGTTGAACGCATGCCTCTCTCTTAGTTGGCCGGGTCTGGAGACCAACCACGAAGCCGAGTAGTTCAACTCAGGCTGAGAGTCGGCAAGTATAAAGTACACCTCAGAAGGGAGCTGTAGGAGTGAGTCCAAGGGCAGGTGAGTTAAAAGTCCTAGCAAAAGTCCAAGGGCAGGCGTAGTCCTAGCAGAAGAGTAATTCCTGAGTCATTCCAAAGGTGACCCACGGCTACCCTTGCAAAGTATGCCAGGGTGAGAGTTAGGAATACGCCCTCAGCTGAGTTGTAATTTGATTCGAGTCGCCGTCTCTCACCGGTTAGTGAGAACTTGACGGGTTTATCTCCAAAGTAGCATCACTAAATAATATGATGGTTCAGGAATGATGATATGTTGATGACAGCCATATTATACCTGCTATGGTTAATATTGTTTGCTCCTAATAAAGTGAGTGCTCTAGTACAGGTGCTAATATAGTGGACATGTTAATGATGATGAAGATGCTAAGTTAATTGGTTACTTATGCTCATAAGCTCTTTTATGCAAATGTGTCGAGCTAGCCCACTTATAAAGCCTTGCATGATCCTTGGTGTCATTTATTTCTGGTTTACGATAGGTAAGTCTAGCTAAGTACCTTCTCGTACTCAGGGTTTATTTTCCCACCTGTTGCAGATGACCTATTCTATTCCGGGTGCTGCAAGTATTGTCTTCTCCCGGCTGGGGATGTGGACTAGACTGTTGGGCACGGTCCCTACTAGTGTTCTTATCTGAAGATGCTTTTGTGGGTTATGACTTTACTCTGGCAATGTATTTGAACTTATGAAATTATGTATCGAACTATGTTGCTTCCGCGAAACAAACTTGGTTTGTAATATTTTATTTTGAACTCCGATGTTGTAATAACTATGCTACTTGCGAAGTGTTGTAATGAATGATGTGTTGTGTTGAATCACTACGATCTTGGTTTGTATGTTGAGTTGTTTGAAATCCTTCGAGATTTCCGGACTACCGGGATTATGGGAGCTTAAGTACAGGAATTTGATCACTGAGGTGATTGTTTTTGTACTTACGTTCTTATAGATCCAGAGGTTCTGTTACAACCATTGTGGACCTGTGTGAGTTAAGACTTGCTAGTACTGGCCACATACTCCGGTAAGCCCAATATATCTTGGCTATTCCTTAACTTGAAACGACAACTATGCACCGGGCGTGTGGAGATGTTGAGAGTATTGTGTACCCATACGGTGTTGTCCACCTATTGTGGCACGGAGCAATGGGATACTGTACTCTCAAGTAGCGTGGACCAGTTCAGGTTTCGGAGGATCTGAGTGAGGGTTGATGAATGTGATCTTGCTACTCATATTTGTCATGTGGTAAGGAAACCCCAGCTGGGCCTAATCGATTCAAATCGCCATTGCTTCTCAGAGAAGAGGACTCAATTCTCTGCTCTACATCGTAGTTAATAACTACAACTATAGTTTACATGATCACTTGATGAGATGGTTAAAGAAGTGATTGGGTTAGATCTAGTGTTAATTCTGTTCTTAAATAAAAGTTAAGTTATAAACCTGAAAGTAAGGATTCACTACTAGTAAGCTTTTGCTGCAAAAGTCTTCTTTCTCTTGCTTCAGTCTTACCCTAATTCTAATAGAACCTGCATATCCTTCTGAGTCTTTTCTTTAGTCAGATAAGTCTTGTTGAGTACCTTTGTACTCAGGGTTTGTTAAACCCCTGTTGTAGGAGAGTCCCATGAACAGGTTGGCTTTTGTCCCTATTGCATGGTCATGCTAGATGAGGAGCCCCAGTAGTAGAGTCCCATGGAGTGCACCCTTGGGCAGGGTGATGATCTTTTGGTTGTAGTATAAGTGGTACCGTCTTTTGCTACCCACTGCCGTGAAGGCAAAACTATGGTTTGTAATAAACTCTGGTTTGTGATAACTTAATACTGCTATGTTAAACATATGGTATTGTAATACTTCCACCTTTTAATCTCTGATGTAATATATTTGTATATTTGTACAACTGTTGTAATTGCTACAATGTTTCTGTAATGGGATCCTACTCAATGTAAAAAAAATGTGGAGCTTCATGTTTTTCCCTGGGGTGACCCGACAGTCTACCGAATTACTTGGGTCACGTGTGCTATATCAGAAGCCTGTGGGGCAAAGGTAAGCACATGTGGGCCATATAATTTAGGTGGTTCTGCCACATCAACTCTGGAACCCTGCCATCTCACATGTTTGTATACATATATATTATTCTAACCATGTGTAGATTTGAGAAAAGGTTGCCATCACAAGAATTCAAATCACATCTCAAGTGATGAGTATAGAAACTGCGCTACTCACAATCTCAAATTGTGAATCATGGTAAGTATGATCAAGAAAGGTGAGATAGTCTTGTTCAGGGCCTTTAAATTTTATGAGTAGTTACCCTTTTTAAATTCTTGCATTCCACTACATGTTTACTTTGCACAATCCATACATCCATTTCAATTAGTTTAAATTTTCTTATCCACAACATGTTTAGTTCCACTCATATTTCCATCCTACTTGCATTATAGAATAAAAAACTCTCACCATGATCATGCTCTTTCATCTCTATTTGAATAACCTCTATTGTGCTGTCATGCTACCTTTGTTTGCTATAGTATGCTTAGGTTTTGAAGTATCTTCATACACCTTTTAAATTGGGCATGGTGCTTAGTTTAAACTGTTTTCTTGAATTGAATTAGACGTGGTGTCTAGTTTGATTTTCGAACCACAAGGTGTGTTGATCTTACTTCTAAATGCTTTTAAATTAAGCATGGTGCTTAGGTTAAAATGCTTTCCTGAATCGAATTAGACGTGGTGTCTAGGTTGATTTTTGAACTGACAGTGTGCTTTAGTAGATATTGGATATTTTGTCGAACTAACCCCTGTAGGAAATTTTTGAATTCAATCTGGGTAAGTCAAGAGATGATTTCACGTTGGAGATGAATCAAGGCAAGTGAACTCCAATAACTTTGCACAAAGAAGACCCGGCTCATTCCTCATAGAAGGAAGGACTATGAGTATCAAAGTTCATTCACTTATCTTTTGTTGCTAGTTATCTTTGCCTTGAACCATGTTAAAATGCAGCAACCACATAACACATGCTAGACAAAATCTATGCTAAAGTAATTCTAAAAACATCCTTTCATTAGCATAGAGGAAAAATCACAAAAAGTATGGACAACAAAACTCATATTCCAAATTTGCTATATTCCCTCGGGTATGTGTCCATTAACATTTTGTAGGAGAAAATGAATATAAATTGTGCCTGTCCATGGTTTGGTATGAGTCCATGAATAGCCAAACCACCACTTCAGCAATGGAATGAATAAGAGGAAATGAGACAAGTGCCTCAAGAAGGATTTACAATAGAAGCACTTACTCATAAGAAGTGGACAGATGAATCAACCAGTCATGAGTAACAATGAAGGCAACCTAGGATTGAGCCTTTCTAGGGCTCAAGACTAGGAGTTTGATGAGAAGTAGGGAGCAATTTATTTCATATCAGCAAATCAATGTCCTATCTTCATCACCCTCGAAGACACCATCTCACATGTCGGCAACAAGGACAAAGATAACAATGCCACCATACATTCTAGATCAATAGTCTGCCTATGGTGTCTCAAAAGGCCTTACTCAATGGACCACGAACTCACACCAACTGGTAAACTTCCTCATTTAGGTAAGTTTGTCACTACTTACTTCAAAAGAAGGAAGGATAAAGGTAATTTCATCCAAGCATTGTGCAACATTAAAATACATTCAACATCTTATACCATGTTGCTAATTTGTCTTGGTCATCTTTACCTTTATGTCATGCTCAACTAGCTAAATTATGCTTCTTTGGTTCACCATACATATCACTATTTCTACTTGAATGAATCCCTTTAGTCTTGCATCTTCCTTGTTCTATGATAAGTATGCTTTGGAACATTACTTGAACATAACTATTAAATCAGAACATACTTATATAGAATTTGGTTGCATATGTGGACTAGCCCTTATAGGAAAATATTCAAATTCATTAGGAATGTCAGGAGGTCATTCGTAGAAATAAATCAAGGTTAGAGATGTTCTTCAAAACAATTTCACACATCCTTGCCTTAACCTTGTTTAGAAGTTAAAGTAGTGGTGAACAATAAAAGCATACAACGGGCTACAGATTAATCTTTAATTCATTGATAACACTATCCTTACTTTGAATCATTTGTATATTCCTTCGGGTATGTGTTGTCTACTAATCCCCTGCAGAGAAGAAATAATTAACGAGAGAAGCAGAAGGTCTAAAGAGTGAGAAAGGAGTGCAACATATGAGACAAGATTCTCATGAACAACCCAAGATACAAGAAAGGAAAGTACAATCGAAAGTCATCTACCCTTCATCACATGATGCCATCACGCTTCCATAATGAAGGTAACATCTTAAGGTGAGTGGTCATCATTTTCCTCTTGATCTTGGTATGCACATAAATAAAGATACAAACATGTTAGAGTTACAACTTTAATTGATTCAACCTGATTAACTCAACACAATTTGTACTTTAAGTTTGTTCATAGCACCATTCTCTTGATCTCGGTCTTAACCAAATGAGCTAAAACATTGCATATCTTATCTTTGGAAGATGAACAATCCTTCCATAGGTTAAGCAGCTCCACTCTTCTGTGCTCAAGTGCCATATTTATACTTCTGATCTTCCCGCCCATGTTATAAAGGAACAATGTACACAATATTAATCTTATCATGCCTAAGGCTAGAGAATAATGAATAATTTTCTTGTTCTGTTGGTGTTTTCCCACCAACAGAGCCCATGCACTTGATCTCTACCTTGTCCTTATGAGCATAACACACTTCAAGTAAAGAGTGGAGAGAAGACGATCCCTATTTCTGAGGAGGGAAGAAGGTGGCACCACCAATGGAAGCACCACTAATGGAGGCACCACCACAAATCCTTATCCTTAAGAGTGAACCACTGCAAGGCCTAGTCCTATTCGGAGGACTAAAAACAACGAACCCTCGCCAGGAGGTTAACTTGGTAGTTATCCATATTTACTTTTTCACATTGTATTAATTATTTTCATTTTGCATATTTACTTTTCTGCATTAGCATTGCATTAGAAAATAAAATAAAAATGTTTATTGCATTCATCATTGCATCATAAAAATATTAAGCCCCATATGAGTAACCTATGGTAACCCTGTAGGAATATTTATTGTGGTGACAAAAAAAATAAAAATACCATGCATACGTATTTTCTTTTGCATTATAAAATAGAAAATCCCAAAAACATGAAAGTCAGCATCTTGTCAAATTATGAAATCAATCTTAAGCAATAAGAACAATCAATTTCTCAGCTAACCGCTAACCCCTTGACAAATCAAGGCTTCGAGTTTTTGGTGTTCTTGTTGGAGTATATTTGGCAGGATGACATTTTGATCAAGAGTAAGTTCATTCAGCGGTAGGCGCTAAACTCTGCCTGAATAAGAAGGACCGCCGCTGGCGAGCTCGCTCTGAAGATTACTCATTTCCGACCACAACAACATCCAGCTTGGGGGAGGAGCATCCCCCGTGTATCTAGCTAAGTATTTCTTTCCCTTTTTAGTTTTATCATGTTTGAGTCAGCTTTTTGTTAGTTAAAAGAAATAAAAAGATGAATAACAAATTAAAATCAAATAAAAGTTTATCTAGCTAGTTTTAAGGTGTGATCTTAAACTTTGAAAACAAAATAAAAGGTATGTTTAGATTTTTGTTTTTAAGAGTCATAAAATGATGAAGCATACAAATAAAATGTTGGCAATGGAAATGATGAACAGTTGCTCTGCTGAAATTCCTTTCAAGTACCTAGTATTCAGCCTTGAATTCTCCCAAGTTTTGGATTTGGTTGATTTGACTTCAGAATTTACTCTGAACTTGAAACTTGTAGGTAGCATATGCTTGAGCCAAGTCTAGGTAATTGAGGGATATGATATAAGAAAGTCTAAGCTGCTATTTATATTGTTCCTAGCGATACTAGAGTTCTGGAGATTTATCTTTTGAAAACTTTAAATCCTACATGATGAGCTCCAGTATGACAAAACTTGAATTCCTACCAAAGCCATATATGATATTAGAATAGGAAACCTACCACACTTATATGCTGCTTGCTTTGCATTGAGTTTGGTCAAGCTTTGTTGATGCCTTATGAGAGGTTTGTCATGCTCTTAAAATCAAGATCACGTACACACCACCCACATATGCACTATTCCAACATTAGGAGTAGGCACAATCATTTTCCATTTCATCTAGATCCACCTAAAAAATGTTTTACTCTTACACTGAGAGTAAACACCCAAAAATATACCCTATAGGACAGCCCCCAATAAATGCTCTAAAGTTCTTGTTGTTATCTCTCCAAAGTTTTATCGCAGAAAGATACATGCGGCTATGCAAAAATTATTCAAGAAAAAAGGAAAGAAAAAGAAAGAGTATTAAAAAATGGACAAGTGTCCAAGAGAATAAAACAATGGGTACTCAGATGCCCACCTAAAAAATGAAATGATGAATAAGATAGCCCATGTTTTCTTTGCAAAGTGTTCTTCAAATTTTACAAGAGAGGTATGTTCTTCAAGGAGCAATAGTAGAATTAGGATTAACCACCATATACACCTTATATCCACCATATTCCATACACATGCACACCTTGATTTGATTGTATAACTTAACTCTCTTTGGATCCATTGTTTGACTTTACAATATATGGAAAGGCATGCTTGCAACTATTATTATGTTTTCTCCACTCCTATGAGCTCCACATAAGCCTTAGTTGTAGAAGAGAAATGCATAACATCATTAGTGCCTTGGTAAGGATCCACAAATACCACATATATTGAGAGATCTGAGAGTGTCATACAATAGAAGCTCTGAGTTTAATTTTGAAAACTTACAAAACTCTAGAATAATGGTTGAGCAAAGAGCTAGAGACATAGTGCTTGACTTGATTGTTCTGTCTTTTAATTGCTTAAGACCCAGGTGAAGGCTAAGAAGCTCCATGGTTAAAGGTAATATGAGTGAGTTTGAAAGTTAGATCAAAATCTGAAGGAGAATTTTTGATTGAATGCATGTGTACTTTCTAGGAGTTATTTCAAAATTTTCAAAACTTCAAGTTATTTTCCCAAGTTTGCTAAGTTTGGCTTTGCTAAGGGACTAGCAAAGGGAAAGCTTGGGGGAGCTTGTTGATGGTGGATAACATCAATATTTTATAGTTAAATAAACATGAGAAGTGGTGCAAATGAAAGAATACACATAGAACTAGGGTTTGATTCTAACAAGTTCCACGAGTTTTGGTGCTCTCACTTGTCTTGCAGGATATTTGATTTTTGCACAAAATAAAAGTATCTCAAATAATGAATTAGAGTGTACCATTAGGAAGGGCTTGTCGAGATGATCAAAACAGATATATTACTTGCTATATTTGGAGTTCGGAATAAAAAGATATCAATCCACGACCACACATACATGAGAAGACTCTAGAAGACCCGAGAAGACACCGGACCAAAGATGGGCCCGAATGGCCACTATAGTGGGCCGGCCAGCACCCCCCTATGCCACATTGCCCGAGTGTCTAGAAACTTCCTCCCACGCCTCCTAGGGTTCCATCTACATTGATGTTAAGTCGGTGCATCCAACGGTGGTCGACGGAGGTCACACGGATCGATGACGTGGCAGTTACTTGGCCTCTACTCCACCTTGGCCTATATAAGGATGACCCCTACCCCCTCCTGGAGGCTATCTATCATTCAGATCAAGGCACAACACTAGAGAATTAGGGCTAGACTCTCCAATGTAGTAGATTAGTTCTAGTTGAGAGTTAGGGAGAGTCAGGCTACGCTTAGGTTTTAGAGAATTCTTCGGAGGTCTGGTATATTTTTATATCTTACTTTTGCAAGACTTATGCTTTAATATATTTATCTTCTCTATTTACTTTTATGCCTTCATATGTGTGGTTAGTATAGTTTTTATAATTTTGCATGGGATCTCCTCTCGTATTGAGTGCGCTAGTTATCACGTGTGACTATAGTAGTAATCTCTAGTGTAGACAGGGTGTCTAGACTATAGGTTAGCTGAGATGGCGCCTAGTCCCACAGATAGTTGTGGTAGCCCTAGAGGTGACAGCTCTGACCAGGCCATTGTAATCCACCACATTCAGATTGGTGTTCGTAGAGCTTTTTGGCAGCCTTCTCCTGACTACCCCTTCCCAGTCTTTTCGAGAGTCAGAAAGGTACTGTTGCTCCAAGTGTTATTGTGTGATTACTATATCTACCTATACTTCAGTTATTGTAACACCCCAGGTGTTATCTTGCCTTATTTTGCACTTGCATTGCCTAAGCATAGCATCATCAACTCATATCAGGAGCATTGCATCTTGTTTGTTAAGTTAAAATTGATGAAACATTCATTTTGAACTAATGCAACATCTCTGTTTCACTAATGAAACATAGCTTGTTACTGTGTTTCCATGTATTGTATGCTGTGATCATGTGTCACCAATGCAAGTACTTGCCATGAATGTTTGTAAACATCTTAGTGGTACTTAGCTATGCTAATGGAACAATAATCTTATTGGTCACTTAGGCTAATTAAGTTGTTAAGTGTTGTTTCCTTAGTTGACTTGAGGAGTGCATCTGCTTGACCTTTCAAAATGTCCATCTTAGAAATAGAATAAGCCAAAGTTAGCTATAACAAAGTTGTGGCAAAGTTGACTTGAGGAGTGCATCTCATGAATCTCCCTCTAACCCACTCAAAACTCAGCATCTCTGTCCTGCTGAAATTTTGTTATTTCAGAAAAACAGTTGACACCTTGTATCTCTCAAACCATGCTGATCTGGACTTGACACCTTAAAACAAAGTTATAGAGAATTTGTTAAGCTCCAACTTTCCTAATTGGCTTACCTCGACATTCAGGCTGGATTGTGAGCTGTAGAGCTAGGAAGGTGCTGCTATTTCTGAAACTTGGAGTGTTGCAATGTTTCAATGCAATGTTTCACAAGTTCAGAAATTTGGATTTGGGAGAGGTGGCCGACCAGGCACAGAGTTTGCTCGCCACTTGGCATCCGTACGTCGGTGTCGGGCCCACCAACCAGGCCACGGCGTCCTCAAGTCCGCCACGATTAAAGCTGGACTAACGAGCCAGCTCGGCTCGTTTGGCTCGACTCGTTCTGGCTCGTTAAGATAACGAGCCAGCTCGGCTCGGCTCGTTATCTTAACGAGCCAGAAGGCCGGCTCGGCTCGGCTCGTTTACGAGCTCGAGCTGGCTCGTTTGGCTCGTGAGCCAGCCATATTAAAACATAAAAAATGTAATATGTGTATTATCTAAAGTTTGATAATGGTAATAATATAAAACTAGTTCATTCATAAGTCTTAATAAATCATACAAAAATAATATGTACTATTATATTATAATACTATACACCATACATTGTCTATGGTTCATATTCCATACCATATATGATGCATCCATTATCCATACATTCATTTAAAATAAAAAGAGTCAAATTAATCTAAAATTTATAGAGTCAAAGTCCAATCATCAACAAATTATAAAGTGTAAGACATAAAGTTATATAACACTAATAAAAGTTTAAGGCCAACAACTTTGGCTCGTTAGGCTCGCGAGCTAGCTCGAGCTGGCTCGCGAGCTGGCTCGTTAAGACACGAGCTAGGATGCTTGCTCATCTCGTTTGAGAAATTAAACGAGCTGAGCCGAGCCGAGCCACTATCGATCCGAGTCGAGCGAGCTATCGAGTTGCGAGCTTTTCGTCCAGCTTTAGCCACGATGTCTTTCAGCTCACCTCCTCCATTCCCTCCTTCTCCTCTCCTCTGTGCTTACCGAAGCGGAGGAGCTAAGGCGCCATCGCCGCCGTGAGCTCGTCGGGCTCGTGCGCCGCCGTCGCCGCATCTCTGCCCAAGCCAAGCCACACAAAGCTCCACCGCAGCCTCCTCTACCTCCTCCACCCTCTAGCTGAGCCTATCGACCGAAGGTGAGGGCGTATTCGCCATTTCTGCCACCACCGCCATGAGCGTGACCTCGCCGGAGTTAAGCTCGCCATGGTCAGGGTGGCTAGGGTTCCTCTCGTTCCCCCTTTTCTACTTAGGTAGCTCCATTGTGGTCTCGTTAAGCTTGTACCAAACTTGGTTGGCACAATGGGGGCTTACCGTGGCCGGAGCGCCGCCGTGTCATGGCCGCCGGCCGCTGTTCTCGCCGCCGGCATAGCTAGGGTTAGGTATAGGGGTCCATCTTCTACACCGATCGACGCGTCTCGTCGAGAGGAGCACGATGGTGCCCTCAGCGCCGACCGTCGACTCACCGGTGGTGAGCTCTTGCCGTCGTTTCCTCCTCCCCTGTTTCCGTTCGTGGCCAGAAATGGGCCCGTGAAGCCCAGCTGAGCCGGCCCAAGTTAGGGTTAGGGTTTGATTCAATTCCAGTTTTCTTGCAAACTTTGAAAAATCATATCTGAAGTTTTAGAGGTCCAAATGGGGTGGTTCAAATTTTGTTGTGCTTTGTGTAGTATCTAAAAATATTAAATATTTCATGTTCTGTTATGGAAAATGAAGTTATAAATTATCTTTTTTATTCATTATGAAATAGGGGAAATTTATATCTGTTGCTGTGTAGCTCCAAATGACCTAAAAATTTTATGATGTTCTGTTTAGGCCATGAGTAGTTGGTAGTTTAAATTTTAGCAATTTTTGATATGGTATGATGGAGTTATGTATTTATCTTGTTTAAATGGTTGGATCTTGTGTGAATTTTCATAATTAATCTATAGATCCAGTAAGGGTGAAATTTGGTGAACATTATTCTTATGCTAGTAAGAAGCTAAGAAAAATATGAAATCTATTGTTTGATACTTTTCAATAGGATTTCCTATTTATGCCAAAATTAGCCTTGTCATCTGTTATTTTGGATACAGAAAAATATACTTGTTCAAATGCTATGAAAATTTTATGGTAGCCTCCTAGAAGCATGTTGTAGCTGCCGTAATTTTAATAGAATATCCTGTGTAGTTTTGCTATATGTTGCTTGAATCACCTAGACATCTAAATAAATTAAGAAAGTGCCTTAAAGAATTTATTTAGATGTCGGCACCACACTTTCTGGTGTTCATTTAACATGTGAAATGAGTTGGTAAAGTTGATGTAGTCTATATGTGCTTTTGCTACAGCTTCAAGTATTTAATTTTGTGAATCTGCTAATTCTGGACAGATTTGGGGACTTGGCAAAATTTTCCATCATATGATGCTTTGCTGTGAAACTTGTTTATACAAAAGTTGTAGATAACTTATGTATATAGCTTTTGTTA
Organism: Saccharum hybrid cultivar R570; assembly: GCA_038087645.1. NCBI lineage: Eukaryota > Viridiplantae > Streptophyta > Magnoliopsida > Poales > Poaceae > Saccharum > Saccharum hybrid cultivar. The sequence goes on along the minus strand of JAQSUU010000248.1, from coordinate 8,247,786 downwards.
AATTTTGGTGGCATTTTGCCATGTAGTTTAGGAGTTATAGCTGTTCAAAGTTAGGTCTCAGTTATGTTTGCTCTCTATCTTGCACAGAGCAGTTCTGTGTTTAGTTAATTTCAACCTAGTAAACTTTGGAATCATTCTGTGATGTTTATAAATGAAATGTAGAGAATTTCATATGCTTTCCAGAATGTCCTCTTGCAAGTCAATTGGATTTATAGAACTCCTGCTGTGATTTATTTACTGAAGTAGTCACTTGCATGTTAAACCTGAAATTTCAGTTAAGTGTATCTTTGCTATGCAAAACCATGTTTGTGATGTTACTAGATGCTTAAATTGATTAAGATGAGTTTAAGTGCAGGTTTAGGCCCTTAACTGAGGATGAACAACTTTATCTTAGATTATGTAAGCTAGGTAAGTGTGTTCTTGCTCTTTAGAGAGGAGATATGCACCTACTCTTTAAAGTGATTTGAATAGAGCTCTGCACCTACTCAGTCAACAAATGTCTAGTGATGCTTTGCTACTTACTGCTGTTCATTCATGGGCATCATGTCACTCTTATGCGTCCATGATATTTATCTCGTGCATATACATGCAATAGGTGTACCGAAAGGCGTGACCCTGTTGGAGTTCGAGGAAACTTGCCCAGAGGAACCGCAGCAGCCCACACCGGAGGTTCAGGTGGTGCAGCCCGCAGGAGAGGTGCCAGACAAGGCCGTCATTGATTGCCCTGATCACGTCCCTTGCAATTTCGTGAAAGGCAAGCCCTGGAGCATTATAAGCCTCCTACTTTTTGAAATGCAATTAAGTATTATGTTATATATATTGTTGCATTAAGTGATAGGTGTTGGATAAAAACACTTGTTGCATATATATCCTATCCTTGTCCAGAAAGTATGCCATGAATCCTATGTAGCTCAGGCTCATGTAGATGCTTAGCCCTGCTTTAAGCGGTAGAAGTCGGGTGATTTCCTATCACCTGCGAGCTATAGGAATATACATATGGCATGGTTGGCTATATTTGCTATCATGGAAAAGAACCTGGTTAATTTGAATAAAGACCGGGCGGAGGCTGGTAGAGTGATAGGCTTATAGTGACTCTGTCTGTGTCACTTAAGGACTGAATTCTTAGAGCCTTTCTTTGTCATGTTGAATGCATGCCTCTCTCTTAGTTGGCCGGGTTTAGAGACCGACCACGAAGCCGAGTAGTTCACCTCAGGCCGGGCTCCGGCAAGTATAAAGTGAGCCTCAGAAGGGAGCTGTAGGCGTAAGTCCAGGCAGGTGAGTTAAAATTCTTAAACGCCCTGGCAGAAGAGTAATCCCTGAGAGTGCTGGCACTGACTGAACCCATGAAGTTGGTTCCTGAGTTGTTCCAAAGGTGACCCATGGCTACCCTTGCAAAGTATGCCAGGGTGAGAGCTAGGAATATCCCCTCAGCTGAGTTGTAATTCGATTTGAGTCGCCGTATCTCACCAGTTAGTGAGAACTTGACGAGTCTATCTCCAAAGTAGATACACTAAATATTATGATGGTTCAAGAAGGATGATATAATGATGGCCTTACCTGCTATGGTTAATATTGTTTGCTCCTAATAAGTGAGTGCTCTAGTACATGTGCTAATATAGATGACAGGTTAATGATTATTAACTTGATGTTAAGCTTTAAATGGTTACTTATAGTATGCAAGCTTTTATGCAAATGTGTCAAGCTAACTTCACTTTATATCAGCCTTGCATGTTCCTTGGTATCATTTATTTTAGTTTATGATGGGCAATACTGATGATGGGTAAGTCTAGCTGAGTACCTTCTCGTACACAGGGTTTATTTCCCACCAGTTGCAGATGACCTGTTCTACCATGGTTGTTGCAAGTACTGTCTCCTCCCAGCCGGGGACGAAAACTAGACTGTTGGGCGCGGTCTCTATTACTGGTGTTCTTACCTAAAGTTGCTTTTATGGGACTTGACCGTTAATCTGGCAATGTATTTAAACTTATAAAGTTATGTAATGAACTATGTTGCTTCCGCTACTCAAACTTGGTTTGTAATATTTTATTTCGAACTCTGATGAATGTATCTGTACACTACTTGTGAACTATTGTAACGAATGATGTGTTATGTTGAATCACTATGATCTTGGCTTATTGTTGTAAGTTGGTTTGAAATCCTTCAAGATTTCCGGACTACCGGGGTTATATGGGCTCAAGTGTGAGAATTTAATCACTTCGATAATAGTTTTTGTACTTGTGCTCGTATAATTTGGACGGTTCTATCATAGCTGGCATCGGAGCTAGATTCAACACTAAACATGTCATTTGTGTATTTAAAACAAAAGTATTTGTGAAAACTCTAAATTAAATACTAAGTGTTGCGAGTGGTCATATCCTTTATGTCCAAATAAGGACTCTAGGTGGCTTATTAAAGTACTGACTTAGGGGTCTTGCATCATATTTCTATTTAGTTGTCCATACAGCTTGAAATTGTATGGGTGCCATTCACTTGAGTGGTAATGTATGGATCATTTTGCCTCCACGCCCAGGTAAGTGTGAGTTGGGAGAGCATGATCGGATACACAGCCGGTCTAGGGGAGTGCTTATATGGTGCTGGAATATTTACATGTTCACACATGTTTATATGAAGGTGCCCCATGTGTGGGTTGTGCCATCTGTGGTGACGATGCCATCAATAGGATGATGGTTTGGGTAGTTGACACAGTTGTATGTGTATCTGGAGATGTGTGTAGAGCGAGTGTATTACTTTACTGCTTTTTGCATAATATACATACTGTGGGGTTTGGGCTGAAATGAAATCTTCTGCAGGTACACTAACAACGCTTCCTATAGAGCGACTAGTTACCGATATATGAGAGAACGTATGTATGCCACCGTATAGCCGTTAGAATCTAAAATTTTTCTTTAGGTTTGTGAGGACGTACGGATCGTGCATGCATCATGTTCAAGCATACATCTCATTCTCGCATGTCCCTCCCTTATAAATTACTTATTCCATATTTTAAATTTTTGTTCTCTCTAAAATAATCCTCTCACAAGAGTTGCATCTTTTTGCTACAGATGGCAACCCCTGTACCACCTCCCAACAGCGAGACTTTTCTAGGGGAGTTTGGTACGCCCACGTTGTTCTGGAGGATGCTGGACGCTGTGGGCTACACTGAGCTGCCACAATACACCTGGGTCTAGAGCGAGCCACTAGGGAGCATTCCCTGGTGCGAGGTGGTCTTGGTGGTGCCACCGCATCCCACCAAACCACTATGGCATGGGTGGCATGCTGAATCTGATGGACGCACACCATGGGAGGCTACTCAAGTGACTGCAATGGATGTGATCTGTGAAATTGCTCAGAACTTTGGGGATGAGCTGGTGGGTGGACCACCTGCATCTATTCCTCGAGTTGCTCCAACTGAGGCAATCTGGATACATGATCTAGCTCTAGGTTTGAGGGGTGCTTTGGTCCATGGCAGAGGTGAACGTGTGCAAAGTGATAATGTGGCCATGAGTGCAATGATGGCTGTGCTAAAGACTGACAAAGAATGCCACCATACTCTTTCCAGGGTGATCACTGAGGCCTAAATTGCATTAGCTGCTAAGCGCAAATTCAAGAAGTGTGCTCACAAGTTGGCAAAAAGGCTAGCTGGATCTCAGGAGCTGGTTGAGGAAAGCAGGGGTTGTGCAAATTACCGCATGAGGCAGTGGTACAATGCAGCCCAAGAGAGGGATGAGCTTCTAGAAAGGGTATAGAATCTGACTTTAGAGAATGAGGAAGCAGGCCAGGAGATAGATAGGCTGACTCGCCACAGGAATGCAGCCCTAGAGTTGGCTAAAAATAGGCGCATGGAAATAATTAGGAACAATAGGCGTGCTCTTGAGATGCAAGACTACCTGAATGCTAGAATTGAGGAGGGTTTAGTGGAGATCCACCGCCTCAACAATGAGAGGGATCCAATTCCCCATCTTGAACCAATTTATCCTGATTGGTCCTCAAGTGATAATAGCTGAAGATGATGGCATGAAAGTGGATGGTCCTAGAGTTCCTGCACCAGCTGAGGCAGCTGAGGATGATGAAGATGAAGAGGTCGAGCCTATTAGCAATGAGGATGGAGATGCCATCTTCGATGCCAGTTCTGATGATGATGCGTAGCTTAGTTTAGCGCTTAGCTAGTGCAGTAGACTGACTCTTTTGTGACCTTCTCTTTTGGCATGTAGCTTGCTATAAGCTAATCTTTTGGGATGTAATATTGAACCCTTGTTATCTTTCATGTAAGGTTGGAACCTTGATGGCTGGATGTAACCTATCAGACATGATGTGCTCCATGTGTTGTGAGCCTTTTAATCTAATCTGCTAGTTATCATCAAATTCTTATCGTTTGTGAATTTATCGCATTATGCTGTCAAGTGATTACATTGATGGCGTATGTTGTGGAATGGATTATTGTGCCTCTGTTTTGTTGTATGAATTTATTCTCTCCAATGAATTTAGTTTGGCATAATTATACAGTTCACTTGCAATTTTTACATCATTAGTGCTCAATGATTATGCATTTTGCAGATGTCTTATAACCTACATTCAGCTAGGGGTCATGGTGGTAAAGAGGATCAGGAACGACAATAAGCCCCCTCCACCACCACCCACACCCGCTGAGCTGATGCAGACCATGGTTGAAAGCCAGCGTATGATTGCTGAGCCTATGCGCTGGATGGCTAATCGTGATGCTCGTCACGTTTAGCAAGGACCGAAAGTGAATCAGTATAGCTCTTTCAAGGACTTCATAGATACTAAGCCTCCTATATTTAGAGAAGCTGATGAGCCGCTGCATGCTGATGAATGGCTCAACACCATTGAGCAAATGTTCTCATTTCTTAGGGTGACTGAAGGCATGAAGGCCTCTTATGCTGGGCACCAGCTGCAGGGAGCTATAGGTATCTGGTGGAATCATCATAAGAATACCTTCCCTACTAATGTTGAGGTCATTTGGGACCAGTTCAAAACTGCTTTCAGGGGTCACTACATTCCTCCTGGTACTATGGAAATCAAGCATACTGAGTTTGTGCAGCTGACTCAAGGCAACAAGAGCGTGAATGAGTACATCCAAGCCTTCAACAATCTTACTAGGTATGCCCCTGAGATGGTCGATACTGATGCTAAAAAGATTGCTAGCTTCAAGAGGGGACTTTCCTCTAAGATAAGGAAGACGATGGGTACTGGCAAGTGTGACACTTTCAATGAGTATGTCAGTAATGCCATCACCCAGGAAAACAACAACTCTGTGTATTCTATATCCAAGGGTCGTAAGCGAACCTTTGAGGTACGGTCTTCTCAATCCAAAGCTCCAGTGGTGGCGAAAACCCAATATCGCCTACCTGCTGCTAATATTAGGTATCGTCCTCCACAGAAGAAGAATCAGGCTAAGACTGGCTTTCGCAAGGGGTACACTGTTTCTCTGCCCAAGAATGCTTCTGGACAGGGTAGTTCCAATGTTCCGCCCGCTAACAGGCCATGCTGGAATTGCAACAAGATCACTGGGCTAGCAAGTGTCCCTATCCTCCCAAGCAGACTTCTCAGGCAAACGTCCGTCAGGGGTGTGTTCACTGTACCACTATTGAGGAAATTCTTGCTGGAGAAGTAGTCACTGCTAGTAAGTTTCTTGTTAATGATCATCCCACAGTTGTGCTCTTTGATTCGGGTGCCTCGCATTCTTTTGTGAGTTCTACTTTTGCATCTGAGCATAAGCTGAATGTGATTACCATATCCAAGGGTGGTTATTGTATTAGTGCTGCTGGGAACCAAATTTCGACGAATCAAGTAGTTAATAATGTGAGGATTGAGATTGGTAATCGAACGTTTCTAGCTAATCTTATAGTACTACCGGGTGTGGGAATCAATGTAATTCTGGGAATAAAGTGGATAAGTGGTAATAGAGTGTTGCTCGACACCACAATTCGTGTGGTGATGCTGAAAGATCCTGTAGATAAGAAGGGTTTTCTAGTTCAACTTCCATGTGATATCGCTGTCCACAATGCTGCCAATGCTACTGTAGCCAAGGCCATTGAGGATATTCCTGTTGTATGTGAGTTTCCGGATGTTTTTCCTGATGACTTGCCCGGATTACCTCTAGACCGTGAAGTGGAATTCAAGATTGAACTCATTCTAGGTATGGCTCCTATCTCTCAAAGACCTTATCAAATGCCACCCAATGAGTTGGCTGAGCTAAAAATTTAGTTGAATGAGCTGCTGAAGAAAGGGTTGATTCGGCCTAGCTCCTCTCCTTGGGGTTGTCCGGCTATCTTTGTGAAGAAGGATGAATCTCTACACATGTGTGTGGATTACTGACCACTCAATGCTGTTACCATCAAGAACAAATATCCTCTTCCTCGCATCGATATTCTTTTTGATCAACTATCCAAAGCTAAGGTATTCTCCAAGATTGATTTGAGGTCTAGCTACCACCAGATCAAAATTCATCCTGAAGATATACCTAAAATGGCTTTCTCTACTCGATATGGTTTATTCGAATATCTTGTCATGTCTTTTGGGTTGACTAATGCTCCTGCCCACTTCATGTACTTGATGAATTCAGTATTCATGCTAGAGTTGGACAAGTTCGTGGTGGTTTTCATCGATGATATCCTTGTCTATTCTCAGAATGAAGAAGAGCATGCTGAACATCTAAGAATTATTTTAACTCGATTGCGTGACAAGCAACTTTATGCTAAGTTCAGCAAATGCGAATTCTGGTTGAAGAAGGTACCTTTCCTAGGTCATGTGTTATCTGATGAAGGAATCTCTGTTGACCCTACCAAGGTGCAAGAGGTGCTGGATTGGAAGGCACCTACTATGGTCTTTGAAGTCTGGAGTTTCCTTGGTCTGGCTGCTTATTATCGTCGCTTCATCTTGGATTTCTCTAAAATAGCCAAGCCTATGACTCAATTGCTTCATAAGGATGTGAAGTTTGTCTGGACCCCACAGTGTGAAGAGGCTTTCCACATTTTGCGGACTCTGCTAACTTCTACTCCTGTTTTAGCACAACTTAACATCGAGAAGCCTTTCGATGTATATTGTGATGCATCAGGCACTGGTTTGGGATGTGTTCTTATGCAAGAGGGTTGAGTCATTGCTTATGCCTTGCGCCAGCTTCAGAAACATGAAGTCAATTATCCTACTCATGACTTAGAGCTAGCCGCAGTTGTTCATGCTCTAAAGATCTAGCGACATTACTTGCTTGGTAATGTGTGCAACATCTACACTAATCATAAAAGCCTCAAGTACATCTTTACTCAATTAGAGTTGAACATGCGTCAATGACGATAGTTGGAGTTAATCAAAGATTACAATCTCCAAGTGCACTACCATCCTGGCAAGGCAAATGTGGTTGCTAATGCCTTAAGCAGAAATTCTCATTACAATTCTCTGGTTAGTGAAGACTTTCATCTATCACATCTCCTTCATCCTGTGGTGCTCCACAATGTCATTGTGGATTGCTCTCTCAGAAGTTGAATTATCGAGCTCCAAAAAACTGATGTGGGTGTGTTTCATATCAAACAAAAGATGAAAGAGCAATAAACCAAACACTTTCGAGTGGATGACAAAGGAATTCTTTGGTTCGATAATAGGCTCGTAGTGCCCAAAGATAAAGAGCTTAGAAATCAAATCATGGCTGAAGCCCATTCTTTTAAATTATCTATCCATCCTGGTAGTAGTAAGATGTATCAAGATCTCAAACCCTACTATTGGTGAACTAAAATGAAGAAAGAGATCACAGCCTACATTGCAAGGTGTGATAACTGTTGCAGAGTCAAGGCTATTCACATGAAGCCGGGCTTAATGCAACCGCTCTCTATTCCTGGTTGGAAGTGGGAAGAAATTGTTATGGATTTTATTGTTGGATTGCCCACAATGGAGAAAGGTTTTGATTTGATTTGGGTTATCATAGATCGCTTAACCAAGTCTGCTCACTTTATTCCTATGAAGACTACCTACTGCCCGCACAACTATGCTGATATTTATTTCCAACAAGTGGTACATCTTCATGGGGTTCCCAAGTCTATTGTTTCTGATAGGGGACCTCAATTCACTACTCATTTTTGGGAGTGCTTGCACCAAAATCTGGGTACTAATCTAATCAGCAGTTCTGCTTATCATCTGCAAACATCTGGACAAACCGAGCGTGTGAATCAAATTCTTGAGGACATGCTTAGAGCTTGCCTTATCTCTTGCAAAGGCTCTTGGGAGAAATGGTTGCCACTCGCTGAGTTCTCTTATAACAACAGTTATCAAGAGAGTATCAAAATGACTCCATTGGAAGCCTTATATGGACGCAAGTGTAGAACTCCCCTGAACTGGGTGGAACCTGGGGAAAGGAGATTCTACGGTGTTGATTTTGTCGAAGAAGCCGAGGAGCAAGTCCGTGCTATTCAGAAAAATATGGCAGCTACTCAAGCTAGACAAAAGAGTTATGCAGATAAGAGAAGGAAACCTATTAAGTTTGAAGTAGGTGACTATGTTTACTTGAAGGTATCACCTATGAGAGGCGTGAAGCGCTTTGGAATCAAAAGAAAACTTGAACCTCAATATGTTGGGCCTTACCACATCATCGAGAAGAGTGGAAGAGTAGCTTATAAGCTTAGTCTACCTCGTGAGCTAGGAGCTATCTTTCTAATTTTCCATGTTTCTCAACTAAAGAAATGTCTCCGTCTTCCCTAAGAAAGAGTAGCAGTGAGGAGAATCAAATTGAAGTCTGATCTCTCTTATGAGGAGAAGCCTGTATAAGTTCTAGATCCTCAAGAAAGGGTGACTCGTAGTCAAGTAGTTAAACTATACAAGGTGGTTTGGAGTAATCATGGGGAGCATGATGCAACATGGGAGAGGGAGGATTACTTAAGGGACAACCATCCTACTTTCTATGAAAAATGGTACACTTTCCAAATCTCGGGACGAGATTTTTATAAGGGGAGAGGGTTGTAACACCCCAGGTGCTATCTTGCCTCATTTTGCACTTGCATTGCATGAGCATAGCATCATCAACTCATATCATGAGCATTGCATCTTGTTTGTTAAGTTAAAATTGATGAAACATTCATTTTGAACTAATGCAACATCTTTGTTTCACTAATGAAACATAGCTTGTTACTTTGTGTTTCCATGTATTGTATGCTATGATCATGTGTCACCAATGCAAGTACTTGCCATGAATGTTTGTAAACATCTTAGTGGTACTTAGTTATACTAATGGAACAATAATCTTGTTGGTCACTTAGGCTAATTAAGTTGTTAAGTGTTGTTTCCTTAGTTGACTTGAGGAGGGCATCTGCTTGACCTTTCAAAATGTCCATCTTAGAAATAGAATCTGCCAAAGTTAGCTATAACAAAGTTGTGGCAAATTTTATCGGCTACAAACTTTATTCTTTGGTCATCTCATGAATCTCTCTCTAACCCACTCAAAACTCAGCATCTCTGTCCTCCTGAAATTCTATTGTTTCAGAAAAACAGTTTCTGTTTTTTGCCTTGTATCTCTCAAACCATGCTGATTTGGACTTGACACCTTAAAACAAAGTTGTAGAGAATTTGTTAGGATCCAACTTTGCTAATTGGCTCACCTCGAGATTCAGGCTGGATTGTGAGCTGTAGAGCTAGGAAGGTGCTACTGTTTCTGAAACTTGGAGTGTTGCAATGTTTCAATGCAATGTTTCACAAGTTCAGAAATTTGGATTTGGTAGAGGTGGCCGACCGGGCACAGAGTTTGCTCGCCACTTGGCATCTGTACGCCAGCGTCGGGCCCACTGGCCAGGCCATGGCGTCCTCAAGTCCGCCACGACGTCCCTTAGCTCACCTCCTCCTCCATTCCCTCCTCCTCTCCTCTGTGCTTGCCGAAGCGGAGGAGCCGAGGCACCATTGCCGCCGTGAGCCCGTCCGGCTCGTGCGCCGCCATCACTGCATCTCCGCCTAAGCCAAGCTGCACAGCTCCGCCGTAGCCTCCTCTACCTCCTCCACCCTCTAGCTGAGCCTATTGATCGAAGGTGAGGGCGTATTCGCTATTTCTGCCGCCGCCGCCATGAGCGTGACGTCGCTGGAGTTGAGCTCATCATGGTCAGGGTGGCTAGGGTTCCTCTCATTCCCCCTTTTCTACTTAGGTAGCTCCATCGTGGTCTCGTTAAGCTCGTACCGAGCTTGGTTGGCACAATAGGGGCTCGCCATCGCCCGAGCGCTGCCGTGTCATGGCCGCCGGCCGCTGTTCTCGCCGCCGGCATAGCTAGGGTTAGGTATAGGGGTCCATCTTCTACACCGATCGACATGTCTCATCGAGAGGAGCACAATGGTGCCCTCGGCGCCGACCGCCGACTCACTGTTGTTTCCTCCTCCCCTGTTTTCGTTTGGGGCCAAAAAAGGGCCCGTGGGCCGTGAAGCCCAGCTGATCTGGCCCAAGTTAGGGTTAGGGTTAGATTCAATTCCAGTTTTCTTGCAAATTTTGAAAAATCATATCTGAAATTTCTTCCAGTTAACATGTGAAATGAGTTGGTAAAGTTGATGTAGTCTATATGTTCTTTTGCTACAGCTTCAAGTATTTAATTTTGTGAATCTGCCAATTCTGGACAGATTTGGGGACTTGGCAAAATTCCCATGATATGATGCTTTGATGTGAAACTTGTTTATACAAAAGTTGTAGATAACTTATGTATCTAGCTGCTGTTAAATTTTGGTGCATTTGGTCATGTAGTTTAGGAGTTACAACTGTTCAAAGTTAGGTCTCAGTTATGTTTGCTCTCTGTCTTGCACAGACCAGTTCCGTGTTTAGTTAATTTTGACATAGTAAACATTGGAATCATGCTGTGATGTTTATAAATAAAATGTATAGAATTTCATAATCTTTCCAGAATGTCCTCTTGCAAGTCAATTGGATTTATAGAACTCCTGCTGTGATTTATTTACTGAAGTAGTCACTTGCATGTTAAACCTGAAATTTCTGTTAAGTGTATCTTTGCTATGCACAAGCATGTTTGTGATGTTACTAGATGCTTAAATTGATTAAGATGAGTTTAAGTGCAGGTGTTAGGCCCTTAACTAAAGATGGACAACTTTATCTTAGATTATGCAAGTTAGGTAAGTGTGTTCTTGCTCTTTAGAGAGGAGATATGCACCTACTCTTTATAATGATTTGAATAGAGCTCTGCACCTACTCAGTCAACGAATGTCCAGTGATGCTTTGCTATTTACTGCTGTTCATTCATGGGCATCATGTTACTGCTATGCATCCATGATATTTATATCATGCGTATACATGCAATAGGTGTACCAGAAGATGTGACCCTGTTGGAGTTCGAGGGAACTTGCCCGGAGGAACCGCAGCAGCCCACACCGGATGTTCACGAGGTGCAGCCTACAAGAGAGGTGCCGGATGAGGTCGTCGTTGACTTCCCTGATCACGTCCCTTGCAATTTTGTGAAAGGCAAGCCCCGGAGCATTATAAGCCTCCTACTTTTTGAAATGCAATTAAGTATTATGTTATATATATATTTGCATTAAGTGATAGGTGTTGGATAAAAACACTTGTTGCATATATATCTTATCCTTGTCCAGAAAGTATGCCATAAATCCTATGTAGCTCAGGTTCATGTAGATGCTTAGCCCTGCTTTAAGCGGTAGAAGTCAGGTGATTTCCTGTCACCTACGAGCTATAGGAATATACGTATGGCACGGTTGGCTATATTTGCTATCGTTTAAAAGAACCTAGTTAATTTGAATAAAGACCGGACGGAGGCTTGTAGAGTGATAGGCTTACAGTGACTCCGTTTGTGTCACTTAAGGACCGAATTCTTAGAGCCTTTCTTTGTCATGTTGAACGCATGCCTCTCTCTTAGTTGGCCGGGTCTGGAGACTGACCACGAAGCCGAGTAGTTCACCTCAGGCCAGGCTCTGGCAAGTATAAAGTGCGCTTCGGAAGGGAGCTATAGGCGTAAGTCCAGGCAGGTGAGTTAAAATTCCTCAATGCCCTGGTAGAAGAGTAATCCCTGAGAGTGCTGGCGCTGACCAAACCCGCGAAGTTGGTTCCTGAGTTGTTCCAATGGTGACCCACGGCTACCCTTGCAAAGTATGCCAGGGTGAGAGTTAGGAATACCCCTCAGCTAAGTTGTAACTCGATTCGAGTCGCCGTCTCCCACCGTTTAGTGAGAACTTGACGGGTCTATCTCCAAAGTAGATACACTAAATATTATGATGATTCAAGAAGGATGATATAATGATGGCCTTATTATACCTGCTATGATTAATATTGTTTGCTCCTAATAAGTGAGTGCTCTAGTACAGGTGCTAATATAGATGACAGGTTAATGATTATTAACTTGATGCTAAGCTTTAAATGGTTAATTATAGTATGCAAGCTTTTATGCAAATGTGTCAAGCTAGCTCCACTTTATATCAGCCTTGCATGCTCCTTGGTGTCATTTATTTTAGTTTATGATAGGTAAGTCTAGCTGAGTACCTTCTCGTACTCAGGGTTTATTTTTCACCTATTGCAGATTACCTGTTCTACCATGGTTGTTGCAAGTACTGTCTCCTCCCAGCCGGGGACGAAGACTAGACTGTTGGGCATGGTCTCTATTACTAGTGTTCTTACCTGAAGTTGCTTTTGTGGGACTTGACCGTTAATCTGGCAATGTATTTAAACTTATAAAGTTATGTAATGAACTATGTTGCTTCCGCTACTCAAACTTGGTTTGTAATATTTTATTTCGAACTCCGATGAATGTATCTATATGCTACTTGTGAATTGTTGTAACGAATGATGTGTTATGTTGAATCACTACGATCTTGGCTTATTGTTGTAAGTTGGTTTGAAATCCTTCGAGATTTCCGAACTACCGGGGTTATATGGGCTCAAGTGTGAGAATTGAATCACTTCGGTGATTGTTTTTGTACTTGTGCTCATATAATTTGGACGGTTCTATCACAGTTATCATAGAACCAAAGTAATAGAGAAGTATTTAGGAACCTTAAACTCTCCCGCAGTCCTCTCAATTTAGCCATGCTACTCTTTTATCATGGTATTCTCCTATGTGTGTGTGTCGTTATGCATAACTCCTATCATTTATCACTTACCCCCTACTTTAGTCTAGTCGGTATATTAAGTTTGTAGATACATGATGGTGAATTATCAGTTTCTTTAACTATTGCTTCCCTGTGGATAAATATGATACTCTAGAATACTCCCGAGTAAAAGCTATAATGGTATCTGTGCGCTTGCAGAATTTTCTATTTGCATTGACAAATACCAACACTTGCAAATCGTCATAAAAGTCTCCGTGTACCTACAGGGACCCTTGAGCATCCGACCTATGGGACCCATCACGTGTACATGTGGGACCTTCCTCCATCTCCATCTAACCTGTGGGGACCGAAGGCTTGTGTGTCACGTGTACCTGTGGGACCACGCGACCTGTGGGACCCAACGACTCACATGTCACGTGTTCCTGTGGGACCTTTTGTGCTGCCGGGGTCTAATAAATTCAAAAAATACCATCAATGCCTAGGAATCAAACCCGGGACCCGCAGGAAGCAATCCATTATCTTTACCATTGTGCTACATGCCTAGTTGTGTTGATGGGTCTTTGGAGTCATTATACTAGTATGTTACATTCTCTGTGTGGATGCCCTACAGGTTGACCTATATTGGATATTTCCCCAAGTGGAAACAAATATGTGCTGTTAGACTAGCGATAGCGGCGGTGGTGGCTCTGGCATCCTTTGGAGGCTAAGCAGCTGGGCTTGCCATTTGAGCGTGGTGGCTTTGGCGTCTGTGTCTGTTGTGAGCCGCAGCAGAGGCGACAGATCCGGTCTGCAGGTCTCCTTTCTCGCCTTTTCCTGTTTGCTTCACTGTTTTGATCCTTGCTTGAACATGAGGTATACAAGTCACATTGTAGCGTTGGAGATCTAGTTCAGCCAATGATATGATGATGAAAAGAACTAGGAGGTGGCACTGGTTGGTTTTCTGTCAGCGCATGTCACTTGCAGATCTGTCTAGGCAAACAAACTAACCCTTTGCTTCTGCCTTAAGGCCTTGTTTGGATGCATGTGTATCCACTTCAATCCACATGTGGTGGAGTGGACTAGAATGGAATTTAGTTTAATTCCACTCCAATTCACTCCAACACATGTGGATTGAGATGAATACATATGCATCCAAACAAGGCCTAAACTATTTTTTCTATCAAGTGCTTGCTTGATTCTACATTTCTGTTTTGTATGCTCCAGTGCCACCAATGAGTCCTTATGGTATTTTGAACTTGTAACATATCTGAGCCAGGCCACATTTCTGTGCCAATGATGTCTACATGGCTGTTGGATGTATTAGGATACAACTCATATGTTTTGCTTTCTGTGTGTCTTCTCCTTGTTGACAAGCAAGTTATCCATTTGGTTCCAAACAAGATGAAGACATCGAAAGCAAATCAATGCTTTATGTCCATCATTCACATCACTGAGGCCACTCATCTCAAATCTACACATGTTGCTATTGATGCCAATGATGATCACTACCACTTGTTCACTAACATTCTACATGTAAAAACTGAGGTAGCCTGTTCAGATAGTGCAGGTTTGAGATTAGTCATCCCTGCTATGTTGTGTTTAACGGCCGTGAGCCAGGAGTTTACTACAACTGGCCTAACTGCCTAAGACAAGTTCATAGGTTTCCTGACAACTATTACAAAAAGTACAACTCCTATGAAGAAGGAAGTGTTGCCTCAATCCATCTATTTTTCTTTCGCGCTAGTGAACTTTGGTAGTTGGAGGAGGGAAAGGAGAATACTTTTCTTATGCAAATAGAAAGTGCGAATAAAGAGTCAATGCCTTTCAACCAATCGGTGAAAGACTCTTTTTCCTGGTACATCCATCAATGATCCATCTATGAATAACACAACTTTAGTGACATAGGTCAACTGTAGTCATTCAGTTCAATACAAGCAAACTAGAGGGTACAAACTGACCGTACCGTAGGGTAATCTGGTGGGCATGCAACAATCAACAATTAGAAGAAATCAATAAGCACTCCTTAGGAAGAAGGATGATTTTCGTCAACAATTTAACCACTAGGCTGGGGCCGCAGTCGCAAAAGAGTCAATGCCTCCCACGAATGGGGCAGCAAGTGGATCCATCCACAAGATCCATCTGTGATTAACACAATGCAACTTTAATTTACTGATCAACATAGGTTGAACTAACTAATGTGCCATTCAATTTAATACAACCAAAACTATAGGATACATACTAACTATAGGGTCATTGGGTGCGCACGCAACAATCCAGAATCAGAGAAGCCACCTACCAAATCAAGAAACACTCTAAAAAGAAGAAGGATGATTTCCGGTCACAATTTAACCACATGGTCGAACTAAGGTAGCCACACAAAAACTATTGTTAATTACATACCAGCCAATATAGAGCATCCTTTGAAAATCAATACCTTCACTACCTTAGCTATCCCAAAATTGGTGGGGGGAGCCGCAGCTGATGAAAAGAAACCGAGTGAAGAGGACGAAGACGAAGACCAGGTTAATTGGACAGCCCTTTATCACTGCCGGTTTAATTGGATAGCCGACGATGATTGTAAGATATGTTATTTAGTGCCGAAACGAGCCAGCGGTAAAGCTATTTTATCACCATCGACGTGAAAAGGGCGGTAAGACGTCTCAGTTATTACAATTTCTACCGCCGGATCCTATGGTGAGGGGCCCATCAATCTTGGCACCACCGATAAAAAATATATTATCTCTGACGATGTCTCCGGCATTGGGCATAGGAGAAATAGCCAGTGGTGAAAACCATTGTACCACCAGCCCGGCGTATGATACGGCGGCGAAGGTCGAGGCTCTGATCACCGCCGAATCGTACGCCGAACCGCCAGTGAAAGCCATCATCACCACTGGTTTTTCAGCTAGGAGGGGCCTTAGGGGTCACGAGGCGGCGGTGATGTGGATCACTGCCGGTTATCACGGAACCATTGGTGAAGGAGGCAGCAGAGAATAGCTATTCTGTAGTAGTGTAGATGTTGTTACTATTTCCTATAAAGTTAGTCAAACTTAAAATTGTAGCAATGAAATACGTAGCGGCCTTTAGATCATTTGAGGTATATGTCACGTTGCATGGTGCACTAAAGTCCGGCCTGTGTTGTATCTCAGTGGCCAGACCATCCTAAACAAAAGATCACGTGCATGGGTATTATTACAGCAAGATAAAATTGTACAACATCACAATTGTCTCTAGTGAGCATTGACAGGGTGGGACTAGGACGGTGGGTAGCGGTCTTTTTAAGCTAACTTCCGCAAAAAAATTGTAAAAATGCATGGGACTGACAGGGTGGGATGGTGGATAGTGGTCTTTACCAACTCGTGCCTTTGATAAGATTTGTTGAACTTGCTCTTTGAAATAAGTATAGAAAACACCTATCACAACCGCACCAGGAGCTCAAGTCTCAAGCGTGTCACTATGGAGGATACTATCAGACGCGTTCAAATGTACAGGGGCCGCACTTTCTTACGTGCACAATAGCATTTCAACACAAATTGTTCTATGGACTAGTGATTAGTCAACTGTTGGCGGTCCTTATTGCATACTTTTACCACCAACTTTTATATAGAATCCACACCAAACTTAGTGAATAGGGCTTTGAGCTAACTATTTCCATAAGTTTTGGTGATTGTTCATTCACAGAAGTACATACATGGAAACATGAATAAATGGGCCAAGAACTACAAGAAAACCATGGGAAGAGAAAGAGGCCCACTTACTAGACAATCTGGGCCTCAACATAGCCCAAAAATCCCAACAAAGAACCCAAGAAGTGGAGGCCAAAAACCCAGTCCAACTTCATCTCGGGCCGCAGGAGCAGGCCCGGGTAAAATGGACGCCCAGGATGCATCCAGACTACGATTTGGGCCCACCACCCGTCCACGGAAAGCTAACAAAAAGATCTACATGCTCACCAAATATGGGCCCATTTGGACTAAATTTGGGCACACGTGCGCCAGGGGCGTGGGCACACCTCTGCTGGCCCCTCTCTGGCCCATCTTCCTCCAGAAGGCCCACGCCGACACCCTTTGGTCGGTTCAGCGCTGCGTTGGTGCAATAAATGTGCTGAAGGATGGTTGTGTGGTTGGTTTGGGGCATTCAAGGGAGGAATATTCCATGGGACATTCCCCCTCTCCACTCCTATAAGTAGAGGGCCTCCCTCCTCATTCCGCACAATAGCAAGGAGCAAGAGCACCTCACTAAGACTGAGAGCACCACTCCAAAAGGGCGTAGGCCCTAGTGGCCTAGCCCTAGTAGCTAGTAGAGTGAGAAAGGAAGATGTGAGGGAGAGAGTGGGGAAGAGCCGAACTTGTCGGCGTCTCCCCGAGCTTGTACCCGGGAGCCGGCTTGTCGGTGTCTCCGAGCTTGTACCTCTACGAGTACTTGCTTGGCTCCTTCACGGGATCTTGGCTAAGTAAGTATTCGTATTTATTATAGTCTTTTATGTCTTTTGTTTAGTTGAGCTTTACCTATACTTGTTTGCAGGTTCATCGTTCATCCTTGTGATGGTTGCTCACCTTTCTATCTCTAACCTTGGGTTGTCCTTAGACGAATTAGCTAGAATAATTTTCTCCGTTCCCTGTGGAAAATACGATATCCTAAATACTTCTGGGTGAAAGCTACAATGATAATTCCATACGTGTTGGTATTTATTAACGCACAGAGAAAATTCCGCAAGCACACGGATACCGCTATAGCTTTTACTCGGGAGTATTCTAGAGTATCGTAATTATCCATAGGGAAGCAATGGTTAAAGAAACTAATAGTTCACCATCACGCATCTACTAACTTAATATAATCCACTAGACTAAAGTGGGGGTAAATGGTAAATGATATGATTTATGTATAATGACACACACATAGGAGAATTCCATGATAAAAGAGTAGTTTAGCTAAATTAAGAGGACAACGGGAGAGTTCAAGGTCCCTATATATTTCTCTAGTACTTTGGTTCTATGATAACTGAAGCATAGGTAGATATAGCAATCACACAATAGCACTTTTGGGACATCAGAACACTAGCCACAGAAAGGGGTGAGAAAGGGGCTAGGAAGCTCTGACTATGATCATACAAACACCAACCCAAACGAGGTGGACTAAGTCGACCGTCAGGGCTGTCGCCACCTAGGGCTACCACAACTATGCGTAGGATTGGGTGCAATCTCAGGTAACTTCTAGTCTAGACACCATGTCTAAAGCCTTGAACCGGGGGAACCAGGCATCTGCTGTGTTAACTGGAGAGAAAATAAGGCTTCTGGCCAACTGAGTCGGGTGGTTTGCGTGGCCTAGGTGCTCCTGCACGAGCGAACCGAGCACCAGGCTGCTGAACCGGCCTGCGGACCTCTCCCTGCTCGCCACGTGGCCCACTAGACCGAGAGAGCCCATGCCCCGCTCAAACACTCACGCGGACGCGCACCCGTCCATGGCCGCATGATGACGTCTGGTTGGATCCCGTGGTCGCCCTGCTCCCTCCGTACGCTCACGCGTGTCCCGTACAGCCGGCACGTTCCTGCCCTGTCCCGCGCTCACGCGCTCGCTCAGTGCCGCGTGGCGGTGCGTGACAGGCTAGCTCTATTGCTGGTTCCCCCACTAGGGACAGCTGGGCCCTGCTGTGGCTGCTATCGGCGTTGACTGGGGTGCTGCCGTCAGCGATGATGTCAGCGCCCCTTTTTAATTTGCGAAATTCATATCTTCTTATTTCGAGCTCCAAAAATGGTAAATAATATATCCGTTTCAATCAGCGCAATGAGCTCCACGCAATGGTGTACTCTATTTCCTCATTTGGGACACTTTTGTTTAGTGAAAAATAACATATCCTGCAAAATAAGTGCAAGGAACAAAACTTGTGGAACTTGTTAGAAACAAACCCTACACCTATTGTTTGTGATTCATCTCATGTCATTTTGTGCAATAGTTATTGGTTATATTTGTAGTTTAATGAGTGTCAACAAGTTCCCCCACACTTGTCCTTTACTCATCCCAAGTAAAGTTTAAAAACTAAACATGAACATAACATCTTAAAATATATAGCTAACACAAAGATGATTCCAAAACATTCCTCATACATGTGGGATATGTGGAATTGTCTAACATATATCCTTAGGTGGTAGAAAAGTGGAACAGCTCTCAAAGCGAAGTCATCTTCCCAGATTCTTATCTTAGTAACTTGAAGTTTTTAATATTTCACAAAGAAAGTATAGATCACTTGATACTCCGCAAATGGTACTCTCGAATCGCTCAATGGTGTATGATTCCTCATCAAGGCACAAATTGCCTTCGATCCCTTCCTACTTCTAAAAAGCTTATGTGGAGTTTAAGGTAGGGATAAAATATGTAGCGTACTTACCTTGCATATATTGTAAAGTCAAATCCCGGATCCAAAGAGGGAATTGTCATACTCTTAGATCAAGATGTGCATGTGTGTGGAATATTTGGTGGCTAACCTAAATCTACTATGCTCCTTGAAAACATATTGTAACAAAACTGACCAAATTATAACAGCACAGGTACAAAAACCATCACCAAAGTGACTAAATTCTCACACTTGAGCCCATATAATCCCGGTAGTCTGGAAATCTCGAAGGATTTCAAACAACTTTCAACATACAAGCCAAGATCGAAGTGATTCAACACAACACATCATTCGTTACAACAGTTCACAAGTAGCATACGGATTACATCCATCAGAGTTCAAAATAAGATATTACAAACTGAGTTTGATTAGCGAAACCAACATAGTTCGATACATAACTTCATATGTTCAAATACAGTGCGAGGTAGAAGTCATGTCCACAAAAGCAACTCAGATAAGATAACTAGTAGAGATCGCGCCCAATGATCTAGTCCTCATCTTCGACTAGGAGGAGACAGTTCTTGCAGCACCTAGAATAGAACAGGTCATCTGCCATGGCGGACGGTGGTGAGCTCGACGGTGAGGACCGCCATGGCGGAGCTCGGAGCCGGTGAGATTTAACCACGAAATGCAGGCTCTACCTTACTTCTCAGGCTCAATTAGGACGTGGATGGTGCAGAGCGGACAGAGGAGAAGCTGTGGGGGTGCGGTCGGGCACTGGGGCTCACTGGAGGGCGCGCAAGGCGAAGGTGGAACAACACTCCAACTAACTTGTGGGCCCTATTTGAGCATGTTAGGTCCATTTTCATGAGATGACTATATTACAACTTTTGTTCCTCAATAAAAGTACTACAACTTTGTTTAAAGGTGCACCAACATGCATTGACTTCTAGCTACACTTTTTAAACAAGGAAGAAAAAGAGGTCTAGAAGTCAACTAGTATTTAGAAGCATAATTAGGGCTAATGACCTTTATGAACATTGTTCCTAATGACATTCTAAATGTAGCTAGGGTGTTTTGGTGAATCACCACCTTCATTTGCATGTGATTCGTGTACTCTAGCTTCTCAAAACAATTGAAACAATGACTTGAAACATATGAAACATTCAACTAAAACAGGTGAAACAATCAACTGAAACACTGAAACAGAGGCATGCAACACTGGTAACATGGTACATGGGACATGTACAACCCCTCTAGGGTACTAGGCATAACATAGGGACACCACACATGATACCCCTATACATAAGCACTACTGAAATATTATGTTGAAACATTGAAACATAGAATGATGCACATGTGATAATGAAATGAATGTGCTTATGTTATGCAATGCACATGCACAAATGCAAGCCAAACACCTGGGTGTTACAGCCCTCCCCCTTATAAAAATCTCATCCCTGAGATTTGGAAAGCGTACCATTTTTCATAGAAAGCGGAGTCATTTTCCTTCAAATAATCCTCCCTCTCCCATGTTGCATCTTGCTCGGCATGATTACTCCAAACCACCTTATATAGTTTAACTACTTGATTACAAGTCACCCGCTCTTGAGTGTCCAGAACATATACAGGTTTCTCAACATACAAGAGATCAAATTTCAATTTGATCTTTCTTAGTGGTACTCTTTCTTCTGGAAGACGGAGACACTTCTTTAGTTGAGAGACATGAAACACCAGAAAGATAGCTCCCAATTCATGAGGTAGATCAAGTTTATAAGCTACCCTTCCATTCTTTTCCAAGATTCGATACAGACCCACATATCGAGGTTTAAGTTTTCTCTTAATTCCAAAACGCTTTACTCCCCTCATAGGTGATACCTTAAAATAAACATGATCACCTACTTCAAACTCAATAGGTTTTCTTCTCTTATCTGCATAACTCTTTTGTCTAGCTTGAGCAGCTACCATATTCTTCTGAATAAGACGTACTTGCTTCTCAGCTTCTTCTACAAAGTCAATACCATAGAATCTCCTTTCCCCAGGTTCCACCCAATTCAACAGAGTTTTACACTTGCGTCCATACAAGGCTTCAAATGGGGCCATCCTGATACTCTCTTGATAACTGTTGTTATATGAGAATTCAGCGAGTGGCAACCATTTATCCCAAGAGCCTCCGCAAGAGATAAGGCAAGCTCTAAGCATGTCCTCAAGAATTTGATTCACACGCTCAGTTTGCCCAAAGGTTTGCGGATGATAAGCAGAACTGCAGATTAGATTAGTATCAAGATTTTTATACAAATGTTCCCAGAAACGAGCAGTGAACTGAGATCCCTGATCAGAGATAATAGACTTGGGAACACCATGGAGATGTACCACTTGTTGAAAGTAAACGTCAGCATACATGTGAGGATGATAGTTTGACTTGACAGGAATAAAATGAGCAGATTTGGTCAGATGATCCACGATTACTCAGATGGAATCAAAACCCTTATCAGTTGTTGGCAACCCAACAATGAAATCCATAACAATTTCTTCCTATTTCCAACCAGGAATAGAGAGTGGCTGCAATAAACCCGGCTTCATGTGAATAGCCTTGACTCGGCAGCAGTTATCACACCTAGCAACATAAGATGCAATTTCCTTCTTCATTTTGGTCCACCAATAGTATGGCTTGAGATCTTGATACATCTTACTACTACCAGGATCGATGGACAACTTGGAAGAATGGGCCTCAGCCATGATTTGGTTTCTAAGCTCTTTGTCTTTGGGTACGACAAGTCTATCATTGAACCAGAGAATTCCTTTGTCATCCACTCTAAAGTGCTTGGTTTCTTGCTCTTTCATCTTCCGATTGATGTGAAACACACCCACATCAGTCTTTTGGAGTTTGATAATTCAACTTCTGAGAGACCAATCCACAGTGATATTGTGGAGTACCATAGGATGAAGGAGATGTGACAGATGAAAGTCTTCTGTAACCAACGAATTGTAGTGAGATTTTCTGCTTAAGGCATCAGCAACCACATTTGCCTTGCCAAGATGATAGTGCACTTGGAGATTGTAGTCTTTTGATTAACTCTAACCATCGGTGTTGACGCATGTTCAACTCTAACTGAGTAAAGATGTACTTGAGACTCTTATGATTAGTATAAATGTTGCACACATTACCAAGCAAGTAATGTCTCCAAATCATCAGAGCATGAACAACTGCGGCTAGCTCTAAGTCATGAGTAGGATAATTGACTTCATGCTTTCGAAGCTGGCGCGAGGCATAAGCAATGAACTAGCCTTCTTGCATAAGAACACACCCTAAACTGGTGCTTGATGCATCACAATATACATCAAAAGGCTTCTCGATGTCAGGTTGTGCCAAAATAGGAGCAGAAGTTAGCAGAGTCCGCAAAGTGTGGAAAGCCTCTTCACACTTCAGAGTCCAAATAAACTTCTCATCCTTTTGAAGTAATCGAGTCATAGGCTTGGCTATTTTAGAGAAATCTAGGGTGAAGCGACGATAATAACCAGCCAACCCAAGGAATCTCTGGACTTCAAATACCGTAGTAGGTGCTTTCCAATCCATCACTTCTTGCACCTTGGTAGGATCAATAGAGATTCCTTCACCAGATAGCACATGACCTAGAAAAGGTACTTTCTGCAACCAGAACTCGCATTTGCTGAACTTGGCATAAAGCTGCTTGTCACGCAATCGAGTTAAAACAACTCTTAGATGTTCAGCATGCTCCTCTTCATTCTGAGAATAGACAAGGATGTCGTCAATGAAAACCACCATGAACTTGTCCAACTTCGGCATGAATACCGAATTCATCAGGTACATGAAATGTTCAGGAGCATTTGTCAAACCAAAGGACAAGACAATATACTCGAACAAGCCATAACGAGTAGAGAAAGTCGTCTTAGGTATATCTTTAGGACAAATTTTGATCTGATGGTAGCCAGACCTCAAATCAATCTTGGAGAATACCTTAGCTTTGGATAGTTGATCAAAAAGAATATCAATACGGGGAAGAGGATATTTGTTCTTGATAGTGACAGCATTGAGTGGTCGATAATCCACACACATGCGCAAAGATTCATCCTTCTTCTTCACAAAGATAGCAGGATAACCCCAAGGAGAGGAACTAGGCCAAATCAATCCTTTCTTCAATAGCTCATTCAACTGGATTTTGAGCTCAGCCAACTCATTGGGTGGCATTCGATAAGGCCTTCGAGAGATAGGAGCCGTACCCGGAATGAGTTCTATCTTGAATTCCACTTCACGGTCTGGAGGTAATCCAGGCAAATCATCAGGAAAGACATCTGGAAACTCATAGACAATAGGTGTGTCCTCAATGGCCTTGGCTAGAGTAGCATTAGTTGTACTGTGGATAGTGATATCATGAAGGAGTTGAACTAGAAAACCTTTCTTATCTATAGGACCCCTCAACATTACTACCCGGGTTGAGGTATCGATTAACACACCATTACCACTCATCCACTTCATTCCTAGGATTACATCGATTCCCACACCCGGTAGGACTACTAGATCCACTGAAAACTCTCGATCCCCAATCTTAATTTTTACATCCTTAACTACTTGGTAAGTCATGATGTTGTTCCCAGCAGCACTAATACAGTAACCACCCTTGGCTATTGTAATCACATTCAGCTTATGCTCAGATGCAAAAGTAGAACTCACAAATGAATGCGAGACACCCGAATCAAAGAGCACAACTGCAGGATGATCATTAACAACAAACTTACCGGCAGTGACCACTTCTCCAACAGGAATTTCCTCAATAGTGGTATAGTGAACACACCCCTGACGGACGTTTCCCTAAGAATTCTGCTTTGGAGGATAAGGACAATTATTAGCCTAGTGACCAGGCTTGTTGCAATTCTAGCACGGCCTATTAGGTGGTGGAACATTGGAACTGTCCTGCCTAGAAGTATTCTTGGGCAAAGAAACCATGTACCCCTTGCGAAAACCAGTCTTCGCCTGATTCTTCTTCTGAGGTGGGCGATATCGGATGTTGGCAGCAGGGGAACATTACTGAGTTTTTGCCACCATAGGAGCTTTAGACTGAGAAGCACCTGCCTCATAATTTCTTTTGTGGCTCTTGGAAGCAGCATAAACGTTATCGTTGTTCTCATCACTGATAAACTCATTAAAAGTTGTACACTTGCTGTTGCCCATAGACTTCATCAACTTAGGGCAAAGTCCCCTCTTGAAGCTAGCGATCTTCTTGGCATCTATGTCCACAAATTTAGGGGCATACCTCACTAGGTTGTTAAAAGCCTAGAGGTACTCATTCAAGCTCTTGTTCCCTTGAGTTAGTTTCATAAATTATGTATGCTTGATTACCATAAGGCTGGGAGGAATAAAATATCCCTTGAAAGCTTCTTTGAACTGGTCCCAAACAACCTCAATATCTATAGGGAAGGTGGTCCTATGATGGTTCCACCAAACACCTGCAGGCCATTGCAGTTGATGCCCAGCATATGATGCTTTCATTCCTTCAGTTAGCCTAATCAAGCGGAACCTCTGCTCTATGGTGCTCAACCATTCATCGGCCTAAAGTGGCTCTTCTGCCTCTCAGAAGATAAGAGGCTTTGTCCTCCACCGCCTGCCCAGCATATGATGCTTTCATTCCTTGCAGTTGATGCCCAGTACTATATTGATTTGGCTTAGGCCCTTGACGGACATGGTGACCATCTCGATTAGCCATTTGGTGCATAGCCTCAGCTAGCATGCGCTGGCTCTCAACCACACTTTTCATAAGTTCAGCTAGTGTAGGCGGTGGAGGAGGTGGACGTGGATCCAGATTCTCACCCCCACCCTGACCAGAATGAAGGTTATGAGACATCTGCAAAAATTTCATAGTCAGTGAACACTGATGATGCAAAAGTTGCAGGTGAACTATATAATTATGCCAAACTGAAATCATTGTAGAGAATAAATTCATATAACGAAATAGAGGCACAATAATCCATTCCACAACATACACCATTAGTGTAATCACATGACAGAATAATGCGATACTCTCAAAATGATAAAGATGGGCGATAACGATTGGATTTAGATTAAGAAAATGCACAACACGTGAAGCACCAACATGTCTGATAGGTTACATCCAAACCATCGAGGGTCCAACCTTACATCGAGGATAACATAGGGTTCAATATTACATTCCAAAGATCAGTTTGCAACAAAGCTACTTGGCCATACATGAGGGTCAACAAAAGACTAGCTCTAGCACATTAGCTAAGTGGTAAGCTAAACTACGCATCGTCCACCGAGTCGATGTCAGAGATCTCTCCTCCGTCCTCATCACTAGCAGGCTCTAACTCCTATCTTCCTCTTCTTCAGGCGGGACATCTTCAGGTCCATTAATTTTGATGTCATCATCATCTTCAGCCAAGATGACACCAGAGCCCATCTCATCGCCATCATCATGAGGAAGGATTAGATGGAGCTGATTGTGTAGCAGATGAACTTCCTCATGGAGGTTGTTGTTGTACGCTTCTGCAGCTGCCAGCTGCTGCTCAAGCTCAACCTGCCGAGCCCTCAAGATATTTTCTTCGTGCCAGGCTTCATTTCATTGATTCAACATGTGAACCAACATGCGCTCATAGTTGCGGTGAGCAACAGTCAACTTCTGAACCTCAAGTGTCTCCTGATCCCTTTCCTGCGTAACCTGCACCAAACGCTGCTGGACTGCATTCCTTTCAGTAGTCACCTCACCCAACTCGGCCCTCAGCCTTTCCTCCTCAGTAGACTTAGGGCGGGGAGCTAACTGGTGATGAGGATCCCTGCCTCCGATGGACTTGCGAGCAGTGGTTTTTGTGCGGGCCATCTGTAGCAAAAGGTTGTAACTTAAGGTGAGGATCATTTAAGATATACGAAAATTTAATTAGTCGGGATAATCAAATTTTAAAGGAGGGAGTAATGCAAGAATGCAATGTATGCTTGAACATGATGTATGCACGATCCGTACATTCTCACAAACCTAGGAAAAATTAAAGGCTAGCGGAATATACGGTGGCATACATATGTTCTCTCTTATACCTAGTCGAGCTACAATGGTGCGTTGTTAGTGTACCTGCAGAAGATTTCATTTTAGCCCAACAATTTTCCAATAAGCACACACAGAAAGCAGTAAACTAAATACTCTCCCCCGATGCATATACTTTGGTATCACAGCTACCCAACAGATATACCCACAATTAAGTACTTTCATAATTACATGGTTGAACATGTAATTATGCTAGTAACCACAACTACTCTCCCATAGACCGACGGTTGGACGGTCATGCTCTCACAACTCACACTTACTAGAGCGTAGAGGTATTTGATCCATACATTACCACCCAAGCGGATGGCATCCATACAATAGCACGCCGTATGGACGATGAAATAGAAAACAAACAATCAACCCCCAAGTTAGTACTTTAATAAGCCACCTAAGAGTCCTTAATTGGGCATAAAGGATATGACCACTGGCAACACTTAGCATTTAATTTAGAGTTTTCACAATTACTTTTGTTTTAAATACACAAATGACATGTTTAGTGTTGAACCTTGCTCCGATGCCAGCTGTAACAGAACCGACCTAATTATAAGAGCACAAGTACAAAAACCATCACCGAAGTGATTAAATTCTCACACTTGAGCCCATATAATCCCGGTAGTCTAAAATCTCGAAGGATTTCAAACAACTTTCAACATACAAGCCAAGATCGTAGTGATTCAACACAACACATCATTTGTTACAATAGTTTACAAGTAGCATACGGATTACATCCATCGGAGTTCAAAATAAGATATTACAAACCGAGTTTGATTAGCGGAAGCAACATAGTTTGATACATAACTTCATAAGTTCAAATACAGTGCCAGGTAGTAGTCATGTCCACAAAAGCAACTCAGATAAGATAACTAGTAGAGATCGCGCCCAACGATCTAGTCCTCATCTCCGGCTGGGAGGAGATAGTACTTGCAGCACCTAGAATAGAACAGGTCATCTGCAACAGGTGAGAAATAAACCCTGAGTATGAGAAGGTACTCAGCTAGACTTACCTATCTTAAACCAGAAATAAAAGACACCAAGGATCATGCAAGGCTTTATAAGTGGGGCTAGCTTGACATATTTGCATAAAAGAGCTTATGAGCACAAGTAACCAATTAAACTTAGCATCAAGTTCATCATCATTAACCTATCACTATATTAGCACCTGTACTTGAGCACTCACTTATTAGGAGCAAACAATATTAACCATAGCAAGTATAAAATGGCCATCATCATATCATCATTCTTGAACCAATATAATATTTAATGAGGCTACTTTGGAGATACTCCCATCAAGTTCTCACTAACCGGTGAGAGATGGCGACTTGAATCGAATTACTACTCAGCTGAGGAGGTCTTCCTAATTCTCACCTAGGAAACCAGATCAACAATCCCTTAGGTCACCTTTGGGACAACTCAGGAAGTAACTTCGCGGGTCCGATCAGTGCTAGCACTCTTAGGGATTACTCTTCTGCCAGGGTGTTCAGGAATTTTAACTCACCTTCCTGGACTTAGGCCTACAGCTCTCTTCCGAGGCACACTTTATACTTATCGACTCCTGGCTTGAGGTGAACTACTCGGCTTCGCGGTCAGAGACACAAGAAACTGGCCAGCTAAGAGAGAGGCATTCGTTCAACATGACAAAGAAAGGCTCCAAGAATTGATCCTTAAGCGACACAGACAGAGTCACTACAAACCAGCAAGCCTCCGCCTGGTCTTTATTTTAAATTAAGTAGGTTCTTTTCCATGATAGCAAATATAGCCAACTGTGCCACATGTATATTCCTATCGCTCGCAGGTGACAGGAAATCACCCGACTTCTACCACATTAAAGCAGGGCCAAGCAACTACATGAGCTTGAGCTACATAGGATGTGTGGTATATTTTTCTGGACAAGGAAAAGGTATATATGCAGCAAGTGTTTCCATCCAATACCTATCACTTAATGCAACAATATATATAACATAATACTTAATTGCATTTCTAAAAATAGGAGGCTTATAAAGCTCCGGGGCTTGCCTTTCACGAAGTTGCAAGGAACGTGGTCAGGATAGTCAACGACGACCTCGTCCGGCACTTCTCCTGTGGGCTGCAACTCCTGAACTTCAGGTTCAGGCTGCTGCACCTCTGGAGCTTCCTAGCTCGTCCCGTCGAATTCCAGCAAGGTCACGCCCTTCAGTACACCTATTGCATGTATATGCAGAAGATGAATATCATGAATGCATAAGAGTGACATGATGCTTATGATGGATGAATAACAACAAGTAAGAAATTTGCAAAGTATCACTGGACACTCGTTTACCGAGTAAGAATAGCTCTATTCAAATCACTTAAAAAGCATGTGTCTATCTTTCCTCTAAAGAGCAAGATTAAACTCACCTAACTTGCACAATCTAAGATAAAGATGTTCAACTTCAGTTAAAGGCCTAACATCTGCACCTAAACTCACCTTAATCAAATTTAAGAACCTAATACATCACCAACATGCTTAAGTATAATAAAGGCACACTTAACAGAAAATTTCAGGTTTAACATGCAAAGGAGCAGTTCAGTAAATCAATCACAATAGGAGTTCTACAAATCCAATTGGCTTGCAAGAGGATATTCTGGAGAGCTTATAAAATTCTCTACAAATCATTTATAAACATCATAGCATGATTTCAAAGTTTACCTAGTCGAAACTAACTAAGTATAGAATCTGGTCTATGTAAGACAGAGAGCAACCATAACTGAGACCCAATTTTGAACAGCTGTAACTCCTAAACTACATGGCCAAATACCACCAAAATTTAACAGCAGCTAGATCATGAAATTCATAACAACTTTGTTATAGACCACAAGACATGAAAACATCATTTACATAGAGTAATTAACAACATCTCTAAATCTATCCAGAATTGGCAGATTCACTAATTTAATTAATTGGAGATGTAGCAAAAGCATATTTGAGCTAAACCAAATTTACCAACTTATTACACATATCAAAAGAACACCGGAAAGTGTGGTGCCAACATCTAAATAATTTCTTTAATACCCTTTCTTAATTTATTTAGATAATTAGGTGAATAAAGGAACCTATATCAAAACTGCACAATAAATTTTATAAAAATTACAGCAGCTTCATACTATTTCCAGGAGGCTACCATAAAATTTTTATAGCATTTGAGCAAGTATACTTTTCTATACTAAAAATAATAGATAGAAAGGCTGATTTTGGCTTAAATGAGAAACCCTATTGAAAAGTATCAAGCAACAGATTTCATATTTTTCTTAGGTTCTTACTAACATGAGAATAGCACTCACCAAATTTCACCTTCACTGGATCTATAGATAAATTATGAAAATTCACACAAGATCCAATAATGCAAAAAAGATAAATACATAACTAAATCATACAGTGTCCAAAATTGCTAAAATTTAAACTACAAGCTATTCATAGTATAGATAGCATCACATAAAATTTTCATGCCAATTGGAGCAACACAGCAAAAGATACAATTTTCTCCTTTTACAACATGAATAAAAAGAGATAATTTATAACTTTAATTTACATAACAGAACATAGCACATTTCATATTTTTAGTAAAAACTAGAGACTACACAAAGCATAACAAAATTTGAACCAACTCATTTGGAGCTCGAAAACTCTAGATATGATTTTTCAAAGTTAGCTTAGAAATCTGCTTTTGAATTAAATTCAAATAAAACGAAGAGCCACTGACATGTGGACCCTAGGGTCAACGGGACCCACGGGTCAGTCACGGCAGAGCAGAAGAGCGGCGTTGACCATGGCTCGCCGACGGCACGTCCTCCGGCGAAGCTACGTCCATCACCGTGATCTTCATGGTGCGGCGAGTTGATTGAGGTAGGAGGCTAGGGTTAGAGCTCACCGGAGCGAGCTTATCACCGGCAATGGTGGACGGTGGCGACTGCACGGCGGTACACCAGTGTACACCGGCTAGTAGAGATGTGGGTGAGGGCGGTGCTAGCTTCACCGTGACCTAGCGGATCTACAGAGACGATCTTAGGTTCTGGGGGACCCCTCTAACCTAGCCACCGACGTGCATGCCGACGCAGAGCGGTGAGCGTGGCGGCGGCGGTTGTCTTGTTTAGCTTCGGCGAGGCTACCATGGCAAGTAGGGTCACACCCTAAGGTGCGCCACACCTAGACCTCCTCTGGACACAAGAGAGGAGGATAGAAGAGCAAGAGAGGATTTCGGCGGCGAGCTCGATGGTGAGGACCGCCATGGCGGAGCTCGGAGCCGGCGAGATTTAACTACAAAATGTGGGCTCTACCTTGCTTCTCAGGCTCAATTAGGAGGTGGACGGTGTAGAGCAGACGGTGGCGAAGCTGTGGGGGGTGCGGTGGGGCACTGGGGCTCGCTAGAGGGCACACAAGGCGAAGGTGGAGCTCTCGGTGACGCTGAGAGCCTCGCTCTCCACTTCAGTGAGCTCAGCAGGGTGAATAGGAGGGCAGAGAGAGGAGTGCAGGGTGGCGTGGTACTCATGTGGCTCACGTCGGCCCGGCTGGTGGAGCCCACACCGACATATGGTCGACAGATGGCAAGCTCGGCCTGCCATGGTCAGCCACTGAGACCAGCTCTGCTCTCAATCAGAGCCTGCTTGACCGACTGAAACTGCCCCATTCTTGATCCTCTAGCTCCGAATCCAACCCGATTTAGCATAAAGTGTAATTAACAAAAATGTAGAGCTATGTGAGATCTACAACTTTGTCAATGCAAGCCTGAGCTGAATCAGCATGGTTTGAGAGATGCAGTGCTCCAAAGAGAGGCTCAGTGAAACTGTAAGTCAGTTAATGACCTAGAAACTTTCTAAGTGTTGAAACAACACTCCAACTGACTTGTGGGCCCTATTTGAGCATGTTAGGTCCATTGTCATGAGATGACCATATTACAACATTTGTTCCTCAATAAAAGTACTACAACTTTGTTTAAAGGTGCACTTACATGCATTGACTTCTAGCTGCACTTTTTAAATAAGGAAGAAAAAGAGGTCTGGAAGTCAACCAAAGTCAACTAGTATTTAGAAGCATAATTAGGGCTAATGACTTTTATGAACATTGTTCCTAATGACATTCTAAATGTAGCTAGGGTGTTTTGGTGAATCACCACCTTTATTTGCATGTGATTCGTGTACTCTAGCTTCTCAAAACAATTGAAACAATGACTTGAAACATATGAAACATTTAACTGAAACAGGTGAAACAATCAATTGAAACACTGAAACAGAGGCATGCAACACTGGTAACATGGTACATGGGACATGTACAACCCCTCTAGGGTACTAGGCATAACATAGGGACACCACACATGATACCCCTATGCATAAGCACTACTGAAACATTATGTTGAAACATTGAAACATGGAATGATGCACATGTGATAATGAAATGAATGTGCTTATGTTATGTAATGCACATGCACAAATGCAAGCCAAACACCTGGGGTGTTACACATATCTCTTCCCTTGAAACTTGGAAACAATTACTAGAGAACAGGGGCTACCTTATTCATCTTTTTTTAGGTGGGCGTTTGAGTACCCATTGTTTTCATTATCTCGGACACTTGTCCATTTTTTTCTCACCCCTTTTTTCTCTTTTTATGAATAACTTTTGCATAGCCCCATGTCTCTTTTCTATAACAAAACTCTTCAAGAGAGATATCCAAGAACTTGGAGCATTTATTTGGTGGGTAAACCTATCAAATATATTTTTGTGTTCACCCCCAGTGTAGGAGTAAAACATTTTGAGGTGGATAAAAAGCATGTTTTTGCGTACTTCTAGTGTAGAAGCAGCACATATACGTATATGTGGATGTACGTGATCTTGATTTTGGGAGCATGATAAATCTCTCAATAAGGGTCAACAAGACTTGACAAAACTCAACACAAAGCAAGTAGCATATGTAGAAGGTTTGTATCCTAAAAGTACATATATGGCTCTGGTAGGAATTTATCACCACTGAGGAGTATGTGATACTATGGTTTTATAACAATTTTATGAAAAATAAATTCTCCAAGCACCTTGACTAGAACCAGTAGGATTTCTAAACCAGAACTATATCACACTCCACAACAACTTAGTCAATATGATTTTCCTATGTGATATTTTCCCACAAGCATAAGTATATGTATATGGAACAATCTTTATGCAAGCTTCTATCTCAAAATGTCATAGACATGTCATTTTTCAAAATTTTAATTTAAGTGTGGTCTTGGTTCATTTTAAAATTGCATAAAAAGCATGTCAAAGCAGCACACATTTATCAAGAAGATGGGAGGAGATGTCAAACCAGCATTTTGAAGTGAAGCATTAGTAGTGGAAGCTGGCGACATCTTGTTCAGTGTGCATCTCTCTTGTAGAGTCAGAACTTTCACTTGTAGGAATTGGGAGATTGATTCCCCCACAATGGCTCAAAGTGTGTTCTGCTCATAAAGACAAGGTAGAAATCAAGTGCATGGGCTCTGTTGGTGGGAAAACACCAACAGAACCAGAAAATTATTCATTCTTCTCTATCCTTAGATACATTGAACATGATTGATATTATGTGCAATTTTCATTCTTTCAACATGGGTGACAAGATCAAAAAGACGAGCATGAATGTCGTATTTGAATACTAAAAAGGTTGAGTTGCTTAACCTATGGAAGGATTGTCCAACTTTACATAATGTAACAAGCTTTACATGATTATGACTATCATCTTCCAAAAATAAGATATGCATCATTTTAGCTCATTTGGTTAAGACTTTGAGATCAAGAGAGTGGTGCTATGAACAAACTTAAAAAGCAAGACATGATGAGTTAATTAGGTTGGATCAAGCAAAGTTGTAACTTGAACATGTTTGTTTTTTCATTTATGTGCATAACAAGATCAAGAGGAAAATGATGACCACTTACCTTAAGATGTTACCTTTATCATTGGGACGAGATGGCACCTAATGATCAAGGTCTAATGACTTGTGGTGGTCTTCTCTTCCTGCTTGAAGCTTTCCTTGCATCTTGAGTTTATCATGAGTATCTTGTCTCATATGTTGCACTCCTTCTTTCTCACTCTCTTATCATGCCATCTGATTGCTCTTCCTTTGTGCTTGGACCTTTTTGCTCCACTCATTGTTTCATTCCTGTAAGCATTAGTGGACAACACATAGCCGTAGGAATATACAAATAATAACAAGAGTAGTGTTGTTATCGAGCTAAAGCTCATATTCTATGCTCTAGAAAAGTTGGTTTGAACATTTTAATCAGCATAGAACATTTATCCCATGTTAATAACTTGTCTTTATTGTTCACCATTACTTCTTCACATGAGGGTTGGTTTTATTTTGTATCTTAAGTTTGATTTTCATGTATGGAACCTGTAAAATCATTCAAACTTATAGGGACAAAGTAATAGTGAGTAGAGGGATTGTAAACTGGTGTGTCAAAGTGACAGGAGCTTGAGAGGAGGAAGAGCATCGTTGGATCATCTTTTAGAGGAGTCTGCCTTCCACTCCCATGCTGAACCTTGCTGTCGCCCGACACTTAAAGTCAAGTGTGAATGTTGAAACATCCCTCAGTGTGTGTTGTAACTCTCATGTCCTTAGACATTGTTCATCCTTTGTTCTTAAATCTTAACCTATAATGGTTAGTGACCAAGAATACCCGAAGGGAACTTGTCCTAGGAACATGTCTTTTTTTGGCCTGAGCCTTCATGTGCTCACATTTTTTTCTTTTTCTTTTTCTTTTTCTATTTCTATTTTTGAACCTTCATGTGTCCGTATATTTTTTCTTTTCATAACTTAAGACAAAATTCTTTATGCATAATTCAAAAAGTAGTATGAAAATAAGATAAATACTGACTTACCTGTCGACGAGTGCTCAAGATTTTAGGTCCGTTGAGCAAGACCTCTCCTTGCATTCAGCTTTTCTTTGGACTATCCGATCTAGGAGATGAGGACGCAGGCATGATCTTTTTCCGTCAACCTTTCTTGATTTTCGTTGATTCTTGGTCGACGAATTGGTGTTCATTAGAGATGCAAACTTAAGTTCCTCCTTGATATTCTTTGTCCTCCAATGGCGTGGTGAAGAGCTGTTCTTCTTTGTTTGTCAGTGATACACCAGCCATCTTGATGGTCAAGGAAGGAACCTCTAGTACTTTTATGAGAACTTCTTCATCTCCAATGACTTTGGGACGTCATCTTGCAACCGTGGTTGTTCATTGTCTCATGAGATATAGTCAGCAATCCACCATTGATTGATGTTGTTGACACAAGGATGTTGTAGTGGCTTCTTCTCATTCTTGTCCTTACCGCCGATGAGCAAGATGATGTCTCCGAAGATGATGAAAGCAGGTCTCAGATTGGCTAATATGAGGTGAGTTGCACCCTACTTCTCATCAGCATCCTAGCTTGAGTTTTGGCAAAGACTCAATGCTAGGCTGTCTTCAACATTGTTCATGACATGTCACTTTGTTCATCCACTTTCTTGAATGAGTGATTTTATTGTAGATCTTGTTGTATGGCACTCATCTTCTTCTTTGTTTCATCACTGAAGTGGTGGTCTGGCAGGTTTATGCCAAACCATGAACAGTAACAACATAGATTCTTTTCTGCAAAATGTTAATGGACACATACATGAGGAAATACATCAAATTTGAAATATGGGTTGTTGTCCATGTGATTATCATCTATGCTAATGAAAAGATCAATGATTTTTGAATCACTTTAGCATAGGATTTATTTATCATGTTTCAAAACTGATTTTATTTATTGCTGCATTCTAGCATGGTTCAAGGCAAAAGTAACTTGCAGCAAAAGAGAGAGTGAATTTGATACTTATAGTTCTTCCATTCTTGATGATTGAGCTTTGTCTTCTTTTGCGCAAAGTTGTTGAAATTCATCACATGCCTTGCTTCATCTCTAGTGTGAGTTCATCTCGGGACTTCCCCAGATTGATATTGAGAGTTTTCTGCAGGGGTTAGTCCAACAAAATAACCAGTGTCTACACAAGCAATTTTTAGTTCAATAACCAAACTAGACTCCATTTCTAATTAGATTAAGGAAAGCTATTTAACCTAAGCACCATGCTTAATTTAAAAGCCAATGGAAGTATGTCGAGTACTTCCAAACCAAAGCATACTATAGTAGACAAAGGTAGCATGAAGGCACTACAAAGATTTATTCAAATTGAGATGAAAAGAAGCATGATCATGGTGAGTAATGTATTTTTTATTTTTCAATGAAGATGCAAGTGACATGGATGTATGCAAGGAACTAAAAATGATGTGGATTTCAAATGAGAAACTTAAACTAAATGGAGTGGATGCATGGATTATTCAAAGTAAACATGTCGTGGAATGCAAAAATTAAAAAGGTAACTACTCATAAAGTTTAAAGTTCATGAGTAAGATTATCTCACCTTCCTTGATCATACTTACCATGACTCATAGTGGAGTTTGTGAGTATTGCAGCATTGTATCCATCACATGTGATGTGATTTGAATTCTTTTGATGGTGACCTTTTCTCCAATCTACACATGGTTAGACCAATATATATATGTATACACAAACCTGTGAGATGGCAGGGTTCCAATGTTGGTACATCTTGAATGTTCAGACACCCTAGGTTCTTCAATGTTTCTCTCATCTTGTGGAAGTTTGCCGGAAGGTCGAAACGGCGACTGATGTCCTGTCTATTCCACAATTCAATAGAACAGGGGTAATCCTACTAAAGCTAGGGTACAATGAATTAGCAGACATCAAGATCATTATCAAAATCTTTACGCCAATTGCTTCCCCGGCAACAGCGCCAAAAAGCTTGTTGGTATTTATTAACGTACAGAGAAAAATCCGCAAGCGCACGGATACCGCTATAGCTTTTACTCGGGAGTATTCCAGAGTATCGTAATTATCCACAGGGAAGCAATGGTTAAAGAAACTAATAATCCACCATCATGCATCTACTAACTTAATATAACCCACTAGACTAAAGTAAGGGTAAATGATAAATGATATGATTTATGTATAATGACACACACATAGGAGAATTCCATGATAAAAGAGTAGTTTAGCTAAATTAAGAGGACAATGGGAGAGTTCAAGGTTCCTATATACTTCTCTAGTACTTTGGTTCTATGATAACTGAAGCATAGGTAGATATAGCAATCACACAATAGCACTTTTGGGACATTAGAACACTAGCCACAAAAAGGGGTGAGAAAGGGGCTAGGAAGCTCTGACTACCGTCCTACAAACACCAACCCGAACGAGGTGCACTACGTAGACCGTCAGGGCTGTCACCACCTGGGGCTACCACAACTATGCATAGGATTGGGGCAATCTCAGGTAACTTCTAGTCTAGACACCATGTCTACACTATTAATTACTACTCTAGTTTTATAAAGACTAGAGCACTCGGTGCAAGCGGAGATCCCATGCAAAGTACAACAACTATACTAACTAATAACATGAAAGGCATAAAAGTAAATAGAGATGATAGCTATATTAAAGCATAAATGTTGTAAAGGTAAGATACAAAGATATACCAGACCTCCAAAGAATTCTCCAGAACTTGAGCGTAGCTCGACTCTCCCTAACTCTCAACTAGAACTAATCTACTACATTGGAAAAGTCTAGCCCTAATTCTCTCGATGCTAGGTCTTGATCTAAATTAGAGATGGCCTCCTGGAGAGGGTAGGGGGCGTCCTTATATAGGCCGAGGTGGAGTAGAAGCCAAGGAACTGCCACATCATCGATCCGCGTCTCATTTTATGTGCACCATCGGATCAAACCTACCTTACTTGGGTGGTGGAGATGATGGAGTAGGCGCCAAGGATCCTCCCAACCGACCTGTGAAGAAAACTGGACAAGAACCGGTGTCTAGAGCCTCGAACCAGAGCCAAACCGATGGAACCAGGCGTCTGATGTGTTAACTGGAGAGAAAATAAGGCTTTTGGCCAACTGAGCCGGGTGGTTTGCGCGGCCCAGGCGCTCTTGCACGAGCGAACCAAGCGCCAGGCTGCTGAACCGACCCGCGGGCCTCTCCCTGCTCGCCATGTGGCCCACCAGACCGAGCGAGCCCGCGCCCCGCTCAAATGCTCGCGCGGACACGCACCCATCCATGGCCGCATGTTGACGTCTGGTTGGATCCCGTGGTCGCCCTGCTCCCTCCGTACGTGCGTGTGTGACACGCGCACGGAATCGGCATTGGACGCGTGTCCCGTACGGCCGGCACGTCCCGCCCTGTCCCGCGCTTGCGCGCACGCTCAGTGCCGCATGGCGGCGCGTGACGGGCCGACTCCATCGCTGGTTCCCCCACCGAGGACAGCTGGGCCCCGCTGTGGCTGCTGTCGGCGTTGACTGGGGTGCTGGCGTCAGCGATGACGTCAGGCCCCTTTTTAATTTGCGAAATTCATACCTTCTTATTCCGAGCTCAAAAATAATAAATAATGTATCCGTTTCGATCAGCACGATGAGCTCTACGCAATGATGTACTCTATTTTCTCATTTGGGACACTTTTGTTCGGTGAAAAATAACATATCCTGCAAAATAAGTGTTAGGAATAAAACTCGTGGAACTTGTTTAAAACAAACCCTACAACTATTGTTTGTGATTCGTCTCATGTCATTTTGTGCTATAGTTAATGGTATATTTGTAGTTTAATGAGCATCAACACTACGCTTGCGGATTCTTTCGTATTCGTTAAGAAATACCAACAAGCTTTCTGGCGCCGTTGCCGGGGAATGGTTGCTATTTTCTTCAAACCTATTTTGTCCTCGTATTTGTATCCTTTTTATAAAAACAAAAAAATATTTTCTTTTTATCTTTTTCACAAGAACTCAACTCCTATCCAATACCAGTCCGTTTCAAAGGGGGTATTCTTAGAGCCACCATGTTTTCCAAAACAAAAAATTTGATCCGGCTATGAACTCCACCCTAGATTCAAAACCATGGTTCAGGCATTACCCTTCTTAGGGCACGATGATGAACATCTTTGCCAACACCTATTAGATTCGAGGAAATGTGTTCATGTCTGAGCATCCCAGGCATGACACAAGAAATTTTGAAGTGGAAGTTGTTCCCATTCTCTTGAACGGGGGAGGCGAGACAATAGTACACATTTGCCGTAGGAAGTATGATTAGGGACTGGGAAGAACTTAAGGGCAAGTTTTGTCTGACATTCTTTCCTATGTCCTATATCTGTTCTCTACCAAGGGCAATCCTCAATTTCGAGCAGAAAGAGAAGGAGCCAATAGGTGTAGCCTGGGCTAGGTTTTCAATATTATTACATGTCGGCCTAGACTTGTCACTACCCAAGAATGTGTCTTTGCATCTCTTTTGTATGGGTCTTGACATAGCTGACCTATGCCTAGACATGACTGCCGAGGGTAGATTTACATACAAACCTATGATGGAACAAGTAGAATTCCTTGAAAACCTCAAAAACATACACACTTCTTCCGTCACAAGAACCAAACCCCTCCGGGCAAAAGTTATGTCGAGTGTGGAGAGTCTTCATTAGTCGACACCAAACATGTACCATCCTTAGGTTCGACTTATGAGCCCCACCCAAACCACGAACACCGAAGGAGGGAATGCTTCATCATTCGGAGTTCCCGATCAAATTTGAGGATTATGATAATACCTTGAGGTCATGAAACCGAGGTACACCTAGATTTCCACATCTATGCCATCCTTGATTTTGATCTTCTGATAGGCTACCCACTTGAAAAAAAAAACTTTTCAAATCAAAATCTTCCTATGGGAGCCTTTGTGCCACGGACATGCCTAAAGCACCGACTCTAGAGTCCAAGAGGATGATTCCGCATACGAGCATGAAAGCTTTACTTTTGAACCTCTTTGGATTCATGCTCAGCTTTGGGGTCTCCAGAGTTTGTGTTGCTTAGGACCATGTGCTTTCATGAGAACCACAACCATATCTCTCTATCCTAGTTTGCAAACTTTTTAAGAGAGTGGTAGTGGATGCACACATTTACCATAAATTTTGCAAATATCAAGAAAGCACTATGGTACTAACCTTGCAGCTTGAATATTCATGCTAATGTTTGGTGGTAAAGCTAGGAACTATACCATCATTGATAGCTGCAAGATGAGTTTCCAAGGTCAAGCTTAAGACCATAACTTAAGCACTGTCGGGAGATACCCTGAATTATCATAAAAAAACTTTTCTTTTCAATAAAAGCAAGGACATATTGTCTAGTTAGTATGCACCTTCAGGTATTCTTGGTTACTAACCTTTTTAGGTGGAGACTAAGAAGAACAAAGGAGCATGCAACACTCGAGAACATGGGAGCTGCATCAACAATAGACCTTGTTGATTGTCGGTGAGAGAACACGCTTAAGGGAGACCCTAACTCTACAATTGACTTTACACAAAAGTGCAAGTGTGGGGGAGGATGGAGCGAACCTCGCCAAATGTTCCACACTGAAGGTCACTTTGGTTAAAAACAAAAAAATGTTGATGACAAATCTGCCTTGCAAAAAAAGAAAAAAGAGAATGAAAAAAAGAAAAAAAAGAAAGAAAAAAGGAAAAAAGAGAGAAGGAGCATTCTCCTCTTCATAACCTTTGCTACCACTAAGGCTAATGGTCTATACACACTACATGAGTGTACGGCCTAGCCTTATGGTTTCACCTAAGTGGGATCATGTACAATCAAGCCACTGCTGCAGCAACATCAAGCTTTCATCCAATCATGCTGCCGGTATGAACACTCAGGTATGCAAAGGTAAATAAATAAATAAATAAATAAATAACAAGTTCAGCAACTCTGTTACTCACACTTGTTTCCATAAGATCATACAAATTCATGCCTCAATTGTTGATGTTAAGTTGCTCGAGTTTGGGTGTATTCTATAGATATACCCATAGGCCTTTTTGAATTAAGCATGGTGCTTAAGTTAAAAAGACCTCCTTTAATAAAAAATTTGACATGGTGTTGAAATTTGATTAATGAACTTTGAGTATTTTCATAAACAATGGAAGTACTCTTTAAATGGAGATGAATCATGGCTAGATTTACATTGCATACCTTACACTAACCTTGAGCATACAAAGTCTGGTGAACTAATAAATAATAATAATAATAATAATAATAATAGATAATAAAATTGGGTTTCCCGGTGCTCAAGCCAGTAGAACCATTACTTGTTTTTGTCTCCTTTGTTTTTGTTTTTTTGCATCAAAAATAAAAATAGGTACAAGAACAAGTGTGGGGGAGATCTCTCAAACATAACTGACACAAATTCGAGACCTCCCCAACATGGAGCACAACATCAGGCCATCATGCAAGAAGGACAAGACAAATGACTTTCATTAAGCTCCTTCATCTTCAACGGTAGTTTGTGCAATCTACCCTCACATCTCCCAAAAGTTTTGAAGTTTAAAATTGAATAAATTAAAAGGGTAAAACTTTTGATGCTCCAACCCCATTCTACCAATTGATAAAAACAACATGCATACTTTTTATTCCTTGCCAACGTCCCATAACATGTGAGCAACTATCCATAGGGACCCCATTTTACTCTAAGTAATTGGAATATGTGATATAGTAGGATGATATGAAACTTGCTCTCTCTTGCAACAAGCTTGGGATTTATTTCAAAAATAAAAATGCATCTCTGCCGCCACGTTAAGGTCGTCTGCCCCGATAGCAATGGCGATGGGATGCCTCCCTGCATGCTTGCCCTGCTAGCCGCCATCGACGAGTTCCGCTTGGTGTAACGCCACTCCAATTCAAACGTGTCCCACCAAGCTCTATCCTGTCTCATCTTCTATGCGCACATGTTTGAGCTACCGTCATCAATCGAGCTGCCCCGTCTTAACCCACTCGTGCGCCCCCTCCGTGACTTGACCACGACATGAGCACGGCGCCACCATTCAATTCACCTAGCTCAAGGCTTCCCAGTGCAATTGCTTGTGCCAAAGAATAGAGTAGGAAGTTATCTAGCCGCCCGACCCACATCGAGCCTCTTTCGAGCTCTATGCCGCACCAATTTGGCGATTTGCTGCTACCGACCGTGCGCGCCGCCGAGTCGGTAAGCCAGGGAGGTAAGGCCGAAGAGTAGGTAGTAGTTCGATTCCTCGTACCCACGAGTTCGACTCGACCTCCTCCATCTAGTGCTCTCATCTTTCTATCCAAGGCACTCGCCGGAGGAGTTGTGCCGTGACCATGCCACGCTCAGAGCACCGCCGCGCTATGCGGGCGTATGTGGCCAGGGTGCCTCGATCGCTCTCCGCTCCAACTAGTTACGTGTCTAGTCTCGTGGTAAGCCCCTAATGCTTCGAAGCTACCTCTACCGTTCTGAGAGCGCATAGGTTCGCCAAAACGCTCGCGCCGCCATGATTGTTGGTCCGTCGGTGTGGGCAGCGCAGTAGGATGCACCTTGTAGTTTTCAGTTGCCGCCTAGGGTTTTGCCTCGGCTCCGAGATGCTCTTAGGCTTGTTCGTTGGGCTTTTCCTTCGCCCAGTTGGCCGGCGGAGGTGCGCCATGTCGGCCGGAGCCACGTCATCGTGTGCAAGGGCGTTGGGGACCTTCTTGTTATAAAGACAGGTTAGTTGGGGGTTCTTGCTGCAAAACACGGCTCTGGTGCAATAGTGAGCCAAGACTCTGCGTAATAACCTGTTAGACTAGGGGCTCTTTTGCAAAGACTCGAGAGAGCGTGCGGGCTCGCTACTGGGCTGGCCCACTAATGTGCCGTCTCGCTCCACGCAGGCCATGTTGCTCTGCTAGGCCAAATAGCTGCCGCCGGCCCTTTTCCATTTTCTTAAGCTTTCCTAATTTAATTGCTATGGAAAACTTGTAAACTCAACTTGTAAACTCAATATAAAATTGTGTAGATATCCAAAAATGGTGAAACCAATTTTGTTAGGTTCCTAAAATCATGATCTACCTATTAGTGAACTTGGTTCACATACCTCTGAGATATTCCTAGGTTGCTTTAAATGTTTTAACATGCGTTAATATTGTGAAAACGTGACCTTGTATGAATTTTCATGATTAATCTATACTGGTATTAATTCTATAAATTTCATGGTAGGTTCCTAGTATTATTAAATGTTCACTGTAATTTTTGTAGCTCCAGAATACTTAGTTTGTTAGAATAGCTAATGAGCCCTAGTTGGAATATATATTAAATCAATGAAATAAATAAATCAACATCTTGGGTTTTCATAATTAAAATGCTTGTCAGGGAATTAGTGTGTTGCTGGTAGCAAGCTATGTGGCTTAGTATGTTAGTCGAGGAGCTAGTTCATTAGCTTGAGAGACGAAATCGTATTTTAAGCGTTGCGCTTGTCATTGATTATTTATGTTCCATGTTGCATCCGTGAATATCACAATAGGAATATCGATGGACTATGGAGTCATCTGGAGCAACGGAAAAGATGGTGCCTTGCTGATCATGTCATCATGATGAATGTTAACTTTTGGTTAAATCTTACCCAGGCAAGCCCCGGTGCATAATCCCTATTATTCTTCACTTTATTTTATGCTTGTGCATTAAGTTTTAAGGAGTTGAATGAAACCCACTTGCATATATATGCTTATCATGAGTCTTACTAGCGTGACAGAATCGTGTAGCTTGCTATGCTATAGGTCTCGGTAGAAGTTGAGTGATTACCTGTCACTCGCGAGAGATAGGAAAATATTATTGTTACTATTATTATATTACTACTCACATGATAAAAATGGTGTAAAGGAAAATGGTGACTAGGTAGGGATGTGGTTTGGGTTCTGGTGGGTGTGACAAGCTAAGTTCCGTGGCTATGGGGCTTAGTTTGGTTGCATTGCTTTCCCTGTCTATGTCGATTAAGGACCAGCCGTTGCACTGGAATCCCCAGTCAAGTCACAGACTTATTGTCCCGAGCACATACTTGCTTATGGGGGTGGGAAGACTTGTTGCTCTCTTGTCATGGGTTATGGCTCTTTTCGGACCGGCTTTTTAGGTGGTTGTTGGCGGTCGTTATTGACAGACATTTACCGCCAACATTCTTTTAAAAAGGAGGAAAATATACATTGCTACACACATATACATGTGATAATGCTTTGTTTCCACTTGTACCCTAGAATTATCAGAAATGCAGAACATAGGGTGGAAACAGGTGAAACAGAGGAGAAAGTGCGCTTTCTGGAAAGGGCACCAGAGGGAGAAGAGAAGAAGGGCCAACTCAACCCAGAATCTGGCCAAGCCCACCACGGAGCAGGCATCCAGGCCTAGCAGAGGAACGACGGGGCGAAGGTGGGCCTGAGGGGGGCCGGCCCTGGCGCTCACGCGCCAGGGGCGCGGGCGCGCCCCTCGTGCCACTGCTCGGCCTGATCCTCCTCCCACTGACTACATTGATTGCAGTCAAGGTGGTGTAGGGGTGGGTTCGCTGAACCTGGACCCTGAGGAGCCAGCCCAAGCCCCTATATAAGAAGAGGAGGAGCCCCTCATTTGGACACACCACACTTGGAGCTACCTCACTCCCTCTCTCTACCTCCCTTCCTCCTCCTTCTTCCTCTTTCTTCTTTTTTCTTTAGAATAGGAGTAGGAGTAGTAGTAGTGGAGAAGGTCGAGCTACAAGGAGAGCTTGGCTCCTTAGAGGATTTGGTGAGAATAAAGTTCTACTTTTCTTTCATCATATTTCTCCATCTAGCTATGTTCTTATTCTTTACATATAGTTGTGCTATAGAACTAGAGTATAGTTTGCATGTTATGATCTTGACATATGAACTAGCATATAGTTTGTGTGTGATGATTGTGATATGTTCATATGACATGATCATAGTATATGAACTAGTCCATAGTCCATCTGCTAGGGTTTTGTCATATAAAACTTTATGCTTAAATATTTATACCATATGTCTGTTGGGGTTTAGAGATAGGTATAGGTGGTGGTTCATCATGCCTTCGGGTACGTCTAAGTCCTTTACCTATCGATTCGCAGGGTCGGGGACTACAGAAGATTTGGGTGGTCACTATATATGCGGGCGAGGTGCCCGGGTAT
Source organism: Saccharum hybrid cultivar R570 (assembly GCA_038087645.1). NCBI lineage: Eukaryota > Viridiplantae > Streptophyta > Magnoliopsida > Poales > Poaceae > Saccharum > Saccharum hybrid cultivar. The sequence continues at coordinate 8,203,366 of JAQSUU010000248.1, read as the reverse complement.
ATAGTGGCGGGTGATTGCATGCCCTTTCCACGGTCGAGGGGATGGCGGTAGGTGGTGACAGCCCTGTCTGTCCCTAGTATTCCCCCACGTTCGACTAGGGTGTAGGAGTTTGTAAATATGCCACATGAGGTTGCTGGCAGACCAGTACTCGGTGGTCTCCTAATCCATTCTCTTACGTAGCTCTAACCCTATACCATGTATGTGTATGATCATTAACTGTTCTTTGCACGGCTATATTAGACATGCCTGCTCCACTTAGGACCATTCTTTTATTCTTTGTTTTCCCTTTATCCTTTGTGATTACCCCATGACTGTGTGTCACACTATCTTAAGCTAGCATGACTTACCCCTGTATAGAGTACTTGTCTATTATGCAGTCATGTTATTTTGTCCATGTCCCTACTAGAAACTTATACACCATGCCTTCCTTTAGGAAAATATAAATAACGATACCCTGAATACTTCCGGGTGAAATGCTACAACGATAGATCCGTGTGCTTGCGGATAATATCTGTAAACGTAATGACCTATCGGTTAGCATTGCTTAGTATTGTTACTAGGATACACCAATTCTAGTAGCGATGCTAAGTGATGCCAACAAGCATTTCTAACGCCGTTACCGGGGATCGGTTTTATACCTATTCTTAGTAGCGACGTTAAGAAATGTCAACAGTGGTTATATATATTGGGGTGGAGGAGTTCTAAGCACCACATTGAGGCCAGGCCTATAGTGATGGGGGCTTAGAGTCTGAGCTTGGACAGGGACTTGGACCCCTTGGCAGGAGAGGAACGGGTTGGTCTTGCTTGTGCCTAGGGTACAAGCGAGGCATGTATTTTTTGGGGTACCAGCTGGGCGCATTGATTCATGAATCCCCGTTTCTGAAGGTATGGCTTGACTGCCCTCCGGCACCGTAGTAAGAACTAGAGTATGGAAGATGGTAAAAATGGTTCTGATTGCTCCACCCTTGCTTGAAAGTAGCATTGGTGCTTACATAGAATGGTTAGTTAGTGAACTAATGGTGACTGTTAATAAAATTGAATATAAGGATGCACATTTAGTAATGCTTCCTGCAGTTGCAATAACCCACCAGCCAGAAAGGTTTGCATATCCTTGGAGTCTTTTATTTCCTCCTAACAGGTAAGTCTTGCGGAGTATAATTGAGTACTCAGGGTTTGTTCTACCCTGTTGCAGGTGACAGGTGCATATAAAGCTGACACTTATGTGTGGAAACCTCCTGGTGGGCTCAGTGAGGATTTTCCTTTGCGTTGTGAACATAGAGTTTATTAAAATCTCACCAAAAGTGTTACAAAGAAAATACTTGTAACGTGTTATGATTTCATGTTATAAAAGTTCATCATGTTCATGTTTAACTTATCATTAGATAACTTTATTTTCGTTGAACTCTGATAACATTTTATATTCTGTAGATATAATTAATGGCCACAATACTCTAATGTTGTAATAAAAGTGATGTAAGAAATGGTTAAGATGTTGTAAGCTTTGTTTCTCTCATTTATGATCCTGCCGAAAAATGTGGATTTTCGAGTTCTCTTTCGGGTGTACTCGATGGAACTGTCTGAAATAGCTCATTTTTGGGGCACTTAGTGTCTAGTGGAAGACAAGTGCCTCTGGAAGTGAATTATTTCAGGCAGTTCTGCCATAGGTGGTATCAGAGCATAAATGAGAGAATAAAGCTTCCAAACCCTTTTCTAAATTAAAATAAGCCAACAATTTTTTGCAAAAAGTTAGGGTGTTGCATGTGAAGTTATATAAATAGCCCTATTATTATAGTTAAGTATCTAGAGTGAGGTTTAACTAGGTGTTCATTAGGTGAACTTACCTCTGCATAGATCAATTAGTCCTTGTCTATGGTTACTGCTGAAACTGTGGCTTCATGCTTCGCGTACGCCTGTGGATCGCGCTTACCATGACCCATGTTTTCATACCCCTTTCTGCGCTTCTGTAAGACCTCTAACCTACAGCCATACTAGTCTTTTATGACCTCAGGTATCACTCATCTCATGCATCTAAAGACTTTGCTACTTTTCCTTTTACCGGTCCCGCGCAAGGCTCTAGGCTGGACTGCGCTAGGACCACTTACCGCTCTGCCATTAAAAGGCCAAGCCAGCCACTTAGTACCACCACTCGGGGTATTCTAGCTCGCCCAGCCTTCACTCTTGAGCAAGCTTCTCGCTCAAGCCTTCCTTGCAACCACCACCTACCTAGGATGGCAGGAGTCTGGGTTAGCAGCTACTGCCTGAATGTTGAGGGTTTCCCCAAAATTCTGTATGTCACCCTGTAGAAACTCGGAGTTAAGGATCATCCTGAGTATGGGGGTCATGAGTACATGCAGCATGGCACTGAGCGATGTGAGGTCACCGTCTACATTGGCAAGAGTGAATACTTCCCCGACGTCAATGGAGCCTGGAGTGTGACCGCAACCAGGTTTTGCTTTGGTGACACCTATCAAGTTGTGGCCCACAAAGCCTTGCGACATCTTTGCCAGATCTATAAGGAGCCCATTGCTCGTACCCCCATGTGGTTCTTTCCACCTTTGGACAAGAATCGGCGGGTATGGAGGGCTCGCATGGAGGCTTTGCAAGGTCGTGACATGCAAGAAGACAACCTGACCATGGTGCACCTGGTCACATACTTGCTCGCTCTGGATGAGTAGTATGACTAGTAGACCTCAGAGCTATGGGAGTGCCTCCACCGAGCCGAGGAAGCTGAGATCTTCACCAGGATGCTCCACGTGTAGCTTGCTGAAGCGCACACCAATTTGGTAGCTACAGAGAGTCATGAGGCCGCCATGGCGGAAGCATACAAGGTGGATGAAGATTGACATGCTGAGGAGCTGAAGGATGCCTATCTCATCACAAGGGCCATGCGTAGGACGCTGGTCACGGAACGGCAAGAACCCTTTCTCTTAGAGGGAATACATGTCCATCCGCGGGAGAGAAGGAAGGATGGTGTTGTAGAACCGAGAGCACCTCCACCCTCGGAGGTATCTGAAGTGGAGTCCTTGCTTCCCCTTACTCAGCCGCCGCCTCAGGAGGAGGCAGGCCCTTTGTCAGTGCCAGTAGAAGCACCAACCAAGTCCGGGAATGAAGTCAAGTGGTTCGACACAGTAGATTAGTTGTCCTAGGAGAGATGTATCTATAGCTAGTAGTGTTTTCCGTAGTTGTCTTCCAGCGTTGTAACCTTTTGTTGTATCCTGCTATAGCCGTAAGATCGTCCAGTCGTATGAGTTGAGTGATGTATTGAGAGGTGTGAGAGTGAATGCCTGTATGAGGTTGCCCATTTGGAACATGCATGTAGCATTAGTTTGTTGGGTCGTTACGTCGATTTTCTTCTTTGGCCTCGTTAGATTTGCTTTTGGTCCTCGATACGATATCAAGCGGGTTACAAGAGAAGCAATCAGTCTGATGCAAGTGGACCAGCCTGGTTGGGATGAGAGAGTACACTGTATCGACTAATTATCGATGCCCAGCAGAACACTTGAAATTCCTTCATTCAAAATCCGCCTTGGTATTTAATTTCCTTGTTCCTTGTTTTGAAAGGAACCCATGTTGCTTGAATCTTCCCTTGCAATACTCCTTTGATTTTGTGGTCTATGACCCCACTGCTTTTATTGTGGGTAAGTTGGTAATAGTTGCGTGGTTAATAGCTTATGGTGTCGTGACAAAACCGAGGGCCCCTGTGGAATAGCTGCCACATGGTGACACTGCTCGGCACGCGCTGGTATCGAGGTTGTTGACCAAGCACCTTTACTAAGTTACATCGCAATACCACTCTTGCTATAAAATATTCTCCATGGAAAATTATCCGTGTGTTCTAACGGGAAATCCACAACTGGTTGATGGAGTAGCGCTCTTTCAAAGCCGCGCATGCTGCATTCAAGAAAAGGAAGAAAGAGAAGAGCAACAGTAAAAAGTTAGCCCTCGGGTAGGCTGTGGTGATTGAACACCTAGATTGATGTCTTGTCCCAGTCCCTGTGTCTAGCTTGACCATGCTACTCATGCTGGGTCACTGTCGTTGTAGGCCCCACGGGTACTGTCAGTGCCATGTTCGACTAGCACCCTGTTCTCACGTGGCCGCAGCGATGTGCCGCACTCGCCTCATCCTTGCCCTATCGGCTCTCGCCCCTCGCCCTCACTTCCGTACTGGACCCCCCCTCTCCTTTTTCTTCTTTTGGATGTCATTGCCTACACGTCCCCTCGCCAAACGAACCCCATCCCTTTCTTTTTCCTTCCTCCTCACTCGAGTTGTGCAGCGAAAGCATGCCATGGACGATGCTCTCCCCGCCTCATGACCCACCAGTGTCCCCCACTTCCTGGTGCGTTGCACCACCTCCGTCCACCAGAGCTATAAGATGCCATTGCTCACCCCTCCTTCATTTCCATCCCTTCTCCAAATTAGAAGCAGTTGAGACCTGAGCCATGAGATCTAGCCATTGCTCACAAATCTAGGATCGCCAATCTGAGGTGAGGGTGTAACATAAGAAGAAGAGATCTAGTTTTCACCAAAGGACTTCAAGTTCACCTCTGGTTAGTGTTGGTCCTAGGATGGCGTTGTTCGAGTTCTCTGTCTCTTGTTTCTGGATTGTCTGGACATACTTCATGTTCCAGATAATCATTTTCTTGATACTCCTCCACTGCCCCCGTGCTCGTCAATTTCTAGATTAGGATTTGTTTATAGTGGGTCTGTCCTTGACTGTAACATCCCAGATGTTAAGAAACAGCTAAAACTTGATCATGAGCATCATCATGCATAAAACACCAAGCATTGTTGTATGAATGCATCATATGTTTCAAGTATAGCATGCATCTGTTTCTTATGTTGCATAGTAAAGGTTCACATGTTGCATTTATAGTGTTTTAATGTTTCACATGTAATGTTTCATATGTTGCCTAGATATGTTGCATATACCATGTTTATGTTGCATAGTGGTGTTTCAGTGATAGCTTTGCTATGTTGCATAGGTTTCAAGTATTATTTTAGAATGTTTCATGTTGCCTATGTAATGTTTTAGATGTTGCATTAAACAAGTGTTTCACATGTTATGTATATGCCATGTTTCACATGTTGCAAATAGAGTCTCACATGTTGCCTTGAGATGTTTCATGTAAAGTATGGCTATGTTTCAAAGTTATGTTTCATAGGTTTTGATCAATGTTTCATATACATGTTTCACATGTTTCAATAGTAAATTGATATGTTGTTTTACTAGTATGCTTAATATGTTAATAATGCCATGTTGCTTATCACATAAAATGATGTTTTTAGTGCTAAATAATTAATCATGCTTTAGTTAAAAAAAGAATAATCATTTTTTCTAAAACCATAATTCAAAATATTCCCTTTTTATCCCCAATATCTAATCTCAAGATCCAGGCAGAATTTGAGGGTGGTCCTTTAAGCAAAGTTGGAGATCTTAGAAAGTTGAGCAATTTTTATTTTTGGAGTTTTTCAAGATTTAGCTTGGTTTTTGGAGAAAAGGGAGAAACAAGGGTCTAAAATAGAGCTATGAAACACTGCAACATTACCCTATGTTGCAAAATGGAAGTCTGTTGTCTGTTCTTCTTAAACTCGATTTCAGTTCAATGTACCCTCCTTTCCTGCCTTCTTTCTCTCAATCCATGAAGTTTTGGAGCTTGAGCTTGTAAGTAAAGTTGGAGACAGCATATAGATGGACAACTTCTACATTGGAATATTTTCCTGTTGTTATGAAGATTTGGGAGAAAAAGGTATGGGAAGATTGAGTTTCCGCACTGGTACGGTGACGTCGGGGAGCTGTGTGCCTGTCTCCTCGCTGCCGATGGTTGTCGTGGCCGTTTTTGCTACTTCGAGCGCAGGACACACAGTAGCCCGCGTGTTGAGTCCAAGCATGAGCTGGATCATCCAGAAGCCGCATCCTCGTCTTTATCATGCGAAGCCGGCTACCATTTCCCTTCTTCCGCTTCTCTACCCACCGTCGGTGAGCATGGTTTGCCGAGGAAATTCACCGCCGCCTCAGCGCCTCGGCTCAATTGCTCGTGACCGCAGCTCCGCCACATCCTTCTGCATCGACTGAGTATAGTCACGTCACCTCTACCGCCCGGTGTCCTTGACACGGCCATATCCCGCCGTTGGAGTTCAGTTTCACCGCCGTGCACCCCGCCACCATGGCCAGCCCTTTCTGCCGCACCCCAGCTCCTCCGAGTGGCCGAGCAGGTTCCTAGCAAGCCCTGGTGCTGCTCGACCTCTCAAATCCGCCCCTCTTGCCTCACCGTGGCCGGCGCACCGCCACTGCTCCATTGCGTCCGCCATGGACGGCGGCGAGTCCTCTGCTCCCTGTTATTTGCTTCGTTTTCATCTTGTGTTGGCACGCGACATCATCCTGAGCACGTGAGGCAAACAACTCCACCTAAGAAGCTCACCGCCGGCGAGCAGGAGCCACCGTTTTGCCGGCCAACCGCCGGAGCTCCGACTTGGGCGCCGGTTGTGGCCTTGAGCCATTTGTTTTTTTGGCTGGGCCGACTTGGGACGGGGAAGAGAAAAGAAGAAGTGGGCCGAGGAAGGAAAGGGAAGGGTGCTAGGCCGAAGGAAAGAAAAGTCTTTTCTTTTTTCTAAAACAAAATTAAATTCTGATTCTTTCTAATTTCATATCTATTTATTGGAGCATGTTAAAATTATGAAATTTTATGAGAAGGCTTGTTATGCTATGCTCTATCCATGAAAAATATGAATTGGTAAATTTTAGTAAGTTTGCTATGATATGAAAATACCTCTTTTAATTAATAAATGCATGTTCCATGATTTTTGTAGGCTTAAATAAATATCCAATGCTTATGAAACTTTTGTGTATCTATTTTATGCTAATATCAACCTTCACAAAAAGTTTGGGATTAATTTGACAATGTTTAATTTAATCACCTTTTATATGCTTAATTAATTAATTATTTGATTAAGGTAATTAGAGGTTGATCCTAATATGAGTTGGGTGAATTTTAGCATTGATTGTGGACCTTGGGACATGACCATGATAATGTCCCTTGGCACTTTATTTAAGTACTTGAGTTCATGTTTAGCTTGTAATTAAGAAATTCTTAATGATGGTCAAAGTAGTAAACATAAGGTCATTAATGGTTAATGACTTGCTTAATGAAAGTGATTAGGGTTTAAGTGAGTGATATGATAGCTTAAATGCTTAACATTTCTTGAGTATTGATCTTGTACACCTGAGCTAGTTTGCGATCTTCTTGTTAATATGCATAGGTCATTAACTTAGAACTAATTATGTTTGCATGACAGGTTCATTTGATGATTAGAAATAACTTGCTTTCTAGTGTTAAGTCAAATGATGTGATCTTAACTAGTCTTGCTTGACTATTGAAATGTGACATGAGTTACTTTCTTGATAATCACATGATTAACTTGTTTATAATAATAAGTAACATGTATGTTGATAAACTTGATTGTTTCTTAGATGCAACCTCATGGGTAAAAAGTAAAAACTACATATTTCCTTGTATGTTGTCTTTTCATGGTAAAGCTTTAGTAGGTAAGCATGATTAATAAGAAGACCTTTGCATTGTTAGAAGAACCACTAAAGATGCTTTATGATAACTACTTGCAACTGTACTGCGAAGGAAGGTTGTACTCAACTTCCTTAACTTGTTTATCTTTTTTATGCACTAGTATGTCCCTCACCATACATCATGCATCATGGCATGCATTCCATCATATTAAGCAGTGCATCATTTATTTACGTGTAGTGTACACGAGAGTGAGAAGGTTCATGTTGAACAAGTGTTGAGGAGGCTGGTGTTGATCAATCTTCAAAAAGGCGTCGTCCACCAGCGGTGTTGGAGAAGGTCATCCATCAATGGTGTTGGTGTCGTCCATCCATGAAGTTGGTGCCAAATCAGACTTCTGTGATCTCTCTATGGAACTAACCTTCTCTGCAACGAAGGCAAGCCCTGGACATACAACCACTCTTCTGTTTATAAATGCTTGATTACACCTTAAGTCTAGTGTAATGTGCATTAAGTTAGTAGGAGTTGGTCGATACCGTTGTTGCATGATTACCTTGATCTACACTTATATCCAGATGATATCCCACTAGTACGTATAAGTCGATCTCTTATGCTTAGTAATGCTTAGACTTCGGTAGAAGTCGAATGGTGGTTTCATCGTTTGCGAGAAACAGGTTTACCTTTGCTTCTCCTGACCTAATGACGGGTCATGAGAGCATATGAATATGAATATGGTAATATTAAGCTGAGACCGGACGGGTAACTTGCATTGGGAAAGGAGTCTCAATGTAGTGTTTCCGTCTGTGTCGGTTAAGGACCATACCGTTGATTGAATTGTGTGCGTCGAGACTTTGCAACTGGCCACATGCTTCGGTAAGTCTAAGACCTCGGTAATTCTATCATGTGAACGGCCAACCGTGCACTGGGAGTGGAGAGATGGTGAGAGTAGTGTGTACCCTCATAGCCAAGGGCTGGATTGGAGGTGTACTATACTCTCGGGTGGCACTGGACCCGGTCACATTTTGGAGGATCCGGGTGAAGGTTGATATATGTAGGTTTGAGTCCTACATATGTCGTGTGGCTAGGGATCCCCAGCTGGGTATAATTGATTCAAATCGTCGTTGCTCCTCGGTTATGGAGACTCGATTCTCTATTCATCATCGTAGTTAACAATGGTACATGGTGATTATGGAAATGAGGTAAAGAGATGGATATGAAATGTGATGCTTGATACAAGTGATTGAGATAGAACAGGTGCAAATCTAGCTATAATAAGCTTCACTAAAACTGATGCTAAAACTTGTTTAAAATATCGAAAGTAAGGATCCACTTATAGTAAAGCTTTTCAGCAAAACTCCTCTTTTCTAGCTCTACTACTTCCCTTAAAGCCAGCATATCCTTGGAGTATTTTCTTTTCGTCGAGTAAGTCTTGCGGAGTACAATTGAGTACTCAGAGTTTGTTAACCCCTATTGCAGGTACTGACTGGTACTGTTAACCGAGGTCATGTCGGTGGGCTCGATATGATCTGGTTGTCCTCTCCTGACTTAGGTGCTCTACCTAAGTTGTCTTATGTAGTTCTACTCGACTTTCGCAATTAAGTTAAGTTTGTAAAAAGTTAACTCAATTATGATTACAAATTTCTGTAGTTCGAGTGTTGGCGTGCTTCAAAACTCGTGCACATCACTAGTCATGCTGCTCAGCTCATGTCCGTGATCACCACATGCGTGTGTGCATTGTTGGCGCCGGGCGCAGGCTGTGGACGAGCTGATGCTGTGGGCTAGCTCTCGCGTCGGTCAGGGCCGCACAGTGCCTTAACCTAGAGTGGCCAGTCCTAGCTGGCTGCAGCCTAGGTTTCGCGGCTGCTCCACGAATGCGCTATGCTCGGGTGGCTGGCCGCAATGCTACGTGTAGCTGCAGCCAAGGCCGCGGCTGTTGTTACCCGCTCGACGTGGCGCTCGCCCTGCCCCTCATTTCACCTACCGTGCTGGGTCTTGGGCATGCATCTCTACCGCCACGTTAAGGTCATCTGCCCCGATAGCAATGGTGATGGGATGCCTCCCTGCCTGCTTGCCCCGCTAGCCACCATCGGTGAGTTCTGCTCGGAGTAACGCCACTCCAATTCAAACACGTCCCGCCAAGCTCTATCTTGTCTCATCTTCTGTGCGCACGTGTTCGAGCTACCGTCATCAATCGAGCTGCCCCGTCTTAACCCGCTCGTGTGCCCCCTCCGCAACTTGACCACGACATGAGCATGGTGCCGCCGTTCAATTCACCTAGCTCAAGGCTTCCCAGTGCAATTGCTCGCGCCAGAGAATAGAGTAGGAAGTTATCCAGCCGCCCCACTTACATTGAGCCTCTTTCGAGCTCTATACCGCACCAATTTGGTGATTTGCCGCTACCGGCCGTGCGCGCCACCGAGTCGGTAAGCCGGGGAGGTAAGGCCGAAGAGTAGGTAGTAGTTCGATTCCTTGTACCCACAAGTTTGACTCAACCTCCTACATCTGGTGCTCCCGTCTTTCTGCCCAGGGCACTCGCCAAAGGAGTCATGCCGTGACCATGCCGTGCTCGGAGCATCGCCGCACTATCCGGGCGTATGTGGTCAGGGTGCCTCGATCACTCTCCGCCCCAATCGGCTACGTGTCTTGTCTCGTGGTAAGCCCCTGATGTTTCGAAGCTACCTCTACTATTCTGAGAGCGCGTAGGTTCACCAGAACGCTCGCGCTGTCATGATTGTTGGTCTGTCAATGTGGGCAGCGGAGTAGGATGCACCTTGTAGTTTTCAGTCGCCGCCTAGGGTTTTGCCTCGGCTTCGAGATGCTCTTAGGCTTGTTAGGCTTTTCCTTCGCCCAGTTGGCCGGCGGAGGTGCACCATGTCGGCTGGAGCCGCGCCATCGCGTGTAAGGGTGTTGGGGACCTTCTTGTTGTAAAGATGGGTTAGTTGGGGGTTCTTGCTGCAAAACATGTCTCTGGTGCAATAGTGAGCCAAGACTCTGCGTAATAACCTGTTAGACTAGGGGTTGTTTTGCAAAGACTCAAGAGAGCGCGTGGGCTCGCTGCTGGGCTAGCCCGCTGATGTGCCATCTCGTTCCACGCAGGCCGCGTTGCTCTGCTTGGCCGAATAGCTGTCGCTGGCCCTTTTCCGTTTTCTTAAGCTTTCCTAATTTAATTGCTAAGGAAAAATTGTAAACTCAATATAAAATTGTGTAGATATCCAAAAAAGGTGAAACCAATTTTGTTAGGTTCCTAAAATCATGATCTAGCTGTTAGTGAACTTGGTTCACATATCTCTGAGATATTCCCAGGTTACTTTAGATGTTTTAACATGCGTTAATATTGTGAAAACGTGACCTTGTATGAATTTTCATGATTAATCTATACTGGTATTAATTCTAGAAATTTCACAGTAGGTTCCTGGTATTGTTAAATGTTCACTGTAATTTTTGTAGCTCCAGAATACTTAGTTTGTTAGAATATCTAATGAGCCCTAGTTGGAATATATATTAAATCAATGAAATAAATAAATCAACATCTTGGGTTTTCATAATTAAAATGCTTGTTGGGGAATTAGTGCGTTGCTGGTAGCAAGCTATGCGGCTTAGTACATTAGTTGATGAGCTAGTTCATTAGCTTGAGAGTCAAAATCGTATTTTAAGCGTTGCGCTTGTCATTGATTATTTATGTTCCATGTTGCATCCGCGAATATCACAATAGGAATATCGCTGGATTGTGGAGTCATTTGGAGCAGCGAAAAAGATGGTGCCTTGCTGATCATGTCATCGTGATGAATGTTAACTTTTGGTTAAATCTTACCTAGGCAAGCCTCGGTGCATAACCCCTATTATTCTGCACTTTATTTTATGCTTGTGCATTAAGTTTTAAGGAGTTGAATGAAACCCACTTGCATATATATCCTTATCCATGAGTCTTACTAGCATGACAGGATCATGTAGCTTGCTATGCTATAGGTCCCAGTAGAAGTCAAGTGATTACTTGTCACTCGTGAGAGATAGGAAGATATTATTGTTACTATTATTATATTACTACCCACATGATAAAAATGGTGGAAAGGAAAATGGTGACCGGGCAGGGATGTGGTTTGGGTTCTGGTGGGTGTGACAAGCTAAGTTCCGTGGCCATGGGGCTTAGTTTGGTTGCATTGTTTTCCCTGTCTGTGTCGATTTAAGGACCGGCCATTGCACTAGAATCCCTAGTCAAGTCATAGACTTATTGTCCCAAGCACATACATGCTTATGGGGGGCGGAAAGCCTTGTTGCTCTCTTGTCATGGGTTTCGGCTCTTTTCAGACTAGCTTTTTAGGTGGTTATATATATTGGGGTAGATGAGGTCTAAGAACCATTCTGAGGCTGGTCCTGCAGTGATGGGGGCTTAGAGTCCGAGCTTGGATGGGGACTTGGACCCCTTGGCAGGAGAGAAACGGGTTGGTCTTGCTTGTGCTTGGGGTACAAGTGAGGCGTGTGTTTTTCAAGGTACCCAGCTAGGCGCATTGATTCGTGAATCGCCGTTTTTGACGGTATAGCTTGACTGCCCTCCGGCACTGTAGTAAGAACTAGAATACGAAAGATGGTAAAAATGGTTCTGATTGCTCAACCCTTGCTTGAAAGTAGCATTGGTGCTTACATAGAATGGTTAGTTAGTGAACTAATGGTGACTGTTAATAAAATTGAATATAAGGATGCACATTTAGTAATGCTTCCTACAGTTGCAATAACCCACCAGCCAGAAAGCTTTGCATATCCTTGGAGTCTTTTATTTCCTCCTGACGGGTAAGTCTTGCGGAGTACAATTGAGTACTCAGGGTTTGTTCTACCCTGTTGCAAGTGACAGGTGCTGATAAAGCTCACACTTGTGTGTGGAAACCTCCTGGTGGGCTCAGCGAGGATTTTCCTTTGCGTTGCGAACATAGAGTTTATTAAATTCTCACCAAAAGTTTTATAAAGAAAATACTTGTAACATGTTATCATTTCCTGTTATAAAAGTTCATCATGTTAATGTTTAACTTATCATTAGATGACTTTATTTTCGCTGAACTCTGATAACATTTTATATTTTGCTAATATAATTAATGGCTGCAATACTCTGATGTTGTAATAAAAGTGATATAAGAAATGGTTAAGATGTTGTAAGCTTTGTTTCTCTCATTTATGATCCTGCCAAAAAATGTGGATTTTCGAGACCTCCTTCAGGTGTGCTCGATGGAACTGTCTGAAATAGCTCATTTTTGGGGCACTTAGTGTCTAGTGGAAGACAAGTGCCTCTAGAAGTGGATTATTTTGGGCGGTTCTGCCACATCTCGTTAGCAGCCTGCTCTTGAGGTAGACCCGTCGCCATGGCGTCTAGGCTCGTTGTTAGCTCATCAGTAGACTTGCGTGTCGGCCCAACGGAGCACTAATAATGCGAGGCGCATGCAGTGGGAGGGGGCCTCAGTAGCTTGTCCCTCACGGTGGACATGGCTAGACATAGCTCATCTGTGCTCTAGGCCTCTCCCTCCGCGTCTTCGCCTAGGTACTGCATCGGCCATGTCGGTTGCGTTCATCGGCAGGGGTAGCTCCAGTGGTAGAGGGGGGCCGAGGGGGCCAGCATCCCCCAACCTTCCATAGCTCCCCTAATACATCCCCTAAATTAGTTACTTAATTATCTAATTAGCTAGTTAAGGATACTATTACTAGCATAATTTCCTATTCTTACTCCATATAATCTCTAACAGTATCTTATATAAATAAACATTAGTGTTGGTGGTCGTTATCGATAGATTTATACTGCCAGCATAAACCCAAAAAGGAGGAAATCATACATCTATACACACATATACATGTGGTTTTGACCTATTTCCACTTGTACTGGTAGAATTGATGTGATTGCAGAAACAAAGCCGGAAACAGGTGAAACAGGGTCAGAAAGGTGCTTTCTGGAAAGCGCAAATGAGCAAAGGAGGGGGAAAGGCCAACCCAACTCAGAACCAGGCCGAGCCCACCTCAGCATCGTGACCCAGGCCCACCAGAGAGGTAGCTAAGCGAAGGAGGAGGCAGGCTAGGCCCCTAGGGTCCGTGTGCCTGGGGCGTGGTCGTGCCCCCCTCTGCCAAGTGGGCCCTCTTCGACTGGCGATGGGGTCATCAATGAGGCGCTAGTGGTGTGGGGTGCACTCAGGAATATTCCCCCGGGATGCTCCTGTGCTAGCCCTATATAAGAAAGGGGATGGGTGCCTCACTCCACACACACCAACACTTGGAGCTACCTCACTCCACCTCTCAACTCCTCTCTTTAGCTTAGGATTAGTAGTAGAATTAGTAGAGGAGCAAGGCTTGAGCCACCAAGGAAGGCTTGTCTCCTTGGGAGAAAGGATATTTGGTACGAATAATACTACTATGTTTTCTTCCAAGTTCAAGCTTTCATATCTTTTGTATAGTTGTGCTATAGAACTAGAGTATAGTTTTCATGTTATAATCTTGACATATGAACTAGCATATAGTTTGTGTGTGATGATCTTAGCATGTTCATGTGACATGATCTTAGTATATGAACTAGACCATAGTTCATATGCTAGGGTTTTGTCATATAAAACTTTATGCTTAAACATTCATATGATATGTCTGTTGGGGTTGAGAGCTAAGTACATGTGGTGGTTCATCATGCCTTCGGGTATGCCCAAGTTCTTTACCTGTCGATCCGTAGGGTCGGGGACGCAAGGGACTTGGGTGGTCACTATATACACGGGCGAGGTGCCCGGGTATATAGGGTGGGTGATTGCATGCCCTTTCCATGATCGAGGGGTAGGCGGCAGGTGGTGATAGCCCTATCCATCCTTTGAACTGCCGCACGTTCGACTAGGGTGTAGGAGTACGTAAATTATCACATGAGGATGCTGGCAGACTAGTACTTGGTGGCCTCCCGATCCATTCTCCTGCATAGCTCTAACTCTATACCATGTATGTGTATGATCATTAACTGTTCTTTGCACGGCTATATTAGACATGCCTACTCCACTTAGGAACATTCTTTTATTCTTTGTTTTCCCTTTTATCCTTGAGGTTAGCCCATGTGTGTGTCACACTATCTTAAGCTTATCATGACTTACCCCTGTATTGAGTAGCTGGTCTATTATGCAATCATGTTATCATGTCCATGTCCCTACTAGAAACTTATACACCATGCCTTCCCTTGGGAAAAATATAAATAACGATACCCTGAATACTTCTGGGTGAAATGCTACAATGATAGATCCATGCGCTTGCAGATAATATCTGTAAACGTTATGACCAATCGATTGGCAGTTGGCATTTCTTAGTGTCACCACCTAGGACAGGCACGAATGTCTACCCTCGGCAGCGGCACCAGAAATACCAGGTGGAGCTGGCATCCCATAACACCACCGCTAGGACCCGGAGGACCCTAACGACAACACTATGGAATGCCAACACCTGATAGGTCTTTACATTTACAGACAAAATCCGCAAGCGCGTGGATCTATCGTTGTAGCATTTCACCCAAAAGTATTCAGGGTATTGTTATTTGTATTTTCCCAAAGGAAGGCAGTGATAACAAATGGACTGACATGTATATGAGCAAAGCAGTCATGTATGAATAATATCCAAATGATCATAACTAGGGTAAACATTTGCAATTCAAGATAGTGGACACACACACATATACTAGTCAAGAGATTCCTACACTCAAGAATAAAGAATAAAAGAATGTCCTAGTTAGGAGTAGAGGGTTCTATAGATTGCTATGAGCTAAGTTATCATACATGTACATAAGGTAGTGCTAGGTATGTGTGAGTTGGATCGGGAGGCCACCGAGTACTGGTCTGCCAGCAACCTCATATGACAATTTACGTACTCCTACACCATGGCCGAACGTGGGGGAATTCAAGGGACGGACAGAGCTGTCACCACCTGCCGCCTACCCCTTGACCGTGGGACATGAAATGCATTCACCCGACACTATATACCCAGGTACCATGCCCGCATACATAATGATCGATAGGTAAGAGGCTTGGGCATACCCAAAAGCATGATGAACCACCCCCTCAACACACAAATAGCTCTACTCATGAACATGATATGAGAGTGAAGCATCTAAGCCAACTTAGCATATACATGATATGTAAACTATAGACCAGTCTAAATACCACATATAAGCTAAGTAGACTATACATAGCCAAGTATGAAATGTGCATAACATATGGACTATAGACTAGCACACATATCATGAACATGTCAACATGACTATACTCTAGTTCATAGCATCTACTATATGAATATAAGAACAAAGCAAATTGGAAGAACATGATGAATATAAGAATGAAAGATTTCATCTTTATTCTCACCAAATTCCACCAAGGAGCCAAGCTCTCCTTGTAGCTTCTCTACACCTCTTCTCTACTATTTCCTACTCTATTCCTAAGCTAAGTGAGAAGAGGTGGAGGGAGTGAGGAGCTCTCTTGAGCTAGTTGTCACACCCATTTTTAAGGACAAAAATAGGATGCATAAAAAACTCATGTGCGCCCCAGGAAATAGTCGCACACATAAGTTGACAAATTTCAATAGTATCATCACAGTGCTTATTACATAGCGAATGAATATATCTCACATAGTCTCATACATAATAAATATAGCGACTATTAAAAGATCTCTCGCGGAAGCTCCAAACACAGGGACACGGTCGACTGGTTGACCCCAAGCCTAGTACTCATTGCGATAATCATCATCATATTCTTCATCTGTGGTGGTTGTAAAAACAAGGGTGAGCACATAACGTACTCAACAAGCATAACACAGGGTTCATGAGGCTCAAAGAGGCTAGACACTGGTTTGACTGCATTTAGCTTTTATTCATCATATATTATTAGCAGTTGAGTAGCATCAAGGTATTCCAATTCCCATTAATGAACATACGATCATTTGTAATAAGAATAATGAAATAGCAGTTAACATGAGCATAATAACATCAACAGTAATAAGCATGTCATATCAATGATGATCATTTATTCTGTAAGAATCCCCAAGGCCGCTCGTATCCATGAGCACGGCTAGTATACCAGTTTATTAAACTCTGCGCAGAGGTGTACACTTTCACTGTGAGTCATGGTTTCTAATTGCATTGGGGTAATTAATTCCAAAACACTAAAAACCATATAAAGTCATCTAAAGATTCGTCTAACAAGTTAGGGCCATTAGATTCACTCGGCAGGCAGATGTAGGAACCCCCTTTTCAAATGGCACACTTCCTTCTCGGCTATACTCATAGACTAGAGGTTCTCCTACACCCAACATGGCAAGCCATTCTTACGCCATTTAAGGTAACCACTAACAAGCTAGAAAAGATTCTTTAAACAACTAGATCTAGAGCCATGTAGCCCCCACAGCTTTACTGTCAATCCCGGTTATCACTTACAGATAAGTCCTTATGGAGAGTAACTAGAGCAACAAACAAACAACACAATGCTCTAGTCCCCTTGTAACAGGAATTAAATCATCTTAATAGTTGATTACACAATTCATTAGTCATATTACAAGATTAGTGTTCATATTAGAGTGCTAGAAATAGCTACTCAATGCATACCCCCAAGTTTGACAAGGAATCAAGATAGCAATCACTAAGTTAAATATCTAAGGTTGCCAAGATAGACACATGCATATGTTATTGATTATAGTGAATAGGTAACAAGGATAGTCCCATGTTATACTTGCCTTGGTCGAAGCAATACTCCGGATGACTCTACTGGTCTGGCTCAAAGTAATACTCCTGATCGTCCAAAAACTACTCACCGTCTATACTCGACCATCAAACAGCAACATACAATCATCCGAGCAATCATACACGATGCAAACAAAAAGATATAATTAGAACAGTACACCAACAGTAACAAAACAGTACAAAAGTTTATGAAACTATTCTACTCGCTACTACGATCACACAGACGTAAAGATCACAAAAATCGAATTTAAAACGTGAAAGTTACGAATTTTCTAAGATTTCCTAGAGACAGGTATATGCATTAATATAAGCTCGAAAATTAATTGTTGCAAACCTATTGTACAACTATACTAACACGTAGAGCTCGTGAATACGAACCTAATGCAACTTGAACGGGTCAAATCAGAGTTAAAATGAGCAAGTTATGAGCATTTAAAGTTTGAAACATTACGTTGAAACATTTGAAACAATCAAAACAATTGAAATCGAATTTTTGATTTAATTAAATTAAATTTGGATTTTAAATCACAGCTGGAGGACTGCGAGTTCTAATAAAGAAAAATCTAGGGGCTTTTTAAGAAATTTGCCCCGCAAAGGGGTATCGATCACCCTCGACCGTTGATCTGTGAATGAGCGGTCGAGATTAGAAGGGGAAAAGGAACGGCGACAAAACCGCCGGAGCAAAGGAAGACCACGGCGGCGCCATGGCCGGACATCATCGGCGTTCGACGTTTCCGACCACCATTAGGCTAGCGATCGGTACCAATCGAATGCAGAGCTCAACGCGATCTCACCTAGCAAGAAGATGGAGGCGATTTCGGAGTGAGGACGGCGTTGTGCTCGGAATGGCAGACAGCAAGGCTCCTGCGTCCGACGGTGAGGCTCTATGAGCAGGTAAGCATGAAAACGGAGCGGTGAAAAAATGAATTAGCTTCGCAAGAGCATGATGAAGCTTGACACGGCACTTACAGGGACGGCGGTTCGATGATTTCGTCGAATTTGAGAGAGTGGCGGCGGCTAGGGTTACGGCTGCGCGGCGAGCTCGAACTTGGGCTTCAACTCGCGCAATAGATGGAAAAAAAATAAGACAGCGAACGCGGCTACACTTTTATAGCCCCAAGACATGACGGTTTTGGGTGGAAATCCCGGATTGCTCGGGTGGATTCGGTGGAAGACGAGCTCGACACCGGCTCGGTTACGACACGGAGGTAGGAGATGCGGCTGACAGTGGGACCCGTTCGTCAGCGAAACAAGGGAGGGAACAGCGGCTGCTGCGGCTCTGGGCCGGCCCACACGAATGCGGCAAGGGAGGGAGGGCAGGCCCGCGGGGGAAAGCACGGCTACTTGGCTCGGCGGCCCAAAACGAGGGGCAGGAGGGAGCAGGCCGGCGGTGGGTTTCCTCGCCGAAAGGAGAAAGGTGAGTTGTTCATTTTGTTTTTTTTTTTATATTCTTTTCATTTTCTAAACCATTTTCAAAAATGGATTTTAAATCCAAAAGAAATGAGATCAAAACCACACCACACAATAAAACAAATGCAACAACATGAATGCATCATCAAATGCCTAACCTAAGATTAAATTTTTGATCCCAAATAAATTATTATTTCTCTATGGTTTATTGCCCAAACAATTACATATTAAATCAATTTTAGTTATTTTAATATATTGCTAAATTTTGGATGTTACAAATTCTACCCCCCTTAAAATAATCTCGTCCTCGAGATTGGATGGCTTACTCAAATAACTGTGGATATGACTTCCTCAATTCATCCTCTCTTTCCCAAGTTGCCTCTGCTTCTGAATATCTGTTCCACTGAACTTTACACATCTTAATAACTCGACTTCTAGTAACTCTCTCAGCGGTCTCCAAAATCTTAACCGAAAACTCTTCATATGTGAGATCTTCTTTAACAGTCAATTCTTCCAAAGGTATTTGTTCCTTAGGCACACGCAAACACTTCTTAAGTTGAGAGACATGAAAAACATCATGCACTCCAGACAAATTCTCAGGCAACTCTATCTGATATGCAACTTCACCACGTCTGGCTATAATTTTAAATGGTCCAACATACCTTGGTGTCAATTTACCTTTCATATTGAACCTCTTCACACTTCTCATTGGTGACACTTTCAAGTAGACATAATCACCTACTTCAAAAGACAAATCTCTTCTCCGGTTGTCAGCATAACTCTTCTGACGAGACCGTGCCACTCTCAAATTCTCTCGAATCATTCTAACTTGATTCTCTGCATTTCTAAGAACATCTGTTCCAAATACCTGAGACTCACCAGTTTGATCCCAGAACAATGGAGTTCTACATTTACGTCCATACAAAGCTTCAAACTATGCCATCTTGAGACTCTATTGATAGCTGTTGTTGTATGAAAACTCTGCATAAGGCAAACTCTTATCCCAACTAGTCCCATACTGCAATGCACAAGCTCTCAACATGTCTTCTAATATCTGGTTTATCCTTTCTATTTGCCCATCTGTCTGCGGATGATATGTTGTACTAAAATTCAGCTTTGTCCCCAAGGATTCATGTACAGCCTTCCAAAAATGTGATGTAAACTGCGAACCTCTATCAGATACAATCTTCTTCGGAACTCCATGCAAACACACTATCTTCTCCATATACAGTTCTGCCAATCTTGGTCCATGGTAGGTAGTTTTGACTGGTATAAAATGAGCAACCTTAGTTAATCGATCTACTATAACCCAAATAGAATCATAACCTCTCTGAGTACGAGGTAATCCTACTATAAAATCCATACCAACTTCTTCCCACTTCCATTCAGGAATCTTCATTGGTTGCAACAATCCTGCAGGTCTCTGATGCTCAGCTTTCACTCTCTGACATGTGTCAGACACTGCTACATACTCAGCCACATCACGCTTCAATCCAACCCACCAATACTTCTACTTGAGATCCAAATACATCTTAGTACTACCAGGATGAATGGAATAAGCTGACTCGTGAGCTTCATGAAGAATTGCTTACCTAATAGCCTGATCCTCAGGTATGCACAACCTCTTTCCAAACCAAATAGTTCCATTATCATCAATTCGGAAACCTGGTGACTTACCAATCACTACGTTCTCTGCTATCTCCTTCAATTTCTCATCTTTCAACTGACCCTTACATATCTCCTGCTCTAGTGTAGGTTCTATAACCAATTCCACTGCATTAGTAACAATTCCCAAGTTCAAGTGTTCAAATTCAGCACACAATTCATCTGACATAGATGACAACCTCATCTCATTGGCATAACTTTTCCTGCTAAGCACATCTGCAACAACATTAGCTTTTCCAGGATGGTAATGTATCTCTAATTCATAATCCTTGATCAACTCCAGCCATCTACACTGTCTCAAGTTCAGATCAGACTGAGTGAAGATATACTTTAAACTCTTATGATCGGTGTATACATCACTCTTATGTCCAATCAAATAATGTCTCCAAATTTTCAGAGCACGAACCACAGCGGCTAACTCTAAATCATGGGTAGGATAATTCAGCTCATGCTTCCTCAGCTGTCTTGATGCATATGCAACAACTCTGCCCTCTTGCATAAGAACACAACCAAGACCCAAACGTGATGCATCACAATAAATAGAGAACTTCTTACTCAAATCTAGCAATATCAACACAGGTGTTGTAGTCAATCTCTTCTTCAATTCTTCAAAACTAGCTTGACATTTATCAGACCAGACAAACTTAGCATTCTTCTCTAACAGAGCTGTCATAGGCTTAGCAAGTTTAGAAAATCCTTCAATGAACCGTCTGTAGTATCCAGCTAAACCCAAGAAACTACGAATCTCACCCACATCAACAGGTGGCTTCCAATTCAATACATCCCTTACCTTGCCCGGATCTACTGATATTCCACCATTAGAGACAACATGTCCAAGAAAAGAGACTTCC
Organism: Saccharum hybrid cultivar R570; assembly: GCA_038087645.1. Classification (NCBI taxonomy): domain Eukaryota; kingdom Viridiplantae; phylum Streptophyta; class Magnoliopsida; order Poales; family Poaceae; genus Saccharum; species Saccharum hybrid cultivar. The sequence continues at coordinate 8,182,204 of JAQSUU010000248.1, read as the reverse complement.
TTTAACCAAAACTCACACTTACTTCGCTTAGCATACAGCTTATGCTCTCTAAGCTTCTGTAATACCAACCTCAGATGTTCAGTATGTTCTTCCTCGGTCTTGGAAAATACTAATATATCATCAATAAATACCACCACAAACTTGTCAAGATATTCCATAAACACCTTATTCATCATGTACATAAAGTATGCAGGTGCATTGGTCAATCCAAATGACATAACAGTATACTCATACAATCCATATCTCGTAGTAAAAGTTGTCTTAGGAATATCAGAAGCACGAATCTTCAATTGATGATAACCAGAACGCAAATCAATCTTGGAGAACACACAAGCACCTCTCAACTGATCAAACAGGTCATCAATTCTAGGCAAAGGATACTTATTCTTGATAGTAACTTCATTAAGTGACCGATAATCCACACACATTCTATGACCACCATCTTTCTTATCAACAAATATAACTGGTGCACCCCAAGGTGATGAACTAGGACGAATAAAATCTTTATCTTGTAATTCTTTAATTTGTTTCTTAAGTTCTTCTAATTCATCTACCCCCATTCTATATGGTCTTTTAGCTATAGGTGCAGTTCCAGGTAAGAACTCAATAAGAAATTCAATATCGCGGTCAGGTGGCATACCTGGCAATTCATCTGGAAAGACATCAGGAAACTCATCAACAACTAGATCCTCCTTGCTAATACCATCATCAAGCTGATTCACTGAGGCTGTTGGCTGCTTCTGCACTGCACATCAACACTGATTTTCTCTCCATTAGGTGCATTCACAACCACTACTTTCTGCTGACACTGAATCACTACACCATTTTGTTTCATCCAGTCCATACCCAAGATCACATCAATCCTAGATGTCCTCAACACTATAGGAGCTATCTTAAACTCTACCCCCCTTAAAACCATACTAATTGGTAAACAATGGTTTTGGGCTTGCATGGTACCTCCAGGTGAGTTTACTAAGAGGGGATCTTTCATAACAAGTACAGGTATGGCATGCATCTTAACAAAAATCTGAGATATGAATGTATTGTTGCTTGGACACACTACCCTGAATACTTCCAGGTGAAATGCTACAACGATAGATCCGTGTGCTTGCGGATAATATCTGTAAACGTTATGAACTATCAGTTGGTATTACTTAGTATTGTTGCTAGGACACACTAATTCTAGTAGCAATGCTAAGAAATGTCAACAAGCATTTCTGGTGCCGCTATTGAGGGTAGGCCCTGTGCCTATTCTTAGTAGTGACGCTAAGAAATGCCAACAAGCATTTCTGGCGCTGTTGCCGGGGAAGGCAAATGATAACAAGTTTCTAGCATGATATAATTAATGCAACATGCATGTATGGTAGCTAACTGCTTATACAGGCTAATCTTTTATCTTTTCTCCATGTTGTGGATGAAGATAGGATAGTGCACAAGTGATTTCTTTGTGTCAGAAAGCTTCAATCTAGAACCAGAGGCACTCCTAGGGAAGGAGGGGTTTTACTCCTACTTCTTCTGCCTGAGCATCGACTGTTGGATCATTTGAACTTGTACCAGCTGCTACCACTACTATGGCCTAGAAGTCCCACCATGAATTTTCTGTTTTGGCTATTGCCAATGTGCCCACCGGGCCCGTTGTTATCATCGGTGATAGAAACTTCGAACACTGAACTGGGCTGATCAACTTGGTGCATGTTGACGGTCGTTAACGTACATTACAAACCAATAAATTTCCTTTCACGTATGCACAAATATCATAGAATAGGAGGTTATTACTAACAAATTCCATGAGTTTTGGTGATTTATAATTTTCCAGGGTGTTATCCAGAAAGTCAAAAAAAGGGACCTAGGAATTAAAATAATTCATGGAATTTCACCGCAAGACATATACTAGAAGACTATAGAAGAGACCAGAAGACACCAGAGCGAGTCGGGGCCCCAGCCCCTGCCAGGTGGGGCCAGCCGGCCATAGGGGTGACCGGGCGGCCAGCCCCCTCTACATCCTTCTACGAGCTTCTAGAGTATTCCTATACCGCCTTTGAGGAGTCATCTAGGCCGTCCCTTAAGTCGGTTTGATCGAAGGGCTCACGTACATCCCACCAGGGTATAAATAAAGAGCCAGACCCCCCTGGAGAAAGGAACCCAGATCAAGAGCTAAAGAGCCAGAGTTCCAATTCCATATCTAGAGATCTAGGCTAGCAATCAAGAGTAGACTAGTTCATCTTAGGATTAGTCTCAATTAGAGATAGAGAGATAGAGTAGAAGAGCAGAGTTCTGGAGGAGTTCCGGCCTGTCAGTGCTTCTCCGCTGCTGTGTTCGTTGGGATCAAGTTCCTTCGCAGGGGGCTTGCTTCTGAGACTCTTTGGTATCAACTTCTGATTCAAGTATGCAATTTGTTCGTATTGTTCTTCAAGTTTGCAACTCTTTTGAGTACTTTGATCTTGGTAGCACCTAGGTTGAAGTTGTTTTCGTAGTGTAAGTGTGGTGCTTAGGCTAGGATTACTTGTGAATGCCCCCTGATTTGCTGGATAGTGGTAGCTCACGAAGGTGACTTTATAGCTTCGTTGAATCATCTGTAGTCCACTTCCAGTTAATAGGTAAAGGTAGGTTTATGCATGCTGGTAGGGGAGAACTCTGATTTCATCCCTTATTGAAAGTTATCGCCCACTAAATGAATGATTAAGAACATAGTTTATCGAGATTGGAATTAGATAGTCCTTAGTAGTCTCCCTATTTTCACTATTATCTGAGCTTGATTGTGAATTGGGTTAAGTTTATAGACTCAGTCATTGTTGCCAACCATTCCTTTGGGTTCGATATTAAAACCGGGATTATCTTGCTGAAGTGCTACAACGGTATTATATCTGTGTGCTTGCGGATAGTTATCTTTTCTAGTGTGCATTTAATTTATACCAACAAGCATTTTTGGCGCCGTTGCCGGAGAATGGTTGTTTTTCTCTTTGCTAGGTTGACTTTGAGTTTAGCTTAATCTTGTATTATACTTTTATCTTTATTTATTTTTAGTTTTTAAATTTAGTTTTATTATTTTACCATGGAACCCGTACCTACACCTTTATATCTATACGGAGTACCACCGGGATCGTGCCTGAAGCCACTAGAATCATCTAAACCCATTACATCATGTGGCTATGAGCTACGCCCGGAATTAATTCACTTAGTTCAGGAAAACATCTTTTCTGGTAGTGATAATGAAAACCCCTATTCCCACTTAGGTGATTTTGAGCAGACCTGTGCATGTCTAAGCATTGAAGGCATGTCCAATGAAACTTTAAGATGGAAGCTTTTTCCCTTTTCTTTAACGGGAAAGGCTAAACGTTGGTATAATCGTCCTGGGAGTAGTCAAGGAAATTGGGAAGTTTTATGCTCGAATTTTTGTTTACAATTTTTCCCTATCTTTAAAGTTGCTAATTTTCATAGAGAAATCATATGTTTTGAGCAACAGAAAAATGAATCACTAGGTGAGGCTTGGGAACGTTTTGATGCTGTAGTTAATTCAGGCCCTAGTCTTGCATTTCCAGAACCTATGCTTTTGCAACATTTCTTTATAGGCCTTAATAGAAAAACTAGAAAATATCTTAATTTGGCCTCAAGAGGAGCGTTCATGCATATCACTGCTGAGTGTGCAAAAACTATTCTTATGAACATTTTAAATGATCTTCCTGAAGAGAAGTTGTTAGAAGAAGAAGAAATCTCAATAGCTGAACCCGAACTTTTGCCTGAAACATCTCAACCTTTAGCTATTGTAGAACCTGAACTACCACAAAAGGAAGAGGAAGAATTTCCGCTTCCTGACTTTTTGTTTGATATTGAGGATGATTTGTTTACTGATTTTGGAAATACCTCAAATTATCATTTGATAAAGAAACCTCAGCAACCTAGAAATTTTGCAACTATAGATCCTACACATTCTAATGAGGTAGATTTTCTTAAAAAGACAACAAAAATTAATATCTATTTTGAGTGACGAGTGGTTAGAAGAATCAGAGTTTTCAAATGAAATTATTCATATAAATTCTCCCTCTGTCACTATTCAATGTCAATTAGATAAATATCCTTTTAAAACTCTTTATAATCTAGTAGTAGGTGTTAATATTATGTCTGTTACATTTGCTAAACATTTATTAAAAGACATACCATTAGCCCCGACTAATAAATTGTTAAAAAGTCTTTCAGGACGCATTATTCTAAGTTCAGGAATTCTGTGTGCCCTTCCTATTTATGTGAATGATTTCCGAGTTCGATTGAATTTCTACATCTTTGATGTTTGGGAGTTTGATGTGTTGATTGGGGAACCTATAGAAAGACTTATCCAAGAAGGACAAATAGGAAAAATAAATGTTAGGCTTGGGAAAGGATTTAAGATCTCTGTGCCTATAATTCACTCTTTGAAAACTAAGGTAGAGCCATTTCTTGAGTTAGAATCAATAGAAGAGGTTAAGGTAGCATCTCTTGAAGAATTAATCTAACCAAATTTAGAAGATGATGCCCAGTTTTTCACCAATGAGGTAGAGGATGAGGATCCCACTGATCCTGAACCTCTCGATGAATTGCTAGAGCTGCCTAAGCCCCTATTGAACTTAAACCTTTGCCTTCTAGACTTAAATATGCTTTTCTGAATAATGATCAGGATTCTCCTGTAATCATAAGTGATAAATTATCTCAAGAAGAATCTTTGTGCTTAATAACTGTGTTAGAAAAAGCATCATGCTGCTTTTGGCTATTCACTCCACGACCTTAAAGGAATTAGTCCTGTTCTTTGCACCCATCGCATTCCAACTGATCTAGAAATTACACCATCTAGAGAGCCCTAGCGTAGGCTTAATAATGCGATGAGGGAGGTTGTGAAGAAGGAGGTTTTGAAACTTTTGCATACCGGAATCATTTATCCTATGCCGCAGAGTGAGTGGGTTAGTCATGTTCAAGTTGTACCTAAGAAAGGTGGAATGACTATTGTTAAAAATGAAAGGAATGAGTTAATACCCCAAAGAACCATCACTGGATGGAGAATGTGCATAGATTATAGAAAACTTAATAAAGCAACAAAGAAAGATCATTGTCCGCTACCCTTCATTGATGAAATGTTAGAGCGTTTAGTGAATCATTCTTTCTTTTATTTTCTTGATGGTTATTTGGGATATCACCAAATTCCAATTCACCCTGATGATCAAAGCAAAACCACTTTTACATGTCCATATGGAACTTATGCTTATCGAAGAATGTCTTTTGGATTATGTAATACTCCAGCTTCTTTTCAAAGATGTATGATGTCTATATTTTCTGATATGATTGAAGAAATTATGGAAGTTTTTATGGATGATTTTTTTGTTTATGGAAAAACTTTTGATGATTTTCTTGAAAATTTAGATAGAGTTTGGAAAGATGTGAAGAAAAGCACTTAGTACTTAATTGGGAAAAATGTCATTTTATGGTTAGAGAAGGAATAGTGCTAGGACACTTAGTGTCTCAAAGAGGTATAGAGGTAGACAGAGCTAAAATTGAAGTAATTGAACAATTACCTCCACCTGTGAATATAAAAGGGATTCAAAGTTTTCTTGGTCATTGTGGTTTTTACCATAGGTTTATAAAAGATTTTTCACATGTTGCTAAACCACTGACTAACTTGTTAGCTAAGGATATTCCTTTTGCATTTGATGATGCATGTTTGAAATCTTTTAATATTCTTAAAGAAGCACTTATCTCTGCACCAATCATTCAACCCCCTGATTGGTCAATACCTTTTGAAATTATGTGTGATGCTAGCGATTATGCTGTGGGGGCAGTTCTAGGACAGACAAAGGATAAAAAGCATCATGCAATTGCTTATGCTAGTAAAACTCTGACAGGAGCTCAACTTAATTATGCAACAACTGAAAAAGAACTCCTAGCTATTGTTTTTGCTATAGATAAATTTAGATCTTACTTGGTAGGAGCAAAAGTTATTATTTATACTAATCATGCTACTTTGAAATATTTTCTCACTAAGAAAGATGCTAAGCCACATTTGATAAGATGGATTTTATTACTCCAAGAATTTGATTTAGAAATAAAAGATAAAAAGGGAGAAGAAAATCTTATTGCCGATCACTTGTCTACAATGCAATTTAAAAATCCGCAGGAATTACATATTAATGACTCACCAAGGGACGACATGCTTTTCAAAGTAACAAAATCAGACCCTTGGTACTCGGATATTGTGAATTTTATGGTTGTAGGTTATGTACCACCAGGGGACAATAAAAGAAAACTTATTTATAAGAGTCGTCAACACCTATGGGATCCACCATACCTCTTCAGAATATGTGCTAATGGACTACTAAGAAGATGTGTACCAGCGGAGGAGGGCATTCAAATCATTCAGAAATGCCACTCATCACCATATGGAGGTCATTATGGGGCATTCCACACACATGCAAAAATTTGGCAGAGTGGATTCTTTTGGCCAACCATGTATGAAGACACCAAGAACTTTATCCAGAGATGTGTATCATTCAGAAGCATGGAAACATCAACACAAGAGATGCCATGCCACTCACCAACAATCTTCAGATAGAGCTCTTTGATGTTTGGGGAATCGATTACATGGGACCATTTCCGAAATCAAAGAATTGCAAGTATATATTGGTTGCAGTTGACTATATATCCAAGTGGGTAGAAGCCATGCCATGCAAGAATGTTGATGCAAGACATTCCAAGAAGATGTTTGAAGGAATAATATTTCCAAAGTTTGGAATGACGAGGATAGTGATTAGTGATGGAGGAACACATTTCACTGACAGGAAGTTTCACTTATATTTGAAAGATCATGGATTTCGTCACAACATCGCTACACCATATCATCCTCAGACAAGTGGCTAGGCAGAGACATCAAATAAGCAGATCAAGAATATTCTACAGAAGACGGTAGATGAGATGGGAACCGCATGGAAAGATCGTTTACCAGAGGCACTTTGGGCTTACCGAACTGCCTACAAGACACCATTGGGTATGTCACCATACCAATTGGTGTATGGAAAGACCTATCATCTACCTGTGGAGCTAGAACACAAGGCTCATTGGGCTATCAAACGTTGGAACATGGATTTTGAAGCTGCAGGAGAAAAGAGAAAGATGCAAATATCAGAGCTAGAAGAATGGAGAGAAAAAGCTTATCATAGTTCAAAGCTTTATAAAGAAAGAACCAAGAGATGTCATTATAAGAGAATCAAGAAGAAGGGTTTGCACCCAGAGACAAGGTATTACTTTTTAATTCCAAGGTCAAATTATTCAGGCATGGAAAATTACAGAGCAAATGGGAAGGACCATTTACGGTGGTAAACGCGTCATCGCATGGAGCGGTAACTCTATGCACAGACGAAGGTACGTTATTTAAGATAAACGGCCAACGTCTCAAAATCTTTCTAGAACCTATTAGACCCTCTGAGGTAGTTGATGAATTAGATTTTATTATTTTGCCTCAATATTAGATATCTTTTTTCCGTTACGAGAAAATATGCGAAATAATACTTATCAGGTAGTAAATAATAATAGAAGACACCGCACACGAGATCACCCTAAGGGGATGACCTATGGGGCCGACCGGCTAGGCCTATGGCCGCCCGGGCACCCACCTCCTTGTCCCCCCTCATCTCAATCCTCACGAGTCTTCTACACCCTTCCTCGTCCAAATCCCATAGATTTAACCGACAAATCGCATATTCTTCCGTACAGATTCATTACTCCCTAGATCTTGACCCATTCTGCAAGCCGAACCCTCATATAAATACGTACCCATGCCTCCTTCAACCACATCCTATTCAAGCCTCCTCTCCTCTCCTTAGAGAAATTCTGCTCCTTTCCATCTCCAAGATCCAATGGCCAGAAAAGAGATCATCGTCTACAGATCTGACCTCAAGCAGATCCGGTCGAAGGAAGAAGCTCTGGCCATCGTCCCTGTGCTAGATCCCAAGCTTCTCGCTGTCATCCCACCGAAGCAGTTGGCGACAGTTCCTCCATGTCATCATTATGAGCAAGATTATTTTGCTCAAGCTTGCCAGCCCACTCTCCCATCACCTCCTACAAAGCTGCTACTAAAAGGCCCAAAAGTCGCTGTCCCTCAAGGCACCAAGTTGCTACCTGCTACAGATAATGAGAAGCTCATCAAGGTGACTACCAACAGATTTGGGGGATGTGACTTGTGCAAAGTACGCTACCTCTCGCGTCTCCCTTGATGGAATCCGTGCACCTCCTGGCCAAGTCAAGTATGTTGCTCCAAGAGAAACTGTCAAGAGATCTGTTGCACCCCAGATTGAGAGAGAAGCAAAGCGTCCTAGGATGACCATGGCTATGATGGAAGAAAAGTTTAATGCTCTCAACCAGACGGTTGAAGTTATGAAGATATCTAGCAAGTTCCAAGCCAGTTCAATCACCAACCTATAGAATCAGCGGTCTGATGATCTTAAGGAGATCCGTAGGTTGACTAGGATCGTAGCTGCGCTCTCTGAGAAGAATAAGAATAAGGAGTAGATGTCTTAGTTATCTTAGCAATAAGGCACAAGTGTGTTAAATTAGTTCGATTTAGGTTCGTAATTTAAAGTTAAGTTTGTGATTTGCTTGGTTTATTAATTATTGTATTAGCTCGGAATGAATAAAGTGCCTTATTGTTATTATTATTTTGTTATGATTACCTATTCTCTCTATTTTTGGTATGTGCTTGTCTCCACATGTTGTGCAGAAAAGATATACAGGAAAACAAGTGTGGGGGTGACACACCGCGACCACAAAAACAAAATTTATCATGAAAATTATGCAATTCAGAAGATAATCGATCGAGGACCACATACGGCAAAGTGGGCCCCGAGGGGACCCCCTGGGTGGCTGCACGGCCAGGCTCATGGCCGGCCAGCCCACCACCTCCTCCTCTCTCGCCTCGCTTCCACGGTCAGGTTTGAGCCCAATATACTTTAATTATATATATTTCGTCTTTCGTTTCGATCCGAATTGAAAATCACAAGTTAAAACACTTAAACAGATAGGAAAAATTATTTAATTCATGACTTAAGAATAGACTCACATAATACTTTTCCTGGTAAACATGTTACTGTTGGGAACTAATTATTAGGAACCCTATGATTACTTAAGTTGTTGAGGAATATGAGATAGTAGAATAATGAGAACTTGATTCTTGATGTCTTGTCTTTGGAGAACTTTTATTTCAAAAGTAAAAATAAATAGCATTACCTCTCCTTAGTAGTAAAAACAATGTCCTACCAGAGCCATATATAGGATAGATAAACCTTCTACAATTCATTGCCTGTAACCTTGTTGACCCTTGTTGAGAAAATTATCATGCTTTCAAGATCAAGATCATATACACTCCACATATATCTGCTGCTCCTACACTGGGAGTATGCAAAAACATGCTTGTTCATCCACTTAAAAATGTTTTACTCCTACATTGGGAGAAAACACAAAAATATTTGTTAGGAATAAATGCTCTGAGTTCTTTGTAATTGTCTTCTCTTCAAATCCCAAGTGCAAGAGAAAGGTATGTGGCTATGCAAAAATAAAGTATAAGAAAAATGGACAAGTGTCCAAGTAAGTAAAAAAAGAGAAAAAGAAAAAAGTATGAAAAGATAGCCCATATGCTCTAGCAAAGTTTTCAAGTTCAAAATAAGAGGACAAGTTTCTAAAGAGCATAGTAGAATTAGGTTAGCCACTATATATATTCCACACACATGCACATCTTGATCTAAGAGTATGGCATCTTTATCCTTGGATCTTTGTTTTGACTTTACAATATATGCAACACAAGTATGTTCTTACATTTTTCATACCTACCTGAGATCCACATAAGCTTTTTAGAAGTTGGATAAAGAAGGCAATCATCTATGCCTTGGCGAGGATCCAAAAATTATACATATATGAGTGATTCGAGAGTACTACAAGAGGAGAAGGTAAGCTATGTTTTGTTTTTAAAATTTTAAACTAATTCTCCAATTGACTTGACTGAAGGAAGAGAGTAATCTATTTCAGCTGTTCTGTTCTTCAACCACTCAAAGATTTATGGTAGACACTTTGAATCCTGCAGTACATGAATAACTAGGAATGGTTTTGTGTTGATGTTTTATTCTAGAGTAATGTCTTAAATAATTTATTCTGTGAACCAACCTTTCTCGAGGACGAGTAAAAGCCTAAGTGTGGGGGAATCTTGTTGACGGTCGTTAACGTACATTACAAACCAATAAATTTCCTTGCACGTATGCACAATAGGAGGTTATTGCTGATAAATTCCACGAGTTTTGGTGATTTATAATTTTCCAGGGTGTTATCCAGAAAGTTGAAAAAATGGACCTAGGAATTAAAATAATTCATGGAATTTCACCGCAAGACATATACTAGAAGACTATAGAAGACACCAGAGTAAGCCGGGGCCCCAGCCCCTGCCAGGTGGGGCCAGCCGGCCATAGGGGTGGTTGGGCGGCCAGCCCCCTCTACATCCTTCTACGAGCTTCTGGAGTATTCCTGTACTGCCTTTGAGGAGTCATCTAGGCCGTCCCTTAAGTCGGTTCGATCGAAGGGCTCATGTACATCCCACCGGGGTATAAATAAAGAGCCAGATTCCCCTGGAGAAAGGAAGCCAAATCAAGAGCTGAAGAGCCAGAGTTCCAATTCCATATCTAGAGATCTAGGCTAGCAATCAAGAGTAGACTAGTTCATCTTAGGATTAGTCTCAATTAGAGATAGAGAGATAGAGTAGAAGAGCAGAGTTCTGGAGGAGTTCTGGCCTGTCGGTGCTTCTCCGCTGCTGTGTTCGTCGGGATCAAGTTCCTTCGCAGGGGGCTTACTTCTTAGACTCTTTGGTAATCAACTTCTGATTCAAGTAAGCAATTTTTTCGTATTGTTCTTCAAGTTTGCAACTCTTTTGAGTACTTTGATCTTGGTAGCACCTAGGTTGAAGTTGTTTTCATAGTGTAAGCGTGGTGCTTAGGCTAGGATTACTTGTGAATGCCCCCTGATTTGCTGGATAGTGGTAGCTCGCGAAGGTGACTTTATAGCTTCATTGAATCCTCTGTAGTCCACTTCTAGTTAATAGGTAAAGGTAGGCTTATGCATGCTGGTAGGGGAGAACTCTGATTTCATCCCTTATTGAAAGTTATCGCCCACTAAATGAATGATTAAGAACATAGTTTATCGAGATTGGAATTAGATAGTCCTTAGTAGTCTCCCTATTTTCACTATTATCTGAGCTTGATTGTGAATTGGGTTAAGTTTATAGACTCAGTCATTGTCGCCAACCGTTCCTTTGGGTTCGATATTAAAACTGGGATTATCTTGGTGAAGTACTACAATGGTACTATATCTGTGCGCTTGCGGATAGTTATCTTTTCTATTGTGCATTTAATTTATACCAACAGTCGTCATCTTGGATTGTGATCGCGCCATGTGGCAAAGAGTTGATGATGGTGTACGGCCCCTTCCACTTGCTCTGCAGCTTTCCCACCCCGAAAAGTTTTACCTTAGAGTTGAAGAGCAGGACTTGATCGCCTTGCTTGAACTCCTTGGGCTTGATCCGGTGGTCGTGCCATCTCTTAGTTCTTTCTTTATAGAGCTTGGCACTATGGTAAGCTTTCTTACGCCATTCTTCTAGATCGGCAATCTGCTTCTGACGATTTCTGCCGGCTAGCTTGACATCCATATTCCAGCTCTTGATTGCCCAGTGAGCTCGGTGTTCAAGCTCAACTGGCAAATGGCAACTTTTCCATATACTAGCTGGTATGGCGACATGCCGATGGGGGTTTTGTAAGCAATCATGTATGCCCAAAGTGCATTAGGAAGCTTGTTCTTCCAGCCTTTCCCCATGTCGGTGACCGTCTTCTGTAGGATATTTTTGATTTGTTTATTTGATGTCTCGGCCTGCCCGCTTGTTTGAGGATGGTAAGGGGTAGCAATGTTGTGCATGGCGCCAAGTTCCTTCAGGAAAGCTTTGAATGTCTTGTCAATGAAATGTGATCCTCCATCGCTTATCACCATGCATGGTGTGCAAAAGCGAGGGAAGATTATTTCATGAAACATCTTTCTTGCATGCTTGGCGTCTGCAGCTCTGCATGGCATTGCTTCTACCCACTTGGATATGTAGTCCACAGCTACTAGGATGTACTCACAGTCTTGGGACTTTGGGAATGGTCCCATGAAGTCAATGCCCCACACATCAAATATTTCTATTTAAAGATTGTAGTGGAGGGGCATTGCATTTCGAGCTGTGATGTTCCCTTGATATTGGCACTTCTGACACCTCCGAACGAATTCTTTGGTGTCATCATACATCGACGGTCAATAGAATCCACACTGCCAGATTTTGGCTTGTGTGCGGAATACTCCGTAATGACCTCCGTATGGTGCCGAGTGACATTTCTCAATGATTTGCCATCCATCAACTGCTGGTACGCATCTCCTCAATAGGCCATCTGAGCATACCCGATACAGATAAGGGTCATCCCAAAGGTGATGTTTTCTTTCAACTTGCAGTTTCCGTCGGTCCTCCACCAATGGTACATAACCTGCAACCATTTAATTCACAATGTTTGCATACCATGGGTTGGAGTCCGTCACCTTCAGCAGCATGTCGTCGCGTAGGAAGTCATTGATGGGCAATTCCTACATGTTAGTGACTTGCATACGCGACAAATGATCTGCAACTGTATTCTCTACTCCCTTTTTATCTTTTATTTCTAAATCAAATTCTTGGAGTAAAAGAATCCAGGGGATCAAATGAGGTTTCACATCTTTCTTAGTGAGCAGGTATTTAAGTGCAGCATGATTGGTATAAACAATAACCTTTGCTCCCACTAAGTAAGATCGAAACTTATCAATAGCATAAACGACTGTAAGGAGCTCCTTTTCTATTGTGGCATAGTTAAGCTGGGCTCCTATTAGCATTTTGCTAGCATAAGTGATATCATGATGCTTCCTATCTTTGGTTTGGCCAAGGACCGCACCAATAGCATAGTTGCTTGCATCGCACATGATTTCGAACGGTAGCGCCTAATCTGGTGGTTGGATGATTGGCGCTGAGATGAGTGCTTTCTTAAGGGTATGTAAAGTGTTTAAGCACTCATCTATGAACTCAAAGGGTGCATCTTTGGCTAGCAGGTTTGTAAGGGGCCTAGAGATTTGTGAAAAGTCTTTGATAAACCTCATATAAAACCCTACGTGGCCTAAGAAACTACGGATCCCTTTTACGTTCACCGGGGGTGATAGCTGTTCGATAACTTCTATTTTTGCTTTATCTACCTCTATCCCCCGTTCGGACACTAGGTGTCCCAGAACAATGCCTTCTCGGACCATGAAATGGCACTTTTCCCAATTTAGTACCAGGTCCTTCTCTTGGCATCGTTGCAAGACTCGGTCTAAATTCTCTAGACAGTTGTCAAGGGTCTTTCTATAGACTGAAAAATCATCCATAAAAACCTCCATGATATCTTCTATCATGTCCGAGAAAATAGACATCATGCACCGTTGGAATGATGCGGGTGCATTACACAACCCGAATGACATCCTATGGTATGCATACGTTCCATATGGGCATGTGAATGTTGTCTTGCTTTGATCATCGGGGTGAATGGGAATTTGATGATATCCCAAATACCCGTCGAGGAAACAGAAGAAAGAGTGCTTCGCCAATCGCTCCAACATTTCATCAATGAAGGGCAGCGGAAAGTGATCTTTCTTTGTCACCGCGTTGAGTTTCCGGTAATCTATGCACATTCTCTACCCTGTGAAGGTTCATTGTGGGATAAGTTCATTTTTACTATTTTCAACGACTGTCATCCCTCCTTTCTTGGGAACCACTTGGACGGGACTAACCCAGTCACTATGTGGTACGGGATATATGATCCTGACGTGAAGAAGTTTGAGGACTTCCTTCTTCACGACTTCCCGCATCGCATTGTTGAGCCTACGCTAAGGCTCCTGAGATGGTGTACTATTTGGGTTAATCAGTATGCGATGGGTATAGAGTGTCGGGCTTATCCCCTTAAAATCTTGAAGGGAATACCCAAAGACCGACCTATGCTTTTCTAGAACGGCTATGAGTTTGGCGGTCTCCTGTTCATTAAGCTTATCGCTAATGATGACAGGGGTTTCTTTGTCACAATTCAGAAAGGCATAGCGCAAGCCAGCGGGTAGGGGCTTAAGCTCAACTAGAGGTCTTGTCGGGGCTTCCTCTTTGGAAAGTTCTATAGTTTCATCTGAATAGCCCTTTTCTTCTATAAAGGATTCGGCATCTTTTTCTAAGGATGATTCGGGTGAGTCAAAAGGTGCTACCGACAAGACTTTCGTGGGCATGGTAAGTTGGGAAGAGGTTCGGCCACCGAGTTTTTAGCTCGAGTGACTTGGATGGAAAGTGATTCCCTCCCCAGCTTTACGTTCAATTCCCCTATTTTTGATGGATCAGCAAAAAGCTTTTCCAAGGGATACCCGATCAGGATATCAAAATCCTAAACATCGAAGACGTAAGTCTAGGCTCATCACCACATTATCGTAATAAACAGATATGTTGTGGAGAAGTTCTAGACCTTCTAGCTTCTCGCGAGGTCCAACCCTAAAGGTTTTGGTTGTCCGGGCAATTTGCTCGTTACCTAGGTAGACACGTGCAAAAGATTCAAACATTATGTTTACCCCGATAGTTGGATTATACATCGCATTTACCATATTCCTGCTAATATGGCACTGGATGATTGAGGATGGGGTGAGAATCCAAATTTCTTCAGAAGAGCTCTCCCTTTTCTGTGACCATTCAGTGCTCATAATAGTGGTCAACTCCTTGATGGATTCCCTAAGGTCATCTGGGCTTAAATTTTTAGAAGGAGTGACAGGAATAGGTGGCCTCTTTTGGCATCCGTAATTCAAGGTGTTTCCAAAGTCTTCAAAGAAACCATCCTCGAAATACGGCAGGACTTCGTCCTGAGCCTCTGGTTCAGGCGAGGGTCTCTCTATAGATGTGGTTGTTTCGGCTTTCACTGAAGAGACTTCCTCGTGGTTTGGCTCAGGTTCTACACGGATGGGTTCTAGCGGGGAAGAGTTCTCTAGAATGCGATCTAGTAGAGCTTCTCCTTCCACCGTGGTTTTATGGGTAAACGACCGTCCGGTAGCTATATCGAGTTGTAGGGCAGCTTCTTTGCTAAGACCTAACCAAAAGTGCTGCAATAGCACAAGGTTTGGTATAGACAAATCTGGGCCAGATCCAGATAGGACTGAGAACTGGTCCCAGGTTGCACCTATGGTTTCACTCTCTTTTTGTTAGAAGTTGAGTATCTCTTGTCGTAGGGCAGGGATTCGAGATAACAGAAAGAATGCTAGATAAAATTTGTTTCGCAATTCCTTCCATTCTCTGTTTACCTTTCCTACATTATGGTAGTACCATTGTCTTGTTCTCTCATGTAGAGAAAAGGGAAACAATTTCCAATGCAAGGTTTCTTATGACATGCCCGAAATGGTCACTCAAGCACAGAGCTGCTCAAACTCCCTTAGGTGATGATATGGATTTTCATAATCCAAACATGAAATAGCTTGGTCCCAAACCATGGCTATGAAACCAGGGCAGAGCTCAAAACTAGAAGCTATGATTGGCTTTGAGGACTGCGTGGGTTCTAAAAGCTCACCCTTAGGAGTAGAAAGGTTTGAAATGGTGGGTTGCTCCATGAGAAAAGTAAAAAGTAAAATATTTTTGTGTTTTTATAACTCAAGATACACGGGCAAACTAGGCTCAGAGATAACACCGACAACCATTCCCTAGCAACGGCGCCAGAATGTTTGTTGGTGTTTCTTAGCGAAAGCAGTTTAATCCGTAAGCGCACGGAAATACCATTGTAGCACTTCACCCGGAAGTATTCAGGGTATCATATTTTCACAAGGACGGTTTATGTAGGTAGTCTCTAATTCTAGTTCAACCCTATGATCAAGAGAAGGATAGCTCGGGTAGTGAAGATACCTTAGGTAGCTTTCTTAAGGTTAGATACTGTTATTGTTATATTCTACTTCGGGCACCGGATATCACCTGGTCTGCCAAGCGATACCGGCCTGTAGCTCTATGTCGTACCCAAACGTTTGGGAGTTCAAAGGATGGACAGGGCTGTCACCACCTGCCGCCTACCCCTCAATCATGGGGCATGAGGCAAACGAAGGCAAGTTCTAGCCTAGACACCACGTCTATGCTATCGGTTACAGTTCTAGCGTCGGACAAGAACTTCCGTTTTTATTAGGAGTCCTCTACTTGAACCTCTGCCACGAGGACAAATGATGAACCCGCAAAGTATAACGATGAATGATAAATCACATAGGAAAGTAATACCATAAAAGTAACATGACTTTCTTACCCAAAGTGGTAATCCGGCCATCGAGGTACAAGCGTAGCGGGAGCCAACAAGTTCGGCACTCCATCTACTCGGTGGACTCCAGGAGCCACGCACTAGGAGGGTGGTCAATTCCACCCTTGATCTCCTCTTGTCCTCACTCACTCCCTATTCTAATTCTAGCTAGAAGCTAGCTTGAGGCTCCTCCTCTATTGCTCAAATGTGGAGCTTGAGTGTGTAGTGGTGTGTGAGAGAGAGGAGGGTGTGCCTCTCCTTATATAGGAGGTGGTTATGTCGGTTCTAGGGGAATATTCCCTAGATACACCCCCGCACCGTCCTCCTCTCTTCAATGTCGCACCGCCAGCGCAAGGTGGGCCCAAGGGGCGCCAGCTAGGGCACGGGCGCGCTAGGGACACGGGCATGCTTGTGCTGGGCCACCTCGGCCTCTCCTTCATGTGGCTGTCTCCTGGCTAGGCCTAGAGTCGGTTTCCATGGTGGGCTTGGCCTAGTTGAGCGAGAGGTGTTGGGCTTGTTCTTGTTTTGCTTGATGGGCTTGTCATTTCATGTGCATTTTCTTCTCATTTTGGCCTAACTTTGATATATTTTCATTTGTACCTGCAAAACAAGTGTGTACATCAAAACTATGGAATTTGTTAGTTAAAAGACCTATCTACTTTTGTTTTGGTGATTTTTATGCAAATGTTGGCAGTGTTGGATTCATGTTAAGAACCGCCAACAGCCACCAGAGCAGGTCGACGGGCCGGCCCACCAGCGACCAGCACGCCTAGCACCTGCGCAGAACCAAGCCCAACACGAGGTGCTCATACTCCTCATCAGAAAATCTAACTAGGGCAGCAAATAATTTTGGGCAACACCTCTCTATCTCTGCGGTGGACAGAGCACCCTTGCCCGGAATTTTTGACGGGCTGACCCAGAAAATCCGACCCTAGCACCTCTAAGCCCAAAGTTCTTCACCTTTTCATTTTCTTTTTGCTTGCTAACTTATCCCAAAAATACTAAAACAATTTAGCATTTAAGTTAGCATTTTCACAAAGAATTTTCACAGGCTTTCTCATTCATCTCACCATGTCACTAAGCGCCAAGTAAATATATGTAAATGAGACTCACACTTAGTGGCATTAGACAACCGTTGGCATTAGACAACCGTTGCAAATAAAGATTTCCCCTCTTTATAGTACGGCTATTTATCCTAAATCTGGTCAAGCACTTCTCAACTCATCTTAGACCGGTGAAATGAAATGCCCTATAGGTTATACCTTTGCCTTGCGCATTTCATTCCATCTCCTCCAATGTTGATGCAACATATGCACCAACCTCGATCAACAAATGATGATATGATCCACTTCATATCATCACGTGACCTTATTGGTTCATCAATCTTGACCTCACTTGCTCTTCACCGTTGCCTTGGTCCATTGGTGCCAAGTCATTGCTTAAGCATCCCACCACACGGTCCAGCGTTTCAAAGCCTTCGACTTGCCCTTCACTCTTGCAACCAGTCCATCAAGCCAAGTCTTATCTTTATCTTCTCCACCTTAGTCACATGACTCCATGTCATGTCTCATATGCAATAAACTCATTCATCACATATGTACCTGTGGACTAATTTTTTGTGTATCTTACATAACCACATATTAGTCCACCTAGGTTGTCACTCAATTACCAAAACCAAACAAGGACCTTTCAGCGGGTTGTCAGAGAGCGTCCATAGTAATAAGCGATTACTACAGACGCGTGCTGATAACAAGCACATGTAATACTGCTACAGACAAGCGTTTGTAATACTGCTATAGACGCATGTTGACAGGGAGCGTCTGTAGCTAGATGACATACTGCAGATGTGTGTTGGTAATAAGCGTCTGTAATACTGCTACAAACGCGTCTGTAATTCTATACACTATATAATATTAAAAAAATACAAAGTGAATTAATATAAGAGTTTTTATTATGGGAAAAAATTTCTACTCCTAGGGAGTACTATACTCCCTCACTCTTATATGTATAGGATTTTGTTGGAGCATTACTAACAGATTTATTTTGGATCCGACCCATTTAGGGGGATTGCGTTCCTAAAATCTTGGATCGTTTTGCTGTCAAATTTTGTTATATGGGACTATTGCATTCTTACCCCTATTTTAAAGTCCAATTGTGATTTTACCCTCATTTTTGTCACCGTTGCAATTTTACCCCTGCTTCGTAACCAGGAAGGCTCAGTTTACCCCTACTTGTAACTCTGTGAGAAGTTTCTGAATTAAAAAAATTAAAAAAACAAGAAAACCCTTCATACGAAAAAAGGACAAAACTACCCCTTATCCTCTACCGTATCCTGTCTCCTTCGTTTGAGTCGTTCTCATCTCCTTCGTAACCCTAACTAGGGAGGCATCTGCGTGGGCGGTGCACTCTGGGCGGCCAGGGGCGGGGGCGTCGGGTGGCGCGCTGCTAGGCTTGGGGCTTCGCACGGTGGTCTCGCGCGGCCAAGCGGGCAGGCACGGTGGGCAGGCCTCACGCGGCCAGGCACGGTGGCGGTGGCTGGCCAGGCGTGGTGAGGGCGGTGCGCGTCTGGTGGCCAGGTGCGGTGGCCTCGCGCAGCCAAGTGCGGTGTCCTCGCGCGGCCAAGCGCGGCGTGCATCAGGCGGCCATGGCGGCGCGTGACGAGCGGCCAAGGCAGCTCGCGTTGGGCGGCCATGCCTCGTCCATCGGGCTGCTAGGCACCCCCAGCGAGATGGATGTAGGCCATGCTAGTGAAGGGAATCGGTAAGATTTTCGAGTTCCATTGATTGATTGTAGGAAAATCAGTATCAATTACAAAGAATTAGTTCATGTCTCCAGATCGATTTAGCTAACTCGAACATTTGATGGTATGATTTGTAGGCCAAATCACATGGATATGAGCCTTGTTGTTAGAGTCCTATCATTTTTCAGTTTGCCTGATGGGGGACCAAAATCATGGCATATGCATGTTCTTTCAATCCAATGACATCCAAGGATAATTGGCCACATGTTGATTTGGGCTATAAAATGAAGAAGCCAAAACTGAGAAGGAAACCAGGAAGACCAAGAAATTCTAGGATCAACTGCTAGTCAAAAGAGGAACCAGTCATCTTCTCAGAATGAATCATCTTCACAAGCATCAATGTGAGTCATGCTGATTTTTGTTCCTTTACTCTTGATTATTTAGTCAACTTGTTTAGTGAACCATTTTTATCCATTCTTGTGAAGTGCAAGTGGAAGTGGAAGTGGAAGGGGGAGGGGAAGGGGAAGAGGAAGAGGAAGAGGAAGAGGAAGAGGAAGAGGAAGTGCAAGTGCTGGACCTGGAACTGAAGGAGCAGAAGGGGCTGGAAGTGAAAGATGAGGAAGAGGAGGGAGGTTGGATGCATTGTTAGGAATAGTGTGATGTATGACAATGAACATGTAATATCTCACAATTAGCTACTACTTTTGTTGGACTTGTATGTTAGATGATGGTTGGAGCTATATGGATACTTTTGCTACACTTTCTTTTGATCTGATATTATCTATCTATATTTGCATGTTGTGTGGAAATATATGTAACAAGTTGTCCAATGTTGCTGCCAATTTTTTTTTTTTTTTTGAAAACAGGGGTAAAATCACAATGTGGTGGGAAAAGTAGGGGTATTTTCGCAAGGGCAAAGTTGTCCTTGCCAAGCCAATTTAACACTGTTACCCGCTGTTCAAAGAGTAGGGGTAAAGTGAAGCTTTGTTTTCACAAAGCAAGGGTAAAATCGCAATGGTGACAAAAGCGAGGGTAAAATCACAATTGAGCTTCAAAACAAGGGTAAGAACGCAATAGCCCCTTGTTATATATACGCGGAAAGCACCGCCTCACGGAATAAACGCTGCGCAGCCGAAAAGCTTGTCGCCACCGATCACCATGACATTGCACAGCCATGTTTTGAAAATTGATGCCAAATACCATCGGAAAGCGCGTGATCGCCGACCACTCTGCCAGGATCGCAGCCACGTTGAGATCATAATCGTCGACCACGCTGCTAGGATCACGGTGACATTGCATCAGTGCTGATCTTCACAAGGCAATAAGATATTTGGTGGTAGCGGCAATTCACTGTCTCATTAGGCAGCATGATATTTTGATCCAGCTAGTATGTTGAGACCGTCCCCAATCCGTCCTGTTTTTTAGGTCAACTTTGGGGGACAAACAAATCCCCACCTGCAATATATTCCACAAATCCCGGAAACCGGTGGGTGGAAGGCTTGGCCTTGATTACATTTTTGTTCATAAGAGAAGGGGTAGAGCGTAGATTACATAACAAATGAGCTTCTCCATTGCCTTGTTAGGGCTTCATTCTTCCAAGGGATGCGGCAACTGTCGATGTTTGACCACCGATAGCCTGCCACGGGGGTACCCAGGATAGTTGTTCGGGCTTCAGCGTATGCAGAACTCGGCGGTTAATGCAAGAGACAATCAATTTATACTGGTTTGGGCCCTCGTGATCGAGTAATAGCCTTTATGTCTAGTCGGCGTTAGCCTTTGTGTTGGATTGATTGTATCGATCGTGTCTTGGTCTGCCGATCTAGGGAGCCTTGCCCTCCTTTATATAGTCCAGGAGGCAAGAGTCCTAGTTGGTTTACAATGTAGAGTCATAGTAGGATTACATGATAGCAACATTACTAGGATTACATGAGAGGAATCCTAGTCAAACTAGATCTTCTCCCTTCCATGTGTGGTACTCGGGGTACTATGTATTGACAAGTCCTCGAGCACTACATGGTTGAACTCTAGAAGCCTCTTCTTGTTCCTCCGGGTCATGTTGAGTTGAAACAAGCGTTGTTCTAGTGCTTTCGTGAGAGAAACCATGTAGCGCTTCTTGAGATCTTCGAGTGGTGTGCACTTTTCGGAAAAGTGCACTCACTGAGTGTAGCCCCGTGCCTCTTGCTGTTTGGAACAAAGAGTTGGAGGGTCTTCCCTATAATTTCTTCTCAGTAAGTTTAAAACATCCTCTGAGGAGTGTAGCCCCCGAGCCTCTTGCTATTTGGAACAAAGAGTTGGAGGGTCTTCTCTGTAATTTCTTCTCAATAAATTTAAAAACATCCTACTTTCTATATGATTTACATCCAAATAATGCAGGTGATATTATAATGCCTGAATAATTTTTCAGTCTTGCAAACTACTATGCATAAAAAATATGCACACTGAACTTACCCCAAAATTTCAGACTTATAGCTCTACACAATTTCTTTTTCGGTCTATTCATCAAAGCTTCGTATTCCAATTACAGATTATACATCTATACCTAATAATAAAGAGGCAAAATTTCCTCCATTTTTTGGTACCATTATTTTGGTCTAGCGTCCCTAACAAATTGTGCGTATTTTTATAGCAGCGGGTGTACCATGCAACAAAAAGAAAAAAGGAAAAATAAATTGTATATGGACTAGGACTCGCACGCCGTCCCGCTCCTGGACTCGTGATTCAGTGTTGGTATGTTCCATTAGAAATCGGGAATTAAGATCAAAATAAAAATTGAATCAAATCTTAAATACAAACTATGGAAATCCAATGACGCAAGGATAGCAAGCATAGGTCGGATCAAAATAGAGCTCTATATTTTAGCTCAAATATATACGGCCATAGTAATCCACCAAACAACCCAACAAAAAAACAGCGGACAAGCAGGCATGTTCTGGTGTCTATGTCACCGAGCTGCAATCACCTCTGTCCGATTGTCGCCTCGCACAGAGATGTCGCGTCATCGTTGTAGGAGCTGCATCATAATGCAAGACGCGGTGAATGGAGGTGCTGATGCGGAGTCATCCACGGGAGGAGTCATAGTGGCGCCGTGGCGGCGTGAAGTCGTTGAGAGGCACAGCGGCGAAGGCGTTGAACAGACGGAATCACGAGGGAGAGTGAAATAGCGGTGGACCGAAGCGCAGTAGCTAAGCAGGGACGGGCAGAAGTGAAGTGATGGGGACGTGATTCCTGATCTTGTGTCAGGTTCAATATAAACAACGATTTGATCAGAAGCGACACACCGAACCGGCTTCAGATCACAAAGACCCGAAGCCTACAACCTTAGCACCACGTCTCCTCTAGTTATCAACCGTGTCACAATCTAGTCGATCTTGCCACGAAGGCTAATCCCTGCTACAAATCGAAGAACACAAGCAAGAACAAGATTAAACGCAACTCAATTGAAGTGACAATTGCAGATGAATGATTAAGCACTCAAAGTTGAGGTCTCGCAAACCGATAACGGCATCTATTCGATGACAGATTTATCTAAAGCAAAACCCAAACCCTAACATAGACAGTGGCTTATAATTATATAACCTAAGGGGTGTCCAAGGACCTTTACTCACGTCCCTAAGGAGTCTCAACACATTACAAGGCCCAAACGGCCCAAAAGACGGCGACGCAGCGCCCAAGAGATTCTTGACATCAACTTGTTTCGACGATTCCCGTTGACTCCGTTGGAATTTGGGCCTCAATCCAAAGCCATTAGTTAGCTTATGAAATTATCTTTCCATCCATATGTGGATCTAAGAAAACGGAGTCCGTATGTGTCATGGATGTCCGTTTTATTGTAGACTGGTCCTAAAGGTCGAGGCAGACTTGAACTCGAGTTGGACTGGGCCTCCGACTTGGCTTGGACGCCCTTGCCTGCCTCATAAGCTGGTGGCCAAGGAGGAGGATGTCCTTAGGCATCTCTGAGGTGTTCTCCATGTCCTTGGGTCGTGGTCCAACTTGGGCCACAGTCCCAAGGGTGAATATGAGGCCCACGATGACGACATAGCTCTCGATAGAAACAACGGCAACTTGTCACGATGATTTGGAGATCTTGCCGATGTGATTGTTGATGGTGGATAACGTCAACATTTTATATGTGAATAAACAAGAGAAATGGTTCAAGTACAAGAATATACATAGGTCTAGGGTTCAAACTGACAAATTTCACGAGTTTTGGTGAATCTCTGTTCTTTGCAGGATTAATCCAGAAAACGTAGGAAGGCGGACCTAATTGAGAAAAAGGACAAAACTTGATCGTGACGAAGGATATGCTAGAAGACAATAGAAGACACCAGAAGGCATGGGAACAAACGGGAGTGCGAGAGGCTGCCAAGTGGGGCCGGTCGGCCCCACCTGCATGCCGCCCAGCCCCCCTAGAGGATCCCTCCACGAGCTTCTGGAGTATTCCTAAACCACCTCCTAGGATGCATCTCCACCCTACGTTGAAGTCGGTTTGATCCAAGGGCTCACGTTCATCCCACCGGGTTATATAAGGACACCTGCACCCCCCTGAGGCATAAGTCATTCAAGTCATCAAGTTGAAGATCAATTCATCTAGAGCCAACCCTAGTTCCTTAGAGTTCCTCTAGATTAGAGCTTAGGCTAGTTAGATTAGGTCTAGAGGGAGATGAAGCAACGCTTGGATTCTCGACGTTGGCAAGAGTGTGGTTCTGTATATCTCTTGTAATTTGCTCTATTTCTTTATTTCAATTGAGATTGTATCGTTGCTACTATATTTATGTCAACATTAAGCTTTATATCATTTATGTTTATGAAAGCAATGTTCATTGTTTGCTCTAGTTTGATATTTGGTGTAGCTAGATTATGTAAACCATGCATAAGATCGTATAGCACTCACCCTACTGGACCATGGGTGAGTGATAGACATTATGTGAGCGTGGTGCTTAGATATTTATTTATCTGCGGATGCCCTTATATGCCGAGAGGTGGTAGATCACGTAGGTGACAGCTGCATTGAGTCCTTTGTAGTCCATCCCCCGTATATAGTGATGTAGGTAGAACCCGGTCTCGAAGGTTAGGAGGACTCTGTTTCCAACTTTTCTAAGTTGATGTTCCTTATGTCGCATGATTTTGGCTATGATCACCAGATATAATTAATTAGACTAGACATTTGACTTGTTAGTAAGACTACCTATGAATTATCTTTCTAATATTCTAATTGGACTTAACCTATTGCTTAATTAGCTAAAGTGCTCTGAGTTACTATTTATTTATTATTATGATTGATCAAGTACTTATCATTTATATATCTTTATCTTGTGACTTATCCCTGTTTTGAGTAGAGTATATGATATTGGTTCATTCTCTCATGCATATTCATAAATTATCAATACTATTGCATTTCATAGTCATACCTTCCCAATGGTAGAATAATAAATCAACAACCTGGTAATACTCTAGGTAAAATACTATAATGGTATAATTATCTGTCCACTTGCAGAATTCTTTTCATTCTTATCTTTATATTCTTTTAGTCACATGAAATAATAGATTCCTGTCTAGTGTTAATCTTGTAGTAATGCTAGATAGAACCAACAAACATTTCTAAGTTCCTCACTAGGGATGACAACCTAGTTCAATATTAGAGATGAAGGTTAATTGATAGGTGGCTACTGTAAAGTGACAAGTTAATAATTACCATATCATTTCTGGCACCATTGCTATGAGTAGAAGTAATTCTATTTTTAGTAGTGGTGTTAAGAAATGCCAACAAGTATTTTTGGCGCCGTTGCCGGGGAAAGGTATTTAACTTAGGAAGTATTGATAATTTTATGTAACTGTTGAGAAGAAAAATGACCATTGATCTCTGCTCATAACAGGCTTACCCTTGTTTTGTCTACTTGTGTATCTTATGCAGGGTAATGTATGCGTAATCTTCCAGAGAACTTTGTCGATGATCCAGAAGCATTACTCAAGAAGACTGGAGCTAAACTCAAGAAGGTTCTTGCTCTTGAGTTGAAAGATAACCGAATCAAAAGAAGTTTGACACCAGAGTTTGAGGCTATGGGGCAGAAGAGTCTCCATGAATTCTCTGCTCCGACAATAGCAAACATTCATACTGGACCTAAAGTCAATGTTGGAGACAATGAATTCGAGCTCAAGCCTGCACTCATCACTATGGTGCAAGCTAATCAGTTTTGTGGAAAGGCTCATGAAGATGCAAGTGCATATTTACAACACTTTCTAGAGATCCACAGCACCTTCACTATCAAGGGAGTACCTAGAGATGCTATTTTACTCTGCCTTTTTCCCATTTTCACTATTGGGGAAAGCTAAGAAGTGGTTCTACGCAAACAGAGAGAAACACACTACATGGAATATCTACTCAACTGCTTTCCTAGCCAAGTTCTTTTCCACAGGCAAGACCAATGCTCTGCGTGGGAAAGTTTCAAGTTTTCAACAACAACATGATGAATCAATCCCCGAAGCTTGGGAACGCTTTTAAGATTATATTGCAGAATGTCCTCATCATGGGATGGAGAATTGGATGTTACTGCAGACTTTCTATCATGGGCTAAACACTAGCACCTGTGAGACCATTGATGCTGCTGCTAGAGGTGCATTCTTGTCACTCAACCTCGCAGATGCAACATCACTTGTTGAGAAGATGGCTTCCAATTAGAGCTAGAATAAAGAACATGTTCAATCTCGTAAGAGAGAAGGAGGTATGCATCAACTCAAAGAGGCAGATATGCTGACTGCCAAGGTAGATCTGCTGATCAAGAGGCTCGAAGATCAAATGGGTGAGAAGAAAGAAGTCATGCACATTCATGATTCCTGCATGACTTGTAAAGAGTGTGGAGACACTGAGCATTTAGGGAGCAACTGCCCTAAACTTCAAGAGGATGTGAACTACATCAACAACAACAACTATCGTCCTCAGCAAAATCAAGGATGGAATCAGCAACAGAGGCCAAACTACCAAGGTAACTATCGAGGTAACTTTCAAAGTAATAATTACAATACTTCAAATCAACCACCTTTGAGAGATGTAATTGCTGGTCAATCTAGATTGTTAGATCAAATGTCTAGAAAGGTAACTTCTATTGATAAAACTTTAGAAACCATAAGCACTAGAATGGATGCCTTTGCTTCTGCCATTAAGAATCAGCACAGCTTTAATAAAATGATAGAATCACAATTAGCTCAGCTAGCAGCTGTTGTTCCTCTATTGGAAAAAGGTAAGATTCTGGGCCAGCCGGAAGGTTTAGAAACTACAAATCTTGTCGATATTTACAATACAGCTAATTATTACATCGAACCACCAGAAGTGAAGTGGATTGATTACACACTTCCTAACAAGAAAGACGATCTAGGGAGACCTATCATTCTTATCTCCATTGGATGTCACATTTTCCCAAAAGCTTTTTGCGATTTCGGCGCGAGTGTCAACATTTTGCCTAAGGTAATTTATGATAAGATTTTAGGAGATCCTTTGTTGTACACAAATATGTGTTTGCAGCTTGCAGATCAGACACTGTGCTACCTTGAGGGAGTTCTTGAAGATGCTATCATCAGAGTGGGACAATCATATGTTCCTTATGTGGCATGATTTTGGCTATGATCACCAGATATAATTAATTACACTAGGCATTTGACTTGTTAGTAAGACTACCTAGGAATTATCTTTCTAATATTCTAATTGGACTTAACCTATTGCTTAATTAGAGTGCTCTGAGTTACTATTTATTTATTATGATGATTGATCAAGTACTTATCATTTATATATCTTTATCCTTATCTTGTGACTTATCCCTATTTTGAGTAGAGTATATGATATTGGTTCATTCTCCCATGTATATTCATAAATTATCAATACTATTGCATTTCATAGTCATACATTCCTAGTGGTAGAATTATAAATCAACAACCTGGTAATACTGTAGGTAAAATGCTACAATGGTATAATTATCTATCCGCTTGCAGAATTCTTTTCATTCTTATCTTTATATTCTTTTAGTCACATGAAATAATAGATTCCTATCTAGTGTTAATCTTGTAGTAATGCTAGATAGAACCAACAAACATTTCTAAGTTCCTCACTAGGGATGACAACCTAGTTCAATATTAGAGATGAAGGTTAATTGATAGGTGGCTACTGTAACAGTGACAAGTTAATAATTACCATATCATTTCTGGCGCCGTTGCTATTAGTAGGAATAATTCTATTTTTAGTAATGGTGCAATGTCCTTATAATCAATGTTCATATCCAAAGGTGCCATGTCCTCATCATCCTCCCCTTCTTGACAACAAACAGTCCTCGGTTTGAGCTTTGTTGGAGGGCAGGTTGTAGATAGTAGCCAACATTGCTCCTCTTCTTAAAATTTAACCTCTTTCTTTATAACAAGACTTGGGGATCTCGACATGACATAATTATATCTATTGCAGTCCTCTAATTGATTATATTATTGCACAACAAAAGGAGATTTCAAATTTAAACAAAAGTAGACACATTGCACCATATACACACCTTTACAATTATATTTGCCAATAAATTGATATGTACATCTAGATAACCATGGCAATTCGGCACAATTAAATTCCTCCTCCAAACTACTCAGAGCACACAGAGTTTCGAACTCAATATATCCCAAAGTATTTAAAGAATACAATAATTTTAGTTCATCTTGTTCAGTGGCAATGGGAACCAATTCTTTATTTTTAGCACAAGTGTTTTGTTCTAAAACAAAAGAATCAATCTCATTCGCTAGTTGTGGCGTATGTATAATGGAAGTAGTATCACACAACTCTTCTTTATCACAAGCAATAGCAGAACAATTTTGTGACAAAGGTAGTTCGGATTTAGTGTCCACTAAATATTGCTCTATTATAGCATGAGTGGTGAACAAATTGAGCACTTTGTCACCAATTTCAGCATTATCATATTTTGTAACAAGCGTAAAAGAATCTTCCAGTTTAGGTACATTGTGATTTTCATTTTTAATATCAATCTCTTTGTTCTTAGTAGAAACACTCTCTTTATGAAGTTGTACAATTTTAGCAAGGTTTAAAATTTTACCATGCTCCAAAGTGGGTGTGGGAGGTGGTGGTGAAGATGTTGTTGTAGCGGTGGAAGCGGCCACTCGTCTGCCTATCGCAGTCTCGATCTTCACGAATGCTTGCTCTACCCTTGCTAAAACCTGGTTGAGGTTGTCACCAATGTTGGTCTGGTTTTTTGTTGATGTCCCTGCAATTCTTTTTCTGCAAGCATAGCTAGCTAAAACAACTAGTTTGTAGTGTCAAAATCTTTATAATAAACATATATTGAATTTCACGTCTCAAACCACCATAAAAATGACACACTTTCTGGATCTTCCTCCATACCACAACATATTGCACACTTTTGAAACTCTACATAATATTCTTGGACAGACATATTACCTTGCTCTAAGCATTGCATTTTACATTTATAAGATGGAGGAATAAAATGATCACGCATTACTTCTTTAAGTCTATCCCATGATTGACGTTGTTGACGCAAATTGCCTAGTTCTCGCCACCAGAATTGAGCAAAATATTTGAATTCACTAGTGGTGTGTTTAACTCGATGTATCTAAGGAACTAGGTGGGAATTAAACTCTTGTTCTACAACCATCTCCCAATCAAAATATTTTTCTCCATCATAAAGTCCAACATAAGATGGTATGGTAAATTTACCTCTCATACCTTGATGATTATAATCTATTTGTGATGGCTGATTTTTCTTTATTTGGTCCATCCTTGCAAACATCTGGCTCATGATTTCCTGCAATTCACACTAAAACAAAAACTCATTGTTTGATTAGAAATCAAAACAAATGTCCTATCAACTATTTATGGTTCGGTGGAATCACACTCTCACACATCTTACCAAGCTCTTACAAGTGTTCTTACCAATGCAAGACAGTGGATGGTACAACCGGTGGCTGGTTCGTGATACCTGTGAGGGCGTGGCACCAAGATTGCAAGGGTCTTTTTTGTACCGATCTGAAGTATATGTGGAGTTTGGGAGGCACACAAAAGAATAAATATGTATATGTGGCATACAAGTCAGTAATAGATAGCAATATTGAATAAATATCCAGAGCACTTGTCCTAGTTGCCGGCCTATATGTGTTCCTAGCTCCAGTTGTGACAAAACAAGATAGTGAAACAAGTACGAAAGGAAACAATGGAAATACGGACAAGGCAAAAGGCACCACAAACAATAGAGCTATTGAGTGTTCCTTATGTGCTCCTTTTCGATCTCTTCTCTTCTCCTCTCTTTTGCTATTTTTCTTTTATTTTTTGTCCAAACTTTTTTTCTTGCTTTTTCTCTTTGATATTTTTTCATCAAGGATCACACAAGAATAAACCACAAAAAATTTGAGCTCAATTGGATAAAAGATGTGGCCTATAGAAAATCAGGAATGTGCTCTAAAAAGCATGCCAAAACTTGTGGGCCTGGAAACTCAATTTTCCTGATCGAATTTCACAAGTCTTTTTTTTTGTGAAACCAAGATATGATGGGATGAAACAGATCTAACATTTTCTGGCGTTCTCCGTAGATATAAAATTTGCCCCGATTTGAGTTTGGATGCAAAAGTTATGACTGTTTTAAGGAATCTGCTCGAATTAGGGTTCTAGTGGACACAAGATGCAAACTGATGGTGATACGGGATGGCGGTAGGTGGAGGATCAACACAAACTAGACAAGAACACAATCTAAACCAGCAGCAAGACCTTGACCTAGGACACAAACTCAACACGACGGAATCTGAAACTAAAATACGCAAAGGCTATGGCACGGATGGTTGTAGGATAGGACTCTGATACCACTCTGTCACACCCGGTTTTCTAAAGAGCAAAACCAGGCTCGTCATATGTGTACCTAGGAAGTCCACACATATAACAACAGAATAGAAATATCAAAACAATATTTATACAAAACGGAATACATACTATACTAACACTTACAACTATCAAAGTATCGCGGAACGGCTGCTAAACTTCTGCTCGGGCTCCATTCTCCTCAGGGACGGCTGACTGGGGGCTCCGTATGCCAAGCACTTTAGACAGACTTCTGGAAACTCCAATACACCTTTATCCTTCTTCTGAGCAGCACCTTACTACACACTAAAGTGTTGGGGAAATAGCAAGGATGAGCACATGTCGTACTCAACAAATATAGCAAGGGGTTCATGAGGCTCAAAAAGGATAGACACTGGTTTACTGCATGTAGCTTTTATGTGTATATCATGTTTAGCAATTAATAGCAACAAGGTAGCAATGATTCCCATAACCACATGATTAATGTAAGCATAATTAATATAAAGCATAAACGATAAATAAATGAACATCTTAACATAACAAGAATCATCATCTTTAGTGTAAATGTCTCCAAGGCCGCTCATGTCCGTGAGCATGGCTAGTATACTAGTTTATTAAACTCTGCGCAGAGGTGTACACTTTCACTGTGAGTCATGATTTCCAAATGCATGGGTTTGCAAGGCCCAAAACACCGAAAACCATATAAAGTCATTCAAAAGTTCGTCTAACAAGTTAGGGCCACTAGGTTTCTGTAACTAGCAAATGTAGAGTCCTCCTTCCATATGGCACAACGACCGCAGCCTATACACATAAGGACAGAAGCCGCACTACACCCAACCCGAGAAACACCCCATTTGCGCCCTTTCGGGTAACCTCTAACAAGCTAGAAAAAATCTCTTAAACAACTAGAGCCAGAGCCATGTAGCCCTCACAGCTGTACTGTAAATCCTGGATGATCACGTACAGACAAGATCTTATGTTGCTAAAAAGTCATCTCTTAACCATCATAGCACATACATTAATTAAGTTACAAGATCATGGTTTATTCATGCACTAGCAGTTACTACCCAATGCATAGCCCAAGGGTGTCAAGGTATTCGGTAATCAATTGCTAGGAAATCCTTAAAAAGGTGACAAAGGACACATGCATATGATAGTTAATGTGTAACATGAGTAGGTTATCAAGGAGGTCCCAAGCTATACTTAAACACTTGCTCAACTCTCACACCATCAGGTTTTGGTCATCACCTTCTGATCTTCAACGCCCACAAACAGTTTTCATTCTACTCGTAGCAAGCACCACACACAGGCAAACATACAAGCAACAAATAAAAGCAACTCAGAACAGTACACCACACAAGATAAAACAATGTATGAAAAGAGAGCTAGCTGCTATGGTCACAAGGTCTCAAGAAACACCAATAACTGAACTATCATTAAAAAGAAATGACTATCAGGAGTTTTATATTATAAAAGAAATAACTACAAGCTTAATTTATGTTAATTAAGAAAAACTATGTGAGTAGTATTAATTTAGATTAATTAAAACATATTTAATTTTGAAAATCGAGTTAAAGCTAATCAAGTTATATTTATAAATATATCTCATATTATTTAAGCCATTTAAACTTTACTTTGCAGAAAAATAAACATGTGAGTATATCTAGTGGCATTTAATATATGCAACGTGTTTAAACTAAACAAATTTATAATTTAAAAGCATATGGATATTGACAATTAATCATCTTAACATTTGTATATAAAACACCGAAGTATAAAACCTATGTTGTTCTTAAATTGAAAACTGGTTACGTACCCATTAATCAAATCAATATTTAATTATGAACACATAAACATGTGACATGATAAGCGCCACTGACAGGCCATAGATCGTAGCGATATGAAACTAATTAACGCAGCAAATGAACTGAAACAGAGCTAAAACTAATTAAATAAGATGTGAATTGGACAAGTGCACATGTGTGGGTTGCCTTGCTTGCTTCTGCATTGCATGACGAGATGTGCTCTCTATATGATGAATGTACTCTTGAAAGGTACAGGTGGGCAGAAGATACGTACAGATGCAGGCATATGCACTTGGTGAATTTGCTGCAGAATCCTTGCACATTGTACAGGAGGCGTGGCTTGATTTCCTCTCTGGCAGTGAAGAAACGTGCAGGAGCTGCTTGCTATGGCGAGGACAGAGGCATGAGCCTGTCTTGGGCAGCAGCTGGCAAGGACGCTTGTGCCCAGAGGTCGATGGCCGGCGTGCCGAACAGCAAACAACGGCGACATGCAGAAGCTGATTTCCTTGCAAGCAGACAGATACACCATGATGAAATAAGCAGAGTGCAGACTGCAGAGAACACAAAGATCTGAGAGAAACAAGAGAGGGTCAAGAAGAGGTGTCCTCACTGGTGGCACATGTGCGGCAGATGAAACAATGGTGATCGACCACCAGGGCTGTGACTGGCGGCCGGCAAGACTCCGAGCTAGCAACGAACCGGTGCCGAGGAGACGAGAACGCTGACACGTCAGCTTGACGAAGCTTCTTCTCGAGATGGTTTTCTCAGACCTTGGTTTAGACGTTGCTGAAACAGGGTTCACGGTCGACAACGAGTAGCAGATTGCATTGCCGCGGAGTGACGACCGGACGCAACCACGCACTGGGGATAGGCAGGGACATGGCAGACGGCTATGCTTGTCACCGAGGAGAGGACAGCGTGGCATACCGGCGAGAGC
Source organism: Saccharum hybrid cultivar R570 (assembly GCA_038087645.1). Taxonomy (NCBI): domain Eukaryota; kingdom Viridiplantae; phylum Streptophyta; class Magnoliopsida; order Poales; family Poaceae; genus Saccharum; species Saccharum hybrid cultivar. The sequence goes on along the minus strand of JAQSUU010000248.1, from coordinate 8,149,515 downwards.
ATAGCGGTAGCGACATAGCACGACAGGGAAGCTTGGAATAGTTGCAAGTCGACGGCGCTAGCTGCTAGGGCAGATGCAATGGGGTGCTACATGATGCAAAACGATGACGATGCTGGGCGGAGACTTGCCTATTTATAGGCTGATGAAGGGACCTCGGCGTGTGCAATTGAGATGACTTGGTACACCTGGCGTAGAGGATTGGCCTCCAAGTTTGTTTAGCGCTGTTATGCCAGTGCAACCCAGAGGAGCTGTTGTGGCTCGGCAAAGGATTTCAGATCCACAAGATCAAAGAGAGAAAGGTTGGCATGTATTTATATGCGCTAGGTTAAATCCAAGTTGGAATAAGATTAGATTTTATTATTTTTGGAATTAATGAATTTCATGACTAAAAATAATTATAGAAAATCTAGAATTACTATTTGAGCCACGATAAATACTCTGAAAAATTCCAAAAATTCAAAGAAAATTTCCAGAGACATTTTGGAACATGAGGAACCCAATGAAGTATTTGGAGCTCATGAAAAGATATTTCAGGGTATCTAAAAACTAAATTACTCTCCTAGAAAAGTAGTAAAAGGTTCCAGAGAAAGCCCGAATAATTCCTAGGAATATTTCAGAGATACCCTGATGGATGATGAACTGAAATGAGTGATTTTGAGCAGAAGAAAAGGATCTTGGGGAAACTCAGAATGAAAAGATTAGGACTGAGAAAGCACAGATTTGATTGTAGAAAAAAGACAGAGACAAGACAGATAATGAATAAACGACATACTAAACACGCTTACTTTTCACAATCACAACACATAGTCATGCAACAAGCAACCATTACATCAGGCAAGAGCCCACCAAAATAATTTGAAAAAGTTTGAAATACCACAATTTTCTATAACTAAATTTGCTAAAACTTAAATTAGTCTTGTCATGTCTTAAACAAATATTTAAACCATTTGTTTTATTTAGTGTTTTCTATTTACAACCCGAAATCAGAAATTTTGCGGTGTGACACTTTTTTCTTGCTTTTTATCTTTGATATTTTTTCAGCAAGGAGCACACAAGAATAAACCACAAAAAATTTGAGCTCAATTGGATAAAAGATGTGGCCTATAGAAAATTAGGAATATGCTCTAAAAAGCATGCCAAAACTTGTGGGCCTGGAAACTCAATTTTCCTGATCGAATTTTGCAAATCTATTTTTTGTGAAACCAAGATATGATGGGATGAAACAGATCTAACATTTTCTGGCATTTTCCATAGATATAAAATTTGCCCCGTTTCGAGTTTGGATGCAAAAGTTACGACTGTTTTAAGGAATCTGCTCGAATTAGGGTTCTAGTGGACACAAGATGCAAACTGATGGTGATACGGGATGGCGGTAGATGGAGGATCAACACAAACTAGACAAGAACACAATCTAAACCAGTAGCAAGACCTTGACCTAGGACATAAACTCAACATGACGGAATCTAAAACTGAAATACGCAAAGGCTATGACGCGGATGGTTGTAGGATAGAAAACAAATATGGCGGTGGACTATGGGATGAAGGCGAAAACACTCGAACTAAGGATAAATATGAACTTGATGGTATACTTGAGGCTCTGATACCACTTGATGGGGACATGATTCCTGATCTTCCATCAGGTTCAAGATAAACAACGATTTGGTCAGAAGCGACACTCCGATCCAGTTTCAGATCACAAAGACCCGAACCCTACAACCTTAGCACCACGTCTCCTCTAGTTATCAACCGTGTCACAATCCAGTTGACCTCACCATGAAGGCTAATACCTATAGCGAATCGAAGAACACAAGCAAGAACAAGATAAAACACAACTCAATTGAAGTAACAATTGTAAATGAATGATTAAGTACTCGAAGTTGGGGTCTCGCAAACCGATAACGGCGACTATTCGATGACAGATTGATCTAAAGCAAAACTCAAACCCTATGTAGGCATTGACTACTAGTTATATAGCCTAAGGGGCATCCAAGGACCCCCTACTCACGTCCTTAAGGAGTGTCGACACATTAGAAGGCCCAAACGGCCCAAAAGACGGCGACGCAGCGCCCTGATAGATTCTGAATGTCAAATTGTTTTGACGATTCCCGTTGACTACGATGGAATTTGGGCCTCAATCCAAAGCCATTGGTTAGCTTATGAAATTATCTTTCCATCAATATATGGATCATCGAAAACGGAGTCCGTATGTGTCCTAAACATTCGTTTTATTGCAGACTGGTCCTAAAGGTCGGGGCAGACTCGAACTCGAGTTAGACTGGCCCTCCGACTTGGCTTGGACGCCCTTGCCTGCCTCATAAGGTGGTGACCAAGGAGGAGGACGTCCTTGGGCATCTCTGAGGTGTTCCCCATGTCCTTGGGTCATGGTCCAAATTGGGCCAGGGTCCCAAGGGTGAATATGAGGCCCATGATGACGACATAGCTCTGGGCAGAAACAATGGTAACTTGTTATGATGATTTGGAGACCTTGCTGATGTGATACTGAGGTGGGACCAGATCTATTTGAAAGCTTATCAAATAATCTTTCCATCAAGTGCTCATTGACCTCAATCGCACTCCGGTTGGATGAGTAATGACCTTTGCAATGAAGCACTGTCGGGCTGCCGACGAACAGAAAGTTCAACTTTGATGGACTTGCTCTTTGAGATGCATTTGTACCTACATTCAAATAAGGACATGTAAATGTGGAACCAAGTGAATTATACCAAAAATCACTATGCAAATATAGGAACGAGCTCACCTTATAATCAGTGTTCGTATCTGAAGGTGCCATATCCTCATCACGAAGTCCTAGCGGTGAGGTGGGTGAGCATGGTCGAGAGTATCGTCGATGAGCGGGGTGGGGAGTCATGAGTGCCGTCGGTGTGCACTATGTAGGGCGCAAGGGTGGCGGGATGATGCGGAGTTGTGTACAGATCCGAGGAGGGTGAAGGGTCGTCGAGAGAAAAAAAAAAGAAGTACAAGAAACTGAAGCCGATCTGGTGAGGATAAAGGGGCGTCGAGTGAAAAAAAATAAATAAAGGAGAGAAAATAAATAATAAAGGAAAATAAAAGCAATAAAGGTGAAGAAAAGAGAAGGATGTTATGAATATTTCACTACTTTTGTTTATCATAAGAAGTTATTCAGCCAAACGGTTTATCAAAATAGATTCAACTTCACCAATAGAACTTCTTGTGGAGCTGAAGTAAAAAAGAAAACCCCTAAAGCAACAACAACATGCATATGAAAACATGGATGGACTCAAAAAAACATGAAGGGGAAGTGAAAGGTGAGCCAGCAAGGGTGAACTCTAGGAGGCCAAGCTTCATGACTTTCGACTTAGGTTTCGTTTAGTAGAGCTTCAGTTCTGACAAAAATATCTTCATCTTTGGCTCGAAGCAGATTCTTTGGCAGGGATGAAGCTGTTTGGATGAACCATTTGGTAAAGCTAACGTAACATTGTGATCCAACTAATCAAAGACTTTATGCAGTTTGCTATCCAGTTTAGTCTAGATAAATATAACTAAACTTTATACATGTACCGGTGGAATACACGACAAGGACTACCATGTGAAAAATCAAGTGATGTCTTCTGTCGTAATCATCAGGGGACAAACCAGTCCTTCACACATCGACAATTAAACTCCTTGCGGACTATAAAAAATAGAATTACAAAATTTTATAGGTCCACAAAGAAGTCACAAGGAAATATCATTGCCAACATTAGCATATATATTATTGATGTTATAGTCATAATAATAAATTATAACTTTAGGAATTATAGAAAAGATAAAACATAAATCTATCATGAATGTTTGATAGTCTTTTCTCTCCCGTTGCAACACACTACCCTTTCCAGAACATTAACACGTCAATTTGGACGCAGCTAAATAACATGATCCCATTTGATTTTTGTTTTAGATAATTCATGTGTAAATCTTACCAAGAATAGCCTAAGCTTCTCGAAGATGGTAAGAAATTGGAAATGGCATATTCAGTGAAGTGGGTAGCAATAGATGTGTCATTTGCTCCGCCGTTTTGAAGTGTACCTGGACTATCCTTTCTACTGCTCTTCAGTGGTGTATTTACATAGGGGTAAAGATGAATCTGATTGTTTGTTTTTTTATAAATTTTATCTTGTTTTGTAGACTTTATGGGAAAGCCAGATTTATCCAGGCTCAGCTGTTGGTCGTGAGGAGCAAGGGTTGTGTGGCAACAATACTGTTTTCCTCTCCAATTCTAATATGTATATTTCTGCAATTTGTTTAATTTTCTTTACTTTACTTTACTACTACAGTTTCAAGGCATGTTTTACTTTTGAACCTTGTCATTCTGGATAGTAAATTGCTTGTTGCTGGATTATTTATTGGTGAGTTCTAGGGGTACATTTTAGATAGGATTCTATTGTGCCCCTAGCTAAATGTCTTGTTCTTGTTACTTGGGAGATGAACCCACTTCTATATATTTATATGAAATTTCAGTCTATGGATCTTTAAATGTCTTGTTCTTATTACTTAGGAGATGAACCCACTTCTATATATTTATATGAAATTTGAGAGGTTGCTTGTTCACCCAATTGTTAGCAACAGTGTAACCATTACCAAGTTAAACCTGTAATATTATGTTTTTTTTGGAAATAACCTTCATTCCTTTGGTTCTAATGGAGAAACTGTGAACTTTGCAAAACTTTAGTATTGTTTTAGTTGAATTCTGCAAAACTTTTGCAAATAATCTGGATTAATACAACGTACATGGTGACCACACGGAGGTGTCAGGTCAGGAGGGAGGAGGACGTCGTTTGAGATGGGAGCGACGAGTCGGCAGCGGGGAGGAGGACGTCTTTTGAAAGGGAATTTGACTTGCATGAAAATGAACTAAAGTACAATTTATTATTTATCGTGTCTGTGCCTAGGCACAATTTTCATTAAACAGAAGTAGAATGAGACATAACATCTTAGAACAGTAATGTCAAGCCGCAAGAGCATCCTGACCTTGCCGCATCACCACCATCCATGAACTTGCTGAACCGCTACCGCAAGAGCCGCAGGGAACGTCGATGAGCGACGCCGCCCTTCTCGTTGAGCGTCGCGGCATGTGATGTATATAATATTGTTGGTTGTTTTGTCCGTTTTATTTTTTTACAAATTTTATCTTGTTTTATATTTTACTGTAATTTTGCTCTTCAATTATAGGTACATCGACTTACTATACATCTATTGTGCCAGCTGATACTTGTAGGAGTTTGATGTTTGTAACTTTTTTTATCAAGTTGCAACACACGGGCATATTTACTGGTAAGTAATTAAAATTAGAAGAATATGACCTAAAATAAACTTAGATGGTTTAATTTGTCTCTCATAGACGTAAGTAATTAAGATTTGAGGAACGATCATGTGCCTTCAGGCACTCCGAACATATGCCCAAAGATACTGTCCTGACAAAACATGAACCAATATACTATGAATCAATGAATCATGCTAATATGCCTTGCGATACCATGTTTGTGGCCACCGCCTCATGAACACGCAAGCTCTCGTGTTGTCTCTCAGGCTGCCGTAAATTCACCACGCCATATCTCTTCTCCTCAAATGCATTTGGTTAAATTTTTTAATGAAAACTGTGAAGCGTAGACCACCCTACAAATTTCTCGTAGGAATTTATTAATTATTACTGCCTCGCTATCGATAACTTACGAAAGTACAACGACTTTTCAGAATTGCGCTTTGATGTTCAAATGCAAGTTAACGAAATTTTAGCTGGTGCATGCACAGATAAGTTCACACACACCAATACAAATAGATGGCTGCGTAGCAATGCTCTTACTTACGACAAAAGTTTTTTTATCGTATCTTTTGTAATATGTGTGTGTGTTTGGAGGGGGGGGCATGGCCCTTGGCTCCAGCCTTGCATGAGACTTGCTGACTTCGTCACCTCCTCAGTAAAGAGGAGCATGTAGCCCATACTTTGGTGGCCCAGTCCGAAGCACGGTTTTTTCGCGAAGGGAAGTGACCTCTCACTCTAGCCGTACTCACACTCTCGTGGCTATGTAAGGCTCCTAGTTGCATTTAATTCTTTGCTCGGTGTAATCGGGTGAGATTCTTGTCACGAGGTCTTGCCTGAACTGAACAAGTTGCTATACATTTAAATTTAAATTTAGTAATTCCCAGAAAAAAAAAACATCATTGGTGTTTTGCCGTTTTCGGCTCCTCGTGCCCGTAGACGTCTCCGGTGTCCCCCTCCGACGCGCTCGCTCTCGGCTCTCGCCGTGGATGTGCTTGTGTGTCGTGCCGTTGGGGATCGGACGTGCGTGCCATGCTCTCGTCTCGTCTCGTGAGTCATGACGTTGAGGAGGCTGTTAGACCGCGGCTGAGCGGTACTGGGCCTATCACGTCTTCCGGGCTCCGGCCTTGAGTGGTGCTGGGCTTACCACGTACTGGACCAAGTGCAGCCTCGTTGGTGGATGGACTGCTCTGGCCCACCGAACCGTGTACTCGTGTTTCGTTGTTCGTGAATAAGGCTGGATTTGAGCCAACTCGGCTAGGCTTGTTCTGGTTCGTTAGAACAACCAGCTAGCTCCAGAAAGCCGGCGCTCGAGCTGGCTCGTTAAGCCCATGAGTCAAGTATAAAAAATACATAAAATATAATATTTGTATCTATCTAAAGCTTCGTCCTGTACATTGTTTTTCGTGTTTTTCGAGTTTTTCATGTACACGGGACAGGACAAGGACACGTGCCCTGAAAAAAAAAAGGAAAAATAACGAACAAAGTGCATCTTCCCTCGCTTCGGTGTGTCTGCAACAGTTAACTTTAACCCCAACAGCTAGTGATCGCTTGAACTTATCAACCTGGCTTATCAATCATGGTACATTGTTTTTCTCTCACAAGAAATTAACATCAGCAGGCTTATCAGCTGCAAAAACCATCAGCCGAATAGCTCACCCATGGTTCGATTTAACGCTAGACTAAAATTCGCTTTAGTTATTTCTACATAGACACGTGCCATATGAATCTGTTCTATATCGTCACCAATTTTTTTAAGCAAAATATATCATATCTAAACCTCTTATAAAGCAAAGATCCACTAAGGGTATTCTCTGCCACGTCAGATTGCTGACATCATGTACCCACTAGCCCCCACTAGCAATATTTTTCTATCATCTCAGCAAGCCACATATTGACCCTCCGTTCGTTCACGACGCATTTGTCACGGACGCCAAGATGTTCACGTAATTAAGCAATCTTCAATTCTTCATCCCAACAGCCGGAACGTATTAAAATGATTTATCACCTGGCGCATTTCTCTGCATGCAGCCATGCAAGCAAGGCACGCACACACCCTGTCTCGAGAAAAAAAGGATGCGCAGGTTGGGCACAAAATGAACAGGCACGTCGATTCCTCTGTCTCCGTAAATGCTAATTGAACCATCGCTGCCATGCAAAAGATTAATTAAAAAAAATGCATGCGAATAAGAAACTGATCGCATCATTGCTTTGTGTTTACATGCGTGTGATAACGTAAGAATTTATGAGGAATTGAGGAGGCATCTGCTATATATATATAGCACCGTAGCACCTGACGGCCGGACGGCAACGACGCTTACCGCCGTCCCCAAATACCACCAAGCTCCCGCGGCGGCTAGGGGGCGAGTGGCCATCGTGCAGCTCTACACTGTCTGGAACTATCTCAGCTTCCAGTTTCAGTCCATCATCATTCTTCGATTTCCCATGGGCCGGGAACCGCTGCTTTGGCGTCGAAGTGTGGAGGCGCATGCGGAGTGGCCCGGCAACAACCATGGCTTTGAGTTGGCTAATGTTACGGTGCAGCGCTGGCCATGCGTGCAGCATCGTCGTCTTTTGGAGAGCTGACTGTGTCTACATGACCTCAATTGTTATGCTTAGCCGCGGTGTCGAGAGCTAGGTGGCGGCAGACCTCCGGACGACGTCAAGGTCCTACACGCAGGCTCTCCAATAACAAGGACATGACCAGGGTGTCGACTACGACCTTCTCAAACATGCCACAAATGCTTTTCTTTCCCGAACGCGGATGGTAGAGGATGTTGCTACTTTGTCTGTTTTAGATTTTATTAATTTAGTCATTTCTATTTCTCCTACTTCTTAGAATCCACCATTTTTGTAGTTTCAATAATTATTCTAGCAGCATCTTCTTTCAGTTGTGTGTTTTGTATCAATCAAAAATCAAAATATTATTAATCAATACTTATAATCCTTTTCATGTCACATATTTATTCATGTTTTCCTTCTAAATATGGCTACCTTGGTAACCTGGCTTTTGTCATTGTTTACTACATGCGATTTTTATGACTTCCATATATCTTTCTAAGTTTTGTTTCATCGAATGTCTAAAGATATACATGTTATAAATTCCTGACTACTAATAATCAGGCTATATATAGGTGACACGGTAGACTGCAATGAGACCATATTTATATTCCTCTTTCGTACCCGCAGCAACGAGCGGGGAATCCTCCTAGTTGATAATATAGAGCGGCCTCCTCGCACTACACGCCTGCATCTTGTGTGCTGGAATGGACGTACTTCCGTATTACGTGCTTGTAGTCTCATCGAATCCAACGCATCTAAGGGTTGATACAGCATCGGTTCAGTAACAACTCATCCACTGTAATCTATTATTTGTTTTGTTCACCATAATAATAAAGTCTGATGAAACCGAAGACATGATTTCATCGGCTTTTCTTGTCCCTATAGCTCATTAAAGTTTAAAATCAAGCGTCCCATGTTTGAACTTGTCCTTCTACAACATTTTGGCTTGCCTTCATCTCTCCGATTCTCCGTACAAGTAAATAAAATATGCTAACAAAGAAGGACAAGCAAAAGAGATTTTTTTTTATCGTACACAGGGTCCACAAAAACAGTATTCACACTAGAGCACTAGAACTCTATTTTAGTGTGCTTTCGCTGGATGTAAGGTTAAAGCCTAATACTGGAGCTGCCCTAACGCATGAGAGAGCTATAATCCTTCCGTTACTTTTGAATTTATGTAGCAGTCTCATGTGTTAGACGCTTGTGTATATGGTTATTAGTATGTGTTATGAAAGGACAACCCTCACCAAATTTCTTCTATTTTGGTGCCAAGACATTGCAGTTGACTGAGCTGCCGGAGATTCCACGTACACGGATATCACAGACAACAGTCAACGGATAAACCGCGAGAACGTCGCGGCGCTCGCCTCGCCTCAACACACGCCCCCGACGTCTCGTCTTCTCACGAACAGGGCCGATAGCAAGCGCCACACCAATACCTCTCACGACACCAGTCACCACTCCACAATCACACACTCGACACCGCCAATCCATGGCCCTGGCAACGCCGCTCCGGCTCCGCCACCTCCTCCCCGCCACGTCGACGTCGGCCAGGGCCCCGGACCCCGCCGGGCCGTCGTCCCTCGCGAGCCACCGCCTCCGCGCGAGCTTCTCCGCCGCGCCCCGTCCCGGGCTGGTGGCCGTGGCCGCGGCGGCCGCGGGCGGGCGGCCGACGGTGCTGGTCACGGAGAAGCTGGGCGCCGCGGGGCTGAACCTGCTGCGCGCCTTCGCCAACGTGGACTGCTCCTACGAGCTCACGGCGGAGGAGCTCCGCGCCAAGGTGTCGCTCGTGGACGCGCTGGTGGTGCGCAGCGGGACGCAGGTGACGCGGGAGGTGTTCGAGGCCGCGCGGGGCAGGCTCCGCGTCGTCGGCCGGGCCGGGGTCGGCATCGACAATGTCGACCTCCAGGCGGCCACCGAGGCCGGCTGCCTCGTCGTCAACGCGCCCACCGCCAACACCGTCGCCGCCGCCGAGCACGCCGTCGCGCTCCTCGCCGCCATGGCGCGCAATGTCGCGCAGGCCGATGCGTCACTCAAGGCCGGTACGTACGCCCCTCTCGTTTTAATTTGCTCCCAGCAAATGAGTGCAGTGCACACGATAGCGCGACCAAGCGGTGCCTACCACACGTTGTGCGAATAGATAAGGGCCTGCTGCTGCTGCTGTTAATAATCCTAACAATGGGCATGTAGGAAGTGAAATGCGATGCAATTCTTTACTACTCCGTAGTAAGTAGTTTGATCGTCGCACATTGCTTGCAAATGAGATATAGTCCATGTTTACGCCGACTGATACACATGCTTGAAGTTAGTCCATGTTTCTATTTCTATAGCATTGTACTTTATTAAGTGCTTTCAAGGTTAGGTTGTAAATGATGTTGGCGTGATGGTGGAACTTCAGAGGAAGTTTGTGTTACATAGGTGCCAATGGCATGATGAAGGGGATAACACGTGTTGCAGCATTGCCACTATATATAGACTGACAGACTGTGTTTGGTTAAGAAATGAAGTGGTGCAGCGCTCATACCAGACCAAGTGTCACTTTCGTGATGTTACCAATGTCATTATACAAAATATTACTTTCCATGTAATGCGAATCTCTGCTGACATCACATTAAGGAGTAGCAGTGGCTTCAATATTCTTATTTATGAAGAAAATATTGGGGTCTTGTGATGAATTGGTGACTTCCCCAAGGCCCATTCAGTTCATATTTGTTCTTGGGTTCTGCTATCCTCCGTTTACAAAAATTTGAAATCCATTCTTTCCAGTCTTCATCTTAATGGCCGACAAAGTACTTCGCTTTTTCTAATGTTTGCAACTTCAGTTTTATCCTGTTTTGTTGTGGCACACATAATGAAACTATTCTTATTGCCGATTTTTAAGTAGCAGAGCAGTACATCATTTTGAGATATCAAAATCACAATTATTAACCAGCAGATTGCAGGCATACCATGTTCCACCAGTAGGTTCATATTAAGACTAAATATCCATTTTGAGCAAAAAGACGGTCAGTATTGTGTTCAGAATTTGTTTATTTAACATCACAAGTTCATTTCAACTGATATATATATATATAAAATCAACCACCAGCGCCAATACTGTGCATGCTAACTCCTAAGCTATAGTGTTGCGATTCGCTTTGTGTAATTCAGGCAAATGGCAACGGAACAAATATGTTGGTGTTACCTTGGTGGGCAAGACACTAGCTATTATGGGTTTTGGAAAGGTTGGTCCGGAAGTAGCTCGACGTGCAAAAGGACTTGGGATGGATGTCATTGCTCATGATTCATATGCTGCTGCTGATAGAGCCCGGGCAATTGGCGTAGATCTGGTATCATTTGATGAGGCCATCTCCATAGCAGACTTCATATCACTACATATGCCTCTAACTCCATCGACAGCAAAGCTTTTCAATGATGAAACTTTTGGAAAGATGAGAAAGGGTGTTAGAATTATCAATGTTGCACGGGGTGGAGTTGTTGATGAAGAAGCATTGCTGAGAGCACTTGACAATGGAACAGTTGCCCAGGTAATTCCTTTCGTCATGTCCACTCATGACTCATCTGAACGCTAATAGTGCATAGCTGTTACCTGTTATCCAATTCTCATATGCATCTGATATCTATTTCACTGTGAAATGTTTTGTCAGAAAAAAAGAGAGATATTTTGGCCTTTTTCCTGATTGCATTGTGGTCTGAGTCAGGCTGCACTTGATGTATTTACTGAGGAGCCACCGCCAAGAGACAGCAAGTTAGTGCAGCATGAGAATGTCACTGTCACACCGCACCTTGGGGCTAGCACAACAGAAGCGCAGGTTTGCTGGTCTTTTCCTACCAAACTTATTTGTACCACATCATATCATAGAAGCTCATCCTCTTTAGTTTATGCTGTACCTCTGCAGGAAGGTGTAGCCCTTGAAATTGCAGAGTCTGTTATCGGTGCACTGAGAGGAGATCTGGCTGCCACGGCTGTGAATGCCCCAATGGTCCCTGCTGAGGTACTTTCATTACCAAGGAAGAAATTCAACATATAGAAATTACAGTATATTCATGCAATCTGTTTGCGTCTAACAGTACATCTCTTCCCACAGGTTTTATCAGAGTTATCTCCATATGTTGCCCTCGCTGAGAAGCTGGGGCGGCTTGTTGTGCAACTTGTAGCTGGTGGCAGTGGGATTAAAGGTGTCAAGGTTGTTTACTCATCTGCCAGAGACCCCGATGACTTGGACACAAGAATTCTTCGTGCCATGGTCACCAAAGGCATCATCGAACCAATTTCAAGCGCTTTCGTCAACATTGTCAATGCGGATTATGTCGCCAAGCAAAGAGGCCTTAGGATCGTTGAGGAGAGAATTTTCCTTGACGGTTCACCTGAGATCCCCCTAGACTCCATCCAGGTCCACCTTGCCAATGTGGAGTCCAAGTTTGCCGGAGCCTTATCTGATGCAGGTGACATCAGAGTGGAGGGCAAGGTTAGGGATGGCACGCCGCATCTCACGCTCGTCGGGTCTTTGAGCGTTGACGTTAGCCTGGAGGGCAACCTAATACTGTGCCGCCAAGTTGATCAGCCAGGCATCATTGGGAAAGTGGGGTCAATCTTGGGAAAGATGAACGTTAATGTGAGTTTTATGAGTGTTGGTAGGACTGCTCCGGGGAAGCAGGCGATAATGGCCATTGGTGTTGATGAGGAGCCTGAGAAGGAAGCTCTCAAATTGATTGGTGACACACCGTCTGTTGAGGAGTTCGTCTTTCTTAAGCTATAGAGAGGAAGTACGTAGGAACCCAAAATTACATTTGTGCTATATAGCATGAGATTGATTTTGCCTAGATTTGGGTACTGTAGAATGCCATTCTTTTGTGTTTTGTGTCCTTGAGGACACGCCGGTCACAGAGATATATCATGTACATGCAAAATGCAGTTTTTCCTCAGGCCCTACTGTCTTGCTAACCCTGTTAGACTCTGGTGATGACATTTACCTGTTAGAATATCTCTGTAGCTTCTGGTTTCTGGGGACTTCTGTTCTGACTTGTGAGTTGTGACATCTTGTGGTCCTCACAAACAGGCTTGAATACTCCACTGTTCTACCAAAAACGGTCATAGTTAACCATTTACTAGATCTGTCTTAAAATATAAGGTAGCTAAGAATTTAAATTTTGTCTAAAGTTATAAAAAATTCTAGGTGAAGTAACCCCAACCTAATTTAGAAGTCAGCATTCACATGTATATCTACCATTGGTAATTAACATCAGTCTAAATATGGTAATCATTTGCTTTACGCTATAATATGTTGTATGGGATTATTTTATGACGAAGGAAGTAGTTTACATTGTAGTGCCTGTAGAGTATATGGCTATGGGTGTGTTCAGTGGGTGAAAAGTTACTGTAGCATTTCGTTGTTATTTGGTAAAATTTGTCCAATCATGAACTAATTATGCTCAAAAGATTCGTCTCGACATTTACAGACAAACTATGCAATTAGTTATCTTTTTTACCTACATTTAATGCTTTATGCATGCGTCCAAATATTCGATGTGATAGGCGGAAGAGGAAATATTTTGGGTTTACATGGGAAGTGAACACACCCTATGTGTCCAACTTGGTACAACAGCGTTTCTCTTAGAAACCGCACAAATAGAGGAAAAATGTGGTCAAGATAAACTGGTAAAGTGTGATCATGATAAACTCAGTGTTTTAGTACAAATGAGGGTTATGAGGAGAAGTGTGGCTAGAAAAAGCTATAGAGTAAATTGCAATGTGGGTACCTAAACTATTTGGTGTTTCACAGATAGGTACTCCAACTAAAAAATGTAACTTCTGGGTACTAAAACTATACTTACGTAACTTCTAGGTACTTCAATTAAAAACATAACGTCTAGGTATTGGAACTATACTTGGGTAACTTCTAGGTACTGGCGCTTGAGCAGCACCGCGCCCACATCAACGGCGGCGGCGCTCGCTCGTCGTGGGATAGGCGGAGCAGAGCTCCCGCTCGCACGCACCACGCATGCCGCCGTAGGCGAGCTGCCGTGGGAAACCACGCCTTGCCTATGGCCGCGCAGCGCCCGCGCTAGGGCCCCACCGGTGTCTGCCCTCGCCGACATGGACTGCTATGCGCTCTGGGTGCAGAGTCCGGCGCACTGACGGCCACGCTCGGCATCAACCACGACGTGAGGACTAGCGATGAAAACGGACGGAAACAAATGGAAAAACCTTATTTCTACTTCCGTTTCTATATTTTTTTCCGTCCGTTTTCAACGCTAGTGAGGACCCGACTCCCTCTCTCTGCTCAAGCGCCAGTACCCAGAAGTTACGTAAGTATAGTTCCAGTACCTGGACGTTACGTTTTTAGTTGGAGTACCTAAAAGTTATGTAAGTATAGTTCCAGTACCTAGAAGTTACGTTTTTTAGTTGGAGTACCTATCTGTGAAACACCAAATAGTTTAGGTACCCACAGTGCAATTTACTCAAAGCTATATAAAAGCACGCCGTTTAGGTTCTAGTTTCAGCTTATTTTGACCATAATCAACTTATAAGTTATAGCAAATAGACCATATTCATCCGGATCAATGTGTAACTTGTTATAATCATGACATGCATAAACAAAGGAGGGCAAAATCAGTTGTAACAATAGCCTCGACAACTCGATCCTGAAAACTGCCGCAAACACAAGTGTGTTAAAAACAACATTAGATACTAATCAAAGCCTTTAGGACTAGCCACGGAACGAAGGAAACAAACTGATACAGAAAGAATGGAAGTATGAAACGGTAAATAATCAAAGCATTCAGGATTAGCCATGGAACAAAGGAAAAAAAAAAATTGGCACAATAAAATTACACACACTTAAAGCAGTATAGGCTAACACAAATGGGCATGACAACACAGTATTAGAAACACCCTAGCCGCAATTCGCGCCACTAGTAGTATTAGAAAACGGTAATTATAGCCAAAACATCCACAACAAACACACGAACCACGCATAGCAACAGGAAATGCAAATCATTCGAAACACATGCACAAATTAAAACAATCCATGGCCATAGGAAACATAGAAAGACAAACACAAGACCGGGAAAGGATAAGAACAGACAGGTGACGATCTTCTTTGTTTGATTTACTCTAATTTTTTAGAATTCGTTTTGTGTCTTATTGTTCAGCTTTTGTACCCGCCTTTGTTTCCTTAAGATGTATTAGATGTGTTACTCTGATTGAGTGTCTTTATAAAAGAAAGGTGGAGGATCTTCTTTGAATAAAAAGAATAGGAAATATAACAAAGACATAAAGAAAGAGATAAGATACACTTGCAAAAGAAGGTTCTACCAAGAAACGAATGAGAGAGGAAATCATATTAGATTGAGTTAAAGACAAAAATAAAAGAAGATGTGAAAGCCCAAAAGCCCAACTACTTTTCTCTCTCTTGATTAGGTCTAGGCATTCAGATAATTGGGTGAAATTCTGCTAACAAAATAATTGGGTGAAATCGGTTATCAACAATTTCAATTTTAATGAAGTGTTAACTGAATTTGTTGCCAAAAAACTAAGAACCAACCAAAATTGGTCTCGGTTGATGAATTGGTTAACCACAATGCATATTGTACTTCTAAAGGAGATAATGCAACGATAGAATTGCATTCAAAACCACACAACAAAAAATGCATCATGCAATAAAACAAAAGGAAAAACAACAACAACAAAAAATCACTTGTAACAAATTAAAGTCTCGTGGACATACATCAAAATATGCAAATGGACATACTTTTAGTGTTTAATATAATATAGTCATAAACAAATTCGGCTAACATCAGCTCAAAAACGAATCACTGATCACTGAATCGTGCCAAAGTCTGCAACTTCGGTTAACTGACTTTCGGTTAAATCGGTTCGGCTCGGTTAATCGGCCTTGATGAAATTTTGCTAGACCTGGTCTTGGATTTTGCAGGATAAGGATATCCAAACGGTGGCATCATATAGACACGTGAAATTTCACAGAAGTTGACACTTTGAATTTGTGGCATGTGGCATGGGTGAGCAGCCGGTGGTGCATCTCTAGACTTTTGAGCACGTTTTCTTGTCCCACAAGGCCCCAATCAGTCTGCGCCATGTGATATGGCATTGTCAAGATCAGAGACTCTGTTAGGTGAAGGACACACTAGACGACGGCTATTGTACCCTGTTCTTACTACTGTGTACCCTCTGCCGAGAGTGCCGACTGCCGACCGACCCCCCATCCATGTCTGTCCCCAACACCTTTCTCGCAAAGGCCGGCCGGCCTTCGGCAACGCGCTGGCCAAGCATCCTTTCCCGACCCGTCATCATCCGCGGATCAGACCAGACGACGGTGGCCTATCACCGCGACGCGGCCACGCTTTGCATGCCGCCCTCCTTTCGCCGATGCTGCCCAGTGGCCACTGCCCGCTCTCATCTCAAGGCTTCGCCTGGGCCGGCGCATCGTCGTCGTCCTCCTCCGATCCTCTCTTCCGCCTTTCGCCCGCTTTGCGGGAATGGGTGCGCTAGCTGGACACCGAGCGGAGCCGAGCCGGGTGAGTGCTGCACCTGGACGGACAAAAGCAGCCCCGCGATGGCGACGTGGGCCGGCCGTCGTGGTCACGGGACGAGCGGAAGAGAAATTGCGGCGGTCTCTCCTCTCGGTGGCACAGGAGTGCACGCAACTCACTCCCCTCCTGATCCTCCTGGAGATGTCACTGTAGGTGCTGCTCCCTGTGCATACCAGCCCGGTCAGAGTCAGTGTAGCACACACTGTTGTGCGGTTGATCCTTATCTTCAGAACCCTGGGGGCATTGCGCGTTCAGGACACACGACCGAAGGCAACGTCCAGCCGGCCCCGGGAGAGCCGGAGATGCCTTGCGGAGCATTGCTATGCTACTCTCTCTCTGTTAGCGGAGCTTAGGAAAGAACAGGGTCAAAGAGTCGACGCTGCTGGCTGGATTTGACAGAACCGTGGCCACAAAACTTCGTGGATTCCTGAAACTACTGGCACTTGATCATTATGAATCAGGGTGTGTTCCTCTCGCGAAAAGTAGGTGAAAAGTTACTGTAGCATCTTTCGTTGTTATTTGGCAAAATTTATCCAATCATAGACTAACTAGGCTCAAAAGATTCGTCCCGACATTTACAGATAAACTATACAATTAGTTATCTTTTTTACCTACATTTAATGCTCCATGCATGCGTCGAAAGATTTGATGTGATGGGTGAAAGAGGAAATATTTTGGGTTGGCATGGGGAAGTGAACAAGGCCTCATAAAACTTTGAATGGAGACAACTATACCCGCAAGCGACATGTAAGCACTCATTTCGTCAACACTGGCGCTCGCAAATGAATGGTCTTCGTTTTCGCTGCTTAGGCCTTGTTTAGATTGTAATTTTTTTTAACTTTGGTCGTTTGTATTTGGTAATTAGTGTCAATCATAGACTAATTAGGTTCAAAAGATTCGTCTCGTGATTTACGACCAATGCAATTAGTTATTTTTTTATATATATTTAATGCTTTATATATGTCCAAAATTCGATGTGACAGTGAGAGTGTAAAAATTTTGAATTTAAAGGGACGGAGGAAATTTTGCAACTACTTTCCGTGTAATGAAGAGGGAAGGGAAGGGGAGGGGAGGGGAGGCAGGCTCATGGATTGCCGGAGCCGCAAGCAAATCTTCTGGAAATTTCGGATCGCGAAGCGCCAGGAAATCCCTGACGTTTCCGCCGCATCAATGGCGAAGCGCCGATCACGTAAATGCGGCGATCACGTGAAGAAAGCTTAACAGCACGGGGAGGTGGGCCCGCCCGAGACGTTGCCCCGCGGAACCCCGTCGAGCTGGTGTTGCCCCGACCCCACCGCCCTCATCCGCTACGCGCTGGCGACGAGTAGACCCCTTGAGGCACCACTGCTTTTTGGTTCATTCACACAGATCTGTACCTGTAAAGTTAATTTTCTTTTCGTAGATATCTTTGCACGAAACGTTTACACAATTGCTAAGAAATGTGCAAAAATATTTTTTTCTCCCTCCATCACGATTCATCAAGGAGTTGCAAAATGCATCGGAGCCGATGGTGTACAATATCACGACCAAGATTGCATGAGGACGTGCAGGACCGAGCACCAACCATTGACCCCTATATTTAAGTTGGCAACACGGTCACATGCATGGGGAGGCACCGCACGGGATCACCAGCTTTACGATATGACGGCATCCGGTTCGTCACCCGGCACCCGCGCCAAATGACGCTTCTGCCCCCTTGGGCTTGTGGGACGTCCGCGTCAGGGATGTATGGTGGGCCAAGATTCGCCGGGGCCGGACGGTGACTCCACGCGGCCGAGTCGCCCGTTCTTCACGCTAAATTACCAAACTGCCCATCTCTATCCTATCAGTCAGTCCCTTACCTGTCACAGCAAATCCAAAATCCCAATTTCCAAACGTTGAAAGGAAAGCTTTGTCCATTTCCAACGAAATACTACTACTATATATATATTGATATTGATCCTCCTAGGAACTCGTTAGTTGCGGCACCATTGACTTTTAGCCTAAGAATTTTCCAATTGTATAATGACGTTGTAATTTGGAAGGTTAAATACACATATTTTAATTATCTAATTTTGTGAGAAATAAGGCGCATTCTTAGGTCTATGGAAGAATGCCTTTTTATTTTAGAGCAATCATGTTACCTGTTCGCTTGAACTTATCAGCCATGGTATAATGTTTTTTTTTCACAACAAATCAGCAGCCGGCTTATCAGCCACAAAACCCATCAACCGAACAGCTCATCACGAAGTATGCTTCATGACAAGTCTTGTATTGTAAGTTTGTTTTTAATATACTGACTTCGATAGTACCATCACTACCACTGGAGTGATTTTCTATCTATTTCGATATTATATGCTACTTCACTACTTACTTTTTTTTGAGAAACTTATACGATTGCATCGGGATATAGCCACACATATGTGACTAAATCATCAAAAATGTCTGATACAAAATTTTATATTATTCCATAGTTTTGCGATGGCGACTAATGGACATGTGTCCTACCAGTCAAAATCTGTAAGATACAGTCGAAATGACCTCTCTTTTTTAAAAATCATTCAACAAGTAAGAGAGCGTGTGAATCGACGAGCGCAACATGTAGTCAAAAACACAACATAAACGTTAGGATCAGCGGGCAACATAATCTGTTGTTTTCTTTTTCTATTGAGCGGATTTTTTGCGAGGTTGAATTTTCCAACTTATATATTATTTTAGTACATTAATAATCTACATCTTGAGATCTGCCAACACAGTTATCTACACTGTAATTTAAAAAAATAATAACTACGAATACATATATCTGTATATCTCTATTAGTAGTTGGGACCATCAAGGGGTAGTTTGGACATTTAGCTCGGGCGCAAGATCTGTTTGGGTGGCAGAGAAAGCTGGGCTGATTTTGACAGGCATCGAATCACCGGCTGATTACTGATACTCACGCAGCTAATTTTCTAACGGCGCAGTTGACGGTGTGAGATCTGTAAAGCTAATCTTTGTCTTTTTCAGCTTTGAGGAACTATAGAGGTTGCACCTTGTGGCCTTACTACTCCTACATTAGACGACGGTTGCTTTCAAAATATCTAGTTAAGCTCTGAAATCCCCTATAGTATATTCGATGTATGCTAAATTTTAAATTAATATAGCTTAACCTATGTGCCGGCTACCTGAATTAGGGGTACCCAAAACCTACGATTAAAAGAAGCAAACCCCCGAGGAATCCGCGCCCTGAAAACCCCCTAAAAAATCGAATCAAGGCTCCACCTACACGGATACGCCGATCCAAGCCGCATACGTATGAAGACGGGGCACCCTCGACTATGTTCCGACTCGTACGAGGCCCGCTCGACGGGAAGTCTCGACCCCGGAAAACTTCCGACTCGTACGACCCGGGGTCGAGTCGATTGACCTCCCCTCATCAACCTACTCACTGACAAAGCATTTAATGCAACCACTCCCACTAACGTGGCTACAGCACCACCGACGTGGGGGCTTCACTCGTGTCTAATCCCACTTTTTACTGCCCATCCCGGGATGAGCAGTGAAAAGGCTGCCACTATTCACACCACGTCGAGCACTGTTCTACCATCGACGACCCCTCGACGCGCAAGACGACAACCACTGCGCCCAGGTTTTCTAGGGCTCGGTATTATCCGTTCCCCGTCGACCCCCCTCAGTCACGTCCCGACCAGGCCTCGAGCGCCGCCGGTCAACAAAGGAATGACGCCCGTACGTCGACCACAGGGGATCGCACGTTCACCACAGGACCTAGGGTCTTTCACCGTCCTGTCATCAACATCGCCACGACACCCCGGGCATGGCCGGTCATTACCAGGGCACGTCGCCACAACAACTTCTGCAGTACCCGCCGAACCTTCACCTCTAAGGCATCGCCTTAGGGTTTTAGGGATCCCTCGGCCTTCACTTGACTCTATAAAAGAGAGGGCAGAGGGTTCTCCAAAAAGGACAACGAAGATAGACATTTTCTCCACTTCTGAGATCAACATCTCAAGCAACACTCTATTTTTCTCTTTTCTTGAGACTTAGGACCGGTTCTCTCTCTCACAGCTTGTAACCCCTACGCAAGCACTTAGGTGCAAGAAAATACAACACTCTCTCTCCCCTCTGGACGTATGGCCTTCTTTGCCCAAATCAGGATAAACCCTTGTGTATTCTTTTTGCATCACCATCCAGATTAGGGAGCACGTAGCACAAATTCACTCGTCGGTCTAGGGCCCTCCCGGGTCCGAACACCAACGGTTAGCGCGTTAGGTAGGGGATCGCTGCGTGCCAACATCGCTTTCCCGCTATTTTCCGGATGGCTGACCCCGAACATCAACTTCCGTTGGCCACGGTGATCTAGTTTGGGAGTTTGGAGTTCGTGTCCCTCGGCTATAGCTACGACATGGTCCTCCTTCCGCCCCGACACCCAACTAACCACGACCACGAGCTCTCCCAGCCTGGGAGAGCGCTGCGCCGGTACCACTGTTCACGCCGGGCTCGCACGACCAGGCGGTGGCGTGCCCATCATAGCTATCACCATCGCCTCATGGAAGGTCACGGTGTGCCCTATTTCGGCACCCCTTAGCCAAACGCCGACACAGAGTCTCTTGGTGAGGACCTGCGTAGGATGAGCTTGGCTACGGGTAAGATGCCGACAGGGCACCCCGTCACCCCACCGTCCGGCGCGGAACCACCTCCAGCCGGATCAGGACCGGTTTCCCCGGCGGCGGGGACAATACCACCGTGGACATTCCCGTATGGGCTGAACACGACTGTCCAGGGGTATG
Source organism: Saccharum hybrid cultivar R570 (assembly GCA_038087645.1). Taxonomy (NCBI): domain Eukaryota; kingdom Viridiplantae; phylum Streptophyta; class Magnoliopsida; order Poales; family Poaceae; genus Saccharum; species Saccharum hybrid cultivar. The sequence continues at coordinate 8,128,353 of JAQSUU010000248.1, read as the reverse complement.
CTTCCTCTATAAGCACCAACATGGGCGTTTACGAGGAGCTCCCTAGGCACCATCTACGTTCCGTCCTCGACCTCGTGGCATCCACGCCAGCTTTCGAGTACCTAGAATCTACGGAGACCCCTAGTACGGAGCTCCATGCGATCGCTTCCCGCCGCTACGACCCCATAAATCGACGACCTCACATGCATCCGGCATACTACTACTTTGGCGCCCCCGACTCTGACTCCACTGATGACAGCTACAATCCGACTCATGAGTGCTTCCACATTGATGGGGCCATCGTGTTAGATTCGAAAGCAGAGGCGGCGGCTGGAGAGGGGAACACCACACCACCTCATGTCGTGCTCCCTGGTGTGCGGGACGACGCCCAACTTCTTGAAGCAGACTAGGGAGCGCAACTTGTGTAGGTTCAAGAACTGTAGGCCAAGCTCGACGAGGAGCGAGAGCGCCTGCGCTTACTTCAATAGACCCTTGAGCAAGAGCACACGGCGCATCCACGTGGCGGAGGAGCTCGAGAAAGAGCTCACGATGTCAATCGTCGTCTCATCGAGGACCGGGCGGGTGAACCCCCCAGTCTTCAACCGAGCCAGCCAGAACGTTGTCGCCGCCGCCATGCTTCTCTGCAATATGCCTGAGCCATCTACGCCCGAGGCCAGGTGGGCCCGCGATGAGATTCGAGGTCTCCTCAAGACTGTGGCTATGTAGCAAGCCAAGAGTTCCGCCTCGAGGCACCGCGGGCTTGCCTCGGAGTAGCCTGTGGAGCCCTCCCGACAGGAGAAAGAGGCCTCGGTTCATCCCGAGCCCGCACTGCAAAGGAACAAGGCAGCCTCTGTCTGTGAGCGCGTCGTCGACAACCGCGAGCCCCGAGACACCCGTGACAACATCAACGAACGCCGCAAACGTAGAAGCGGTGACGGTGCATCTCGAGGCTACCACGAGCACAGGGGCGGGCGCCATAATAGCTCGGAGGATCGCAGTCCGTCCCTTGAGCCACCGGGCCCTCGAGTCTTTAGCAAGACCATTTGTAGGACCCATCTTCCGGTCCGGTTTCGCCCCCCAATGACTCTCACCAAGTATAACGACGAAACTAAACCCAAACTTTGGCTCGCTGATTTCCGCTTGGCTTGTCAGTTGGGCGGGGCCACCGATGACCGAGTCATCATCTGACAGCTTCCCTGTTCCTATCAGACACCGTCGGAGCATGGCTCAAGGACCTCCTACCTCGATAGATCCATAACTGGAATGACTTAGAAAGGGTGTTCGAAGAGAACTTCAAGGAGACCTACGTGCACCCTGGTAACTCTTGGGACCTCAGGAGCTACAAACAGAAGCCAGGCGAGTCCCTCCGTGACTATATCCGGCGTTTCTCCAAACAACGCACTAAGCTACCTAACATCACCGACTTCGACGTCATCATGGCCTTTCTCTCTGGAACCACCTGCAATGAGTTGGTCCGAGAGTTGGGCCGCAACACCCCTACCACTGCCAACGAGCTGATGGACATCGTCACCAACTATGCCGCCGGCGAGGAGGCGGTTGGTGCCATCTTTGATGGCGATCAAGATAAGGGGAAGCGCAAGGACAAGGAACCTGAGGGCTCCAACCGGGGCGCCAAAAGGAACAACAGGAGGAAGAAGAAGAACCAACAGGGCAAGCATGAAGCCGCGGCATACGACCTTGTCGCTGCTGCTGACCGCAAGAAGCCTCGACGTCCCCCCGGCGGGGGCATTTTCGACAAAATGCTCAAAGAACTGTGTCCCTATCACAAGTAGGGATGAAAACAGTACGGAAATATCCCGTATCGAACCGCATCGTTTTCTACATTTAATCTGATCGAATTCGTATTTTCGGACAAATTCGAATTTGGTTCGAAATTCGGAACACCAAATTCAAAATCGGAACAAAAATGGTTTAGACATTTTTTCGACCGTTTTCTACTTTTCTACTTTTAATTTAGAATATCTCGATTTCGAAATTCGGTTTCGAAATTCGGTTTAAACCAAATTTGGCCCAATAGAAGTCCAACCTTAGAAAAATTGTATCTTTCTCGTACGATCTCGGATGAAGATGATTTTTATATGAAAATTATAGCTCTCAACGAGATCTGCAACTTTCTAGTTTTCGGTTTTTTCATTTGAGGTCTTTAAGATGTTCAAAAAAATTTAAACAAAGTTTCAGCGGTATATTAAATCGCGTACAAGTGCTTGCTGCCTTAAAACAATCATATCTTTTTTACATGATGTCCAATGAAGATACTTTTTAAGAAAGTTGTAGAACTTGTTAATTATTATTCACATGTTAATTGTTATGCACTTGGTCCTACGTGTCAATATTCCATATTGATTTTCGTATACCGACCATGTTCGACATAATTCTGCTCGAATTAGTTCGTTTTCGAAATTCCGTAAGTTCGTGTTCGTTTTCGTGTCCAACTTTACCGCTTTCATTTTCGTATTCATATTCAAATGTAAAAGTAGAAAACGGTTGAGAGGTTTTCCGACCGTTTCCAACCGTTTTCATCCTTAATTACAAGGGACCCATGAACCACAACCTCGAGGACAGCCACATGCTCTGGAAGTACTTCAAAAGTCTGGGCATCAAGAAAGACGACAGGAAGGAGGACCCCAAGGAAAAGGACGGCGACAAGGATGAGGGGTGTCCCAAGATCCATGACTGCTTCATGCGCGCCAGCGAAAGCGCGAGCGTCGAGAGATCTTCTCCGTACAACTTGTGACTCCCCTCTTCCTCGACTGGTCCGAGACTGCCATCACGTTCGATCGTGATGACCACCCGGACTACGTTTCCAATCCTAGGGTCTACCCACTCGTCGTTGATCCCATCATCGCCAATACGCGCCTCACCAAGGTGCTCATGGACGGAGGCAGCAACCTCAACATCATCTACGCCCAGACCCTCGACCTCATGGGGATCAAGAGGACGCAGCTCCGACCTAGTGTCGGGGGCTTCCATGGAGTTGTGCTAGGGAGACGAGCAGAGCCCGTCGGGCGGATCGACCTGCCCATCTGCTTCGGCACTCCCTCTAACTTTAGGAAAGAGACCCTCACTTTTGAGGTGGTTGCGTTCCACGGGACCTACCACGCCATCCTTGGGCGTCCCTACTACACTAAATTCATGGCGGTTCCCAACTACACCTACCTCAAGCTCAAGATGTCTGGCCCCAAGGGTGTCATCACCATCGGGCCCTCCTACGAGCATGCCTACAAGTGCGACGTGGAGTGCGTTGAGCACGAAGAGGCCGTCTTGGAGTCGGTAACCTTGGTTGCAGACCTCAACGGTTTGGCCAAGGAAATCCCCGACCCCAAACGCCACGCCGGCAATTTTGAGCCCGTAGAAGACATCAAGCTCGTACCCCTCGACCCTACCAGCTTGGACGGGAAGGCGTTGAAAGTCAGCGCCACCCTCGATCCCAAATAGGAAGTAGTGCTTGTCGACTTTCTCCGCGCGAATACCGACATATTCGCGTGGAGTCCCTCGGATATGTCGAGCATACCTAGAGAAGTCGCCGAGCATGCCTTGGAGATCCGGGATGGCTCCAAACCGGTGAAGCAACGCTTGCGCCGCTTCGACGAGGAGAAACGCAAGGTCATCGGTGAGAGATTCACAAGCTTTTAGAGGCCGGATTCATCAAGGAGGTTCACCATCCCGAGTGGCTAGCTAATCCTGTACTAGTCAAGAAAAAGAGTGGGAAATGGAGGATGTGTGTAGACTATACTAGTTCAAATAAAGCATGTCTAAAAGTTCCCTTTCCTTTGCCACGCATTGACCAAATCGTCGATTCTACTGCGGGATGTGAAACTCTATCGTTTCTAGATGCATATTCTGGTTACCACCAGATTAAAATGAAGGAGTCCGATCAGCTTGCTACTTCATTCATCACCCTGTTTGGCATGTATTTCTAAGTTACTATGCCCTTCGGTCTCCAGAACGCAGTGGCTACGTACCAATGATGCATGCAACACATTTTCGGAAAACACATTGGGCCAACCGTCGAGGCCTACATTGACGACATCGTGGTCAAATCTAGGAGGGTCAACAACCTGGTTGATGACCTCAACATTGCATTTAAGTGCCTCAAAGAGAAAAACATCAAGCTCAATCCCGAGAAATGTGTCTTCGGCGTTTCTCGAGGCATGCTCTTGGGGTTCATTGTTTCCGAGCGTGGCATCGAGGCCAACCTAAAAAATCTCAGCAATCACCAAAATCAGCCCTATCCGAGATCTGAAGGGCATGCAGAGGGTAACAGGCTGCCTTGCGGCCCTCGGTCGCTTCATCTTGTGCCTCGGTGAGAAGGCGCTCCCTCTGTATCGTCTCCTGAAGAAATCAGAACACTTCTCGTGGACCCTCGAGACTGAAGAAGCTCTTTCCAAGCTCAAGGCAACGTTGTCCAACCCTCTAATCCTCGTCCCTCCGGCCACAGGGGAACCCCTATTGCTCTATGTCTCCGCGACAACGCAAGTGGTTAGCACGGCCGTAGTCGTCGAAAGGGCGGAGGAAGGGCACGTCTTACCCGTTCAGAGGCCAGTCTACTTCATCATCGAAGTTATCTTGGAAACTAAGGTTCGCTACCTGCAAATCCAGAAGCTGCTATACGCCATTGTGTTGACGCGATGCAAGCTCCGACACTACTTTGAGAGCCACCCGGTGACCGTGGTCTCTTCTTTCCCTCTAGGGGAGATAGTCCAGAATCGGGAGGCCTCAGGAAGGATAGCTAAGTGGGCGATCGAGCTCATGGGTGAGACCCTCTCTTATGCGCCGCGGAAAGCAATCAAATCCCAAGTGCTGGCAGATTTTCTGGCGGAGTGGACCGATACCCAACTGCCTCCTGCTCAGATTCAAGCCGAGCTGTGGACCATGTACTTCGATGGGTCATTGATAAAAATAGGAGCAGGCGCGGGCTTGCTCTTCATCAATGTAGCTGAGTATGAGGCCCTCGTCAACGGCTTGCGCATCGCCATCGAGCTCGGAGTTTGACACCTCGATGTTCGTGGTGATTCCCAGCTCGTGATCGACTAGGTCATGAAGGACTCAAGCTACCATGATCCTAAGATGGAAGCCTACTGTAAGGAGGTACGATGCCTTGAGGACAAGTTCCACGGCCTCGAGCTCAACCACATCGCGCGCAGATACAATGAGGTTGTCGATGAACTCGCGAAAATCACGTCTAGTCAAACCACGGTTCCACCTGATGTTTTCTCGAGGGATCTTCATGAACCTTCCGTCGACCTCAGAGCGACAGAGGGGGTCGACGGTCTGTCACTTGACCCCCCACCTGAGGCAGAGGCCCCCTTGACTGGGGCTGATGTCATGTAGACGGAAGGCTCGACTCCTCCAGCCGACCTCGAGCCCGACTGGCGTGTTCCGTACCTCGACTGTCTCATTCGAGGGAAGCTCCTTCCAAATAAGATCGAGGCTCGATGGATCGCTCGTTGGGCCAAAACCTTTGTGATATACGGCAATGATGAGGAGATTTATCGACACAGCCCCACGGGCATCTTACAGTGCTGTATCACAGTAGAGGAAGGTAGGAATCTACTCAGAGATCTACACTCAGGGGCTTGAGGTCATCACGCAACGCCTCGAACCCTTGTTGGAAACGTGTTTTGACAAGGCTTCTATTGGCCAACCACGGTCTCTGACACCATTAAGTCGGTACGCTCCTGCAAAGGATGCCAGTACTATGCAAGGCAGACCCATCTCCTGGCTCATGCCCTGCAAACCATCCCCATCACATGGCCGTTCGCGTGTTTGGGGGCTCGACTTGGTCGGACCCCTAAAGAGAACAACCGGGGGCTTCACCCACTTGCTCGTCGCCGTCGATGAATTTTCCAAGTGGATCGAGGCCCGTCCCGTCACCAACATTAGGTCAAAGCAAGCCACGCTGTTCTTCACCGATATCATCCATCGCTTCGGGGTTCCCAACTAAATCATCACAGATAACAGCACCCAGTTCACCGGCAAAAGGTTCTTGGAATTCTGCGATGACCATCACATCTGTGTGCTCTGATCGGTCGTGGCTCATCCAAAGACAAATGGCCAAGTAGAGCATGCCAATGGCATGGTTTTACAAGGCCTAAAACCAAGAATCTTCAACAAATTGAACAAACATGGCAAGAAATGGGCCGCTGTGCTCCCCTCGGTCTTATGGAGCCTAAGAATAACACTGAGTTGAGCCACGGGGTCCGAGGCTATACTTCCAACCGACTTAGGATATGGATCCCCGAGGCTGAAAGCCTACAACGAACGAAGCAACGATGCCACGAGAGAGAACGCCCTTGACCAGCTTGAGGAGGCTCGAGATATAGCTCTACTACACTCCACAAGGTACCAGCAGAATCTCTGACGCTACCACGATAAGCACGTGAGCAGTCGAGACCTCCATGTTGGTGACCTAGTGCTTCGGCGAAGCCAGAGCAACAAGGGACGACACAAGCTCACCCCACCATGGGAAGGACCTTACATCGTTGCAGAGGTGTTGAAGCCTAGGACTTACAAGCTTTCAAACGAAAAGGGCGAGATCTTCACCAACGCATGGAACATTGAACAGCTACGTCACTTTTACCCTTACAGCCTTAAGGATTTGTACTTGTTTCCATTTCATAAATGAATAAAGATTACATCCATGTTCAAAGTGTTCTTTCATAAAAAATAGGTAGGCTCGACCCTATTTTCATAGAGTCGAACCTCCCTCGAGGGCTGGAAAGGAGGGAACCCCCTGTGTCCCTAAAAAAACTCGCATTTTTTCAAAGAACTTTTACATAGTCAACGAAGCCGCGAGAGCACCCTAAGGCTCAAGGGCTGTCGAGCCGTGAGACCTCCTACGCCTCCGGGCTACAATACCTCCACTCACTCCCCCGTGCCAAGGGGTGCAACCACACACTAAGAAGACCGAGTAAAAGCTCACGATTTCAAAAAAATCAGCGTCTAACGTTCCTATACGCTTCGATTCGAGTTCTTACGTAGTCGACAAGACTGCAAGGCCATCCTAAGGATGAGGGGCAGTCGAGCCATGAGACCTCCTATGCCTCCGGGCTATGGTATCTCCGCTTGCACCCCACACCAAGGGATACAACCGTGCGCCAAGAAGACAGCGTAAGAACATGATTCGAACGAAAAAGGAATGAAGGACTCGAACGAAAAAAGACATTTAGTATATATTTACATCTAAATATTTCAAGGCCCCTAGGGCCATGATATTACGAGTCACGAACGAAAACTAACTTATTACATGGGCCTTCATGCCTAAGTTTGGCTCACAGGCCCTCATAGTCAGCAGGTGGGAGCACATCGTCCTCGAACAGCCTTGTGAGTCAACCCCCGGGTTATTTCACAGCCTCGATCTGCCCCAGGCAGGCCACCTCGTTCTCCTCCTTAGTCTTGCTCAGGTCAGAGGTGAAGCCATCAGCGACGAGGCCCATGTCGTACTCAAAGTTGGACCGGACGACCGCCATGACCCTCTTCATGCCATGGTGCAGCACGCCCCGCACCTTATCGCGTATGAGGCTACCTAGCGCCGTCATCCGGCGCACGAAGGAGTTCCCCGGTGCGTCCTCCTTGGTGTCAGTGTCAGGCTTGACCCCCAGGCTGTCGCACACCATAGTGATGGTGCCTTGCAGCGGCTGGTTCTGCCCGACCTCGGCCTCAAGGAGGGCTTGAAACGAGGTGGCCGTCACCTGGGCCTCGCGCTGCTGCTTCTCCAGCTCTGAATCATGAGATCAAGTCAGCAAAAACACAAGAGTTCCGAGTTAGGGTCAGAGTTGGGCAAAAGCTTACCCTCAGCATGGGTCTGCCAGCCCACGATCTCATCACGCAGATCGTCGCGTGCCTTTTCGGCCGCTTAGAGATTCTCATCCCTATCATGGACAGTCGCCCTCAGCGTCTCGATCTCCTGACCAGTGCCCGAGAGAGCCTCATCCCTCTCTCGAACGGTCCCCTTCAGTGTCTCGACCTCCTCGGTCAAGGTCCCAACGCGGGTGGACGCCAACCCGATCTGTACGTTGAGGGCATCACGCTGGCCGCTGACAAGAGCGACGTCCTGCTCGAGCTCCTTCACTCGCACCAATAGAGCCGCAAGATCCTCACGGGCTTTGGCCGCCTGCTCTCGAGCCTTGGTCGCGTCTTCACGAGCCTTGGCCGCAGCGTCCTGAGCCTGCTCCACCTCCTCCCTAAGCGCTGTGGTGACGACACGAAGCTCATCCGCCTCGGTCCTCTTCTTGGACAACCGCTTGTTGGCCTCCTCAACCAGAGCCCGTTGATGAGGAAGTGCCGCCCACACAACGCTCTCGTGGCGGATGAATAGCGATTTGCAGCGCGATCGCTCCTTGAGCTCCTGGTCACGACCAAACCCAAAATCAGAACCAAGGGGAAAAGGGGGGTTGAGCCAAAGAAAACAAATGCGATTTACCTCAAAGGCCCCCGACATATGCCGGACCAGGGTATCCATGACCATCCGCAGTGACTGCATAGAGTGCTTGCAGAGCCCCTCGATGTACTCCTAGTACTTCACCTCGTCCTTGTCATCGAGGACGAAGAAGGGCTTGGCGTCGGGATTGGCCGCGTCCCTGAACTCGAGGGGCGAGCGACCCTAGTGTGGGAGTTCCTCCTTCGCCCGTACGAGCACCAGCTCTGTGAAGTTGGGCCACCGGCGGACGCTTCCGCCATGTCATTGTTTGGCGCCGCAGAGGTCCTGGGCCAATCCGAGGCGTCGACCATCTCGACGTTCACCTTCTGCTTCCCCCTTATCAGATGGGGGATCATCAAACGAGAGGTCAATCATGGTCGGCATCGGCCCTTGGGGCGGAAGTGCCCCCCCGCTAGCCGGCGCCTCTGCCTGCACGTTGGGCGATGGCATGGCCACCTCCCGCTCTGCCTCGGCCACTGGCTTCTCCGACCGGCTTAGCTCACGCTCCTCCGCCTTCGGCTGTGGTGGCGATGGCCGCTCTTACTGCTGTTGCTGTTGTGGCTCCTCCCATTCCACCTGCAGCTCCGGCTGCTCCTCCTTCTTCCCTGCATTTTGTGGGGTCTCCACCATGTCCCTTGTCTCTTCCACATCCGCCTGCCCGGCGTCGTGGGCGGATGTCGCGGCCTTGCCGGCCTTGATGGTCTCTAGGGTCCTCGTGGTCAGCCTCGGCTCTTGTCCGTCACCTCTAGACCGATCGAGCCCGGTAGCGCCCGAGGTTGCCTCGACCCGCTCCGGCTGCTGAGCGACGTCCCCGGCTCCGACGCCCTCCTGAGCGCTCGCACCAGCCTTGACAGCGGTTTCTTTTGTCTTAAGCCGCTCTGTCATTGCCTGACACCTTGTGACCTAGGCGGCATCGTTCGCCGACGTACGCATCATTAGAGCGACGCTGGCGTTGAGCGCCTTGGCAGGCATCATAGCCACCGGCTCTGCCTTACGCTTGCGGCTACACAACGAACAAGAGCGTGAGAACGAGAAGTGAAATAGACTTGTCAGAAAGACAACACAAAATACTTACCCGGACATGGGGATCAGGGGCTTTGCCCTCGGCTTCCCCGAACCACCTGAGGGCTTCTGTGATGGCCCCTCCGTCGAGCCTCTTGTCGGCCCAGAGCTCCTTGTAGCCTGGGCTGACGAGGCCTCTAGGGTCCTCTACGCCATTGAGGCCTTCTGGCCTCGGGTCCTTATGCCTGATGATGGCGCCTTGGTCTCAGGCGTCGACATCGCTGATCTGCCCGCCGATGAGCTCTGAGGCGACCGGGCATAAGGGCGCGGCACCACCAACGTCATCGGAAGGACCCCAGGCTCGACGGATCCCCTTTCTGAAGGCCTTTCATGGGCCCTCCCTTCCGCTTGCTCCTCCTCCCCTCGACGGGCGCTGAGGCTGCCCTCGACGCCTAGGAGGTCGACCCCCTGCCGGCAGGCCCCTGCAGGGACCGTACGTTAGGGAGGTGCACAAGGAAAGTCGCGGTATCATACCGTGACCCAGCGTCATTATCATTGCTGTCATCCTCCTCCTCCTCTGAGGCCATCTTAGAGGGGGACTCCTCCTCAGGGAGACCATCGAGCCTTTGTTGGTGACAACGTTTTATCAACACCTCGCGCTCGAGGATCTTCCTATTGCGCCGCTTCTTCATGGCATCTTTCTCCTTTTTCTCCTAAGCCACGGAGAGGCGTCTCACCTATCGAGCAGCGTGATCCTCTAGGACCGGTGGCGGTGAGTCCTTGACCGCTGTCAGATCCTGCACAAAAAACTCGATGGGCTAAATCAACGAGACCTAGAAGAAAGGGGAGCTCGAGACCAGTAAGACAACACTTACCAGGGTCTTGAATCCCTGGCTAGGCCGCATCGGGACCTTGTCGATGTCCTCCTGCTTGAAACTGCCCACCACCCACCGAGCGCGCTAGATGACCTCATTGAGGGGGAGAGTCTCATGTGACATCTGGCTCCCCTCCAGCGAGACGCCCAGCTCCATCTGGTCCAACCGCAGAAGACGTTGCATCAACGGGAGGACCCTCCAACGATGGAACGTGGCGGCCACCATGCCCGTGGTCAGCCCACATAGACGGAGCTTCCTTAGTGCGTCGAGGAGCGGCTGCAGCTTTGACTTGTCTTCCTCGACGACGCCGTACGCCCAGTTCTCCTTCTGGGACATCAGGACCTGGCCAGAGAAGCTCGAAAGGTAGCCGTCGTCGTTGCACAGGTAGAACCAGCCGTCGTGCCACCTGTTGTTCGATGAAATGAGTTGGGCCAGGATGTATAGATCACCTTAGCCTGCCCACACCTAGATCGTGTAGCTCCCAGCGTGCACCACCCGCCGTACTCCTTTCTCGCCCGCCTTCTTGGCAAAGTGCTCCGCCTTAAAGAGGCGAAGCCACAACTTCCAGTGGGGCTCGACCCCCAAGTACCCCTCACAGACAGCCATAAAAATGGTGGCCTAAGAGATGAAGTTGGGGGCAAGATGATAGAGTTCTACCCCGTAATAATGCGGGATAGCCCATATAAAATGGCTCAGTGGTGTGCTGAGCCCCCTCTCGTGGAAAGCAACGAAGCTGACCACATAGTCCTCTGGTGGCGTCAGCTCCTGGTGGTTGGTCGGTGGCACCCTCTACTCCGGTAGGTCCTAGCTTGTCCTTGGACGCAGGAGACCGTTGCGAATGAGCTCCTATAGCTTCTTCTCCATCACCGAGGATCGAATCCATGACTCCGTGGGGAGGACCGCCCTCTTTCCCGCCATGGGTGCAGGGATTGGAATACGGTGGCGGCAGGAAAGGGATGACAGCAATAGTAGAGAATGGCTGATGGAGGCAAAGGAAAGAGGAGGCAGTTGCAAAAGGCTAGGAAGGAACGAATGAAACCCTGGGCTCCGTGTTTATACCTCGGCGGAAGGCAAACGGGTGGATCCAGCGAAGAGGCAGGTAAAGTTTCCGCATTTAATGCCCTTACCTAACCGCTCCCTCAAAACCTGCATGCACAGGCACGTGTCAGCCGTTCGCTCACCAACCACCTACCACGCCTCCCACTACCACGATGTTTCCACTTCCTCCCCTAAAAAGACGCACCCCAACGGGCGGGAAGGAAAGCTCACAGACGGACACTTCCAGGTGAAGGAACCACGGACGCCGAGCCCAATACAAACCTCGAGGGTTCAAAAGTTGGCCCTCGACCGGGGTTCGACAGGTGCCCTCGAGTAAACAGAGTCAGGGATGACTAAGAGCGGGCCCGTACAAGGCCTGGGCTTGAGCCGCTTTCTCAAGACGCCCTCAGACATATTCGAGGTTAAGGAAGAGGTTGGCAGTGGAATCCCCTCGGAGGGAGGCATCGAGCCCTCGGATCCTATCGAATGGAACCGAGATCCATACGACAACTCTTTGGCACTTTTGGAGAGCACCTCTACGGCCACCAGCCGACCCCTATCGAACAGGACATGGGCTCCCACTCGAATTTCCCGCTAGCAACTCACCGGCGATCGTCAGAACTCATCCATCAGGGGTAGTGCGGCGATTGTACCCCTTCTCCTTACTAAAAGGATGCGTAAGGGTCGTACGATGAAAGATGAGCAGGACCCTGATTCAGCCTCACGCACACGAGGCCAGGGGCTTGCCTGCCATAAGCTAGCCTCGATGAAAGAGGATCAAACGCACCACGGGGGCTCTAGCACAGAAACATCCCTCAAACATAACATACTGAAAGCCCTCGAAGGAGTCACCTACTCCTCCGAGGCCTTGGGGGCTACACCCGGCGGGTGCGCTCGCACGCACCCACCGGAAGAGCGACGACGCTACAACTCCAGTTCATAACTCGCTGAGCCTCTGCAAGAGTGTCCACACTCATGCAAAGGCTCAGGGGCTACTGTCGGGTACCTGAATTAGGGGTACCCAAAACCTACGATTAAAAGAAGCAAACCCCCGAGGAATCCGCGCCCTGAAAACCCCCTAAAAATTGAATCAAGTCTCCACCTACACGGATACGCCGATCCAAGCCGCATACGTATGAATACAGGGCACCCTCGACTGCGTTCTGACTCATACGAGGCCCGCTCGACGGGAAACCTCGACCTCGGAAAACTTCCGACTCGTACGACCCGGAGTCGAGTCGAATGACCCCTCCTCATCCACCTACTCACTGACAAAGCATTTAATGCAACCACTCCCACTAACATGGCTACAGCACCACCGACGTGGGGGCTTCACTCATGTCTAATCCCACTTTTTACTGCCCATCACGAGATGGGCAGTGAAAAAGCTGCCACTATTCACACCACGTCGAGCACTGTTCTACCATCGATGACCCCTCGACGCGCAAGATGACAACCACTGCGCCTGGGTTTTCTGGGGCTCAGTGTTATCCGTTCCCTATCGATCCCCCTCAGTCACGTCCCGACTAGGTCTCGAGCGCCGCCGGTCAACAAAGGAATGACTCACATACGTCGACCACAGGGGATCGCACGTTCACCACAGGATCCAGGGCCTTTCACCGTCCCGTCATCAACATCGCCATGACACCCCGGGGATGGCCAGCCATTACTAGGGCACGTCGCCACAACAACTTCTGCAGTACCCGCCGAACCTTCACCTCTAAGGCATCGCCTTAGGGTTTTAGAGATCCCTTGGCCTTCACTTGACTCTATAAAGGAGAGGGCAGAGGGTTCTGCAAAAAGGACAACGAAGATAGATATTTTCTCCACTTCTGAGATCAACATCTCAAGCAACACTCTATTTTTCTCTTTTCTTGAGACTTGGGACAGGTTTCCTCTCTCACAGCTTGTAACCCCTACGCAAGCACTTAGGTGCAAGGAAATACAACACTCTCTCCCCCTGCTGGACGTAGGGCTTTCTTTGCTCGAACCAGGATAAACCCTCGTGTATTCTCTTTGCATCACCATCCGGATTAGGGAGCACGCAGCACAAATTCACTCGTCGATCTAGGGTCCTCCCGGGTCCGAACACCGACACTATGATTATCACCACAACAAGTCGTGCAGTATCTTATGGTATATACATCGCATGCAAAATTTAACTTTTTTCAAAGTGTATTATAATTTTAATAAGACATACATGATGCTTGACTAAGAACTGTTTGGATCCATTAACACTAAAAATTAGCTAACTAGTAGCTAATAGATTAGCTAGCCAGTTGATACAACTAGTAGTTAGCACCTCACTAGCTAATTCTCCCTCTGTCCCTGAATAAATAGATTTATAGCAAGTTTAGGACATATTAGTATGACAAAGAAAAGACTGTAGTACCCTTAATTAACTGGAGTAGTTGCACACTTATCGCTAACTATTCTAGTTGTGCAGTAACTATAGCATTTACTACACTATCTAGCCGTAGAAATTCAAACCTGGATTGGAGAATTTGGGGCGGTAAATATAAGAGAACTCCAAGAAAAAATAATGAGTTGGTGAACCATTGAATCTCCTAGTGATTGATTTATTCGTAGACAATTTTTATGGTAGGAATCTATTTATTCAGGAATAGAGGGTGTAATTAACAGATTCATTAGCGGATCTGTTTGGACCCGCTATTACTAATTTTATCTACTATTTTTTAGTGATAATGGATCTAAATAGGCCCTAACTAATGATGCTAAACTGTTTATTTGGAATTTTAAATCAATGGATATATTTTTGTGGTTTTAAAGTAACCATTATTATTGAAGCCATAATTAAGAGTTATCACAATTGTTGCAAGATTGCAACATAAAGCCACATACTATGTGACACCAGTATGATGTTTTAGGTCCAATTTAGAATGTGGGTTTTTTTATTTCTTACGTTGGTCTATGAAAATAAACTAATTTCTATGAAAATTCTGTCATTAGGGCCCTTACCAATAACCTTCCACGTATTAATAAGCTTCAGCTAGGTGCCAAAAATCTTGCAATAACATTTACATCATCATTTTTAAAGAAACCCTTTGTCATGACTCACAATATGCGTTGCAACAAGACATAACAAGTGTTTACAACATAAAACTTGGCCCGAGTTGAAAAATTGCTCCAACCACCATGTCATTGTAAAATCTTAGGCAGCCTCCTCCAAGATTACAAGAGTCTGGTGTTAGTGTTGGTTACGTCTATAATTGTCGCCCATAAGAACAGGACAGGAATGGTTGTGATAGGTAAGCCACTACTGTATTTTCTTAGCTTGGTTCTTATCCAATGGTTGACGCCTTGACGGAGACACTAATGGTTGTGATCGATCATCCACTATCATATTTATTGGCTCATCCAATAGTTAGGTTAGTATAGGTCCACCAATTGTATTTGGCACTTGTTAGCACTATCTGCCTAAACATTCATTTAGCCCATGTACACACCATTTAAACACTATACTGTGGTATTATGTTTTGTTTAATCGACAGTTTGACCCATTTAAATGGTCGTTTTATTCATTTATGTGGCCGTTTAGCCTGAATAAAGGCTAAGCGACAAGTGACCGACTATTTACCATTTAGCGCTTAGTATAACCCTTCCTGTTAGAGAAAATCTTATTACTAAGGGTCTCACTTAGAGAGATCAAACTAACAGTCTTACGCATGAGCTCTCATTGACAAACTCAATAAATCAAATGCTGTCACTAATTCTTGGTTTCGTGCAGAGCCAAAATCTTGTGATATATATTTGCACTTTTGCCATGCCTCACAATGAAAAAACATCAGGTGCGGATTATCTTAACTGCTCGTTGCTCTAGATAAGAAAAAAAAAGTTGAAACCATACTACCATAGCCTGCAAAGGATGGAGACAGTGCAGCTTCACTCACGCATAGTGGCCTGACCGCCGCTTGTGCCAAACACGAAATGTGAGGCTGGAGTGGACTGTGGCCTCCGTTTATCCGCGGCGTCTAATCCAGCATCACCGTCAGCGATTAGCGCCCCCACATGATGGATAATGGATTCCCCTCTTCCTCTGTCCCCGCGGAAGGCCAACACGGCCCACCCAAGCCCAGCACTCCTGACGCGACGCAGATATCTTCACCTCGTGCGCGGGGCCCACCTCCACACATGACCCGGCGGGGCCCGCACCCCCACCGCCGAAATCCCCAGGAAAATAATATTTTAACCAGATTTCGCTTGGTTCCCAGCCCCCCACGTGTTCCGCCCCCGCCACGTCACCGTCCCCCACCTACTGCTACATGTAGCGCGCCCCATCACCACCATGCGCTGCCTGCCTCCAATACTCGCCGCGCTGCCTTCCCTCCCTCCCCACCACCACAAGAACCGCGTCGACACCACCGCTGCCTTTGCCGCCGCGCCAGCCAGGAGAAGGCGGGGGGCGCCTGCTGCTTGCTGACGACGATCGATGGAGCTGCACAAGTACTGGGGCGTGGAGGGCCGGCGGTGCGGCAGCTGCGAGGCGGCCCCGGCGGCGGTGCACTGCCGCACGTGCGTCGGTGGATCGTTCCTCTGCACGACGTGCGACGCCCGCCCCGCGCACGGGCGCCTGGGCCACGAGCGCGTGTGGATGTGCGAGGTCTGCGAGCTGGCCCCCGCCGCCGTCACGTGCAAGGCCGACGCCGCCGTGCTCTGCGCCGCCTGCGACGCCGACATCCACGACGCCAACCCGCTGGCGCGACGCCACGCGCGGGTCCCCGTCGCGCCCATCGGCTCCGAGGCCGCCGCCGCGGCAGTCGAGGCCATGCTGTTCGGGACCGGCGAGGCGGCCGCCGCGTCCGAGGCCGACGAGCATAACGCGGCGGCGGCAGAGCAGCAGCAGCACGCGCACGCGCACGCGCTGAACCTCAACGTGGAGGCCAAGGACATGAAGCTGGACTACCTCTTCTCTGAGCTGGATCCCTACCTCAGCGTTGAGATCCCGCGATTCCAGCACGCCGACAGCGTCGTCCCCAACGGCGCCGGCGCCGGCGCCGTCGAGCTGGACTTCACGTGCGGCATCGGCGTCAAGCACTCCTCCTACAGCTCCTACACGGCCACCTCCCTCGATCTCGCGCATAGCGTAAGCTTCGCCTTCTCTTGCCTTGCCTTTAGATTCATATATATAAACACGTCTTGGAATTGAAACTCATGTGGACACCGTTCCGATGAATCTTGCAGGGCTCCTCGTCGGAGGTCGGCGTGGTGCCAGAGGCCTTCGGCGGCGGCGGCGGGAGCTTTGAGCTCGACTTCACAAGGCCCAAGCCTCAGGCCTACATGCCATACACCGCGACTCCCCAGAGCCACAGCGTAGGACCCCAACCAAGCTCCCAATTTTCGGGACTCCATGTGCTCGTACTGACGTGTCGCTGTGAACTCGATCGGTTCCGTATGCAGGTGTCGTCGGTGGACGTGGAGGTGGTGCCGGAGCGGGGAGACTTGCCGGCGGTGAGGCCGGTGCCGCTGATGGGGGAGAGCCGGGAGGCGCGGCTGATGCGGTACCGTGAGAAGCGGAAGAACCGGCGGTTCGAGAAGACCATCCGGTACGCGTCCCGGAAGGCCTACGCCGAGACGCGGCCGCGGATCAAGGGAAGGTTTGCCAAGCGTGCCGACCACGACGGGGACGCCGACGCCGACGACGCTGAGGCCGAGGCCGCCGTGCCGTCGTCGTACGTGCTCGACTTCGGCTACGGCGTCGTGCCGAGCTTTGCATGATCTCTCGATCGTCGGCCCCAACGCGCGCGCGCATGGGCGCCGGCAGCGCGCTTGAACCGGCACGGCATGGCACGCCGTTGCGCGCGCACCTTGTACTTGTATCAATGTATAGGGAGGAGTAGCAATCCCATCCCATGTACTCTCTTTTTGAGCAAGCCCTTGCGTAAACTAGCGATGTATAATTTGTATGTATACTACTAGTAAGAAACTGCAGTCGCCGCTACTACTGAATCATGAATCTATCGCACAAGTTGTCGTAAACTTGTGCTAGTTACAGTAGTACCAATGTACCATGCATGTGATCCTAGATTGGCCATGCTTTCGACCAAGCCGATCTTCAAATGTTTGGCACACAATCGAGCGTGTATGGTCTTAACTGTATGTCAGGAAGTATTTCTCTTCGTTGAACAGTAAGGTTCGTTTCGATACAGGTGCTACCATATGTATGCAGGCAACAGCTGTGATAGAATACTTCTAATGCAGAAACCAGCATGGTTTCTATCTATCTATATTAATTATCTTGCCATATGTATTTTTAATGATGCGACATGCATGTAGTTTATTGAGAGAGTAAAAATCGAAGAAGCGGTTTTCTAAACAAGATATCATGTCTTCACGCGAATCAACGGTAGAAGAGACTACAGGTGCTGCATGGGGAGGGCTGCTCGTTTCTTCCAATAGTTGGATGGGGAGAGCGGATTGGATGGATGGTGATGGTGGTGGTTTTTTTTTGGGCGGGGGGTTTGCGCTAAGATAAGAAAGGGCCGAGAAAATTCTACGTTTCGAGGTGTGGTTTCTATGGATAACTTCTCAGGCTAAGAAAACTATCCAATAGTTTCTACATTGAGAGTGCTACACACCAAAATAGCATACCTACGAGGACACCCTGTCATCTAACCATGAGATGAAATCAAGATAGATAGGTTCGGCACTTCGACCTAAGTACATGAATTTGAATTGATCATCGATCGATTGGTTCACTTGTTGGTACAATGTACCAAAGTAGTATATACATATTTTTCTTAAATGCATCTTTTATTTGCTAGTAAAATGGCAAAAATACTTGTGTTTATGATTATCGTCCTGTTCGCTTATTTTATAAGACGTACTTTTTCAGACAACGAATAGTGTTTTTCTCTCACAACAAATCAGCGAACAATACTTTCAGCCATGACTTTTTAGCCCAGCGAACAGGGCGTATGTATGCGTACGGACTAAATATGGTTAACAATTTCGGGACAGAACATCGAGTTAGTTTGGGCAACAAGTCTATAGGGCCTGTTTGGTTTCTTCACCGGGTCCTGTGCCGCCTTGTCTAGTCAGGACAACGAGGAGGGCAGACGTTCTGATCTTGAGCGATCTTTTCTAGGAGCCTGTGCGAGCAAGGTTCAGACGCCAGTTCCCTTGCTAGCTCAAGCGAGCCGGCTAGCGAGGCCCTCGTTGCTGGCACTGGCAAGGCGAGCTGACCTGGCCGTGGAACCAAGCACGCCCTATATCTAGGCGCCTTGGATACGAGACTGTTTACGTTCATCATGGTTAGAGTTTAACAAGGCATCCAGATGTCTTCAATTTATGCTCATCATGGTTGGTGAATAACAAGACCACAAGGAGGGATCTATTGGCATCACCACCGAAACAACCAAGTCTTCTAAATGTTGGTTGCTCATTACAACAAACCTCACCTTTCAAAAGTTTTAGAAACAAACTATAAACATAGATAGATAAAATTACATTGCATTTGTAAAATGAGAATTCAGAGAGTTCATATATAGGAATAATCTTCTAAAGAAATGTAAATGAATGGTAACACAACCATTTAGTTTGTTGATGAATAGATAATTTTGTTTCTACTGAAGTTATATTACACTTTGACTGTTATGCTGGGAGTTCAATTTTTTGTTGTCCATAGCAATGCACAGGTCTTTAGCTAGTGTGTCTAAAGGGCATGTCCATTTCTGTTGTCCACTTTTTGTTGTCCACTTTTCTGAATTTTGCAATAAATATTTGGGACCCTAAAAAAATTCAAATGAAAAATGTTTCAACCACAAAGTTGTAGATATCATCGAGTACTACAACTTTGATTTTAATCGGTTTACCGTCTAAGGCCGTTTAAAAATTTTGAATTTCACATTGTGAGAACTTGAAACATAGTTTTAGGACCACAAACGATTTCAAATAAAAAACCATCAACCACAAACTTGTAGTTCTCATCGAGATCTACAATTTTGATTTTGGTCGTTTTCCCATGCAAAGTCGTTTGCAAAGTTTGAATTTTAAAATGTTAGAAATTCAAACCGAATTTTGAGACTAAATGATTTCTAATGAAAGCATCGAGACTAAAATGTTACAACTTTGCTTCTGGTCGTTTGGACAATTTAAAAATACTTAAATTTTAAAATATGAGAATTCCAACAGAATTTTAGAACCATAAATGATGTCAAATGAAAAGGTCCAACTACAAAGTTATAGAGCTTGAGATATCAAGTTTGTCTTTATCCAAATTTCTTTGAAAAAAATTATGAGTGTTATTATGTTGTAGCATGTTTATCACTGCCGGATCCGGTTCATACGGCGAGCCGGCGGTGATAACCCCATTCGGCGTCGCCTTGTATTAAGAATCGGCAGTGATAGGCATCACCGCTGGTTTAATAAAATCCGGCAATGAAAGTGTCGTAGGGGATGGATGGTGAAGATGTTTTTAGTGTTGTATTCATGGAGGAGTGTTTGTGGGATACTTG
Organism: Saccharum hybrid cultivar R570; assembly: GCA_038087645.1. NCBI lineage: Eukaryota > Viridiplantae > Streptophyta > Magnoliopsida > Poales > Poaceae > Saccharum > Saccharum hybrid cultivar. The sequence goes on along the minus strand of JAQSUU010000248.1, from coordinate 8,108,545 downwards.
TTGGACCATAGAACAGGCTAAAAATTTAGATTGGGCTGGAATATTTGGGCAATTTAATTTTATCTTGGGCCATACCGAAATGAATGAACTTTGCTGAAATTCAGTCCATTCGAGCCAAATACTTGACCCAGATCCCCTCTCACTTACATTCCAACCAAGTACAAAAGAGCTGCTCCCTCTATTCCAAACTGTAAAAGTCATTTGGGCCACATAGCAAAGGTATGTATCTAGAAAAATCAAAACGGCTTACAATTTAAAATGAGCAGAATAGTTTATTATAAACCCACCTTCCCTGTCCCTCGTGTTTGGCGATCAACGGCTTACGCGCACCATGATGTTCTTTTGCTTCTTAACGTGGAAGGACATTTAGCTCCTTACATAATATGTACTCCTACTACAGGAGGACATAATTGAACTTTAGAATGAAAGAAAAGTTCCTAAAATCACAAAAAAACATTCGACAGAGCACCAACTCGAACTAATTAAGACAAGTTTGCACACAACAAAATCAATACAATGTTCACGTACGTACTAGTACATTAGATCTTGATAGCATTAGCATTTCCTGCGATCCTCTTGACGTAGGGGTCGTGCATGGTCTGCTGCACTGGCATGGCGCCAAACGCCCCGAAGTTCATGCTACTTTTGTCATCTATCAATGAGTACTCCTCCACCTCGTCGTCGTCAATGTCGTCTCTTTCCTCCTCGTCGTCGTCCCCGTCCTGAGGCTCGTCGTAGTACGAGCTGCTCTCGTCCATCTCCACCATCAGGCGGTCCGCGTACTTGACGCTCTCGATCCTCAGCGGCACCTTCTGGTCCCCTTTGCCAGCACGCCCCGCCACCGTGGCGGCGGCGGCGGCGTTGTCTCCGCGCAGGATGCGGACGACGGTGCGCATGTCCGGGCGGCGGTCGGGCTCGCCATGCACGCAGAGCGCGGCGCACTCAACAACACGCGCGAGCTGCGCGGCGTCGAACGCGCCCCGGAGGCGCGGGTCGACGAGGTCCCCGAGGCGGCCGCGCGCGATGAGCGGCTCGGCCCACTCGGTGATGGTGCGCTTCGCCCCGGACGGCAGGCGCTCGATGGGCTTCCTCCCCGAGACGAGCTCCAGCAGCAGGATGCCGAAGCTGTAGACGTCGCAGGCGCCGGAGACCTTCCCCCACATGGCGTACTCGGGCGCCAGGTAGCCCAGCGTGCCCTTGACGCGGGTGGTCATGTGCGAGACCCCCTCGGGCACGAGCTTGGCGAAGCCGAAGTCGGCGACGAGCGGCGCGAAGTCCGAGTCCAGCAGCACGTTGCTGGCCTTGATGTCCCGGTGGATGATGTGGGGCGTCACCTCGTGGTGCAGGTAGACGAGGCCTTCGGCGGAGCCGACGGCGACCGCGACGCGCCGCTTCCAGTCGAGCTGCACCTCGCCGGCGAACTGGCCGTGGAGGTGGGAGAGCAGGCTCAGGTTGGGCATGTAGTCGTAGACGATCATGCGCTGCTCGGCGCCCGCGCAGTAGCCGCGCAGGCCCAGGAGGTTCCGGTGGCGCACGCGGGCGAGGACCTCTACTTCCACCGCGAACTCCATCTCCGCCTTGGAGTTGTTGGTGGCCTTGAGCTTCTTCACGGCGATCTGCATGCATGGGACCATGGGTCGGTCGTCGTGTGCATAGGACATATGGAACGTCAGTCACAGGATGCTCTCGCCGGCACCGAGCTGGTCGGCCGGCGTGCGCTAGGTGTGGTGTTACCTGGAGGCCGTCGGATGTCTTGCCCCAGTAGACGCTGCCGAAGCCGCCCTCGCCGAGCTTGTTCTCCTCGCTGAAGCCGTTGGTGGCGGCGTGCAGCTCCTTGTAGGTGAATATCCTCCACGTGCTGTTCATGGGCGACGTGCTCACGCACCTAATTAAAGGTCACCCATAGAAGAAGCAGATAAAGGAAACCGCCTGATGCGCGTACATGAAACATATCGATGATCGTGACGCACGTACCCTTGCTCGACCTTCTCAGAACCGCAGCAGGAGCTCAACGACGAGCCCATGGCGCCGGACGATGCACACGGACGTCGGCCGTGGACGGGACGGGACTCCTCTGTTCTCTTCAACAAGGCGGCGGCCGGCCGGCGTGTGTCCCGCTCCCTCGCTCGTTTTTGTCACGCGCACTGATCTAGCTAGCTAGCCTGAGGGGTACTTGAGTCGTTGTGCCTTGGAACGAACGAAGAGTGGAGTGGTGAAGACATAATAAGGGGGCACATTGAAGTATTGAAGCGCTCCTGCTTGTGCTTTTATGCTGTTGGCAGGTCTCACAAAACCGTCCAAGGCCGGCGGACATCTTGATGCACCATTTGGTGAATCCTGCCAGCACTCCCGTGGTTTGTGCGAGTAAAATAACTGGCTCCAGTAGTAGCTCGCGCTTGGGCCGACGCTGACCTGGTTTGGATGTTTGGGCATTGCAGCAAGAGAAAGATGGTGGAGTGAGAGAGAACAAGTGCCACGTGGAGCAACGGAACCGGGCGCGGCGCCGTCAAACGGACTGGGAGCCAGTCATCAAACCTCAGACGTCGAAGCTGCGAGGAAACGGGGGGAGATGCCGCCCGGCCACAGGCCGCAGCCCGGTTGCTGGAATGGGAGCGTCGAGAGTTGAGTCGTGACCAGAGGAATCCACGTGGGCTGCATGGGCCTCCACACGGCGTACGCGAAAATGGGCTGCCGGACGAGAGCGCAAGGATACGCCCTGAGGGCCCGTGCATTTTTCCGGCCCATCGAGCGCCGGCATAGAACTTGTGCTCTTCGCTGGCTCCAGCTGAAACAAAGGGCCAGGATGGAGGCCCTTTGGTCAATGTAAACTTTGGATCCGGCGGAAATTGGCACCCATGGCTTTGTCGTCAGCCAGTCACGACTTCCGTCAACCAAGCTGAAAAGAGAAAGGATAATGCTCTAGCCTGAACGTCCAACTCGCAAAAATATCGGACGGACTTTACCCAAACATAACCATTAATTCTCTAGTTTATTTTTATCCACTTATTTCTTTAGCCTCCACCAGCACCGTCTCCTGCTCAGCCACTTCTTCAACGAAACTCGCATCCACCCATCTCACTTTGCCCCGCCGCACGACCCTTCCCCCACCGTGCCCTGTCCCGCTCCGTGCCATGCGCATCCCCCCCACCGTGCCGCATCCCATCGCTCGCCACGTCGCACGCATCCCCTGTCACAACCCACTCCACCTCGCACCGCCGCGCCCAGTAGGAGGTCGTTGCTGGCCAAGACATCGTTTCCTACGGCCAGCTGAAGACACCACAGCAGCAAGGAAAAGTCTTGTGGCGGAGGTGCATGCTAGGCCATTGCTCTTGATGTCCCCTTGACCCGAGCTTGCTGGCTACTATAGTTCCCTACCAGGTAGGCCCGTGGCCATCGGCGACGCTGTGTTTCAAGTGTTTTATGCGTTTGAGATTTATGTTTCAAGTGTTTCATCTTGGTGTTGCAAAGTATATTTGAGATGTTGCATATGTTGCCATGACAATATGCACATGTTGTAATCGTATGTTTCAAGTGTTTCATGTGTTTTAGACGTATGTTCCAAGATTTCAATTCATCTGGATATTGCAAAAGTAGATATTGGTGTTGCACATGTTGCAATGGTTACACACACATGTTTCAAACGCATGTTAAGTGTTTCATTTGTCTTTAGACATATGTTGCAAATGTTTCATTTGGATGTTTTAAAGTAGATCTGGTGTTGCACGTATTGCGATGGTGCCGGTGGCTGGCCACCACCTTCTCCTTGGCTGTGAACTCCCTTACCAGCGCTACGGCCTTGTCGTGGTCACTAGTAGCTCCGGCGCCCGACCTCCTTGGCAACGCAGTTGAGGGGGATGGGCAGCGCAGGTGTGGAAAGCGGAGGGAGTGCGGGCATCTGAACGGGAGGCGCAGAGGGGGCCCGAGCATCCGAACGGAAGGCGTGGAGGGAGCGCGGGTTTCTGTGCACATGCGGACGTGCGTGAAATAAGAAGCACCGATGTCTGGACGCGGTCCGGATGTCCGGACGCTAGCCATACCGAAAGAGGAAGCCATACTGTATCTGTACTCTACTCTGTGGCAGCAGCAGGTACTCATAAACTTGGAAGGCACTGCAATACGTTGCTCTGCAAGCTGAGAGTGCACTACAAAGATGACACACTTTTCACCACCAAATAAAATCTATTTTTATTTTTATCGATAGAAAGAGCCGGGGGAATCGCCAGCCTTGCGGCAAAACAGAAACCATAGAACAATTTTTTTTTCTCTTGTCACAGTGTCAGACTTACATGGTGCATGCTGAGAGTCCTTGTGGGTGGACTTCTCATCCAATCTCTAGATCCGACTTTAAGGAGCACTAGATCAGGAAAAAAGATTAATGTACCAAACATCTTTGCATGTTTCTTTTTGCAGGTGTAACATGAAATCTAGCACGAGGTCATAAAATCTACCCCTTCTCCTTTCCTATCTCTGTGATGCCACAAATATATAGCTGTATTTTTAAATAAAATTATATGAAATTCAATTCATTTTAGTTAATTTTATAGACTTTATCCATTTATTTACAAATATGTCAAGTAGTCCAGCCAGAAGCAAATGTCGGAAAAATATAAAAATATGGGCCGAAATATGTCACAGAGCCCACAAACAAGAGGGGCCCTAGCCAGGCTTTACTTAACCTAAATCAGCCCAATTGTGCATCGTCAAGGCTGTGAATAGAAATGTAGAGGCGTTGTTATTACGAAGCTCGAAGTATTTTTTTAAAATACAGATTCGAATACAAATACGAATACGAATAGAAATGTAGAGTTCATGACAGTTCAATTGAGATTGTGAGTTTCAAAAAACAGGCTGACCAAAGCTCCCCCCCCTCCCCCCCCCCCCCCCCCCCCCCCACTCTCTAGGCGATGGAAATGAATCGAATTCGGATGTCACCTTTTACCATATTTCAATTTGGATTCGAATATGGATACAAATATTTTCAAATATGAGTACAAAATGAATTTCTCAGATTCAGATTTCTATTAGGATATTAACTCAATTCAACTCAAAATGCATATTGTTAAACAGAACATATACATGAATAGATTTTACTACTAAGTTCACCGATGACCAAAGTGAAATAAAATCAAGGTACACTTCGAATAATCGCCAATATTGAAGTCAACAAAATATAATGGACAATATTTAATGAAATCATATGTTAACTGAAGAAATAAGAATGGTAGGCAACAAGTAGTCATTTCGCTTTGTCAATGTTTTTCTAGTTACATTTATCACACGAGTAGAGATTGAAGTATGTGGGTATATAACATAGAGTCTTAGACAAGGATAACTCATTAAAAATAATAGAGTTATCAATAAACATTTAATAATTAAATATATCATTAATCAATCATTATTTATATAATATGTAGCATGAAATTATAAAATATATAAAATAAATTATATTAGTAAATAAATAAATTAAAGTGTTAAAATAATTTACAATAACAAGTAGTATATTATTAGGTTTAAAATAAACTAGAAAAATACTAAAATTAATTTAATCATTATGTATCATTAACAACATTAAATTAATTATCAAAAGTTATTTATAAATATAATATTAAATAATTTTAGTGCGTCATTAGTAATACTAGCAAACATACCGTGCGTTGCAACGGGATCCAATACGTAGTGAGTTGTAGCACGGGTTATGAGTTCGAGTCAAAAATTAATGGCTCGTTTGGATTATGACCACGAGATGCCGCGCCAGAGCCCTTGGCATGCCAAACATGCGGCGCAGAAAATGGCCGCCGCACTTCCGGCACGTTTTGGCACCTAAAATGCACTAGAAGACCACGGCAGGGCTACGGCATGCCGCAAATGGGGCAACCAACCAAACGCCATGCACAACTGCGGCGCCGAAGTTGCGGCACGTTTTGGCATTCTTTGGACGCGAACCAAATACTCCCTAAATTAACTTAGTGGTAAAAATCTTTGTTTCTTAAGAAGTCAAAGATTTAAATGGTTGTGAAAAAGGAACGGAAAAGAAACGAAACAAAGAAATTGTACCCTTCTTTCCTTTTTATTAAATTTCTATTATTATATTTTTTTACATTTGGATTAAGATTCCTATTCCGGTTACTCGAAGTTTGAGCGATCTAATTGGATTAAGATTCCCAGTTGTCCATATTATTATATTTTTCATATTTGGTTTAAGATTCCTATACACTCAAAATCGGAGAGATCTAATTGGATTAGAATTCCTAATTATATAAAGAGAAGGGCTATAGACGGTTTTCCATATTCACGTTAGTTAAGGGATGGTCAGACAAAAAAAAAGGTGGAGCAAAATTTTGTCTCTTTATTATTAGGTATAGATATAGATTAAAATTAGATAACTAGTCAAGGGTCATGGAGGGAAAACTTTTTAATAGATTTATTATACCTTGTTCTTTGTCGGATACGGATAAAAGTTGGATATTCCATTTTTTTTGTCTAGAATCGGATTGAGAAAAATATTAAAAAAAATAAATTCAAATATATATATCCATTTCCATATATAAATTTTAGCAGATATGGATGTCGGATAATTTAAATGTCCATTTCCATTTTCAATCCGACCTGGTTATGGAGGAAGCACCCTTTCGAGAGAATCAAATCCTCCAAGGTTTGGCACTTGGCAGGTATATGTTCCGGCACATATGGGGCGCGCAGGGCATCTGAATCTGATCCATCAGGCCGCCCAGCTCCTAACTAAATTCCCTTTGTGCTTCAGGTGCCCTTCCACTAGCACCGATATACTACTCCTAGCGGCGTCCTATGTCACACGGCTGGCGCTCGCAGGTGGAATCCAAGTCCCCCCGCGGAAACGGGGACTGACCGAAAGGAACGAAACGACCGGAGTCCGGAGTCCCACACGCGCCGACTCCTACTCAGGAATCAGCATCGATCGTCATGGGAATTCCGCGGGAAATGTGGCCGGCCGGCCGCGGAGTCAACAGGGACAGGCGACCTCTCCGCGGCCGCAGCAACGTCTCGTCGGCTCCGGCCGCTGCTACGTCGTCGGTCGTTCCCGGAATTGAGGTGCGAATCCGGCCGGCTGCAAATGGGAGGATCTCGAATTCTGTATCGTCATCGTCCGAGTCGAGTTTATCCGTCAGCCAGCGCTTTGCATACTTGCAAGAAGATCAACTACGACGACTATGCCGAATGGATGGAAGAATCCGGGCCAGTGGCTACAGTGACAGTGAGCCGCGGATTCTTCGTACAGTACTACGTGAGACCAACCGGCCCAGCTGAGCTCGGAGCTCAGCACCACACGACCTGGCAATTGGGAAATGGCAGATTCTCTCCTGACCATTTGTCAATTATTACCAGGGCCTTATTTAGATTGCAAGTTTTTTCAATTTTGTTACTGTAGCACTTACGTTTGTATTTGACAATTAGTGTCCAATCATGAACTAATTATGCTCAAAAGATTCGTCTCGCAAATTACAGACAAACTATGCAATTAGTTATTTCTTTTACATATATTTAGTACTTCATGCATGCGTCTAAAGATTTGATGTGATGGAGAGAGAGTGTAAAAATTTGAAATTTGGAAGGTAACTAAATAAGGCCTCGTTTAGTTCACGGAATTGGGAAGAAAAACACTGTATCAGAATTCCTGTAGCATTTCGTTTGTATTTGGTAAAAATTATCCAAATTTTGACTAACTAGGCTTAAAATGTTCGTCTCGCAAAGTACAACAAAACTGTGTAATTAGTTTTTGATTTCATCAACATTTAGTACTCCATGCATTTGCCGACATTTTGATGTGACGGAGAATCTTCTTTTTGCATAGTGGAATTTGGGGGAGAATTGGGGGATCTAAACAAGGGCTAAGGCCCAGGTAGCAAATCCGGTGAGAGTTGCAGTGCTGGACAGATCCAGCGCTGGGTTGCAGTTGCAGTCCAGCGCTGGGTTGCAGTTGCAGGAGATAAGCACGAATCGACTGACCGAGGCTGCGTTTAGTTCACGAAAAGAAAAGTTTTGGGTGTCACATCGGATGTGTTGGAATGATGTCGGGAGAGGTTTTTAGATACTAATAATAAAACAAATTACAGAACCCGTCAGAAAACTGCGAGACGAATCTAATGATACTAATTAATCCGTCATTAGCACATGTTGGTTACTGTAGCATTTGAGGCTTTTCATTGACTAATTAGGCTTAAAAGATTCGTCTCGCGATTTCCTCAAGAACTGTGCAATTAGTTTTTTTCGTCTACGTTTAATACTTCATGCATGTGTCCAAACATTCGATGTGATAGGTGGAGGTAAAAATTTTTGGAACTAAACCAGGCCTGGCTGCCATCGAGCTGAACACACTGTCTCCGTGCCTGCGCCCTGCCTGCCTTGGCAATTATCGATGGCGTTCCCTTCCCATCTTGGGCGCCTTTTGTCATTTTGAGAACGCAATCTGCAACAAGACAGTAAGGGCAAACTGCTTATTGCAGGAAAGGTGAGGCGTGAACACGTACAGCATGTCCCTGCTGGACCGCAATGCATGCGCTTATACATCTAACACCTGCTGCTACCTGAATATGTTCCGGGATTGCCGGATCAGATATCAACAGACAACACTAGCTCGGATCACACGAACGGCCCTGATTAGCCGAGTTCACCGAATCACCGGTCACCGTGGAACTGCCAATCTGTTTGGGAGACTGGGCCAGCATGGCTATCAGCAGATCAACTGCCTGTCTCACTATTCAGCTATTATCTTCCTTCCAACATCTGGTTTTCTGTTGATCATCCTACAAGACTCGAGACAGTAACCACATACAGGAGGAATTATTCTAGTTTTTTGCAAAAAAAGGATACCAATTCCAAAACGACTTTTTTTTGAAGAAAAAGGAGGAGCACAACTCTTCCATTTAAGAAGATTTTACAATATCATAAGGTTCTCTGTGGTTTTAAGTTGTGTCTTTCTGTTCTTTCCAGTTATCGCTTTGAACTGTACAGACGGGTGAGTCCCACTTGAATGCTGCAAACAAATGCTCCGTCCTGTTCGTTTGGACTTATCAGCAGAATCAGCAGTCATCCAACAGTGTTTTTCTCTCACAACAAACCAGCGAACAGTGCTTTCAGCACAATAAACCAGCGAAACGAACAGGCTGACAGTATTTGCTAATGCTAAGACAAGGGCAACTCCCTAGAATTCTAAAAAAAATTATCGATTGTCTTAGTATTTGCCCAACAGCTAAGCCTTCATGTTCACCCCTGGAGGCATATAATTACTAATCTGAGAAAAAAGAAAAAAAGTTATCCAAAATAGCATACGCTTATTGTTTTTAATCAAAGTGGTGGGTAATTTACAAAGAAAATTTATTCGGTAAATTTACAAGGTGCAATTTGATATGACACAATCTCTCAAGTTACACTTTAGCCATTCATTTATTTTGTATTATATCTTTTATGATTACAAACTTATAAATATTAGACAGTACATTTGATTACAATTATGAATCTAACCGTATGAAAGACTATATTGCAATACTTAAAAATTGCTGGCCAAGTTATTGTATAGTATAAAAATTATGAAGTTTGAATCTTGATATCTATATGTAGGGGTGGGCATTAGGACAACCCGAAAATTTGAATCGGGTAGTTTGGGTATAAGGAATTTCAGGTAACAGAAATTGATACCTCCTGTTTGCCTCCGAGAAAGCATTATATCTAATAATTTGAAGTACCGAAAATTTGGATTCAGATATACCCGATGTACTCGAGATTCAGAAAACCAGCAATAGAGACAGAGAAGTGCAGTGGCTGTCCAATCTGACCAAAGAAATCTTATGTTATTTGGTCAAGAAAGCATCAGATGAGGGATTATTGCAACCATTAGCAAGACAGGCCTTGCAGCATCGCATATCTTTGTATGCTGACGACGTGGTAATATTCCTATGTCCTTGGGCCAATGATATAGGTATCACGTTGGATATTCTCCAACTCTTTGGAGATGCCTCAGGGTTGAGAACAAATGTGCAAAAAAGCAATGGCTTCCCAATTCGGTGTTCTGGGGAAGATATAATCACTACACATGAACATCTCCCCTGTCAACTATCAGATTTCCCTTGCAAATATCTAGGAGTTCCGCTTTCCTTGCGTAAATTGACAAAGCAGCAAGTCCAGCCAATCATTGATCGGATTGCTGATTGTCTTCCGGGATGGAAAGCGGATTTGCTCACAAAGGCTGGGAGAAAAACTTTGGTTCAGTATGTGCTCACCTCCATGTTGGTATACTTGGCTATGGCAATGGATCTTCCTCCCGGGGCTCTTAAAGCTATTGATAAAATTAGAAGAGGTTTTCTTTGGAGAGGCAGAAGAGATGCAAAAGGGGGACACTGCCTGTTGGCCTGGCATAAGGTCACTCGACCACCAGAGCTCGGAGGCCTTGGCATTTCCCAGCTACAACAGCTTGGATGGGCTCTCCGGATGCGTTGGTTGTGGCTGCAGAAAACCGAACCTGATAGGCCCTGGGCGGCTTTCCAAATCCAAGTGCACCCTGCAGTCAAAGCTTTCTTTAAAGTGGCCATTGTCTCAGAGGTCGGCAATGGCAAGAACACAATTTTCTGGACTGACAGGTGGTTGCATGGCCAGAGCCTAGATCAATTGGTGCCTAATCTTTTTAGATTAGTCAACAACAAAGCAAGGAAAAGGACGGTGTATGAAGCCCTTACCGAGATGAAGTGGGTGCAGGATATACGAGGTGTCAGTACTACAGTACCCGTGCTGACAGAATTTTTCAAGTTGTGGGATCTCCTCTCGGATTTTTCATTGCAGCCTGAGGTTGATGATACTCATTTGTGGCAATTCTCTAGCTCGGGAGTGTATTCTGCCAAATCTGCATATGAGGGATTCTTTATTGGGGCTGTACAGTTTGGGCCTTGGGAGAGAATCTGGAAGAGCTGGGCACCAGGCAAATGCAAGTTCTTCATGTGGTTAGTGGCACATAACAGATGCTGGACTGCAGACCGTCTTGCTAAAAGACGACTGCCCCACCCTGAATGCTGCCCGCTCTGTGATCAAGCTGAGGAAACAATTGATCATCTGCTGATCTCATGTGTCTTCTCCAGGCAAGTATGGTACAAAATTCTACATAAGGTCGGCCTGCAGAACTTCTCCCCCCAGCCTGACAACAACTCCTTTGATGCATGGTGGGCAAGCACAATTTCTGGCGTTGATGACCAGACTAAAAAAGGTCTCAATTCCATCATCATCCTAGGAGCTTGGTCCATTTGGAATCACCGCAATCGTTGTGTCTTTGATGGGACTCAACCGAGCCTAAGTAATGTTCTGGTTTCGGTAAAAGATGAGTTATTTCTGTGGAGTTTGGCTGGAGCTCGGGGATTATCCAATCTCCTTGCTCTAGAGTCGGGCAATGCATGAGCTCCGCTCTAGTGGTCTTGGGTCAAGTTTTTTGAAAAGGGAAAGAGAGATACACCTTTAGATGTAAAAGAGAGAGAGAGAGAGTGTGTGGTTGTATGGGGTTTCTTAACCCACTCCTTCACTCTTCTTAATATAATGATACGCAGCTCTCCTGCGTGTTCGAGAAAAAAAAAAGACAGAGAAGTGCAGAGAGATGGCATGCCCTGCTCGACGGGTGCGTGGTGGCGCTTCGCCGGGTGGCAGCGCCGGCCGCAGAGAGTCGGCGGCGGCGGCGGCAAGAGAACAAGAAAACGGACACATGACGTGCAAAGGCAGCTGATGTGAGAATTTCAATGGCACACGAAATTTATCTCAAAAAGCTAGCTTACTCAAGTCATATATTGTGTTCTCTACCATTAATAATGTTCAAACTTTGATATGTGTAGCATATGGGAGCTGTAATGGCTAGGCTCAAGGCCCGTTTGAGATAGTTATTTTTTCAGCTTCAGCTGCTAAACGTAGATTTAGAGTCGGTGAAGCAAGTTTTTTTTTCTAGCTTCACCAGCTTCTAGTTTTATTATGATAAGGAAGAGAAAAACGACTCGCCGCTACATTGCACAAGATTACCTAGAAAAAGGAGCCATTGTAAGGAGAGGCAGCCTTTTTTTTAACAAGAAGAGGCGGCCTTATAGTATGATCACCGCATCAAGTGAGGTGTGTGAATGAGGGTCTGCCAAATCCCAAATTGAACCTCAAACGAGCCCTGATCCCCTACAGCTCCCCTTAACCAACACTATTTTGATCCTTGAGGCCTTGAGGGTTAAGGCACTAATTGTGCGCTTTGTGCATGGGCCATGGGGTCATGCAGGGTCGTACGTGGTCCCATTTTCAGGCTCCTTGAGCTGTACTTCCTCCGTCCTGAAATACAGTTCATTCTGGCATTTAAAATTTATCCTCAAATATAGTATATTCAGGAAATAAGAAGATAATGTTTACTTATATAAAATGTGTGATTACTTTGTATAAGGGAAGCATTTCATGTACTTGCTATATTTTGTATAAGAGACTAAGAGTTCACCCTATAATCATGCGAAAAAGAATCATATTTCAATATATTAGGAAGGTAAGTAAGGGTACCTGCGTCTATTATACTCTTCTTTATTTTATCTAAAAATAGCTAGGATGCACACGGAGCGAGTAACTATTCCAGTTAACGTGGAGCCGAATCTTGGTAGCCTCGTCAACACGGATGCTACTTTACTTACAGCAGGAGCAGGGGCAGGTAGGGCCGGCATGGCCATCAGGAACTCTGCTGCCTGTCTCACTATACCCGTATCCTCTCTGTGCTTTCCTTCAGAAGTCTGAACCTCTGTTACTGATTTCTCTGGCTGATCACTTGAACCAACAGATGGACTGAACTATTTTCTAGTACGAAAAGTAACGTGTTCTACTTTTAACATTGCTGAACTGTAGCCCTGGTGGCTGACTGGCTGTGCTTGTTTATCGATGATCGATCCACTATAGTCGTTTCTGAATTTGAAGCAGAAAGTCGCTGCAATCTTCTTTTTTCCATAAACAGATTGCAGATTTCAGCAACCGGCAAAGTTAGCAAAACTCGCATTGAAGTTTCTTGTCTCCATTAATTTCACCCCCAGTCTCAACCAATCACGTCAAGAATCTACAACTACAGCTAAATCTAACACACCACTCCAGCAAGAGGAGAAATGGGAAGAGAAAAACGAGCGATCACTCAGCCAGCGCCGTCGCGCCGCTGGTGCTGCTGCTTTCACTGCTCCGACTCACGGTGCCGGCGTCGGCTCCGAGCCGGGGCACTTCCTGTTCACAGTCGCCGTCGTCCATGTGGGCCTTCTTCTCCTCATCCGAGCCGGAGCCCGGCGCGGCTGGCAGGGCTCCGAGCTCCACGACGGCTCGGCTGGCCGCCGGCGTGGCCAGGAAGGTCGGTCTCTCCTCGCCGGCCATGATGACCACCACGTGCTCCTGGAACCCCGCCGCCGGCCTGGCCGCGCCGGCCGCCGAGCCCTTCTCCCCGTCGGCGCCGCCACCTTCCCCGGACGACCCGGCCCGCCGGTCGCGGTCGGCGTCAAGGTACCTGGACAACTTCCAGTAGGAGCAGGCCAGGACGAGCAGCGCGAAGGCTATGAGCCCCAGCATCGCCGCCAGCCCGCCGAACAGGTACGGCACCGGCGACTGCCACGGGGAGTGAGGCGCCGTCGCGTTCGCCCCTGGAGCCGCCATGGGCGCGCCGTGGCTCATGGTCGGGAACTCTGCTCCTGGCCTCATGGTGGTAGAGCTGGCTTGCAGTCTTGCACCCACCGCCTAGGCCTAGCTGGTGTTCTTCTTGCTGTCTGTTATGTGTTGTGAGAGGGACGAGAGATCAGGAGTGCTTGTTCTTGGAGGTGATGCGGAAATGGTGAGAGGGAAGGGGATCTATTTATAGAACAAATGGACAATACACACAGGCTTGTGAAAATATTTGTAAAAGTTGATGCCAAGAGGGTAAGGTAACAGAGAAAAAAGGACCAATGGGGAAACGGTTTTATGTTGCCAACTTTGGGCTTATATATATGATGGTGCTTAGGCAGATAAGATAAGATGCGTGATTCCTTGTCCTACATAGCCGTGGAATGATTAACTTGTAGGTTAGTTAATTGGGCGGAATTAAGGCATTAAGCAAACACAGTTGCATGATGAACGTTTAGAAGTTTCTTATGGGATGTAAATAGTTTAGTTTGGGTTCTACACCACGTGTTGAGGGGATAAGTTCCACTCTGCGCAAGAGAACAGTTAAGCTGAAGCCTTTGCATATTATAGGGCCTGTTTGGATATAAGAGCTAATCACTAGCTAGCTAAAAATTAGCCAAAATTATTTCGAGTACATCCAAACATGAAGGCTAATAGGCGGGTTAATTTTTTTAGATAAGTCTCCAACTAGTTGTTAACTACTCCCTCCGTCCTGTAATATAGTACATTCTAGCATTCAAAATTTGTCCTTAAATATAATGTATTCTAGATGACAAAAACCAATTTTGCATTAAATAATTTCCATTTATCAATCAATCACCATTAATCACATTGGTGATAACATTTTATTAGAAAATAAAATGAGAATACGTGCGTCTTTTACATTCTCTTAGTTTGTCTTAAAATTCCTAGAATACACTGTATTACCGGACAGATGGAGTAACTAGCTAGCCAATCTTAGCTAGTTTAAGTTTCTTTTTAGTCAAACTATTAACTAGTCCTAACCCATCCGAACAGACCCATAGGCCATAGTATGATATGAAAATCATTATCCAAAAAAAGTATGATATGAAAGAAACAAAGGTTTAGAGGTGGTGTGGTATGACACATAGGGCTGATCCTCATCAGGTGGGATAACTCATGCTCTGCAATTCATGATTTTGAAATTTGAACTTTGTTTCTGAAAAGCAAAGGCAAACGATCATTTTGCTTTTGAGAAAAGAAGTTTGTAGAACTACACTTGAGCAATTTGTAGTACGAACTGTCCATTGATTTGATTGCATTAATTGGTGTTCCCGTGGATGGACACTATATGGTGGCCCGAGGAAGAGGTCATCTAGAACTGTACGAGAATGATTGCTTGTGCACTGATTATTTTCCTGAAAGGTTGTGCATTGATTATTGACAGACTCGAGACCGAAAATGAAAAGCAATTAAGTTAATGATAAGGTTTAGGACATACGTAAAGCATCATCGTCCTAGCTTCAACTCTTTGGCAACTAAATTAATACAGAGACAGAGATATGCTGTGGTACCAACAAAGGGGAGCATTGCAGATGTGTCCTAAGTGTGGTGCTACTGCTACATATATGCCCTACATAAATTAACTATACCTAGCTGATCAAGCTATGTTAATTAAATTACAGTACTCTCTCCATATCGGATTTAGAAGTCGTTTTGGACAAGGTTTGGGTTAAACATTGGGAATATAAATCATCAATAACTTTTAAATTGTTGAGTTTGCAAATGTAAAAATTATATGGATAGATTTATCTTGAAAAATATTTTCATAAAAGTATACATATATCACTTTTTCATAAATATTTTTTTATAAAAACAAGAGGTCAAATTTATGTTTTGGAGACCGTGTCGCTGTCCTAAACGACTTCTAAATCCGATACGGAGGGAGTACAGCCATATAGTTATATGTATATGTTGCTTTCTTTTCGCACGCACAATGTCGGTGTTCGGAATCACCGGCTAGTAAATTTTTATTATTACGCGTTTAGGCTCGGATGGTGTGCAAAGAGGACACGAAAATGTATACTGGTTCGGGCTGAATGTCCCTGCGTCAAGTGGCGAGCCGCTCGTGTTACTTACACTTTGGTCTATAGTAGGGGTTACAAACGGTCGAGAAAGGGATGGGCTCCCAGGTCTCTCATAAACATGAAGTGGAGTTAAAGTACTTTTCGTTGGTTGAGAATCCGATCCCCCTAGTGGGTGCCCCGGAAAAAATCCTCCTCCGGCAGGGTGCCAGACCTTCCCTTTTATAGGCCAAGGGAAGACCGAGTGTATATGAGAGGAAGGAAAAGAAGAAAGAGAAAAAAATCGAGAGAGCTCGTTCTAGGTGTTGTGTTGTCTTCCCCCTTTAGTAGGGGTGCCTTGGTGTTGCAGCTATTGATGGAGACGTCTCCACGTCGCGATGTCGAGGGTGATGGAGATGGCTCCGTGTCATGGCCCTGTTCGCTGCTGGTGCCACGCCTAGGCGTCGTCGGCCGGCCGCGGCGCCCCGTTTCACCGTGGTCGACGCTGCGAGCGACGTGGGCCCCAGGCATGGCAGGTCGCGGCTACGGGTCGTGTCGAGGCGTGCTTATTCCTGTCCAGTGTCGGAAGTTTGACTCCGATCTCGAGCCTATATGTTTGTGGTAGTAAATGAGGCATGAGCCTCTGTGGTATTCGCGCCCTCGCTCGAGGGTGGCCGCGCGCCCTTAGGGTCGGGCGGAACAGGACTCCCCTCCCAGGGGTCGGGCGAGGCGTGACCCGCTCCCAAAGGGTCGGGCGAGCCGCGCCCTACTTTCGAGGGGTCGGACGAATTCGCGGTCAAGCCCTTTGACCGTCCGTTAGATCTTGACCGTTGGGGGCCGTGAGTTTCCCTTCTTTGGGTACCCTAAAATTGGTACCTAACACACAATAACCGGCATATTCATTCATAGTTCCTTATACTCCCTCTGTTTTTTATTGTACATGTCGTATTAGCTTTGTCCTATGTCAAAAATTTGTATCGTTGATCATCATTTATTTTAAAAATCTATCAATTCAAGATATAATATTTATGTTTTTAGATTAACTGTGTAAATATTTTCATAAATGTATAATTCATATGTTGTAAAACTATAATTTTTTTGAAATAGATGACAAAAATAGTAATGTTAGACTTAGAACAAATCTATATGACATGTAAAAAAACGGAGGGGTAAAAAAAAGAATGGAGGAGTATCCAGTAAAAACCTATATTTGTCAGTACATAATTTTTGTTGCATTTGGCATATATTTATATAATGTGGCATGATATTTTCTTTTGAAATAGGTGATGTTCAGTTTACAAAAGTTATACATGCATCTTAATGATAGCACAAGTTGTTAATTACTTCAAGGTAATAAAGGTCATGTCCTTATCCTTAAGCGTCAATTAATTAGTTGCTAGCTTAATCCATCTTCACTTAGTGGAGCTTTACCAACAACAATGTGGATTACGTCTGCCAACTTTAGCTAAGAGCTAGCGTGACACATTTGATGAGTGGAGAATTTGAAGCGGGGCCCAATAGAATGATCGCACTCATCTCTCTCTATACTTTCGAATCACATATCCCACACTCTAGTTGCAGTAGTAGTTGTAACACCCTAAAATTTTGGATAAAAAAATAGGAAAATATGATTTTATACAATTTTGTGATCATGCAAATTTAGAGTAATAATAATTTTTATTAACTTAAAATCAAATATAAGAGTAGAAACATGCTTGTGCACTCATGCTGTTGCATTTAAATTTTTGAGATGAGTGGTTTGATTTAAATTCAAATTAGGTTTCAAAATTATTTGAAAATGCTTTGAAATAATTAAAAAGGAAAAAGAAAACGAAAATCTTATTTCCTCTCAGCTTTTGGCCCAGCCTTCCCCCGCGGCCTGCTTACCTTCCGAGCCGAGCGGCCCATTCCCCGCCTCAGCGCGCGCGTCGCGTCCCGCCTGGGCCGAGCCCCTTTCTCGCCTGCGGCCTGGTTCGCGCGAGCACCGCCGGCCCAGCAACGCGCGAAGCGAGCGGCAGCGTTTCCTTCTCCGATTGTGTCGTTGACGCCGCGGACCCATCTGTCAGGCGTGCCTCCTTCCCCAAGCCGACGCCGTCGTCGCTTTCCAAAAATGCCGACGTCGAATCCTTCTCTCAAATCTTCCCTTTCCTTCCGTGGAGTCGTCTTCGGGCTATATAAATCGAGCCCGTGATCCTTCCGCCCCATCTTATCTTGACGCGGAGCTCTGGAACCATCCCGAGACACCACCGCGAGCTTGGAGCTCTACCGCGCCACCACCGTCCGCCATTCCAAGCACCGCACCGTCTCCGGGCCGATTTCGTCTTCGGTTCTTACCTTGGTGAGCTCGCCTTGTTCCCCTCTCCATCCCGGTGTTTTTCTTTCGCGAGATAATGTTGTGAGTCGAGCTTTTGCCTTCTCCGGCGATGGCGCCGCCGCGGAACGTCGTCGCGGTTCTGTTCCGACCGAGCGCCACCATCGGCTGACTCCCCGATCCAATCTGGAGCGTCCAAATCAAATCTAACGGCTCAGATTTGGTGATACCGGTTCGGCTGGTGTTTTTGTTAAAGAGTCCCTAGAAATTTTAAGAATAGAACCCGCAGTCCAAAGCAAACTTCCGTATTGCGTAATATCCGTTTGAAAGCGTAGTTTGATCTCAGTTAAGCCAAAATATGTTTTCAGATAATTACAGTTTTGCCACTGAGTTTGTTTTAGTCATAATTCATCCGTTTTAACTCCGATTTGATCCGTTCAACTTGCGTTAGGTTCGTAATTAAGAGCTCTACATGTTAGTAGGACTGTTCAGTAGGTTTGTGATAATTTATTTTCGAGCTTGAATTAAAGTAATTATTTATCTATAGGAAATCTTCGTAAATTCATAACTTCGTCGTTTTAGCTCTGTTTTTCGTGATCTTTGCGTCTGTGTGATCCTAGCGAGTTGTAGATTTGTTTTAAAAACTTTTTATCTTATTTTATTACTGTTGGTGTACTGTTCTAATTATAGTCTTGTTTGTCTATGCATGATTGTTCTGGATGAATATTGTTGCTATTGTTGATCGAGTATAGACGTTGAGCAATTCGTTGAAGATCAGGAGTTTTACTACGAACAAGATCACCAGGACCAGTTTGAGCAAGGCAAGTATAGCATGGGATTATCCTTGTTGTCCTATTCATATTAAGCAAATAATATCATTATGCATATATTCCTTGTTAAGGATGACTTAGAGTTGATCTTATTCCTTGATACCTATTATACTGCATGGATTAGTATTGCTAGTGCTCAACATGAACTATGATCATGTAATTTGACTAATGGAATATGCAATAAACATTAAAAGATGATTTTATTACTGTTAAAGGGTACTAGAGCATGGGGTTATTTGGTGCTCTCGTTACTCTCCATAAGGACTTATCTGTAAGCGAAAATCTGGGATTTACAACTGTGAGGGCTAAAATGGCTCTGGCTTTAGTCATATAGAAGGACCTTTTCTAGCTTGTTAGAGGTTACCCTTGTGGCGCAAATGGGGTAGAGCAGACTGTGGATCCCTGCGTGGTGAATCACACAGACTGACTTTGGAAACCTAGTGGCCCTAACTTGTTAGACGAACCTTCGAAAGACTTCATAGTGTTTTCCTGCCTGCTCACTTTGGAAGTGTTTTGGGAGTAATTAACCCGGGCATATGTGCAACATGACTCACAGTGAAAGTGTACAACCTCTGCAGAGTGTAAAACTGTTATAACAGCCGTGCTCACGATCACGAGTGGCCTTGGACCCTTATGGAATAGTGGATCATTAATAATGAATATGTTTTTGCTATTCGTTAATCATTTCACATGGATCATATGTTTATTGTTTATATTGAGACACTTTGATATTATTGATATACTGAAATAATGCTAATTAAAAGCTACATGCTGATAAACCTATGTTATGCCTTTGAGCCTCATGAACCCCATGTTACACTTGTTGAGTACGAGATGTACTTACGCTTGTTTATTTTTCTTACTTGGATAAAAATCCCGGATGGGTAACAGATGGTGCAAGTAGTGACTACTTCTACTTCCCGAAAGATTACTAGACTTGCTGTCAACCAGTCAATGTGCCTGTGTTGGAGCTACCACGAGAGTTTTTATATTTTACTTCCGCTACATTATTGTAAAGACTATGTGCTATTAATCGTGATGTAATAACATTTATGATGATACATCCTTTATAATTTGTTAACTTATGTATAATTGATCTCTGGGCACACATAAGAGTATGCATTTCATTTGGTCGTTAAATGGGTGTGACAAATTGATATCGGAGCTATTGTTGACTGTAGGACGCAAGCCTAGTTAGAAATGGTCGATTTAGTGTCATCTTTTCACTATTTTTATGCTCATTATCTTGCTCTTGTTATTTGATAAATTTTTATGCTTCTTATGTCTCATTCTATTACGAAATTTTGCCTCTATTCTAATTACATCTAAAAACTCTGTAGATGGTTCGTGGCCGCAAGACTGCCCGCATCATCACTGGAGGACACTACCCACCTCGTGCTTTGCTTGCACCTGAAGAGCCACAAGAGGAAGTACCCCAGGAGAATGAGCAGACCCCTGAAGCACCAATCCAAGTGCCAGCACCTCCTCAGGAAGAATCCGAGCCTGAAGAAGACCCTGAGATCATCGAGATTGAAGATGATGAAGAGGGGGAAGCCAATAGAGGAGAGCAACCCCCGTCTCCACCACCTGGTGCAGCTGCTGAGGATGTGCCACCTCCTCCAATGGGTTGGACTGTGAAGATTTACCACAAGGCTGGAGGAAATGTTGTTTCTCACCATCGACTTGTGGGAATGTTCTCTGCCTACTTCGCTGATTGGCACCCAGCTGTGGAGTACGTCTGTTGGGAGTACACTCATCCGCTGGAGGACACTTACTGGAAGGCAAGAGCGAGCATTTTTCCTAAGGATGAAGAAAAAGGGGCATACCAGCTGGACAGGATGTATGCTCACATGGGTCGTCGAGCTACCATGGAGGATAGCATTGAAGATGCTGCCTTTGAAGCATGTATGGGTCTTCGCTACCTTCGCTTTGATAGCATGAAGCATGATATTCACCGCTACCTCCCTCGTGCACACCCCGACCTTGGATGGGCCATGATGGATCCAGTGCAGTTGGAACCACTTCCTCGGGTGATGGTGAACTTTTTCTATGACATGATGGAGAGGAAGCTGCAGTTAGAGGAGATGGTGAAGACACAGGGGAAGACCATCAAGAGGTGCCAAGCAATGATTGATGAACTCCGAGCAAACCAAGGCATGGCCAAGATTTATAAGACATTAGAGCATGAGCCACGCCAGTAGAAAATAGGAGTCCTTTATGTAATGAGAACGTTCTTAGTGACGTCAGTTGAGTCTTCGAGTCGGTCGTGTGGTTTGAACTTTGGTCTGATAGTTGCTTTATCATTATGCTTATGTGTGAGTTGGATTTTTGTTATGAGTGCTGGGGCTTGTAGGCATGTCTACAAGTTCCATTTTTAAGAATAAAAGTCTATTAGTCAAAGGAATAATAGTTGGGTTTGGTATTGTTTCGTTTCTGTCCTTGCTGTTTTCTGGAGCAGTCTGCAATGTTTCTGATATGGTTCAAAAACGGTTCGAGCAACATTTATGAAATTTTTATGAGAGAAACTAGGCTTAAGCACCTTTCAAATGCCACTGGAATCACCTTTTTATCTGATCTGGTTCGAGAGATATAACTGTCACAAGTTAAAGTTTCTGCACAGTCTGGAATCTAGAACAGTTTCTGTTGCGCCTTAATTCTCATTAACTTAACGACATAATCTGGTCTTATGGTCTAAATAGAAGTTGTGGGGAACTTCATAAGCTTTCCAACCATATAAAGCACGCCTCTATTGGACTTCTGTAGTTTGAGATATGATTGATTTAATGAACTGTTAACATTGATATTCGCTCAGAAAACTTTCAGATCTCATTCTTTATCTTATAAGTGGTTGATAACATGGGAATCTCAAAGTTTACATTCTTATGGATGGCAGATGGCCAGAAGAGGAAGAGGCAGGGGTCGTGGAGGTGTTCCCCCAAATCCACCACCACCACCGCCACCAACTATTGAGCAACTTCTGGCAGTGCAGACGCAACTTATGCAACAATTGGTGCAGAACCAATATAATTATCCAGTTGCTGGAGCCCCACCACGTGATAAGCGTGGTGAGTTTTTGAAGGGTCATCCCCCGGTATTCACGCATGCCGCTAATCCATTGAAAGCGGATGATTGGCTCCGTGCCGTGGAAAAGCAACTCAACATTGCTCAATGTGATGACCGGCAGAAGGTGTTGTTTGCTTCTGAACAACTCCAGGGAGAAGCTTAGGACTGGTGGGAATCATATGAGTATGGTCGTCCCGCCAATGCTCCCGTGGTCACTTGGCAGGAGTTTAGAGAGAACTTCAGAGCTTATCATATACCAGAAGGAATAATAGAACTGAAGGCAGAGGAATTCCGGAATTTGACCCAGGGGTCATTGTCTGTAGCTGAGTATCGTGACAAGTTTGCCCAGTTGTCACGATATGCACCACATGAGGTGGCCAATGACAATGATAAGCAACGCCGCTTTTTGAAGGGATTGTATGATGGATTACAACTGCAGCTGATGTCCAATACTTATCCCAATTTTTAGACGCTTGTGAACCGCGCTATCGTGGTGGACAACAAGCGCAAGGAGATGGATGCCAAGAGGAAAAGGCTTCAGGGACAGACTTCTGGTAGTAACACTCGTCCTCGTACTGGTTTCCAGCAGGTTAATCAACAGAGGCCTCCTTCTGGTCAGTGGAATCGTGGTCAGGTCCCTTTCCGCAATCAGTTTCCGCAACGTCCCCCATTCCAGCCGCAGACAGTGCTTGGTTTTGTTATTGCTTTTTGTATTTTCTTCAGGAGGATATGTATGTGCACACAAATATAAACTAGACAGACAGTGCTTGGTTTTGTTATTGCTTGGTGTGAGCTTATCCACAGGGAAAAATGTTGGGCCCCGCCTAGCCTAGGGTTTGTATTGTATCCAAAGACATGGGTATAATGTCTCGATTTCACAAACAGCCCCAATGTATTCTCCCTCGGAGAAAAAAACAACAATGCATGTTTTGTAGTGCATCGTCGATCGATCCATTTGTGCCGCAGATAAAGCTACACGTATGTCTAGTAGGTTTTAGAGTGAATATGATGGATGGATTGATCATATCCTTCAGAAAAATTTCACTTTTCTTAAAATACAAGTCTTTCCCCATGAAATTACTTATTACTCGATGAGGTTTAATTTTTTTCACTAGCTACTAAAGTTTCTAAAAAAATGATTTATAAGGACAAGTCATGTTATCATCAACCATTCCAAAAATCGATTTTATGGACGGACCATGTTACCAACCGTCCATAAATATTGATTTCTAGGGCCAGTATGTAATGTCAACCACCCTCTAAATTTCGATTTTTGTGGAGTAGTTTGTGCTGTCATCCTACAAATACTTCATTTCTGGAGGCGCACGAGTAGATGTGGTTAAAACAACCACCCATAAAATTGATTTTGATCAATTCTAAAAATATGGAGTGTAACTAAAGGAAAATATATAAATGGTAGTAACTAATAATGGTGACATGACGACTACTATAATATTTTTATGTACTCATTGGCAATCCAAATGAACAAATAATTTAATTAGCGGTTTATTATTGTGTTAGGTTCTGTAGTTGTGTAGGGGAGAGAGAGGCCTTTTCTCGATTAAGTGGCATCTCACTTTGGCATGGTGATTGATTCCACACTTAAGGTATCCCATTGGTAGTCCATAGTTTCTGAGTAATGCACATGAGCTTTATTAGTGTAGTGATCATGGCCTTTTTTTTTTTTTTGCTGAAGTACGTGTTCACCTACAACGGTACAAGCGCTCCACCTGGGCCTGAAAGCTGCTGCTTTTTATGTGCTTTGGCTCACATGTTGCGACCTCTAATTGGGTGGCTGTGTGGTATTGTCTGAGCAACGGTAGATCTATTGTGGGGCGCTCATGTCACATTCGGTTCGGATTGGCGTTAAAATCATCGCTGACTTGACTTCCAACACCAAAATATCAATTTGATTTGACATCTCTCAACGTATGGAGTGACATATACTTCCGCTTATTACAAAATATCCTAAGCCAACCTTTTAACAATTTGACAATAAATATCTATAAAATTATATATAATTATACTAAATGAAAATAATTATATATATTAATAAATCTAATAATGTTAATCTTATTCTGCTAGTCTATATAAACTTATAAAAGTTTAAAAGTTTGACTTATATAAGACCTAGAGGGAGTATCATTGGCAGTTCCTCTTAATCTAATTTCCAACTTATCAATAATGGTTGTACTACGAGTATTATTTAAGAAAATCTGCAAGGGGCTAACTAGTGTAAGGATTTAAATTTTTTGTTGTAGTTTGTGCAACTTGATATGCAATTTTGGTACATTACTAAAGTAATTTAGGTTCAAATTCATGTGACATTCCAAAAATCCAAATAATAAACAGATCTAGATATATGGAGAACTAATTAAAGAATTATGGAAGTCTCTCACAGTATTTTTTGGATATAAAAAATTTCTCACCCAGAATACTCTCTCCTTATTTGTGTGTCGTGTGTGCGTGCACGCGCGTGTTAGGGAATGCGATCCATTTAGGAATATTTGTAATCAATTGGTAAGTTCCTTTTAACCGATATAAACTTTGTGAACCAAGTTGGCACGCTTTGCAACGTAAAAAATAGGGTCTAGCTAGAAGAATTACATGTAGGTAGAACTTAGCTACCTTTGTTTCAATATTCGATGTGGATGTGTGGATAGATGGTAGTACTATATCAATCAAAATTTGTGCCTGAGATGGAATCCGACCACAACAGTCATGTAGCAGGCACGTTTTCAGATGAGGATGTCTCATAAAGTCGATCATATACCCAGATGACCAAAGGGGTGCTGCCAAAATACCATTCCCATTTTTTTTCAAGAATTAAAATGGTTGGTCTTTATTAATGTGTTCGATGATGGGCTATATGGATTGGAAAAAAGTGGGTCCTATGTTGCCTATAGGTGAGAAGATTTCTCTGGAAATATATAGGAGTACACCTGTTGCTCTAGATCCCTGAGATGTTGGTATGTCCACACTCCACACTGTCACATAAATCTGCTGGTCCTGGATCCTATCCCTTTCCAATTGTATGGGCTTATTTCATTATTTGAATACTTCCTATGGATGGTCTCATGTGCCTACATTTGTCGGAGGCAAGTTAATCCTACATATACCCTCCATTTCAAATTGTATTTCACTTTGGTTTTGTCCAAACTTCTTTATTTTGACCAAATTTATAGAAAAAAATCCACCAATCAAATTAGTTTCCTTAAATTTTTCATGAAACATATTTTCATGATGTATTTATTTGAACTCATAAATGTTACTATATTTTTATAAAACTTGGTCGGAAATTTAGAAGAAGAAAAAAAGGTGTGGTGCCATAAAACAAGAAAGAGAGCGATAGAGAGAGATAGAGATAAAGATGTACTCCCTTTGTCCTTTTTAAGTGTAGTTTGACTAGATTTATAGAAAATACTAGTAACATTCGTATCTCTAAACAAGTGTATTATAAAAATATATGTAATGATTAATATAATGATACTTTCACGCATCATAAATGTTAGTAATCTCTCTTGTATATATCTGGTCAAAGTTTGGTATTTTTGACTTATCGATATATGAGAACAACAGTTAAAAAGGGACAGAGGGATTATGAGAAAAAGAAGAGAAAGATGCATTTGGAAGTGAGAATAACAGTTATTTTGGGACAAATTTAACTTGAAATCATATAACATCAACTATTTTAGGATGAGGTGATAAGTTTTACTTAAGACAAAACGAGCATGAACTATAATCAGAACGAAGGGAGTAATATACAATTTCAACAATAACATAACTATATTTGCCATGGAGTTATTTTATAGAATCACATTACAACAACACGCATACATGTACTGCTATGTTTTATTTTTTATTATAACAATCATGAGAAATTATATAAAAAAACAATTGTTTAAAGATTCAGGGATATATATATATATATATATATATATATATATATATATATATATATATATATATATATATATATATTTCCAAAGAAGTCTAGCTAAATTCACATATCTAAGGTCGTGTTTTTTTTGAGAGGATATCTAAGGTCATGTTTGGTAGAGCAAAAGAAACATTTCTTAGAGAAGTCATACAAATATAAAAGCAAAAGCACGGCCAAAATAAGCTGATCTGATCTAACTTTTGCGGTTTAGTACAAATGAGTAGTAAAGTCATACAAATATAAAAGCAAAAGCACGGTCAAAATAAACTGATCTGATCTAGCTTTTGTAGTTCGGTACAAATGAGTAGTGAAAAAATATACCATTTGTCTTTTAGTTTCAGGTTAATTTTGCTAGAATCAATTTATAAGTTGTAGCATACATACCCTAAAGGCCTTGTTGCATTATCTGCTTTTAAAGCAGGTTGGGGTGAAGTTTGAGAAACGCTACGAGCTAGCATAACCGCCTGACCGGTTTGCTGGCCGCGACACGCCATGTCGTCACGTTAAAGCGTGCTGCTGGGCTGCTGGCCACGGGTAGAAGAAGGCCGGGCCCAGCGTCAGCCTCTGCTCCGGTCAGGGAACCGCTGCTGTGCGAGTGCGACAAGGGCAAAAGGCGCTTGTTGCGTGCGCAGCAGGCTAGCCGCCGCGAGCTCTCTGTTAGGCTACCGAAGTACCGAACCGTGGCCACGCCGTTACGGCGCGGCGTCACCTCGGCCACAGCACTGTAACAGAATAACGGCATGGCGATGATGATGATGAGAGCACATCGTCGGTGGCCAGCCGAACAGCCACTCGTAGCCTCTTGCGTATACTCGTACGTACACACGCTTCCCCGTCCAACGCATTACTATACCCATGCATTACTAGCAGTCTAGCACGTACGTATACCGCCTTTAATAGGTCGTTTCATACTTGCCAATAATGCATGCAGCCGTATGGTATTATCGGTTATCAGGCTTCGTTCAATTTGTTAGGATACTACTGGATCCAGAGCATTTGTCCATTGTCACACGTCTTGTTAAGCTTAGTAGTAGACCAATGCCATTTCTCGACTCTTTTTTTTTTAAAAAAATGTCCCATTTCTCCACTTTGAAGTGTAATATTCGTTTCAGTTCAAAAGATAGGCGACCACGATAGCTGCCTCGGAGGCATGCTGCCTAGCAGGCTTCGAACCAAACACGCCCACAATGCCATCATGTTGGCTCCGTCTATAGATTCTTTTGTAGACTTTTTCATATATTGTAGTAATAGTAATAATATATATAATGCATAAATTTAGTTTTGCCACATCATCATGGGTTTTTATTAATGACAATACAAAAAAAACAAAAGTGTTGTTATTACCGTTCACTTCTTGCCTCCACTTGATCACCACCCTCTTATTTAGGATCTATTTGGTTCATAACCTGGCAACAAGTAGGCAAGTAGCGTGCACCCTTACCGCCAGAGCTCAAAATGGATAGCGTGGCCTGGCCAGGAACAAAACAGCCACTAATTTGTCCTGAAAATAAACCTAACTTCATCGTTCCTGCTCAGCCACGAGCCCACAACCTTTTCTGTGGCACCATGAACCATCTCCTAACCTTCCATTCCACCAAAGAGCTATCGTAAAATTGACACCCTCACATGTCTGACATTACAAGTTCGAGGTGCACTCTTTGATTGCATCAGTATGTCCACACAGAAGGCACTCTATTTGACATCCGAGATAATAAGTACCATTGATACATCACTCTCCACGGATTATTACTAGGGTGTCGACACACAGGTAAGCAGCCGCAATAACACAAGATGACGAGCCAGTTGATGCGGATTAAGAGCACCGGAGTCCTACTACATGAACCTAAGGCAAACGTCAAGGGAATCCTACAGTAATGTGTGTGTGTGTGTGTGTGTGTGTGTGTGTGCGCGCGCGCGTGTGCTAGTCACCATCCAACGGCATATTTCCACTTTTTCTCAGCGAGCTGAATCTGCATGCACATACATGAGCCGATGAGCGTCAGTCATCCTTCCCCAGTGACGTGTCGACGCCGCATTGGTCGATACCAGGGATCAAATGGTGGGCAAAACTGTCCATGCCCACAGTTTACATCCTACCCAGCACCAGCAGCCTCCAGTCCACCTGTGGGCTTCAGATTCTGTGCTGCTCGATCTGCTTGGATTTGTGCAGAGTGCAGTGCAGGAATCCTCCCCCGGTGGTCACTGTGCTGAGAGCAACTCAAAGTCAGGGCAGAGGAGGAACCTGAGGGATTCGTCGGCCGCCCTTGGCGAGCTTCCTGGTGAATTCTTGACGATGATGGCGAGCATCTGATGCTTCAGAAGATACCAGCATCAACAGCCCCATAATCTGGCAGCACAGGACACACTGATTCCGAGTTGCAGCTCTTGATCGGTCATTGATATTTTCTGGGGGTTAAATTACAAAAAAAAAATATACAGAATAAGCAGACTTCGGATATGCTGGGAAAGGGAATGGATGACGATCTCGCGTTGCAGTTGCAGTTGCAGCACATGTTGCAGAAGGGCTGCTTATTCAGCCAGTGAACGAGAAAGTGAGATCCATCATGCATCCATTATAAAACACCATATGCCATCATCCTGACCCTCTTTGGTAACTGAAGATTGGCCCAATGCAAAAGGAGATCACTGGCAGAAAGAACTGCTGATATGCAGCTCTTTCTTGTGACTGACGGATCACACGGTCAAGCCAACGAACCTGGTTGCAGGAACGAGAACAATGCATGAAAGCTACCACAAGCCTGTTCCATGATACATCAGCCCTAACCCTAGCAGCCCTTGTGCTCAACTGCTCTGCTTTGCTGGGATAAACAACTTTCCCCAGGCACCAAGAGAAGAGAGCAGAGCTTTATTTTTTCCATGCCAATGCCATTGTGACGTCCCTTTCTGTGTGCTCCTTTCAACTGCTGCTAGTGACACCAGCACTGCCAAGCAGGAATAAACAATGCTGAAACCAGAGCAAAATCTTTATTCGAGGTGTCGGCGTTTGGTCTTGTGAGGGTCCTAAGCCAACGAGTGAATCAATGCTGCGTGTCCCTAATCTGGATGGTGATGCAAGGAGAGTACACGGAGGTTTATCCTAGTTCGGGCAAAAAAAGGCCCTACGTCCAGCGGGGAGGGGGGAGTATTGTATTTCCTTGCACCTAAGTGCTTGCGTAGGGGTTACAAGCTGTGAGAGAGGGAATCGATCCCAGGTCTCAGAGAAAAAGTGAGAGTACAAAGGAGATTGCTTGAGATGTTGATCTTCTATGGTGGGAACGTGGCTGGTCTTTTTTCGTCCGTTGTCTGCCGCCCCCTTGTAGAGTCCCCTGCATGCCCTTTTATAGGGTAGGAGGCAGGGACACCGGGGGTGCCTTTGAGGTGAAGTTTTGTCAAACGCTGTGGAGGTTACTGTAGCGACGTGCCCCAAGGATGGCCGGCCATCTCTGGACACCATGGTGACGTAGAGAATGAGACGGTGAAAAGACTCCGAATCCTGTGTCACGCAAGCCTTGCATTCTTGTTTTGACCGTCGGTTGGTCGAGGCAGGGTCGAGGTCGGGTCGAGGTGGGTCGACGGTGAACGGATAAGGCTGAGTCCCCGGAATCGCGGGGTACGATACTCGTCGTATTCACCCTCGAGGGTGATCAGTGGCGGAATAGTGCCCAGTATGGTGCGTGCAGTAACAGGTTTTCACCGCCCATCCCGGGATGGGCAGTAAAAAGTGAGATTTGACACCGGTACTGCTCCCATGCCGGTTGTTGCTGTAGCCATGAGGGTAGGAAGTGGTTGGCAGTTCGCATTAAATGCTCTGACTTTTGTCCCAGAGTTGGTAAATGAGGTGGGTCGACCGGCTCGACCTTGGGTCGTGCGAGTTAGAGATTTCTCGGTAGTCGAGGCGTCTTGTCGAGCGAGCCTCGTACGAGTCAGAACGTGGTCGAGGCGTCCCATCGAGCGAGCCTCGTACGAGTCAGAACGTGGTTGAGGTGTTTCGTTCGCTGTCTCGGCTAGTCCCATTGGTTTTGTTTTTTATAATCGTTGACTGTGGGTACCCCTTGTTTTTGGTACCCGACAGTAGCCCCCGAGCTTTGGGTGAGTGTGGGTCACTCTCACAGAGGCTCAGCGAGTCATGAACTGGAGTCGTAGCATCGTAGCTTTTTCCGGTGGGTGCGCACGAGCGCACCCGCCGGGTGTAGCCCCCGAGGCCTCGGTGGAGTGTTTAGACTCCTCTGAGGTCTTTTGTACCTTTTATCAAGGAATGCTCTTATATCGTGGCGTGTTTTGTCCTTTTTCGTTCGAGGTTTGGCCCTCTGCGGTCGAGCCCCCGAGCCTCGTGCGCACGAGGTCGATCAGAGTCTTGGCCATCTTTTATCGTTCGACCCTCACACTCCTTTTTTTAAGAAGAGGAGGGGTGGGGAACGTCGTACTACCCTCGTCGGGCGAGTTCCGACGGTCTCCGGTGAGCTATTAACGGGGAATTCAAGTGGGAGCCCGTGCTCCATTCGGTAGGAGTCGGCTAGCGGCCATAGAGGCACTCTAAAAAATGCCAAAGAGTAGTCGTGTGGATCTTGGTTCCTTGCGATAGGATCCGAGGGCTCGATGCCTCCCTCCGAGAGGATTCCTCCGTCAACCTCTTTTTTAGCCTCGAATATGTCTGGGGGTGCCTCGAGAGCGTGGCTTGAGCCCTGGCCTTGTACGGGCGCGTCCCTAGTCGTCACTGACTCCGTTACTCGAGGGCAACTTTCGATCCCTCGAGGTTTATATCGGGCTCGGAGCCCGTTACCCATTCGTCTGGGAATATCCGTCCATGGATCCCCTTCCGGCCTGTTTGGCCGTCTTTTTTACTTTTTAGCCCTTTTTCGAAAGATTTTCTCAAATACGCCCCTAACGGAAAGATTTCAGAAAATGGACCCTGGGCTTGGCGCCATCCACGTTGGCGCCAAGGTAACACAGCTTGGCGCCGTTAACGTTGGCGCCAAGCCCCCATGCCACCTGGCCGACGACGCCGAGCTGGCGCTGACGTGGCAGCACCTTGGCGTCGTCACCATTGGCGCCAAACCTGGCGACACAAATCAAATCACCATGTATATCATTTTTTATCCTAAGTATTTCCAGGTTGTTCTAAGTGATCAAACAGAAAGTCACTGTAAAAACTCTAAAGTTAGTCATATTTCTCAATATCCAAGTCATTGTAAAATTTTAAATTTGTAAATATCCAAGTCATGTTAAAAAAGTCATTTTTCCATATGTCTTCCACATGGTAGTCGGTATTCTAACATATCCAAGTCGTAGCAAAAATCCAGATTTATTTGGCTAAGTCTTTAAATTTACTATAGGATGGGGATGGAAATATAAGTCTGGATTTTTACTGTGATTTGGACATTGACAAATTTAAAATTTTATCATGACTTGGATATTGAAAAAAGGCTTCATGTTAAGTCATGGAATTAGGGTCCAAGTCATGGTAAAATTTTAAATATCCAAATTCAAGATTTAGCCAAATTCCAAATTATTCATGTTTTGAATTTGGGTCCAAGTCATGGTAAAATTTTATAGTAAAATTAACATGAAGCCCTAATTCCATGACGGGACATGAAGTCTTTTTTATCCTGACTTAAAATTCCATCTTATAGTAAAATTATGGTCAAAGTCATGGTAAAATTTTAAATATCCTAGTCTAAAACATGAAGCCCCTTTTCAATATCCAAGTCATGGTAAAATGTTAAATTTGTCAATGTCCAAATCATAGCAAAAATCCAGACTTAGCCAAATTCTAGCATAGTCAAGTCATAGTAAAATTCAAGACTCAGCCAATTTCTAGGTTGGCCATCATATAGTAAATATCAAGACTTTGCCAAAATTTCATATGTCCATCTCATAGAAAAATTAGGATCCAAGTTATGTTAATTTAGAGCTTTGTATGTCTATCTCACGGTAAAATTAGGTAGTCAGGATTTTTGCTGTGGCCTGAATATGTTAGAATACGAACTACCATGTGATAGTGTAGACATACGGAATCTCAGTGCATGTGTGTGTTAGTTAGCTAGAGACAATGTAACGCAATGATCAATAATGTAACATAGTACTGTGCACTTAATTTCGGGCAGTTCAACTTAGCCACAGCTCGCAGCTAGGGTCCAGTAAGCTAGACGCCGAGGTCACAGGGGCCCTAATACAGTGGCTAGTTGGCCACTACTTTTATTTGTGTTGCTCTTTGGGGGGATAGAACTGTAATAATAATATTGGATATGTGTATGAATTATGCTGAGACCGAAATATATATTTTTTTTAAAAAAAATTATAGCTAGTTCATGATACAATCTTACTAATGCACAGTACTATTACTCATACGTTAACGTTACCTACGGACGATTGATCTACTCCAACATGATAGATATAGCGCTGTTGGTACACATCAGAGGTCACCAAGCGAACACTGATAATGGTAGACTGGTTAGGCTGTTTAGAGGAGTTAAAGTTTAACTCCCATCACATTAATGTTTACTCAAATATATGGAGTACTAAATGTAGACTAATTGCATGCATGTCGGTACAGATTAGGAATAATTTACGAGACGAATCTATTAAGCCTAATTAGTCTAAGATTAGAATTTTTTTTGTCAAATAAGACGAAAGTGCTACAGTGTTGATTAAACTTTAACACCCAGACTAAACGGGCCTTAGATAAAGCGTACTGTAGTGGTGGGGATAGATGGTCCCGCACGTGTCAGACGTTTGCAGTGCTCCCGTGTGGGTTTGCACGTGTGGCAGTGAGGGGCCTGGCCCACGACGTTCCTTTTAACCTTTTTTCACGAGAGAAGAGAAGGCAGAGCGGACAGCAGCGCCTTTGCCTTTTCCTCCCGCTGGACGGCTGGAGCGAGCAGTAGCAGAATATCCATCCATCACGTTGCCCACAGCCAGGCTTGGCGCCAGTGATGGTGCCAAGCTTGGCGCCAATGGTGACGGTATCAAGGTGCTACCACGTCAGCGCTAGCTCGGCGTCGTCGGTCAAGTGGCATGGGGGCTTGGCGTCAACGTTAATGGCGCCAAGCTGTGTTATCTTGACGCCAGCGTGGATGACGCCAAGCCCAGGGTCCATTTTCTGAAATCTTTCCGTCAGAGGCGTATTTGAAAAAATCTTTCGAAAAAAGGGCTAAAAAGTAAAAAAGACGGCCTGTTTGGGGCGCGTCTTTTTAGGAGGGGAAGCGAGATCGGTACGGTAGTGGGCGGCGTGGTGCGGCGGTTACGGAATAAACGGCAGACACGCGTCCTTACCTGCGGGTTTCGAGGGAGCGGTTAAGTAAGGTCATTAAATGCGGAAACTGTTCCTACCTTTTCGCCCGCTCGTTGGCCTTCCATCGGGGTATAAGTGTGAGGCCCGGGGTTCCGTATGCCCTCTACAGGCCATTTGCATCTCTGCCTTCCTTGATCTTTGCGCGCCCTTCAGCCGCCATTCACCGCCGTCATTGCTTCTTAATCCGCCGCCGCACGCCGTTTTCCGACAACCATGGCGGGCAAGAGCCAAATCCTTCTCGCGGATGCGTGGGCTCGTTCCTCGGTGATAGAGAGGAAGCTGGAGGAGTTGGTCCGCGACGGACTTCTGCGACCAAGGGCAAGCCGGACCCAGCCGGAATGGAGGGTGCCGCCGTCTGACCACCAGGAGCCGGCACCCCCGGAGGGATACGTGGTAAGCTTCATGGCTTTCCATGAGAGGGGACTCGGAGTGCCATCGAGCCGCTTCATGCGGGCGCTCCTCCATTACTACAACATGGAGCTGCATCATCTCGCCCCCAATTCCATCTCGCAGGTTGCCATTTTCACGGCGGTCTGCGAGGGGTACCTGGGGATGGAGCCACACTGGAATCTGTGGCTCCACCTCTTCAGGGCGGAGCATTTCGCCAAGAAGGCGGGCGAGCGAGGAGTGCGGCGCGCAGTGCATGCAGGGAGCTGCACTCTCCAAGTCCGGGTGGGTCGAGTGGAGCAGTACATCCCGGCGCAGCTCATCTCGTCGAACAGCGGCTGGCACGACGGATGGTTCTACCTGCGCAACGACGATGACCAGCTGCCGAGGTTCTCCGGCCAGGTGCTGATGTTGCGCGAGGAGAACTGGTCGTACGACGTCGTCGAGGAGGACAAGCCGAAACTGCAGTCGCTCCTCGACGCGTTGAGGAGGCTTCGTCAGCGTGGGTTGATGGCGGGAATGGTGGCCGCCGCGTTCCACCGCCGGAGGGTGCTGCCGCTGACGTAGCGCCGGCTCTGGCTCGACGAGATGATGCCGGAGGCTTCGCTGTAGGGGAGTCGGATGTCGCACGAGTCCCTCCCCCTTGACGAAGTCGCCCGGTGTGCACGGTGGATGGTGGGGAGTTTCAAGCAGGAGGACATCGACAGGGTCCCGATGCGCCCCACTCAAGGCTTTGAGCCTCTGGTAAGTGTCATTTTTTGACAGCCTTGAGTCCCTTTGTTTCCTGATTCCCTCTACTAAGTCGGTCGAGGCCTCTGTACAGGATTTGTCGGCGGTCAAGGAGTCACGGCCGCCGGTTCCGGAGGATCGGGCTGCTCGGGAGGCTAGACGCCTCTCGGTGGCCCAGAAGAAGGAGGAGAAGGACGCTGCCAAGAAGCGTCAAGTCCAAAAGACCCTCGAGCATGAGGCGTTGAAGAAGCACCGCCGCCAACAGAGCCTCGAGGGGCTCCCAATCGAGGAGTCTCCCTCCGAGATGGTCTCGGGGGAGGACGAAGACAGCGGTGATGACGACGCCAGGTCACGGTATGGTACCATGACTTTTCTAGCGCACCTCCCCGACGTGCGACCCCTATTGGAGCCCGTTGGGGGGTCGACTTCCCAGGCATCGAGGGAAGTCTCGGCGCCCGTCGAGGGGGAAAGAGAGCCAGCAGAGGGAAGGGCCCGAGCAGGTCCTTTAGAGAGGGGAGTTGCCTCGCCTGGAGTCTCGCAGGAGAGGTCAGTGACGCCACTCCCACGAGCCCAATCACCCCGGACTCAGCCGGCGGGCGGAGCAATAGCGTCGGCGTCGGAGGCCAGGGCGCTGTCGATGGGCGTAAGGACTCAAGGCCAAATAGCCTTGTCAGCATAGAGATCCTCCGATGCCCCGTCAGCCTGGGCTCCGAGGAGCACCCGGCCGACAGGAGGCTCAACGGAGGGGCCGTCACAGGTGCCGTCGGGTGGCTCGGGCTTGATGGGGTCTAGGCCCCTGCTTCCCTTATCCGGGTAAGTATCTCGCCTTGTCTTTCCGTCATCTGTGATCTCGTTCTTTATTCTGACGTGTTTATTTGCTGCTCAGCCATAAGCACAAGGCAGAGCTCGCGGCTCCGACTCCCATCAACGCTCTCAGGTCGGGCGCCGCCCTGATGATGCGAACGTCGGCCGATGACGCTGCCTGGGTCGCGAGGTGCCAGGCTACGATAGAGTGGATCAGGCTGAGGGAGGCGGCCGCCAAGGCAGGGGCAAGTGCCCAGGAGGTTGCCGGTCCTGGTGACGCCGCGCGGGAGGCAGAGCCAGCTGAGGCGGTCCCGGGTGATGCTAGGCTCGAGGTGCCTAGAGCTGGTGGGTTGGAGCTTGGGTCGATTGTGACGACCCAGGTGACCATCGAGGCCGCTGAGGCCGAAACATCTGTCCACGACACGGGGCGGGCGGATGTCAAAAAGTTAAGGGAGGTGGCGGAGGCCCTGCCAGAGGCGGGGCAAGAGGCAGCGCAGCCGGAGTCACAACCAGCACGGGAGGAGCCGCAGCCACAGCAGGACCGGCCAACGAAGCAGGCGGTCGAGGTGGAACGGGGGGTAGTCGTGCCACCGTCCATCGTACATGCGGTGGTGCCGATAGTCGAGACGCTAGCCCCGCCCCAAGGGTCGACCTCGGCCGTGATCGACCTTACCGTCGACGACCCTCCTTCTGACAAGGGGAAGCAGAAGGGGGACGTCGAGACGATCGACGCCCTAGATTGGCCCAGTACTTCTGCGGTGTTGGGGGATGACCTGGCTGAGGCGTCAACTAGGTGGTCCGACTACGCAGGGTTGGCGCTTGTACGGGCGGAGGAGGAGCTTCCGCGCTAGGGTCGGTCGACCCTGGAGTTCAGGGACGCGTCTAACCCCAGCGCTGAGCCCTTGTTCGCCCTCGACGACAAGGACGAGGTGCAACACTGGGAGTTCATCGAGGGACTCCGTAAGCACTCCTTGCAATCCCTACGCATGGTCACGGATACCCTGGTGTGGGGTATGTCGGAGGTTTTTGAGGTAAGCCGGGTTCGCTAGTCTTTCCTTGTGTTTTATCCTTCCCTTCTTCTTGGTTCTGATTTTTAGGTTTTGACTGTGGTCAGGAGCTCAATGAGCGTTCTCACCGCAAGTCACTCCTTATTCATCATGAGAGTGGCGTGTGGGTGGCGCTTGCTCGTCAATGGGCTCTAGTTGAGGAAGCCAACAAGCGGCTATCCCAGAAGAGTGCTGAGGTGGGCGAGCTCCGCGTCGCCCATGCAGCGGTTAGGGAGGAGGCGGCACAGGCCCGGGAAGCCGAGGCCAAGGCACGTGACGACGCGGCAAGGGCTTGGGAGGAGGCGGCTAAGGCTCGTGAGGACCTCGCGCCGCTGCTAGCGCGTGTGAAGGAGCTCGAGGAGGATGTCGCCTTGGTCGACGATCAGCGTGACGCCCTCAACATCCAGATCGGGATGGCGTCTGCTCACGTCAGAACCTTGGAGGATGAGGTTGTGACATTGAAGGGGACGGTCCAAGAGAGGGACGAGGCTTTCTCGGGCACTGGTCAAAAGATTGAGGCGCTGAGGGCGGTGGTCCATGACAAGGACGAGGCTCTTCAAGCATCGGAGAAGGCGTGCGGGGAGCTACGCAATGAGGTCATGGGTTGGCAGACCCATGCTAAGGGTAAACCTCTTGTTGTGTTCTGGCCTTGGCCTCGAGGTCCCAGGCTTATGCTAACTCAGTGCTTATGTTTCAGAGTTGGAGAAGCAGCAACATGCGGCCCAGGCGACGGCCACCTCGTTCTAGAACCTCTTTGAGGACGAGGCTAGGCGGACTCAGTTGCTCTAGGGTGCTATCACCTCGGTGTGTGACGGCCTGGGGGTCGAGCCCAATGCCGATACCGAGGAGGACACGCCGGGGAACTCCTTTGTCCGTCAGATGGCGGTGCTAGGCCGCCTCGTCCGCGAGAAGATACGAGGCGGGCTGCATCATGGTGTGAAGAGGGCCATGGTGATTGTTTGGTCTGGGTTTGAGTATGACATGAGCCTCATTGCTAATGGCTTCATCACGGACCCGGACCGGACTGACGAGGAGAATGAAGTCGCCTGCCTAAACCTGATCGAGGCTGCTGAGGAGCCCGGGGGTCGTCTTGCAAAACTTTTCGAGGTCGAAGTGGTCCCGCCTGTCGACGACGAGGGCCTATGAGCCAAAACTGGGCATGAGGGCCTGTGTAAATGCGTTAATATTCGTAACTTTTGTTGTGATGGCCTCGGGGGCCATGAAACATTTAGATGTAAGTTTGTACTAGATGTCTATTTTCGTTTGAGTCTTTCGTTCCCTTTCTTGCTTGAATCGTATTCTTGCAAGATTTTCTTAGCGCGCGGTTGCACCCCTTGGTGTGAGGAGTGAGTAGAGGTACCGTAGCCTCAGAGGCGTAAGTGATCTCATGGATTGACTACCCTCGAGCCTTAGGGCGTGTTTGTTGCCTCGTGGATCGTGTAAGAACTTGATTCAAAGCGAACGGGAATGTGAGCTTTTTTCAAAATCATGAACTATTACTAAGTTTACTTAGCGTGCGGTTGCACCCCTTGGCGTGGGGGGTGAGTGGAGGTACTATAGACCAAAGGCGTAGGTGATCTCGTGGCTCGACGACCCTCGAGCCTTAGGGTGCGCTTGCGGCCTCGTCGACTTATGTAACAGTTCTCTTATTTTTTTGAAAAAATGTGAGTTTTTTGGGGATACGTAGGGGGTTCCCCCCTTGCAGCCCCTGAGGGAGGGTCGACTCTGAGAAAACAGGGTCGATCCTTCCTGGTTTTTATGAAAGAATGCCTTGAACACCGATGTATTTTTACTCTGTCATGGGATTGCGAAACAATTTACAGAGCCTCGAGGCTTTAAGGAAAAAAGCGACGTAGTTATTCAATGTTCCATGCGTTGGTGAAGATTTCGCCTTTCTCGTTCGATAGTTTGTAGGTGTCGAGCTTTAGTACTTCCACGACGATGTATGGCACTTCCCATGGTGGAGTAAGCTTGTGTCATCCCTTGTTGTTCTGGCTTCGTCGTAGCACTAGGTCGCTGACGTTGAGGTCCCGTATACGGATGTGTTTGTCGTGGTAGCGTCGGAGACTTTGCTGATACCTTGCCAAGTGTAACAGAGCCACATCACGAGCTTCCTCGAGCTG
Source organism: Saccharum hybrid cultivar R570 (assembly GCA_038087645.1). Classification (NCBI taxonomy): domain Eukaryota; kingdom Viridiplantae; phylum Streptophyta; class Magnoliopsida; order Poales; family Poaceae; genus Saccharum; species Saccharum hybrid cultivar. The sequence continues at coordinate 8,070,341 of JAQSUU010000248.1, read as the reverse complement.
GTCGAGGGCGTCCTCTCTTGTGGCGTCATTGTTTTGCTCGTTGTAGGCTTTCAGCCTCGGGGATCCATATTCTACATCAGTTGGGAGCATAGCCTCGGACCCGTAGACTAAGAAGAATGGAGTGAACCCCGTGGCTCGACTCGGTGTCGTTCTTAGGCTCCACAGGACCGAGGGGAGCTCGGCAGCCTATTTTTTGCCGTGTTTGTTTAAATTGTCAAAAATTCTTGGCTTCAGGCCTTGTAGGACCATGCCGTTGGCACGTTCTACTTGGCCATTTATTTTTGGATGAGCTACGACCGACCAGAGCACACGGATGTGATGGTTGTCGCAGAAATCCAGAAACTTTTTGTCAGTAAATTGGGTGCCGTTGTCCGTGATGATGCAGTTAGGAACCCCAAAGCGGTGGACGATGTCTGTCACACCCATTTTTAAGGACAAAAATAGGATGCATAAAAGACTCATGTGCGCCCCAGGAAACAGTCGCACACATAAGTTGACAAATTACAAAGTATCATCACAGTGCTTATTACATAACGAATAAGTATTTAAGACATAGTCTTGAACAATAGGTAATAATAACTAATAGTAATTCTTCAGCGGAAACTCCACACAGGGACACGGTTGACTGGTTGACACCAAGACTAGTACTCATTCCGATAATCTTCCTCTATATCTTCATCTGTTATGGTGGAAATAGCAAGGGTGAGTCCATGTCGAACTCCACAAATATAACACAGGGTTCATGAGGCTCAAAAAGGCTAGACACTGTTTAACTGCATTTAGCTTTTAATCATATATTAGCAATTGAGTAGCATCAAGATAAACCACTTCCCATTAAAGAACCAATGATCAATTGTAATAATGATAACGAATAGCATTAACATGAGCATAATAATAATCAACAATAATTAAACATGATATAGCAATGGTGATCATCTATCTGTAAATGTTCCAAGGCCACTCGTATCCGTGAGCACGGCTAGTATACCAGTTTTTAACTCTGCGCAGAGGTGTACACTTTCACTGTAAGTCATGATTTCCAAATGAGTGGGGAGATCGAGCCCAAACACCCGAGAACCATATGTATGACAATTCAATGTATAGGTAACAAGGATAGTCCTGTGTTATACTTGCCTTGATCAAAGCTCTCCAAGTGATACTGCTGACTTGGCTCAAAGTAATTCTCCGAATCGTCCAAATACTGCTCACCTTCTATATTCGATCATCAATCAACACATACATGCATCCAATCAAACATACACGAAGCAAACAAAGAGATATAATTAGAACAGTACACCAACAGTAACAAAACAGTAATAAAAGCTTATAAAACTCTTCTCCACGTTTCTACGATCACACAGACGCAAAGATCACCAAATTCGGAGTTAAAACGTGAAAGTTATGAATTTTCTAAGATTTCCTATAGATAAATAATTATTTTAATATAAACTCGAAAATCAATTTATCAAAACTAACTGTACAACTACACTAACATGTAGAGCTCGCAAATACGAACCTAACGCAACTTGAACGGATCAAATCGGAGTTAAAACGAAGATTTTATGACCAAAACAGTTCTAGTGGCAAAACTGTAAATACCTGAAAACGTATTTTTGATTTAGCCGGAAGAAAATACGCTTTCAAAACCAAGAAACGGAGTTCGGATATTACGCTAAGGACCGCGGGTTAAACCTTAAAGAATTTCAGGGTCTCTTTAGTAAAAAGTCAAGACGAAGGGGTATCTCCTTTTCTAGGCCGTTGATCTAAAGATGGACGGCTGTCATTCACCCTCGACTTCACAGAGAAAAGGTCGGCCATCTTCTCTAAATCCGGCCGGCGGCCTCCATGGCCGGCCACTCGAGCTCGCCGGAATCAAACGGTTTTCCCGTTTCCGGCCACCGTTTTCCCCGCAAACAACTCCAACCGAACGAGAAGCTCAACGCGAATCCATCTATGCGGTACAAGCTAGCTACGATAGATTGAAAACGGAATGCGACGTGGGGAGGGCGGCGGCGCCATTGCCGACTCGTCGGTGATCTTCAAAAGCACGATTCGAAGCCTCTCCACCCAAAAGAAAAGCATGAGAAGGTAGAGGAGAAGAGTGCGGACTCACCAACGCGAAGAACTCGACCTCAAATCCACCCGAGAGCTCCTCCTACGAGCAACCGAAATCTCCAACTCCCCCCAATCCCTAGCGCTCGGTTTCACGTGGTTGGACTAGAGTTTTAGATGGAAAACGGAAATAAGAGAACCCCGGCTACCCTTTTATAGGTTCACTTCTCCTAGTTCGGTTAGTATAGCGGGGATTGAAGATCGGTTCGGTTGGAACCGGTGTTCGTCTTGGTTACGACCGGAGGTAGGGGATACGACTGTCACCTGGGGCCCGCCCGTCAGCGGTCGGAAAGGATGAGGCACACGGGCTCTAGCCTCCTGGGCTGGCCCACCGACGCGAGAGAAGGAGCGCGGCAGCGGCCCGTCTTCGCGGCCCAGCGCGGGGAAGGAAGAAGCAGGCCGGCCGGTTAACCGGGCCGCCAGTAGGTAAATTTCCTTTCCCTTTTTTTTTCTATTTGTTTTTCAAAACCTTTTTTCAAAAAGAATTTCTAATCCAAAACGAATAAAATAAATTCCACATCACAAAATAAAATAAATGCAACAGCATGAATGCATCATCAAATGCTATATCTAAAATTTTAAATTCTAATTCCCCATTAATTGTTATCTAAATTATTTAAAATTCATTACTCCTAAAATTTGGGTGTTACAAATTCTACCCCCCTTAAAAGAATCTCGTCCACGAGATTGAACTGCTTACTCAAACAACTGCGGATATGATTTCCTCAATTCATCCTCTCTTTCCCAAGTTGCCTCTGCCTCTGAATATCGATTCCACTGCACTTTGCACATTTTAATAACCCGACTTCGAGTAACTCTCTCAGCAGTTTCTAAAATCTTGATCGGAAACTCTTCATATGTAAGATCTTCCTTAACAGTCAACTCTTCTAAAGGTATCTGCTCCTCAGGCACACGTAAACACTTCTTAAGTTGTGAAACATGGAACAAATTATTTAAAATTCATTACTCCTAAAATTTGGGTGTTACAAATTCTACCCCCCTTAAAAGAATCTCGTCCACGAGATTGAACTGCTTACTCAAACAACTGCGGATATGATTTCCTCAATTCATCCTCTCTTTCCCAAGTTGCCTCTGCCTCTGAATATCGATTCCACTGCACTTTGCACATTTTAATAACCCGACTTCGAGTAACTCTCTCAGCAGTTTCTAAAATCTTGATCGGAAACTCTTCATATGTAAGATCTTCCTTAACAGTCAACTCTTCTAAAGGTATCTGCTCCTCAGGCACACGTAAACACTTCTTAAGTTGTGAAACATGGAACACATCATGTACTCCAGATAAATTCTCAGGCAACTCTAATTGATAAGCAACTTCCCCACGTCTAGTAATAACTTTAAATGGTCCAACATACCTTGGTGCTAGTTTACCTTTCATGTTAAACCTCTTCACACTTTTCATAGGTGACACCTTCAAATAGACATAATCACCTACCTCAAAAACTAGATCTCTTCTCCTATTATCAGCATAACTCTTCTGACGAGATTGTGCTACTCTCAAATTCTCACGAATCACCCGCACTTGATCTTCTGCATTTCTAAGAACATCTGTACCAAATACCTGAGATTCACCTGTCTGATCCCAAAACAATGGAGTTCTACACTTACGTCCATACAAAGCTTCAAACGGTGCCATCTTAAGACTCTGTTGATAACTATTATTGTAAGAAAATTCTGCATAAGGCAAACTCTTATCCCAACTAGTTCCATATTGCAATGCACAAGCTCTCAACATATCCTCTAATACCTGGTTGGTCCTTTCAGTCTGTCCATCTGTCTGTGGATGATATGCTATACTAAAATTCAATTTTGTTCCCAATGATTCATGCACAGCTTTCCAAAAATGCGACGTAAACTGCGATCCTCGATCAGATACAATCTTCTTTGGAACTCCATGTAAACATACTATCCTCTCCATATACAACTCTGCCAATTTTGGTCCACGGTAAGTAGTCTTAACTGGTATAAAATGAGCAACTTTGGTTAATCGATCTACTATCACCCAAATAGAGTCATAACCTTTCTGAGTACGAGGTAACCCCACTATAAAGTCCATACCAACTTCTTCCCACTTCCATTCAGGAATCTTCATTGGTTGCAACAATCCAGCAGGTCTCTGATGCTCTGCTTTCACCCTCTGACAAGTGTCACACAATGCCACATACTCAGCCACATCTCGCTTTAATCCAACCCACCAATATTTCTGTTTCAGATCCAAATACATCTTAGTACTACCAGGATGAATAGAATAAGCTGACTCATGAGCTTCGCGAAGAATTGCTTGTCTAACAGTTTGATCCTCAGGTACACACAGCCTCTTTCCAAACCACAAAATTCCATTATCATCCATCCGAAAGCCTGGTGACTTACCAATCACTATATCTTCCGCTATCTTCTTTAGTTTCTCATCCTTCAACTGACCCTTGTAAATTTCTTGCTCTAAGGTAGGCTCTATCACTAATTCCATTGTATTAGTAACAATTCCCAAATTCAAATATTCAAATTCAGCACATAACTCACTAGTCATAGTCAATGTCCGTATCTCATTGACATAGCTTTTCCTACTAAGAGCATCAGCTACTACATTAGCCTTACCAGGATGATAGTGTATCTCAATATCATAATCCTTAATCAACTCTAACCATCTACGTTGCCTCAAATTCAGATCTGACTGAGTGAAAATATACTTCAAACTCTTATGATCAGTGTATATATCACTCTTATGTCCAATCAAATAATGTCTCCAAATCTTTAAAGCATGAACTACAGCTGCTAACTCCAAATCATGTGTAGGATAATTCAACTCATGCTTTCTCAACTGCCTAGATGCATAAGCCACAACTCTGCCTTCTTGCATAAGAACACATCCCAAACCTTGACGAGAAGCATCACAATAAATAGAAAACTTCTTACTCAAATCTGGCAAAACCAAAACAGGCGCTGTAGTCAACCTCTTCTTCAATTCCTCAAAACTAGCTTGACATTTATCTGACCACACAAACTTGGCATTCTTCTCTAATAGAGATGTCATAGGTTTAGCAAGTTTAGAAAACCCTTCAATGAACCGTCTGTAATATCCAGCTAATCCCAAGAAACTACGAATCTCACTAGCATCAATAGGTGGCTTCCAATTTAATACATCCCTTACTTTACCTGGATCCACTGATATCCCTCCATTAGAAACAATATGACCAAAGAAAGAAACTTCCTTCAACCAAAACTCACATTTACTTCGCTTCGCATACAGTTTATGTTCTCTAAGTTTCTGCAATACCAACCTCAAATGTTCAGCATGCTCTTCCTCCGTCTTGGAAAATACTAGTATATCATCAATAAATACCACCACAAACTTATCCAAATATTCCATAAACACCTTATTCATCATGTACATAAAGTATGCAGGTGCATTGGTCAATCCAAATGACATAACAGTATACTCATACAATCCATACCTTGTAGTAAAAGCTGTCTTTAGAATATCAGAAACACGAATCTTCAACTGATGATAACCAGAACGTAAATCAATCTTAGAGAACACACATGCACCTCTCAACTGATCAAACAAGTCATCAATCCTGGGCAAAGGATACTTATTCTTGATAGTTACCTCATTTAGTGATCTATAATCAACACACATCCTCTGACCGCCATCTTTCTTATCAACAAAAATAACTGGTGCTCCCCGAGGTGATGAACTAGGTCGAATAAAACCTTTATCTTGTAATTCTTTAATTTGTTTCTTAAGTTCTTCTAATTCATCTACTCCCATCCTATATGGTCGTTTGGCTATAGGTGCAGTTCCAGGTAATAATTCAATAAGAAATTCAATGTCTCGGTCAGGTGGCATACCTGGCAATTCATCAGGGAAGACATCCGGAAATTCCTCAATCACTGAATTCTCCTTAATAGTATCTTCAAGCTGATTCACCACAGCGGTTGGTTGCTTCTGCACTGCTACATCCATATTGATTTTATCTCCATTAGGTGCAGTCACAACTACTACTTTCTACTGACACTGAATCTCTACCTGATTTTATTTCATCCAGTCCATACCCAATATCACATCAATACCAGATGTCCTCAACACTATAGGAGTTATCTTAAACTCTACCCCCCTTAAAACCATACTAATTGGAAGACAACGATTACTGGTTTGCATGGTACCTCTAGGTGAATTTACTAATAGGGGTTCTTTCATGGCTAGCATGGGTATACTATGCATTTTTACAAAAATATTGGATATGAATGTATGAGATGCTCCAGAGTAAAAAAGAACAGTTGCGGGAGTGGAATGTACATTGAACGTACCAATCATAACTTCTGGTGCATCATGAGCGGTATCAGAAGACACGTGATTCACCCTTCCAGTATCAGATTGCCTCTGGCTGCTCTTCTGGCTCTGAGGAGTCTGCTGGTTCTGCTTCTCAGGACAATGATAAGACATATGCCCCTCTTTACCACATACAAAGCATCTAGTAGGCGTGCTGGGAGCACTATTCTTCATGGGGGTAACATTGGAATTTCCAGTGCGAGGAGTCTGTTGCCCAGTCTGCTGATACTGTTGACGCTGTGGATATGATGAACGCTGTTGTGACTGATTACTTTGCCAATTCTGGGACCACCTCTGATTCGGATTGCGATTCCATTGACTAACCGGTCCCTGAAACTTCTGATGAAAACCATGCTGAGAATTAGTGCGCTGACGGTTGTTGCTTCCTGAGCCTTGTACCTTCATTTTCCTCTTCCTGTCCATCTCTCTGCGCTCATTATCAAGCACAATACCTTTATTTATCAGCTCTTGAAAACTAGCATAGTTGTTCCCCTTCAACTGCAAGCGAAGATCATAATAAATTCCCTTCAAGAAAAGACGTTGTCTGTCTGCATCTTCCCTCACTTCATTAGGAGCATAGCGAGCCAACTGGGTAAATCTATCATGATATTCACTAACGCTCATCTGTCCCATCCTAAGGTTTCTGAATTCTTCCTGCTTCAGCTCAATTATACCTTCAGGAATATGACGAGCTCGAAAATCTCTAACAAACTCATTCCAAGTGATAGGAGGAGCATTGTCAGGGCGTGCAGCTTGATACGACTCCCACCAAGTCTGAGCTGTCCCCTGTAACTGACCAAATGCATATAACACCTTCTCCATATCATTGCATTGGGCTATATTCAGCTGTTTCTCCACTGCCCTCACCCAATCATCTGCCTCTAAAGGATCAGCAGCATGAGAAAACACTGGAGGGCGTCCCTTTAAAAATTCCCCACGTTTATCCCTCACTTGCACAGGCGGTGGTCCTCCTGCAGGGGGATTGTTCTGCATGTGCTGCATAAACATCTGCATCATCTGGTTCTGAGTTTGCATGAGTTCCTCCATAGTAATGGGTAGGTTAGCACCTCCACGACCTCTGCCACGACCTCTGCCTGACATCTGTTTCCAAAAACATAGAAATTGAAATTTAGTATGATCCGAGGTGATGTATTCAATAGATAAGCAAAATCTGATTTTTCTGGGCGAACTCCAATTTCAGCAACTCAGTAAAATTGGCATATCTCGAGCTACAGACGTCCAATTCAGATGATCTTTACATGGTTGGAAAGCTTACAAAATTATCTACAACTTTTATTCACAACACTTTTTCTGACTCTGTCAATAAATTGGCCAAAAACTGAACTTAACCGAAACTGTTTCAGAATTCCAGACTGTGCGGTAACTCCAACTTGGAACAGGTATATCTCTTAACTTATAATAGATATTAAAGTGATTCTTGTGGGGTTGGAAAGATACAGAAGTCTAATTATTCCTAGTAAAATTTCTTAAATTTCTCATGAACGGATTTTAAGTTATTTCTAGAACATCCCAGACTGATCCAAAAATCAGTAAAGGACAGAACTAAGTTAACCTCATATTCAACTAATATATTTTGATCAAACTTAATATTCTTAACCATGAAACTTGTAGGCATGTCTACAAAACTCCAGCACACATTACAAAGATCCAAATCACACATTATCATAATAACAATCCATCAATCACACAATTGTTCACACCACAAACTGACTCTTAAAACAAACCAAACTTAAAATTAACTCGCAACTACTATTGTTCCTATTACATAGGGATTTTTCCTATTTCCTAATTAAGCTTCTCATAAATCTTGGGATGACCTAACTCCGCCCTTAATTGATCAATCTCCTTATAAGCTTGCTCCTTAAGTTCTTTTTCCTTCAGCAACTCATCCTTCAAATCCACCTCATGGAGAGCCAATTCACGAGCTAATCCCACCGTAGCTTATAAAGTTAAGGAGGAATCATCTGCAGGCGGCACGGTCCAAATACCCTTGTCATGTAAGAAACAAGGAAAATGCCGGAGTGCACCCTTTAACGTCTTGTCCGAGCGTAGACCATGGTAGTAAACAAATGCATTGAAAGCGACATCCTCCATGCTTGTCTCCACAGTTGCCCGGCTCACTCTGGTAATGAACTTTGACTCCACCTTAGGCTCCTTAGTGGTAGGATCCCTTTTCTTAACCCATAACTCCGTTTCCCAATAGGAATTCATCCATGGATGACTATACTCTGCACTACGATACTCCAACGTAGCTTCCCAGTCGTAGTAGTAGTTGTCCAATGTTCTTGTCAACATGTCATGGAAGAAAGCATCAGCTTTAGGAACCATGATATGAAACTTCGTAGTCCACCCCATAACTACATCCTCCATTGGTGTATCACCAACTCTTGATTCAGCATCAGATAGCTCTTGATCACCATCTTCATACGGCTCCTGAGGTTTGAAACGGGCAACGTACTGTGCAGCTGACAGACGGGGATGAGGAGTCATCTATAAGATTTAGACATAGATTAGATAGAATCAATGTATTTTTGCAATAGAATAAAGTAGAGAAAGCATAAAACTTTAGTAATTAACAAGGTGAAAAGAGGAAGCATGAATTAAGTGAAATATGGAGGCTATTAACGACCATTCTAACTAGGCTCGCGTCCTACAGTCAACACGGCTCTGATACCAATCTGTCACACCCATTTTTAAGGACAAAAATAGGATGCATAAAAGACTCATGTGCGCCCCAGGAAACAGTCGCACACATAAGTTGACAAATTACAAAGTATCATCACAGTGCTTATTACATAACGAATAAGTATTTAAGACATAGTCTTGAACAATAGGTAATAATAACTAATAGTAATTCTTCAGCGGAAACTCCACACAGGGACACGGTTGACTGGTTGACACCAAGACTAGTACTCATTCCGATAATCTTCCTCTATATCTTCATCTGTTATGGTGGAAATAGCAAGGGTGAGTCCATGTCGAACTCCACAAATATAACACAGGGTTCATGAGGCTCAAAAAGGCTAGACACTGTTTAACTGCATTTAGCTTTTAATCATATATTAGCAATTGAGTAGCATCAAGATAAACCACTTCCCATTAAAGAACCAATGATCAATTGTAATAATGATAACGAATAGCATTAACATGAGCATAATAATAATCAACAATAATTAAACATGATATAGCAATGGTGATCATCTATCTGTAAATGTTCCAAGGCCGCTCGTATCCGTGAGCACGGCTAGTATACCAGTTTTTAACTCTGCGCAGAGGTGTACACTTTCACTGTAAGTCATGATTTCCAAATGAGTGGGGAGATCGAGCCCAAACACCCGAGAACCATATAAAGCCACTCAAAAGTTCGTCTAACAAGTTAGGGCCATTAGATTCACTCGGCAGGCAGATGTAGAACCCCCCTTCCCTGTGGCACAACAACCGCAGCCTATACACACTAGGCCAGGGGCTCGCACTACACCCAAAGTGGCAAGCCATTCTTACGCCATTTAAGGTAACCACTAACAAGCTAGAAAAGGTCTCTTGAATAACTAAAGCCAGAGCCATATAGCCCTCACAGCTGTACTGTATATCCCGGATAATCATGTACAGATAAGTCCTTATGGAGAGAAACCAGAGCATCAAAATAATGCACATGCTCTAGCCCTCTTTTAACAGAAATAAAATCATCTTAATGGTTGATTGCTTGATCCATTAATCAAATTACAAGATCATTGTTCATAGTTTAAGCACTAGCAGTAGCTACCCATATGCATTCCCAAGGTTGACAAGGAATCAAGATAACAATCACTAAGTTATAATCTCTAAGGTTGTCAAGGTAAGCACATGCATATGTATGACAATTCAATGTATAGGTAACAAGGATAGTCCTGTGTTATACTTGCCTTGATCAAAGCTCTCCAAGTGATACTGCTGACTTGGCTCAAAGTAATACTCCGAATCGTCCAAATACTGCTCACCTTCTATATTCGATCATCAATCAACACATACATGCATCCAATCAAACATACACGAAGCAAACAAAGAGATATAATTAGAACAGTACACCAACAGTAACAAAACAGTAATAAAAGCTTATAAAACTCTTCTCCACGTTTCTACGATCACACAGACGCAAAGATCACCAAATTCGGAGTTAAAACGTGAAAGTTATGAATTTTCTAAGATTTCCTATAGATAAATAATTATTTTAATATAAACTCGAAAATCAATTTATCAAAACTAACTGTACAACTACACTAACATGTAGAGCTCGCAAATACGAACCTAACGCAACTTGAACGGATCAAATCGGAGTTAAAACGAAGATTTTATGACCAAAACAGTTCTAGTGGCAAAACTGTAAATACCTGAAAACGTATTTTTGATTTAGCCGGAAGAAAATACGCTTTCAAAACCAAGAAACGGAGTTTGGATATTACGCTAAGGACCGCGGGTTAAACCTTAAAGAATTTCAGGGTCTCTTTAGTAAAAAGTCAAGACGAAGGGGTATCTCCTTTTCTAGGCCGTTGATCTAAAGATGGACGGCTGTCATTCACCCTCGACTTCACAGAGAAAAGGTCGGCCATCTTCTCTAAATCCGGCCGGCGGCCTCCATGGCCGGCCACTCGAGCTCGCCGGAATCAAACGGTTTTCCCGTTTCCGGCCACCGTTTTCCCCGCAAACAACTCCAACCAAACGAGAAGCTCAACGCGAATCCATCTATGCGGTACAAGCTAGCTACGATAGATTGAAAACGGAATGCGACGTGGGGAGGGCGGCGGCGCCATTGCCGACTCGTCGGTGATCTTCAAAAGCACGATTCGAAGCCTCTCCACCCAAAAGAAAAGCATGAGAAGGTAGAGGAGAAGAGTGCGGACTCACCAACGCGAAGAACTCGACCTCAAATCCACCCGAGAGCTCCTCCTACGAGCAACCGAAATCTCCAACTCCCCCCAATCCCTAGCGCTCGGTTTCACGTGGTTGGACTAGAGTTTTAGATGGAAAACGGAAATAAGAGAACCCCGGCTACCCTTTTATAGGTTCACTTCTCCTAGTTCGGTTAGTATAGCGGGGATTGAAGATCGGTTCGGTTGGAACCGGTGTTCGTCTTGGTTACGACCGGAGGTAGGGGATACGACTGTCACCTGGGGCCCGCCCGTCAGCGGCCGGAAAGGATGAGGCGCGTGGGCTCTAGCCTCCTGGGCTGGCCCACCGACGCGAGAGAAGGAGCGCGGCAGCGGCCCGTCTTCGCGGCCCAGCGCGGGGAAGGAAGAAGCAGGCCGGCCGGTTAACCGGGCCGCCAGTAGGTAAATTTCCTTTCCCTTTTTTTTCTATTTGTTTTTCAAAACCTTTTTTCAAAAAGAATTTCTAATCCAAAACGAATAAAATAAATTCCACATCACAAAATAAAATAAATGCAACAGCATGAATGCATCATCAAATGCTATATCTAAAATTTTAAATTCTAATTCCCTATTAATTGTTATCTAAATTATTTAAAATTCATTACTCCTAAAATTTGGGTGTTACAATGTCGGTAAAAAATAGCACAGCTTGCTTAGACCTGATGCTGGTGATAGGACGGGCCTCGATCCACTTGGAAAATTTGTCAATGGCGACGAGCAAGTGGGTTAAACCACCATTTGTCCTTTTCAGGGGTCCGACCAAGTCGAGCCCTCAAATAGGGAACGGCCATGTGATGAGAATAGTTTGCAGGGCATGAGCCGGAAGGTGGGTTTGTCTTGCATAATACTGGCATCCTTTGCAGGAGCGTACTAGCTTGACGGCGTCGGAGACTACGGTCGGCCAATAGAAGCCTTGTCGGAATGCGTTTCCAACGAGGGTTCGAGGCGCTACGTGATGACCACAAGCCCCCGAGTGTAGATCATTGAGCGGGTTCCTCCCTTCCTCATTTGTGATACAGCGTTGGAGAATGTCCATAGGGCTGCGGCGATACAGCTCCTTGTTGTCACCAAATATCACAAAGGACTTGGCCCGGCGAGTGATCCGTTGAGCCTCGGTCTTATCCGAGGGGAGGTCCCCTCGAGTGAGATGGTCGAGGTATGGAACACGCCAGTCAGGCTCGAGGTTGGCTGGTGGGGTCGAGCCTTCCGCCTGCATGGCTTTAGCCCTGGTCGAGGGAGCTTCCACCTCAGGTGGGGGATCGAGTGATGGTCCGTCGGCCCCTCCGTCTGCCCTGATGTTGATGGACGGTTGATGGAGATCTCTCGCGAAAACATCAGGTGGAACTGTGGTTTGACTAGAAGTGATTTTCGTGAGTTCATCAGCGGCCTCATTATACCTGTGTGCAATGTGGTTGAGCTCGAGGCCGTGAAACTTGTCCTCAAGGCGCCATACCTCCTCACAGTAGGCCTCTATCTTGGGATCACGGCAGCTCGAGCTCTTCATGACCTGGTCGATCATGAGCTGAGAGTCACCTCGAACGTAGAGTGTAGGACCCCTAGTTCGACGGCGATTCGTAGGCCCGTGACGAGCGCCTCGTACTCAGCGACGTTGTTGGAGGCAGGAAAATGAAGCCGGATGACGTAGCACATGTGGACTCCGAGGGGTGAGATGAAGAGCAAGCCCGCGCCTGCTCCCATTTTCATTAGCGACCCATTGAAGTACATGGTCCAAAGCTCGGCCTGTAGCTGAACTGGAGGAAGTTGAGTGTCGGTCCACTCCGCCAGGAAATCTGCTAGCACCTAGGATTTGATGGCTTTGCGTGGCGCGTAAGAGAGGGTCTCACCCATGAGCTCGACCGTCCATTTTGCTATCCTACCTGAGGCCTCTCGGTTTCAAGCTATCTCTCCCAAAGGAAAGAAGATACCACGGTCATTGGGTGGCCCTCAAAGTAGTGACGAAGTTTGCGCCGCGTTAAGACGATGGCGTACAACAACTTCTAGATCTGCGGGTAGCGAACCTTGGTTTCCGAGAGCACCTCGCTGATGAAGTAGACCGGTCTCTAGACGAGCAGGGTATGTCCTTCTTCTTCCCTCTCGACAACCAGGACCGCACTGACCACTTGTGTCGTTGCGGTGACGTAAAGTAGGAGGGGTTCCCCTGTGGTTGGAGGGACGAGGATCGGTGAGTTGGACAGCGTAGCCTTGAGCTTTGCAAGGGCTTTCTCGGCTTCGAGGGTCCATGAGAAGTGTTCCGATTTATTTAGGAGATGATACAGTGGGAACGCTTTTTCGCCGAGGCGCGAAATAAAGCGATTGAGGGCCGCAAGGCAGCCCGTGACCCTCTGCATGCCCTTTAGATCACGGATAGGGCCCATTTTGGTTATTGCGGTGATTTTCTCCGGGTTGGCCTCGATGCCACATTCAGAAATGATGAACCCCAGGAGCATGCCTCGAGGAACGCCGAAGACGCATTTCTTGGGGTTGAGTTTAATGTTTTTGGCCCTAAGGCAATTGAATGCAACGTCAAGGTCGTTTATCAAATTACCGATCTTCTTGGTTTTGACAACGATATCGTCGACATAAGCCTCGACGGTTGGTCCAATGTGTTCCCCAAAAATGTGTTGCATGCATCGCTGGTACGTAACCCCTGTGTTCCAGAGACCAAAGGGCATTGTAACGTAGCAATACATGTCGAATGGGGTGATGAACGAAGTTATGAGCTGGTCGGACTCCTTCATTTTGATTTGGTGGTAGCCAGAATATGCAACAAGGTCGTTGGCTGGGGCCTCTTGTTTGCCCTGCTGGTTCTTCTTCTTCCTGTTGTTCTTCTTCGAGCCCCAGCTGGAGCTCGCAGGATCCTCTTCCTCGCGCTTCCCTTTTTCCTGGTCGCTACCAAAGATGGCACCAACTGCCTCCTCGCCGGCGGCGAAGTTGGTGATAATATCCATCAAACCGTTGGTAGTGATGGGAGTGCTGCGGCCCAATTCTCGAACCAGCTCTTTGCAGGTGGTACCAGAGAGGAAGGCCATGATGACATCGGAGTCGGTGATGTTAGGGAGCTCGGTGTGTTGCTTAGAGAAACGTCGAATGTAATCCTGGAGGGATTCGCCTGGCTTCTATTTGCAGCTTCGGAGATCCCATGAGTTGTCGGGGCTCATATAGGTTCCTTTGAAGTTGCCCTTGAACACTCTCACAAGGTCGTTCCAGTCATGGATTTGCCGAGGTGAGAGGTCCTCAAGCCAGGCTCGAGCGGTGTCCGATAGGAACAGGGGAAGTTGTCGGATGATGACTCGATCATCGGTGGCCCCACCCAACTAACAGGCCAAGCGGAAATCAGCGAGCCAAAGTTCTGGTTTGGTTTCGCCGTTATACTTGGTAAAAGTCATGGGGGCAGAACTGAGCCGGGAGTAATGTTTCGCAAATGGCCTTGCTAAAGACCCGAGGGCCTGGTGGCTCGGGTGAAGGGCTTTGATCCTCTGAGCTGTCGTAGCGCCCGCCTCTGTGCTCGTTGTAGCCTCGAGCTGCACCGTCACCATGTTTGCGCCTCCGGCGCTTGATGATGTTGTCACAGGCATCTCGAGGTTCACGGTTGTCGATGATGCGTTCACGGACAGAGGCCGCCTTGTTCCGTTGGGCATGCTCGGGATGAACCGAGACCTCTCTCTCCTATCGAGAGGGCTCCACAGGCTGCTCTGAAGCAAGCCCACGTCGCCTCGAGGCGGAACTCTCGGCCTGCTGCATGGCAGCGGTCTTGAGGAGTCCTCAGATTTCATCACGGGCTCGATGGGCCTCGGGATTCGATGGCTCAGGCATGTTACAAAGGAGCATGGCGGCCGTGACCACGTTCTGGCTGGCTCGACCGAAAACCGGAGGCTCGACTGCCCGATCCTCGACGATGCGATGATTAACGTCGCGAGCTCTCTCTCGAGCTCCTCCGCCGTGTGCTCGGGTCGCACGTTCATGCTCGAGGGTTTGCTGAAGTAGGCACATATTTTCTTGTTCCTCGTCGAGCCTATCCTGCAACTCGCGGATTTGCTCAAGTTGCATTCCTTGATCCGCAAGGAATTGAGCCTCAACCCACTTAGCAGGGAGCTCGACCTAAGGTGGCGTGTTCCTTCCTCCAACGGCTGTCTCATCCTGCGAATCCGACGCGTTAGCTCCATCGATATTGAAGCACTCGTGAGTCAGGTTATAGGTGTCATCGGCAGAGTCAGAGTCAGGAGCGCCGAAATAGTAGTACAACAGGTGCATGTGGGGTCGTGCGTCTCTGAGGTCGTGATGCCAAAAGGTGGTCGCACGGAGCTCCGTATCTGGGGTCTCCGTGGAGTCCAGGTACTCGGAAGCTGGCATGGACGCAATGAGGTCGAGGGTGGAGCGTAGATGGTGTTCGGGGAGTTCCTTGTAAGCACTCATGCAGGTGTTTACAGAAGAAGCGTACACCCGGACAACCGAGTCTAGTCCAAACGGGAATGCCGGTGAGGGCGTGGTTCCTGGTACCAGAGCAATCGAACTGGCTGGTGGCGGTGCCGCACCGGGTGGTAGAGCGGTGGGACTTCCTGTCGGCATCTTACCCTCAGCCAAGCTCATCCTACATAGATCCTCGGTGAGGAAATCCGTGTTAGCGTCTGGCTGAGAGGCACCGGACCGGGGAATACCATCACCCTCCGCGAGATGGTGACAGCGGTTGCGCTGGGCTCGCCGTCGCCGGGCGGCGCGTGCCTAACGAGAGTGACGATACCGGCGCAGTGCTCCCCCAGGCTGGGAGAGCTCGTGGTCACTGTCAGTCAGGTGCCTAGGTGGGAGAAGGATCATGTCGTAACCGTGGCCAAGGGACATGAACTCCAAGCTCCCAAACCAGATCACCGTGGCCAACAGGAGTGGACGCTCAGGGTCAGCCATCCAGAAAAATGGCAGGAAAACGATGCTGGCACACAGCGTCGCCTACCTGGTGCGCCAACTGTCGGCGTTTGGTCCTGCGAGGGTCCTAAGCCAACGAGTGAATCAATGATGCGTGTCCCTAATCTGGATGGTGAAGTAGGAGAAGGCAGGGACACCGGGGGTGCCTTTGAGGTGAAGTTTTGTCGAACGCTGTGGAGGTTACTGTAGCGACGTGCCCCGAGGATGGCCGGCCATCCCTGGACACCATGGTGACGTAGAGGATGAGACGGTGAAAAGACTCCGGGTCCGGTGTCACGCAAGCCTTGCATTCTTGTTTTGACCATCGGTTGGTTGAGGCCGGATCGAGGTCGGGTCGAGGTGGGTCGACGGTGAACGGATAAGGCCGAGTCCCTAGAATCGTGGGGTACGGTACTCGTCGTATTCACCCTCGAGGGTGATCAGTGGCGGAATAGTGCCCATTATGATGCGTGCAGTGACAGGTTTTCACCGCCCATCCCGGGATGGACAGTAAAAAGCGAGATTTGACACCGGTACTGCTCCCATGCTAGTTGTTGCTGTAGCCATGAGTGTAGGAAGTGGTTGGTAGTTCGCATTAAATGCTCTGACTTTTGTCCCAAAGTTGGTGAATGAGGTGGGTCGACCGGCTCGACCTTGGGTCGTGCGAGTCGGAGATTTCTCGGTAGTCGAGGCGTCTTGTCGAGCAAGCCTCGTACGAGTCGGAACGTGGTCAAGACGTTTGTCGAGCAAGCCTCGTACGAGTCGGAACGTGGTCGAGACGTTTCGTTCGCCGTCTCGGCTAGTCCCGTTGGTTTTGTTTTTCTTAATCATTGACTGTGGGTACCCCTTGTTTTTGTACCCGACACGAGGTGTGTTCACTTTACATGCAAACCCAAAATATTTCCTCTTTCACCCATCACATCGAATCTTTGGACGCATGCATGGAGCATTAAATGTAGGTAAAAAAGATAACTAATTGCATAGTTTGTCTGTAAATATCGAGACGAATCTTTTGAGCCTAGTTAGTCCATGGTTGGATAAATTTTACCAAATAACAACGAAAGTTGCCACAGTAACTTTTCACCTGCTTTTCATCAACTGAACACACCCTCGATCTGCAGCTATAGCCTGTAGGATCATCTGCCGGAAAATAAAAAGGATACCGCGATTATGGAACAACGCTTCAGGCTTGCCCATGAAGAGAACAAGATTTGATGCAAATCTACTGTCACCAATAGGAAAGAGAATAAATAACACCGGGCTCAGTGCATGTCCCATTCAGAAAAGAATAGTGTTTATTTGGACGATGGCTGCTTTAATCCATCATAATGATCTAGGAGAAATCCTCTAGCATTTATTATTCTTGTGACGCTTTATGAGGAGAATTCAGGAGGCAGAGATCAGGGAGGATTTGAAGAGGATGAAGGGAGGTAAAGCGATGGGCTCTGATGGTATCTCATTGAGGTGTGGAGATGCCTAGGCGCCAGAGCGATAGTATGGTTAACTAAGCTTTTTAACCTTATTTTTCGGTCTAACAAGATGTCTGAAGAATGGAGGAGAAGTATATTAGTACATATCTTCAAGAACAAGGGAGATGTTCAAAGTTGTACTAACTACAGTGGGATTAAGTTGATGAGCCCTACGATGAAGCTCTGGGAGAGGGTTATCGAGCATCGCCTAAAGAGAGTGACACATGTGACCCAAAATCAGTTTGAGTTCATGCTTGGTAGGTCGACCATGGAGACGATTTTCTTATTACGACAATTGATGGAGAGATATATGGAACAGAAGAAGGACTTGCACATGGTCTTTATTGACCTCGAGAAGGCATATGACAAAGTACCGAGAAATGTCATGTGGTGGGCCTTGGAAAAACACAAAGTCCCAACTAAGTATGTTACCCTCATCAAGGATATGTACAGGGATGTGGTGACGTTTGTCCGAACATGTGATGGCGACACCAGTGACTTTCCAATTAAAATAAGACTGTATCAGGGTCAGCTTTGAGCCCTTATTTATGATGAATGAGGCTACAAGGGATATACAAGGTGATATCCCTTGGTGTATGCTTTTTGCTGATGATGTGATGCTAGTTGACGACAGTAGGGCAGGGGTTAATAGGAAGTTAGAACTATGGAGGCACATGTTAGAGTCGAAAGGGTTCAGACTTAGTAGGACTAAGACCGAGTACATGAGGCGCGATTTCAGCGTGACTAGGCATGAGAAGGGAGACGTTAGCCTCGATGGGCAAGTGGTGGCCAAGAAGGATACTTTTCGGTATTTAGGGTCGATGCTACCAAAGGATGGAGACATTGATGAAGATGTTAGGCGTAGAATTTCAGCCGGCTGGTTGAAATGGCGTCAAACTTCTGGCGTCCTGTGTGACAAAAGGGTGTCTCAGAAGCTGAAAGGTAAGTTCTATAGGACGGCGATTCGCCCGGCGATGTTATACGGTGTTGAGTGCTGACCTACAAAAAGACGACATGTCCAGCATTTGAGTGTAGCAGATATGCGTATGTTGCGTTGGTGTTGTGGGCACACAAGGAGGGATAGAGTCCGGAACGACGATATTCGGGATAGGGTTGGGGTGGCACCAATTGAGGAGAAATTGATTCAACATCGGTTGAGATGGTTTGGACATGTCCAACGGAGGCCTCCTGAGGCGCCGGTGCGTAGTGAGGTTCTAAAGCGGGCCGATAATGTAAAGAGCGGTAGAGGTCGACTTAAACTAACTTGGGATGAGTCCGTTAAGAGAGACCTTAAGGAGTGGAATATCTCCAAGGATTTAGCTATGGACAGGAGCGCTTGGAGACTGTCAATCAACGTGCCTGAACCGTGACCTCTTTCTGTCTTGTGCCCTTTATGTCCCTTTATGTGTCTCCCTATTTCTCGTCTATTTTAGGTTTCATTTCTAGCCTACCCCAACTTGCTTGAGACAAAAGACTATGTTGTTGTTGTTGTGGAGCCTCAATATAAGCCTTTCCAGTTCTCCTTGCTATTTTTTTTTCCAATTGCTTCATTCACTGACCAACTTAGAATTTTACGGCCAGAATATCTTATATGAGATGTTTGAATCTCTTAAACTTTTAATTATAGAGAAATCTCTAGAGATGATGCAGTCATAATAGCTGCAAATGTACTTCTGTGGTCAGCACATTAGTGAATGCCAACTGGTATCTTTTTTTGTGTGCATATATAGCATTATGCGGAGAATGTGGCAGTACATTTTTTTAGAATGAAAACTTAAAGAATTTCTAATGGTGGTGAATCTATCATGAAATTGTGTCCAGAAACATTGTAGCTGGCTTTAAAGCCATTGTTCACAGCTTAGCTAGCAGAGCATGAACAATTTATCACTGGATTTGCCTTACAGTTAGAAGAAGATACCATATAGTAGAAATACAACAATTGAACGCCAGTGTAGCACTTAGAAGTTAGAAGATACTATGAGAAGGATAATAACCACCAATGTTTCTATATGATAGAAAATATCAAACTTCTAAATCTTTGAGCATAGATTATTAGAATAATTCGTATCGAAAAGATGGCAGGTTTGATCCGTAAATGTTGCAGCAATACATATACATTTATAGCTGTATCACACCTTTGCTTCTCCATCACATCATCATAAAACCGATGTTGCTCATCAATTATGATACAGATGGAAGACTAACTGCTAAAGGATAAGAACCTCCATAACAATTATATACAGGAATATGTCTCGTAAACAAATGAGGATCCTAAAGTTTAGAGTCAGCTCTTGATCTTACTGGTGGGGTTAGGTCAGATTCAGGATGCTCTCCAAAATAGAGCTCTGTCTCTGTCTCCCAGTAGGAAAGGTAAAATGGTCGACAAGACAGGATACACTATATTTATTATGCATTGATTTACAAGAAACGGACTGATAAGTGATTTCACAAAACTTTCCTAATCTACAGATTACCTTTCTACTTTACAACAATTGGTTAGTCATTGAGACATTAAATACCGCTGCAGGGATTCTTTTATATTCTGAAAGTTCACAGGCTTAGATATGTAGGAATCCATGCCTGCAGCAAGGCATTCCTCGGCACTCTCTGCGAATGAATTTGCTGCCATCTGCAATGCATAAGGAGATTTTACATGGTTATACAATGTCAAAAAATAACCTAGGGTTGGAAGAATACAATTTCATCTGACACGACGATTCTATTTACATTTGATCAAGAAAATACCAAAGAGCAAAATACATCAGGGATTTTCTAGCATGGGACAAACGAGGGGATTTTTTTTTAACCCCAGCCCGAAATTCACTCCCACAGTGTGAACCCGAGGAGTGCTACTAGAGCCACCTAATCAACTCAGCTAGAGGTCCATTCGCCATCACACTAATTAACAAAAACTTTTCTGCATGGCATGCAACCATGACACCCTATATGGAGTATACTGGAGTACAAGATAACAACGACCAGAGTGTCAAATATGTAATTACTTATTTACTTCTTGATAAGGGTGATCTGAACCTCAAGTGACACAATTAGAGTTGAGGGACCTAGATGAGCACTTTAAGAGTATAGGTACCTAAATGACACCACAGAACAAGTTTAAGGACCACCAATGCATTTTACTCGACTGAAAAATATATGAAGTAGCATGCAAGTAAAGCTGACAAAGAGATCTTAGTTGATATGAGTTTAGAATTTAGTGTAACTGTAAAATTACCGCAATTATAGGAACCCTCTGCCCTTGCTTTTTTGCATGTGCACAATCTGATGAAATAGCTGAGTCAGTTATCATCCGATTGTCTTCAGGCTTTACAGAAACGTCCCAACAGCCAGTATTCTCAAAAGAACGGATATGTTTAGTGGCTTGTAGGCCATCCATTTCTGGCATGTGAACATCCTGTAAAGTAGAAACCAATAGCATTTTAATTAGAGGAGTGGAAGCAAAATGTTTGTAATATATTGTAAACATTTTCACTTGGTTTGTGAATCTATCCTGGAATACGAATATTGATATCACACCGCGAGGTGCTGTAATGATTTAACATTGTTTTTGTCAAGGTAATCAAGGACTACCAAGCCAACACTTGTATTGGTTCACTGGTATGATGGGAAAGTAACCATTGAGAACAGCAAGGATAATCCATGAACCTTAGAAGAAATCTGAACAAGTGCCTTAAACAATTATACAGGGTGTGCCAAGCCAATCAATCATTAATATAACCCTTGCCTATAGTTAAACTCATCAATGTGTATCATTAATAATTTAAAAAACTATTCCCTCCGTTCCAATTATAAGACGTTTTGGCTTTTAGATACATTACTTTTACTATGTATCTAGATATAGTGTATATCTAAGTGCATAACAAAAGCTATATATCTAGAAAAGTCAAAACGCCTTATAATTTGGAATAGGAGTACAAAGTTTTTCTTTGTTTTCTTATTTAAAAAGAATTAGTACTTGACACACTCAGCATGAAATCAGCCGTTTAGCATCCTCAGGGTATTACTTCTGCATCTTATAAGATGTTGAGTGAGGCAATTTGGAGCTAAGTGGCACTACAGAAGGATGAGTTGATGAAGTAAACATAAATAATCAGAAGTTATAATAACTAATAAGCATGTAACACTTATACTTTCATGATTGAATACAGTTCTAGCCATACCATCAGAATAAGATCATATTGATGCTGCTGTACTGCACGGATTGCTTGCATCCCATTATTTACGATATCTATTGCATGGCCCAGCTGCTCCAGCATTGATTTTGCCACTATTATGTTGACCTTGTTATCTTCAACTAGGAGGATCTTTGCTTTGTTGCTGGTTGGAGAACACTTCGATTTCTTGTGGAGTGACTGTTCTTCAAAAACTTTGCATGGAGCAGCACCTGAAACGGATACCAAGTCTCCTCGGGAACTGGAAACCCGTTCAGCTTGACTATTCAGTTCAAGGACCATTGCATTATCATGTTCTTCTTCAGCTGTGCTCCTAACACTAGCACCATTCGGTTGGCGAGCAGTAGAGGTATTTGTAAAATTATGTTCTGTTGATAAGAAACCATTTGAGGACAATTTGCGGTCATCTGATATGTCAGGCGGATCATAGCACATAAGCTTGGCACCAAATAACTTTGTGTTGTTCATTATTGAAACTCCAGGAGACAGAAGAGAAGCTCGCATTTGTGGCTTGAAAAAGAAAGAACCTTCTATATCACTGTTTGCAGAATCATTCCGAGAACTGTGCACTTCATCAGGATCATCACTATGCTCCTCCTTTACAGGGATTTTACAAGGCAGCACAAATGTAAATGTTGATCCTTCATTCTCTTTGCTGACCACAGTCAGAGTACCACCCATCAACTCCACCTAAATCATTATAAAAACACACACACCTTTATCAGTTACCATGGGGCTGCTTTAAGTTACAAGTTACAACCGACAACTAAAGTTACAGGTGTTACTGTCGTATTTCTAGTTATCTGTGTTCCATGTATTCATAAGTACTATCATTTATCTGAGTTCCATGTATGCATAACTATTCTCACGCAGAAAAATGTATTGCTCACATTAAAAAAATAAAACGACCACCATTATACAATATTGTGTCCTTTAACTGCATCAATGCATGGGAACTGAAGTTCATACCAACTGCTTGCAGATTGCAAGGCCAAGCCCTGTCCCACCATACTTCCTCGCATGATCGGTGCTAGCTTGCATATACCTCTTGAACAGCAATGGTAAAGACTTCTCTGCAGGTGGCCAGATGTTGAAATAATCAGAAACATAGCCAAACATGTAGCAAGCATTATATAAAGTTTCTCCATCAAGTGATATATGGAGAAGATGATTATGCAAAAGATAATAGAAAAATGTCAGGGAAAACCTGGTATTCCTATTCCAGTGTCATATACATCACAGCGAAGCCAAACGACTTCCTCTCCCTCAATATCCTCCTTGAAATTTTCACATGTTGGAACACCATTCTGAAAAGCATCTTCATGTTTCGAGCAATGCAAATTATCTTTATCACAGTTTCTTGGAGAGACAGCAGCAGTTTCTGCAGCAGTAATTGCTGTCCCAGAATACGCTCGCTTATGAATTTTCCCGCCCTCTATTTTGCATCCTGGTTTCTTGTCATGCACGACCTGAAGATTTATTCCAACTTTCCCTTCATGTGTAAACTTGACTGCATTGCTGCAATGATTTAAAATACCGAGTAATGTCAGACTACAGTACACATAATTTCCATTATATACAGGTAAATGAGTTTCATCAACCCTTTTAAGTTGAGTACCCGACTGTACGCCTTCACAATGTATGAAGCCCATACCTGATCAAGTTGGTCAGAATTTGCCGAATCCTTAGCACATCACCAATAACCTACACCAATACATTAGAAAACAAATGATGAGTGAATGTATCATTTTGCATCCAGCTGGATACCTATATTCCCAAAGGTATCTCCTCCTAAAAAAATACTAGAATTTGTAAACAGGTACATCATTTTCCAACTAAAGGCAATATGTAGATATGTGAAATTAGAAAACCTCAAGAGTATAGACAAGAAGCATGGCAAGGATAGGTAATTCTCTTTACCTCCACTGGAACATCATCACCTATGCACCCTGCAAGGGTCAATTCCTTCTTTAGAGAAGCCGCAGCAGTTTGGAGTACATGTTTAACTACTTCCCTTGGTCTAAATGTCGTGGATTCTAGTTTCATGGCCCCTGAAATGATGAAGGCATAAACAAACAATTCAATTTACGGGATGAAATAACATAACTAATCAAATAATTACTGCAGCACCAAACTAGTTTGAAACAAGTATTGAACCACCTTAGTCCTATGAAATCGTTATTGACTTATTTAAAATGCATAACATGTGAAATGACGCTAGGTCTGGGTCACGGTGTTGGGCTAGGATAGATTACATTGGTTTAGTTGGTTGGTGTTCTTTGTGGTCAGGTCTCATCTCTTTCTTAGTTCCTTTAGTTTAAGTGATTCAATGTATTGAAACAACCCCTCACAGCCCGGCCAGGAGTGAGGTGGTGGTGCTTGTAAGGGGCAGATCCTTTTCTCTCTATAATACAATGATACACAGATCTCCTGCGTATTCGAGAAAAAAAATGACACTCAATTCATATTTGTATGTCTCTGCAGCACGTGCTTAATTACAGAAACTTCTACAGACCACTTGAAACCAAGAAATTATAAATGGCTCAACTCGCTGTAGTATATGATTTCAAATACAGAAATACCTGACTCCACTTTGGAAAGATCAAGGATGTCATTGATCAGCTGCAATACAAGATCTCCAGAGGATAACATAACTTCAAGCAACTGATGCTGTTCTTTATCCAGTTTGGTAGTTGCAAGAATTTCAGCCATGCTAAGAACACCTGAAAGAGGAGATCTGATCTCATGGGACATGGTAGCTAGCATTTGTTTTGCTCGCATTGTTTCCTCTGAAATGTGAAATAAGGTAAAGTAAGTGTTCCGAATACCAGTCTAACATAAGTGCATCAAAAGAGTATTGTAACAAGATGCAGACCTGTTATGTGAAGAGATTTGCTAAGTTCAGTTTCCTTGGCATTTTGGACAGCTTCCCTTACCCTTATGTCTGCCATTTTCTCTCTTCTTTTGACCTAATGTGCAAAGAAGCAGATTAATTGCAGTTCAAAAGGATGAAATGAAATGCAGAACACCATTCAGTGTGTTGAAACAGTTTTTCCATCCAGGAGCTAACATGAGAAAAATACCCTCAGAAAATAGTTTGTACGATCATCTCAAGGCATCAATATTAAAAATCAAAACCGTTAATATATTCGTGCAGTATAGCAGCTAAAAGCTTACTATTGGTCGCTTGTGCTAGTTACAAGCCAATAAAAATATACTACATCATGAACATTTAGGAAATAGCATGTCCCATTTTTGGTGGTAGTGAAATTTTAGCATGCAGTTCTAGGTTCGATATTATCCATCCACTGGGAGAGTTACAAGCGGCCACCGAGATGTTTCAACTGCCGCGGCGAGCACCACCTGGCCAAAGGCTGCAAGCGGCCGAGGGCGGTGGCGCCAGCCGACCAGCGGCATGCCCGTGACGGTGGGCGGTCCGTCCGACAGAGGCGCAGCGGAAGCCCCGGGGGGCGCGAGCGGCGCCGCGGCCGGCTCGCCAACACCACCCACACCAGACACGCCGGTTGGAGACCGCGGCAGGACACCGTCGCCGCCGCCGACGTCCGATGTCGAGTCCGACCATGCTCCGCCTGGCGCACCCCGCACAAGACCCCGTGAGATCTTCTGCTACATCAAGCAGGACGCAGGCATACTCGCCGCAGAGGAGACCCTCCGGTTCGCGGTGGTCGTGGTGGCCAGGGACGGGGTCGCCTCCGTGCCAATCGACGACGCTCGTGCGGCTATCGCGGCCATGGCCGAGGTCCGGCTCGAGGAGCTCACCATCCGAGCGTTCTACCCGGACCACTTCATCGTCTTCTGCGGCACCCAGGAGCGGGCGGACCGGGTACTCCGTTGCACCCCGTTGTCGCTGGGGACCAACGTCTTGACCCTGCGACCCTGGTCCAAGCTCAACCACGCGGTCCAGGAGTCGCTTGGCTTCCGCGTCAACCTGGTGCTCGAGGGCATCCCCCCGCACGCCTGGCGCGAGGACCCGGCTTCCAAGATCATGTCCCCTACGTGCTGGATCCAGAGTGTCGACACGGGCTCGGCCAACGGCGACGACCTCTCCTCGTTCAGGGTCACGGCATGGAGCGCCCACCCCTCCTTCATCCCCCAGATCTGTTGGTTGGGTGTGGGCGAGGAAGACGAGCCGACCTACCAGTTTGCTGGGGGTCCAGCTATCCCACACTACCTTCGCGAGGTGAAGACCCTGGGGTATAAGGTTTTGATCCACGTCCGCACCGTGGCGGACTTCACCAGGGCCGGTGGGATGCCACCGCCGCCAAGGGGCGACAACGCAGGGGAGGGTAGTCAGGGTGGCCCAACGCCAGGGGACGCGGCCAGGGACACATCAGCGGGGCATGGCAGACCCTCTCGACCTCAGGTGGCACGGGAAACGCCGCCGTCAGGACCGCACACAGCCGCAGCGAGAGCAGACACGCGCGCCTGGCACCGCCCGTATACCCGGCGCAGCGTGCCAGTCAGAGCGTCCGGCGAGGGGGTCTCCGCTGCCCCGGCCTCGTGCCCAGGCGCATTGGCACCACCACCTCAGCCGCCAGGCACCGCTGCCCGGCCACGGCGCCGACGAGGACGACGAACGGCTCCACCGCGACGGGTGTGGCGGCCGGTCCAGCGGCCTTCAGCGGCGCGCGCGCAGTCCGGGAGGGGGGTTGAGGGCGGGGCCCTCCACCACCCTACGCTCGCAGCGGGCACTGCTGGGACCTCCCCACGCGACGACGACCACCGGCCTTCCTTACAGCTGCCCACGCAGTCGGAGGGGGGCGTTGAGGACGAGGTCCTCCGCCACTCTTCGCTGTCGGCGGCCCCTAAAGGTCACACCTCTCGCGACGACGACCGACTACCCCCCTTGGAGCTGCTCGCGCAGTCGGAGGTGGTCGTCGAGGACGAGGTCCTTCGACACCCTGCGCCGGCGCCGGACGTTCCGGGGGACAACTCACACGACGACGACCAGAGGCACTTACCACCTCAGCCGGGGGTGGACGTGGAGGACGAGACCCTCCGCCACCCTAAGCCTGCGACGGCAACTCCCAAGGGCACCCCTCACCACGACGACCAGCAGCCCCCTCTGCAGGCCACCGAGCAGGCGGACGTGGACGTCGAGGACGAGGTCCTCCGCCACCCTACGCCGGGGTTAGCCACCCCGGGGGCCAACGCACACGTCGGCGACCAGCGCCTCTCTTCAGCGCCGCCCGCTCAGCCGGAGGAAGGGGTCGACGGTGAGTCCCCCCGACACCCTCCGCTTGCGACGACCACTTCCAGTGCCACCTCTCACGGCAGCACTCCAAACGGGGGGGTTGACAGGCGCGCGAAGGATGAGGCCCGGGGGCGGGCCGCCAGCGTTCCGAGCTGCAGGACCACGCCCGCGTCGCCACCGCCTGTCTTCGGGACTTGGGGAGGTGTAGAGGACGAGGTCCTCCACCAACTCCAGCCGCCGGAGGCATACCGTCAGGGCTCGAAGGCCGCGACCAACACGGCACCCTCGTCGCCGCCGCACCAAGCCACGACCAACGTGGGTTGGACTGCGGCGTTGGAGGGCCCGCTGCCGGCACTACCCCTCGAGGCGGGAGCACCACAGGCACCGCCGCCACGCCCTAACGGCCCGGGTTTGCTGGTCTACACCAGGAAAAGGACCCGACCGCGGGCCTTCGGAGCGACTTCTGCCACGCCCAACCTACCTAAGGGCAGGGCGACATGCGAGGGCAACGATGGCCCTACCGACCTTCCGACCGCCTTCGCGGCCGAGGCCTGTGACGATGGCGTTGAGGACGGGGTCCTCCGCACACTGTCACGGCTTTCACTGCCGTGCAACACTCCCGGGGGCAGCGTTGAGGACGTGGTCCTCCGCACACCCACGCCAGTGGCAACCTCCACGACGGGGGATGACGGCTCGCCTTCCTCCCTTGCCGACCGCGTAAAGCGGTTCGTGCAGCGCACCATAAAGAAGGCGGCCTCCCCCCTCCTGAAGACTAGGGTATACGACTCCTCGACAAAGATGCCCATCAGGAGTACTAGGATCGCGGCGCAGCCGCTCGCCAACGTCCCGGTCGCCAAGCGCGGAGAGGCGCTAGTCATTCAGCGATTGGCCCGCAACCAGGGCACGACTCTGGAGGAGGCCAGGGCGGACTACGGGTCCATGTTCGGGGACGATCCGCCGGACTCCGAGTCCAACGCTTTGAGGGAGCTCTTCCCGGACTGCGCACGACCCCGGCACTCGCGGCGCGGACGACAGGCGCTGGTGTCAGAGCCGGAGGGGGACGACATCGATGGATAGTACGACCATCCTCTGTTGGAACGCGCGGGGGCTGAACGCGGGAGCCCGGCGCGACAACTTGCGCACGTTGGCGCAGAAGGAGCGCCCGCACATTGCTTGTATTGTAGAGTCCAAACTCAACATTGTAACCCCGTTGGATATTTCTTCGCTCCTGGGAATGAATTATGTTGACTATGCGTACCTTCCTGCGGCGGGCACTCGTGGCGGGATCATTGTCGTGGCTAGGGACCCGGACATACACCTCTCCGACATCTACGTCGGTCGCTACTCCGTCACCGTCTCCGTCCACCCGGGCGACGATGGCCGGACCCCGTGGTGGCTCACGACCGTCTACGACCCGCAGGAGGAGAACGAGAATGGGCTCTTCCTCGACGAGCTAGAGGCCATCAGAGACGCCTGTCCCGGACCATGGGCGGTCCTAGGCGACTTCAACCTCATTCTCGACGAGGCGGACAAGAACAACGACAACATCAACAGATGCACCATGTCTAGCTTTCATCAGACGGTGGCCGATCTTGAGCTCCTCGATCTGCACCTGCATGGTTGACGGTACACCTGGAGCAACGAGCGACGATCGCCCACCCTGGTGCGGCTAGACCGTGCCCTCGTCTCGCTTGACTGGGAGACCATGCACCCTGATTGCCATCTCCAGGCCCTTTCCTCTGACGCCTCAGGCCACTGCCCACTGCTCCTTCAGACGCGGATGGCCATTCACGCCAAGCCCCGGTTCCACTTCGAGGCCTTCTGGCCCAAGTCGGAGGGCTACCTGGAGGCGGTCGCCAGAGGATGGACCTGTCCAGACACCGTCACCGACCCCCTCCGGCGCATTGACGCGATGATGCCAACCTTAAGAAAGAGCTACAGAGGTGGTCTGCCACCAAAATTGGGAATGTGCGGGAGCAGCTGCTCATGGCTCGTGAGATCCTCCTAAAGCTCGACCAGGCCACCGAGCGCCAGTCGCTTACTGATGCCGAGTTCGAGTTGCGCAAGGACCTCAAGTTCAAATGCCTCGGCCTATCCTCCATCGAACGCACCATTGCACGACAGAGGTCTAGAGTCAGATACCTTGCCGATGGTGACGCGAACACCAAGTACTTTCACTTGTTGGCCCATGGAAGAAAATGGAAAAACACCATCACCAGGTTGCATGTCGGGGACAACACCTGCTCTACACACGAAGACATTGAGATGGCCCTCTACAGCCACTTCAAGCAGGTGTTCGGCCAGCCGGGGCAGGCCGGTTACGAGCTCGATTTCCAGGCGATCGGCATCCAGCCGAGGGACCTATCCGCACTGGACCAGCCCTTCTCGGTGGAGGAGGTCGACGTGGTCGTGCGCGAGATGCCCCCGGATAGAGCCCTGGGTCCTGACGGTTTCACCGGGGCCTTCTACAAGACCGCATGGCCAGTCATCAAGGACGACGTAACGGCGGCAATCAACGCCCTCTTCTTTGGGGACAGCAGAGCCTTCGATAAGCTCAACAACGCCTTCATTGTGCTACTGCCTAAGAAGCCGGGAGCCAGGTCGGTTGTAGACTACCGCCCCATCACGATGATCCACAGCTTTGGAAAGATGGCTTCCAAGCTCATGGCCAACCTGCTGACCCCTAGGCTTCATGAGCTAATATCGCCGAACCAGAACGCCTGCGTCAAGGGAAGAACGATCCACGACAACTTCAAGTTTGTCCAGCGAGCGGCCGTACACCTACGAAAGAAGAAGATCCCCAAGGCCCTACTAAAGCTAGACATTTCCAAGGCGTTCGACAACGTGTCCTGGCCGTTCCTACTCGACAGCCTCAGGGCGTTCGGGTTTGGGGATCACTGGCGTCGTTGGGTCGCCATGCTTCTGGCATCGGCCTCCGCCAGGATCCTCCTCAACGGCAGACCAGGCCAGGCTATCCAGCACAGGAGAGGGGTGCGTTAGGGCGACTCCCTTTCGCCGATGCTTTTCATTATTGTGATGGAAGCGTTCGCGCGATTGGTGGACTTGGCGGCCGAGAGCCACCTTCTTAGACCCACGGGGGGCGCCCCAATACGGCACCACTGCAGCATCTACACCGACGACGTGATCCTCTTCATGCACCCGAGCGCGGGAGAGGCGAATGCAATAAAAACAATATTACAAATCTTCGGCGACGCCTACGGCCTAAGGACGAATCTAGGGAAATGCTCCATCATGCCGATCCATGTCCCGGAGGGCAACACGCAGCAGCTGCAGGCCATCCTAGGATGCCAGATCGCGGAATTCCCCATCACTTACCTCGGCCTCCCTCTGGGAGTGAAGAAAGTGCCCAAGGCCAAGATCCAATCCGTAGTGGACGCGGTCGCTAGACATATGACGGCCTGCCACGGACCCCTCATGAACAGAAGCGGAAGACTCATCTGGATCAAGTCGGTGTTGTGCGCAATCCCGATCTACACCATCATCGCCGACGGTCTGCCTCCGTGGGCAATCGAGGAGATCAATGCCATTTGTAGGAGGTTTTTGTGGACAGGCAAGGAAGGCAGCATCAGGGGAAAGTGCATGGTCGCTTGGCCCTCCGTATGCCAACCGACGGACCTAGGGGGCCTAGGCATCCCGGATCTACGACTCTCCTCCATCGCGCTGCAAACACGGTGGTTATGGTTGCAACAGGCAAAGGAGACTCGAGCCTGGGCAGAGCTGCCGCTGTCCGTGCCCCGTGAGGTCCAAAGCTTCTTTGAGGCGTCCACTTACACGATCCTCGGAGATGGTCGATCCACCGCCTTTTGGACGGGCAGATGGATCCAGGGCAAGGCGGTCAAGCACATTGCGCCAGGCTTGCTAAGCTATATCAACCGCAGGGACATCCGGCAGACAACCGTGGCTGACGGCCTGCAGGGGCGCGCTTGGGTACGCCAAATCACTGGAGGCATCTCGGTTCCGGCAACGCAGCAGTACCAGCGTCTCTGGGACTTGGTCGCCATGGAAACACTAAACGGCAACGCGGACCGCTTGGTATGGAGATGGACACAACAGGGGACATACTCCTCTAGTTTTGCCTACAGGGCGCTACACCTGCCTTCGCACCCGATCCCCGGGTGCACCCAGATCTGGAGCACCTGGGTGCCGCTACGTGTCAGACTTTTCCTATGGCTGGCAATCCGGGGAAGGCACTGGACCGCGGACAGGAGGCACCGCCACGGGCTCGATGCGCGCAACGAGTGCTACCTATGCGACCAAGACCCGGAAACCATCGACCACATCATCTCCTCATGCTCCTTCTCCAGACACATCTGGTGGACCATCCTGGCGGTGCTCGGGGTCGACGCCTCACTGGTGGGTGGGGGCTCCGTCATCGACTGGTGGGAACACTGGAGACGAAGGTGGCATGGAGACAAGAGGAAGGACGCGGACACCCTCTTCGCGCTGGTGGCATGGGAGCTTTGGAAAGAGAGAAACGCAAGATTATTTAGGAACGAAGCGGCCACTAGCACACAATTCCTAGCCAAGATCAAGTAGATGGCCGACCTCTAGATAGAGGCGGGGGCGCGCCACCTAGGTGAAGTAGTCCGCGAGTAATCGCCATGTGTAAACCGGCAGGGGAGGCAGCGCTTATTGAAAACCTCATCCTCCCAATGCGCGCCCGTGCGCATTGTAAAAACTCTTCTTCTTAAATACAAAGATGCGCAAATCTTTTGCGTATTCGAGAAAAAAAAGTACCATATTTACCAAGGAAGAGAAACAAAGAATCATACAGCTAGAATCAATATACAACCCCCGCAATGATAATATCAGAATTTTCAGCATCCTGAAGCAAAGGGAATCAAAGGTAGATCATAAGAGAATTCAAATTCACAAAGGTACCTGATCTGTTATGTCCATTGCAACATAATTCACGCCAATCGTTTCCCCACCTTTGCTGAAAACTGGCTCAATGTATGTCACAAATGTCTTTGCCCCAAACATTGGTGTATTAAACGCAAATTCTCTTTTAGTTGCTATTCCCGTGGCCATAACTTCTCGCTTGACACTATTCATCTCTTCTATACCCTCACCTGACAATATCTCATAGTCTGTCTTACCAATAACATCCTGATAAAAATGATATGCTTCAGACAAAGTTGCAACTTATCGAAAGTACTAGAACATCAAGTTCTCACGTAGTGCTTGTTTATTGCCAATGTTCAGAGACATTGCATACTCTAATCATACAGCAACACGCAATGTAAAGGTGTCAAGATTACCTCATCAGCAAGTGTTGGATAGTGGTTAAATATGAAACGGTACCGTAAATCAGCATCCTGAAAAGAACAATATATGGGTTATCTATACCCTGTTATAAAAGTTTGTGTTCAATGTTCTATGCCATGCCCTATTTGAAAAGGCATCTCAGAACGTACCTGATGAGCAATAACAATAGGAGCACTTTGTAGAACCAAGTGCAAGAAGTAATCGGCGCGTTTTAGCATTCCAGAGAATTCCTCAGCTGGTGTGTGTGACTGCAGATTCTTAATATTTTCCTCCAATTTTTCAACTAAAGAACGCTCCCTTTGGATGCTTTCCTCAAGTTTTTCCTCTAACTTAGTTGCCCGCTCTTTCCAGTAGGAAACACTGTCATAATCTGCATCTATTTTAGTCTCTCTACTACGAGAAAGATCGTCATTCTTTTTGCTAGGTCGCTTCCATTCATCTTCATAAACTTCATCCAGTATCGGTACATGCCGCTTTACAGCATAATAACTCTCATCATGAAAACGTTGCTCCTCCAAGATTTGTTGCTTATTTTGCTCAATCTCTTTCCTTTGTTGGCAGAGAAGACCGAGCTCTTCCTCCAGAAGCCGAGCAGCATTGGCTCTCTTATATTCCCAGTGCTTCATAAAGTATTGCATCTGAGAAACACCTTTCTCAGAATTTGCCATTTCCATAAGCCGCTGAAAATCCACATGAACAGGCTTTTCATCAAACTTCACATCCTTGAAAGCATCTTGGTCCTTCCTAAAGTTTTCCATTCTGAACTGCCTCTGGTGTTTGTCTCCTATATTCTCAGGCCACATTGATTGTGTAACCTCATCCTCAGGTTCAGCTAGGTAGTCGTCCCCCATCTTTCTCGATAATCAGCACGGTTTTCTGCACACTGAAATTTTACTCACACATCAGTTGACTGTTGAACCCAACAGATGATGTTGCTGACTATAGCTGATAACATTAATCCATGACTGAAACTTCTATGCTCCTTGTTCTCTGAGAATGATATAACCGGTAGCATAACAGTTCCACTGAATTACCAATGAGAGAACGAGAATCAGAAGCTGCTCCTTATCTGCGTATGCATCCCATTTGCAGCTCAGTACCAAATTAAACAAAAGGATGGTATCGTCGTGGAGGAGTCAAATAGAAGGATATATACATGATAATAGATAAAGAGATTGAGAAATTTTCCAATGCAAATCAAATGATTACAGGAACTGAAAGGCTGACTGGGGAGCAGACTATACATGGAACATCTCAACTGAAAGGCTGACTGTTGCTCAAGAAAACACTTAAACAGTGCGGTACCAAAAGCTGACACGAAGTTCAGCTTTTAACAGAATTCCAAGCCATAAAGATGGAACCTTCCATTTCACCAAGGCATGCTGGAGATCATCTTTGGATCAAGGGAAGAATCAGTAAAAAAAGTGCATAACTGAATCTAAGATTCTTGGGGTGCTCCAGCTGTGGACAAAATCGAACGCAACTGAATAACTGAACTAAAATGGTGAGTCGCTGACACAGAGATGCAAACCTGAGAAAACTAACTTACCCAACTAAACTGAACCCTCCTCACACCAGAGTCGTTACGGATCAACTACGCGGCATACAGCTCATAAAGTCAAACACTTGGCCAACAAAGAAGGGCACAAGCTTAACGGAAACCAAGAAAGCAACGGGACGCTCAACTGCAAAGCATACGTCGGAGACCTGATCCCAGTAGGATCCCTGCTCTGTCGCGCTAGGTGCACTACCCATTCGACGAAATGCCGAAAAAAACTTCAAGTGATCCTAGAGCGCTCGAGATCAAATCTCTCACCGCGCGACGCCCCAGCAAAGCTGGTACGGCGAAAAAAGCAATTAAAAAAACAACCAAAACGGAACAGCTAGACTGGATAGCACTACGCTCGCCACCCATCCGACAAAATGCCTGGCCGGCCGGCCGGCTGGCACTCCCGATCCCTAAACCTCGCGACACGCAAGCAAGGATCGCCCACCTGGAAGAACAAGGCGCAGCTCGGAGAGACGCCGTCCCACTGCGAGTCGTCACGGCCTCGACGGACGGAGCGGAGCGGAGCTGTACGCGAGCAGAGGAGCAGGAAGGTCAATGCGACGGGGGAGCTGAGCAGAGGCGAGGGTCGGAGGAAGAGGGTGGAGTTTGCAGAGGAGGATCTAATGGCCGCGAGCGGGGCGGGGGCGCAGCGGCCATGTGACGAGAATAGTATAAAAATTGCGCCGGGGGGGGGGGGGGGGGGGGGGGGGGGCGCGGAGGGGCAGCTGGTGCAAGGAATCGCGCCCGCTGGGGCGGAGGGGCCATGTGCGCAGCGAAAAGAATTGCGCAACTGGCGTCGCCCTCCGCGCGACTTGTTTAGTCATCCGCCCTCATGCCTGATTTCTTTTCTCCGTTTTCTCGCCGGCCGATCTGGCCGCCGTCCCCCGGCGGCGGCGGCGGCGGTGGTGGTGGTGGGCGCGGAGGGAAGCGACGAGGGGAGGGGTTAAAAAACGCGGCGGGGGAACCGGGCGGACGGGCAATTTTTAAATGACGGCTGCGGCCTGCGGGGATGCGGGGCAACGAGTTCGGCGAGTCAGGCAGTCAGCTGTCCGAGTGCCTGCCTGCCATGCTTTTTTAGGCTGTGTTTAGTTCTCCATGGAATATAAAATACAAAATATTAATTACTTTAGAATGATAAAATGTAAAATGCCAAAATTTTTATGGGTGTGTTTAGTTCCATCTAAAATGTCAAATTTTTCGTGGGGTGAGTAAGGGCTTTTTGGCTTTTTTTTTCCTCTTAAGGCCAAAATCTAAAATGGAGAATAGATATCTTTTTGCCAAAAATTTTGCATGGTGATTAGTTTCATTCTGCAAAATGATAGGCTAAAACCCAAAATTTTTTAGATGAAATGGGGAACTAAACACACCCTTAGACGTCATGTTTGTGTGTTAGGATTCTCCTCCTAAACTTTAGCCGCTGTTTTATCGGATGTTTGACACATGGAGTATTAAATATAGACTAATTACGAAACTAATAAATGAGACTGTTTTGCAGAAATGATTTTTTTAAGTCTAATTAGTCCATGATTTGACAATGTGGTGCTACAGTAAACGTGTGCTAATGACGGCTTAATTAGGCTTAATAAATTCGTCTCACGGATTACTGACGGATTCTGTAATTTTTTTTATTAGTATCCGAACACCTTATGCGACACCCCCATGTGACACCTCCTAAACTTTAGTTACTGGATCCAAACTGTCTCCGTCCAAAAAAATACAATTCTAAGTACATTTTCAATTAAAGTGTCTAAAATTTAACTAAATATATAAATAAAATTATTATTGTTTATAACATTAAATAAATATACTATAAAAATATGTTTCAGGACAAATTTGATGGTAGCTATTTAGTATGATAAATATTATTGAAATTTTATATAAATTTGATTAAATTTGACAAACTTTAACATAGCATTGTCTACAATTGGGATGGAGGGAGTACTAGTCACCTACTTCCCTCGTTTCAAACTCCAAATTATAAGATGTTATGGCTTTTCTAGGTATATATATGATTGTTGCTATGTACTTAGATATAATACATAGTAAAAATAATTATATGTAAAAAAAACGTTGACAAAACGTCTTAGAGTTTGAAATGAAGGGAGTAAATACTAGTGCCTAGGTACTGTTAGTTCTGCATCCACTTTCTCTCTGAACAGTTTATAAAAAAACAATTTCCCTTCTTGTTTGCGGAAAAAATATGTATTGCTAAGAATATAGGGTCACGCTCCTGACAACAACCAAATGATTCGTACAAACACTGCACTCCTTGGTCTACCATTGTTTGTCTGATGCTGAAAATCTGGAAATCATGTGGTTTTTTTTAATTATAAGGGCCATAAAACCTAACTAGCCCACTACTATGCTTAGACAAAATTGTTAAATGTGCGCTAGTTAGTGACATTTGTCGATGTTCAAAACGACAGAAGCGGACGAGTTTTTTATTCTGTCGTGAGATTGGCTTTACTATTGCACTCTGCATCATTATATATCTGCCTAATCAGTTGAGGCAAGAGTCGCAAAAAAAAAATGCGACGAAAAAAAAATCAGTTGAGGCAAGACTGGATGTCTGATCCCTTTTTCCACCATTAATAATTTTCTTGTTGCACAACTTTTTAAAATCAAAAAGTTCCTCAGGATGGAAACAATTTTTTAAAAAAAAATTAAAAGATAAATTCATAGCCGAGAAGTAGGAGTAGGAGTTATGAAACAAGGGCGGTTTGACTTTTTTTAGGCTGCATCAAAAGAATACTGCAAATTCAATGGATCGATTGAACAATAAGCTTACTAGTGCACACTAACCATCCTCAGAATGGAATCATATTTTTTAAAAATTGAAACATAAGTTCATAGCTGATGAGTGGGAGAGTAGGAGTTATGAATTATGCGCAGGTTTCACTTTTTTTAGTCTGCATCAATATTAACTTAATACCGCAAATTCAATGGATCGAGTGAACAATAAGCTTACTAGTGCGTTATATTAACCATGTTCTCTCCATGAAGCGTGCACACTAATCAACGACGGCGTTCTCTGTTCCTTGATCAGTACTCATAGCGAATGCTGATTAACAAAATTGAAAATGCCAAGTTGAGTGAATATGTTAATGTCTGACCGCCATAATTGGCGTTAGCATTTGAAAAGAAAATTGGCGTTGGCATCGTGTGCAAGCACTGTCAGTTTGTCACAAGCTCTACCTACCATACCTGTATTACTTTAATCTCGGATAATTTATGAGCGAGTTGTTTTGATCCGTGAATGGCTCACTTTGATGTTTGAAGTACCCTTTTTTGTTTCTTTTGCAAGCAATTTAGGCCACTACAGTCCAGGATTCAAATAGTAGAGTGTAGCTGGGGCACAAAAGAACCAATAGATAGATTATCCAGAACAACAGCTTGGGAAATCCTTCGAGATATGAGCGGAGGCCTTGGCCTTGTTTGATGCATGTGTATTCACCTCAATCCACATGTGTTGGAGTGGAATGGAATAGAATGTAGTTTAATTCCATTCCAATCCACTTCAACACATGTGGATTGAGACGAATACATGCGCATCCAAACGAGGCCTTAAGGAGATAAGTCTACAATCTAGAAAAAATATGTATATCTTCAAGATGCGGAATCTAGTAGTTTCAGCAGGGAATTTAAGGACGCTGCTGATAAGTAATTTAGTGCTTACCATTTATACCAAAATGGAGTGGTTCATGCCATCATCTTATCATGATGGCATGTTCTTTTCTTTCATTTTTCTTGATTAGCATCATTGACTTTTAGAGGCTTAGGCCTTGTTCGGCTGGCTGATGGCTGGTGGCTGGTGCTGATTTATTGTGAGAGAAAAATATTGCTGGCTGGTAGGTGGTTGATGGCCGGTGCTGAATTGATATGAGAGAAAAGCACTGCTGGCTGCCGAACAAGCTATTTTTTTCTTAAAAATAATAATCATACACTTTTAGTTGGTTTGAGAAGAGTTGTACCGGTCCTCTTCCTTTTCTTCCTCCCTCTATGTTTCCTTTTTCTTCTTCACATATATAGGATATGCCAACTTGTAAGGGGTCCATTGTGTTCATGCCCACCCTGGAAGTATATTGTAAAATACCTTGTTATACTTTAATTTCTACCCATGTAAGATTTTATAAACATAAATCAAACATAAATTTTGGTTTGTAAGTTGCAAATAAGATTAACCTATAGAGGAGAGCATGGCTAACTGAACTACTCCCTCCATCCTAGAATACGGGACGTTTGAGGATTGGAGCCGCAACCCAAGACATGTGCTAAAAGATGACAATGTTGACGGTGGATAACGTCAATATTTTATAGTTAAATAAACATAAGAAATGGTACAAATGAAAGAATACACATAGAACTAGGATTTGATTCTAACAAGTTCCACAAGTTTTGATGCTCTCATTTGTCTTATAGGATATGCAATTTTTTACAGAATAAAAGTATCTCAAATGATGAATTGGAGTGCACCATTGAGAAGGGCTCATCGAGATGATCGAAACGGATATATTACTTACTATATTTGAAGTTCGGAATAAAAAGATATCAATCCGCGACCACGCATGCACTAGAAAGTTCTAGAGGACACGAGAAGACACCAGACAGAAGATGGGCCCGAATGGCCACTATAGTGGGCCGCCCGGCCCAAGGCCCATGGCGGCCGGCACCCCCCTGCGCCGCCTCGCCCCGAGCTTCTGGAATGTTCCTCCTACGTCTCCTAGGGTCCCATCTACATTCAATTGAAGTCGGTTTATCTAACGATGGTCGAGAGAGGTCACACGGATTGATGACGTGGCAGTTACTTGGCCTCTACTCCACCTCTGCCTATATAAGGACGCCCCCTACCCCCTCTCGGAGGTCATCTCTCATTCAGATCAAGGCACAACACCAGAGAATTAGGGCTAGACTCTCCAATGTAGTAGATTAGTTCTTGTTGAGAGTTAGGGAGAGTCGGGCTACGCTCAGGTTCTGGAGAATTCTTTAGAGGTTTGGTATATCTTTGTATCTTACCTTTACAAGACTTATGCTTTAATGTATTTATCTTCTCTATTTACTTTTATGCCTTTATATGTGTGGTTAGTATAGTTGTTATACTTTTGCATGAGATCTTCGCTTGTATTGAGTGCGCTAGAGATCACGTGTGACTAAAGTAGTAATCGCTGGTGTAGACATGGTGTCTAGGCTATAAGTTACCTGAGATTGTGTCCAGTCCCACAGATAGTTGTGGTAGCCCCAGAGGTGATAGCTCTTGTAACACCTCTGGTGTTAAGCATGCGTTAGGCACTGCAAATCTTGAGCATGAGCGTCATCTTGCATTCATAATCACATAAAATATAAATAAAATTTTGGTTTGAAACATTGCCTTGAAACATGTCTTTGAAACGCAACTTTGGCACAACTGAAACATGCTTATGAAACCTGGTTGTTGCAGTTGTTTGTTTCAATAGGTTAATGCTTGTTCGGTTACTTAGAAATGTTTAGCATGTAGTTTGGAGCAAAGTTTGTATTCAAACTCTTGGCAAAATTTGCTTTTAAAAATATTCTTAAAAAATGAGAGAAATTGCTTTAAATTGACTTTTAACTTCTAGTTCAAAAGCTATTTCGAATTTCAAGATGCATCTTTGAGCAAAGTTGTAGAGAATTAAATTCTAAACAACTTTTATTTTTGGACTGTCCTGTGAAAATATCATTTTCTAGTTCAAATTTGAAGTTGGGGGGTTGTTCTTCGAAAATAAAAATGAAAAAACAATTTTCTTTGAAAATGGGCCTACGCCTCCTATTTGGCCCACTGGCCAAAGCCGCCCGGCCCGCTCAACTCCGCCTCCCTCCCGCTCCCGCGTGCCCTGCACGAACGCACGCCGCGTGGCCGCCGGCCGTACGCCGGCGTGGGCGGTGGCACACTCGCCGTTCCGACCGGCCGCCGAGCCCCCTCATCCACTCCATCTCCCCCTTTCCAGTTTCAAAACCCGAGCAGGAGCACCTTCGCCACCGCTTGACGTGCCACCCCGCCAGCAAAGCACGCCGTCGGTGGTCCACCTCCGCCTGATTCCTCTCGGCTCCGCCTCCGCCTCACTCTGCTTTTTCCCGTGCTCGCGTTTGCGCCGCCGTTGCACTCAGGTGAGGCCCAGTTGGGTGTTCGCCTCCTCTGCGGCGCCATGGCCACCGAGCTCGCCCTGAGCATGGCCGGAGATCCTCCGCCTCCCATTCCCTCCCCATTTCACCTTCGTCTGTCCGCCTTGAACGCGCGAAGCCGCTGCTCGCCTCGTTTCGCTCCACCATAGCCGAGAGCGTCCGGCCCATCGGTGAGCAGCGCCGCTGCTCGTCGGCGTCCGCCGTCGCCATCGCTTTAGCTCACCCCATCCTTGCTTTCCATACCGCTAGGTCCACCGCGCCATAGGGATGCACGGCGTACCGGTCGGGACGCCGAGGACCTCACCGCCGGCGAGAATCCAGCCGGCGGGCTCCTCCCCTGCCTCTGGGTAACTGGCCAGTGGGGCCTCGGGGCCCACTCGCAGCGGCTCGGGAAGGACTGGGGTGCACAGACCCGGGGACGCATAGCGTTTTGGTTCGGGTTTTTCAGAAAAGAAAAAAAATGATTTCCTTATTTCAGTGAAAAGGCTTTGAAAATTTGTATCTTGCTCATTTGTGCTCCAAATCTAGTGCAGCAAAGTTTGTTAGGTTTCTTATGACTAGATCTACACTAAAAAAATATTGTATGTCAAGTTTGTGATATTTTATGTAGAGTTTTATTTAACTCTTGCAAATGCTATTAATCTTCAGAAATGCATAGTAAATCACATGTTGCTCAGAAAAATATGGTTCCAGTTTTGTTACTCTTCTTTTGTGATGTGCTTTGCATGAAAAATATATTTCATGCATATTATGTAGAAAAATATTAATGTCTAGTTCAAGTGCCTTTATTGGCTGATTTTTGTTATTTTTGCTAGAGAGAAAAATTAGTATAAAACATGCCTTTGATAATTTTTGTACAGTGTTTGTTTACTGTGTAGAATATGGAAAATACCAAATCTATTGTTTGACACTTTTCATAATACAAAGTATTTTCATGTGTATTTCTGTCCTGTCATTTGTCTTTTTGTGTAGGCTGTTGTAGTAGTCCAAATGCAGTGAAATTTTTATGATGGACTATGTGTTGCATGATAAAGCTACTGTAATTTTCTTAGATTTTTATGAGCACAAAAAATACATATTGATGTTGTAGCCCTAGATTAAATTAAAATAAAATAATATTATTTATGCATTATTAGTTTAATGGTGTAGATTTGGTGTATCTTTGAAGCATCAAATAACTTGCTGATGTCACTTGCCATGTTAGTATAGTTGTGTTGATGAAGTGTAGTAGCACTTATGTTAGGGCTATATGTTAGTTAGCGGAAAAGTATTGAGGGTTAGTAATAGAAGAAAATGTAGTAGACGACATGGACTTGTGGTACATGTTTTTGGATGATGTTGACTACCTAGTAGAAAAATTTTACCTCTATTCCATCCAATGAATCTAAGTGTGTACATCTCCATTTCATGCCATCATGATAATCATATGTCATCGCATCCGATGCACCACTTGTATAATCACTTATACAATTACATCATACAGGATCGCAGGAGGAAGTGCAAGTAGCAGTTCAAGAGGAGCAGGTCGGGGCCGACCCACAGGAAATCTAGGCACATGAGGTGCCGGAGGAAAAGGAGCAAGGAGAGGACCTGCCCGAGTGCATGGATCATCAACCTAGTTTGTTCGAGCGAGGCAAGCCACGGAGCATCATAAGTCTCCTACTTTATAAAAGCAATCTTTTATATATGAGTTCTATATATTGTTGTATTAAGTTATAGGAGTTGAGTGAAACCGTTGATGCATTTATTACTATCCTTGCCTACCTTCTTATCTTCTTACTCTGTTAGGTTTAGGATCGAATAATTGCTTAGCCCTGCTTAGACCGGTAGCGATCGGTGATTTCCGGTCACTTAAAATTATGGGTGGTTTCTGGAATACTTTAGCTATGGAATAGATGAAATCTTGGAAATAACCATGTGTTGATAGATAATTAGAGACCGGACGGAAAAGTTGGAGGCAACCAGACAGGATTCTGGAGTGCTATTAGTTTTCCGTCTGTGTCGGTTAAGGACCGATCGTTGCTTGTCCCTCTTGTCATGTTGAACGCATGCCTCATATTTAGCTAGCCGAATAAAGTACCTTTCGACCGCGAAGCTAGTGGTATTATTCGGGCCGGGATCTACACGGGTGCGCGTATTGGTGCTGAAGGGGGTATGACAAGGGCATAAAGAGTGAGCCCAAGGGCATGCAAGACCTGATTCCTGGCAGTCGGATGGTCTCTGGGTACTGCGGCCCTAGTTTATCCCGCGACGTTTACCTAAATAGTGTCATTAGTGATCTGTAGCTCACTTGATCGGTGAGTGTGGTTTGTGTGAGGAATAAATCACCAGCTGGTTAGGAATCAATTCGAATCGCCATCGCTCCTGGATAGTGAGCACTTAACTTAATTTACGGCATCGTAGTAATGATGATGGAACACTGATGGTTATATGGATGATGTTGGAAATGCTAAATCTAAGTTGGTAACTGGATGTTATTGGCTAATCAAGTGATTGGTATAGTATAGGTGCTTACCTAGATTGATAGGTTATAATAAAGATGAGGCAAAGTACTTAAATGGTTCATTATGTTAACTTATTGCTCTTTCGCAAATGAGTCAACTAGTCCACTAAAAAAGCCTTGCATACTCCTTGGTGTCACTTTATTTTAGTTTAAGACGGATAAGTCTAGCTGATTACTTTCTCATACTCAGGGCGTTGTTCCCATTATTATTGCAGGTGGTCAGATGTACTACGGTTATTGCATCAACTGCATGTACCCTGCGATGGGTGACAACTAGGACCAAGGGCATGGTCGCTCCGTATGTCTTATCTGATGCTTTTGTTGGAAATGACTATCTCCTGACACTATATCTGAATTAAAAGTGTGTGTGGCTTTAAAACTATTTGCTTCCGCTACTTTATTATGAATTTGGTTTGTAATAACTTTATGTGTTAACTCCGATGTATCTCAGTGTTGTTGCGAACTTTACGTAATATGTGACTGTGGCTGCTAAACTTGTACGATCTTGATTTGTATGTTAGTTGGTTTGAAATCCTTCAAGATTTTACGGACTACCGGGTTATACGGGCTTAAGTTTGCTAAATTATCTGCTTCAGCGAGTGATTTTCTTACTTAATTTCGTATAATTGGTTGGTTCTGTTACATCTCTGACCTAGCCTTTGTAATCCACACTACGTTCGGATTAGTGTTCGTAGGGCTTTTTGGCAGCCTTCCCCCGACTACCCCTTCTCAGTCTTTTCAAGAGTCGAAAAGGTACTGTTACTTCAAAGTGTTATTGTGTGATTGCTATATCTACATATATTTCAGTTATCATAGAACCAAAGTAATAGAGAAGTATTTAGGAACCTTGAACTCTCCCGCTATCCTCTCAATTTAGCTATGCTACTCTTTTATTATGGAATTCTCCTATGTGTGTGTCATTATGCATAACTCCTATCATTTATCATTTACCTCTATTTTAGTCTAGTTGGTATATTAAGTTAGTAGATGCATGATGGTGAAATATTAGCTTCTTTAACCATTGTTTCCCTGTGGCTAAATACGATACTTTGGAATACTCTTGGGTAAAAGCTATAACGGTATTCGTGCGCTTGCGAAATTTTCTGGGTGTGTTGACAATTACCAACAGACAACACCCCTACCAATGAATCATTGCTCACGCTGGCTGAGACATGAGACATCCGCATTAATTGTCATTAGAAAGCATTCA
This sequence comes from Saccharum hybrid cultivar R570, assembly GCA_038087645.1. Lineage (NCBI taxonomy): Eukaryota > Viridiplantae > Streptophyta > Magnoliopsida > Poales > Poaceae > Saccharum > Saccharum hybrid cultivar. The sequence goes on along the minus strand of JAQSUU010000248.1, from coordinate 8,026,500 downwards.
TACACCTCTTTTCATTAAAAAAATACAGCCAATGCTTCACCTTACCACATTTAATGCACCGCCATTTTTTTGCCTTATTGAACAAAACGCATAGCAAAACAAGTTCTGGACCTGGCGGCAAACACATTTGGCGCCAAAAAACAGTTCACGCTCCCTTTTTGACAGAGACACGCAAAAACAAAAAATTAAAAGCAGGCACCATTTCTGTATATCCTCTTCGGTGGCAATAAAGCCAGCTAACTTATCTTTCCTCCTTTCATTTCAACCATTCACCACTTATTAACATGGCCAAGCTCCTAGTGGATTTGAACGCACCACCAAAAGACGGAGGAGAGAAGTTGCCTGATCTCAACTGTGTTCCTGCTGAAGATCAAGATGTTAATGATCCCTTGCAAGATGTAGTCGGTCAAACTGGTGAACAAGCATTTCATCAAGGTTAGCACATCTGTTTTTATCCAAAATGAGTCTCGCTCTCCCTCTCCCTCCCTCCCCTGTTTAATATATCTCTCCTAAGATCAGTCTGTGCTCATTTAATTTGCCCTAGAATAAGACAGTACTTTCTCCTAAAATGATTGTACTAGCAATTAATATCATGGTAAAACTCTACATTACTGACCAGCAAGAATGAGTGCTCATAGTATTTTTTGTGTAGATAATTTTTTGTAACATGTAAAGTAAGATGGCCCAAACAATAAGTGGAAGCTGTCCTTTTGTAGAGAGGGTTATCTATGGCTTCATAAAATCATATTTCTTTATTCAAGTACGGAGGAAGCATTTGTAGTGTTTATGTTTCTCACCTGAAACTTTTTAATGTAGCAGGTCAGAATGTTGGGCATCCATTTGATTTGAGTGATCATCAACATGAAGGAGAATAAGCAAACCTGCTGACAGATGAGTATTTCCATTAGTACTACAAAAATCTTCATAAAAAAGTGTCATGATCTATGTAATGACAATACATACAAACCTTACAAACTTTGGTATAGGCAATGATAGAGCTTTACAAGATGAACAAGATGCCATAGAGGATGTCATAAACGATGCCTTACCTAGCCACTTTGATGATGCTATGGTTCATAATGTTTGCCATCCATTTTATTTCAATCAATCTCAACAAGATAGTGATCCTGCTGAAGCTCAAGGTGATGATGATCCCTTCCAAGATGTAGTGGGTCAAACTGGTGAACAAGCATTTCATGAAGGTTAGCACATCCATCTCTCTCCCCCCCTCTCCCTCTCTCTCTCCCCGTCTCCCTCTCTCTCTCCTCCTCTTCCTCTTCCTCTCTCTCTAGCTCTCCCTCTCTCTCCCCCGGTTTAATATCTCTCCTAAGATCAGTTTGTACTCATTTTAATTTCTCCTAGAAGAAGTGTGTACTTTCTCCTAAAACTTGTTATTGTAGAAGGTCAGAACGTTGGTCATCCATTTGATCTGAGTGATCATCAACATGAAAGAGAACAAGAAAACCTACTGAGAGATGAGTATTTCCATTAGTACCATAAAAATCTGTATGACAAAAGTGTCATCATCTATGTACTGACAATACATACAAACATTACAAATTTTGGCGTAGGCAATGCCAGAGCTTCACAAGATGAACAAGATGCCTTACTTGCCCTCTTTGATGATGCAGCAGTTCACAATGTTTGCCATCCTTTGATTTGAATCATCCTCAATAGGACAGTGAACAAGAAAACATGTTGACAGGTGATTATTTCCGATCAGTGACTCAAGCATAGATGTATGTTTGATGAAAAAAAATAGATTTAATGCATTTATGCACATCCTAGGCAAAATTATTTTTTGTTAATCAACTTGAGCAATGAAAATAGAACTACCAGCAGAAATTGCCAACATGACAAAATAATTAATTGTGTGGATATCTGCAGCATGTGTGAGCCCAAAAAAATTTCAGTAGTGCAGCACATTTATTAGCTCCAAGTCTAAAAATAATTTGTATTGATCAGTTATATTTTTCTGTAGACGATGGCATAGCCTTGCATGCATGTTGAACAAGATGCCTTGGAGGATCTCATAAAGAAGTTTGGAGTGTACACTGAAACTGTTGATATCACCTTTGATGAAGAGGAGTTGTTGGACTCAGATGGTGAAGAGGATCAGCAAACACATGATGAGGAAGAGAATGACCAAGCACATCATGATCAGGCCAATGACCAAGCACATGATGATGAAGAGGATGAGCAAGCACATGATGATGTAGATGATGACCAAGCACATCATGATCAGGCCCGGCATAGGAAGAAGGATATAACAGATAGACAAAGACGAGACACATTTGAAGATTTGCTTCGGAGCAGTAAGAATGGAAAATTAAAAAGAAACAGTACAACTATTATTGCAGCAAAGTACAATGTCCGTATACGGACCATACAACGTGTATGGAAGAGAGAAAAAAATGTTGGGCACAGGGCATACCAGTAAATGTCAATGGTTTAAAACCGAAGAACTGTGGCCGTAAAAAAATTCAAGTGGACCTCTCTATAGTTCCAGATATTCCCCTAAATAGAAGGGGTACTATAAGGTCACTTGCACATGCTCTAGGTGTCAATAAAAGCACTCTCCATAGGTTGTTCAAACAAGGATTGCTACGACGTCACTCTAACTCACTGAAGCCCTATTTGAAGGAAGCAAATAAAAAGTCTAGGTTGCAGTGGTTGTGTCCATGCTAGAACCAAGTACACTGTCAAATAATCCCAAGTTCAAAGAAATAAAAAATATTATCCACATAGATGAGAAGTAGTTCAATGGGACAATAAAGAATAAGACTATGTACATGCGTCCCGACGAAGAAGACCCACATAGGACAGTGCAAAATAAGAATGTCATTCACAAAGTCATGTTTTATTCTGGAGTTATGCAGCCTAGGTTTGATGCTGAAGGTAGATGTTATTTTGATTGCAAGTTATTCTCATAAGAATCTTTGTACTTTTAGGAACCGACACAAAGAAGAAGTGGCAATAGGCCCATGGGCACACCTATCACGAAGACAATGAAGGTTGACAGACAAACAATGAGATCTTATATGATCTCAAAACTTCTTCAAGCTATACGCATTCGTTGGCCTCGAGAAGATGCCCACGAGATAATTTGAATACAACAGGACAATGCTCCCTCACATGTTCGCGTCGATGATCCAGAGTTTGCTATAGCAGTTGCCCAAACCGACCTTGATATACACATAATAAATCAACCTGCTAATTCACCTGATATGAATTGCCTAGACCTTGGTTTCTTTGCTTTTCTGCAATCATTGACGAATATGACGACATCTAGAAACATGGATGAGCTCATCGCGAATGTGATCAATGAATATGAAAACTACAACCCTGTTCTTCTGAATAGGGTATTCCTCACGCTACAAGGATGCATGATTGAAGTTATAAAAGATGATGGAGGGAATAGGTACAAGATCCCCCACATGAATAAGGAGCGGCTCGAGGCACAAGGCATGCTTCCCAAATCTCTTAGTTGTGATAGGGAGATAGTTCAGAAGGCAATTGAGTTGTTGAGCAACTAATGGAATTGTTTCTCTCGCTTTTGAGTTGTTTGGCAACTATGGTGTTGGTTGTCTAGCTTTTGAGTTGTGCAACAACTAAGGGTGTTGGCTGGCTAGCTTTTGACTTCTACAGCGGTTGTATATATGTTTATCCAGCAGTTGTATATATAAACAACGCGTATGACATGGAATCAAAAGTACTTTGTGCTACATATTTATTCAAGTACTACCATGTTCCATTTATACTTACTGAAACAGCAGTACCATTTCATGAAACACTAGTCAGAACTACTACATTATCCACAACTATAGCATGTACCTACCCCATACATAGAACTACTACATTATCTAGAACTACAGCATGCACCTTCCATACATATACAAGGGCGGGCATAATCAAAAGAGGTGAGCCCAACCATTCAACATACGAGCAACAAAAGCATGTCTACTACCATGTTCGTCCATGGTCTTAGTTCTCCTTACCTCTTGCCTCGAACACACTGATTGGTGTAGCTTCATCATTTGTCTCTACATCAGAGAAGCTGACCTTATTCTCTTCTCCTCCTTGTCATGATTATCTTTTCCTCGCTGCATCCAATGTGTTTTGTGCTTGCATTTTCCTCGCTGGTTCCAATATGTGTTGTGCAGTCCTGATTGCTCGCCAAAATCTAGAGCCATTCATGCAACATGGTACTGTACAAGAGGTATATTCAAATGATCAAGTTGCAATGGTAATCCCAAAATAGTAATGGTAGTGCTTAGATGCCTTACACTTACCCCAAACGACCACGAGTTTTAGTGACACCCTACTTGCCAATGTGCTTTACCGCAGGAACATCTTGTGGTTCTGTTTCAGGCACAAACTCATTGTCCCCAGCAACTAAGGATGAAACATGATGGGGGCCTTCGTTATCCGAATCGGGGATCAACTTGAATCGATCTGCACCCCCTTCCTGCGTGTCCTGAGCAAAATCCTGATCTTCTATGGCGACACAGTTTAGCTTCTTGTCCCACCAAGTTTTGCAGCGATGATCCCGGCCACGCATCCGTTTGACAGAACGCAACGCACCGGTCGATTTGATCCCCAAGGCTCGCTGCATCCGCAATCGTTGGAGGAACCGAGTAGTCCATTGCGGCCCCCTACCACTGCTGCCTACCATGGACAGAGCGCCTTGAAGCCCTGTTCCAAAATCGGATAAGTACATGAACTCAGCTTGTCTGAATACCCAGTTAGCCAATTAATTCTAACTTGTGAACATTAGCAGAGAAATAAACTGAATGCAAAAATACATGAAAAGCGAACAAATCAGAATGGATAAACCTCACCTTAGGCCTAGGCCCCTGTCATGCACCGTGGCATGGGAAGCAGCAGCAGGAAGCCTTGACCATCGTCTGCCTGTCCAGCAATCCAGCGCCAGCCTTGGCGCGGATGTGGTGCAACCCACCAGCGACCGATCAAGCAGATGGGGCCACCTTCGAGGCCTGGCCGCCGCGCCTTCATGCAGTCCTGGTCCTCCTCGGCTCTGGCCGGCGCCTTTGCCCGTGCGCCGGCAGATGTTGCGATCTGGGGAGGGCACGATGGACATCGCGAAGAGGGGGCCACCACCGCACCTGCCCATTGCGACCTAGTGTCACACCTAGCCTCCCGCCCGCTTTGCCCCGTCCGCCGGTGAAGGCTGCGAGGTGGAATTGCCGGTCGTTGATGGCCCCGTCACCGTGCCTGGTCGTCACACTGGAGCTCCGCCCAGATCCATGCCCACTCCGCTGTTGTCGCCCTCTTGGACTGCGAGGTTTGTGGTGGATGGCGCAGGACCGGTAGGAGGGAAGGGGCCGCTGGCGTCGCCTGCTCTCGAACGGGAGAACCCGCGTCGCGAGCACCACGCCAGGGACAGACGGAGGAAAGAATAAGCCTCCTCCTAGGCTCCACCGTCTGTTTTCTTTCCTCATTTTTTTATTCCATAGTGGCCGACAGGGAAACGATGGATTGACCGCTGGTGTACTACATCATAGAGTGGGACCCACTATACTACCTAAAACGTCCTTCTTTCTGGTACAAATTTTGAATCGCAAAAACGTCCTCTATATCGGGACAGAGGGAGTAACTAGCTAGGTTTAGAGGTAGAGAGAGAGCTCCCAAGAACATACACCACAGAAGATGAAAGACTGAACACGCTTTTGCCGACAAGTTGACTTACATTATCCACACACAACTCACCAAGTTGCATGCCTATGATAGTGGTGCAAGTACTGCCTATGATTTTTTTTACATGCTGCAGGTTCACATGTTGTCGTCTCCAATACTGAGTTTTCATTGCTAATTTCCAAAACAATCTACTTACAAGTTACAACCATGATATGCAAGTACTATATATATATATATATATATATATATATATATATATATATATATATATATATATATATATATATATATATATATATATATATATATATATATATATATATCTGCATGTTCATATATTATTGGGCGTACGCACTTGCATCACATAATCGACGATAATCCGCATATTATTGGCTAATAAATTGTTGCTCGAAAGGGCCCTCGATCCTGCATTGAATCCTTGAATCTCAATTTTCAAGATGAGTGGGTGCCTTATAAAAAAACCAAAGTAGCAACGATTCCACTCCACTTGCAAAAGAAATAGTGCCATCATCACATCTTGTAAGCAACCGTCCCCAAAGTACAATGCCTCCCTAATTGGATGCTTATGTATAGGAAAAGCAATCAGCTGCACAATAATGGTTTCAAACAAGAGGCCAAGCAACCAAAATCTAACGTGCTGCCAGCTTGATCCCTGCAGCGCCACAGCCGTCGATAGTATATAAAAAAAGAGTGCAAAGTTTGACGACATGCGGCAATATATATGCCAACATGCCTGTGTTAGAGTTACATATATATACAGTACTGGTGAAGTCTTATTTATCTAGCAATACACCTATGATTATCAACTTTTTGCCAAGATGCTCCAAGCTAGTCTCTGCTTATGGTCATATAACTGAGTGTACACACAGCTGGTTACGTTACATTACTGGTTTGTATAATGGTCGATTTGTACTCCAAGGGCCAAGCAGCTATAATCTAATGCATTCTGATAGCTAGATCTGATGTTGCTACAAAAGAAGTAGGGCAAGCATGCATGCTGATATATCCCAGGGAGAACTCACCAATTGTTTGAACTACTTGCATACCACTAACATGCTTTGGACCGCCAATTGGATATAAGCAAAGTTGCTTTGGGAGAAAAGGAAGCGGATTTGCCAAATAATTAAAAGAAACGTTAGTTTGTGAGCATTGTACTGTAATTTATATAGAAAGAATATCCTAATTATAATTGGTGTGGTAGGGTGGTAGACAATATGCCAACCATAATAATGTCAATAAATTAAACTTGTAGCAGTCCAATATAATATCCAAAGAAGCTCTATACTTCTAGATCCATTATTAGGAGTGATTTGGCAAATGCTGGAAGAAGAAAAAAGATCCTGATTAAGATACCTTTTAAAAAATATAAAAAAGGTAAGAAAAATCCATTTTTCTAATATATAACCCTCTGAAAATAAATTCAACTTCAGTGAAGGAATTGATTGATGTTAAATTCGCTGATCCGTGTGAACCGTACCATAAACAAAGGAAATATGAATATTCTTTCTATGCGAATGTGAAGTTAATATTAAGAATATAATCAATTTGCTGAAGCATTTAGCCACAAAAAAATTTGCAAAATATTGGGGGAGAAAAAACTTGGGGACCATTCCACAACCTTGAACGAGAACTGCTTGAAGCATTAACCAGTTAAACTATCAATGGAGATTAAACTATCCTACTTGCCATAAAAAATATGATAGAAAGAGCCCAAAGAGTGAGCATGTGAGCCCATTTTATTGTTGGGGTCATGTGAGCAACTTGGTGTCTTCGATCACTTGCAAAGTTCTCTTGCAGCAAAGTCAACTCTCTCCAAAAGAATAATAAGGGCTCTTGTAGAGATGAAAACTAGGTCACCCATATCTGACCCATCATTTTTTTTAATAGAAGAAAGATAAAAGTAGCCTAAATATCAGTGTACTGTTTATGTTTACAGCTAAAACGTCAGTGTAAAACAATTGGTACCATTCTCAATTGTTTGTTTCTTTTAAAACATCACACAAAAAACAAGCAGGGTTGATCGAGCCGCTGAGGTTCCCATGTGCAGCTGGAATAGATTAGCTTATAATGTGTACTGTTAATTAAGTTATCATGAGCACTTAATAGGCACAGTAACTAAAGCTTGGCATCTTAGAACGTGCAAGGTGGTTGCCACCATGCTTAGTTCTCCAATCTCTACTGTTGGCTCTTAGCGTACTAGATGACAGATGAGGCAGAGGAGAAATTAGGAGGGGAGAAACGTTATATCTCATTATTTTCCAAATAAACATGCATATATAAAATACATTTCCAAACGCCAAGATATAATAAAGACCCCTTTCTCTCTATTCCTTGCTGAAAACTTGTTTCACTTTCTCTTCTTGAACAGTCCCAGAGTTTCTTAAAATTTTATCGATCAGGAGCCTTCTATAAAATCACATTAGTGTTGTCTCATGATTAATAGTTATATACTACTTTGATATATGATTGTTTACTCAGACTTTCTTAGGTTGGTGCTCCCCAACAAAACAGCTTATGATCGAACAATACATACATATTGTAGTCCATCAGGGTGATAAAGAACTTGAAAAGAACGTTGCAACTAGAGATATTGGGCAAAGCATATTTTCTTGGCAGTATTATTTGCTTTTGATGCCTAGCTAGCACGGAGTTAATTAAGACTTCTTCTTTTTTCAAACCAGAATCTCTAACCTTTGCCCCCTTCTTTTTAGGTGGAGCTAGTAGTTATTGTATATACTTTTTGTTAGAAAACAATATATAGTAATATATACATACTCTCTCAATCCTAAAATATAATGAATTTTCAGTTGTCTAAGTCAAATCATTTTAAGTTTAATCAAATTTGTAGAGAAGACTAGTATCATCTATCACATCAAAGAAGTTCATAACGTATGTAATGAAGCTCATTTCGTACATACTATTATTATTCTCTACAAATGTGATCAAATTTAGCATGGTTTTACTTAGTATAACTGAAAATCTATTATATTCAGGATGGAGGGATGAGGGAGTACAACAACAGAAAATAAGTTCAATGAGGACGAAAAGCAAAGAAAGCAACGGAAAACCACAACCGACTATAGCTATTTAGGAAACAATTTATAGAAAATTGAAGGAAGCACTTCTTCTTTGCATGACAGATACCAGTGCAAAATTATGTTTGAAGGTCTCTCTGCATGCTTGAATAGAGATGGGCTTCTGATTGAAAATATAGCCGTTTGTGTTGTCCAAATGTTCTAGCTCATCAAAATGGTAATTTCCATATTTAAAAAGAGAAACATTTGTGCATTGTTGATATTGATGTGTGCCAATACAACAGCAAAGATGGAAAACATCAGATTAACAAGCTGAAACACCACAACTTGCAGGTACAGCCGTACATGCATTATTGGTTGTAATAATAATTTTTAGTTTAAAACAAAAAAAAACAGTATTGTTAGTATATTTCTAGCTTGCTCTGGAAAGATAAATAAATAAATATATAATTGATGAATGCTCTCGCCGAAAGCAGAGCTGTATGGCATCCCAAGACCACAGGAAAAATAATGCACTAGTCTAGCTTATCTGAACAAGCTGGCTTTAGTCTTAAAAAATTCAGTGCGATGATCTGCAAGCAAAATCCTGTACCACATCTACATACGATGCTCTGTTGAATTGCAATTCATGCTACTTTCCAGTTCATCACGGAACAACCATTATGTATGTACTAACTGATAAAAAAAACTCCAGACAAAACAAAGCCAAAAGATCATCAAACCAAATTATCACAAGACAATTTCTTAAGAATTAAATATATAATACATCAGTTGTCCATGATCTTGTCACGGTGTGCCACTTATTAGGCCATGAATTCAAAAAAATGCATTTCTAAATCGCTAAACTCGTTAAGTGATACACTTCAAGTGCATATTATCCACTTGACTACCTATGCGGCATGCTAATTGTGTGCCTCTCTCTCTCCTCTCTTTCTTCCACTGTCACCTCCTGCATATCTCTCGTCTCTCTATCCGTTCTCTGTCACATTCTGTTGGTGCTAGGGGGACATAGACTCAGGCTGCTGCTCGTCAAATCTTGGATGCTCATGTGAAGATCGACGGCCAACACAGAACGGTGCCGGCATTGCGTGATGGCATCTCCCTTGGGCATGGATCGAGATAGAGATCATCAATGGAGGCAGTCCAGTGTGTAGCGTAGTGCGGTTATAGCAAGCGGTATCATTGTTCACGTCAGTGCACGGTAATGCCTCGTTGTTATGTCGCATCCTTTTCCCAATCGAGCTGCATTAGCTCATTCACGGTGGAGGAGATAGGGCTATTGGGCAGTAGTAGCAGGAGTAGGAGAGGAGGAAGCTATATTGTGCCACCACAAGGCTTTGTCGCCATTGTGGTGTTGAGAGAAGGACACCAACACGCCTCACCCCGTCGTCATGAGTCACTATCTCACCTTGTGTTGGTCTCGGCTTGTCGCTAGATCTGGCAACTAGGACCATGCCACCACGAACTTTTATGGGTCAGAATCAATGTGGGTCATAATTTTATGGGACAGAATCAATGTGGGCCCAAAATGACCATGTACAGAAGTGACCGACCGTCGGCTACTCCAACCCTAGCTACCATTGGCCATTCTGCAATCCCCACCCTCTATCTTGACCTCTCTGGCTCTCCTCTGAGGGGATCTATGGCGATGGCAACAACGATTGTGATTGGGAACTGCTTTGTCTTAAGAAGAAAGAAGACTACGAAGGTCACTATTCCCCACTCCTCTCCCCAAAAAGAGTTGTGGCAACGACAACTACCACATCTGTACTCTGGTATGAAGCAGTGAGGTTGTGACCAACGATGGCTTTGTCTGAGGCTACGTCATTGTAACCTGTGTTTTTCATATTGTTTTGACTCCATGTCACAACTCGAGCAACAATTAGGCAGGTTTCTTCTCTTCTCGTAGTTATTTTAGGGATGGGAACGGGCTAGGCTGACCCATTGGGTATTTGACCCGACCAACAAAAGCAAGGCCAATGGGCCATAGAGGTCAGCCCTAAAGTCTAAAATGGGTGAACAGGGTCAGAACCTATTAACCCAATGGATAAATGGGCTAACCGAATTGTTATATAATAACCTTTTTTTCTTAATTTGTTGGTCTCCTTCGGGTTTTTTTTTCAATAAACATAGTTGATCATAACTTAATCCAATGACTTAGTCACTCAATATCTAGTCAATGGAATAGATCTAATATGGACGGAGCCAACTCCCATGGTCAGTACGCCACATAGACAATGGTTAAGTGTTGGTATAGGCAATATATGTGGCCATGTGATGTACTACTTAACAAAATTTAGCAATTCAAATAAAAGATACATCTTCAGAGTTCGTAAATTTAAGTGGCATATATCCAAACAAAGTCAAGGCTGTTGGTGTATTTAACCCATTTCTGAATTATTAAGTTAGGCTGTGTTTAGTTGAGAAAATTTGGGTGAAAAGTTATTGTAGCACTTTTCGTTGTTATTTGGTAAAATTTGTCCAACCATAGATTAATTAGACTCAAAAGATTCGTTTCGAACTTTACAGACAAACTATGCAATTAGTTATTTTTTTTACCTACATTTAATGCTTCATGTATGCGTCTAAAGATTCGATGTGACGGGTGAAAGATGAAATATTTTGGGTATGCATGGCAAGTGAACGCGGCCTTACCTTGATTGGTTCTCTACACCTACACGTTTGAGCTATATGAAACCGAAAGGAGTACTGCAGCTAGCAGCCCCTTGCATGCATAGATTAGTATAATGTTTCTATTATGAAACTCCGGCGTTGAATTCAGGGCATGTGCTCTCCCACGTCCCACTGAACAACCATTCACTATGGGGCTCGCAGACGCATGAGCACAGATGGGATCACGCTAAAATTTGTGCTTGATGCGAGGCGAGCAGGTAGGGACAGAGAGACAGGTCCAGATTGGTGCGGCTAGCTGGCACAGCGACAACAGAGGCTTTGTCTGCTTCAGGCTCCGCGCAGCTTGCTTAGTTTAGTTTAGTTAGTTTAAGCTGTGGATTGAGCAATTTGCGGATGAATAATTAAACTGATCAGTAAACCAAGTAAGCACGGGCACGGGGCTAAGCTGCCTCGAGGCGTGTAGCCGCTTGCCGTGCGTTGCTTGCAAGCCTTTGCCGCGTCCGCACTGCGGTGGGCCGGCCGGTGGCGGAGTGAGCTGTTTCATGTGTGCGACTGCGATCTCTGATCAATGCTCCACATTGCAAGCAGGTTTTGCTTATGCAGCGCCACGCCAGAGAAGTAAATTATATTAAGTTAAAAGTTTAGAGAGGTAAATCGAACTAGAAGTATTTTAAAAAAAATATCTAAAAATAAAAAGCAATAAAATTTTAAAATTCATACAAATGGAAAAATAATGCAATTAGAAATCCTAAAATCTGCTTTATTTCTAAGATTAAACCAGATTTTATGATTTTTTAATTGCAATGTTTTTACATGTAAAAATATTTGGACATTTTTTGAAGAAAAATTATTTTTATGATTTTTAAAAAAACTTTTTTAGACTGGTTTACCTCTTGAACTTTTAACTTAATCTGATTTGTCCCCTTCTATGTGATGCTACATCAATAAAACCACCATCAAAATCATCCAAGACGCAAACAAATGATTTTAAAAGTTGAGAGAGATTAAACAACTAGTTTTGTAGTTTGTAGAGAAAAATCGGACAACTGTGATAGTTGAGGGAGGTGAATTGGAATTTTTCATTTTAGCAAACCTGTCCCGGTACTTGGGCCCAAACAAACGAATGGCATAATGTGGATGAGAGTACAAGACGACTCCTCTGTCTCTGGGCCAATTTAGAGCGTCAACTACTTACACGGACGGGGGCCTCCTGATGTGGCCTCTGGGCCTTGTCACGTATCAAGCCTGGAACCTCCCTCCCAAATTCCTTATTGCACAACCAACCAATATATACCACCTCATCCACAAAACAAAAAAAAGGAACGGGAAAAACGTGTGTATATTCCGAGAACCGAGATCGTCTCACCTAATTCAGAATATTATACACAACATTCACTTGGAGTTGGAGATTTCATGAAAATGATGATGAAGTCGCCAGATCCAAGCGGAAGAAGGCGCTGATGTGACGACCATCATCCATCCCCTTGGCTGTATGAATTGTAGCTTCGCGACTCCAGAAGCTGCTGAACTGAGAAATGGCAAAGCAGGCACCAGGCAGGTGCCACGTTTCTTGTTTACTGAAGTCTGAAGCCAGAACCAGAAGAGAGGGAGGTCTCTCTTCGGTGCGATCGCATACGCTACTGATGAAGTCCAGTCACGGAAGAGAAGTTCAACGAACCTGTTCCATGCCCAGAACTTGCATTGCATTGGCGTGAGAAGCAGCTTGCCAAATGCCAACGAATTTCCGAGGGAATCCGCGAACTTCCGAGGGAAAGTCAGCTGCGCTGGGAAACGCATGGGAAGAAGGAAGGGTCAAACTTGTGATGTGAGCGTGTGTTTGGTCGTGGGTACATCAGGGATGGGTCGAACTCTTCCTAGATTTTTGGATGGGGCAAACCTATCTCATGTTTGGTTTAGTAGGTTGGCCTCAACCCAGTTTTGTGTTTGGTTTCACAGGTTTTGTCGGACCTGATTCATCGCCCTTTGTTTTTCAAAATAAAGGGTATCGTTTTTAGACTTTTCTAATTGTTCCAAACTAATAGAAGTAGCATTAATCAAATTTTCTTTTTCTCGTTCTATTTTAGAGGCGGCCGGGCTGTGTGTTCCCCAGTGTTGAGTGGGTTGAGCCACTTACTAGTGGGCCCTATGTGACAGCCTTTGATTTCCTTTCTTCTACCTCTGCATCGCATCCGCTCACTGAGGCTGCACGTCGACCACCGCTGCTCCACGCGCTGAGGTTGCCTGCGCCGCCATCCAAGCTCCCCATGCCGCCGTCCGAGCTCACCTGCTGCTCCTCCGTCCAGGCGCCGGCGACGAGGCCTACTGCTTCCCCTCCCGCCTAGATCTGGCTCGCCGGCGACGCGATCTACAACTCCTCCGTGCCCTGCCGGACCCGCGGCCGCCGCTCGCTGCGCCATGCCACACCGCGTCCGCCGCTCACCGTGTCATCATGCCGCGTCCGCCGGCGGCCATGGAACTCACCGCTCGAGCTCGCCCTCGAGCTCCACTCGAATCGCTCGCCACGACAGACGCTCCTCCACGCTCCCCTCGCTCGACGGACGCGAAGTAGGTTCGCCCCGGTTTCTTCGATTTGGAGGGGCAGCACCAAACCGCATCTGGGAAGAATATTCCCTTCTTGGGATAACCCCAACCCACTACTCGGTCATCCAAACACATCAAAAAACAGGTCCGGCCCACTCCAATCCACTTCACCCTCCCATCCAAACACACGCTGAGAGAACTGGTAGTAGCACTGAATGTTCTGAATTCATGCGTGAAGGCTGAAAGGCCTTGATGGCCAGAGGGGGGTGAATAGCCTAATAAAACTTTCTACAAAAAGTGCTAGACAATTTAATTAGCAATAACAAATAGCGAGAAGCGAGTTTTGCCTAGCCTATGGAGTGTTGCAAGCCACCTATCCAAAAAGACAATTCTAATAAATATATCACTCAATCGCACAAGGCAAACCACAAGAGGAAAACTAGAAGGCTACTCTATTCAAGCTACTAAGCACTAGAGAAAACAACTAAGTACTTGAAATGTAATACAAGAGTAGGATAAGAAATATTTCACCGAGGGGCGATGAATTGAGCCAACCAATCAATAATTCCAAGTGATGATATTCAAGATATCCAATCCACCGAGACAAATCAATCACAATCAACGAAGTGAAGACACGATGATTTATCCCGAGGTTCACGTGCTTGCCGGCACGCTAGTCCCCGTTATATCCCCCCTACACCACGTGGTTCGGTGGCTAATCGGTATCACACACCAAGCCTCTCAAAAGGCGCCACAAGAACCTACCAAATGACGAGAAGTTCCGACACGAGCAATTCACTAGAGTTGAAATTCAGCGCTCCGCCGGGGAACCACAACAACCCCTCACAACAAGCTCACCGGAGCCGACCACGAACAATCACCGACACATGCCGGACCTCCACCGCTGCTCCAAGCATCTAGGTGGCGGCAACCACCAAGAGAAACAAAAATCCCGTAGCAAAAGAACACCCAAGTACCAACTAGATACAAACTCACAAGCAAATGCACTTGAGATCACTCAATCTCGCTTTGATTAGGCAAACAAGCAAGGAAGATGAGTGGGAGGGGATGTGCTCAGCTCAAAGGAGTGTTAGAATGATCAACAAGCCAAGCGTCCCTCCAAAGAGCTGGCCAACACCTATTTATAGGCGTACCCCTTCGAATAGAGCCGTTAGGCAATTGATTCTGCTGCAGTCGCACTGATCGGACGCGCTGGTCCCGTAGCTGACCGGACGCGCTGGTCAAGCCGAGCAGCGCTCCAGCGAGTCAGTGACCGGACGCGCTGCATAACTAACCGGACGCATTACACCCGACGTCTGGTTTGAGTCCAGTAAGCTCCCACCATGACCGGACGTGTCCGGTCCACCGTGATTGGACTCGACACCACGTCCGGTTAGCTTTTTGCTGATTCTGCTCCACACCATGTTGACCGGACGCGCCGGTCCCGTGAGGCGTCGGACGTTCCGGTTAGAAACCCTAGTTGCCTCTCACGCTGCTCGCTAACACTGACTGGACGCGTCTGGTTACGCTGAGACCGCGTTCGGTTCAGTGTTCGGTCACTTCTGTGACCTCCGTTCGCCTCTGTTTCCTCGCGTCCGGTGCAGTGGAAAATAGGCGTTTTATTTCCCGAAAAGCGCTGAATCCCGCCTCGCAAGCTCGGTGGGAGGGAGAGAGGAACTCAAATCCCTCTCTACCGCTCAAACTCAACCGCCTTCGCAAACGTGCTAACATCACCAAGTGATCATCACCATGTGCATGTGTGTTAGCATTTTCACAATTATTTTCGAGACGTTAAAATAGCTCTCCACTAGATCTAAATGCATATGCAAATAAATCTTCATCTAGTGGCACTTAAGTGATCAATAGCCCCGGAAATTCCCCTCTTTATAGTACGACTATCGATCCTAAATGTGATCACACCCTCTAGGTGTCTTGATCACCAAAATGCAAAACCCTATTGATACATTTGCCTTGAGCTCCATAGGGTTGCACCTTGTTCATCCTTCACCATGGCAAGCACTTGATCACATCACCATTGCTTGATCCTTACTTCACCATGTCATTGCACCAACCACATCATAGCTACACACATTCTTATGCATATGTGGTTAGTACTTAGGCATTGTCACTAACTACCAACACCAAACATAGGACTTTCAAAGGTTGCATGTAGCGTTAGGGCGCCTCCAACGTCAGCCTAGGCATTTGGTTAACCGAAACCGATCGGTTCAGTTCCTCGGTTCTTTATGAAATTCGGTTAGTAGAAAATTGGGAACCGATCGGTTAGTAAGAAAACTAGGAACCGAGGAATTTTGGTTTCGGTTAGTTCAGTTCAATTTCGGATAGAACTGAACTAACCGAGCCATCCATTATAACAGCGAAACAGAAGAAAAAAATCGAGAAAAAACACAGCACCAGTCGCCCCTCCTCTAGATCCGGTACTCCTCAACCATCGCCGATAGCAAAGGCGGCGGTGGAGGACTCCAGGCAGGAGCAAGGCGGCGGTGGAGGGCTTCAATCCAAGCCCCGCAGCGGCGCGACCCACATGGACGCTCGTGCAGGCGGTGAGTGGTGGCAGCTCGATGCCTTGGCCTCCAGTCCAGGCAGCGGGCAAGCACACGGCTCCCATGTCGCTGCCCGTCATGGCTCGCCTTGCTCGCACGCTGCAGTGGCTCGCTCTCGCGGAGGAGAAGGAGAACCGGAGAGGGAAGCCATGGTCTGGAAGTGGATGACAGAGAAGAGGTGTCGGGTACCATAATTAGGGGTACCCAAATTAAGATGAAAAATCCACCCTGCCTCTCAAAACCAAACATTAATCTGTCCCGTCAAAAAGGAAAAATCAACTAAACCCATGGGCTAACTCTCCCCTTGCTGGGCCTCCAGCAAGCCGCGTGAGCATACCAACCTATCTCCCCACTTCATCCGAGGCCTCACGCAGGGGGGTCTCGGAACACCTCCGACTCGCCCGAGACCTCAGCTCTGGGGTCTCGGGCATAGGCCAACCAATGACATCATCACCACCTCGTTCGAGCCCCAGAGACGACGGTTATCTGTCTCCGCCTCGCCTGAGACCGGCCTCTGATGCCGCTCCCCCATTGGCGCGCTTTGAGACCTCCCATGACGTCACCCATGTTTTTGCGTCCGCCTAACTGGACAAGCCAGGAATGATAGGGGTCAAATCATGACGCCGTCGCCCATAACAAGCATGGGGAAGAGCTGCTGGTCACTATGCCACCCATACTGGCA
Source organism: Saccharum hybrid cultivar R570 (assembly GCA_038087645.1). Lineage (NCBI taxonomy): Eukaryota > Viridiplantae > Streptophyta > Magnoliopsida > Poales > Poaceae > Saccharum > Saccharum hybrid cultivar. The sequence continues at coordinate 8,009,365 of JAQSUU010000248.1, read as the reverse complement.
CTATACGCATGATCCATGCCTGCGCGGCGTACGAAACACCGCTCTAGGCCACTATTCCCTCGAACGGAGCAAAATCACACCATGATTCACGCTTCTGAAGCCTCGGCCCTCTACGCCAGTCAAACCGAAGGACAGGCACGTCGCCATAGGATAATCATGACCCTACGCGATGTAGCTGCGTCATCCACAGGGTTACGTGTGGCAGGACACGTCGCTACAACATCAAAGGACAGGAGCCACTCCTCCAACAGTAATACGCCACCGACTACAGGAGGCCTCAGACCTCCCTTCCTAGGAAAAATATCACGTCGCACATACATGTAACCCTGCGTTTCCCTTGCATCTATAAAAGGGGAGGGCAGGGACCATTCCAAAGGGGAGGACGACGAAGAAAAACAGACAGAAGGCAAATCGATAGGCCGTTCGGCTCATCAGAGTCGAACACACACATACGCACACTCCACTCACATCCTGAGACCTAGGAGCTCCTCCCTCTCTCACCCGCTTGTAACCCCTACTACAAGCACTTCGGTGTAAGATAATACAAGACTCTCCTCCTCCACTAGACGCAGGGTATTCTTTAGCCCGAACCAGTATAAATCGCTTGTATTCTTCTTGCACACCATCTGGATCCTAGATGCGCAGACACACATTACTCGTTGGTGCTAGAACCGTCGTTTCTTACACCGACAAGAGGTCACGAGGGAGCTGCCTGTGATGTGGTGACGGCCGCACATGGGAGTTGGATGTGGACGAGCTGGTGTCTAGGGTTTGAAGGGTGCATTATATACGATGACCTATTGGGCTGGCTTTTCATTCATGGGCCTTCTATCTATCAGGCCTTTTCGGTTCTTCGGTTAACCGAGCCCAAGAACCAAATTGATCGTAGTAATTTCGGTTAGTACAAACCTGGAACCGAATTAGGAACCGATTTTTTTGATTTTGGTTACTTCGGTTTTGGTTATTTCAGTTCGGTTTTCAGTTTTCGGTTATTTTTGCCCAGGCTTACTCCAACGGTTGTCGAAGTCGCCAGCTTAAGGGCGCGTTTGGATGATGTCCAGAAGATGTCGCGCCGAGTCCGTGGCATGCCAAAGATGTGGCACAGAAAACGTCCGCCGCAACTGCGGCGGGATTTGGCATGCAAAATGAACTAGTGGAGCACGGCAAGTTTGCGGCATGCCTCAGCTAGGGGCACGAAGCAAACGCATGCCGCAACTGCAGATGTGGCCTACTTTGGTCGCCATCCAAACCCTCCCTAAGTCTTAATCCATCCAACGTGGCAGAGATAGAGAGCAAGAAAATAAAATCCCGCTAGCGATGACCAAAGCGCTATTCTCGCTCAACTTCCAAGAATTAATGTCTCTCTGTCGGTTCTGCGTTTCCAGGACGTGCACAATTGCACATCGAGTAGCCTGGTGTTCATTTTTTTTTGTATTTTATGTAGCCTCCACGTATGATGGCGATTTGGATCCACCGCGGCCAACCTCAACGAGGTTTCATGAGAGTTTTATAAGCATTAAATGTGCTGATATGGCACTGTATTGATGAAGAGAGATGATGAAAGTTTCATGGGAGCTGAGATAGTTTTAGATCAGTCTCAGTAGGAGTTTTATTTGTATTAAGTAGGTTGCTACATAGGCATTTTTATGACATGACAGTGTATTTAAGAAGAGACAGAAGAAATGGGTTTCATTTAAATGAAACTCTCTTGGCACGATTACTAACTCTCTGTGAGTCATGAAATTAAATACCAATGAAACCATAGAATGAAACTCTCCATTGAGAGTGGGTGTTTCATCCAAGTTTTATTTCATTTCATATGACATGGTAATCTTAAAAACAACGCTATGAAACTCTCCGCTGAGACTGGTCTTATCGGGATGAAACTCTTCTGCACTGTTTTCAAAATATTAGTGTGTTGGTAGCTGGGCCATGAAACCTCCGCTGAGACTAACCTTAGTAGTCAGTTGTCACTTGTCAGCCAACGAGCCACACTCTCCTCGAAATAGTAGATGTGACAGTGGACCAATGCACGGTCGCTTTCTGTTTACCAAGGGATTGGGATCATCGATTCGGGCCTTGTTTAGTTTCTATCTCAAAACTTTACACCATATCACATCGGATGTTTACACAGGTGCATGGAGTATTAAATATAGACTAAAAAATAACTAATTGTACAGATTATGTGTAATTTGCGAGATGAATCTTTTAAGCCTAATTAGTCCATGATTTGACAATAAAGTGCTACAGTAACACATGTGCTAATGACGAATTAATTAGACTTAATAAATTCATCTCGCGGTTTACTGACGGATTCTGTAATTTGTTTTTTATTAGTACTAGCAAAAATACATGTGTGTTGCAACGGGGTTTAGGATCAATAACTGAATTATTTGTAGTTCGAAAATTCAATGATCATGTTATGTGTTCCAACATCTTATAACCAGACTTTATATTATTTATTCTAACACATTAAACATGAGAGGCTCAGAGATTAATTATTATGTCATGTTTCTCTGTTGATCTTAATATTTTATTTCGGTCACAATACTTTAACTCGTACATGCTTAAAAAACATAGGATCATGAAAACGAATTTTCACTCGTGCGTTGCAATAGAACTCAATACACATTTAATTGGAAATTTATAATAAATTAATATTAACATTAGGTATATAGTATATATTAGGTTGCTTGGTACATCCACGATTCAATGAGTTCCGGACATAAAAACCAAATGACGTCATCGTCTTCCTCACAGTTCAAAGGTGCGTTCGGTGAGGATTGTCTTCCACGAGCAACACGTTCACGCTGGGGACTCGCACGGTCCCAAGTGCCTTCCGGCCTTCACATGGATCATCGCCCTACTCCTAGGTCTGAACCCGTGGCCACCGCCGGCCACTGTGACGTCGGCAATCACCTTGTTGATGCTTGCATGCATCCCGCTGCCGTCTAGCGCCCACCAAGATGCATGTCCGTCGTGATGTTGGCCACTACAGGGGCTTCACAAGCCTCCTGTCATTCTCGGACCAACAGGATGCATGGGAACGTGTTGTTGTCTGTCAATGATGGCGAGGGCGCGGGCACAGGTGCCACCACAGACGGCGAGACGCTGCTCCAGCCCTTGATCTTGCTAACGTGCGACACCAGAGCGGTGCAAATGAACTGCGTTGCACACCGCAGTCCCTCGATCTAACGTGCAGCGCCAGCGCGGTATTGATGAACGGCGTCGCGCCCCGCGGATAGAGACCGGTAGGCAGCGAGGCCATCGCATGTGTCATGGTTGATCATCGTGGCGCTAAGCCATGTCGCGGACCCATTGGCATGGGACCCAGACTTGAACGCCGTGATTGTGCGCGTTGTTGAGCTGGTCGAGGGTGATGTCGTGCTGGTCGGTGCAGTCGCGCATGGCCAACGACGGCTACACTGGTGCAGACATCAAGAGGTTGCGTGACAGCGCGCACCCCATCATGCTCCGGGTAGTCGTCGTGATTCACTTACGGACGCCGTGAACGAGGCCTACGCCGACCGCGTCTCCGCCGATTTGCAACTAAAAACAAGAATCGGGCAGGACAAACGGAGACAGAGACATGCGTTGAATTGAAGAAAAAAGACGGATGAAAAAAGGATACATGGACTAGGTAGGATACGGGAAAGAAATCGGCCAAGAAAGTGCGTGAATTGGCTAGACAAATTTTACGTTAAAATTTTGGTTCTTTAATACTCCTATTTAGTCCAACAACTTTTTCCGTCACCGTCCAAAATAAAATAGAACTCCAACGAGTTATGCCTTGGCTCATGGAAATCAAATACGAGGACTTGAGTAAAAAAAATAATAGTGGAAATCCATCACCAAAACCAAACTCGCGGATAACCGAAACCCGAACGGATACCCGAAACCCAAAATAGATACCCAAACCCCGCGGATAAATATACACATATTCACATGTATAAATAAGAGGCAATAAATAATAAATATTTTCATGAGTCAATTTTGAATAGATTTAATAATCTAAGTAAACAAGTTATTATTAGCATATTATAAAACATGAGTTTTAATTTCAAATGATTTATTTCGGATATCCATTGGATATCCACGGGTGGAAAACCAAACCCGAAACCGAACCCGATACCAAACCCGAAACCGAAATCGAAAACCGTGGGTGAAAAACCATCCCCAAACCCGAAACCTGCGGGTATCCGACCCGAACCCGATCCGCTGCCATCTATAGTCGTACTTGACTCATGTTCCTAAAATAGATATATTTAAGATTGAATCTTGGTTTAAGAGGAGTCTTACATCTTATATGTAATCTTGGTTTAGAAAGAGTCTTACATCTTACGTATAGGTGAAAAAAAATTTGACAGAAATTTTGCCTCTTTATTATTAGGTATAGATTCGAACACCCCATGCAATACCCCCGTATGACACCGATGTGACACCCCAAAACTTTACGCCCTAGAATAAAAAAAGCCTCATTAGTTATTTTGGGACCCGGCAGAAAGTTATTATTACAATGTTCACTGCTGCACGTTCGGCCTTTAGTCCCGGGCCTAAAGGGTCTCTAGTCCTGGTTCCAGAGCCGGGACTAAGAAATCAGGACTAAATGTCCCAGCCTTTAGTCCCGGGTACACATAACCGGGACTAAAGCCCGTCCTCGGGTGAAAAAATAAATGAAATTCTAGAGGGCTCTCCTGTGGTGCGTGAGAATCGAACTCAGGACCTCTCACCTCGCGCGTAGATTTCTTACCAACTCAACTGACATAACATGTGACAAAGTCTTTTGCGCTCTTCCTTTTGATTTGACTCATTGGGGACCTTTAGTCCCGGATCGGAGACCTTTAGTCCCGGTTCGTAACACCAACCGGGACTAAAAGGTCACCCTTTAGTCCCAGTTGGTAATAGTCCCGGTTGGTATTACCAACCGGGACTAAAAGTTGGAGGACCTTTAGTCCCAGTTCGTAATACCAACCGGGATTAAAAGATGACTTTTAGTCCCAGTTGGTGTTACGAACCGGGACTAAAAGTGGTCCGGGGTACCAACCGGGACTAAAGTTATTTTTTTTTGTCCCGGACATAAATTTCGCCGGAACTAATACCCATTCTGGATATCGACGAAATGTATGTTCTCTAGTAGTGGTTCTATAGGCTAGACAACGTGTTTGAGTGTGCAACCGTTGCGTTATTAGGTCGTTGGCTGGCGAGGTGTTAACTGTTAACGAGTTAATGATGATGACCACTCCCTCCACCTTTTGCATATGCACAGAGAATCGGAAAAGTGATCTTCCATGGCACCATTTTAACGCCGGTCTTAGTTTGAGTTTCATGGTCCTATTTCTAATATTTTTTATTAGAAGCATTGTAAACAAGTTTCGTTCTCATTAAACTAATTTCAAACTATTTTCATCTCTCTTCATTTAAATTATAGTATGCTATATCAGCTTATTTAATATTCATAAAACTCTTACGAAATTCCTATTGAGACTGACTTAAGTTTTAAGAGCAAGTCCAATAATAGAGCCATGCGTTTAGCTATTAGCGAGTTACAAGAGCCAAGCTATACAATAATATTATATTATTTGTCTATAAATGACCTTTTTAATCTGTAGTTTTATGCATGCTTCACCTTCTTTTTTCTATTCCCCATCACATTCGCTTGATATAAATATATGAATTCATCACTGTATATGCATTCGTGCCTAGCTCGTTACTTGCATGAGAGCCAATGCAAGCTCTCATCTCTTTCTCCGCGTTTTTTTCTCCGCCACATCAACATTTGCTTGACTATAAACTAATTATTATACTTGCTCTAACAGAAAGGTTGGCGTGCTCTAAAGGTTGCCGTGCGGGTGAGACAGTACAGCCTGTATAGCGAAAACACATCTTTATTTTATAACAGGAAATGTGCTTATATAAACCCAAAAAGGGGGCAGGGGTTACGTACTTGATCCCCAATACTATGAAGGATAGAGACATAGCCGTGTAGTGTAGGCCTCGGACATGATACAGCTACAGGTACAGCGAGCCAAAAATGTTATTACACAAATACAAGTCAATGCTAGGGAAATTAGTGCTGCTTTTATGGCACAGCTTCAATCGGGAAAGACTTTCACATACGGCCCCATCAGCACATGCACATCAGCCACTCTGAACTTGGACGTCGACATCTTTCTTTCTTTCTTTCTTTTTTAGCTTCGTCGACACCTTTCTGAAGTACAAGCAGGTGCTCCTATCCATTATTCTCTAAAAAATAGTGCTCTTCAGGGTAGCACATGATTATTATTATTTTTTTCACTAAGAGTATGTTTGATCCACCCAACTAAAGTTTAGTTAGCTAATAAAATTTCAAAGCTAAACTTCATCCAGCTAAAAATTCTTTTAGCTAGATAGATAGCTAAACCTAGATAAAGTTTAGCTAAGTCTATTAGCTGGACCATTTAAATCTCTAGCAGCTAAATTTAGCTAGCTAAAATTATTTAGTGAATCCAAACGGACCCTTACATGTAAACCGACCATGTTTGTTCAGATGTATACCAAAATATACTCATATTGGAACGAGGGGTGTAATGAATAACGAAAAGTCCATAAACAAAAAGCCTATAACGATTGCAGAAGTTACTAGAGTTGAGTTGCTTGCAATATACAGTACTCCATACAGTAATTAATAATTAATGCATGCAGAAGCATAAGAACATTTCATCAACGTACATACCCTGACAGCATGTTTGGATGGAGATTGAGATAGAAATAAAGATAGAAAATATTATATCCTAGCCATTCATTCTTCATATCTCATTTAATCTTAGCCACTCGTTCCTTTTTCTTCCCCGGTCCTACCTCTATATCCCAATATCCCACCCGCACCGGATAGCGTGGATTATCTTCTATAACTTAAACCGCGTCGTGGTCCTCGAAGGAGAAGCGGGCCAAGTACGTAAGAAATCATCGGCCAATGGATCTCGATCGAACGGCTCAGATCACTGCACAAATCGCTTTCGTAAATACTGTTTATGTACTATTGATGCACTGTTCATCGGCTGCTTGGAGTGTTCACGTGTCAGCAGGAAGGAGAATTGCTGCGCGTACACGGGAAACATATCCAGAAGATTAAAGTAAGATCTTTTCTTTTCCAGAAAATTTTACAGAAAATTTCTAAATAAACTAGAATCACTCTAGAGCCAACCAAAATATTTTCCATCCCTTCTTCATCATCCAAAAATCCAGAATAATTTCCAAATTTCTCTCATTCGCATTTTGCTGATAAACTTAGGAAGTTTATATCTCATCCATTCTAACTCCGAATCTCGTAATTCTTCCACCAAAAATCTTCTAAAATAAAACCCTACATATTCAATTTCTTTTTCCTAATTTTCGGTGATTGTTACAAATGCAAATAGCCCTTCTTTTGAACAATTCCATTTGCAGCCTAATCTGCATATACCAAGAATTTGTCTCTTTTCCAGCGAACTTCAACATCTATACTCAACTAGGAGGAAATGTTAGATGTATCAGCAGTCATCTCTTCTTCAATTATAACATGGTACGACACAGACCTACAATTAATATGATTACGATCCTCCTCTGTTTTAAAAGTAACATATATCCATTTGTATGTCGATAGTTCTAGTAGACAATACAATTATATAACCTCCTAATAAAATAAAATTACAACCAACGAAGACAAAACTAAATATATTTCAGTAATTAAATATACTAAAAATAGACAAAACTAATAATATTTATAAATAAATAGTTTGCAATCTCAACAAAAAATTCACCAATATATGAATAATTAAAGTACTTAAAATTAATATGATTAGACATATTAAAACATAAATTCATATAACATCAATAATAATAAAAATTATATAATGTCACTGGCCACAAAATAGAAAGGTTTTAAATAGTTTAAATGACGCATATTATTTGTTACATTAAAGTTGATGTTTTTAACATTACTAAATAGTCATACATACAAGTTTTAGATGGTTTTACAGGTAGTTTGTTATTTGACGCATGCTCTTTGTGCACCGTTAGCATGTAAAAACTGTAGCAACAATAAAAATCCGCGAGCTGCCAGTCGTGTCCGACTCAAGCAATTCAATTAGCTAAATTATTCTTTGCTATTTGTATCTTCTATTTGAGTGAATGACAATAATCATTTGATCTATATTTTTAAACTATTCTAATTAATATACATTCAGTACAACGAAAAAAATATAATGGTAAAACTCTATGAATTTAGAATAATGTAACGGTATTTACGAATGTTAATACTTTTAAATATAACTTAAGTCAATTGAAAAACAAGAACTACATTCTTCCGTGAACATAGGGAATATACCTTCTCACAGACGAGCCACTTTAATATATGAGATATTTATACTAGTGGGAATTTACGACAACTACCGATCAAAATAGATCTCCATTGGCAGTACACAGCCAAGATCCAACACTTCGATTTCTATTGACGCATGCTCTTTGTGCACCGTTAGCACGCAAAAAATGTAGCGTCAATAAAAATCCGCGAAGTCGTGTCCGACTCGAGCAATTCAATTAGCTAAATTATTCTTTGCTCTTTGTATCTTCTATTTGAGTGAATAAAAATAATCATTTGACCTGTTCTTTGTAACCTATACTAATTAATATACATTGGGTGCAACGAAAAAAAATATAATGGTAAAACTCCATGATATTTTTTTTAAAAAAAAACAAGTTTACTATTCCTTCATAACAACACTGCTACCCATTCAAGTGGCTCAAATCATCACATTCTACGATTATTTCAGAGCAGTAGGTTTAGCCTCAAACGCTTAAAGCATCACAAATTACATAGATAGAGACGTGTACACTATCCGCTTGCATCAATAAATATTATATAGTGCATTACCCACTTAATACAAATATACACACTCCAAACCCTTAAATCGTCACCAATTTTATTGTAACATATATTAAACATTTCAAAGAAAAAAGGGGCTACTTTAGCACGGCAACGCCACGCCCTGTTCTAGTTTTTGGAAGAAAACGTGCCGAAGAAAATGTTTTTCTACTAATAAGTTTTCGTAGCTATAATCTATTATAGCAAATATTCCCCTTGAGAAACGAAAAGGAAATATTCTGTCACCAGATAGATGTGCCTGGAAGACTCGATCGTCTCCGGTCTCCCTTTCTTGAGAAGCCAAAACCGAAAACACCCGATCGACCAGCAACATTCTAGTTCTAGGAGGCTTTTCCTTGTTTTCACATGGACGCGTAAGACTGTCTCCAATCACGCGCCCCATACCTAAAAATACGTCGCGCACAGTACTTTAGGGGCGAGAAACATCCTCCAACCGAGTAGGCAAACACACCACCCATTTTGGGTCGGAGACGAAGCGAAAGGCAAAAAAGCGTCCTCCCTCGGTCTCTTTGCGTCTCCGCCAGGCCCACCACCAAGGGAAGGGGATGACCGGAGCCGCCTCAACACAGCGGCCGCGCGGCAGCTCCGCCTCGCCGCAGCCAGCATCGAGGGAGCTCCGCATCACCACGCCCCCACCGCCGCCCCGAATCTGGGGAGGGCCACCATGGCCGGGTGCCTTGCCCACTCGCAGGCGCGAGATGAGGGAGGCGCGCTGCAGCACCGTCACCATGTCCGCCGCCGCAGGTGGGGCAGGAGGATGCGCGCCGCCGGTGGGGAGAGGAGCCGCCGGCCTTGGCTGCCTTGCCGGACCTGGACCTGCTCCCACGCCGCCGGAGATAACAAGGAGAGAGAAAAAGACATGGACTGGCAGAGAGCACGGACGTCGGACTCCCGACATCGTCCGCCATGGCTGCCTGTCGGAGCTTCGCCCGACGGCGACTCCGGCCTCCATTTTCGGAACCGAGAGCATGGGGAGAGAGAGAGGAGGGCGAGGGGAAGGTCATGGGCCGCTCACCTCGAGCTATTGCGCCATGGAGGGGGAGATCGATGAGGGCGAGGTGGGTTCTTGCAAGGAACAGAGGGAGCTCAGGGGCTCGGTACAGGGAAGGAGAGAGAGAGGCCGGCCGTAGAAAGCTTCTGGGTCGCGCGGTTGGAGAGGGAAATGTTTGGGCATGCGACCTTTTTACTATATACGACCTAAATCATGGTATGCGTCTCTATTTTATGTAGCTTCTGTTGGAGATAGTCTAAGGCCCTGTTCAGTTCCAAAAATTTTTGCAGAATTTTTCAAGATTCTCCGTCACATCGAATCTTTGAACACGTGCATGAAGTATTAAATATAGATAAAAAATAAAACTAATTACACAATGTAGACGAAATGGAGGAGACGAATCTTTTAAGCCTAATTAGACAATGATCGGACACTAATTACCAAATAACAACGAAAATTATTACAGTGTTGTTTTGCCAAAAATTTTGGAACTGAGCTGGCCCTAAGCGGAGGAAAACAAACACACGCCTCGCTTCCCCCGCCGTTTCCGCAACCGCGGCGTTGACTCGCTCCGCCCCCTTCTCCACTGCCAGCCCGGCCCCACCTGCCCCGCCCCCACGCGTCAGTGACGGTAGCCCAATAGAAGAGAAAAGCGTACCAGCGGCAGTGTCCCTTCCGGCTCCGGCTGCGGGCGGGCGGTGCGGCAGGACCAGTTGGGACTCGGACTCGGTCCGCGCTGGGGCCCGGCTTGTGTCACCTCACCTGTGTCCGTCCGGGCGGCTCGCAGTCTGGTTGGGCTCGGATGGTCGGTGCCGGACGCCGGGCGCGGAACCCTAACCCTAGGGCCCGGCTATATTAGATGCTGGGGGGCGGCACCGGAGCCGGAGGCGGCGGTGGCGCGGGCCTGGGACTGGACCTCTCGGCGGTGATTCAGGCGGCCGTCGTCGGCCTCGTGCTCTTCTCCGCGGCCGTCGTCGCCGTGCGCCGCGCCGCCTCGCGCTACTTCGTCGTCGACGCCGCGGGGTTCGCCGCCTCCTACGACGATCACCACCACAGCGCGCCCCACTACCCGATGGGGAACCCGCAGGAGCAGGGGACCGCCGCAGCGGACCTCACGGGACCCTGCGCCGCGTGTGGTGGCGTCGCCTCCAAGAAGTGCTCCCGGTGCAAGCGCGTGCGGTACTGGTGCGTGCGTCTGTCTCCTCCTACCTAGTACCCGCCTTGTGAATTGTACTGGTACCGCATGTGATCTTGCCGAGTTCCCAGCGGAATTTGTCGCTTCTGCTGTGTGATTTGGTGGCTGGGGCGGACAATCGCGCCGCCGGGATCTTGCACGGTTCTTGACCTTCGCCCTGCCGCTCCTGCTTATGAAATCTAATTTTTACAATCGTGGCTTAGTTTCTTGGAAAATTGGTGTTTCGGGTGGGTCACTGCGTGTTCTGGTGATGGTGTTTGCACGGGAGATGCGCATGGTAAAGTTTCTGGTGCTTGCTTCCTGTCTTGAATGAAGTGTTCTTGTGCTGGACAGGGGCCAATAGTCTTGGAGAGTGTGATAATCCATTCACAACAGCACAACGAGTGCCAGTCCTAGTGCGGAAGTCTTTGGTTTGTATGTGCTTGAAATTAGTAACCGCCCTTGCTAACTTCAATGCATCATATCTACTGATTTTTTTTTTGTTCTCTCTGAGGCTTATTTGTTGAAACTGCCCTGTTCGCTTGGCTGATAAGCTATGGCTGAAAGTGCTGTTCGCTTATTTGTTGTGAGAGAAAAACACTGCTGAATGGCGGGCTGATTCGGCTGATAAGCTCAAGCGAACAGGGTTGAACTAATGACCGCATGGCAGTTCCCAATCCTTGATGTTTTCTGACTGTTTCAATCTATCAAGGTGGAGGCAAAAGCTATCTTTTCAGTTCTTATACAAACGTTGATTTAATGATAATGTGTACTACACATCAAACAATATCAAATCCATTTTCTAAAATGTAATATGGTTGGTTTGATTGAAACCATATGGATTTCATTTGGGTGTAGTGTGGGTTATTTTGTCCTTTTGGCAATATTTGTCTGTTGGCCACATGGAACTTGTAAAACAGATGATAGATAAGCAGGTTATTGCTATGTGTTGTTTATTCTCGAAATTGATTGAATGGACTCGTAAGCTGGCAAATGGATTGCAGAGAAACAAATATTCTTGCTGCCTTACTATGTTGTGGCATGAATCTGTGGACTCCGATGTAATGTTGGATGTGTTATTTTCAATAGAATCTGCACCTTTTAGTGTCATTATTATTATTATTATAAACCTGTCCCATTTGTGCTTGGAGTCCATTTGTTGTTGTTTTTTTCCAATCAAAGAAATTGTCACAGAACCCTGTCAATGTTTTTTTTGTCACAATGCTGTTATGTTGCTCTCAGGCATTAATCTCATCATTTACTCTCTTCTTCAGTTCCCAAGATTGCCAGACAAAGCATTGGCAAATTGAGCACAAATTCAAGTGCAAACAAATGAAATCATTGGATCCTGCTGACAAGTTATCCTGTGGAGGTGAGGCCAACAGTAAGAAATCATCAGGTTTCGGCCGCATCTCATTGGTGCCTGCCTGTAAAAAGATAATCAAGGTATACCCTTTTAACCCATATAAATCTGTATGTGTTTTAACTTTTCAAGTGTCTGCAACCATTTTTGTTTGTGTCCCTCATACACAGGGTCAGGTTCTCTTTCCTTATGATGAATTCTTAAAATTGTACAACTGGAAGGACCTTGATGTTGTACCTTGTGGGCTTATGAACTGTGGCAACAGGTACAGCATAATAATACTTTATATTATCATTTGTTTGCTTTATTTACACATGCCTCTTAAATGCACATGATAAATCCTCTTTTTTCTGTGCAGTTGCTTTGCTAACGTGGTTTTACAATGTCTCTCATACACGAGACCACTTGTGGCCTATCTGTTAGGAAAGGACCATAGCAGGGAATGTATGTGATTGTCTATAATATGCATGCATTGATGACATCTCGTTATTTGCTTAAAATTGTTCATTTCTACGCTTCAGGTTCTATGAGACATGAAGATTGGTGTTTTTTATGTGAGCTACAATGTCATATTCACAGAGCTAGTGGAAGTTTGCACCCATTTGCTCCTACAAACATTCTTTCTCATCTGCCAAATATTGGTGGCAATCTTGGCTTTGGTAGGCAAGAGGATGCTCATGAATTCATGAGGTGAATTACTAGTATTCTTTGCTTAGTTTACATGGATGGCTCCCTGTTGGATCGTCTTCAATTCAATGTGCTGTTATTTATATTTTTGCAGGTTTGCAATTGATAAGATGCAATCTGCTTGCCTTGATGAATATGGAGGTGAGAAGGCTGTAGATCTTAGCACCCAAGAGACAACCATTATTCAGCACATATTTGGTGGGCGGCTGCAGTCACAGGTTTCTTACGTTTCCATTTCCACTTCAACCATTTTAAATATGTATTTAGTTTTCTTTTGCCTGTGCTTTAATCAGCTCTGAACTTCTACTTGAGCTGCGTTCTATTACAATTCATCAACAGCGTATAGTGCCTAATTAGAAAGATGTGTGCAGGTTCAATGCACTGCATGTGGAATGGTCTCAAACCGCTATGATAATATGATGGATTTGACTGTTGAAATTCAAGGTGATGCTGAATCATTGGAAAAATGCTTGGATCAGTTCACTGCTATCGAGTGGCTTGATGGGGATAATAAGTACAAATGTGATGGGTAAGTGTGGCTTTGTGCAAGTGCTTAGTTCATATATCTAGACACATGCACTTCCTACATATTTCATTTGAATGTCTTGTAAATACATGGACGTAAATAACTAGAAGTCAAACACTAGTGCGTTCTAAAGCCTAGGTGAGCTGGTAGCTATTCATATTAATATATTATTAATTTTGTAATAAATTGTTAGTGCTGGTTATTTAATGCTGAAATAATTAATTATCACGTATTTCTGGAATTACCTAAAGTCCTGTATTTTTTACTAGAGGAGCAGGGAAATATGTCATCTCGTCTGCCATAATTTGAGGAGCGTAATTGTAGATTCACATCCAGACCAATTGTATTTTGGCCAGTTGCATGTACTTCCCCCAATCCAAATATAAGTTCAATTACAACTCCAATGCAATCTTTTGCCTTATTTTCCCATGCCTGCCCCTACTTAAATGCACCTAATCAATGAAATAAATTGCCACCTATCTTAACTGTAGAAATGATTCAACAACAACAACAACATAGCCTTTTGTCCCAAGCAAGTTGGGGTAGGCTAGAGATGAAACCCAAAAGAGACGAGAAACAGGGAGACACATAAAGGGACATAAAGGGCACAAGACAAAAAGAGGTCACGGTTCAGGCACGTTGATTGCCAATCTCCAAGCGCTCCTGTCCATAGCTAAATCCTTGGAGATATTCCACTCCTTAAGATCTCTCTTAACGGACTCGTCCCAAGTTAGTTTAGGTCGACCTCTACCGCTCTTTACATTATCGGCCCGCTTTAGAACTCCACTATGCACCGGCGCCTCAGGAGGCCTCTGTTGGACATGTCCAAACCATCTCAACCGATGTTGAATCAATTTCTCCTCAATTGGTGTCACCCCAACCCTATCCCGAATATCGTCGTTCCGGACTCTATCCCTCCTTGTGTGCCCACAACACCAACGCAACATACGCATCTCTACTACACTCAATTGCTGGACATGTCGCCTTTTTGTAGGCCAACACTCAGCACCGTATAACATCGCCGGACGAATCGCCGTCCTATAAAACTTACCTTTCAGCTTCTGAGTCACCCTTTTGTCACAGAGAACGCCAGAAGCTTGACGCCATTTCAACCAACCGGCTGAAATTCTATGCCTAACATCTTCATCAATGTCTCCATCCTTTTGTAGCATCGACCCTAAATACCGAAAAGTATTCTTCTTGACCACCACTTGCCCATTGAGGCTAACGTCTCCCTCCTCGTGCCTAGTCGCGCTGAAATCGCACCTCATGTACTCGGTCTTAGTCCTACTAAGTCTGAACCCTTTCGACTCTAACGTGTGCCTCCATAGTTCTAACTTCCTATTAACCCCCGCCCTACTGTCGTTAACTAGCACCACATCATCAACAAAGAGCATACACCAAGGGATATCACCTCGTATGCCCCTTGTGACCTCATCCATCACCAAAGCAAATAAATAAGGGCTCAAAACTAACCCCTGATGCAGTCCTATTTTAATTGGAAAGTCACTGGTGTCGTCATCACATGTTCGGACAAACGTCACCACATCCCTGTACATATCCTTGATGAGGGTAACGTACTTAGTTGGGACTTTGTGCTTTTCCAAGGCCCACCACATGACATTTCTCGGTACTTTGTCATATGCCTTCTCGAGGTCAATAAAGACCATGTGCAAGTCCTTTTTCTGCTCCCTATATCTCTCCATCAATTGTCGTAATAAGAAAATCGCCTCCATGGTCGACCTACCAGGCATGAACCCAAACTGATTTTGGGTCACATGTGTCACTCTCCTTAGGTGATGCTCGATAACCCTATCCCAGAGCTTCATCGTATGGCTCATCAACTTAATCCCACGGTAGTTAGTACAACTTTGAACATCTCCCTTGTTCTTGAAGATAGGTACTAATATACTTCTCCATTCTTCAGGCATCTTGTTAGACCGAACAATAAGGTTAAAAAGCTTAGTTAACCATACTATCGCTCTGGCGCCTAGGTATCTCCACACCTCAATGGGGATACCATCAGGGCCCATCGTTTTACCTCCCTTCATCCTCTTCAAAGCCTCTCCGATCTCTGCCTCCTGAATTCTCCTCACAAAGCGTCTGTTGGTATCGTCAAATGAGTCGTCCAACTCGAGGGCAGGACCCTCATTCTCCCCATTAAACAGCTTGTCGAATTACTCTCTCCATCTGTCCTTGATCTCCTCATCCTTCACCAGAAGTCGATCTGTCCCATCCTTGATGCATTTTATTTGGTTGATGTCCCTTGTCTTCCTCTCGCAGATTCTAGCCATCCTATAAATGTCCTTCTCCCCTTCCTTCGTGCCTAGCCGCTGATAAAGGCCATCATTGGCTAATATTCATTGTACCCTCACCTAAATCCTTCTGGGCCGAATTTAGCGAGCTCCTACCCGTAGTGGCCCCCTACGTTGAAACTGAGAGGTCCGGAATTCGAAGTGAAATTCTTGATTTGCCCGCACGTAGACTTACTCCGTTCGCGCTCATCTCCCTACGGTGTCTATATTTGGGATCAGAGGTAGCATGTGGTTTCAGTTTGTAGACTTCGTTTAGATCAAAGTATTGAACATTCTTTTATGCAGATGCAACGACTATGTGAAAGCACAGAAGCATCTTTCAGTTCATCAAGCTCCAAATATACTTACTATCACTCTCAAAAGATTCCAGGTTACGACATCAGTTTGTTAGAACTGTATCAATGAAGTTATATGATTGCATTATAACAACTTTGAATAACAAACTTATATGTGCCTGTAACAGAGTGGTAGATTTGGGAAACTGAATAAGAGAGTTACGTTCCCTATGGAGTTAGATCTGACACCATACACGAGTTGCAATGATGGAAGTGACCTGTATGATCTCTATGCTGTGGTCGTTCATCTGGATATGCTGAATGCGTCATTTTTTGGACACTATATATGCTATATCAAAGGTTATCAAGGAAGGTGGTATAAAATTGATGACTGCAAGGTATATATAGTTTAACATTTGTATTTGTGACGACTTACGACACAAATAATTTGTTATAAGCACCATTTTACCAGCTTGCTTCTTTGTATATGTAGGTTATGGTTGTTGATGAGGAGGAAGTACATGCTCAAGGCGCTTATATGCTTTTATATAGCAGGTATTTGCTGTTCCAATGATTTTGATGCTGCCTATCATCAGCTGTCTCATTTTTCATGTGGGGTTGGGTGCAGTGCTCGTTCATATTAAAACCTCACATTTGTACCTCACGAGAATCCAAATCTATTTGTCAATTTCTGCTTGATCTGATCATATGGACATTCTTGCTTTTCTTTTGCATTTGTACTGCTCCCAGGATTGTGTGCTTGGTTTTGTCATCGTCAACCAAATACAATTGTACTATACTGACTGGAAAAAATATCCATAGTGCATGTTTTGGGAGGTGAAAGAACATATTCGGCCAATGGGAAATATATCGAACCAACCTAAATCCTGCTGTATGAACTATCAACTGTGATAATGCACAATGTGACAAGCACATAGCTCAACCTGCTTTCCCTATGTTTATTGTTTGTTCTTTTGATTTCAGCTAAACAACTAAATGTGTATCATAATTGTCTAATCTTAACCCTTTTGGGACACTATTGTTCTCATTCTAAAATTTACATGTTTTCTCCATTGAATCCATTTTTTTCTTATATATTTAACTAGTACTTGTCAGATTGCTGTAAAGCGTGCCGTTTGGACTGAAGAGCTGACAAATTTCCATTTCCGTTTGATTCTGCAGGAGAACAGCTCGTCCCAGGCCACTTGTTACAGTTGATGAGTCTGTGAAACAGCAACAACATTGCAAATTGCTCCCTTCAAATGGACAAAGCCACATGATACTAGCAGATGCAACATTAAACTGTGAATCATCTTTGAAGACTATAGAAGATCAGTTACAACAGGATTGTGAATCCAATAATGAATCCTTGCATGAAATGGATATTAAGGACCAGGAGTCAGACTTGGATCTACGTACAAGCATTGAAGATGACAAATTCATTAGCAATGAAAATCTACACATACCAGGTTCACTAGTATCACATGTTCTCGAAGATGCTAGAGCTCCAGATTCCTTTGCAGAGCAATGCGAGGTGCAAGTTGGCCCTCCTTTAGAAGGTGGTCCTATTACGATCAGCTCTGTGCAGTTTGGCAACTCCACAAGCAAAGCATCTTCAGAACATTCCTTTGCAGAGCAATGCGAGGTGCCTGCCTCATGTATTGATTCAATTGACTATATGGATGTTGATACTGAAGCTGGCACAGAAGTTGAGAGATGGGACGAACAAAGACTTTTCTTAGATGATTCAGTTGGAAGGCCAAATAATAGCACAGCAATTCCAACTGTGAATGGGATGTCAGGAGAACCCAAACCATCATTTTCCTCTGGTTTTTTTGATAAGCCCTCAAGAAAAAGGTCTTCCTTTGCAGAAGAGGATAGTGCTGGTTCTCCTCGAAAGTTAAATGGCTATTGCAATGGACATCTCAGCAGTCTAGAGCAAGGAGTTCTTGCCAACTCTGGAAGTGAAAAGTGCAATGGAGATACACTCGTGACATCCAGTAATGGCAATTACTATGCAGTCAATGGTGATGTACAATCTAGCAGTGATTCCTTGCATGCAGACAAGAGAGATGTGCCTTTTGTTTCTCATGGCTTTGAGCCAAGACCTTACAAAGTACTATCAGACAGCAACAACAATTGCAGTAGGACAAGCAATGGGAAACCTAAAGCTTGCCAAGGGAACATGTCATTTTTACCTCGGGGCTTCCTTGGAAGGCCTAGTTCTAGAGGAATTTCAGTCAAAGCAGATGATGGCTTGCCATTTAGTAATGGTGCATCAACGTCCTCTGGGAATGGAAAAAGTAAGTCAAGTAACAACTCATCTTCTATAGGTGGCTTGTCTCCTGGTTTCCTTACAAGACATCGCAGGGAATCCACGGTCCTAGGCACAAGCTCTGACATTTCAATGGATACAAAATCTAATGGTGCTGCTGTAATGCCAGACCATGCAGAAGAAAGGGTTTCGGATTGTACGACAAATGCATCTTCATTCCAAATAAGAGCAGCGTCCGACTGCCTTGATGAAAATGGCCTTGCAATTTTGACCACAAAAAATAACAGCTGTGGGCAAGAAAATGACAGTAATGGAACCCCCAGCATGAATCATGATGGATCTGAACATGATGGACTGCACCGACGAATAGCCTCAAAATTTTTTGAGCAGGATGGTATTGATGCCCAATAAAAGCATGACTGCGTTGCTAGCTGGTGAGAATAGAGGCCATTCGAGTACACAAGTGAGAGCCTGTGTGCTAATGTCATAGCTGGTATATAAACTGATGAAGGGCTGTGAGCTAGGAAGTAAATGCTATCTGATTGATTGCTTGAAACTGCAATTGGAGCAAGCATTGTTTGCTTGATAGATTTTTTACCTCTTTCGCCACATGGCTCCCACTTGTCAGAGGGGTAAAGGGGTGTCTCTGGGTTTCCACACAATTTGCAGAAACCCAGATGCTCCCCTAATGCCATGCTATTGTGTTGGCATTAGTGTTAGGTACATAGCTGAGCGTAAGCTTACTACTGTCCCCTTGATCCATAGCTTAAATAAACTGGAACTGCTGACTCCTCCGGTGTCCTGAAAGCTGAATCAATTGTAGAGTGATAAGAGGAAGTTCTCATGGCTTTCACCTTTATATTTTGCATCCCCTTGCCTCGCATGATATATTTTGTTGACGTGTTTACTGTGCGATGATGGATGAAACTCTCAACGGAGTTCTGGCAATCTGGCCACTTGAAAATACATGAAATTTCCAACGCCTCAATGATTTCCTCACATTGACCTCTTGTGTATATTGGCTTATTTTGTTCCTGTTTATGTATTTTGTATTGTCTGTGAACTGTGATGTATTGTTCGAAGTTACAACCATCTCGGTTCATTGCCGCCGTCCCCATGCATGTAAGTGTGTTGCCATTAGCCAATTGTGTTTTAAGGTCAGTTTTAGTTCGTGCCATTCTAATTTATTTTAGCAAGTTCTAGGCTGACCTAAAGACCCAAACCATGTCGGATTAAGGGATTTGCATCCTCCTGCTGATCTGTTCATGTCATTTCTACAAGGGATACAAAGCTTTAGGCTGCATTTATTGCTCATAGAATGATATCCTCAGTTCCTTTACTTTCACGCCGATTAGGCAATTTAACAGTATGTAAAACTTATATTAGCTTTGACCACCAATTAGTCCAACTGTGGGAATTCTTAATATAAAAAGCTGAATATTCGTATTCGTTTATGTGGTTGATACTGTAGCAATTGAAGAAATTGAGGATGTATTCTGAACGAAATTAAATTGATTTTGTACTAGGAAATAATGTAATTACCATGCATTAATTGTTACTAGTAGTATGGTACAGTATTGTTGAATATATATTCGACAACTCGTGATCGTCGATCCCAGCACGGCAGCACCAGAGGCGGTCAAAAAGGAAACGCGGACAAAAACTTCAACGAACTGATGAACAAGCAAAGTGGTGGAACGACGTAGCTCTTCGATTTACTGAGTAGTAGAGAAGACTGTATAAAGGGGCCACCCATCAGGAAAGGAAAGACAGGCAAACTTCCCAAAGGCAAAGCCGCATTCTCGCGTCGGCTTCCTTCCACACCCATCCACCCCCCGCGTCTCGTCCCGTCGATCCTGTCGCCATGGATGCGATCGACTCCGTGGTGGATCCCCTCCGCGACTTCGCCAAGGACAGCGTCCGCCTCGTCAAGCGCTGCCACAAGCCCGACCGCAAGGGTACGTGCCAGGATCCCTCCTTCCGCCGTGCCCTGTTCGAATCCGAGTTGTTTTTGGTTCGTCCATGGTCAGATCTGACGGTGTTTCTGTGTGATGGGCTTGCAGAGTTCACCAAGGTGGCGGCGCGGACGGCGATCGGGTTCGTCGTCATGGGCTTCGTCGGCTTCTTCGTCAAGCTCATCTTCATCCCCATCAACAACATCATCGTCGGTTCCGGCTAGGTTCGTGTCCCCTTACCCATCCCCTGTCCGTTAGATCCGCATGTTTCGGTGTCGTGGTTTGCCGATCTGCGGTGAGCGCTCTTGTTTGTGTGAGTCTGCACGCTTCCGAGGGGTGAAATTGGTGGTGCGGAGACTGTGGGGCTGATAAGATCTCGGCCGATCTAAGTATATGCTTGTTCACTACGGTTGTGAATTTGTATTCGTGGCCTATCTTTGGTCAGAGTCAGATAAATTGCTTATTAGAAGAGAAATTCTAGCAGTCGATTAGTGCAGTTTCATCTGTTTACAGTAGTATAGTAGCAGATTATAAAAGTCGTTGGTTCCAATTTGTTGTTGAATTGTGAACCCAGTTTTGGATGTCAGCCTCAAGTTAGTATCAGTTTGTAACTCGTCAGAGTTATTTATTTAGATTTAGTACAAGTGGCAAAGTTTTATCTTTTGTCTGAATTGAATTGCTGAGGAGAGTTGGACTCTATCATCCTCACTACTCAATGCACGTAACCAGAATCCTACATATGAGACTTATTATGCTAGAACACGTTGTCGAATTGTCCAACAACTAGTACCAAGCCAAACATAATTGTACATTGTATAGTACTGGCCCTTGATTTATTTTTTTCATTTGAACATCATTTTTGCAACTTATTTATACTGCAAACATGATGGTTCAAGCTATGTGATGTATTGCGGATTCCCTCTAAATCTTGGGTCATGACAGTCTCCCCCACCCCCCAATAAGGATCTTTTAAACAAAACCTACTGATGATCAATTATGGATGGATGCTTATAACGTGGATTGATTTTTGCCTAAGGGAGCTGAGTAGCTGACAGTTCATCTCTTCGATAAAATTTTATTTTGCCTGCTTCTGTTGAGGAATCATTAAGTGAAATCATCACCATTTGAGGGACAAGTTGCCTTCCTAACTATTTCTATTAGGAGTCACATGTCCAATTCTTGTCATGCTCCTAGAATTTTGAATTTATTGGGAAAATCTGATTGAAATTTGAAACACTCTGATTCCCTGACTATATCTTACCATGATTGATAGCTTTGTAGATATGATCAGTCTTGCTACCGACTACCAAGTAAAAAAAGTATAAACACTCTGTTACCGATGGACTTACGGTAGAATGTATTTAGTGTTTCGGATTCGCTATTTCAGGTTACTTGTAAATAGAAGCAATGCACAATTCTTTGAGTATCTAAGTAATAATTTCCTGTTCTCATGCGAGTACAATGAATGTGCTAATAACTTCTCCTGTGTTCTGTGCAGGCTTACAGGAGTACAGGACGATTAGAATGGGAGTAGTGCTATACGTTTGAGAGCAATGGATAACGAGGATCTTGGTCTTTCGAATAGTATTGTTAATGAGAATTGTTTTTTTCGGTTGTGTTTCTGGAGTAATCGTTGTACTGTAAGACTTCAAGATATTTGGATATACTGATTCTGAGTAGACCTTGAATCCTTGATGAAGCTGCCAGTCTCGGAAAGAAAGTTTCATATTTTGTTGTTCCGTTAATCTTTTTTTGTTGCTGTCTACAGCCTTGGTGATAACTCCGCCTATGTTGACCGGAAGACTTTCTTAAGTCGTCTCAACATAGCCGGTCTCAAGCCCGGGTAAAGGAGGAGGGTGTGTTAAGGTATGGCGAACCTACAGTAAAAAAACACAGCCACTCTCATGGATTTGAAACCCACAAGAGATTCGTTGGGGCGTAACCCTCTTAGTGACGCGCTACATCGGAACCCGGGTGTGGTGTTAAATGGGCAAGGGCCGGGTCGTCATCCCCTTAGTGGCGCGTCGTATCGTGATCCGGGTACGATGAAAAATGAGCAAGGGTCGGGCCGTTGCAACCTTAGTGGCGCGCTACATCTACGTCCGGGTGTAGTGAAAAATGAGTAAGGGTCTTCGCACTTTCCTCGACGGGTGCGAAGGGTAAGGAAGCTAGCCAAGCCAACTAGGATTCGTCTAGGTAGCTGGAACGTAGGGTCCTAACGGGTAAACTAAGAGAGCTAGTCGATGCAGCAATTAGAAGGCGTGTAAATATTCTATGCGTTCAGGAGACTAAATGGAAGGGCCAGAAGGCAAAGGAGGTGGAGGATACTGGCTTCAAACTTTGGTACACGGGGACAACATCGGGTAGGAATGGTGTAGGCATCTTGATCGATAGGCGCCTTAAGGATGGAGTTGATGTTAGGAGGCAAGGCGACCGGATTATCTTGGTCAAGCTGGTAGTTGGAGATTCGGCTCTGAATGTGATCAGTGCCTATGCCCCTTAGGTAGGTCTTAGCGAGGGCACCAAGAGTCAGTTTTGGAAAATCTTGATAGCATGGTTAGTACCGTGCCTATCAGCGAGAAACTCTTTATAGGAGGAGACCTCAACGGCCATGTTGGTGCGACTAATGTAGGTTTCGAGCGGGTGCACGGGGGGTTCGGGTTTGGTAGTAGGAATCAAGAGGGGGGGATGTTTTGAACTTCGCGCTGGCCTATGAGTTGTTGATAGCGAACACCCTCTTTAGAAAGAGGGAATCTCATCTAGTAACCTTTCGTAGTGGACAACACTCGAGCCAGATCGACTTTATCCTTGCAAGGAGGGAGGATAGACGTGCTTGCTTTAATTGTAAGGTGTTACCTGGGGAGTGTGTTGTCCCTCAACATAAGTTTGTGGTGGCGGACTTTCGCTTTCGGGTACGTGTCCACCGAGACAAACGAGCCAAGATTGCGAGAATGAAGTGGTGGAAGCTTAGAGGGGAAGCAGCGCAAACGTTTAAGAAGAGGATGCTAGACGAGGGGCCTTGGGAAGAAGGATAAGATGCCGACGATATGTGGTTAAAGATGGCAACATGTGTCCGGAAGGTGGCTTCGGAAGTGTTTGGCGTGAGTAGGGGAGGCAAACGGGAAGCGAAAGACACATGGTGGTGGAATGACGAGGTGCAAAGGGCTATTAAGGAGAAGGAGTGTTTCAAGCGTCTCCACCAGGACAAGAGTGTAGCCAACATCGAGGGCTATAAAATAGCGAAGAGGGTTGCAAAGCGAGCGGTGAGTGTAGTAAAAGGTCAGGCGTACGATGACCTTTATCAGCGGCTAGGCACGAAGGAAGGGGAGAAGGACATTTATAGGATGGCTAGAATCCGTGAGAGGAAGACAAGGGACATCAACCAAATAAAATGCATCAAGGATGTGACAGATCGACTTCTGGTGAAGGATGAAGAGATCAAGGATAGATGGAGAGAGTACTTTGACAAGCTATTTAATGGGGAGAATGAGGGTCCTGCCTTTGAGTTGGACGATACCAACAGACGCTTTGTGAGGAGAATTCAGGAGGCAGAGATCGGAGAGGCTTTGAAAATGATGAAGGGAGGTAAAGAGATGGGCCCTGATGGTATCCCCAATGAGGTGTGGAGATACCTAGGCGCCAGAGCGATAGTATGGTTAACTAAGCTTTTTAATCTTATTTTTCAGTCTAACAAGATGCCTGAAGAATGGAGGAGAAGTATATTAGTACCTATCTTCGAGAACAAGGGAGATGTTCAAAGTTGTACTAACTACCGTGGGATTAAGTTGATGAGCCATACGATGAAGCTCTAGGAGAGGGTTATCGAGCATCGCCTAAGGAGAGTGACACATGTGACCCAAAATCAGTTTGGGTTCATGCCTGGTAGGTCGACCATGGAGGCGATTTTCTTATTACGACAATTGATGGAGAGATATAGGGAGCAGAAGAAGGACTTGCACATGGTCTTTATTGACCTCGAGAAGGCATATGACAAAGTACCGAGAAATGTCATGTGGTGGGTCTTGGAAAAGCACAAAGTCCCAACTAAGTACGTTACTCTCATCAAGGATATGTACAGGGATATGGTGACATTTGTCTGAACATGTGATGGCGACACCAGTGACTTTTCAATTAAAATAGGACTGCATCAGGGGTCAGCTTTGAGCCCTTATTTATTTACTTTGGTGATGGATGAGGTCACAAGGGACATACAAGGTGATATCCCTTGGTGTATGCTCTTTGCTGATGATGTGGTGCTAGTTGACGACACTAGGGCGGGGGTTAATAGGAAGTTAGAACTATGGAGGCACACGTTAGAGTTAAATGGGTTCAGACTTATTAGGACTAAGACCGAGTACATGAGGTGCGATTTCAGCGCGACTAGGCACGAGGAGGGAGACGTTAGCCTCGATGGGCAAGTGGTGGCCAAGAAGGATACTTTTCGGTATTTAGGGTCGATGCTACAAAAGGATGGAGACATTGATGAAGATGTTAGGCATAGAATTTCAGCCGGCTGGTTGAAATGGCGTCAAGCTTCTGGCGTTCTCTGTGATAAAAGGGTGCCTCAGAAGCTGAAAGGTAAGTTCTATAGGACGGCGATTCGTCCGGTGATGTTATACGGTGCTGAGTGTTGGCCTACAAAAAGGCGACATGTCCAGCAATTGAGTGTAGCAGAGATGCGTATGTTGCGTTGGTGTTGTGGGCACATAAGGAGGGATAGAGTCCGGAACGACGATATCCGGGATAGGGTTGGGGTGACACCAATTGAGGAGAAATTGATTCAACATCGGTTGAGATGGTTTGGACATGTCCAACGGAGGCCTCCTGAGGCGCCGGTGCGTAGTGGAGTTTTAAAGCGGGCCGATAATGTAAAGAGCGGTAGAGGTCGACCTAAACTAACTTGGGACGAGTCCGTTAAGAGAGATCTTAAGGAGTGGAATATCTCCACGGATTTAGCTATGGACAGGAGCGCTTGGAGATTGACAATCAACGTGCCTGAACCGTGACCTCTTTTTGTCTTGTGTCCTTTATGTCCCTTTATGTGTCTCCCTGTTTCTCGTCTCTTTTGGGTTTCATCTCTAGCCTACCCCAACTTGCTTGGGACAAAATGCTATGTTGTTATTGTTGTGTCTACAGCCTTGGTGATGGTAAGCGCGACTTGGTGGGTTTAGTGTTTTAGTATATCTGCGGGTTGTCAGCGTTCAGAACTTAAGCTGGACCTCCTAGTTTGTTTTCTGTGTCGTGTGTTAACTTCTGGTGTTTTATACGTCGGGTCGTAGTATCTAGGTGTTTGATCAGCCACGGCTTGTTACTAGTTGGGACGAAAAATTAGTCTAGATTAGCAGGTTTGGTTAGCACAACTAGTTAGGTCATGTATGGATCCCTCTAGTTTATAAGAATCTGGTTTTTAAAAAGTGAGTAGGATCAAACAGGCGTTTTTGCCTAGTTTCTTGTGTTAGTTTTCGCTAGATTCTTAGAAACCAAGAAACTGTTGACACCTAGCTTTTGTCAGTTTCTTAAATGAAGCCAGATTCTTAAAAATTGGGGGATTCAAACACCCCGTCAGTTTTTTTTGTCAGAATTCAGTTTTTAGAAACTAGAGGTAAAAACTGGTTTTTAAGAATCTGAAACTCATCCACAGGCCCTAGGAAGAGGCTTGGATAAAAAATTATCTCACCTAGTAGCTCTATGAATTAGGGCTAATTTTGGCTTTTGGCGTGGATGGCAGGCAGACCGTAGACGTTCTGCTGTTCAAGAGTATCGATGGAACGCATGTCGCTTTTGATGTGGGATGGCAGACCGTAGACGTTCTGCTGTTCACGCTCTGATGTTTCAGCAAAAAAAAAGAGCATGTAGAGTTGTAGACGAAGTAGCAGTACAGGAACCACAAGCTCATTTCTCTCGGTTCCCTTTCTCTCTCTTTGAAACTATATAGTTTTATTCGTTCCAATCCTATTTTCCTTTTTTTTTCTCTCTTTCAAACTAAAGGGTGTCCATATATACAGTATATCGTTTTTTTTTATCTTGTACCTAAACGTAGCGTTTTATATCAAATATAGTTTTAGTTTGGAACGATATAGTTTTAGTTGTTCCAAACTGCAGTATGGTACTTTGTTTTTTTTCTAAATATATTTAGATATATAGTAAAATCTATGTATCTATAAAAATGGGACTAACTTACAATTCGAAACGGGGTACTACCATTGGCAGTCAAATCTGCTACCAAATTCATCAAAAATTGGCAGCAGATGTCCTTTGTCGCAAAAACTAGAGGAACTCACCTAAATTTTCTTCTTTGCACTCAACCACGGATGTAGCTCAATTCTTCAGTCGCTAGGCTTTTCACCTACAACATTGTGTGGATTGGGCTCCATGGTTTCGATTGTCAGCTTGATGGGTTTACACCGGCTCTCACCCACATGAGCAGGCCTACCCCATTTCGTGACGGTCACGTGGCACGGCAACTTTTCGCCGATGTGCCGGCGTTGCACCGTTGAATATATTGTTGTGCATCCTAGGAAATCGCGAGTGCGCGCAGCACGTGCGTGGCTGCTGCAAATCTCTACAGCACTTTGTACGTATGTGTACTGTACTCGGCATTGGAGAAACCCAGGAAGGCAACGTATACGTACGTACCTGCACTCTGGCAGAGTTAGGCGCTGCACGTTATTCCTGGCGCTCAAAGGCTCAAAGCCGTGAGGTGATACCGAACGTCCACAAAGAAACAGGCGGAGTGGCGGAGTGACAATTAGCAGTTCTGGACTTAAATTTTTTGTAGGATGTATGCTGCCCTTAATTGACAAATGAACGAAAGCATGGGTGCATCTCCACTAGCACTTGGGGCACGTTTGGTTTGAAGGACTGAGAAACCTGTTTGGCCCGGTCAGCGATCCTAGACGTCTGATTTTGAACGCCTAGGCTGGATCGATCTGCTTGGCTGTGGTTGTGGCTCAGACCATGGCGGCAACCAAACGCATCATTGGTGACTGCGAATGGTGCCACAGCGCCGGACGGCGGTGGGCAGCTATAACGGAACGACCGAGCTAAGCATCGTACCGGCATCCACGTGCTTTGATTAACATCGACCGGTAAAAAGTAAGAAAATAACCGAAACTAATTCCGAGATTTTTAGAGATGGACACATTATTTATAGTCCGCCTCTGAAAATCATATTGACAGCCTCAGAAATTAGGCCCGAAGCCCACTAGCCCATCACAAATCATCGCATATACAAATAAACAACCCATTAGGGTTTCAATTCCTATTCTCTCAGTCTCTCTCCCTCGTCTTTCTCTGTTCTCTCGACGATGGCGGCGTGGTAGGGGAAGGGTACGATGGCGACTCCCGGGCACCTCCCTAGTTGTGGCCCAAACGAGGGACGAGCGCACGGTGGTGGGCTACCCGGCGGCACCCCACGATGGCCCAGGCGATGACTGAAGGCGCGGCGATGGCTCCCGGCGACGTCCCAGCTTCCCTAGCCGGCCGATCAGAAGATCCAAGGAGTCGCGGCTGAGGGAGATGCAAATCCAGGGGGGCTTCTACCTAACGACACACCCGCAACGCCTTGGTCGACTAGGGCATGGAGGCAAAGCCCCAGCGATGGTGTAGCTAAGGGAATTGTAGATACAAGGCAGACTAACAAGATCTAAAGTGTCATGGCCTGGATCTACCTTGGGGTGGATCTGGCAAATGAAGATCCCTGACGGCGTGCCTAGAGCAGGCTTGGCTCAAGGGTGGGCCTCAGCTTGTCGGGGGGCTCAAAAATAGGCTTGACGCTGGATTCATGTTTTTTAAATAAATCTATTTCTAGAGACGGACGTTATAACTGCCTCTGGAAATCTAGATTAATAGTGATCCTAAAATGCCGGCGACAAGCTGATGGAAAGTAGCCAGATCTAGGGGATTGTAAGCAGAGAATGTGGATATTATTATGCATGACCAATAGATGTTTTGATTTGGGTAATCGGTATGCCTAGGCTTATCACTTCTAATTGTTCATGTTTTTTCACACCTTACCCCCTATGAACCCTCTCCGTAAGCGCCTCGTTGTCGAGGGGTATGCCACCTACCATTGAAAGAATAATGCCATTAAATCTAATAAATAAATCAAGAAAAATATGAATACCCGTGTTAAGTGGGAGGACTTAAGCACGGAGGTGGACAGGTTCCTCCATAAGAAACTCAACCAACTGGACTAAGTCACCTGAAATCTTGAAGGCCTTTCAGGTGACGAGCAGGGAGGGGGTTGCCATTGCCGTTTTCCATCGCCTGCAACCTTAGAGGAAGGTTGTTGGGTAGCGGCTAGCTAGATGGAGGAGGTAACCGTAAAATTACAATTCGACCGTCAGACAATGTCACCTAAATTTTGGAATAAAAACAGACACACCTATTCAGAGTAGCAACAACGCAAGCTAATAGAAGTGTTGGCTTGAGAAAAAAAAAGTGACTGGCCACATAGGCTCAAGAGGAGTGAAACCACTAATCACAGGAACACTCGTATCATTGTTCGGACCCACAAGTTTAGTTCTTCCATAGAAAAAGTAGCTCTGTTCACCTGCACTCTTTCTCGATTCACGCATCATGTGTCACCAGGCCTCCGCTTTTATCCTCACAACACGTGTCTGGGTGAGAGCTTCTGCTCTGTGTCAGACGAAACACACAATATCTCTGCAAGCTAACATGATGCCCTATGAAACCATTGTCTGAGCTGATTTGGACACTCAAAGCATATGTGGAGCCTAGGGCTACCAGCCAGAGAGTGGAGCGTTGGGGAAGCCCTCGTTGGCAACACCCTGTAATTAGACTTCGAAGATTCTGAAATACGTCGGCATGCACCAATTAAGCTTAGCTAGCTAGCAGAGACGTAAGTTAGGCGTGCGTTATTTGTACGTACTTGCTTCCAAATTATATTGCGAGTCTCCAAAGTCTACAAGACGCAGCTATTGTTGGCACGAGTAGACACTGTGAGACACGTACGCGTGTATCATCGTACGTATCTCTTTTCGGAGCCAACGGCCAAGCACTACACTGTACTCCCTCCGTATCGGATTTAGAAGTCGTTTAGGACAGCGACACGGTCTCTAAAACACAACTTTGACCTCTTGTTTTTATAAAAAATATTTATGAAAAAGTGATATATGTATATTTTTATGAAAGTATTTTTCAAGACAAATCTATTCATATAATTTTTATATTTGCAAACTCAACAACTTAAAAGTTATTGATGATTTATATTCCCAATGTTTGACCCAAACCTTGTTCAAAACGACTTCTAAATCCGATACGGAGGGAGTACCTACCAACGCAGCCCTTTTTTTTCTTCTTGTGCTTAATCGATCGGTGGTGTACTACTGTACCAACGTGGTACATATACAGGGAATTGTGCCTACTCGAGAAATTTGTTGCATGCGCCAATAATATTGGAACAAAACCCGGCCAATCAGATGACTCGCTGTGGCTGCCGCTGGGCTATAAATACTTGGCTTGGTCGCCACGCCCTTGAAGCACACAAGCATTGAAGCACCCACACACGGTCGAGAACGAGAACAAGAACCAGCTAGTAGCTAGCAATGGCCTTCGTCAGCAAGTCCATAGCTTCCCCGGCGCTTCTGTGCCTCGTCATGGCTCTCGTGCTCGTGGCATCCACCAAGGCCCAGCTCCTGCCACCCACTCCACCAGCTCCGACTCCAGCACCGACAACTCCTGCACTAGCAACATCCCAATCTCTGTGCCCAGCTGGTTTTGCTAACATCTCTTTGTTCGAAGAGGCTAAATTGGAGCTATTTAAGCTTCATATTCTTCTGATTCTAGTACAATCCAACAGTAGCATCGGTGGTACCACCGAGAAGCCCGCCGGCGGCATCGATACCAACTGCTTGGCGAGCATTCTTCCAGAATTCACGGCGTGCCTCTGCGTTTATGTTGGCACTGATGTCGATGTCGATGTCGATCTCTCCTCTACTTATCTCGGCGCCATCACGTGCACCAAAATCAGCGGCTGATCGAGCTTGAGCACGCACGGCATGTGCAACATGCATGCATGCTCGCATGCGCGACATGACCGTACGTACATGTGTGTTGTTGCATGGCTATTTACTGATATCATATGCACTCCTACTGTACTACATAAATAAGTTCCCACCACTTACATGCTTGTATGCATGTGTTGTCTACACGCGGACACTAATCCGCGAGTAAATGGGAGTTTGTAACCAGCTTAATTATGTATCGTGTGGCATATTTGCGTTCTTGTATACGTGCGTACGTACTCACAAATACACATATATATATACTGGATGCATATATATATATATATATATATATATATATATATATATATATATATATATATATATATATATATATATATATATATATATATATATATATATATATATATATATATATATATATATATATATATATATGAAATTAATGCTTTCTATTACATCAATGATGTTCATCCATCCCACTAAATCGATGATATTACTATGAGCTAATAATCATCTAAAGCTGCAATACCAGTACCGCACGACGTCCTTGACATCGAAAGCGGCCATGGCCAGGATCACCGAACATCCGTGATCCATCTGTCAACATATGAAATGCAGATGTGCACTTTGCTGTGTCCCAGTAAATCTAGCCATGCAAACAGATGATGTGCAGGAAAAACAACTTAAAGAAAAATTTGAAATAAGGAAACAATTTTGTTATGTTGTGCTGATTTTGCGAGGACCCGCGAGGAGGACCATTAGAGCAACTCCAAGAGACTTGGTAAAATTAGATGCTAAATTGTGAGATTTAGCCATTATGAAATAGAAAGCCCATCTAAAATATAGAGTTTTACAACAGTCTAGCTAAATTGGAAAACACAGATAGCAAGTAGGACTCGCTTGGGAAATATGGTTAGCGAGAATGGTGGGATACCCAGCTAGGAAAAATAGAAAACAATATAGACAAGCTGTTGGAATGTTTTTTTAGCACAATAATTATAAATAGCTTCACGAATACATTTACCCAGTCTGTTAGAGTTGCTCAAATTACAAAACATTAATAGAAGCATGAAATTTGAGTGATACCTAGGATAGGTTTTGTTGCGTTTGTTTTAATCAGTGTTCCATGTTTTCAGATAATGATCAACGTTCCATGATGTCAACGGAAAAAAAAACAGTTTCAACCATCACTCAAATTTGCATAATTAAGTCACCAAACTATGCACGATTGGTAGACGCTTCAGCCAGATCCCGTGTCAGTTAAGTAGGGTGGAGTATCTTCTTCTTCTTTTTTTGCCATGGGGAGGGGGATTATATTAAAAACTCGGTACAATACATCCTCTAATTACACATAAAAATTTTGAAATAAAAAAATACACAATATTCTATCTAGATTTTTTTTTCATCTTTTTCTTCCCCAAAGGCATGCATCCCTCAAACGCCAAAGCCAAGATGCAGTCTTTATTCCGAATCCAACGACCAACACATTGAACATGCCGCAAGATCCGGCACTTTGGAACCAGTCCAAAACCATCTAAATCGATGAAACAATATCGGTAGTTGCAGAGTAGCATAGGATGCAAATTCATCACCTTCAAAACTTGAAATCCTCTCCGCAGCCATCGACGATGAGATCAATGACCCGGAGTAGCTGTTTTCATTAGGAGTGACCAGAAGCACTCATCCCCTTGCAGATAATAGCCACCACTTAGCCGCCTGCCAATGAAATCGACGTCTGCAATGGCGATCTCATCGTGGCAATCACCGAAGTCATCGCAGGAAACATGATCCTGACCGAAAATTATCTGATTTCGCCAAAATATTTATTTGGACTAAATCCTAAGCAATTAGAAATTAAACTGCCAGAAAAGGGATGGGTCCCCTCTCCTTGTAATCCCCGATAGACGCACCGGAGAGGAAGAAGGAGAGTGGCCCTAGGCGTAGCGGCGACTGTGCTAGCAAGGAGCGGGTGGTGTTTCCCTTGACGGCTAGGGCGGAGTATGTTCTTAATTATATACTATTAAATATAATAATATACAAGTTATAATTAGAAAATAAATAAATAAATAATGAAAAGGATGAAAAGAGGAGACGTTTAGGGTTTGTGAGAATAATATTTATAGTTAGGAGAACAATATACTATGTTCATGAGAGCAGTATTCCAGGTTCAAAAGGACAATATTACAAACTTAGAAGGGAGTAGAGAGAAATAAAATAAAAATATAGAGCAAATGTGAAAAATTAAAGTAAAAAACGCAAAGAAAAAAGTACTAAACAAGAAAAGAAAAAAAAGAAACAATGTTTTCTAGAGTTGGGTTAGCTGTTTGAAGTATTGGGCCGGTTGGGCCGAAACGTCCAGAATAGAAACAAGGAGGTGGTCCGAGCCTCCGAAGCCTGCTACTGCTAGATTGCCGCTGCAGCCCTTGTATTTCTCGTTCCATTGCCCTGCCGCTGCCGGCCGCCGCCAACCCCAACCGCATTCTCCGGCCCGCCGCGAGCGCGCTCTCCTCCCGTGGCAACGACGAGCGACAGTCGCTGCCGCCCTACGCCAGGTGCCCCAGGTCTTCTTCGACCCCTTCGCCGGCGACGAGCACTACCAGGTAGGCGCACCCCTTTGTCTTCCCTTCCCTGCTGTGCGAAACCGTGCACCCAAACCCTGTACTCGGATCTGATATAATTACAAGTGTATACATGTATTATGCATACTAACTTCGATTGTTTTGCAAAAATATATCTCCTTTACTTGGACCGCCCTTGTCCCTTGGTATAGCTGGAAAGGTAGGGTTTCGTGTTGTGATTATGAATCTGTGCCCTAGATTGTGACTTCAGAATCAGGCTCTATCGTTGCAAGCCGGTACTTAGATTTCGACTTCGGACAGGTTGCCAAAAAATATTTGATGCACTTTACTTGGTGATGCTTTTGCTGGTAGTGAATTCGTGAATGTGAGCTGTGTTTCATTTCGTCAATCTCGAGGATAGGGAACTATTTAGACTGAATTGTCAATGGTAACGCAAATTTGATGGTTGCTTGTAACAGTTTGCTCTCGTTAGTAACAAAAGAGCTGCAATTTGGGAACATGGTGTCGGGGGGGGGGGGGGGGGGGGGTGTTATAGTTCTCAAATATGTGGACTTAGTGTGTGAACTCTTAGGTGCCGTTTGGATGGAATAAAAATTCTTAGATTCTAGTTTCCCACATCATCCAAGTTTCATTGGATTTTGGGATTCTAAAAATTTGTGAGTAGATGATGCTCTAAAATCTCCCCCGTTTGGATGGTGTAGTGATTTTTTTAATCCAAGTTCTCAGAATCCCAAAGGATTCAAACGACACTTTAGATTGTACATGTATTGTAGTTTATGCAAATTTTAAACTTAATTGTTCAACTTAAGATATTATGTGATGTTTTAATAATATACTAGATATATGCCGTGCGTTGCACCGGGGTCACAATTTTTTGAATTGAACCTGAGTAATCGGACACAGACATGTGAGCTCCGAGAACTTCGTATTAGACGCGGACACGTGGATCCGGTCTTCATATTGAATCCGGGTAGGACGAGGACGTGTGAGCTCCTAGTAGAGTATGATTCGTATCGAACACGGACGCGTGAGCAGGGATGAAGATTTGGTATCACCGGGTAGATGATGACTTTAGAGTTTTTTTGTAGGTGTAGATAGATAGAGATTATACTTTTAGTTATTTTCTACTTGTAATACCAAAACGCTCGGAAAATTTTATAGTTGTTTAGCTAATTGCTCATTGGATCGTATCAAATTGTGTATTGGTGCATTGGCTCAGCATGTACTCGAAATTAAAATGATAGATTGGCCTCTGTTTGTTTGTACCACTGTCTGAGGGGTTAATCTGTTTGAGAAATATTATTATAGTTTCTAGGACACAAGATATGTTACACGGATACGTCCAGGAAGTCGTGTATACGTGTCCGATACGCCCAGGATACGTATCCTCGGAGTATCCGAATTTTTATTATTTTTGCGAATATTGGATACGTGGGCTGATACGTATCGGCCTTGTGGATACGGCCCAGCCCTGTAAGACTAACCTTTTCCCTCTTCCCCTGACGCCCTAAGCCTCCGTCCAATCCCCGCACTCCCGCACGCCCGCGCCTCGCGCCGCAGCCCTGCCTAGTGACGCCGCAACCCCGCTCTCCGGCCGCCGGCCACCGGCGACGAGCCTCCGTCTCTGCTCGCTGGCGACGAGCCTCCGTCCCTACTCGCCGGCTGCCCCCAACGAGTTTCCGCCCTTGCGACGTGGATCCAGGCTCCAACGATCGTGAGTTAATCCCCTTCCCTGTTCTCGATCTCCTCTTCTTCTTCAGTTCGTGGCCGCTTGTTGCTTGATTTCCTTGCCCGCCACTTCGTCTTCCTCTCCCCATTCTCGATCTATTCTATTTCTGCAGTGCAGTTAGTGAGTTCTTGTTGTTGGCGGCCTGTCCCTTGATTCACTTGGTGCTATTGGCATTCTTGAAGTGGCCGACCTGTCCCTTGATGAACCTCAATTGCAAGCTGTGACTTTTAGTTTGGATGCTCCGCAGGTTGATGTTGCGGATGACAATGAGACATATGAGGAATAGGAACTTGCTGCTGCATGAATTGCAAGCCTGAATGCCTTTTATTAATTTCCTAAATTTGAGACTACTATATTTAAGAGTTGAGGAGACTTCAGACCTGCTGTTCTGTAATAATAGTACACTTTAGTTAATTATGATGTTTTATTGTTATCAGTTTTAAATTCAGACCTGCATTATTATTATTATTATTTTATTTTTTAAATAGTAAACGTATCCGTGTATCGGGTTTTTTTTGGGAAATTGCCGTATCCGCGTATCTGTATCCTTCCGATACCGATACACATATCCGTATCCGTGCAACTTAGATAGTTGTTGCTAGAATTCAATTTGTGCCATTGCATTACACATACTTTTGTTCTACAAACCACACATGTATGGGCATTCCATGTAAAACATTGTTAATACTTTTGTTTCCTGAGTTCTTGTTCTCCACTTCCTCTCCCTGTTCCTGATTAGTGTTATTTCTATCCACTAATCTAGTATCCAGTAGATGGCATCTCTAAATTTGAGTAGTGCTAGTGCTTCTGCTAGTTGCCTCTCCCTGTTCCTGATTAGTGTTATTTCTATCCACTTATCCAAGTATCCAGTAGATGGCATCTCCAAATTTTCTCCAAATTTGAGTAGTGCTAGTGCTTCTGCTAGTGCTAGTGTAGGATCTGTGGCCACAACGGATATTAAGGCTCCACTATGGGATCATGTCAACATTCTGGAGAGGCCTAGAACTGGTGGAGGGAATGCTTTTATGGAGATGCAAATATTGTCCAACGCAAAAGCTCAGTAGCTGCACTAGAGTTGAAGCACATTTGCTGCAAAAATCAGGAAGGGGGGTAAATTGTTGGATTATGAGTATATTAGGCCCATGAGGCTAGGCCCATGAGGCCCATGTATGGCTACCTATATAGCTACCCTTCTAGGGTTAGCCCAAATTAATAGAGTCACAATTTCTAGCATGGTATCAGCAGCCTAGGGTTTCCCAGTTCCTCCCCTACCCCAGCCGCCGCCGCCCCTGGCTGGCGCACCGCCGCCGCCATCATGGCTGGCCGGCCTCCTCCTCCCCCTCCTTCCTACCTCCACACCTTCCCTCCTCTACCCTCCTCCTGGGCGCAGATCGCCGCAGCCGCTGCCCCACGCCCGTCCTCTGCAGCAGCTGCTGCCCCAGCAGGAGCCGCTGCCCCTACAGCCGCCGCCCCGGGCCCGCTGCTCGGCGCCGCTACCGCCGCGGGAGGCCAGCGCGCCGCTGCTCTGCCCGGCGCCGCTGGCACCGCCACCGCCACCGCTGCTCTGCTGCCCGGCGCCGCCGCCGCCCTGGCAGCCAGCGCGGGCGCAGCAGCAGCCACGGGCGCGGGAGCCCCGGGCGCTGCTGCTGCCGAGCCGCCCGCGGACGCCGCGCTCCTCCACGGCGCGGGTCTGGACGCCGTCCCAGGCACCATCCTCCCGGGCGCGAGTCTGGATGCCGGTGGCCTCCTCCCCGGCGCCGTCCTCTCGGTGGGGGCGGCCACTGACGGTGTCTACCTCCCCAGCGCCCACCTTCCCGCCCACGGGGGCTTCCCTGCACCACCTCAGCCGCCGCCGACCCTCCTCTACTCCGGTCGTGCCGACCCTGCTCTTGCCGCTGCCCTCGTCGCCGCTCGTGCTGCTGCTGCTGAGGGCCAGGCTCGTGTCCGCGCGGCGGCCCTCGCCTGGGAGCGTGAGCGGGATGCGGCCGATGCCCTGGCCCGTCAGATCGCTGATGTGGAGCAGCGCCTCGTCCCTCCCGCCTACCACGACCTCGGGGCTACCTCCTCCGGCTCGACGGGCCACCGCGCGTCCACCACAGCGGTCATCTGGCACGATCCGGCCGATCCACTGGTGACGCAGCTCCACTACCAGGCCGGAGGTGCTCAGAACATCCGCCTGCTTGTCCCGGTGGTTCTCGAGCCCGAGTCGCCCTCCTACGCCCGTTGACGGGACCTGGTCCTCCTCACCCTCCGCCGCTACGCCCTTGACGACCACGTCCTCGTTGATGCCTCGGTCGCGGCCCAGACCCCCTCGTGGTTGCGCCTTGACAGCACCGTCCTCTCGTGGATCATCGGGACGATCTCCGTCGACCTCCACGACCTCGTCCGCAACACGGCGGATGCTCGACAGGCCTGACTGGCGCTCGAGGGCCAGTTTCTAGGCAATGCCGAGGCCCGGGCTCTGCGGCTCGATGCAAGCTTCCGGACATTCGTCCAGGGTGACCTCACTGTTGGCGAGTTCTGCCGGAAGATGAAGACCATGGCAGACTCCCTCGGTGACCTTGGCTGGCCCATGGAGGACCGCATCCTGGTCCTCAATGTCCTCCGCGGGCTCAGCGACCGCTACGCCCACCTCAGGACATGGATCACCCGCCAGCGCCCCTTCCCCTCCTTCCTCCAGGTCCGTGACGATCTTGTCATGGAGGAGCTGACTCAGGGCCTCCAGCCTGGGTCTACTACCGCACCGGGGTCCTCGACTTCCTCGACGGCCCTCACGGCCACTCCACCGCGTCCGTTTGCTTCCCCGCGTCCGTCCGCTACGCCGTCGTCGTCCCTTCTTGGTCCTCCTCCCTCTGGATCGAGCGGGGGTGGGGGGGGCCGTGGCGGTCGCCGTCGCCGCGGCAC
Source organism: Saccharum hybrid cultivar R570 (assembly GCA_038087645.1). Taxonomy (NCBI): domain Eukaryota; kingdom Viridiplantae; phylum Streptophyta; class Magnoliopsida; order Poales; family Poaceae; genus Saccharum; species Saccharum hybrid cultivar. Next base: position 7,971,698 of record JAQSUU010000248.1, on the reverse strand, counting down.
TGGACGTGGGGGGGCGTGGCGGGGGCAACCATGCGCCGACGGCACCACAGGGAACACCATGGCCTTCCTTGCAGAACTCGTGGTCCGGGCGCATCTCTATGTGGCCCTTCCACGCCCCCGGTGGCGAGCCTCGTCCGCCGGCGGCCATGTTCACTGGTGCTCCACCTCCCGGTGTCTCCCCTATGTCACCGTGGGCTACACCCTCCGGCACTCCACCCGGGGTTGCCGGCTGGGATCAGGCGGCCCTGGCTCGTTCGTTCAGCACTATGGGCCTGACACCTCCTGTCGGACCTGAGTGGATCGCTGATTCGGGAGCCACCTACCACACTACTCCTGACCCTGGTATACTTTCCTCTGTCCGTTCTTCCTCTTCTTCTCTCCCTTCGTCCATTAAGGTCGCAAATGGTTCATGGTCTTCCTGTCACGTCTGTGGGTACCGCCGGTGCTCATGGCTCCTTTCGTCTTCCTGATGTTCTTGTTGCTCCTATGGTTCACAACCTTCTTTCCATTCGTCGTTTTACAGCTGACAATTCCTGTTCTGTGGAATTTGACTCTTCTGGTCTTACTGTAAAGGATTTGGCTTCCCGGCGTCCTCTGCTCCGATGTGACAGCACAGGGCCCCTTTACACCCTTCGCTTCCCGGCGGCTACTTCATCTTCTTCGCCGTCCGTTTTGTCAGCTGCTTTCGCCGCTTCTACTTCCTCTACCACCTGGCACCGGCGCCTCGGCCATCCTGGACGTGATACCCTGATGCAGCTCAGTCGTAGCTCCGGTCTTCCATGTACTCGAGCTCCTGATGAGCATTTGTGTCATGCGTGCCAATTGGGCCGACATGTTCGTCTTCCTTTTCATAGTTCTTCACATGCGGCCCGCATTTTTGATCTTGTACATTGCGACCTATGGACATCTCCTGTTATCAGTATTTCTGGTTATAAGTACTATCTTATGGTGGTCGATGATTTCTCTCATTACTCGTGGACTTTTCCCCTGCGTGCGAAGTCTGATACTTTTTCCACGCTTCTTCATTTCTTCACCTGGGTGTCCACACAGTTCGGCGTCACCATCAAGGCCGTCCAGTGTGACAATGGTCGCGAGTTTGATAACTCCACCTCTCGTGCTTTCTTCCTCTCTCACGGTGTCCAGTTGCGCATGTCTTGCCCATATACCTCCTCACAGAATGGCAAGGCAGAACGCATGATTCGCACCACCAACGACACCGTGCGCACCCTTCTGTTTCAGGCGTCTCTTCCTGCTCGCTTCTGGGCGGAGGGCCTGCACACCTCCACCTACCTCCTCAACCGTCTTCCTTCCGCTGCCTGTCCCGCTCCTACGCCACACCACGCTTTTTCGGTACCCCTCCTCGCTACGATCACCTTCGAGTCTTTGGGTGCGCGTGTTACCCTAACACCGCTGCCACTTCTTCCCATAAGCTGGACCCCCGTTCGACTCTCTGTGTTTTCCTCGGGTACTCTCCGGATCACAAGGGGTACCAGTGTTTTGATCTTACCTCCCAACGGGTTCTCATCTCTCGCCATGTGGTGTTCGATGAGTCCGTCTTCCCCTTCTCCAGCCCACCCACCACCACTCCTGCTCCGGATCCCTCCTCCCTGTTTCCCACTGACCCGGTGGTCCAGCCACCTTTTCTGTGGTCTCCTGCAGGTACTGCGTCACCGACCTCCTTGCCGGCCCCCGCTCCCCGCTCCCCGGCCGACCGTGATTCCACGGGTACGGGCCCGTCGTCCTCCAGTGCTGCCCCGGCCCCTCCGGCTGGACCGGATCCGGGGCCATCGTCCCCCGGTGCTGCCCCGGCCTCTCCGCTCGCCGTGGATTCGGCGCCGTCATCCTTTGGAGCTGCCCCGGGCCCTCCTTCGCAGTTCGCTGTGCCGGTACGGGTGTACCAGCGCAGACCGCGGCCGCCGCCACTCGCGGTCCCTTCTCCGCCGGGGACACCGACACCACCGCCGCAGTCCCCGCCGGCCCGTGTCGCACCGCCGGTCTACCGCCCGCCGCTTCTTCATCGACACCCCCGGCATGTTCACCCGATGGTGACACGGCACGCGGCTGGCACACTGCCACCCCGGGCTCTTGCGGCATCGACCGGCGACGCGCCAGTTTCCCCGGTACCCTCTTCCGTCCGTGACGCCTTGTTGGATCCTCACTGGCGCCGCGCGATGGAAGAGGAGTACGCCGCGCTCCTCGCCAACCAGACATGGGAGTTGGTGCCCCGGCCACCGGGCTCCAACGTCGTCACCGGCAAGTGGATCTGGACCCACAAGCGTCGGGCTGATGGCACTCTCGAGCGCTACAAAGCTCGCTGGGTTCTCCGGGGTTTCACTCAGCGCCCTGGGGTTGACTATGATGAGACCTTCAGCCCGGTGGTCAAGCCGGCCACCGTCCGCACCGTGCTCTCGCTGGCACTTGCTCGGTCATGGCCCGTCCATCAGCTGGACGTCAAGAATGCCTTTCTGCACGGTCTTCTCACCGAGACGGTTTACTGCAGTCAGCCGGCGGGGTTCGTTGATTCTCCCGTCCTAACATGGTTTGCCGGCTCAACAGGTCTCTCTACGGCCTCAAGCAGGCACCCCGGGCGTAGAACCATCGGTTTGCTGCTTTCCTGCTGACACTGGGGTTTATGGAGGCAAAGTCTGATACATATCTGTTTATCTATCACCATGGAGCTGACACTGCGTACCTGCTGCTCTATGTTGATGATATTGTCCTCACCGCCTCCAGTGAGCCACTTCTCCGCCGCATCATTACCGCTCTTCAGCAGGAGTTTGCGATGAAGGATCTGGGTGTGCTCCACCATTTCCTCGGGGTCACTGTTGAGCCTCATCCTGTCGGGTTACTTCTTCACCAGCGGCAGTATACTCGAGATATCCTGGAGCGGGCTGGGATGACTGACTGCAACCCCTACTCCACTCCGGTCGATACTCAGGGCAAGTTGTCAGAGGCTGAGGGCCCCCAGTGTCAGATCCCACTGCATACCGGAGTCTTGCTGGTGCCCTTCAGTACCTCACCTTCACCCGGCCGGACATCACCTATGCAGTTCATCAGATCTGTCTTCAAATGCATGATCCCCGGGAGCCTCACCTCACTGCTCTCAAGCGCCTCCTCCGCTACCTCTGGGGCACGATCGGCTACGGCCTCCTCCTTCACCGGTCCTCCTCGGCTGAGCTCGTCGTCTACACTGACGCCGACTGGGCAGGGTGTCCGGACACCCGGCGCTCCACCTCCGGCTATGCTTTCTTGGGCGGCAACCTGGTGTCCTGGTCGTCTAAGCGCCAGCCGGTGGTCTCCCGGTCCAGTGCCGAGGCGGAGTGCCGCGCTGTTGCTAACGGCGTGGCTGAGGGTTCCTGGCTCCGGCAGCTCCTCGCTGAGCTCCACACTCCGCCCTCCCGGAGCACGCTGATCTACTGCGACAATGTCAGTGCGGTCTACCTCTCCACCAACCCCATCCAACACCAGCGGACGAAGCACGTGGAGATCGACCTACACTTTGTCCGGGATCGGGTCCCCCTCGGCGAGATGCGAGTCCTTCATGTTCCGACCACCTCCCAGTTTGCGGACATCTTCACCAAAGGCCTCCCGTCCACGACCTTCACTAAGTTTCGCTCCAGCCTCAACATCACCAGTGGCTAGTTGCGTCTGTGGGGGGCTTGTGTGTGTTCTTTCTTCTTTCTTGTCCAGTCTGGAACCCCGCTGCGCCGGTAGTTCAGACTGCGGGGGTGTTGGATTATGAGTATATTAGGCCCATGAGGCTAGGCCCATGTATGGCTACCTATATAGCTACCCTTCTAGGGTTAGCCCAAATTAATAGAGTCACAATTTCTAGCATAAATGTCCATGGGTTACATGTGAAATGCTTAGTGATATGGGGAAGGAAGTTGAAAGGTGTAAAGAACTAGTGGAAAGAGGGAAACAACACACTGTGTCCTTGCCTACTGTACCTTATTCAGGCAATGATAGCAAAAAGATTGCTATGTTTCTTGTTTGTCAATTTCTCATATTATGGACTTATGGTGAACTCACTAAACTCTAGTATGGACTTGTTATTTGTGAATTTCATGTATCACTATAATGTATGCAGTATGCACTATGAACTTATGAAGTTATGTTTTAAGATTTTAATATGCATTATTGTTTATTTGTATTAAATAATACTAAAATGTATCCGCGTATTGTTTTTTTTTTGTTTTGAGAAATTGCCGTATGCATATCCTTCCAATAACGATACACATATCCGTATCTGTGCCACATCTCATGTGGCCTGTGGCCAGTTTTGGTAGCTGACACTACTCCCTTCAGTCGCAGAAGATTGGTGTTTTGTAGATGGACCAGGTCCCCCAAACACAACTTCAACTGCATTTCTACTATAATGTATTTGTTGACTGCCAAAGTTTTTATGATAAAGAAACTATTTTTTGAGAAAAAATCCATCCTGTCCATTTTCAAATGTTTTGTATCAATGTAAATAAATGTAACTGATTATCAAATTTTTGATAGGTTAATTGCATGTAAACCAGATCAATGGTTATATATATGCCAAGTTTGAACTAGCATCAGCTATTGTTTAGTTATTTTTTCACATATGACCTAACATTTTTTGGCTTGATCGTTGCTATAATGCTGAAATACTGTTTTATTAGCATTTGTTATATTCATTTTACTATTTGGATATACTGAGCTGGGGGCTTCACTTCCATTCTTTGTCAAAGACTCTGATTTGTAGAGATAATTCGCTGTGATTCTATATACATGGTTATAAAATATGAGTTGAAGGTTGGAGTCAATATTTTTTTGGTGTTGTTTTTATTTGTGTGTACATCTCTATTGCGGTCTGTGTGTGATGTGCAATTCGTGCAGCTATCTTATAATTTTCCTTGCCACAGGAGCTTGATCTTATATATACAGACTTCAAGATGTTCTCAGCTCCAGGCAACAATTCTTTGGCTCTTGTAGCCCCACGACCAGGGATGGAGCTGGCTAATGTTCAACATCCAAATCAGGCTGCGGGGCCTGGAGGCAAACAGCGCACATCCAGCCTGGAGGCACCGATAATGCTACTTACAGGTCACCAGAGTGCTATCTACTGCATGAAGTTCAATCCTGCAGGAACTGTGATAGCATCAGGTTCCCATGACAGGGATATCTTCTTATGGTATGTCCATGGTGAATGTAAGAACTTCATGGTACTGAGAGGGCACAAGAATGCTATTCTTGACCTTCAGTGGACTACTGATGGGACCCAGATCATCTCTGCAAGTCCTGACAAGACTCTGAGGGTCTGGGACGTTGAGACTGGCAAACAAGTTAAGAAGATGGCTGAGCACTCATCATTCGTCAACTCATGCTGCCCAGCACGGAAGTGGCCACCTCTTGTGGTTAGCGGTTCAGATGATGGTACAGCAAAGCTGTGGGACTTGCGTCTGAGAGGTGCGATACAAACTCTTCCCGACAAATATCAGATCACAGCCGTTAGCTTCTCAGAGGCAGCAGATAAGGTATTCACTGGTGGCCTGGACAACGACGTCAAGTGGTGGGATCTTCGCAAGAATGAAGTGACAGAATATCTCAAAGGACATCAGGACATGATCACTGGGATGCAGCTTAGTCCTGATGGGTCTTACCTCCTCACCAATGCAATGGATAACGAGCTCAAGATCTGGGATCTGCGCCCTTACGCACCAGAGAACAGGAACATCAAGACTCTTACAGGTCACCAGCATAACTTTGAGAAGAACCTGCTGAAGTGTAGCTGGTCGCCGGATAACCGCAAGGTCACTGCTGGGAGCGCAGACCGCATGGTCTACATCTGGGACACAACATCAAGGCGCATCCTGTACAAGCTTCCTGGGCACAATGGTTCTGTCAATGAGACTGCTTTCCATCCCACTGAGCCGATCATTGGATCTTGCGGCAGCGACAAGCAGATCTATCTTGGGGAACTTTAAAGTGACTCAGTTTTTTTTTCAGCTAGATGTTCTTGTGACGCTTTGATGAGTAGGAGAAAAGGAGGCACCGACATCCTGTTCATTTGCCTGAGAGTTGGAGTACTCGTTTGGCTATCAGGATATGTCATTTGTAGATTGTCTTAGCCAATTCAGCCCAGTAGGGTCTGCGGTCTGCCGTTCACAAACTGCTCCATGCTTTGTACCTTCTGGCTTTCTGATGTTAAACTTGATGCCATGCTTGAAGGTCACTGATTGCATGCACTGTGTCTAGAACCTTACTCTCTAAAAACTTGCCTGCCGTAGTGCTTTATGCCATATTGTTATCTTTTCTAGTCGTCTGAAACTAGTTGGAAAAGTGATACCGCCTTCTTGGCATGATTTGAAATGATTTGAAATGTATCTCTCAAAATTCTCCTTGTTCTGTGCTTGTGCTCTTTGCAACAGTTGGCGGTGCTGGAGAGTTAACAGCTGTTTTATTAGTGAAGGTCGAGCAGCTTGTGGAAGCTGCCAAGTGATTGTTGCTTCATTGGGCCTGGACTGATCATATATGAGCATAATTACATGGGTGTGGCTAACGCCGGACATCTGGACGTGTCCGTCGAGACGACCGCGCAGCCCCGCCCCGTCCCTGTGTCCGCCGGTCCTTCCCTGACCCTCTTCTCTCTATCCGACTCTCTGTGTGGGCAACACACGGGAGCCGGAATGAGCGGCTGAGGATGAGCATGCCCCAGCGTGCCCCAACCTGCAGCACCCCCGTTTACCGGCCCCTAGCACCTCCGTCCGCCGGCCCTCGGCTTGTTCCTGGCCGAACAACATAAAACACTTGCAATATGAATGTAACCTAAGACAGAAAATAGATAAAACATTTGGAACATGCTCTTACAACATGTGTGTGAAGCACATGAAATATTCAAAATAAAACACTTGCAATATGCAATATGAAACCACTTGCTGCAACATGAAACAAATGAACGTACTGCCGCAACATATGCAACATCCAGACAATTGCAACATACGTCTAGAAACAGATGAAATATTTTGAACATGTCTCTGAAATACTTGCAACATATGCAACATCTCTTGATCTACTTTTGCAACATTAAGATAAAAATAATTACAACATACATCTGAAACACCTGAAACACTTGAAACATACATATGCAACATAGGGGAGAGGAAGGCCGGGTTGGCCGATTACGGCCATTGGGGTCGGAGCCGGCGCGCGAGCACCACTAGCACCGCATGTGCTCGTGGGTGCCCTTGTCTCGGGCGAGGAAGACCTGAGGTACCACGGCACATGTGCCCCAGCGACCATGGTGGGGTCAGAGGCATGCGCGGTGGCGATGGGAGACGGACGGACGGACGATGAGGGAGCGAGCGACACATGTGTCTGGGACGGGCGCGTGGTACGGCCGGCGATGGGGGCACGGGGCGCTAGGGCATGACGCAACAACCGACAAGCGTGCAGTGGGGGAAGGGCGCGGACGAATGAGTGGCCACACTGCTGTGTCAGCATTGGCGGAGCCGGAACCAATATGCGGGGGGGGGGGGGGGGGGGGGGGCAATTTGCCAATTAAAACTATACATAGGTGATGGAGAAATTAGGTTTAGTACTAGTACTATGCAATTTGGGGCTTAGAACAAATTATATAGCAAAGATATCAATAGACAACAAATTGTTACTCAATTAGTAACTTCTAGTACGCATAGCCTGTAGATTTTAGAGATTGAAGAAGGCAGCAAAAAAATGTACTTATAACACCGACCTCAGCTGAAAAAGTCTAGAGATCGACCTTATTATTTATAGTACCGAGTTGTAATAACGAATAAAAAATCAATTCATCAGCCGTCTGAAGCTCAGCTTTTACCCTTTTTAATTAATGATGATGCGGGCCCTATTCTATGAACCCATGGGACTTTATACGTTACAGAAAACTTGGAACAGCTCAAGTTCAACTCAATAAATTTGCAATCTCCTAGATCCTGATGGCTATTGGGCTGTAGCAAATAACACATGGACTTAAAACTTACGGAGGCAGGGGGCCATGGCCCACTATGGCCCTCACCTTGCTCTGCCTATGTGCGTCAGGCGCATGGCGGATAAGGACGAGCGAGTGAGGATTCATTTTTTCATCTGTGAGAGATGGAGAGATGAGGCCTGCTCTTGTCCAACCGCGTCCGGACAAGAGTCATAGACGGACGACCGTGGCTTATCGTTATTCTAATTACATATACTCCCTCCGTCCCAAACTAATTCGAGGAGTAAACAATTTTATTTTGAGTAAACATATACACAAAAGTAATAATGCTTATGATTTTTTATACATATTATTAGACTAGCAAATATACCTGTGCGATGCAACAGGAGAAAGAAAACATCAAATATTTATGGAAAGCGACGATAGAATATTACATATCTCTTTATGTTTTATCCCTTTCGGTAAAATTCAAAATCTATAATTTATTTTATTGATAACTATGTCACCCATGGTATTAGTTAGTTAATATTTACAATAATGATCCACCACAGGCGTCCGTTTGTGACTCTCGTCCGGACGCAGCTCCATGGGTGCGGACCCATCTCTCTCATAAACAAAAAAAATCCCCACTCCCTCGTATGCTTATCCGCCCAGCCCCGAAGCAGCGTGGCCGCTCATCCGTCTGCCCCCTTTCCCACCGCGCATTGTCGGGTTGCCGCGCTATGCCTTTCCCCGTCACCGGTCGTGCCGCGCGACCTCGCTCCTTACGCCGCTCACCTACGTCCCAATCACCTGCGCCGCTCACCTACGTCCCAGTCACCTGCGCCGCTCTCTCTCTCGCTGTCTATCCGTCGCCCATCGTCGTCGGGCGGGCTGCAGACCCCGCCATGGCCGCTAGGGAGCACATGCCATGGCGCCTCAGGTCTTCCCCGACAAAGTCAAGGGCACCAACGAGCGTTGCAGGTGTTGGTGATGCTCGCGCGTCGCGGCTCGCCGCCGGATCCCACCCCAACAACCGAAATCGACCGGTCCCGACCTTCCCTTTCCCTATGTTGTAAATGTATGTTTCAAGTGTTTCAGATATTTCAGAGGTATGTTGCAATTGTTACATATGAATCTTGCAAAAGTAGATCGGGATGTTGCACATGTTGCATATTTTTGCAAGTGTTTTCAGTTGCATGTTGCAAGAGTTTTTAAAAAATATTTTAGAAATATGTTGCAGCAAGTGTTTTACGTAGATGTTGCATATCTTTCACACATATGTTGCAAATATTTTATCTGAATGTTGCATATGTTTCACACAGATGTTGCAACTGTATTTTCAAATGTTTCATCTATGTCTGATATATGTTGCATCTAGGTGTTTCATGTTGCAAGTGTTTCACATGACACGGTGGGTGATGGGCGCACGGCCCGGACACGCGGGATGGGGGCGTGGTAGAGCTAGGGGTGGATGAGGGTGCAGCGAGCTAGGGGCCAGCTCCCGGGTCCCGCCCACGTGGAGAGAGAAGGGGGTCAGGGGGAAGGAGCAAGATGCGGCGGGGGGCAGGGTGCGCATGTGAGGTGGGGGCGAGGCGAAGCGGGCTACGCAACTGTCCATATCCGGACGCGAGGAGCAGTAGGTATGTATAGCTTGAAATGCATGTGTATTTAACCCTGTTCATCCGGCTTATAATCCGTACTTTTCAGCTTATTTTTTCAGCCGGAACAACGTTTTTCTCTCACAACAAATCAACCAACAGTGTTTTTCAGCCGGCTTATCAGCGCAGCCGAACGGAGCCTTTATTTACCATCTTATAGGATTATTTTTTCATATTATGTAATTTCATATGTTGATGGTTTTTTTTATCACAAAACAGTTGGTACAGTAAGTTTAAGTTTAAAAGGTTTTTCATGCATGCCCGTTTTCAAATTATGTAAATTAATCCAGAATCATTTGTTAAAAAGAAAAAAGGAAGAAAAAAGTGACCAGGTCTCCTTCTCCGATCAATCCGACTGATCTTTTTTTTCCTTTTCTTTTATATTTAAAAATTCGATCAGGCCAATCTCAAACGGCGGCAATTGCTACACATGAGCTGGTCCAGGCTGTCGCGCTGTGCGCCGTACTGGGTCACATGGGGCAATGAGACGCTGGGCCTAGACCAGTCCAGTATGTTGAATGGCCGGCCTAAAATCTGTTTGGCCCAAGAGTAGACAATGCGAGGCAAATTATAGCCTTTTTTTTAAATAATTGTTAGTGTCATATCACATGCAAATCTATGAGCTCCATGGCTAATAAACAATGACCTTGGCTGTGATAATAAAATATAGTAAATTAGATAAGATGAGTATACTATATTCCTGGTTTCTATTCCAATTCCTATTCCTATATACTATGTATATATATGGTTGGTGTTTTTATTTTTATTTTATATATTATTATATTCTTATACGAGAGAAGAAGAGATGTTGCGAGTGAGAAATTTGCGCGGAGTTAGTTAGAGAAGATTATACCAAAAAAAAAGTAGATGGACGAAAAAAAGCCTGAAATTTTACCCATTTATTATTAGGTATAGATTAATCACGATATATATTTGTATATAGTAAATCTATTTAGAGAAAGACTGTGTTTACTTCCTAAAAAAAGTACTATGCAAACAAAAGATTCCCGTCACATCAAATTTGCGATACATGCATGGAGTACTAAATGTAGATGAAATAAAAAACTAATTGTACAGCTTGGTTATACTTTGCGAGACGAACGTTTTGAACCTAATTAGTCAACGGTTGGACACTATTTGCCAAATAAAGCCAAAACGTGCTACAATACTTTTTTTTACACCTTTTTACACCTTTTTACACAACTAAACACAGCCAAAATATAAATGTTGATCTTATTTTTTATAAATCTGGTTAAACTTCACGTCGGTTGACTTTTAGAAGTGCGATATGAGATGATCAGGAAGGAGGGAGTAGATCTATGCTCGGCCTGAAAAACGAGTCAACTTTCAGCGTCACGTTCACCCCGCCCCGAAAATGCTCGCCGTTCCGCTACCCCGCTCCGCTATGCCGCCGTCCCGCTACCCTGCGCCCGGCCCTCGGTTTCGGCCCATCCCCATCTCGTTCGCCACGCCGCCGCGCTGCCCGGCTGACACGACGTCCCGCCGCCCGGCATTCGCTGAGGAGAATATGGAGGCGCAGGCGGAGGCGGCCATCCCGTGCCCATGCGTCTGCTACGGGACAGCCTTCCAATTTGGTGCAGTCTGTGCGTACGCTTCAATGGAGGACACAGCGGTCGAAGAGCCCGAGGTGAGCGGCGCGGCGGAGTTCGCACCGGTTCTCGTCGCCTCCCACCCACACGGCAACTCCGTCGCCGTCGCCATCGGGTCCGGGCTCTTCGATCTCAGGTTTGGAAATTGGAAGACCCTCATCACTTTTATGGCTGCTTCCTAATTAAACATGGACCTCTTATGCAGAAAGTGCTCGTGTTTGATTACACGATTGGTATATTTTGGTGGAGGAGGTGGTAGTGCTTTTTTGAACTGAATCTATGTTCTCATCCTTAGTTGTATTCTCTTATAACTTAGTTGAATGAGAAATTTTCTTTAAGAAAACAATGAAATTCTTGCTAGTCTGGTTGTGTAAATTGTTACTGATGAAATTGCCAGGTCCTAGGTGCTGAATCCTGAATTCACATGTTCCAGTGAGAAGCGGAGCACCTTTTCTTTGCATTTCACCTGGTGGAATGTGCAAGTAAATATTTACTTCAGGGCTGGTCATCCAGTTTCACCCGTCAAATGACTGTGGCAGCCGTTCTCATCCAGACGGTATAAGAGCTATTTGCTTCAGTGTGAGTGGACCTTTGTTTGCATCTGCTGGTGACGGCAAACTTGTGAATGTTTGGAAGACTATGTAAGTGCCACACTTTGCTCTTCTTTTCTCAATTCTCATTGCGGATAACATAATTAGCACCAAAGCAATGGGCTTCAAGTTTGCAGTATCCGTAGTCTTGGAATCTGTCCCATTGCAATAATTGCATTTTTTGCAATTGACATTATTTAACTGAAAAAGCCCTGTTCAGCATTTTTTTTATGTTAATTCTGTTATAGAATTTCATTATATAGTTATATACATCAAATTTGACACTTTTGAGAATGTAATTTGAATAAGAATTTGTTGCAGTGTTTTCAATTGCAGAACTTTGGAGAAGAGGGTCAGTGCAGTTGCTATTAGCAGCGATGACCTGTATGTAACGTGTGCAGATAAATTTGTTGTTTGCAATGTTTGGTTAATCATTTTGTGGGAAGATGGTGCAGAGCAGGTTTCAGTTGATAATAAACCTGTGTCAATTCTTGTAAACTATTGTGTATCATCACTAGCATGGTATGAACACGTTTTAAAATTCTATATTGCCTGTGCTATGTACTTGTACCTCCTATATTTATTTCGTAGTGAACGTGTAATGTATTGACAAACCCACAAAGTCTGCTACACTTAAATTTTATTTGTTTCTCCTTTCATGTCCTGTATAACCATGCTTTATCATTTGATTGGGATTGCAGAAGTTTTGGCCAGATGGATGGTTCATTGCTACTGGTGGCTGGGACTTCAAAATATGAGTATGTCTTCTGTTCTTTGCCCTGATTGGAAGCTGCATCAATGGAGCATAAACTTGGACTTATTCTCTTATTGTGTTGGAATTAATTTTAAAGGTCGCATTATTCCCGAAGAATCCTCTAAAAGAGGCCCCTGAAATACAGAGCTTTTGCGTTGGCCATACAAAGTTTGTTTGGTGTACAATGCAATTGTTTACAATTATATTCTATTTTTAGGTCCTTTTAATATCCGTAACAATTTTGGGTTTACTGGCTACGTTCTGATCATACTCCCTCCGTCTCAAAAATAGAGTCGCTATGGGAATTGTGCTGGTCAAACTTTCTCAACTTTGAATAGGTTTGTAGAAAATACGTGCAACATTTCTATCTCCAAATAAGTTTATTATGAAAGTATATTCAATGATCTACCTAATGATGCTAATTATGTATCATAAATATTAATATTTTGTTAAATATATTCGGTCAAAGTTAAAAGTTGCTGACTTTTTGGAAAGCGAGAATGACTCTTTTTTTTTTGGACAGAGAGAGTAGAAGTTTTAGAGCTTAGTCTATGACTTGATAATTGGTTGTGACTCTTCTTGTAGCATTGTGTCATGATCGCCTTCACTAGCATATCTGAAAACTAGAGCTTTCTCATATCAGGAGGAGGTGATTCAACCGTGGGTACATAGTCTTTTAAGTATATTGACATATACTTTTTTTTGCATGTTTAATTCTGTTTAATGCTTGCCGTCTGTTGCCTGAGATTCTCCCCCTCTCTTAATTACTAGAATAGCCTCTCGTATATCTGTAATCTCCATGTTCTATTATCAATGAAATACTTGAGCCTGTTTAAGATCTATCAAGAGATCCTCACAATCCCGATCTCTCGCTTCTGCTTTCTCACTCACTCCCTACTGCTGCTCCTCCCATGGCTCATGAACCTTCTCCTAACGCAGCTGTTGCACAGGCTGAGCGCAAGCAAGCTACTGTAGCCAAGGAGAAGGCCGACCAAGAGGACGCCGCTACGACTGCCACGCGTGCGGCTGCCGACGCCCAAGCTCGTGTCAGTGTGACCCTCGCCATTCTCAACGCTGAGTGTGCCGACACTGCCGCTCTCAAATAGGGAGTCGCCGCCTCCTATGACCGTATCGCCCCGACTCGCCCCGATGGTGATGGGTCGGTTGACGACACCGGAGATGACAATGCCCGCACATAGTACGAAGCTACCTCCATCGCTAACCTTCATGCCTAGGTTGTGGCTTTCCAGAACATCTGCTCCCTTGTGTTGGCGGTTCTCGACCCCCTGTCCTTCCACTACAACTGGTGGCGTGACCTTGTTCTGGTTACTCTCTAGTGCTACACCCTCGTCGACCATGTCCTCTCCGATGTGCCTCATCTTGGTGTTTCGTCCTAGCGCTGAATGGACTACGTCGTGCTGTCCTGGCTCTTCAACATGGTTACCATCGAACTTCAGGAGACCATTTGTGTCCACAGTGGCATAGACCGTCCCAACCTATCCTCCATGGCACCTCACAAACTTTCTCCAAGATCCACCCTATGTGTTTTTCTTGGGTGCTCCTCCAATCATAAGGGCTTTCGTGGCTTGATCTCTCCTCCAACTGTGTCATCATTTCTCGACATGTCGCATTTGATGAGATCACCCCCCTTTGCTAAGTCTTAGTCCCCTCTCCCCTCCCCGACTGCTAATGAGTTTTATTTTCTTCTTGAGTTTGAGCCCCAAGTGTGCCATCTTGGTCCACTAGTTAGCTCCTCTTCTGCAGGAACTCCTAGCAGCCACGTTCAGCTTGCTCTGTCTAGCGTCACGCTCGTATTAGCGGCGCGGCTGCCTTGTCCTTGGCTACTCTGACCTCAGAGAGTCTCTTGCCACACATGGCGTTGACTGCTTCAGCGGCGCCAAGCTAGTTGGAGTCTTGTGCTCTAAGTGGCGCCAGCTGCTCCACCTCAGGCCTTGAGTGTGCCCCCTCAGAGCACCATCACTCACCTCTCCACCACTAACCTTGCTGGTGCACTGACCTACTCCTATTGTTGCAGCTTTTGTTGAGTTGCCACCCCAAGTCAATCATCACTTCATGACCACCAGAGGGAAGCTTGGCTTCTGACAACCTTGCCAGCTACCACGCGATCGCCATCTCTCCCATTCCGAAAACTTATTGGAGTGATCTTTCTAATCCAAATTGGCGTGCCACAATGGAAGAGTATGCTGCACTTTTTGTCCAATAACACGTGGGATCTCGTTCCATGTTCGTTAGATGTAAATGTGGTCACTGGCAAGTGGATTTTTCGTTAGATGTTGATGGTTTCTTTGATCACTACGTGTGTGTTTGGTTGGGTGGTCAACCCCTAGCCTGACTCCCTTGAGCCAATTTTGGCTTGTTTGGTTGCCTGAAAATGGGTTGGGGTCTAGCTAGGGCTGGCCATCCGTACCCCTTAGCATGGCCAGGATTGAATGCCCGAATCGGTCGTTCTCCTGGAGCCAGGCCCGAGCCAGCCCCTGGTGCTTGTTCCCCTCACCTCCTGTCCTGTTCCGCACCACAGCCGCACCTCACCGCCCGCAACGCCGGTCGTCCTTCACGCCGTTGTCCACTTTGCAGCGTGCGGATGCCCTTCTCCATCACGTCGTCGTCCACCCTTGCAGCGTGCGGATGCCGACGTGCAACGGTGGGTGGTGCGGCGGCCTGAGGTGCGCGGCGGTGTCGGGGGGCTTTTCCGCTCGAGCCCACGCTATGGGCGCTTGCAAGCCACGACCACAGGTGCGTCTTGAGCAGTCGAGCTACGGATTGATTGTCGCCGAAGCAGCGCTAGACGCTGGAGGAAGAGGCCGCTGCACCCCACCCGAATCCTGCCGCCGTAGCCTCCTTCGTGTCATCAGTGTCCAGCGACGCGGACGCCGAGTGACGGTCGCAGTCGTCGGACGTGGCGCGACGGCTCTTGGCGTTGCTGTTGCTCTCGTGATGTATAGCAGCATGTTGTTGCTCTTCATCGCTATGGTCTGCCACCAGCATGTCATCGTCGTCGTCGTGGTGCTCCGTAGCTGGAGAAGCAGCAGCAAGGTGCGGCTTGTTGTTTTGGGTCGGCGTCTTGTCTTCTTGGTCTTGGACGGTGCTCACCAAGGTGCTAGCCATGGAGGCAGCGGACGGCGCCATGGAAGAGCACGGCTCCATGCACCACACCTGTTCGATGGAATGTTTCCAAGGAGGTGAACATACCAGCTTCAGAAAAGGGGTGAGTGTATTCAAGCCAAACCAGCTAACCAAACACACTCAAACTTAGCCAGGCTTGAGCAATCCCTCCAACCAAACAAGTGAGTATTGGCTTGTGTCAGGCAGGCTGAGTCTAGCCTGGCTTAAAAAGCTAGCCAGGCTTGGAAATGAATGACAACCAAACACACGCTACAAGTCTAGTTAGGTTCTCCGTGGCTTCACACAATCACTACAAGTCTAATTGGGTTCTCCATGGCTTCACACAGTACCCGGTGTGGATTATGATGAGACTTTCAATCATGTGGTAAGGCACGCTATAGTACACACTATTCTTTCTTTGGATCTATCACACCATTGACCTATTCATCAACTAGATGCGAAGAACACCTTCATTCATGGTACCCTCTCTATGACTGTTTATTGCTATCCGTCTATCACAGTATTGACCTATTCATTAACTGGATGTGTGTAAGGTCCAAAAGGCTAGAGGGGGGGTGAATAGCCTAATTAAAACTTCTACAAGAAATATTTAACCACAAGTTAGTACGAAAGGTGGCAAAGCAAAAGCACTAGCTCTAACTAATTAAGCAAGCCACCCACACAAGTTTAGTACAAAGCTATTCACTAAACACAACAACAACTACAAGCTATAAACAAGAAGTAATACGAGAGAAGAGCTTCGAGTGATTATACCGCCATGAAGAGATGAGAAATACCAATCAATCAATCACACAAGAGAAGTCCTCGGGAAGAGAATGACACAAGAATTTATCCCGAGGTTCACTTGCTTCTCGGCAAACTACTCGTTGTGGCGATACACCCACTTGTCGATTTGCGAGCTAATCAACTATCAAGAGTCGAGCCCTCGGCGGACGCCGCACAATCGCACACAAGATGGGGATCCTCCAAGCCACGAGCTCCACTAGAGTATCCAATTTGCGAACTCCCGCGGGAAAAGATCAAGAACCCCTTACAACACTTGGTGAAGGCTCCAACAATCTCCAATTGTGAGCTCAATCACCTCCGTTGCTCCAAGCCGTCTACCGTGTCGGGAAACACGGAAGAGTAACAAGAAATCCGCAGCAACTCGAAGATCAAGTGCCTCTAGAATGCAACTCTCAAGCAATGCACTTGAATCTCACTCAAGATGTGCAACTAAGCAAAGAGATGAGTGGAGGGGTTGTTCTCTAGCTCAAAGTATGTCTCTAGGTCTCAAAATGTGCAAGAGATACCCTCAAGCCCCGATCAACGTCTATTTATAACGAAGGGGTATGCAGCTAGCCGTTACGGATGACACAGTTCAAAAACGGGATGACCGGACGCGCTCTAGCGTATGACCAGACGCGCTGGTCAACTGACCGGACGCGCCGATCGCTCAGCACCGCGAGCCCGCGAAGCAACGACCGGACGCGCCCTAGCGAATGACCGGACGCGACAGTGCCAGCGTCCAGTTAGAGTCTAGTAAGCTCCCTTAACGACCGGACGCGTCCGATCGTACATTACCGGACGCGCCTCGCGTCCGATCATCACTCCTGCGTTCTCTGCCCCTCTGGACGCCTGACCGGACGCGCCGGTTCCGTGAAGGACCGGACGCGTCGGTCGCTCACTCTGCTTCTGCGCACAGGTGAACTGACCGAACGCGCTGGTTAGTGAAAGGTCTTGATGGCTAGAGGGGGGGTGAATAGCCTATTAAAATTTTCTACAAAGACAAGCTAAATAAGTTTATCAATAAAACAAATAGCGAGATGCGAGTTTTGCTTAGCCTACGGGGTGTTTGCAAGCCACCTAACCAATTCACAATTCTAGTAATTGCACTCAACCGCACAAGTCAAACCGAGAAGGAAACTATAACTAGCAAGCTACACAAAGAAGCTACTCTAGCAAAGCTAACTAGCTAGCAAAGATAACTAAGAAAGAAATGTGGAGTTGAGTTAGGAGGGTATCACCGAGGGGCGAAGTATTGAGCCAACCAATATGATCAACAATGAATACCAAGATAACCGAACACCGGGATCAATCAATCACAATATGAAAGTGATGACACGAAGATTTATCCCGAGGTTCACGTGCTTGCCGGCACGCTAGTCCCCGTTGTGTCCCTCTTCACCACGTGGTTCGGTGGCTAATCGGTCACACACCGAGCCTCTCAAAAGGCGCCACAAGAACCTACCAAATGGCAAAAGGTTGCAATGACACGAGCAATATACTAATGTTGCATTTGGCGCTTCGCCGAGGTAGGCACAAACCCCTCACAATCACCGGAGGTGGCCAAGAACAAACACCAACTCTTGCCAACGCCTCCAAGCTGCTCCAAGCCGTCTAGGTGGCGGCAACCACCAAGAGAAACAAGAATCCCGCAGCAAATCAACCACCAAGTGCCAACTAGATGCAATCTCACAATGCAAATGCACTTGGATCACTTAATCTCACTTCGAATATGCAAAGAAGCAAGAGAGATGAGTGGGAGGGGAGTTGCTTAGCTCAAAGTGCTCACAAGTATGTCAAAAGTTCGAGAGAGAGAGCCTTGAGCCGGCCAACGAGTATTTATAGACGTACCCCTTCGAATATAGCCGTTAGAAACTTGAAACAGCCGAAGTCGCGTTGACCGGACGCGCTGGTCCAACTGACCGGACGCGCCGGTCGCGCAACGGCTAGTTTCGCGAAGCACCGACCGGACGCGCCGGTCGCAACGACCGGACGCGCCGGTCACGACCGGACGCACCGGTCCCGTAACTGACCGGACGCGTTGGTCAACCCTGAGCCGCGCACAACGAACCAGCGACCGGACGCGCTGAAGAATTGACCGGACGCCATAGTGCCCGCGTCCGGTTGGAGTCCAGTAAGCTCCCTAGACGACCGGACGCGTCCGGTCGCCTGTGACCGGACGCGCCTCGCGTCCGATCAAACAACTGAAAAACGCGCAGATACTGGACACTGACCGGACGCGTCCGATCAAACAGTGACCGCGTCCGGTCCAGCGTCCGGTCACCACTGTGACCCCCGTTTGCCTCCGTTTCTTTTTCCGACTTCCGGCGTAGTGGAAAATAGGCATTTCATTTCCCCAAAAATTGCCTGAATCCCGCGCTCGCACGCTCGGAGGGAGGGAGAGATGACCCCAAACCCTCTCTACCGCTTAAACTCCAACGCCATCGCAAATGTGCTAACACCACCAAGTGATCACGTCATGTGTGAGTGTGTTAGCATTTTCACAATCATTTTTCGAGGCGATATTAGTTCTATCCAAATGCATATGATCATGAAATGCACATCTAGAGGCACTTAGGAGTTCAATAGCCGCGTCATTCCCCTCTTTATAGTACGGCTATCTATCCTATAATGTAACCACACCCACTAGGTGTCTTGGTTACTAAAACACAACCCTTAAGCATATACCTTTGCCTTGATCACGTAGGGTTGCGTCCAAATTCAAGTGTGGCCATCATGATCACCATGTCCATCTTGCCACCAACCTTGGAGTGTACTAATCCTCATATGCTACATACAACTTAGGCATGGGATTAGTACTTAGGCATTGTCACTAATTACCAACACCAAACATAGGACTTTCAGTTAGGCCAGACCAGCGTCCGGTCACTAACCCTAGGCGCAGTGACCGAATGAACTGACCGGACACGCTGGTCAAACCGTGACCGCGTCCGGTGCAGCGTCCGGTCACTACAGTGACCTCCGTTCGCCTCCGTTTCTTTTCTAACTTCCGGCGCAGTAGAAAATAGGTGTTTCACTTCTCCAAAAAGCGCCGAATCCTGTCTCGCAAGCTCGGTGGGAGGGAGAGAGGAACCCAAACCCTTCTCTACCGCTTAAACTCCACCGCCTTCGCAAATGTGCTAACACCACCAAGTGTACACCACCATGTGCATGTGTGTTAGTATTTCACAATCATTTCTCAAGGCGTTATGTTAGCTCTTTTACTAGATCCTAATGCATATGCTCAAGATAATGATCTAGTGGCACTTGATTCTCGAGCTAACCGTGATTGCCCCTCTTGATAGTCGGCTATGTATCCTAAACCCGGTCAATCATTTCTCTACTCATCTTAGACCGGCAAAAGGAAAACCCTATGGTTATACCTTTACCTTGCGCTCTTAGATCCTTCTCTTTCACTTGATCATCATGTCCATCATATTATGTGCATCTCCACCATGATCATCCTTTCATGTCCATGTACCATCTCTTTGTGATCTTGTGGCTGCCACTCCTTGCCACATACACCTTCATCACATGTGTTGCTTATGCCTAACTCAAAACACTTAACACATGGCATTAGCAACTTGGTGTCATTAATTACCAAAACCAAACTTGGGCTTTCAATCTCCCCTTTTTGGTAATTGATGACAACCATCACAAAGATATGAAATGAAATCAATTTTCAATTTCGATAGTATTAGCTCCCCCTATATATGTGCTTCCATGAGTTTGGTTCAATTATACACATATGTATGGATTTGAATTTTGGGAGAATTACTACTATCAAATTGATGCTAAGGTATATAGAATGGACCTTTGAAGCGTGATACCAATCAGAGTTGCCTTTATATACTATCCTTAGCATCGATGTAGCTAGACACCACTTGTAATACATCACTTGTAAAGATCACAAACACTAAAGTACCCTATGAGATCAACATTATAAGCAAAGGGTGTCTAGATACCACTTGTAAAGCTACTCTCAACAAATCATCATTCAAGTTCTATTTCTAGCATACATCATACAAACATGAATATGAATTTAAGCTTTGCAATGCAACAATTCATCATGTTAATGCACATACAAATGCAACAAATAATTCATGAGCTTGCTCCCCCTACTTGTGTGCTCAATTTTAATTGATCCCTTTCTCCCCCTTTGTAACTTAACTTTTTATCTTTATGACTTTTCTCTCCCCCTTATTATATCTTATTATCTTTTTGCAATATCTTTGTGACTTTTCTCTCCCCCTTTGTCAACAATCACAAAAAAGGTGTCAATTTTAGTGAGAGATAAGTCAATCAATATGAGGGAGTCTAAATTATGGTTCAATCTAGATCACTTGCCTAGAATATGTAATTCGGTTTGATTCAAGGACGAGCTTTTTCAGACCTCATAAAGTATAAGGGTTATCTTGACCATGTTGAATTACACATCATGAGCTCGTTTACTAGATTTAACACTAGGTTTGCAAGCCCACAAACATGTCATATGCTACCACTAGATCAAACAAACATAGAAGCAATAGTGGTACCATATATACATCAAAATCATTTGATTTTCATGAATGAGCTTATTTGTCATGCAAATATGTCTATATGTTCTAACCATGTCCTTAGCAAAGTATGAATGATATGCCAAACAACTTTACCTTGCTATGTTGGAGGAGAGGCATGTCATATAAGAATGTGGGGGTGCACTTATTTCAAGTTGGAGAAGTTAAGTATGTTCAATTCATTCTTCAACTTGTAAAATCTTTTCTCATCAAGTGGTTTTGTAAATATGTCGGCTAGTTGATCTTCGGTGTCAATGCTCTCAATGCTAATATCACCCTTTTGTTGATGGTCTCTTATGAAGTGGTGTCTTATGTCAATGTAAATATGTCTTGTGTCATCTTGATAGCACTATCATTATCACAAAACAAAGGCACATTCTTTAACTTGATTCCAAAGTCACTTAAAGTTGCCTTCATCCAAAGCAATTGTGCACAACAACTACCAGCACTAATATATTCGGTCTCGGCGGTAGATAGTGCAACACTATTTTGTTTCTTTGATGACCATGAAACAAGAGACCTTCCAAGCAATTGACAAGTGTCACTTGTGCTCATTCTATCAATCTTGCAACCACCATAGTCGGAATCCGAATATCCAATCAACTCAAAGTTAGACCCCTTTGGAAACCATAATCCAACATCATGAGTGCCCTTAAGATATCTCAATATCCTCTTGGTTGCCTTCAAGTGACTTTCTCTAGGTGAAGCTTGATATCTTGCACACTTGCACACACTAAACATCACATCCGGTCTAGAAGCGGTGACATAGAGCAAACTTTCAATCATAGACCGGTATTGCTTTTGATCTACCATGTTTTCACTATCATCAATACCCAATTGATCATTAGTACCCATTGGAGTACTCATTGACTTAGCATTATGCAATCCAAACTTCTTGATCATGTCCTTGATGTACTTGCCTTGACTTACAAAAGTGCCATTTTTCATTTACTTGATTTGAAGTCCAAGGAAGTAACTAAGCTCTCCAATCATAGACATCTCAAACTCATTAGACATCATAATTCCAAACTCTTTACAAAAGTTTTGGTTAGTTGATCCAAAGATAATGTCATCCACATAGATTTGCAACACAAACAAGTCATTTCTAAGCTTCTTGGTGAAGAGAGTGGTGTCAACCTTTCCCATCTTTAACCCTTTAGAGAGGAGAAAGTCCCTCAATCTCTCATACCATGCCCAAGGTGCTTGCTTCAAACCATACAATGCCTTCTTTAGCTTGTAAACATGGTCGGGCTTCTTGTCATCTTCAAAACCGGTAGGTTGCTCAACATAGACGTCTTCATTGATGTAGCCATTGAGAAATGCACTCTTGACATCCATTTGATAGAGCTTGATGTTGTGTGCACAAGCATATGCTAATAAGATTCTAATTGCCTCCAATCTTGCAACCGGTGCATATGTCTCTCCAAAGTCAAGACCCTCAACTTGAGTGTATCCTTGTGCTACTAATCTTGCTTTGTTTCTCACAACCATGCCATCTTGATCTTGCTTGTTTCTAAAGACCAACTTAGTATCAATCACATTGTAGTTCTTCGGTCTTTCAACAAGTTTCCAAACTTGATTTCTAGTGAAGTTGTTTAGCTCTTCATGCATGGCATTTACCCAATCGGAATCTTTCAAAGCATCTTCTATTTTCTTAGGTTCTTCAAATGACACAAATGAGTAATGTTCACAAAAGGATGCTAGCCTTGATCTAGTTTGAACACCACTTTGAATTCCACCAATGATTTGGTCCAATGGATGATCTCTTACAATACTAGTAGGTTGGAGTATTGGAAGTTGATTGCTTCCACTTGTTTAACCTTAAACTTGAGCTTCATCATGAGTGTCACTAGAGCTTACTTGATTTGTATCAATTTGCACACTTTGGTTGATCACATGAATATCATCATCATCAACTTGCATCGGCCTTATATCACCAATGTCCATGTTTTTCATTGCATTTGACAATTGATCTCCTCTCACATCATCAAGGTTTTGAGCTTCATTTTGAGACCCTTGAGTTTCATCAAACTCAACATCATGAACTTCTTTCAAGGTGCCATTTGTGAGATTCCAAACTCTATATGCCTTGCTTGTGGTAGAATAACCAAGTAAAAACCTTTCATCACACTTCTTTTCAAACTTGCTCAATCTAGCGCCTTTCTTAAGAATATATCATTTGCAACCAAACACTCTAAAGTATGCAATATTGGGCTTTCTTCCATTCAATAGCTCATATGGTGTCTTCCCAAGCTTTCCATGGCAATAGAGACGGTTGCTACAATAGCAAGCCGTGTTGATAGCTTCACTCCAAAATGAATGACTCACATTGTATTCACTAAGCATTGATCTAGCCATATCAATCAAGGTTCTATTTTTCCTTTCAACTACACCATTGGATTGAGGAGTGTATGTCGGTGAGAATTGATGTCCAATACCAAGATCATCACACAAATCTTCAATTCTTGTGTTCTTGAACTCACTACCATTGTCACTTCTAATCTTCTTGATGGTAGTCTCAAACACATTTTGCACCCTCTTGACAAAAGACTTGAATAGATCATAAATATTACTCTTGTCATAGAGAAAGAACACCCAAGTGTATCTAGTGTAGTCATCCACAATTACAAAACCATACTTGTTGTCACTAATGCTAGTGTATGTTGTTGGCCCAAATAAGTCCATGTGCAATAACTCAAATGCCTTTGATGTGCTCATTTCACTCTTACTAGGATGTGTATTTTCAACTTGTTTGCCGGCTTGACAAGCACTACATAGTTTATCCTTTTCAAAAGTGACATCTTTCAAGCCTCTAACTAAGTCATGCCTCAAAAGTTTGTTCAATTGTTTCATTCTCACATGACCAAGCCTTCTATGCCATAACCATCCCATACTAGATTTACTAAGCAAGCATGATGTTAATTGTGTCTCACTATCATTGAAGTCAACCAAGTATAAGCTATCATGTCTAAATCCTTTGAATATCAAATTTGATCCATCAACAGTAATGACTTCAACATCATCACTATCAAATATGCACTTGAAGCCAAGATCACAAAGTTGTGCCACCGATAAAAGATTGAAATCCAAGCTCTCAACTAGCAACACATTAGAAATGCTCATGTCATTTGAGATAGCAATTTTACCAAGTCCCTTGACCTTGCCTTTCTTGTTGTTGCCAAAAGTGATAGCATCAAAACCACCATTTTGACTTGTATCAATTGAATTTAACATACAAGAGTCTCCGGTCATATGTTGAGTGCACCCACTATCAAACACCAAATGCCTTCCTCCGGCTTTGTAATTGACTTACAAGACAAGATCAATTCTTTTTAGGTACTCAAACTTGTTTGGGTCCTCCAAGGCTAGAGACTAAGCTCTTTGATACCCAAATGACTTTCTTCTTTGAGCCCATCCATGGTGCACCAATGAACTTAGCATGAACATCATTTATACCCTTGGTAAGTATATAGAAAGAATCAAACTTAATTGAGGATACATTAACATTGGATTTCTTGTTCATGCAATGTTGCTCTATGTGACCAACTTGCTTGCAACTTTTACAATAGCTACCATTGTTTTTCACAAAACGAGTCTTGTGAGGAGCAAAAGCGGCCTTGCCCTTCTTGGGGTTATAGCCCAATCCCTCTTTATAGAGAGAAGCCCTTTGGCTACCCAAGCACATAAGCAAGCGGTCCTCACCACCATAAGCCTTAGCTAAGGTGTGATTGAGCTCTTTTACCTCATTCTTGAGATTTTCATTCTCAACTATTAGTGTGGAGTCACAAGTGAAACCGTCACTACTAGATGAGGATGATGTAGATGAGCTACATGAAGGGTTAGTGAGAGCAACAACAATAGGCTTATGAAAGGATTCATCAATTATATCACATGATATGCCTATGTTGCAAGTTTTAGCCTTCTCAACATTAGTTGACATGTTTTCACATTTTTCAATTAGAGAGAAATGAGCTTCTTCAAGCTTAGTGTGAGACTTTTGAAGCTTCTTATGGTCTACCTTTAGACTCTCATAAGATGCTCTAAGCTCAAGTTCTTGCATAAGGTTTTTCTTTTCCTTAAGCAAGCTCTTGCACTCCTTTCTAGATTCTTTATAATATTGAGTGCAATCTTCTAGCATAGTGATTAGTTCATCTTTAGTGAATTCTTCTTCATCACTATCACTATCACTAGCATTATCATGATCACTCTCATCGTCGGAAGATACCTTAGCGGCCTTAGCCATGAAGCACGATGGAGTGTCGAAGAGAGAGACCTTCTCTTGAATGGCAATGCTAGCATGTCCCTTCTTCTTGCTCTTGTTGTCATCCTCATCATCACTTGAGGAATCATCACTATCCCAAGTAGCAACATGAGAATCATTCTTCTTCTTATGAGAGTTCTTTTCTTGCTTCTTCTTCTCCTTCTTGATAGCATCTTCATCATCACTATCATGAGGACACTTTGCAATGAGATGATTCTTGCTATGGCATCTAAAGCATCTCATGGTATGCTCACTCTTCTTGGATGAGTTCTTCCTCCTTGCACGATAGCCTTTCTTCTTCATGAATTTACCAAATTGCTTGACAAAGAGAGCCATCTTCTCATCAATGTCATCACTATCACAAGAGCTTGAATCTTCATCACTTGATGATTTAATCTTGGATTTGCCCTTGGATGTGGTGGCTTTGAATGCCACACTCTTCTTCTTTTCATCATCTTTCTTCTCATTTTCCTTCTTCTTCTTAACCAACTCATCCTTCTCATCATCTTCTCTATATGAATCATCGGTCATCACTTCTTAGAATATTTTTTGAGGAGTTGAATCCTTCAATGTAGTCCTCACTAGCACGGTGATCAATGTATCAAATCTCTTGGGTAGACTTCTCAAGAACTTCATAGAGAATTGATTGTCCTTGACCTCCTCACCAAGTGTCTTGAGCTCATTGACAATGATTTGCAACCTATAAAACATCTCCGGTACACTCTCATCATCTTGCATCTTGAAGCTTGAAAAATTTTCTTGCAAGATATATGCTTTAGCGGTGTTTGTGCCTTCGGTGCCCTCAAATGTTTCTTCTAGCTTGGCCCAAACATCATGAGCAATCTCTATGTTCTTCACTTGCTCAAATGTCTTGTCATCTAATGCCTCATGAAGAGCACTAATGGCAATGTCATTGCATTAGAGCTTCTTCCCTTCCACACTTCTCTATTGATTGACTTTAGATGTGCGGTCATCTTAACCTTCCAATATGCATAATTTGTGCCATCAAAGTGAGGTGCCTTCTTGGTGTTGTTGATGTGCAAGCTTAATTGAGTCATTTCTTTTTCACCGTAGGTTGTTAAGCCTCAAATAAACGGTGTCTCGGCTCCGATACCACTTGTAAGGTCCAAAAGGCTAGAGGGGGGGTGAATAGCCTAATTAAAACTTCTACAAGAAATACTTAACCACAAGTTAGTACGAAAGATGGCAAAGCAAAAGCACTAGCTCTAACTAATTAAGCAAGCCACCCACACAAGTCTAGTACAAGGCTATTCACTAAACACAACAACAACTACAACCTATAAACAAGAAGTAATACGAGAAAAGAGCTTCGAGTGATTATACCACCGTGAAGAGATGAGAAATACCAATCAATCAATCACACAAGAGAAGTCCTCGGGAAGAGAATGACACAAGAATTTATCCCGAGTTTCACTTGCTTCTCGGCAAGCTACTCCCCGTTGTGGCGATACACCCACTTGTCGATTCGCGAGCTAATCGACTATCAAGAGTCGAGCCCTCGGCGGGCGCCGCACAATCGCACACAAGATGGGGATCCTCCAAGCCACGAGCTCCACTAGAGTATCCAATTTACGAACTCCCGCGGGGAAAGATCAAGAACCCCTTACAACACTTGGTGAAGGCTCCAACAATCTCTAATTGTGAGCTCAATCACCTCCGTTGCTCCAAGCCGTCTACCGTGTCAGGAAACACGGAAGAGTAACAAGAAATCCGCAGCAACTCGAAGATCAAGTGCCTCTAGAATGCAACTCTCAAGCAATGCACTTGAATCTCACTCAATCTCACTCAAGATGTGCAACTAAGCAAAGAGATGAGTGGAGGGGTTGTTATCTAGCTCAAAGTATGTCTCTAGGTCTCAAAATGTGCAAGAGATACCGTTAAACCCCGACCAACGTCTATTTATAACGAAGGGGTATGCAGCTAGCCGTTACAGACGACGCAGTTCAAAAACGGGATGACCGGACGCACCGGTCGGGGTGACCGGACGCGTTGGTCAACTGACCGGACGCGCTCTAGCGTATGAACGGACGCGCTGGTCAACTGACCGGACGCGCCGATCGCTCAGCACCGCGAGCCCGCGAAGCAACGACCGGACGCGCCCTAGCGAATGACCGGACGCGACAGTGCCAGCATCCGGTTAGAGTCCAGTAAGCTCCCTCAACGACCGGACGCGTCCGATCGTACATGACCGGACGCGCCTCGCGTCCGATCATCACTCCTGCGCTCTCTGCCCCTCTGGACGCCTGACCGGACGCGCCGGTTCCGTGAAGGACCGGACGCGCCGGTCGCTCACTCTGCTTCTGCGCACAGGTGAACTGACCGAACGCGCTGGTTAGGCCAGGCCAGCGTCCGGTCACTAACCCTAGGCGCAGTGACCGAATGAACTGACCGGACGCGCTGGTCAAACCGTGACCGCGTCCGGTGCAGCGTTCGGTCACTACAGTGACCTCCGTTCGCCTCCGTTTCTTTTCCAACTTCCGGCGCAGTAGAAAATAGACGTTTCACTTCTCCAAAAAGCGCCGAATCCCGCCTCGCAAGCTCGGCAGGAGGGAGAGAGGAACCCAAACCCCTCTCTACCGCTTAAACTCCACCGCCTTCGCAAATGTGCTAACACCACCAAGTGTACACCACCATGTGCATGTGTGTTAGCATTTCACAATCATTTCTCAAGGCGTTATGTTAGCTCTTTTACTATATCCTAATGCATATGCTCAAGATAATGATCTAGTGGCACTTGATTCCTGAGCTAACCGTGATTGCCCCTCTTGATAGTCGGCTATGTATCCTAAACCCGGTCAATTACTTCTCTACTCATCTTAGACCGACAAAAGGAAAACCCTATGGTTATACCTTTGTCTTGCGCTCTTAGATCCTTCTCTTTCACTTGATCATCATGTCCATCATATTATGTGCATCTCCACCATGATCATCCTTTCATGTCCATGCACCATCTCTTTGTGATCTTGTGGCTGCCACTCCTTGCCACATACACCTTCATCACATGTGTTGCTTATGTCTAACTCAAAACACTTAACACATGGCATTAGCAACTTGGTGTCATTAATTACCAAAACCAAACTTAGGCTTTCAATGTGAAGAACGTCTTCCTTCATGGTACTCTCTCCGAGACTGTTTATTGCTATCCGGCCACTGGCTTTGCTGGCACTACTCTTCCTGACCATGTTTGTCATCTCAACAAGTCTTTGTATGACCTCAGGCTTCTTGCACATGGTACATTTGCTTCGCAACATACATGTTTCTTGGCTTTGTTGAATCCTATTCTGACACTTCATTGTTCATCTATTGCCGAGAATATGAGAGTATTTATTTACTGCCCATGTGGATGACATTGTTCTTACCGCTTCCATTGACTCTTCTCCGTCACACCACCACTGCCTTGCAACAAGAATTCTCCATGAAAGATCTTGGACATCTACATCGGAATTTCAGTTTAGTGGTACTCGGGTGGTCTGTTCATGTCACAGCAACAGTACACCATTGCCATTCTTGAAACGTGTTGGAATTACCGATTGTCAGCCATGCAACACTCCTATTGATACTCACACCAAGGTTTCTGTTGCTGATCCTGCACACTACCACAGTGTTATTAGGGCCCTCCAGTACCTTACCTTCACCAGACATCGTTCAATGCATGACCCTTGAGAACCTCATGTCTACTATCAAGAGGATCCGTAGTTAACTTCAGGGTACACTCAACTACGATCTCCACCTTTGGTCATCCACTCCTTTTGATCCCGTGGTCTATAGATACTCGCCGCTCCACTTCTGCTATGTTTAGTTTCTTGGTGCTAATCTGGTTCCATGTTCATCCAAATGCTAGCACACAATATCTCGTTCAAGTGCAAAAGCTAACTACAGGGCTGTGTGAAAGCCCTAGTTTGATTTTGGATAATTAATAAAACTTATTGGACAAACCCTATGTTCTAAGTGTGGAATTGAGATAGGTTGGTCCAAGTTAAGTGTTGGAGCAAGATGAAGTCTATGGTGATGTTGTTGGACATGTGATGATGATCAAGCTCTAAACCTGGAAAAGAAAAAGAAGAAAGAGAAAAACAAAATGAGCTTAAGGCAACGTATATTTGATAGGGTCATTTTGTTTTGCCACTCAAGACACCAAGTGGGTGTGAGTAGGTTTAGGATAGATAGCCATACTATTAAGATGGGTGATCTCGACGCAAATATGGTCATCTATGTGCCACTAGGTGAATTAACACTTGCATTTGCATTAGGACCTAGTGAGTGCTAACATCCCTTGGTAAACTTGTTTGTGAAATACTAACTCACATGCACAAGTGATGAAACTTGGTGGAGTTAACACATTTGCTTAAGGGATGAAGTTGGAGAAGAGAAGGTGGTCACTGGGTGTGACCGGACGCTGGGTCCGGGGTGATCGGGCCGTGTCCAGGGCGCGGGCAGCGTGGCCAGGGCGAACGGATGCTGGCCCTCGGGCACGATCGGACACGCCTGTGCCACTGTTGCTCGGCCGGTACGCGCAAGGGCAGAGAGGACCAGACACTGCGGTATCGACAAGACTCGGGGGTCGGACGCGTCCGGTTGCGATTTGGTCGCTCTCTGTTTGGAGGAAATAATTCTTCGGATGCTGGGTGCATCCGGTCGCCTGGTCCGGTCGCGTCAGAGCAGCTCAGGGAGCTCTCTGGACGCCGACCGAACTCGTGGCGCGGGTGCGTCCAGCCATAGACCGGCGCATCTGATCAAGTGCTGACTAAACGCGCATGGAAGCCGCTGGGCGCCAACGGTCGTATTGAAACGGTAACTACACATGGTGGCGTCGGAGGGACCGGACGCGTCCGGTCACTGCAGTAGCAAGTTCGGTCAGTGCGCAGAGAAGGGGTCAAGTGGCCAACGGGTATGGGACTTGTTGGGGGTCTATAAATAGGTGTTGGCCGGCTTTAGCTCACTCTCTTGGACATTTTGATCATTGATAAATCCATATGAGCTAAGCCAAACTCCTCTCATTCATCTCCTTCATAGATTCATCATCTTTGTGAGATTAGGAGTGATTCTAGTGCATTTGCTTAGTGTTTGAGATCTAATGGCACTAGTGATCGTGTGAGCTGCAAGATTGCTTGTTACTCTTGGTGGTTGCCGCCACCTGACGGCTTGGAGCAGCGTAGGAGCATTGGCACGAGTTGGTAATTGTTCGTGGCCATCTCCCGATGGATTTTGAGGGGTTCTTCTGCCTTCTCCGTGGGAGATCACGAAAGACAACTCTAGTGGATTGTTTGTAGCTTGTGTATATCTATCTTGTGTTGTTTGCGCGGCACCCAATTGCGGGTTAGGCGTGTGAAGCCTATTAGCACGTGAACCTTCAAGTGGGTGTATCGCTACAATGGAGACTAGCTTGCCGGCAAGCAAGTGAACCTCAGAGAAAAATCATTGGTATACATTGATTGATCTCTTGCGACGGCGGTATATCTCCTCTATCACTCTCTTGCATTACTTGTATTTACCTTCTATACAGCTTGTGGTAGCTTAGCTAGTTGAGTAGCCTAGTTTTATTAGTTGTAATTAGTTTCTAGCTAGCTCATCTAGTGTAGTTTGTAGTGACATAGCCATTGAGTGCTTAGTGATCATAATTGACTAGAATTATTGATAGGTGGCTTGCCTTTTGAGTAGAGCTAGAGCAAGACGCATTTCACCATTTAGTTGTCTATCAAAATTGCTCTAATGTTTTTGTAGAAATTTTTATAGGCTATTCACCCCTCTCTAGCCATTTAGGATCTTTCACTGTGGCAAATGGAATTGTTGAAACTTGTTGTCTTGGCCAACTTCTGCAAGAACTTCATGCTCAGAGTATCTTTGTCACATTGACAATGTTAGTGCAGTCTACTTGTTCACAAATCCATTCAACATCAACGCACGAAGCATGTTGAGATTGATCTCCCCTTTGTTCATTTACGGGTTGCCATTGGTGATGTTCAAGTGCTCCATGTTTCAACGACGTCCTAGTTTGCCGACATCTTCACCAAAGACTTTCCCACATCTATCCTCCAAAAATTTTGCTCTAATTCCTTTTGCTTGCCAGCTGTTGCTTAGGATTCTCGTCACCCTCTTAATTACTAGACTAGCCTCTCCTATATATCTCTGTAATCTCCATGCTTTTCTATTATCAATGAGATACTTGAGCCTGTTTAAGCTCTAATACTTTTTCTCTACAAGCTTCTCCTAGCATTATTTTATTTCATTTGTTAAGGTTCACCTTTGGGACTACGTAAATGTATGTCTATCTCTTTGCATATTTCGTTAAAAGAACACTAATGTATAATTCTTGTTTTCTTACGTTTCAACTTTTTTCAAATTATTTTGGTATATATTATAGATCTTACCTAAGCATACGTGATTTGGGCCACATCTGGTCGATCTTGCTCCTCTTGTCCATCTTGATAATGAAGGTTCAGTCTACCTACAATTTTTTCATCCCGCCAGTGCCAGTGAGGACCAAGCTAAGGAAGAACTTCTTCCCACTTCAGCAAGTCAAACTCCTCTATCTCCAACAAAACTTCATCCAAATTGAAGATCCTTCTACTCCAATGAGCTCTATTCCCAGATGTTCAAGAGGAAATACGGTCTTTAGCATGATAGTTGGAACACTCTCATGTAGTATCTAGATGGAATCCTAGGCTCTTCCCTAAAGTTTGTTCGGTCACTTGAGGTGGAATATGAAACAAAACATCACTACCAGATATAGAGCTCTCTTTCTAATAAGGTTATGTACAGTAGATAAATCATACATTCCGAAAAGCAAAATGGTAGTGGTCTTACTTTAAATATATAGGATGCATCAAGCCATTGCATTGTTGCTTACCAAATCCTCTTAGAAAATGTAGGCTAACCTTCCCTCTTCAACTTTCATTTCTCCATGACACTTTTTCTTTATTTGTGCCAAGTAATCAACTGGAATCCATGCAAAACTAAGTCTTGCGGGTGTTTTCTCATCATCAGGCTCCCTTAATCGGATAAATTCAGGGTGATACGTTACTTGGTACCACGCGGATGCCTTCATCTCATATGCTAGGTTCTTATTGTCACCATAGGAGACATCAATGCTTTCAAAGATATTTCGGAACTCTTGGTGGAGTTTGGAATATGCATAGTTGAGCCTCTCTTTTAATTGATATTGATTCTTCTTGTTATATCCGACAAGTGACCATATCTCCCCTGTCACAAGCTCAGCCTCACTATGCACACCATATTGATTGAGCAGGGTATTTAGTTGTGCTTCGTACAAGCACTTGCATTGCCAAGCATCCTCAAGAAAACTCAAGGCACCAGGAACTTCTAGATCGGTGTCATATTGATTCTCATTTGAAATGCATGTGCCTTGTGACAGAAAATCACCACCGTTTTCCACTAGAATTGATCGATAGAGCCTTCCAAGGATCTTTTTTGATTTGTAGGAGATGGCATCTTCCTTTCCCATGAAGTCAGGATATTCTTTTGGTGAAAGGGATGGTGGCATTCTCACAATTTCCCCAGTCTTTGCGGAGTCCACAGCAATAGCTGCAAGTTCAGCCAACTCAACGCACTTCGGATCCATTGCTCCATCATCACTCCGATCAGCATGAGCAACATGAGCATTGCATATTCGACCAAGGTTTTCATTTACCATGCTCTCCAAGTAGAAATCAATGGTATCCTAGTACAAGAGCACAATATTCATTAACGAGATGTATTATGGCAATAAGTATTTGTATACAAACCAAAGGAAGAAGCAATATGTAGAAACCAGGTGATGCGGTGACCGGAGATGCAACTCACAGTTTTTCTATGTTAGTCATGTATATGTGGTTGATCCGTTAGGTAATATGTTCATAAGCTAAAGGTGTATTTATGTTTCATTTTAATAAAAAAGATTAAAAAAGGAACTTACAGCAGCTGACAGGTGTTGCATTGATCAAACAAAAGCAAATGGGATGCTGATTTATTGTAGCTAAACTTCATTGCAGCGGAGTTGCATTGATAAAAAAAAAGTAAAAAAGATGCTGATTTATCGTAGCTGAACTTCATTGCAGCTGTTATAATTATACCACTACCACGTAGTACCAGACTACCAGCATACCGCAAGCATAATGTGTATTAGCATTCGTTAGTTGTGCTTTGTCTCCAAGCATCAATTCATTTTCAATCCAAAGACCTGCTTGGGACATTATGCTTGCTGACTGTTAGCTTTTAGAAATTTCTCTAACCTAACTATACAAAAGTGAATATATATAATACCACTTATATTTATTTCTAAAAAATACTAAGGAACCTTTTTGGTGTTGTACAAATATTGTTCTCACTAAAAATTTCAAATTTAAACATTCTACAGAAATTTTTTAAATCCAAAAATATTCTTGCCATGGTTATACTATTTGTCTATCACCGTCTAAATTAATAAATAGATTGTCTCTATGGTTTTTGTTTTGAACCATCTAAGACAATCATTGTGTTCGCTTGAACTTATCAGCCCGGCTTATCAGCCATGATACAATGTTTTTCTCTCACAACAAAACAACACCAACCGGCTTATCAGCCGCAGAAACCATCCAGCGAACAGGGTGAGTTGTTAAACCCTAGTTTTTACATCTTACTCCCTTTATCCTAGATATAAATCCATCTAGCTCTTGACACTAGAATTGAGGTTAGATGTACAATGATCATATTGCTCATTAATCATTGTTATAGTTCTTAAGAGGGGGTGCTAAGTATATTGCATTTATTAGTGTGCATTTAAGTATGTGAAGACAGGGAAGAATGAGGCAAAAATGACCATTTTAGATACACTATATCTCCACGTCTACCTAAGATGGTCTAACTAGATGGTTCCTCTCTCTATATATATACTAGTGGCAAACGCGCGCCCTGCGCGCGAGGGTAAGGACGCTGGCGAGATCTATTCATGTATGATGCACACATGTAGTCGTGATTGTTTGCAAGTAAGATATGCACATCGATTTTATATATATATATACAGCTTCATTAAAACATAGCGAGTTTTGATGTGGGCAACATAGTGAGGTTTGCTGATTGCTTAGGGAAATAAACTGGGAATCCAAAGGAATCAGAACAATTAAACATTTTTAAACCAAAAGCTCACATGAAACTTCGCTATGTCCCGGTATGAGGTTCTTAGTATGTTTTAAACTAAGGTATACCAACAATTAAGGAACAAATATGTATGGTTGTCTAAATTGACAAAGCTAATTTGAAAAGTCGACCGACATCCATTGTTATCTTTGTAGTGTCGTAATTATCCATGGCTTGCAACCTTAGAGGTGATACAAACTTTGGTACAGTGTGCACATCTTACTGCTGTAGTTTATGGCCAGGCCACTTCCATCTGGCAAGTCTATAGAACGTATGGAAGATGGAAGGAAATGAGTATATACAATGATGTCTTAGAATTTTAGGAATGTAGGTGAACATAGTTTTATTGAAAAGCTAAACAAAAGGTAAAATGTAGTCAAAGAAATGGAGAAAAAAGCTAGCTACAGAGGAAGCCTTATCAAAAGTTGTAACTCTTATTTATCTATATTATCATAGGTAAAAATGTAAGTTATCTCTGGAGGTAGGGTCAGCTGGCTTGAAACATTGTAGTTAATTAGGAAATGTGAGGTTTGCAGTACATCAAAATTCCTCTTGCATGTGAATTTTCAAGCAATGCTTTGTCCTTTTGTGTACCTTGACAAAGATGAAAGGACAACCTTAACAGAGGATCATGTAGAGAATGATTGATTTCTTATTTACCTTCTAGTGCTTGATGACAGTCAATTTGAGATCTGCAGCCATTTCCTTAGTCCTAGATGTTCAACCGTTGGCCTGAAGATCATAATATGAAAGAGCACCATATCAGTCGGTACCTGTACAAAGGAGTAGTAGCAAGCAGACAGAGAAGGCGGGCAAAAATGTAGCATTAGCAGCCATCGCACCGAATGCAAGAAAATGTAATGTGAACATTTCCACAAAAGAGAGTAAAATAAGGAGACAGAGCATGGATCTAATAACAATTAAATGGTTGTCAGTACCTGAAACAGCCCAACCATCAGTGAGAAAGGTGTACTTGCTAGAGTTGGTAATCAGCAATTTAACATGACACCAGGTAGTACTTGACTGCCTGTCAATGAATGTATACGAAATGTTGGCCGGTCAACAAAGAATGGACAAACATGCAAACTCATAGTTCTTTAATCGGTAAACAAAGAATGGACAAACATGCAAACTCATAGTTCTTTAATCGGAACTCTAAAAGGAAATGTACTTATACTGACAATCTGATAACTGTTTTACTAACAGACCCAAGCAAGTATGTGCTGTGGAAGCATATAATTCCAGGTATTTCTACGATGAAGATTTAAAAAAACAGGTGAGGAGAAAACCAAAAAGATGCAATACTCCATCTATCCATGAAATGGGCTCTGGTTGGCATCCTCCCTTCTCTCTGCAGCAGTAGACCTGCAATGTTTATTTCTGCTTCAGTACAGGCTGCGAACGATCAAATTATTTGACAGAAATAACATATTCCATGAACAATGTCGTGCAATAGCTCTTTACCTTCATTGATAATTCATAAAAGGAAAAAGTTCATTAATGTATGGCAATACAGCATTAAAATATATATACTGTAATCAATTTTTTCATTAACATAGTATTCTACTAAAGGTACCATTTGACGTGATGTGGAAAAGTTATAAAATCTCTCGCACACCATCAGAACACTGGTGATTACCAAAAAAAATTAACCATTAAATTTTCTAGTAAACAATTTAAACTGAGACATGGGAGTAGGAGAGTATTCCTCTTTCCTCTTAATGGAATGGTGAACATAACCTGCAAATATATTTTTGAATATGCAGATACAGAGAATTACAGGAATTGCTATCCACACCTCCAAGGATCTTGCCATAGGAAACAACTATGGCTAACATAGGAAGTGTAATAGCAACCGGACCACATTAAGCCAACCTATATAAACAGCAGGATAATTCTCTGTTTTTGTAGCAGCATGTTTCATACTCTTGACCAAGATATAAAAATTTCACTACTGATAAATATGAACAATGTACAAAAGTGACGATGTTACTAATAGTAACAGGATGTTATTAGTAGAATACACATATACAAAAAGCAAATATAATAGCGTAAGAATACTGAGGCCTCGGTACTATAATACAGCCACTTCAGAAAAAAAATAAAAACACATACTGAGGTATATAGCAATACGATAAGGAAAATCAAAACCTAACCCACCAAAGGTGATGACAGCCTCAGGAAAACTAACATGTATACTGAACTACGTAGCAGCAGCGTCCACGCATATGGCACATCAGCAGAGAGGGAGAGTGACAACCAGGTAGTGTTAGAAGATCAGAATTGCAACTAAATACAAGAAGCCATAAACAAATGTTGAGCTAACAAATAATTTTTTTTTGTGAAAACTATCATTCAAAAAGTGTAGCAACTGCAAAAGGAAAACCTAAATGTGTCCACTAATCTATAATCAAACCTCATAGCCTAAAAAGCTACTTTAGAAGTTTGAGTTTCGTACAGAGCAAAATTTTTGGCCCAACAGAGCCATGGTCAGGATAGGTGAGTTCACAGTTGAAAAATACATATTGAATCATTCGATGTAGAACTGAGTACTGATAAACCTCAATGTAAGGAGACCGGAGACACACAACCAATTTTCTGAACCAAACTGCTATTTTGCAATGCAAGCCCTGATGCTAACATGCAAGTACTTGACATGGACAAAAGAATTGGTTGATCTGCACTTTCATTTGATCCTCCTGGTATGAATTAGGAAACAATGAATTATACGATCCGATCCTTTGATTTCCAGCAACGACGAGGATGAAGTGAGAGACCTTTTTTTGGTTAGGAAAATCTCAGACTTGGCAGGCTTAAATCCCAACCATAGAATCCCTCCATTAAATTAAATCAAGCAAGGAAAAGCTGAAGGAAACCACTGTGCACAATATGGAAGCCATTGCTAATTAGGCACTTACATTGTAGTCTTTTAGTATAAGCCTCGAGAGTACCTCTAATTTCCTCGATGAACGTACCAAAGGAAAACAGTCAGTATAATGTGCCTTGCAATAATCTTGAAAAAAATGGGGCAAGGTTGTGGCATGAAACAAAAAAAGCATCATGCTCCATTGCTGACGCCAACCATAGATGGATCTTATCATTAGCACAACGAAGCATTATGTACGTGGTAGCCTGGTAGGCCAGGAAAGAGCTATAAAGTACAAGCGCTTGATGTCCAGGCTGTTTGTGACAAGGCTTGTACTGCATTTGCTGCTTACCAGGGACGTACAAAGGGCTTTGTGCACAAAAGAGGAAGTCAGTAAGCGCAAAGCTTGCCCCTGAAAATCTTGTAGTTGAGGAAGCGCACGCTACAGGGAAAAATTGGGATTCAGAACAAGATGAAGAAGAGAAGCACACACTGCAGGTTATCTCTCTACTAAACTAAATCACACCCAAAGTACCTGTGCTAGCAACCCAGCAACTCATGGCCTCAGCTGCTATTGAGTATGGAGGTTCCCATGTATGAACGGCCTGTAAGTGCGAGATGTACACATGTATATATTTGTCAGAATCGAAAAGGTGAAGAATTGATGTAAGAAATAACAAATTGGTAACTGGAAAATTCACTCACAACTCAGCTACTGTTTTATCATAGATTCAACATCAGCCTCTTTGGAAATATCTCCTGCAAAGGTCCCAGGCCTCGAGATGCTTGAATCCGTACAATTCACCCAAAAATAAAAAATCCAAAAGAAATCCCCACAGCAGGGGCAGGCCAATCGGCCAGCCGACCGCAGAAAGCAGGGGCCAAAGGATGGCGCGTGGCTGGTGCTGTCCGCCTGATGCCGCTGCATGAGTCGAAGAAGGAGGAGAAGAGAGTGAAATACCGGTAGATGCAGCCGGCGAGCTTTGCTGGTGCCAAAGAGGCAGCTAGGGCTTCTTCGCGGGGGGGAAGACGCGTTCGCGGCCACCGATGGGGCAGGGTCGCGCCCCTCCATGGCTGGCGACGTCCACCGCAGTGGCCCACGCGCGGTGCCCGGTGAGCTTCGGCACTGCCAAAGAGGCAGCTAGGGTTTCTTCGCCAGGGGAAGCTGCGTTCGCGGGCACCGGTGGGGCAGGGTCGCACCCCTCCATGGCCGGCAACGGCCACCGCCGTGGCCCACACGCGGTGCTGCGCCACAGAGCGCGCCGCACGGCCATCCGGCGTCGCTGGGCCTGGCCGGGATGTGACCACGTCGAGAGAGAAGGAGAGTGCAGGGGGGAGGAAGCAGGAGGGCGGCCGCCGCCACTTCGAGAACCGGCGGCCGTCGCCATGGGCGGGGCTGGGGAGAGGAGGGCCGCGGCGGCGCGCGGAGGGGCGACCTCGCGAGAGGAGACGCGTCGGGGTCGGGAGCGAGTGGGGCGGGGTCACGAGCAAGAGGCGCGATTTTTTTTTTGTGAGGAAGGCTCGGGAAGGAGAATCGGAATCTCGCGTATATATATTTGGCGGCCCAGCTCCGGAGCAGAAGCCGCTCAATACCGACAGAAAGAACTGGAAAGGCACTCGAAGCCAACAAGCAGCGGCAGAAGCTGCCTCTAGCCGAATCCGCTCTAAGCATCCATGGCCACATGATCGTAGATCTGACGGCCGGAAAAAATTACAGCGACGTGGAAGCTGGTTCTTTGGAGGAGCGCGTTCGCCTTTGTAGGTTCTAAATAAGACTAGTCAACTTAATAATAAACTGAACAAAGGGATAGTTGTACTTACATGTTGATGTACGTCGCGTGGTAGTTGTTTTGTTTTAGCTGGGGAGTAGTCCATAGGGGTGCAACTCTTTTTCCCGGGAGGTACAAGATTTTCATCCCACGTCACAAAGTAGATGTCGCCATCAAGATCGCTCCCAGAAGCTTCATTGGCGTGTGGCCTCTTCCCTTTCTTTGGGAAGACCAAGCAATCAACAAGGTGATGCAGTTCAGGCACATCCACCGCTTCAAGGATACGGACATCCCCTGGATGAAGGCATGGGTTCTTTGCCATTACAACTGTGCCAACAATAATCTCTGCATTATTTTTGTATTCTGACGGAGATATCGAACCACGATTCACGTAACGGTTGTTGAGTGATGGTGTTGAGACCCGGATAAAACATTGTCCTTGCTCAAGGATCCCAAGTTCATCAAGACAGCCCATCAACCACCTCCCCTTTGGAACAAAAATCCATGTTTTGTCCAAAAGACCCTTCATCTGTGAGGCGCAGATGGCCAATAGCATTGCTCTCAGGTGTGGCTCGGTTGCAGGAGCAAAGCCAGCACTCAGCATCAGTCCAGCGGTACTTCCATGCTCAGGACAGGAGTTTGTCACAACCTTGTACGCCACATTGCTGTTTGATAGAATCCTTTTGAGATTACCTAGCATCGCTTCCTGCATTTGCCAAAAAACAGCATCCGGGACACCCAAGCTGGTCAGCAATGTTATAATCTGGCGGTTCAAGAAAGCTGGCTGAAACTTTGTCCAGGACACCACTTCTATCACAGTGTGTGCAGACTCAAACTTCCTCATGCTTGGCCTAAGAGACATCATCCGTATCCCATCATTTTGTCCAGGCGAGACAGCTACAACACCTTTGAACCCTGCATATCTAATCTGGTACGCAGATGGGGCGTAGTTATCCGTCAGCGGCAACCTCTCAGCAACTTCCAACGCGAGGTCCTGCGTGATCATCCCAATTCCATCAGAGAAATTGTATCCATTATGAATGACATCCTCAAGATACTCATTGACCTCACAAGGCTGCATTGTCACCGTTGCATATGAAGATGTGAAGCACAGCCCCATTCGAGCAGCGTGCTTCGCGGGATTCCTAATAGGGAACTGTCCCATCCACTCCTTTATGCTTGCGACAGTTGTTGTTCCATCCTCTGCAAAGAACCAAGCTGACTTTTGCTTCAGCTGGCTCGTTGAGAATGCAAGGAATGAGTATTTCCTGCCACACATGGTGAACCCCTCCGTCAAGATAGTTTGTACACGCCTGTAAACTGTTGTCATCTGTTGGGACGGGCACGACATCGAGTCCTTAACAAGAGGCACCACATGGAGGCTCAATGCATTAGAGTTCAGCGGCAGCATACCCTCATCCACAAAAGTAACCCTCAAGAAGCGATTTGACAGTTGATGATAATGCCGGGTAACGCGGTTAGAACGCTCCACTTGAGGTGGCATACAGTATGCCCTGGTGGGAGTGATGATCAGCCTTCGCACCTCAGAATTGTAATCACCAAGCTTTCTGCTGCTGCGAAAGAGAAGATTTTGATTCTTGGCAGCCCTATCCTGTGCCTTCTTCAACCTCGAGCACGGATCATTACAAGCCTGAAGCTTTGCGGCAAACAATTCCGTCAACGCAGCCACATTCACATCTTCATGTGCCCTCCTCAGCAAACTGAAGAACTCGGCCGTCAGCTGGTGCGGATTGACTATCCCGTTGTGGATCAGCACATTAACCAAGTACAGTTCCGGAAACCGTAGGCCTTCGTCGTGCTGCAGGCAGAAGAACACGTCCTGCATTGGCCGCCCGAAGCCCGGCTCCTCAAGCACGGTGAACCCCCGGCACCGGGTGTCGCAGACGTCGACGGGCACCCCCTGCTTCTTCATGTACTCCAGCGCGGTCCTCATCGTCGGCCAGAACCTCGCGGCGAAGGAGACCCTGTACGCCGAGCACCGGCCGATCGCGCCGCTCGGGGTGACGTCGGTGGTTCGTATCCACGGGTCGTCGTCAGCGTCGATCAGGTGGAAGGGCACGCTGTCATGGACGTCGTCGCCCGCCGTGCGGTAGTACACGAGGGGCGCCGCCGAGAGCCGCATGAGCAGCGAGTCATCGGCCTCGAACGCCAGGACCTCGGCGACGTCGGCGACGGAGAACTCGAGCTTGACGTCGCAGCACAGCAGCACCGCGGGGACGCGGCGGTGGAAGTCAGGGAACGTGAAGGCGGTGTCGCGGGCGAACAGCAGCCGGCAGCAACCGGCGGACGGGTCGACGACGAAGTCGAGTGCTGAGGCGGAGTCGTCGGTCCCGCGCCAGGCGACGAGGAAGGTGCCGGGCGCCACGACGTCGCCGACCTCGACGCGCGAGTCCGGGAACAGCATCGGCCGCCTGGTGTCGTCAGGGCGGGCGTCCCGCGGGCGGGCCGCCCGGCCATGTAGTAGGTAGGTGTTCTGCGCGGGGAAGCGCGTCCTGAAGAAGTCGCCGGCGCGGTCCGCGGCGATGGGCTGCTCGAAGTGGACGAAGGCGTGAGGGGCCACGCGACCGTGCCGCGACGACGGCTCGTCCTGGTGGAGGTGGTGGAACACCGCGTCGTAGTCGTCGGCGGCGGCGGCGGGGACGGGTAGCTGGTAGTCCGGGTAGGACTCGGGCGGCGTGACGGAAGTCTTGACCCGGCACCGCCAGACCGTGCCCGCCACATGCTCCAAGTCGTCGGCGAGGTCACGCGCCGAGAGGCCGGCATCGAAGCCGGTCAGGACCACCCGCGTCGCCGGCTCCGTCGGCCATGCCACGGCGGCGAAGTTGTTGCGTCCCAGCGGCGGGCGGCCTGCAGTTTGCGGGCGGCGGCGTTCGTGAGGATGGTGTTGGTTGGGCTTGGATGGCTTGAGAGAGCGATGGAGAAGATGAGCACGATGGCGAGCCGACTCGGGGCTGCGACTGCGGCGGCTGTGCGCCGCCATCGCCGCTTTCGTCTCCTTGACTACTCCTGTTCTGCTGCGAGATTATTGCTTGAGCTTGACCGAGTTATATATATAGGTGCATGTATGTATCAAGGGATATACACAAAATTATTGCTTTGACTAGATTATAGGTGCATGTAATGTATTCAAGGGATACGTTTCCTGCTGCATAGATACGTTTCCCTGAAACTGAAACCGTTGCCGATTCTATTTCGGCTCCGTTCACCCGGTTTATAATTTATCTTTCTCGGTCTATTTTTTTAGTCAGAATAGTATTTTTCTCTCATAATAAATTAGCCAACGGTATTTTTTAGTCGGCTTATCAGCCCAACCGAACAGGTCATTCGTTGGTATCCCTGTAACGGATCGAACTGCCTGGAGACATCTATCGTATCCGGATTAGTAGCCGATCCTATTCCGCCATGTAGAATAGTATGGACAAATTGGATGCAGGCCATGTGGACCGTGGAAGGCTCGCCACTGCCGCCGGTGCAGCAACGCCATGCCACGGCGTTCACAAACCTGACTCCCGCCAGCGACGCCGCTCGCCACGGCGCGGTCCGCGCTCAGAATAACAGTGGCCGGGCAGCTAGCGCTCGTGGACGGCGCCAACGGGAGTGGCACCGTGCTGTGGACGCCGCCCGTGAACTCTAGCGTCAAGCGCGCACGGCGCATCCGTGCTCGCGGCTCCTCGACTCTGGCGACCTCCAGCTCCTCGCGGACGGCGGCGCCGTGCTGTGGCGGAGCTTTGCGCACCCGAGGGACACGCTCGTGCCGGGACCGGGACAGTCGGTCGCCTGGAACGCCGGGGCCGACGGGAAGCTTGTGTCCAGTGCGCGGACGCGGAGTGCACCACCGGGCGGTTCGGCCTGGGACTCTGGGAGTCCAGGCGGACGGCGACGTCGCCCTCTACGTGGACCTCGTCGTTGGCGACGACGACCCAAACAACGCCTACTGGCAGGCGTACACCAACGGCGGCGGCGGCGGCACGATCGTCTCCTTCGACGAGCCCGGACGCCTGTACTACACGCTCAGCAACGGCACAGTGCACTGAGTGCAGCGCCCATGCCCAATTCAACAGTTGGCGAGTACTAGCGTGCGTGTGTACGTCCGCCCCAAGAACGGCTGCGGCGGGACGTCGTGGACAGTCTCGGGCGCGTCCCCCAACGACGGCTAGCTGCAGGCTGCAGCAGGACATCGTGGGCTTCAGGTCATGTGCCGTCACCCTTCAGCATCATGTCTTCGTCGATACCAAGGAGTGTTTAGTTCCTCAAAAAAAAAATACACTATGTAAAAAAAAATTCCCGTCACATCAAACTTACGATACATGCATAAAGTACCAAATATATATGAAATTAAAAACTAATTATACAGCTTGGTTGTACTTTGCGAGATGAACATTTTGAACCTAATTAGTCAACGGTTAAACATTATTTACTAAATAAAACCAAAACATGCTACAATACATTTTTCACCCTTTTCAGACAACTAGACATGATGCTGCAGGGTGACGGCAACAAACGCCATCGAGCCGAACCCGGCGTTCCGGCCGACCATGCACCAGGTGGCCAAGTGAAACTAATTTTTTTCTCTTGCCGTACTAAGCCTCTGGCTTTCCTTCTCGTCATTATACAGTGTTGATATAAAATGAGTTAGGCCTTTGTAGATTGCTTCTAAATTCTAAGTTTTTTCGCTCTCTCTCAATCACATCAATTTTTAAAAACATAAACGGAGCATTAAATGTTGGTAAAAAATAACTAATTATACAGTTTGATAGTAAATCACGAGACGAATCTTTTGACCCTAATTAGTCCATGATTGAACACTAATTGCTAAATTCAAACGAAAGTGCTACAGTAGCTAGAGTTGAAAAAAATTGCAATCTAAACGAGGCCTTACTACTATAATCACATCATGAGTAATGGCAGTGGTGACACTG
Source organism: Saccharum hybrid cultivar R570 (assembly GCA_038087645.1). Taxonomy (NCBI): domain Eukaryota; kingdom Viridiplantae; phylum Streptophyta; class Magnoliopsida; order Poales; family Poaceae; genus Saccharum; species Saccharum hybrid cultivar. The sequence continues at coordinate 7,927,738 of JAQSUU010000248.1, read as the reverse complement.
CACATTCCATCTTCTAGCACCGGGCTCTATAATTATTATCTCAAATCAAATAATGATAGTGGTGATTCTGTACCCTCCATCCACCCAGGATTTAAATTTAGGGTATACCTAACTAAAAGTTTATTATCCAATATAATTCGATATAAATTTGGTAAACGGTTCAGTACAAAATTGGTAAAAGGTTCAAACCCCCCCCCCCCCCCCCCCCAAAAAAAAAGACACGCCAGACAAATGCTACGTTCATAAGCTGAATCACAAATTCACAAACGGTTCAGAAAAAAAAACAAGCCAAAAAAAAAGACACACCAGACTTGCTCCATTCATAAACTGTTGACTAGAGATAATCTTGCCAAAAGGGGAGAAGTGAATGATAAAACCTGCTTGTTCTGTTCAGAACAGGAAACTATTTGGCATCTATTTTTTGATTGTTGTGTTTCATCTAATCTGTGGATGATTGTGAGTGACATTTTAGAACGGAATATTGGAAAATATTTTGATTCCGTGGCTAACCAGTGGATTGCTAATAAGAGACATTCAGTTATGAATATTGTCTCCTCTGCTGTCCTATGGACAATTTGGAAATTACGGAATGACTATTTGGTTGGGAATGAAGCCGGTGATACTAAGGCTTCGAAGGATGCTCAGAAGATGGTCGGCGATGTTCAAGCTGAAACTCAAGGAGAAATTGGAGGTGGTGATCCAACAGCTGGTAAGCGGGGCCAATGCGATGCCGCAGATCAAGGGGAGGCAAGATACATCAGAGTCACCTCCAGCGTTGCGACTCTGAATTTGCGTGAGCATGGGCGTGGTAGTTTGCAGGATGTAGTTAATCATCGTTTTGCTGGAGTGTGTGGTGATAGTTTTTCTAGCAAAGATTTGTAAGCTACTAAGCTGGCCTTAAGGCTTTTCGTTTTGCTCTTGGCAGGCGCGCCAATACGCTGCACGTTCATGTATCGTAAACCTTTCTTTCAAAAAAATCACAAATTCACAAATCACAATCACCATTTCAAGCACCTGCATATGTACACGGCTACATAAAGTCTCTACAGTAATTACAAGAGATGGCCAGATGCAGTGAGAACCCGGCGGCCGGCGGAGTCGCAATGGAGGCTGGAACCTAGAGGATGTCGGACGGACGGACGGGACACTCAGACTCGCAGTGGCGGTGGCGGTGCGTCGCCGGCTCGCCGTGTCAGGCCAGAACCCGCCATCCCGGCACCGGCAGATCTAGCGTCCACGGAGCCGCGCTTAGCTGGACCTGGAGACCGCCAAGGTCAGGATATGGCGTGCACCTGAGGTCTCTGGGGTTGGTGCCCATTCGCGTGGCCGGGCCGAGCGGCAACCACCTCGCGCTCACCGGCGAGCAAAGCAACAGCCATGGAAGTCAGGCCCTGTTTAGGCGTAAAAAATTTTACAAAATTTTTCACATTCCTCGTCACATCGAATATTTGAACGTATGAATGAAGCATTAAATATAGATAAAAAATAAAACTAATTACACAGTTTAGACGAAATAAACGAGACGATGATATATAAACGAGACGAAATGAACGCATGCATGAAGCATTAAAATATAAAGTCATTCTCGTTTTTTCAAAAGTTAATTTTTTTTTTAACTTTGACAATGATATATAAAAGAATATTAATATTTATAATATATAATTAGTACCGTGGGATAGATCGGTGAATATGTTTTTATAATAAATTTATTTGGAGATATAAATATTGCATGTATTTTGTACAAGCTTAATTAAAGTTGAAAAAGTTTAACTAACACGTATCTCATAATGTCATTCTTTCTGGGACTGAGAGAGTAATTCAAGCGTTCAAATCCTATCTCAAAAACATGTAACTGTAGAGTTAGAAATCACCTTTTTCAATTGGACCTACCAATTAAAAATACACCTATATGACCAAAAACTATCATCCATAACAAGAACATTTCAGAAGATAACCACTTCATAAATAATAGAGGAGAGGTAAATGTGTAATTTTATACCTACGCTACTCTTCCGTTAAAAAGCAAGCTTTATATTTTTTCGGGGAGGGAGTAAGTACTAGTACGTTTTTTAGCCAAATTTTAGAGTACTCTAGGACCTATCCAGACTCCCATTGGACACGCCACTGCTTCCATCTTCTTATAGCACTGCGTAACTACAGTACACTTCGCCAGCTCTCAGCGCTACTGCTGTTCGTGCTACTGTATCTCTGACAACAGAACTGTTCATAAAAATTTTAAATGCTTTCTAGTCGCTTTTCGGCATTGGAATTCGCGAGCTCTCAGCGCTGCTGTACTGTTTCGTGCACTGTAGTGCTGACCGCAATACTGTTCATACAAATTTTAAATACTTCTCAGTAGCTTTTCGGCATTGTTCCGCTAAATTTGGGTCTTGTTTAGATGCATTCTAAAAGTTAAAAATTTTTTTTGACTCTCTCTATCACATCAATTTTTAGACTCATGCATGAAATAGTAAATGCAAGTAAAAAAATAACTAATTACACAGTTTAGTTAAAAATTACGAGATGAATCTTTTGAGCCTAGTTAGTCTATGATTGGACAATATTTACCAAATAAGACGAAAGTGATACTATTTATCGAGTTGAAATTTTTTCAGCACCTAAACATGACCTTGTTAGTATTGTATATTTCTGTTTTTTCGGTTCGCACTGCACTGGTCGCGCTATTGTAGCGCTGACAGCACCACTGTTTATCCAAATTTTAAATACAGTACTACTTCTTAGGGGGTGTTTAGTTCTTGTCCTAAATTTTTTCACCTCATCACATCGAATATTTAGATACATACATAGAATATTAAATATAGATAAAAAAATTAATTGTACAGTTTGGTTGAAAACCACGAGACGAACCTTTCAAGACTAATTAGTCCATGATTAGTCTTAAGTGCTACAGTACACATGTGTTAATGATGACTTAATTAGGCTTAATAAATTCGTCTCGCAGTTTCTAGACGAGTTATGTAATTGGTTTTTTATTAGTATCCGAAAACCCTTTCCGATATCACATGAAACATCCGATGTGATACCTAAAAATTTTTCGCCTACCAACTAAACACCCCTAGGCTCTTTTTGGCATTGTACATACCACTGTTCCACCCGATTCGCACACGTCAAAGCCGGTGCAGCGTAACCGTGCTAATTCTCCCCTTAATTGTCCGCCAGCTTCCGGCGTGGAACACACATCCACGTCACTCCAATTCTTTGTGTCCATCGGATGCTCCATCGTGTGGACACCGTTGCTTAGAGCGGATTTCGCTTGAAGCCGCTTCTCGTGATTCCGGTTGCCTTGTCCGGTTTCTCCTCTCCTCTGCTTCTTATTAACTTCTTCGGCTTTTCGTCAGAATCTAGAGACAAATATATACTAGGGCTTCTGCTTCTTCTTCCAGATTCTTCTTCTCTCCTCCTCGCTCTCTCACCCTCCCGACGCGGCAGGGCGACGGTCGCTGGCGCGAGCGGCGTGACGGCTGCAGCTGCCCTCCTCCTCCTCCCCCTCATGTCACGGCGTGCTGGACCGGCCCCCACGCCACTAGCTCCCCACGTGAGGTGCTGGCGGCGCGCGACGCCCCCCTCCCCCCCCCCCCCGCGGCCACGGCGTGGCCACCGACGGTGACCATCCCTGGCCGCAGCACGGCGCAACCGGGCCCCGCCGGTGGCCACCGGCGTCGCTGCCCCCGTCGCTGCCTCCTCCATCTGGTTCGCGTGTGCTCCTATAGTCCAAGAAACCCTAGCACATTGTCTCTTCCTCGCCGGCGGAGACCGCGGCGGCTGAGCTCAGCGGCTGGATCTGCCGGTACTGACCCTCTTCTTCTCCTCGGTTGATCTGATTTTTCGTCTATCCCACGTCTGAGGCATCCTGAGCTTCGTCCGTGCCTCGTGTGCCTCCCTATATTTCGATTGAATTTTTGTGCCAGCAACAATTTTTGAGTTAGGTGCCTTAGTTCAGCTGCACATGTTCATGCTAAAAATATTTCATTGATTTTGCTATGGTTTAATATATGCCTGCCTTTCAGGTTAGCATGACTGAAATATTTACAGTACATTTCGCTTGTTTAATATTAATGTGTAGGCGCATGTGCATGACCAAAGCTAGATAATAATTTGTTCTCGTTTGAATGCTTCCTTGAGATGTTTTTAATCCTAAGATCAGCGAGGAGTGGCACTTATTCCGTATGGTGTGTTGCTCTACTTCAGTCTCCCTTTTCTATTGCCATATGATATTTTTGTTTGCCCTTTTGGTTGCACGTAGACAGGTAGATGAACAAGGGATGGGATGTGTAGCGAGGCTAAGATCAGCGACGAGTGGCACTGCAGTGCCCTCTGAATCCATGCCAGTAGATGCAGATGGCGCCATGCAGATGGCGCCTGGTATGTGTTAGAAGTTTAACAAACATAATGTTTATTCTCTGTTACTTAGATAGGTTAGATTGGTTTACAGTTCTAGGTTTATATATATGCAAAGCCTGAATGGGTTAGTTTGTATTTGCACAACTAAAATGATGTCATGTTTAACGAAATGGAATTTGGGCTTGTTCCTGCAGCTCGGTACCTGCTCTTTTTTTTTTCTACGTACTGATTCTGGTATATATGTTACATACAGGCTTCTTTCCTTGCGTTAGGTAATTTCATGCTCGCACCAATTTTCTATGCAGATGGAATTGCCTCGAAGTGCTCCAACAGAACATACACGCGCTGTCCCAAGTAGGGATGAAAACCAATGGAAACGGACGAAAAAACCCTATTTTTACTTTTGTTTCTATATTATTTTTAGCGGAAACGGGAGCGGGTTCGAAAAATGCGGGTTCGAAAACGGAATCGGAATATGCGGACATACGGAAACGGACAAATACGGATGGAGAGCCAGAAAATTAAATTAAGATCACGTAATCTAATATTCTCAAAGTATACATATATAAAGTCATGTAATAATATATACAAAGTTTAATATTCATTTACATGCTATGTACGTGAACATAACATGCATATTTGGTGATTCGTAGTTATATTAACATAACATAAGGACATGTAATTGTTGAATATGTTAAGCATAGATTGAAAACGGGATAAAAATGAGATAAATACGGGTCTATTCCGTATTAAAACGGGGTTACTCGGAAACGAACGGAAAACACCATTTTCTACTTTCGCAAATACGAAAACGGGATCTCGCAAATACGGAAACGGACGAGAAAATGTAGAAAACGGAACGGGACGGTACGGGAAAAATTCCGTCCGTTTTCATCCCCCAAGCTTACTTGCATACTCTTCCTGTTGAACGGCTCCTATGGTATTGAATGGTCTGACCTGTTGAATTTTGTGCCAAAATATTTCATACATTCGGCTGCTATTTAGTATGTATGCCTCTCAATTGGCATAACTGGATTGAAGCTATATGAAACCTCGACAACTAAATAATAGATTAGACTTTTAAACTTATAAGTATTCCCTGCTACAGAGACTTAAATTTATAAGTTTTTCCAGCCAAATTTTAAAACTTTCAATCCTCTACTACTGTAGTTATTATGTATTGTTTGTGTTCAAAATTCACCTCTGTCATTCTTTTCTGAGTTGTGTGCTGCCTGTCTGCTTACTACTGTTATCACTGCCATTCTGGTATTCAGGTGTTCTAAGCCCCACTTTTCACTTGCAGCAAATGTTCTTTCTCGGTTTGGATCTTTGCTACCAAAAGTCTTTGGTTGCTCTTCTGCTTCCAAAGGCTTTAAAAATGGACAGATGGTTCCAGTTAATCTCAGTCTATTACAGGTATGGTGGTGCCTGCAAAAGTCCTGTTTCCATTTGAACTACTATACAACATGGGAAGGGAGTAATTTTATTGCAAGTGTGGGTTTCTTATCATCAAAATTTTGTTCTTGGTGTTTGAACTTGGTACAAATGTGTTATTAGTATGACTAAATTATCATATTCCCTTATACACTATATAGGGTTAGCATCTTAGATTAGTTGATTGGTGCTTAAAGTAAACACCTTCAGTTAGCTCAATGCCTGCATGTCTCTTTTTACCTCGGTTGTGAAGACAACTGTTGGTATCCATGTCACATGTGTTGTTAATTTTTCCCCCAGTTTACTTTCTTCTTCCTGACATGCATGCTTATAAAGGAAATCAAATGCATCCTTCCTCCCTTAGTATAGCCTTTTTGAGAGAGCAACTTTATATATTCTTGGTTTCCTTCTGGGTTGCAATGTTCTGTTTACATTTACCAACTTTCTTATGACACTGCTCTGGTATTTGACATTTGACAATTCCACTTTATAGGCGCAAAGGTTTGGATTGTTTCGGACAAAGTATAGATGTGCCATATGATTGCTCCTCTGTGAGGTATTAGGTTCTCATTCTGTATGAGACAAATGATAGATGTGGCATATGACTGCTCCTCTGTGAGGCTTCGGGTTCTCGTTCTGTACATAGTTTACCTTTATGGCTTCCCTTATCAAATGACTACCAATTTTATCCCTGCGTATTTTTTCCTTGGCAGTCTTCTCTGGAGTTGGTGTAAAGATTTGTTTTCTCCTACTACCAAATAAGAATATCATGAATTGTTTAATTTATGTTTAGTAGTTGTTTTTACCGGCGAGGATTACTACATGTTCTAGAGCCTTCTTCCCCTCTCAGGGACACATATTATCAGATCATTAGAGTACCAGGTTGTACAGCTGCCTCTCGATTCTTCAGATCCAAACATAGATGAATCTTCAGATTCCTCTTTACCCAGTGGGGCAATTATTTGAAAAAACTGAATATGTCTTTTTTGTCATATAGTTGGATGACCAATATACAGATAAGGTGTTCTCGTGTTGACTGCCTCGGAGGCCTATATAACTTGGGTAACATTGTTTATTGTTTCTGTCAACTCACCTGTGTCTTTGAGAAGTTCATTTTTTTACCGTGAAATAGTATGACAATGCAGCATTTCAGTGCAAATTGGCATTGCAAATCACTGAAGCTTTATGTAATAGGAAAGACAAGATATGAGATGTCTGCTATGTCGTAAATTATCGGGATTGGTCTCGCTGATGTGATTTATTGTGAATTGCAGGTCAATCTCATACTTGGATAGCTTGGAGGTCAGGATTTCTCAGCTAAAAAGGCCTCTACATTGTGTAATGCTTGAATGAACTCCATGTCCTCTCCAAACTTATCACCAGTGAGGCCTTCGGTGTCGGTGGTCTTCATCTGCGGGGCAGCAAATGAGGGGACTAAAATGGTGAGGACGATAGCGAGGAGCACCCAATTAGCTTCACACGTAAAGCACCAGATCTTCTCCGACCTAGAACATCGTTGGCCAAGCCCAGAACGCCCCTGTCATCCAACGTCCAGCTCAACTTCCATTCAGCGCCAATTGCATCCTGATTCCTGCCTCTGGTGAGCACAATCACATTTAATTTCATTGCCTTTCTACGATTTGGATATGCAAAACTCATGTTGCTCTCTGTTATTGCACTGTTCATCTCCAAAATTAGAGCGAGAGCGATAGGGACTGTTTTTGTGTTTCCTTTTCCTACAAATTTAGTTTTGTCTCCATGTATGGTTTGATTGATGTTTGGGTTCTTAAGCTCTTCGATCAAGGGTTTCTCTGCATTTTCGATCATTGGACTCCCATTAGTGACTTCTCGTTTTTTGTCGACTTAATACTGATTTGGTTCAGGTATTCCTGTTGTGAATGAGTCTAATTCTGCTTTCCTCAAGGTACTGATGCATCCTATAGTCGTTGTGCCCCCTTAATATCTACTGGTTCCTAGGATTATCTATGTTGATATTTATTTGCAGGGGACCAAGTTTTATCGCGAGCGGCTGCATGTATCCAAGATGGTGTGGTTAGGGAACGAGGTAAGCACAAAACCATCTCCCTTATGCTAACTAAATTCCATCCTGAAATATCATTGCATTTCTTGGTATCCAGGAATCTTCATAGATCAGTTGGTGTAAAGAAAACAATAATTTTTGGTCTGCTATTTCAGAATTCTAAATATAGATGAATTCCTCTACTGCAATTCCATCTAAATTATTACACTCATTTGTCGCACTAGGATTCTAGGTATCCCAGTGAATTATAGTGATGGCACAGACAGAGATTGAGAGTGGGTATGTGCACTACCACATCGAGCAGTGGCAAATGGGAAAGAAGCATCTGCTGAGGGAATCAGTCACCCAAAGACAAGGGTCGTAGGTGGAATGAACTACACAAAATGTTGGCATCTCCTTTTATGGGTAAGTTGGTTGCCCCTGCCTTGGATGCATGAATGCCTTCTTCAAGTGAGACACCTAACCATGCAATCTATTCTAATACTTTAGACACATAGTTACATAAATAGGAGAATGGGCAAGCAAATTTCCAAACATCACTTTACTAAAAAAAGATTTCCCAGAACACCACCCGAACTGCAGAATTTCTGGCCTGAAATTTTCCCAAACCATCTTAACGTTTCATACTTTTCATGTTCCTGTATGTAAATACAAGAATTTAAACTAAACAATATAGGCCGGATGATACGTCTACCAAATATTTGTGTATTCTTGCCTGGTACTACTTCAGTCTACCACAAAATAATAATATATTTATTCAGTCTAAGGTCGCATCCTACTATTCCAGCAAGGTACTACCCCTGTTTAGTTCCCCCAATTCTCCCCAAATTTCACTATGCAAAAAGAAGATTTCCCGTCACATCAAAATGTCGGCAAATGCATGGAGTAATAAATGTTGATGAAATCAAAAACTAATTGCATAGTTTTGTTGTACTTTGCGAGACGAACATTTTAAGCCTAGTTAGTCAAAATTTGGATAATTTTTACTAAATACAAACGAAATGCTACATGAATTTTGATACAGTGTTTTTCTCCTCAATTCACTGAACTAAACGAGGCCCTACTTAGATACTACAGCATGGTAATCAGTGTTTTATAAAAAATGGATCCGCTGCTAGAAAACTGTTATTGGTGACTGTTGGAAACACTGCTGAATTTTAATAGTTTCAGGTCTGGTTTAGATACCCAAATTCACCCCTAAATTCTACTATGCAAAAAGGAGATTCCCCATCACATCAAAATGTCGGCAAATGCATGAAGTACTAAATATAGATGAAATCATAAACTAATTGCACAGTTTTGTTGTACTTTGCGAGACGAACATTTTGAGTCTAATTAATCAAATTTTGAACAATTTTTACACTAAAAAACAAAAGTTGCTACAGTGTTCCGACAGGACACTGTACCAACAGTGCCCGAATCGGGGCACCGATTCCGGCATCTAAACAAGGCCTCAGTGTTTCTATTATTGGTCACGGTTGTGGAAAAAATGATGAATAATTTAATTTTGCCATTTATTTCATCATGATTCAAGTGAGGAACTGACAACACGACTCCCTCGGTTCCCTTCAGGTTGTGGTTCATGACTGTACAATAATGGCATTGTTCAAATATGTTTAGGAACATAACTTTTTTCTAAAAAAAATGGTTGATTATAGTAAATAGTACCTGAAACTATGCTTTCATGACACTGAATCTGTTAAGGTTTCAGATAATGTCGTTATGCCTTATTATATTGTTCCCCCCTATCTGTATTGCTCCCAAACCTCACACATTTTCCCTCTATGTATTGCTTCCAAACCTCGCTTCCCGTTTTTCCCCATTTTTACATAGTCATCCAGCCTTTTTTTACACTCTGCAATAATTGCTGAAAAATAATGATGGGTGCAGATTATCCTGAAGTGACTAACAACGTCTCCATGTCCAAGCACATCGATGGTGTAAACGTGAACAGACCAAAAATACAAGCAACGATGTATCAGATGCTATCTTCATGCTTGAAAGGTGAAAGCATCTAGGCCCCGAGGTTTGGTTTCGGCAATTGATGACAACGCTTTATCACCATGACTAACGTGTGTTTTGCAGAAACTTTGGTAAGTTAGGTCATGGAGGTTTTAACTGCTTTGGGCACCATGGTATTCATGCCTCTTGATGGAAATCGTTTCGGTTTTCAAAAGAGTGACGTCAAGATTAAGGACGGTTAGTTCCGGATGTCGAGGTGTTGAGAGACATTTGGAATAGTCGTTAGGATCTTCGTTTTTCTCTTTTGGCCGTACTATTAAGGGGGGCATGAGCGGGTAGCTTGACCTAGGCGAGTCCTATGTTTAGGTGTGGTGCACACTTGTTAAACTTGGCGCTAGGCAGCTCTAAAATAGCTCAAAGTTCAGTTGGAAGCAACTTGGTTCAAGTTGTGAAGCGTTTCGGAGAGTTTCAGGTCGTTTTCCCATGACCGGACGCGGTCCTCGGCATGACCGGACGCGTCCGGTCAGTTCAGTTCCGCGGCTAGGGTTTCAGCTCTGAACACCGGACGCGGTCCTCGCGAGGACCGGACGCGGTGGTCAGAAGTCAACACGTGTCACTTGAGGGAAACACCCGATCGGACGCGACCTGGGTGTGATCGGCGCGTCCGGTCACAGTCCAGTAAGGTCCAGAGACGACCGGACGCGTCCGGTCATCACCGATCGGACGCGGCCGCGCGTCCGGTGCGAGTACAGTATGCTCCCTGCACGATCGGACGCGTCCGGTCACCTCTGACCGGTGCGTCCGGTCACTCAGTTGTTTTTCGGATTTCGACCGTTACGAGCGACCGGCGCGTCCGGTCAGTTCAACCGGCGCGTCCGGTCAGCTCGTGTTTTGCTGAGTCAGCAGGTAACGGTTCGTTTTGTCTGTGGGGTGTATAAATACATCCCCACCACCTCTTTTAGAGGTCTCTTGCTCATTTGATCAGCTGATAAACACCTTTGGAGTGCAAGGGAGTGCAAGAGCACTAGTGAGGATAGAGATTTGAGAATCAAAGCTTGAGAGTTCCTCACTAGCAATTAGAGAGTAGCAAGTGTGCATCCACTTTCTCATTTGGGCTCGTAGTGGTCAAGTGAGAGTTCTAGCTTGTTACTCTTGGTGATCGCCATCACCTAGACGGCTTGGTGGTGATTGGGAGTTCGGTGATCATCCGGCGGAGCTTGTGGATGACCCAACTCATCTTGTGAGCGGTTGTGGGTGATTCACCGCGACGGAGTATCAAAGAATCAACCCGTAGAGAGCACTTGATCCTTGCGCGGATCAAGGGGGAGCTACACCCTTGCGCGGGTGCTCCAACGAGGACTAGTGGGGAGTGGCGACTCTCCGATACCTCGGAAAAACATCGCCGTGTTCCTTGCCCCTTTACATTCAAGCATTTACATTCTCGTATTTACTTTCATTGCTTGTTTACATTCCTAGACTTGCCATGCTAGACTAGGATTGGAAACTAGGGTGCAAAACTTTGTGTCGGTAGACTCTCTAGGAACACAAGTAGACTCTAGGGGTGAATTCCGGCTTGTAGGATTTATTTCTTGCATTTAATTTTTAGAAAAGCCCAATTCACCCCCCCTCTTGAGCATCTTGATCCTTTCAATTGGTATCGGAGCCGTGTTTCTCTATTTTTAGGCTTTACCGCCTAGAGCAAGATGTCTAATGGGGAAGGACCACCTCCCACTTTTGAGGGAGACGATTTTCCATATTGGAAAATTCGTATGGAGGCGTACCTCAAAGCCATAGATGTTGGGTGCCTTAGAGCCGCAACCGAAGGGCTTCCCCCCATAAGGGATCCCGCTAACCCAAGTGGTGACGAGGAGAAGTACGACCGGTGGAATGCAAAGGCCAAAAATGCACTCTACCGGGGCTTAGGCAAAGATATCTTCAATCGCGTGCGTAATGCAAAGAACGCTCATGAATTGTGGGAAAATCTTTGTGCTCTCCATGAGGGAACTAAGAGTGAGCGTGAGGAACGCTATCACATAGCTTTAAAGAAAATTAATTCTTTTGAGATGCTTCCCAAAGAAAGTGCTAATGACATGTACACTCGCTTGAATGTTCTTGTAGAGGACCTCAATGCTCTTGGGCTCACCAAAATGAGCCAATCGGATGTTGCAAGGAAGATCTTGAGTGTGCTTCCCGTTGAGAAGTATGGACACATTGTCACCGTGCTTCACCAAAGTGATCTTTCCACCGCAACACCGACTCAAGTTTTAGGGAAAATCAATGCTCATGAGATGTACATGCATATCACTCCGGAAGAGGGCTCATCATCTTCCAAGAAGAAAGACTTGGCCTTCAAAGCTAGTCATGACAAGAAGAAGAAGAAGAAGGGCCAAGCCATGATGGTGCAAGAAAGCTCAAGTGAAAGTGATATTGATGATGAATCACTTGCACTCATGGTGAAAAAGACCACCAAGATGCTAAAGAAGCTCAACAAGAGTGGCATCAAGTTCGATGGCAAGAAGAAAAAATTCTTCACAAGTAGCAAGAGAAAGCCAATCTCGGAGATGGATTGCTATAATTATGGTGAACTTGGCCACCTAGCTCATCAATGCCCTAGACCACCAAAAGACAAGTACAAGAACAAGAACAAGGGCAAGAAAAATGATTCAAGTGATGAAGAAGAAGAGAAGAAGAAGAACAAGCCATACAAGAAGAAGGATGGCAAGAAGAAGGAGTTCCACAAGAAGAAGAAGGGAGGAAAGGCATACATTGTTGGTGATTGGCTCACCGATATTGAATCATCTTGTGAGTCCTCCGAAGATGAGAGCGATGATGAGAAAGAGAAGGTTGCCGCATTTGTGATGGGGCCATCATCTTCACCAACATCTTCATCACCACCTTCACCGCCTTCTTCACCATCATCGTCCACAACTCACCTATGCCTTATGGCCAAGGGTGAACGAAAGGTACAAAACCATGATAGTGATGATGATGATGATGATAGTGATAGTGATGATGAATATGACTCACCTTCTTATGATGAACTTGTAAAATTGCTAAACAAATACACTAAAATCATAAGAAGGACTAGAAGTGAAAATGATGATCTTCAAAATGAAAATGAATCACTCTCATCCAAGCTTGAAAATATTCAAAAGACTAGTGGTGAGCTTAGAATTCAAAATGAAGTGATGTCTTCCACTCTCAAGGAGCTCAAAACCTCTTATAAAGAGCTTAAAGATCAACATGATAAACTTGAGAAGAAGCATGATGAGCTCATCACTAGACATAATTCTCTAAAGGACAAATACACCACATTAAAAATCGACTATGATAGTTTTGTGGTTGCTAATGAACTTGCTCTTGAGACACATGATGCTACTAACCATGTTGTTAAGTGTGATATAGCTACATCATGTGATGACTTGATCATTGAAAGCATTGAGCAAGGTTCTAGTAGCAAAGGCAAGAGTGTGGTTGAGTCAAGCAACCATGATGATTATGCCAAGATTAAGAGTGAGAATGAGAAGCTTGCAAATGAGAACAAGAAGCTAAAAGGTTTGATGGCTCTTGAGAAGCAACCAACAAATGAGTCACTCATTGAAGAAAACAAAAAGCTCAAACAAGAAAAAGAGCATCTCAAGACCGGCCTAAGCAAGTTCACAAGAGGCCAACATTTACAAAGTGAGCTCCTCATGAACACCGTAATGAAGATGGATAGAAGTGGTATTGGGTACTTGGCAAATCAAGAGAAGAAAGCAAAAGCTCAACAACAACAAAGCAAGTCAAAGCCCAAGCCAAAGAGATGTGTTGAGTGTGGTCAAGAAGGTCACTTTGCTCATAAATGCAAAACTCCACCACCACAACCCTTGCCCAAGCATGCTAGACCTTTCGCTTTCAATGCTCATTATATGCTAAGAAAAGATTCAAATGGAAAGATGAAAGTCATGTTTTTGGGTCCCCCAAACAAGAATAGGCCAAAGAAAATATGGGTTGCCAAGTCACTAGTGGAGAAAATCAAGGGCCCCTCTCAAGTTTGGGTCCCTAAACAAAAAGCTTGATCTCTTGTGTGTAGGTGAACTACAAGACCGGTGGATCTCATTGGGTTATTGATAGTGGTTGCACTCAATATATGACCGGTGATCCTCGTATGTTCACCACCATTGAAGAGAATGGAATATGTCAAGAGAAGATCACATTTGGGGATAATTCAAAGAGCAAAGTCAAGGGTATAGGCAAGATTGCAATATCACATGATCACTCACTCTCAAATGTGCTCTATGTTGCTTCATTGAGTTTCAACTTGTTATCCGTTGGGCAACTTTGTGACCTTGGCTTCCAATGCTTGTTCACACCAAATGAAGTGGAAATTTCAAAGATAGATGACAAGCAAGTGATATTCAAAGGCTTTAGATACAATAATCTTTATCTTGTTGACTTCACCTCCGAAGATGCAAATTTGATGACATGTTTGTTCACCAAGACCTCACTTGGTTGGCTTTGGCATAGGAGGCTTGCTCATGTTGGAATGAACACTCTCAACAAGCTATTGAAGAAAGAACTAGTGAGAGGATTGAAGGATGTGAAGTTTGAAAAGGACAAACCTTGTAGTGCATGTCAAGCGGGCAAACAAGTTGCAAACACTCATCCAACCAAAGCTTTCATGTCAACTTCAAGAGTGCTAGAACTTCTACACATGGATTTGTTTGGGCCTACAACATACAAGAGCTTGGGTGGTAATCTCTATTGTCTTGTGATAGTGGATGACTACTCAAGGTATACTTGGACTTTCTTCCTTCATGACAAATCCGAAGTGGCAAATTGCTTCAAGAAGTTTGCAAAGAGAGCTCAAAATGAATTTGAAGTCAAGATAAAGAAGATTAGAAGTGACAATGGCAAAGAGTTTGACAACACCAACATAGAAGCTTATTGTGATGAAATTGGAATCAAGCATGAGGTCTCTTCAACCTACACTCCTCAACAAAATGGTGTAGTTGAGAGAAAGAACCGAACATTGATCACCCTTGCAAGAACAATGCTAGATGAGTACAACACTCCGGAGAAGTTGTGGGCCGAGGCAATCAACACTGCATGCTATGCTTCAAATCGCCTCTTCCTACAAAAGTTTCTTGGCAAGACCCCCTATGAGTTGCTTAATGGGAAGAAGCCGGACGTCTCTTTCTTCTGGGTGTTTGGTTGCAAATGTTATATCTACAAGAAGCGTCAACACCTAGGGAAGTTTCAAAGACGTTGTGATATTGGTTTTCTTGTTGGTTACTCATCAAAGTCCAAAGCATATAGAGTATTTAACCATGCCACCGGTTTGGTTGAAGAAACATATGATGTGGAATTTGATGAATCTAACGGCTCCCAAGGAGCAATTGAGAATTGTGATGATGTAGGTGATGAACCCTTGAGGGAGGCCATGAAGAACATGCCGGTGGGAGACATCAAGCCAAAAGATGATGATGACGATGTACAAATTGTTGATCCACCATCTTCATCACGTGTGCCTCAAGATGATGACAAGAATGAGAGAGTTGAAAATGAAGACACTTATGTCTCTCATGAACAAGCCGAGGCACAAGCTCAAGATGTTGATGCTCCCCATCCACCTCCTCAAGTGGTTGATAGAAGAAACTCACCACTACTTTAAGCACATCCACAAGATCTCATCATAGGGAGTCCTACAAAGGGAGTAATGACTCGATCCCAAAAGCTAGCTTCTTTTGTTGAACATCACTCTTTTGTCTCTTGCGTTGAACCTAAGAATGTAGAAGAAGCTCTTCAAGATCCGGATTGGGTGAATGCAATGCATGAAGAATTGAACAACTTCACCCGCAATCAAGTATGGACACTTGAAGAGCATCCTAAAGGTGCAAGAGTCATTGGAACCAAGTGGGTGTTCCGAAACAAGCAAGATGACCAAGGCATAGTGGTGAGGAACAAGGCAAGACTAGTTGCAAAGGGGTTCTCTCAAGTTGAAGGTCTTGATTTTGGAGAGACCTTTGCACCCATTGCAAGACTTGAAGCCATTCGTATCCTCCTTGCATATGCATCACATCATGATATGAAACTATATCAAATGGATGTGAAAAGTGCATTCTTAAATGGCTTTATAAATGAACTAGTCTATGTTAATCAACCTCCCGGGTTTGAAGACCCTAGATATCCTAATCATGTTTATAGGTTGTCCAAGGCGTTATATGGGCTCAAGCAAGCCCCTAGAGCGTGGTATGAGCGCCTCCGGGACTTCCTCATTGAGAAGGGCTTCACCATTGGGAAGGTCGACACCACACTATTCACCAAGAAGTTTAACGGGGAGATCTTTATTTGTCAAGTATATGTTGATGATATCATCTTCGGATCAACAAATGAAGATTATTGCAAGGAATTTGGTGAATTGATGTCGAAGGAGTTCGAGATGTCAATGATTGGTGAGCTCACATTCTTCCTTGGATTTCAAGTAAAGCAAATGAGAGAAGGGATTTTCATCTCTCAAGAAAAGTATACCAAGGATCTTCTCAAAAGATTCAAGATGGAAGAATGCAAACCAATCAAGACCCCAATGCCATCAAATGGACATCTCGACCTAGATGAGGGAGGTAAACCGGTTGATCAAACTCTCTACCGTTCTATGATTGGTAGCTTGTTGTACCTTACCGCATCTAGGCCCGATATCATGTTTAGTGTGTGCATGTGTGCCCGCTTTCAAGCGTGCCCTAAAGAACCTCACCTAAGTGCCGTAAAAAGAATCCTAAGATATCTTAAGCTCACCCCAAGCATTGGTCTTTGGTATCCCAAAGGAGCTAGATTCCAACTAGTTGGCTATTCCGATTCGGACTATGCCGGTTGCAAAATTGATAGAAAAAGCACATCCGGAGGGTGCCATTTGCTTGGAAGATCTTTAGTGTCTTGGTCATCTAAAAAGCAAAATAGTGTGGCTTTGTCCACCGCCGAGGCGGAATACATTGCCGCGGGGGCTTGTTGTGCACAAATCTTATATATGAAACAAACCCTCCTAGACTATGGAATTGTTCTTGAAAAGGTGCCACTTTTATGTGATAATGAAAGTGCCGTTAAAATTGCTAACAATCCGGTACAACACTCTCGCACCAAGCACATTGATATCCGCCATCACTTTCTAAGAGATCACGTTGCTAAAAATGACATATCACTAGAAGGTGTAAGAAGTGAAAATCAATTAGCAGATATCTTCACTAAACCTTTGGATGAGGCAACCTTTTGTAGGTTAAGAAGTGAACTCAATGTGCTTGATTCTAGTAACTTTAAAAAAATGAGCGTGTGTTGTCTCTTGCATTGCATTGTATAATATGTCATGTTTTTTTTTCGCAATGTCTCTAGGGCTTGGCTAACACGGTTACGATAACCCTTCTTTGGAGGAGTGAAAAAGCCTAACCGTGGATCAAACTTGACAAGCATTCTAGTTTTACCTTCATGTATTGCATTGCATATGCATGGTTGTTGTTCTTGTCGTTTCTTTTCGGTTAAGCTTTGAGCAACCTCTGTGTTCGTCCATGGATAGAGAGAGCTTTTTGACGCTCCTAAAGGTTCAAAAACTCTATTGCATGGCCATACGTTGCTCCTTGGGTGTTTAGTGCCTATTTTCTTAAAAAATAATACTAGCCTAAGGCAATCTATATTAAAAAAATTTTGAGGGTTTGAGTGAGGTCACTCATATCATGTTCCAATTGGTGTTTATTTGTGTCTTCTTGAATTGGAACCTGATTGGGAGAAGTCGCGTCGTAGTTCGGAACGAAGAGGGCGAAGAACAGTGACCGGACGCTGGACCGGACGCTGCACCGGACGCAGTGATGCTTCACCACCGCGTCCGGTCCCGGCGTCCACCAGCGCGTCCGGTCATCCAGAAGACCAACTCCAGATCTAGTGATCGGACGCTGCACCGGACGCGCCGTTGTTGACCACCGCGTCCGGTCCCGGTTACCACCACCGCGTCCGGTCATTCGCGATGATTTCCCGAGCTCCCCTCGACCGGACTCTGACCGCGTCCGGTCAGTCCTCACCGGACGCGTCCGGTCACTCCAGGAGCTTACTGGAGTGTGACCGGACGCTGCACCACCGCGTCCGGTCATATCGACCACCGCGTCCGGTCATCACGCGTCGAGCGGATCTAACCCCTTCATAAAACGGTTCGTCCTCGACCGTACCTTCTCATCCGCCCGAGCCTCCTTGCGCCGCCGCCGTTTTTTTCGCCACCGCCGCACTTCGCGCCACCGCCGCACCGCCTGCCGCCGGTGAGCCACCGCTTCGCCGTCTTCCTCGCCTCCGGCAAGGCCAGCCTTGCTCGCGCGCGTGCCAGCCGCCCTTGCGCGCCTCCTGCCCGTACCGGCCTTCGCTTGCAGCCGCGCCGCCACCATCCTCGCGCCACCGCCGCGCCGCCGCCGCCCGAACGCGCCACCACCGTCGGTGAGCCGCGCTCCTGCAAGCCAGCTTCATCTCCGACATTGGAACGACTCGTGCTTGCCTCCGATCGTTTTTCGTCGATCTGCCCTAACCCTAACCCTAGGGTTCGTCAGTCGATCGTTCGTCGACGAGATTCGTCGCGCGTCGTCTTCTTCGCGAGAGCTCGTTCGGCGATTTTGGGAATCTCGCGATCTAGGTCACCTCACCTTGTCAGTCGTCTCGTCGATCCGAGGTAGCTTCGCGTTTCGATTCACTTCGTATCTCATATGCTTGCTATCTCTAAGGATTCGTACCTTCTAGTTATATGTGTTTATAGTAGATCTCTCTATTCCGTCTTTGCAGCGAGTCTGTCGTGTGTCAGGGTGAGATCAGTTTGCTGAATCCGAGGCCAAGCCTGCGGATACGGACTAAGGCCAAGCCTCTCGAGTGACAGTTCACCTTCTTTCAGAGGTTTTTCAGTCAGTTTGTCAGCATGGTGCGTTGCAAGAACGCCGGTGGTGCTCCTGGTGACGGGGATGACAGTCCTCCTCGTCGGTCTGAGATTGCACGTGGGAAGCGTATCAAGGTCATGGCCAGAAAGAAGAAGAAGACACTTACAGAGGCAGAGATTGCTCAAGCCGTGGCAGATGCAGCAGAGCAGACAGAGAGAGGTGGCAGGAGCAGTGGCATACGCATAGGCGAGCGTCGCTTTCATCTTGAAGGTCGACAGCTCGGCACAGAGGCCACTGAGGGTACTGAGGATACTGGAGCTACAGAGGGTATGTCTGTTGATCCACCTCCAGAGGCCACAGAGGCCACAGAGGCTCCAGAGGCTACAGAGGACACAGAGGAGCAGCCAGCACAGTCTCCACCACGTCGTCGCTCCACACGCGCACGTACTCAGGTGACTCCTAGGCTAGAGGGCCAGCGTCGTGGAGCACGTCCTCCACCCAGAGCTAGAGGTTCACCCCCGGTCGAGCACTTTGACTTGAGGGGTGCTACAGCACGTCAGGTGCAGGGGTTGAGGTTCGTGGAGGTCAGTCGGTGGTTTCCACCTGTGAGGGATCCCAGAGCTTCAGAAGGGTTCTATACCCCACTTCAGGAGGATTTCTACAGGGCTCTAGTTGACAGCGGTATTGCTTTCCGACCACAGAGGGTCTGTCGACTTGAGTCACTAGTTGAGGTTGTGGGAGAGCAGCTACGTCCGCACCTGTCCTTTCTGCCAGGCTTGTCAGATCTTCTTAGACGGACAGGTGCATACTGCGGCACATGGGTCAGAGAGTTTTATGCTTCACTATGGATTGATCCTGCCCATGATTTCATTCACTTTGCATTCCGAGGCCGCGATCACCGCCTATACAGCACCAGAGTGCGGGAGATTCTCATATTCCAACACGAAGATACATCAGCTGTGCTTTGGTCAGACTCCTCCACCGAGACGCCCTCACGGCGGTGCAGTGCCACCTACAGACTTGGTTCGACCCTGCTTCCGTGAGCCTTTTGGCGAAGGGTCTCGTCGCACGCCTGCCAGTTTGACACCTCTTGCCAGAGTTCTGGATGCCATAGTCAGACGCACTCTACTTCCCAGACTTGGCTACAGAGAGGGACTGACTCGGATGCAGCTATGGGTTGTTCACCACCTCCTCTCACAGACACAGTTTGACATTTGGGATCTCATACTTAGTGAGATGGAGGACACCATAGCTGAGGGCTTCAAGGGTAATCGTCAGCTGCCCTATGCACACTGGATCTGCTTCATCATTAGATCATCCATCCAGTTACCTGCAGAGATCCGAGCTGAGATATTAGATACGACTACTGCTTTCCCTGAGTATGATATCCGCCAGCTTTGGGCTTCAGTCACCAGAGATCAGGCCCCAGTGCCAGGACAGCGGGTGCGACCTGAGGTTCCTGAGACAGCAGCTGAGCAGGACGCCACAGTTGATGAGCTTGCAGAGGCAGAGCTTGCCGATCTTGACGCTCAGCCTGCTGATCTTCCTGAGGATGTGACATCTGACAGCACTGATGAGGACTATCAGCCCATCCCCAGGTACCGGTCTCCTCGGTCTCACGACCACGAGGCTGGTGGCTCTGGTTCAGCCTCCCGCACAGACCCAGCCATGGTGGCAATACTTGAGAGGTTGACCCAGGCACAGGAGCAGCAGCAACAGCAGATACAGCAACAGGCTCAGGACACAGCTGCAGCACTTGCACAGATTCAGGCTCGTCAGGACGAGTTTCAGCGTCAGCAGCTTGAGATCCAGAGGCAGCGGTTGAAATGCAGCGACAGCAATACGAGATTCAGCGATAGAGTGCAGCTAGTCAGCAGCAGTACTTGGATCTCCTGCGCCACCTAGTCACTGTTGGGGTTCCTCCGCCTGCTTCTGTCCTGACTTCTGCTTTACAGTCCAGTGATCCATCGAGTCAGGGACAGCCGGGTTTCCAGTTCACATCCCCACAGCAGCAGGTTCCCCAGTCATTCCAGTCCCCGAGCTTCACGCCTATTCACACGGGGTTTACACCTTCAGACCAGCCTCGCCCTCATCTCCTGACAGGCACACCCTTCGGTGATTTCAGTGCTACCTACAGCGAGTTGACTGGTCAGCCGACGCCCTCGCACACTACCTTTACTACTTCTTCAGGGTTGTCAGCTTCAGAGGCAGCTATTCCTCCAGTGACAGGGACCGGTACTACAGAGACTCTACCTTCGTCAGTTGCCTCGACAGATCCTCCAGCTATTGGCTCGCTACAGGCTCAGGTCACTCAGACGGCTCCTCTTGTTGCTACTACATTAGTACCTGTTCCTGCAGCTCAGACCCAGACCGCTTCACAGCCACGGGTTTCTTCAGAGGGTCAGCCAGATAGCTCAGATTCCGAGGGAGATTCTCTACATTTCGTGTTTACTCCGCGCACCTCGGCACCCGACACGACTCCGTCTGTCCCCCCGTCAGATCTTTAGTTTAGTTTTTTTTTGGCGCTTGATGCCAAAGGGGGAGAGAGAGTAGTTTCAGGGGGAGTTTTGAAAGAGGTTTTTTCGTTTTTTCTTGTGTGCTACATTCATGCATCATGTTTTCTTTTCAGTCATTGCATTCGTGTGACATGTCGTCGTGTGATAAACCTTGAGCCTTAATGTTTTATCCAGTCACAGTGTTAGCGCTTGTCACCGTTTTTAATTATAGCTCTAAGGTTGTGCTTCCGTGCCTTACTCCGATTTCTTATGAGCTATATCTGTTTGTGTACTAACGTTCTTTGTCTTATCTTATGAGTACACTCTTTTGGCTTGGGGCACATAAGCAATTCCTAACCCCTTGTGCTTATTGCTTTTTGCTTATGTGAACCATGCATGCTCGAAAACCTCAACTCAAATCTTTTATATCTTAGTGTTGTCATCAATCACCAAAAAGGGGGAGATTGAAAGCATCTAGGCCCCGAGGTTTGGTTTCGGCAATTGATGACAACGCTTTATCACCATGACTAACATGTGTTTTGCAGAAACTTTGGTAAGTTAGGTCATGGAGGTTTTAACTGCTTTGGGCACCATGGTATTCATGCCTCTTGATGGAAATCGTTTCGGTTTTCAAAAGAGTGACGTCAAGATTAAGAACGGTTAGTTCCGGATGTCGAGGTGTTGAGAGACATTTGAAATAGTCGTTAGGATCTTCGTTTTTCTCTTTTGGCCGTACTATTAAGGGGGGCATGAGCGGGTAGCTTGACCTAGGCGAGTCCTATGTTTAGGTGTGGTGCACACTTGTTAAACTTGGCGCTAGGCAGCTCTAAAATAGCTCAAAGTTCAGTTGGAAGCAACTTGGTTCAAGTTGTGAAGCGTTTCGGAGAGTTTCAGGTCGTTTTCCCATGACCGGACGCGGTCCTCGGCATGACCGGACGCGTCCGGTCAGTTCAGTTCCACGGCTAGGGTTTCAGCTCTGAACACCGGACGCGGTCCTCGCGAGGACCGGACGCGGTGGTCAGAAGTCAACACGTGTCACTTGAGGGAAACACCCGATCGGACGCGACCTGGGTGTGATCGGCGCGTCCGGTCACAGTCCAGTAAGGTCCAGAGACGACCGGACGCGTCCGGTCATCTCCGATCGGACGCGGCCGCGCGTCCGATGCGAGTACAGTATGCTCCCTGCACGATCGGACGCGTCCGGTCACCTCTGACCGGTGCGTCCGGTCACTCAGTTGTTTTTCGGATTTCGACCGTTACGAGCGACCGGCGCGTCCGGTCAGTTCAACCGGCGCGTCTGGTCAGCTCGTGTTTTGCTGAGTCAGCAGGTAATGGTTCGTTTTGTCTGTGGGGTGTATAAATACATCCCCACCACATCTTTTAGAGGTCTCTTGCTTATTTGATCAGCTGATAAACACCTTTGGAGTGCAAGGGAGTGCAAGAGCACTAGTGAGGATAGAGATTTGAGAATCAAAGCTTGAGAGTTCCTCACTAGCAATTAGAGAGTAGCAAGTGTGCATCCACTTTCTCATTTGGGCTCGTAGTGGTCAAGTGAGAGTTCTAGCTTGTTACTCTTGGTGATCGCCATCACCTAGACGGCTTGGTGGTGATTGGGAGTTCGGTGATCATCCGGCGGAGCTTGTGGATGACCCAACTCATCTTGTGAGCGGTTGTGGGTGATTCACCGCGATGGAGTGTCAAAGAATCAACCCGTAGAGAGCACTTGATCCTTGCGCGGATCAAGGGGGAGCTACACCCTTGCGCGGGTGCTCCAACGAGGACTAGTGGGGAGTGGCGACTCTCCGATACCTCGGAAAAACATCGCCGTGTTCCTTGCCCCTTTACATTCAAGCATTTACATTCTCGTATTTACTTTCATTGCTTGTTTACATTCCTAGACTTGCCATGCTAGACTAGGATTGGAAACTAGGGTGCAAAACTTTGTGTCGGTAGACTCTCTAGGAACACAAGTAGACTCTAGGGGTGAATTCCGGCTTGTAGGATTTATTTCTTGCATTTAATTTTTAGAAAAGCCCAATTCACCCCCCCTCTTGGGCATCTTGATCCTTTCAAAAGGCAAAGTAAAGAATCGATGTTGGTTCAACAGATAGTTGTGGGATAACTTATAACGTTTAGTTTTGAATCCAGGTAGACATTTTTAATGAGGGGTGTAACCATATTTGTAGTTATGTTGACAGGTGCTTTCTTTACAATGAAATGGTCCAGAGTCAAACTATGATTATTTATCATCAGATGATACCTCTGTTATGGCTCCTACTACACTATATATCCAACATATTTCCTGTCTTTAGAATCTTTTTTTTGGTGCCTACCGATGCGCGCGATGGCGCGCTCTTCACTAGTATTATTAACAGCGTAGATACTGGAATGGAGGCAGATGAGTTGCCGGACCCTCCTTGTTGTTATATGAGCGGTAATGCTTAGGGATGACAGACGCTGCTTGTCGCGCCTGCGTGCTATTGACCCAACAAGCTTGTCTCCTCCTCTTTACATTTCTTTCGTCTCTCTCAAAAATATCTTTCTACTCGGTCATCGCACGCTTTACAGCATCGTGTGGCCGCCCGCCCTACTCCGCAATCACCATAGCGGCCTTGTCCTCCCCCCGCGTGCCCTCGTCCTGCGCTGCTCGGTCCTCGCTCCTGCCCGTCGCGTGCCCCACCCACGCGTCTCGCTCCTTGCTCCCACAGTCCCACCCGCCGCGCGCCCACCCACGTCGTCGGGCGTGCCGCCCGCCTCTGCTAGTGTTGGTGGTGCCGTCGCGCGCCTCAGGTCGGTCCCCACCGAGCCAAGGGCAACTACGAGTGTAGCCGTGCTGGTGGTGCTTGCGCGCTACTGCTCTGTGCCAGCTCCCGCTCCTAGGCCGGAATCAACCGGCCCTAGCCTCTTTCTCCCCTTATGTTGCAAATGTAGATGTTATCAGAGGTATATTGCAAGTGTTTCATATGGATATTGCAAAAGTAGATCTGAATGTTGCATATGTTGCAAGTGTTTCAGATGCATGTTGCAAGTGTTTCAGAGACTTGTTGCGAGCGTTTATTCAAAATGTTTCATCTGTTTCAGACGTATGTTGCAAGCGTTTTTCTATTTGGATGTTGCACATATTTCACACATATATTACAATAGTTTGTTCGAAATATTTTAGTTGTTTCAGTCTTATGTTGCAATAAAGTGTTCTCATGTTGCAAGTGTTTTATTTAAATGTTGCATATGCATATGCTTTATACACATGTTACAAGTGTATGTTCCAAATGTTTCATCTGCTTCAGGTGTATGTTGCATTTAAGTGTTTTCGTGTTTCATAGGTATGTTTAGAGAGTCATGGGGGCACGGCCCAAGCGCCGGAAAGAGGCGTGGCGAGTCGAGGGCCGGCAGATGGGGTGCGCGGCGCGCCTGGGTCCTGTAGACGGGGCGTTCCCGTCCTCATCTTGGCTCCCAAGGCCAGCCCGCGCGGAGAGGGAGGAGGGGGTCAAGGGGAAGGAGCGGCGGGCACGGGGCGGGGTACGCGTGTGGGGTGGGCCAAGGCGGACGGGGACGGATGTGCGTGTGCTGCTGTGAACGGCGCAGCGGCAGGCGCGGGCGGGCAGGCTGGCGACCGAAGCCGAGGTCGTGCGATGGTGTTTTCTGATGGGCCGTTCTGCTAGGCCATCCGGTGGGAGTGTGCCTGAGTTACCGTCGGCGGAATCCTATTCCATCGATGTCCGGACGCCAGCAACACCATTGATCCTGTTTCTTGACAGGACAGAATGAAGCGACCTCAGCCAAATTTTGCTTAGTTATGTTTGGTTTTTTGTGGACCAAGAGTATGCTATGGTGATCATATGTATGTTCAACCAAAACTTGAGGTTTTCAAATTCATCGCGGTTCACTTAAACATCACCTTCCCTTTTCTTCAACCAAAAAAAAGGCTTTGAAATGAAGGACCTCACAAGTCACATCTGCCGAAGTAGTCAATGGGCCACAACAGTTTGAACCGCAGCAATGCAGCCCATTACAAATCCGCCGTCGTTTCCTCTCGCGCACGGCACAAGAACCTGAACAAACAAGCATATATAATCGAACCAGACAAAGTGCACAAAGCCGCAAAAACACTAGCAAATTCCCTCGCCGATCAGATCAGGCATGCCTACGTCAGCCTGAAGCACGCCAAGGCGCTCCAAAATTCTTCGGCCTCACATTCATCTGCCATGTCCCAAGCATCAATCTCACAGCATTTCGACATCCCTTCAACAAGCTTCAATGTACCACCACCGTCACTGACCCTGTCATGCCGCCTCCGGCAATTGTGGTAGAATGCCGCGCAGGCGCAGCACGCGGCGATCTTGGCCGCAAGAACCGCCGGCCCGAGCACGAGCGCCGGCGCGCGTCACCGCAGAGCCACGCCGGCACCTGTTCGATAGCGGCGGCCGCTACGCCAACGGCGAAGCCGCGCGCCCTGCGCCCAGCGACGAGCGCCTCGGCCCTCTGCACCGCCGCGCGGCCCGCGTACCCTTCCTCCTCCGCGCAGGCGACGACGAGGCTCATCCTGCAGGCGATGTCCGAGTGCGCGAACAGCACCGGCGCGAGCCACCCCACCAGCGCCACCGACCCGGACACCGTCAGAAGCCCGACGGCCGCGCCGCCGGCTGCGCCGGCTGCACATAGAAACGCCCTGAGCGTGAGCAGGAGCGACGCCATGGCCGTCGTGAGGAGCTCGATGTACAGCGCCGTCGCCGCGGGGCGCGCCCACGTGCGCCGCGCCTCCGCGAGGAGACCCTCGAGGCGCGGCAGCCGCCGTCGACCCCGCCCATGGCCGCCGCCCCCGCACGCGGCCGAGGCCACGTACGCCGCGACGACCGTGGAGGCCATGGAGGCCAGGTACCCCACTGGCTCGACGCCGCGCGCTGCTGCTGCTGGGTCATCGTCGTCGTCGTCGTGCGGCGCTGAGAGGTTGGAGACCGCGAGAGCCGCGTGGCAGGCCGCCAGGACCAGCAGCGCGACGGTCACCGTGGAGCGCTTGGTTTCGTCGCCCATGGCGTTCTTGACGCGCGACGAGCATGGGCTTGGAACGGCGCAGGAGGCGCTCGCCATGGCCTTCTTGACACGGTGGGTTCGTGCTGACTGCTCACGGCGGGCGCGAAGCGGAACGCGCCGGGTCCTATAGGTCGCGCCAAACTGTTTTGACTGCAACGAGGTAACGCCAGCTACGACTAGCTCACTTGGTTTGATCAGTTCTATTGCGGCAGAAGTTAACGTATTGCTTAGCTTCTTGATAGCTCGACTGGACTGGAACAAGTAAATCAGTAATTTACCAGGATTTAGGGTGACAGAAGTATATAAATACAATAATACAAAGTCAGAACTCAGACATAGTCAGTACTGGTGAGTGGTGACCAGCGTAGCTGGTTGCCTGGTTTGAATAATTCAGGCGTACATTAGTGCATAGAACAATAAGCACAGGGTGTTTTCTAGAATTCAGAAACTAAGATACAGTGAGAATGTTCATCCGCAGCACATTCATAAACTTGCCTCCCAGAGCTGCATACCCGGGGAATAGTGTCATGCCGAGCGTGAACGCCAACTGCGACCTGTTCAACAGCTTCGGCAGCTTGTAGCCGTCGATAGCTTTGGTTGCTTTATTTAGTTGTTTTGTCGCTCTATTCGTCTTAAAAATTCAGTGCTGCACATTCAACTTGCAATATAGAAGTAGCACGGACATCCCATGAAGATTTGCACTAGACTGAAACAATTTCCTTGAGACGAAGACGAGCGAGTAAGGGCTGAAAGGGCAATAGCATAACGAATCAAAGCAGCACGGATCTGCGCGAGCAGGCAGTCAAATGATGCATAGCTGCAGAAACATCAACCCATAGTGATCCGTCAGAACTGTAACTATCTTCAGATATTCAGAGTGCCGACTGCTTTGCCTAGAGCCTCCAACTCCAAGGTGCCGACTGCTTTTGCCTAGAGCGTTCGGTTGGCTCTACGACCAGTTTTTGATGTACTGGCTCAAATACGGTGAGGCTTAACAACCTACGGTTTATTTGAGGCTTAACAACCTATGGTGAAAAAGAAATGACTCAAATAAGCTTGCACATCAACAACACCAAGAAGGCACCTCACTTTGATGGCACAAATTATGCATATTAAAAGGTTAAGATGACCGCACACCTCAAGTCAATCAATAGAGAAGTGTGAAAGGTCACCGAAACAAATTTTGAGGTTACTAATCCGGAAGCACCTACACCGGTGGAAGAGAAGAAGCTCCAATGCAATGACATTGCCATTAGTGCTATTCATGAGACACTAGATGATAAGACCTTTGAGCAAGTGAAGAACATTGAGATTGCTCATGATGCTTGGGTCAAGCTAGAAGAAACTTTTGAGGGCACCGAAGGCACAAAGACCGCTAAAGCATATATCTTGCAAGAAAAGTTTTCTAGCTTCAAGATGCAAGAAGATGAGAGTGTACCAGAAATATTTCATAGATTGCAAGTCATTGTAAATGAGCTTAAGACACTTGGTGAGGAGGTCAAGGACAACCAATTCTCTATGAAGTTCTTGAGAAGCATGCCCAAGAGATTTGATACATTGATCACCGTGCTAGTGAGGACTACATTGAAGGATTCAACTTCTCAACAAGTATTCTAAGAAGTGATGACCGATGATTCATATAGAGAAGATGATGAGAAAGAGGAGTTGGTCAAAAAGAAGAAGAAGAAAAGTGAGAAGAAAGATGATGAGAAGAAGAAGAGTGTAGCATTCCAAGCCACCACATCCAAGGGCAAATCCAAGATTGAATCATCAAGTGATGAAGACTCAAGCTCTTGTGATAATGATAACATTGATGAGAAGATGACTCTTTTTGTCAAGCAATTTGAGAAATTTATGAAGAAGGGCTTTCGTGCAAGAAGAAGTAAGAACTCATCCAAGAAGAATGAGCATACCATGAGATATTTTAGATGCCATAGCAAGGACCATCTCATTGCAAAATGTCCTTATGATAGTGATGATGAAGATGCTATCAAGAAGGAGAGGAAGAAGCAAAAGAAGAAGCAAGAAAAGAAGGAGAGCTCTCATAAAAAGAAGAATGACTCTCATGTTGCTACATGGGACAGTGATGATGAGGATGACAACAAGAGCAAGAAGAAGAGACATGCTAGCATTGCCATCCAAGAGAAGGTCTCCCTCTTCGACACTCCATCGTGCTTCATGGCTAAGGCCGCTAAGGTATCATCCGACAATAAGAGTGATCATGATAATACTAGTGATAGTGATAGTGATAGTGATAGTGATAGTGATGAAGAAGAATTCACTAAAGATAAACTAATCACTATGCTAGAAGATTACACTCAATATTTTAAAGAATCTAGAAATGAGTGCAAGGGCTTGCTTAAGAAAAAGAAAAACCTTATGCAAGAACTTGATGAGCTTAGAGCATCTTATGACAGTCTAAAGGTGACCATAAGAAGCTTCAAAAGTCTCACACTAAGCTTGAAGAAGCTCATTCCTCTCTAGTTAAAAAATGTAAAAACATACCAACTAATGTTGAGAAGGCTAAAACTTGCAACATAGGCATATCATGTGATATAATTGATGAATCTTTTCATAAGCCTATTGTTATTGCTCCCACTAACCTTTCATGTAGCTCATCTACATCATCCTCATCTAGTAGTGACGGTTTCACTTGTGACTCCACACTAATAGTTGAGAATGAAAATCTCAAGGAGGTAAAAGAGCTCAATCACACCTTAGCTAAGGCTTATGGTGGTGAGGGCCGCTTGCTTATGTGCTTGGGTAGCCAAAGAGCTTCTCTCTATAAAGAGGGATTGGGCTATAACCCCAAGAAAGACAAGGCCGCTTTTGCTCCTCACAAGACTCGTTTTGTGAAGAACAATGGTAGCTATTGCAAAAGTTACAAGCAAGTTGGTCACATAGAGCAACTTTGCATGAACAAGAAATCCAAAGCTAATGTATCCTCAATTAAGTTTGATTCCTTTTATATACTTACCAAGGGTACAAATGGTGTTCATGCTAAGTTCATTGGTGCACCATGGATGGGCTCAAAGAAGAAAACCATTTGGGTGCCAAAGAGCTTGGTCACTAACCTTGGAGGATCCAAACAAGTTTGGGTACCTAAAAAGAATTGATCTTATCTTGTAGGTCAATTACAAAGTCGGAGGAAGGCATTGGGTGCTTGATAGTGGGTGCACTCAACATATGACCGGTGATTCTTGTATGTTCAAATCAATTGATACAAGTCAAAATGGTGGTTTTGATGCTATCACTTTCGGCAACAACAAGAAAGGCAAGGTAAGGGGCTTGGTAAAATTGCTATCTCAAATGATATGAGCATATCTAATGTATTGCTAGTTGAGAGCTTGGATTTCAATCTTTTATCGGTGGCACAACTTTGTGAACTTGGCTTCAAGTGCGTATTTGGTAGTGATGATGTTGAAGTCATAAGTATTGATGGATCAAATTTGATATTCAAAGGATTTAGACATGGTAGCTTATACTTGGTTGACTTCAATGGTAATGAGACACAATTGACATCATGTTTGCTTAGCAAATCTAGTATGAGATGGTTATGGCATAGAAGGCTTGGTCATGTTGGAATGAAATAATTGAACAAACTTTTAAGGCATGACTTAGTTAGAGGCTTGAAAGATGTGACTTTTGAAAAGGATAAACCATGTAGTGCTTGTCAAGCCGGCAAACAAGTTAGAAATGCATATCCTAGTAAGAGTGAAATGAGCACATCAAAGGCATTTGAGCTATTGCACATGGATTTATTTGGGCCAACAACATACACTAGCATTGGTGGCAACAAGTATGGCTTTGTGATAGTGGATGACTACACTAGATACACTTGGGTGTTCTTTCTCTATGACAAGAGTGATGTTTATGATCTATTCAAGTCTTTTGTTAAGAGAGTGCAAAATGAGTTTGAAATCACCATCAAGAAGATTAGAAGTGACAATGGTAGTGAGTTCAAGAACACAAAAATTGAGAAATTATGTGATGATCTTGGTATTGGACATCAATTCTCTTCAACCTACACTCCTCAATCTAATGGTGTAGTTGAAAGAAAGAATAGAACTTTGATTGACATGGCTTGATCAATGCTTAGTGAATACAATGTGAGTCATTCTTTTTGGAGTGAAGCCGTCAACACGGCTTGCTATTGTAGCAACCGTCTTTATTGCCATAGAAAGCTTGGAAAGACATCATATGAGCTATTGAATGGAAGAAAGCCCAACATTGCATACTTTAGAGTGTTTGGTTGCAAATGCTATATTCTCAAGAAAGGCACTAGATTGAACAAGTTTGAAAAAAAAATGTGATGAAGGATTCTTACTTGGTTATTCTACCACAAGCAAAACATATAGAGTTTGGAATCTCACAAATGGCACCTTGGAATAAGTTCATGATGTTGAGTTTGATGAAACCCAATGGTCTCAAAATAAAGCTCAAAACCTTGATGATGTGAGAGGAGATCAATTGTCAAATGCAATAAAGAACATGGACATTGGTGATATTAGGCCAAGACAAGTTGATGATGATGATATTCATGTGATCAACCAAAGTGTGCAAATTGATACAAATCAAGCAAGCTCTAGTGGTACTCATGATGAAGCTCAAGTTCAAGGTCAAACAAGTGGAAGTAATCAACTCTCAATACTCCAACCTACTAGTATTGTAAGAGAT
Organism: Saccharum hybrid cultivar R570; assembly: GCA_038087645.1. Classification (NCBI taxonomy): domain Eukaryota; kingdom Viridiplantae; phylum Streptophyta; class Magnoliopsida; order Poales; family Poaceae; genus Saccharum; species Saccharum hybrid cultivar. The sequence goes on along the minus strand of JAQSUU010000248.1, from coordinate 7,896,863 downwards.
CATCCATTAGAACAAATCATTGGTGGAATTCAAAGTGGTGTTTAAACTAGATCAAGGCTAGCATCCTTTTGTAAGCATTACTCATTTGTGTCACTTGAAGAACCTAAGAAATTAGAAGATGCTTTGAAGGATTCCGATTGGGTAAATGACAGGCATGAAGAACTAAACAACTTTGCTAAAAATCAAGTTTGGAAACTTGTTGAGAGGCCAAAGAACTACAATGTGATTGGTACTAAATGGGTCTTTAGAAACAAGCAAGATCAAGATGGCATGGTTGTGATGAACAAAGCAAGATTAGTAGCACAAGGATATACTCAAGTTGAAGGTCTTGACTTTGGTGAGACATATGCACCGGTTGCAAGATTAGAGGCAATTAGAATCTTATTAGCATATGCTTGTGCACACAACATCAAGCTCTATCAAATAGATGTCAAGAGTGCATTTCTCAATGGCTACATAAATGAGGGAGTTAATGTTGAGCAACCTTCCGGTTTTGAAAATGACAAGAAGCCCGACCATGTGTACAAGCTAAAGAAGGCATTGTATGGTTTAAAGCAAGCACCTAGAGCATGGTATGAGAGGTTGAGGGACTTTCTCCTCTCTAAAGGGTTCAAGATGGGAAAGGTTGACACCACTCTCTTCACTAAGAAGCTTGGAAATGACTTGTTTGTATTGCAAATCTATGTGGATAACATTATCTTTGGATCAACTAACCAAGACTTTTGTGAAGAGTTTGAAAATATGATGGCTAATGAGTTTGAAATGTCTATGATTAGAGAGCTTAGTTACTTCCTTGGACTTCAAATCAAGCAAATGAAGAATGACACTTTTGTAAGTCAAGGCAAGTACATCAAGGACATGATTTTGCCTAGAGCGTCCGGTCGGCTCTACGACAAGTACATCAAGCAAATGTAGAGCTCAGTTACTTCCTTGAACTTTAAATCAAGCAAATGAAGAATGGCACCTAGAGTGCCGACTGCTTTTGCCTAGAGCGTCCGGTCGGCTCTACGAGCAGTTCTGCCCCTCTGGGTGCCTGATCAGACGCTCCGGTTCCGTGAGGGACCGGATGCGTCGGTTGGAAACCCTAACACTCGCGCGTCTGACAACTGTTGAGAACTGACTGGACGTGCTTCACCGTTTGATCGGACGTGCTGCATGTGACCGGACACGCCACGCGTCCGATCAGCTCTACGTCAAGCACTGTACCAATGGGTGTTCGACTGGACGCGCTGGTTCCGCGAGGGATCAGACGCGCCGGTCCGTGACCCCCTTTCGCGCGCGTCTGCCTGCAGTTTGAACTAACCAGACACGCATGCCGCGTCCGGTCACTTCGACCACAGCGTCCGGTCACTATTTTTCTGAGAAAAACATTCCGAACTTTTGCCACCTTTTCTCGCCTCCGGCGCTATGGAAAATAGGCATATAATTTTCCCAAAAAGCGCCGAATCAAACTCCACCGCCTTCACAAATGTGCTAACACCACCAAGTGTACACCATCATGTGCATGTGTGTTAGCATTTTCACAATCATTTTTCAAGGCGTTACGTTAGCACTCTACTAGATCCTAATGCATATGCTTAAGACATTGATCTAGTGGCACTTGATTCACGAGCTAACCGTGATTTCCCCTCTTGATAGTTGGCTATCAATCCTAAACCCGGTCAATCATTTCTCTACTCATCTTAGACCGGCAAAAGCAAACCCTATGATTATACCTTTGGCTTGATAACTTTGTTCCATGTCTATCTCCTCATGCTTGATCACCATGATCATCATTTCATGTCCATACAGCATCTCTTTGTGATATTGTGGCCACCACTCCTTGCCACATATACCTTCATCACATGTGTTTCTTATGCCTAACTCAAAACACTTAACACATGCCATAAGCAACTTGGTGTCATTAATTACTAAAACCAAACTTAGGCTTTCACTTGGGCCTTGAGAAGTTGACACGCTCAACAACACCTCTACCTCTCTTCCACCTTCCATCGCTGAAATTTCCCCACTTGTCACGGAGTCAACGCGCATATGCTCGCCCCACTCCGCCTCGCCACGCCTCCTTCCCCCACTGTGCGCCTATCCTCCGCCACGTCGTGCCCTTCCCCCACTGCGCCGCACCCTATCGCCGTGTAACACCTCAGCCTATTAGTAGCCCATAGTAGTTGTGAAGTTTGCACATGTAGCCCAAGTGGCACATGTGGAGTTGTTGTTGGTGGGTTTAGTGCCACCTTGGAAGTTTAGGAGGGTGAGGGCCAACTTATAAGCCTTGTCGTTTCAAACGTAGTATCTCCGAGTTAACCCTTTTACATGAAGCGAGGATGAAAGTGTAAGAGAGGTGCTACGTGTATACAGACCCGTTCACATGCAGAGTTGGGCCATATAAGCATTTTTGGACGTAAGGTGTTACAGATGATATCAGAGCATCAACTCTTGCTGCACGTGCCCATGGAGGGGTCATCCTAGCCCATTAGTAGCCTATAGTAGTTGTGAAGTTGACCCATGTAGCCCAAGTGGCACAGGTTTAGTATTACCTTGGAAGTTCAGGAGGGTGAGGGCCAACTTATAAGCCTTGTCGTTCCAAACGTAGCACCTCCGGGTTAACCCTTGTCAGAGCATCAACTCTTGCTGCACGTGCCCATGGAGGGGTCATCCTAACCCATTAGTAGCCTATAGTAGTTGTGAAGTTGACCCATGTAGCCCAAGTGGCACAGGTTTAGTATCACCTTGAAAGTTCAGGAGGGTGAGGGCCAGCTTATAAGCCTTGTCGTTCCAAACATAGCACCTCCGGGTTAACCCTTGTCGGTCTAAATGTAGCACATCTAGGTTAACCCTTTTACATGGAGTGGTTGTTGGCGGGTTTAGTACCACCTTGAAAGTTTACGAGGGTGAGGGCCAGCTTATAAGCCTTGTCGTTACAATCGTAACACCTCCGGGTTAACCCTTTTACACGAAGCGAGGACGAAAGTGTAAGAGATGTGCTACATATGCAGGCCCGTTCCACATGCGGAGCTGGGCCATATAAGCAGTTTTGGATGGTGGGGTGTTACACGCCGGTCGCGTCGTGCCCCATCTCCCGCGAGCGGACGACGTTGGATGACTGCGGAAGATTTGTTGTGGCGCTAGAGAAGCTGCGCCGACCGGTGTGAGCCTAGACAGCAAGCAGGCGTGGGAGAATCATACCAGGAGCGGCGGGTCGACATCTTGCAGCGGAGGTGTAAGCTGGGCCGACATCTCCCTGACCTGAGCTTGCTGGCTACCGTACTTCCCAACCAGGTAGGCTGTGGCCGCCAGCAATGCCGTGTTTCAAGTGTTTCAGACTTTATGTTTCAAGTGTTTGATATGGATGTTACAAAAGTAAATTTAAAATGTTGCAATGACAATATACGCATGTTGCAAGCGTATATTTTCAAGTGTTTCAGGTGTTTCAGATGTACGTTTCAAGTGTTTTATCTGGATGTTGCAAAAGTAGATCTGAGTGTTGCGTATACATGCATGTTGCAAGAGTATGTTTCAGGTGTTTTCGATGTTTCATACATATCTTGCAAGTGTTTCTTCTGAATGTTTCATATATTTTGCGATGTGTATCAGGTGTTTTAGAAGTATTTCAATTGTTTCGGGTGTATGTTGCAAGTGTTTCATATAGATGTTGCAAAAGTAAATATGGTGTTGCACATGTTGCAACGGGACCCATCTGTTGCAGCCGCCTGCTCCAACTGCTAGGGTTTCGTGCATGGGCGGATCTGTAGTCAAATGACTGGATGCGGCCGCACCTAGAGAAAAATAAAAAAAACAGTAGTAAGAACTAAATTTTTACCATATTTGCACCCACACGTCACAAAGTCTTGCACCCACAAGGCAAGTGCACCCCCCTCGGATTTGCTCTAGCTCCACCCCTGGTGTCGTGCATGAATGTGGGAAGCGGAGGGGGATGAAGGTAGGGGTGCGGGGTCCTGGGCGGCACTGGCGGATCTAGGATTTCAATCATGGGGTACAGACGAAAACGATATAGTCAACGAACATGGACACGACATAATTAGATCACTAAACGATGATAAAATAGTTGTGATAAGTTACATGTTTTCAACTTTCCATAATTCTAATATACTAATACAAGTTTCCAGCTAAAGCTTCACACGCCGTTCCGCCATGGCTTGAAAGTGTTTAATGATATCTTCATTGCTTACACGTCGAAAAAAGTCACGCTCAATAAATATGACCAAACAATCATTTAAGTATTGATCACCCATCTTATTCCGAAGCTTGGTCTTCACATAGTTCATTCCTGAAAAGACTCTCTCAACACTTGCAGTAGCTACGAGAAGGATGAGGACCAATTTCAGAAATAAATAAACATGTTTAAAGCGATTATGCTTCTTTGTCTCAACTAGTTTGATAGATAGCTCGATAAGATTCTTCACTTATTGAAATTATATGTCCTTGGCTGGCATGTGAAAGTCCCTAGTTTGGTTTTGGCTAATTGATGAAACCTAGGACTAACCTTTGTATCTAAGTGGATGATTTAGATAAAGGTGGTCATTGCATATGAGACATGACATTGACTCATATGACCAAGATGGTGAAGACCAAGATGAGGCTTGGCTCGATGGACCGGTTGTGAAGGTGAAGGGCAGGTCGAGGCTTCGAAGCGAAGGACCATGCGATGGTGAAGCTTGAGCAAGACTTAGCGCCGACGGACCAATGCAACGGTGAAGAGCAAGTGAAGCCAAGGTCGATGGATCGAGATGGTCATGTGATGATATGAAGTGGATCATATCATTTGGAGAAACAAAATGGGCTCAAGGCAAAGGTATAACCATAGGGCCATTTTGTTTTACACTCAAGACACCATAGAGGGTGTGAGTGGTTTAGGATCGATAGCCGAACTATTAAGAGGGGAAGTCTTATCGGTTATTCGATGCACGGGTGCCACTAGGTGAATTCATGAAGTGCATTGCATGTAGGGCCTAGTGAGCTAATTGGAAAACCTTTGAAAATAATTGTGAAAAAGCTAACACACAAGCACATGGAGATGTACACTTGATGGTGTTGACACATTTGCAAAGGTGGCATTGGTCGCGCTGTGGTTTGCGGGTAGAGAGGGGTTTGGGTTCCTCTCTCCCTCCCGCCGAGCGTGTGAGCGCGGGATTCAGGCGATTTCGGGGAAATGAAATGCCTATTTTCCACTACGCCGAAAGTCGGAAAAGAAACGGAGGCGAACGGGGTCACTGAGGTGACCGGACGCTGCACCGAACGCGGTCACGGTGTGACCGGACGCGTCCGGTCAGTACAGCGCGGTATCGGGCGCGCGGGCTAGGGTTTGCAACCGGCGCGTCCGGTCACTCGCGGGACCGGCGCGTCCGGTCAAGTGCCCAGAAGGAACTGCGGTTCGCAAGGACGATCGGACGCGGGGCGCGTCCGGTCACACGCGATCGGACGCGTCCGGTCGTCGAGGGAGCTTACTGGACTCCGACCGGACGCTGGCACTGTCGCGTCCGGTCGTTGCGAGGAGCGCGTCCGGTCGTTGTTTCGCGGGCGCGGGTGCTATGCGGATCGGCGCGTCCGGTCGTTGCGAGGAGTGCGTCCGGTCGTTGCTTCGCGCGCGCGGTGCTGTGCGACCGGCGCGTCCGGTCGGTTGAGCAGCACGTCCGGTCGTAGCGTTTGACCGTTGGCGCGCAGTGACCGTTGGAGGATCCAACGGTCGCATTTGAAATTTGAGGGACACGTGGACGTCGCAGGGCGACCGGACGCGGTTGAGCGCGTCCGGTCAGTTTCGACCGGCGCGTCCGGTCGTCCCGAAAAAACGGTCAGTGGAGTGGCAACGGCTCTATTTGTTTGGGGTGCTTATAAATACTCGTTGGCCGGCCCTTGGGGAGGTCTCTTGGCATTTCTAACACTCTTGTGCATCCTTTGAGCTAGAGCTACTCCTCCCACTCATCTCTCTTGCTTGATTGCAAATCAAAAGTGAGATTGAGTGATCCCAAAGTGCATTGCATAGCTTGAGGGCATCTAGTGGCACTTGTGGGTGGTTTAGCCGGTGGATTTCTTGTTACCCTTGGAGAGTACCGCTCCTAGCCGGCTTGGAGATTGTTGGAGGCATTGGCAAGAGAAGGTGATTGTTCTTGGCCACCTCCGGTTGTTTGTAAGAGGTTCTTGTGCTTTCCTCGGCGGGACGCCAAAAGCAACTCTATTGGATTGCGCGTGTCATTGAGTTACCTCACTTGAGAGTGGTGTCTTGCGGTGCCTTGCGGGGCGTGCCTTGAGGGGCAAGTGACTTGAGGGTCACACCGAGGAACCATCTAAGTGTTGGTCGACACAACCGGTGACGTAGCTTGTCGGTGCACAAGTGAACACCGGGTGAACAAAAATATTGTGTCTCTTGTCTCCCGGTGATTGGTCTACATATTGTGTTGTTGTCAATATTAATTGATTGTATATCATCTTGGTGATTGGCAACATCTTCACTCCACCGTCGGTATAAGATTCACAATCCTTTCTCTCGCATTTACTTTTACTAGATTATCTTGTGTAGCTCTAGTGGTAGCCTTTTCTAGTAGTTGTTAGCTTGCTCACTAGTGTAAGTTAGTGACTTAGCACTTGTGTGAACTAGAGATCATAATCTACTAGACTTGTGGATAGGAGGCTTTCTTCACAACCTTTGGCTAAGCAAAACTCGCTTTACGCCGTTTGTTATTCTAACAAGTTTGCTTAGTGGTGCTTGTAGAATTTTTATAGGCTATTCACCCCCCCTCTAGCCATCTAGGACCTTACAGCATGACCCTTTTGCAATATATCCTCTTCTCACTGCATCTTGCTCATTTGCAGAATATTGGATGATGGGGGTCCTCTTTCCAGGATCACGGGGAAGACGATCAACATCATAAATTCCCTCTTCTGTCGCTTGTTCCTCATGTATTTCTTCGTCACTAGGATTTTCAGGTCTTGCTTCTTGATCTTCCATCTCCTGTGTCTCATGTATTTCTTCCTCACAAGGAATTTTAGGTCCTACTTGCTGATCATGAATAATTAGTTGATTTGGAGTGGAAGAAGACACATTTTGTGCTTTCTGTTTCTGAGCATGAGCATTCCATAGAGATGCAAGATTGTTATTCCTCTTTATGCTACTTGATCCTTGATGTTCTGCAGTCTGCAATAATCGGTCAAATTAGAAGAGGGATTCCGCAAACTAGAACTCATTATTGATGGAAATATTCTGGTAAAAAAATGATTGATCAGTGATCGCAATAGAACAAGATTGAATTTTTACCCTTTGCAACTTGTCAGTTCGGCAGTTCCTGGGCATATTGGCGTAGCGTAGGACGGGCGGACGGCCGGAGGAAAGGTCGGAAATCGGAAGTAGGCAAGCAGCGCCTCAGCCAGCCGGCTGACCGTCAGACAACGACCTAACGACGACGACGAGAGTTTCCGTCTTTGTAGCGGCGGCGGGCAGGGTTGAGGAAGGAGCTGTGTCGCTGTGGCACGTCGTTTCGTATTCGGCAGATCGGCAAAGTGCTTATTATACGTCAATATGTTTGGAAATGGGCTACTGTACGTTTGAAAATGGGCTGCAGCTGGGACTAGAAAGAGTATTATACATATACAAGATATTAAAGAATATATATATTGATTTTTTTTTCAGAAATTTTGGGGGGACAGCTGTACCCCATGCTACTACTGTAGATCCGCCCCTGTACAAGCACAGAAATGTTAAGTACGAATCCGTGCCGGACACTCGGACCCTGGAGGATGTGGATACAGGGCGTCTTACTATATGCAGAATTTCGCCACTTGTTGCAGAAGCAAGAACGAAACCAATGGTACCCCTAACTCATGGCTGCACGTTCTAGATCGAATCGCTGCCTAAACTCGCCGCACAGCCGCACAGCTTGGCCAAAGCGTCGTCCTCTTCCACGTCCGGCGGCCACCGTGAGTTCGCGCGCACGACGAGCTTCTGTGCCGCCGCGCGCGCAACAATCCAATTCCACCCTGCGGAAAGAGAGCGAGATCCAACGCTGCGTGCATGCACGGAGCAGAGACACGACCGTACCAGACAGGCCCGCATGTCTGGACTTTCCTTCGAGGGGACGAACTCAATCAGCTCGTCGTTATCTTCCGGCCCTGATGAGCTGATTAATTAGGGTTTTGGACGCTACTCCCTCCTTCCCAGAATAACCGTCGTTCTCACTTTTCGAGAAATAACTTTAACTAATTTTATATAAAAAGATATTAATATTTATAATACATAATTAATATTATTAGATAGATCATTGAATCTATTTTTATAATAAATTTATTTGGATGTACAAATGTTGCACATATTTTTTATAAATCTAGTCAAACTTATGGCATGAAAATCTAAAACGACAGTTAATTTGGGACGGAAGGAGCAGTTCAATTCCACGGAAGCAAACAAGGCTCAACAGTAGCTGCGCGCGTGGTTTCTTCAAAATATACTCCATCTGTCCGTGAAAGAATGCAAATAGAGGGTGGGAGCGTTGTCCGTGAAATAATGCAAACGGAGGGGTGACAGGTTTATGAATGTGCCCGAGTAGCTGTCGTCAGTGTCTGTTGGTCCCACCATCCAAAAAAAAATCTCCTTCCTCAGCACTTTCCTCACCACCACTCGTTCTACAGCTCGCATGTCATCCTCATCCACTCGACTCTCCTCCACCGCCTGTAACTCCATTGACCGCGCCGCCTCCCGTACCAGCGTGACCAAGGGTCCAAGTCTCCTGCGTTCTCGCTGCCTGTGCGCCGTGCCAGGGCCAGCCACGCACCTCCTTCTGCTGCTGCCGCTCGCTAGCGTCGGAGCCGCGCACCCAGCATCGAACCTCCGTTGCCGCGTCGTGTCTCTCCCTGCGTCGGAGATCGTGAGACCAAAGCGCCCGCAGCCGCCGAGCCCTTCGCGGTCCGATAGCCGAGCACGCGCGAGCCTGCTTGCCGCAGCGTTGCCCAACGACGCACGCCAGCCGGACCCGCAAAACCAAAGCCGCCGTCGAAACAACCTTCCACTGCATCTGCCTCAGCTCGCTTGACCGCACCACCTCCTCCATCTTCCGCTGCATCTCCCTTTTTCCCTTCTCCATCCTTTTTCCCTTCTCCATCTCCGGCGATGGAATCCCAAGATCCGTCGGCAAGATTGGGGAAGGTGATGTCCCCAACATGTGCGACGGGATTGGGGAAGGCGATATCCCCAACATGTGCACACAAACGGCACACTGTAAAACTGCAGCTCAGACAATACAGAGTTAAATTTGTCGCATGAACAAGTGCGTGTTCTTTGTTTTGCACGGAGAGTACGAAATTATCACAAACTGCAACTCTGCAAGCGTGAGAGTATACAGGACTAGTATACTACACGCCAAGCGATCGAGTGGAGCCTGGCCCCTAGCGAGTGGAGTCATGTCAGGGAGGAGGCCAGGCCATGGCAATCATCCCATGTGGCCATGCGTGAGAGTATGCATGCGGCTGCTGGCGCGCCACGACCGACGCCCCGGGCACGTCACGCGTGAACGCTGGGCCGTATTCCGCGTGCCACTTCTAGCCCGGCCGGCTCGCCCTGTTCACTAGTCTTATAAGCTGCTCTCTCCGTCCCCTTTGTTAGTCGCTCAGGAACCGTGTTTGCTTGGAGAGTACGGTTTTCCAACCGACAAATAATAAGGGACAAACGAGTATGTTTTTTTAGTAAAAAAATAATATTTTTCTCTTTTAACAAATAGAAAACAATACTTTTGAGTTTGTCTTTCGATCCAGCACGTACAAGCGCGCTGCCTCTTTCCTTTTCTTTCTTGTACGTGGCTCCGTACGTATTCTTGCTCCATGTGCGCCGTACACATACTGGGCTCTCATGATCGATCATACACGGCGTACGGGGACCATGTCCGAGGCACTCCAAATTATATTGTTTATGCTGCTGTACACGTACGTACTGCTTCTGACCTTCTGTATTATGCTGTGTAGTCTGTACGCCCTTCTGGTTGCAGTGTTAGCAACAGGGAGTAGTATCTAGCTTAATGCTGCCATCAAGGTGCAAACATTATGAGAAATAAGGATACCGATCATTGTTCAGAGATGACAAGGAGTGTAGTAGATGTCATGTCGACTTTGATGGTCCGATGTGATATGCAGGAGCCAGTGGCGGTGTGCAATGTATGCGCGTCACTATCCCCTTTTTCCAAAGTGATTCACTGTAGTACGTGGCAACATAAACTAAGAGATCACCACACGTGCTAAAAACACTATCAAAGATGATACTCCTACGAGAAGACATCGAGGTAGGCAGAGGCAATGCTGCCTTTTGACTGCATGCATTCCCCTCGCCTAAGACGAGCTGCACTGGGTCCGCTATCCGCGTCCGTTACGCGCGGATAGCGGACCAAACTCCCGCAGCGCCGTCCGCTATGCCGTCCGCTACGGTCGCGGACGAGTCGCGCGTACGCCAAACATAGCCGGATGCAAGGCATCCACTATGCCCCTCGTCGGCCCCACCACCGACGCCGCCGCGCGCGCCGAAACGCCGAGCTCGTGGGCCGCCGTCGCGCGCGGGTCGCCCGACCGCCGCCTCGCCCCGTCCCGCAGCGCCGAGGTCGCCCGACCGCCGCGCCGAGGTCCGCCGCCGCGCGAGGAGCCCGCGCGCTCGCCGAGGCCACGCGCCCTCCCCTGCTCCGCCGAGGAAGCTCCACCGCGCCGCCGATTTGAGACCGGGGAGGAAGCGGAGAGGGAGGAGGGGGAGCTCCGCTGACGCCCGCCTGCTCCGGCCCCGACGCCGCCCCTGCTCCGCTGCGCGGTGAAGAAGGACGAGGCGTGGAGGAGGAGGTGGTGGCGCCGCGCGGGCGAGTGCCGCCACCGGGCCGCGCGGCGCGAGGTGGGGAAGAGAGCGGTGGGGGAGGAAATGGATTGAGGAGAGAGGGAGAGCGGTTGGGAGGAAAATGATAGAGGAGAGAGAAAAGAGAGAATGACATCTGGACCCCACCAGCTGGTAGTTGGTATAGAGGATGAATATAGAGTATGGATGTGTGCGGGAGAAATGAGTTTAGAGGAGAGAATCTTGCTGACCAGGACAGAATATTCTTTTTAGAGGATAAAAATAGAGTATGACGAGTGCAGACAGTCTAAAACGGCGGCGCGCCGTAACTCCCAAGCGTGTCCCCTACCGTCGATATGATGCACGAAAGGCTAGTTCATGTCATGTGTGCTCCCACGAAGTTCATTCCCAGTGCGGCAGTTAGAGGTGGGATTTGGCTTGTGCTGCTTTGGGTCGTGCCCTCTAAGCACGGGAGGCACGTCAGGCCGTGTCGATATAGCACGGTGAATCTTTTTATCGGTCCAAGCACGGCCCGTGGTACACCGACACATCTTCGGGTCGTGCCAGCCCAAGCACGGCCCTCAAAATATCCTTGCTAGTTTTTTTCCTGTTAAAATTTAGTCCCTATCACATCGAATGTTTGGATACATGCATGGAGTACTAAATATAGACTATTTACGAAATTAAAAATATAGAGTGAGACTAATTTGGGAGACGATTTTTAAGCCTAATTAGTCCATGATTAGCACTAATTACTACAGTAAAATATGCTAATGATGGATTAATTAGGCTTAATAAATTCATCTCGCGGATTATTCACGGAATATATAATTTATTTTTTTATTAGTATCCGAACACCCCATAGTCAACCCCATGTAACATCCGATATGATATATATATATATATATATATATATATATATATATATATATATATATATATATATATATATATGTGTGTTGTGTGTACTATTTTAATAAAAATTTAATGGTTTTCATAATCTATTCAAGAATTAGATAAGAGATAGTACAGTAAATGCTAGAAAATTACATTGTATAGTACTATTTTCATGCCGTGCCGACCCAAGCACAACACAAGATGCGGGCCGGACCATATAGCCCGTCGTGCCGAGATCCTAGACACGACACGGTCCAAAATATTTCGTATCGTGCTGCGCTTGGAGTCGTGCTAAAAGACCCAGCCATAGCCCACCCTCAAATGGCAGGTCGCATGTCCCAACTCTAGCGGCAGTGCGCGAACAGAAGCGCGCGTGTCCATGTGATCGCCATGTGAATCAGCATCAGCGATCTGCCTGCCTTTCTCGGGGCACGCCGCGGTTCAAGAAAAAGGGACGAGCGGCCGCCATGCATCGCGCCGGGCGGCCCCTTGTTTCCAGGAAATTTCCGTCCCAGAGGTAGCGTCCTACATGCATGCATGCTAACTATTCCGATCGTCCCTGCTGTCCATACGCCTACCAAGTTACCATGCTCGCACATCAAGTCTTCTTTTCCTATCTACACACCTGCCGGTCGATGATGGCAAGCACTTACCAAGAGAAGAGATTAATTAGAGATGATGATGATGTTGGTGATGATGCATGAGGTACCTAGCCAGCACATTAGCACATAGAATAGAATAGGGAGCCGGGAGCCCGGCTCCGGCTGGATGCCCCGGATAGAATTAGAGCATCTGCGCCTTTGCGTATCAGCAGAGCCCATCACATGCACGTCATCAACACGGCCTCCATCCGGGCCGTCCCCCTCGCCGGGCCGCTGCCGCCTACTAGAGCGCTGCCAAGTGCCAAGTGCCCGGCCAGCGCGCGCTGACGCGACATGTGCTGCCATGTGCTAGCAGCGATGCAGACCTTTCGCGCTAGCAGCTCTCGATCAGTTTCGATCGGCACATGCACGTACCACTATGTGAGGTTAGCTCGCACTGACAGCAGGCTTCTTGTGGACATCTTGTTTTTGCCTCAGTACATGTCAACATTGCATCCATGTATGGCTAAATGGCTAACTAGTACCGCCACGAGCAATTGTGCATGCATGCATGTTACCTATCACTATACTTCGGATTTGGTTGGCAGCTGTGGTTATAATTTACTATCTCTTTATTACAACGTGCACACTGCATTGCACTTGTGGTTTTTATTTCTTCACACACATGCATGCATCTAATCTAATAATACGATTCTCCGACGGTAGCCATTAAAAAAGAGGCGACAAGCACGTTCCGTTCGATTATTACAGAGGTTAACGTAACCACGCGTCGTCCATGGGGGATTATACTACACGCATGCATGCATGCGCCGTCTCAGCCACATGCCATGTTTCAGCCATACACGACATGCCGGGGCCGGCCAAAGCCATGTACACGCGTATATAAACAGCCATTAGAGCAAAATTCCTCCTCATCAGCTCAGGCAAAGAGACAAGAAACAACAACATGCGAGGCCCTAACAACGCCGCTACCAGCAGCACAAGCAAAGGCGGCAGCGGCGCCATGGCGGCCTTCAAGCAAGACCTGCTCAGGAACCTGCTCCTGGGCCTCCGGGCGCGCACGGCGGAGGCGGCGTGCCCCTTCGACGCCATGAGCCTCCAGGAGCGGAAGCGCGCCGTCAAGTGCTCCGCCGACGTCGCCTTGGCGGCGGCGCGCCGCGGCGCGGCCGGCGCCGCCGTCGGTGGGCGCGCGAGGTGGCCCAAGGCCATCTTGGCAGCCGCCGCCGCTGCCGCCGCGGCGTCCAGCAGCCACAGCCCCGGCGGCACGTGCAAGGTGAGGAAGAGTGCGTGCAAGTGCAAGAGGGTGGCGAGGAGGCGCGCCGACGCGAAGAGGATCATCAGGGGCGCCTACGCCGCTGCTTCTGGTGCTGCTGCCGCAGCAAGCAGCGTCGACGTCGCGCGGAGGCTGGTGCGGAGGAGGACAATGGCGCTCCGGAAGGTGATACCCGGAGGGAACGCCGCCGCCATGGACGATGAGGCCGCGCTGCTCCGCGAGACCATGGACTACGTCGTCCATCTGCGCGCCCAGGTCGACGTGCTCCGCCGCGTCTCGGCAGCCGTGCAGAGATCCACCTTCCTCCGGTATATATACACTTTCTGCTTTATTTGTGCGGCATTTTGTAGATCGAATAAAAGACTAGTCTAGTTCTTTATTTTTTGACACAAATCCGTTTTGCTACACACAGCGTGTGCCTAAACTTTTTTTCGATTTATTTATCATGCAGGGATGCTTCTCAAAGTATGGGAGAATCGTAGCGTAGTGATTCCTGGCTCCGAAGATCGAGAAGGAAACGCATCTAAAACAAAGATCATGGGCGATCAGACGGCGATCAGAGAACGGATCTCCGAGCTTTGATGGGCTACACACAAATTCACCCTAATCCACGTGGTTTGAGAGAGACTGAGGTGAAATTTAGCTTGAGTTCCACCTTAATCCCTCCAAAACCACATGGATTACCGGTGGATCTGTGTGCAGCCAAACAAGTGAGACATGTGTAAGCTAGCTACACAGCTACTGTTGTACCGGGAGGAAAGGGACATGCTATTGTAGATGAATATAAAAATGGATGCCAATTCAGTCTCACTCCACGCATTGCCAAAAAAAAAAAGAGAGTAAAATACCAGAAAGAACATTATTGATCGGAGGGATATGTTTGCTCGAATCCTATATGATGTGTGGTTTACGGTTGAAAATCGTCACTTATTTTCAGTGATAATGATTTTTAGTTTTTACAGAGTTTGCCCAATATATATATATATATATATATATATTATTTCAGGCACTCAGCAACGTTGGTTTTATATGTAGGAAGATGCAATGCATCGACGCAATAATGTCATTGAAAAGCACAAATGCTTTTGCACACGGTCATCCGTCTCGTCAGGACGTGTGCCTTCCTTCTTGGGCCTTAAGAAGTTGACACACTCAACAACACCTTTATGTCTCTTCCACCTTCCATCACTAAAATTTCCCTACTTGTCGCGGAGTCAACGCGCATATGCCCGCCCCACTCCGCCTCGCCATGCCCCCTTCCCCACCGTGCACCCGTCCTCCGCCGCGTCGTGCCCTTCCCCCACCGCGCCACACCTTATCGCCGTGTAACACCCCAGCCCATTAGTAGCCCATAGTACTTGTGAAGTTGACATATGTAGCCCAAGTGGCACATGTGGAGTTATTGTTGGTGGGTTTAATACCACCTTGGAAGTTTAGGAGGGTGAGGGTCAGCTTATAAGCTTTGTCGTTTCAAACGTAGTATCTTCGAGTTAACCCTTTTACATGAAGCGAGGACAAAAGTGTAAGAGAGGTGCTACATGTATACAGACCCGTTCACATGCAGAGCTAGGCCATATAAGCAGTTTTGGACGTAGGGTGTTACAGATGATATCAGAGCATCAACTCTTACTGCATGTGCCCATAGAAGGGTCATCCTAGCCCATTAGTAGCCTATAGTAGTTGTGAAGTTGACCCATGTAGCCTAAGTGGCACAGGTTTAGTATCACCTTGGAAGTTTAAGAGGGTGAGGGCCAGCTTATAAGCCTTGTTGTTTTAAACGTAGCACC
Source organism: Saccharum hybrid cultivar R570 (assembly GCA_038087645.1). NCBI lineage: Eukaryota > Viridiplantae > Streptophyta > Magnoliopsida > Poales > Poaceae > Saccharum > Saccharum hybrid cultivar. Next base: position 7,881,500 of record JAQSUU010000248.1, on the reverse strand, counting down.
TCCGGGTTAACCCTTGTCATTCCAAACGTAGCATCTCCGGGTTAACTCTTTTACATAGAGTTGTTGTTGGCGGGTTCAGTACCACCTTGAAAGTTTAATATAGTAGTTGTGAAGTTGAAGAGCATCAACTCTTACTGTACGTGCCCATGGAGGGGTCATCCTAGCCTATTAATAGCCTACAGTAGTTGTGAAGTTGACCTATGTAGCCCAAGTGGCACAGGTTTAGTATCATCTTGGAAGTTTAGGAGGGTGAGGGCTAGCTTATAAGCCTTGTTGTTCCAAACGTAGCACCTCCGGATTAATCCTTGTCGTTCCAAACGTAGCACCTCTGGGTTAACTCTTTTATATGGAGTTGTTGTTGGCGGGTTCAGGACCACCTTGGAAGTTTAATATAGTAGTTGTGAAGTTGACCCATGTAGCCCAAGTGGCACAGGTTTAGTATCACCTTGGAAGTTTAGGAGGGTGAGGGCCAGCTTATAAGCCTTGTTGTTCTAAACGTAGCACCTCCAGGTTAACCCTTGTCGTTCCAAACGTAACACCTCTGGATTAACCCTTGTCATTCCAAACGTAGCACCTCCAGGTTAACCCTTTTATATGGAGTTGTTGTTGGCGGATTCAATACCACCTTGGAAGTTTAAGAGGGTGAGGGTCAGCTTATAAGCCTTGTCATTACAAACGTAACACCTCCGGGTTAACCCTTTTACACGAAGCGAGAACAAAAGTGTAAGAGATGTGCTACGTGTATGCATGCCCATTCCACATGCGGAGCTGGGCTATATAAGTAGTTTTGGATGGTGGGGTGTTACACACCGGTCGCGCCACGCCCCATCTTCCGCGAGCGGACGACGTTGGATGACCGGCGCTAGAGGAGCTGCGCCGACCGGCGCGAGCCTGGACAGCAAGCAGGCGCAGGAGAATCGTACCAGGAGCGACGGGTCGACATCTTGCAGCGGAGGTGTACGTTGGGCCGACGTCTCCCTGACCTGAGCTTGCTGGTTATCGCACTTCCCAACCAGGTAGGCTGTGGCCGCCAGCAATGCCGTATTTCAAGTGTTCCAGACTTTATGTTTCAAGTGTTTGATATGGGTGTTACAAAAATAAATTTTAAATATTGCAATGATAATATACGCATGTTGCAAACGTATATTTTCAAGTGTTTCAGGTGTTTCAGATGTACGTTTCAAGTGTTTTATCTAGATGTTGCAAAAGTAGATCTGAGTGTTGCGTATACATGCATGTTGCAAGAGTATGTTTCAGGTGTTTCAAATGTTTCATATGTATCTTGCAAGTGTTTCTTCTGAATGTTTCATATGTTTTGCGATGGCTATCAGGTGTTTTGGAAGTATTTCAGATGTTTCGGGTGTATGTTGCAAGTGTTTCATATAGATGTTGCAAAAGTAAATCTGGTGTTGCACATGTTGCAACAGGACCCGTCTGCTGCAGCCGCCTGCTCCAGCCGCTGGGGTGTCGTGCATGGGCGTGGGAAGCGGAGAGGGATGGAGGCAGGGGCGCGGGGTCCTAGGCGCATGATGCAAAGGGGATGGAGGCAGGGGCGCGCATGCATGCGGGTGTAGGAAGCAGAGGGGGCACAGGCGTCCGGACGGATGTTCCTGCATGCACGCGGACTCATGTAAAATGGAGTAGAGTGCGCCGGCGTCCAGACGTCCGGGTGCTAGCCATGCCCATTGAAAAGCGTAGAGGACACTGGACACGGCTAGCCTTTTGCAAATTTGTATGAATGATCTGATCGAAATTCGATACTATCCAATGCACCAAACTGCATACTGGCTATATGCTGAATTTGACCAGTAAGGCTCTCTTTGGAATGGAAGAAAAATAAAGGAATTTCGGAGGATTGAATTTAGACTCCCGAACTAAAACCTCGTGTTTACATATAAAATTTTATTAGAGATGATTTAGTACATCAGGGAGCTACTTCGTGCCAATTGGCATTGCATGATTAATATGTGGGCTATGGGCAACACATCAAAAGCCGCATCCTATAACTAAAAGGTCATATTAACATCTTCAAATTTTAGCGAAAATTAACTAAAATTTGTTGGAAATGATTCACAGTGACATGATGTGCCAATTTGCGCGGCAAGATCAACATATAGGCCCCACATCAAAGTCGGGCCCTTAGAACTAAAAGCTCGTGTTCACACTTAAAAAATATAGCGAAATTGATTGAATTTTTTAATAAATTATTTAATGTAATAAGAAACTATATGGTCCTCTAGTTGAACATGTGAATCCAAAATAGTACAACCAACCCATTACAAACATATGTACATATGCTTTAGAGTAAAGTGCATTAGTTGTCCTCAAATTTGTGGACTTACTCTTTAAATTTGTAAATCACTCGTTTAAGTCATCAAATTTGTTCGATTGTGCCATACTAGTCCCTAAAGTCCGGTGTATGCACATAGCTACAGTATAGATGAAAACATTCCCCATCTTTGGGGGTGTTTATTTCCTCCCCAAAAATTTCACCCCGTTACATCGGATGTTTGAACACATGCATAGAGTATTAAATGTAGACGAAAAAATAACTAATTACACAGATTGCGATAAAGTTGCGAGACGAATTTTTTAAGCCTAACTAATTCGTGACTCAACAATGTCATGCTACAGTAAACATGTGCTAATGACGAATTAATTAGGCTTAATAAATATGTTTAGCGATTTTCATACGAGTTATGTAATTATTATTTTTATTAGTATCCGAATACCCCTTTCAACATCACATAAAACATCCGATGTGACACCCAAAAATTTTTTAACAAGAAACTAAACACCGCCTTTGTTAGCGTGCTCCAATCTGGTCGGAAGTAGTACTCCAATCTCGTCAGAAGTAGGAGTACGCTTAGCGAGTAGCATCCAGTTCTTTCGACAAGCATAGTCCCTGCAGTTTAAAGGTACTTATTTTTTTTATGTATCTGCAAGCGAGTAGCATCCTAGTTCTTTCGACAAGCATAGTCCCTGCAGTTTAAAGGTACTTATTTTTTTGATGAAATTTCGCAAAGTCGACAATAATTTTCCTGCAGGAATCCATGAAGTTTTCAGCAGTGCATATCCGAACATAAGTGTTAAAATTCAATATAAGCAGCCACAGAACACGCCTAATTTTTTTGACATGTCTCGATAAGAGTAATAGCCTTCGGACGCTATCATCATGCGTTCGCGGTCGAAACAGCATCAACTAGTGACATGACCAGGTTCAAAAAAAAAACTAGTGACATGACCCGGAGACATTAATACATACGGTAGCTTGCTGGACACAGGAGCGAAGCGAGCTCACCGAAACACAGTCACATACGTCATAGCCTAAACAACCTATACATTGCCACACGCACCTCATTTCCAGGCCGGGTACGAGTTGTCCTGCCGATTGTTCCTGAATGCGCAGCACCCGACAGAGTAGACGACGATGAGGAAGATCAGGAAGATGATGTTGACGGTGGCGATCTTCTTCCAGTCGTTCTTCAGGTTGGCGAGCACGCCTGCCTTGCAGGCCATGCAGTCGTAGCAGAGCACGGTCTGGTCGTTCGACCATGTGGTGCAGTCGGGGTCATCTGTTGTAGTGTTGAAGCCAGTGGGCTTGATCCAGACAGTCTCGCTCTGGTAGGTGAAGTTGCAACCCGTTGGTGGCTTGCAGCATCCAGACTGGACATAAGATAGATTTATTAGCTGCATAGAAAACAGTTTCTAAAATGCGCAAAGTTCAAGAAATGTTCAACTGGGGTGGAGTAGAGTATTGCTCAGGCCTGTGAAGTGATCATATAGCAAGGTCAACGGGCCATGTCGGATTCAGTAAATTACAAGAATGAAAACATCAATCATAAATTATTCAGGTACACATTCGCAAGGGAATTGTCAATGGAGGGACACTGCAGAAAAGACATAGAAATTACTAAATTAGAATTCCAAATGTCGGCTAACTATCATCCAGAGCAACATTTCCAAGGTTGCAGACAAAAAATTGACAGAACTCCTATATCTAGTGAACATTTGGCTCATGAAGTCAAGGGTGAAGTAGACACATTTAGATTATATAAACAACATGATGGTCTGCATGTAAGAGTACAGCTGCTCCACAAACCAATAGTATGATACATTGATACCCCTGCGTTGCAGTGCAAAAACTTACAATATAACCATAAATGGCAGAAACTTCATATAAGAGGTACTGTAGCTAGCAGTACACCATGACAGTTGCAGATAGTAATCAGTATATACTTATGTAGGCCAAATTAAGTGTAGCACTGGTGGACTGCACTTAAAACAGGGAGGGGTCCACATATTATGGTACTGATAACGAAGGTCTATCAAACGTCAGCATCATTTATTGGTAAGTCACAAAAGCTAACATGGCAATCTACAGCAAACACCCTTAGTTCAGCAAGTCATCATATATCATTGATAGACCAATGCCAAATTCCAGAAGAGGCACTACAATTATAACTTGGAATTTGGTACCTCCAAGTCCAATTTACAACCAGCCGATCAGCGGCACCTCTTGGTACAAGGATCATACAAAATTTCTTCGGCAGAACAACATATGCCCAGATGCAAAAGAACTACCATTCACCAAGGCAGTGATGTTTATGTCACATTGCTCTTGCTTCATCAGAACAATGTGTTACATGGACTTGCGATGAAATTCAGTAACATAGATTACCAAGTCACTATCTAAAGACTTTAATTGACCTTTGCCAATGAACTGGTATAACCAATTAACCATGCAATGCAGTCAGAATTTGCTTTCTGAAATCTATAGCCAAATTACTACAGCCACACTCAAAGATAATTGAAGAGGAACTAGGGAATTAACTGACAATGCAGCATATGAGTAGTGGGGGTACAGTTCACCGAAACTGAAATACCCGTGGCATGGATTCATCAGAAACATCAGCTCGTTGGTCACTGCCATAAAGATTTTTATATTCCTTACCAACAAATTGGCATAACCACCCAATGCACTCAGAAACTGCTTAATGTATCTATGTAGCCAAGCAACTGCAGCCACGCTCAAAGATAATGCAAGTGGAACTAACAAATTAATTAACAATGCAGCATATGAATCATGGGGGTACATGTTCAAACCTGTGAAAAGTGGAATCTAAACTATTTCAGAATGGGTCCTACGCAAAATTCACCAAACAGTACCATCTCCATGTGCACTAACAAATAAGCCTGTCGACCATCATTATAACCTTGTAAACTCTAACAAAAGAACTTGAAATCAACGTTAACACGTTCCTCCGCAAATGACGTGAAATCAACAAGATTATGATGATTGACCAGATCTACGATAAGTCGAATGAATCTACCAAAAAAAAACTAATCATTAGAGGCAAACTGTTTTTTTTTTTTGCGAACTGTTTAAGCTAAACTTCCTCCATGTAAAGTAAAATGCAGAACAGAATCAGCAATTCTGTACAAATTCAACAATCCAGGGATACGTAGAACGTGGAGAACTAAGGAATCGGTGTATGTACCTGGATCGGGGAGAGGTTGCTGTTGACGAACTGGGCGACCGTCTCCTTCCTGGCCGCGAGCTTCTGGCAGACGTTGCCGTCCTGGAGGCAGCTGCGGATCTTAGCCCAGTTCTGCGAGTTCTCGACCCTCCTCTGCAGCCAGGCGGAGTAGTCCCCGAGGCGGTACTCCTTGTACCCCCTGCCGGAGACGACCCACCCGGCGCCGCGGTTGGTGACGACGAAGGCGAAGACGGTGAAGGCGAAGAGGAGCAGGATGAGGAGGAATAGCGCGAGGAGGTAGAGCCAGAGGAGGCAGGAGGCGCGGCAGAGCGCCCCCGCGAGGCCCGCGAGGGAGAGCACGAGGAGGAGCGCGCCCAGCGCGATGACGGGCCGCTCCAGGAACCGCTCGCAGTCGGTGGTCGACGCGCGGTGGCTGAGCCACGCGCCGCCCCCCAGCGCGACGACCGCGAGGACCAGCACGCCCGCGTTCAGGAGGCCCAGCAGGCCGTTGCTGCACCGCACCATGGCGGCCGCCGCCGCTGCTCGCGTTCGGCTCTTGGGGTGGGGCCTGGGTGGGGTGGGGTCTGGGAGTTGGTCCGCGGCGAGGAGGGCGTGCGCTTGTGCGGCGATGACGGTGGGTGGGTGGTTTTTATGAGATGGTGGTTTCGGTTTCTCTAGGAGATTTCGAATTTTGAACTTGGAAAGGAGGCTCCCTTTTTTGGCTTTCATCCTTTTTGGCTGTGTTTAGTTGCGTAAAAAGTGTAAAAAAAGTACCGTAGCACGTTTTGGTTTTATTTGATAAATAGTGTTCAACTGTTGACTAATTAGGTTCAAAACGTTCGTCTCGCAAAGTACAACCAAGCTGTACAATTAGTTTTTTATTTCATCTACATTTAGTACTCCATGCATGTATCGTAAGTTTGATGTGACGAGGAATCTTTTTGTTTGCACAGTACTTTTTTTGAGGAAGTAAACACAGCATTTGTCCGGTTCTCAGTTTGTTCTTTTGGCCAGCAATACTTTTCTCCTATATCATTTCAGCACCAGCCACCAGTCAGCCAACAGTATTTTTCTCTCACAATAAATCAGCACCAGCAACCAGCCACCCGAACGAGGCTATTGGATGGAAAGCTCGTGGATTGCTTGCATGGATATGGATCCAATTAGTATATAAGAGTAGTTTGTATAAGATTGAAAAAGAAACTTTCCAAGCTAGTCCCAAGGGCCTAGGCATGAAAATAATGTATAAACAAATTTTATTGGCAAAAAGATGATGTATAAAATTTTTAGTTAGGGAGTACTATCATTGGACCGCAGCTGTACATTGCCTGCGTTGCAATTGTAGGTTACTGAGATGTAGTAAATTTATTCAATTTGACAAGTAATTCAAGTGCAAAATCGCCAGGACACGGAGTAGCAACGATGAATTTCTTCTTGCGATGAGCCGATGAATGAGGTACTGGAGAGAAATGAATTCCATATTGGCGCATTCGTGATGGAAACTCGCAAGCCAAAAGCAGAAATGGATATTTCTATGCCTACCAGCTTTGAATGGAAGAAAATCTGGAGAATGAATGTTGCAAATAAGGTGAAAGTCTTTGTTTGGCAATTGGCACATAACTCCCTGCAAGTCAAACAAAATATTGCGAGGCGAGGAATCAAGTTGGATACTGTATGTCTCATGTGTCATAGATTTGATGGAGACGCTGGTCATCTCTTTCTTAAATGTAAGAATATGCGCCTGTCTTGGCTGCTTCTAAATCTTGAGGAGGAAAGGCTCGGTCTGGTTTCTCTGAATTCTGGAAGGGACTTGCTGGACAAAATTTGGACATTCCCAGAAGATGTGCAGCAAAAGGTTATCTTACTTCTTTGGTGCTGGTGGACAGCTAGGAATAAAACGGATAATGGAGAAAGGAGAAAGAGCTCTCAAGAAGTGGTTAGTGACGTATTTTTTTCACATGAATGCCTGGAACCTTGCCCACAATTTTAAGAAGCAACTCAAGAGGGAACCGGTGAAACAGAACTGGAAGGCTCCACCTGAAGATTATTACAAAATCAATTGTGATAGGGGCTTTCTTTTCTAAAACCTGCAAAGGAGGATGGGGCTTCATTATTCGCAATCGTCTCGGACAGGTTGTTGTGGCAGCAGCAGGTTCAGCTGATCACTTGATGAATGCTCAGGGTGTGTTCACTTCGCGAAAAGTAGCTGAAAAGTTACTGTAGCACTTTTCGTTGTTATTTGGTAAAATTTGTCCAACTATGGATTAATTAGACTCAAAAGATTCGTTTCGAACCTTACAGACAAACTATGCAATTAGTTATCTTTTTTACCTACGTTTAATGCTCCATGCATGCGTCGAAAGATTTGATGTGATGTGTGTAAGAGAAAATATTTTGGGTTGGGAGGGGGAAGTGAACGCGGCCTCAACATGCTGAAGCGATGGCATGCTTAAAGGGTCTGGAGCAAGCTGCAGTAATGGGACTGCAGCATGTCATCCTGGAAACAGATGCTACTGTTGTGGCAAATGGAATTGGGGGGAATTGTATTCATAGATCAGTGCTGAGTACTTTATTTAGAGAGATTAGGGCAAATGTGTTGTATGATTTTGCTACTTGTTCTATCTCTCGATGCCCAAGGAAATGTAATTTAGTAGCTCACTCATTAGCAGACATGGGCATATCTTGTAATACTGGTCCTATGATCTGGATGGACCAAGTACCAGACAATGTAGCGTGGACACTGTGTTTAATGGAAGTTTCTTCCATCTCAAAAAAAAAAAAGTAGAAATGGATATGAATCGGAGCGCCGGAGGCGACAGGTCACGAGGGGTTTGGTCTTTCTTCAGCTGACGAGACATTTTTTTGGCATTTTTTGTTGCCTTCACGCTTCAGCATCCACCGGTCATTGGTTCACAACAAGCTGTAATCGCTAGTTCAGCATGTGCAAAGGTTCATTGTTGTTTTACTTGTTCTTGCAATGCCGTGACTACGAAGCTCTGTAAACATTAGCTACAGTTACACTAAAATTTAGGGGTTGTTTAGTTGGTGAAAAAGTTTGGGTTCGGCTACTGTAGCACTTTTCGTTTTATTTGGCAATTTATGTCCAATCATGGACTAATTAGGCTCAAAAGATTTGTCTCGTGATTTACAACTAAACTGTGTAATTAGTTTTTTCTTTCGTCTACATTTAGTACTCCATGCATGTGCCGCAAGATTCGATGTGACAGGTACTGTGCAAACTTTTTTGGGTTGCATGGGCAACTAATCATAGTGTGTTTGTTTTCCTCATGCAAAAGTTTATTCCTGTCACATCGAATGTTTGAACACATGTATGGATTATTAAATATATACTAATTACGAAAATAAATGCACAGCTTAAATCTAATTTGTGAGACAAAATTTTTTAAGCCTAATTAGTTCATGATGTTCACAATGTGGTGCTACAGTAAACATGCGCTAATGATTGATTAATTAGGATTAATAAATTCGTCTCGCGGATTACCGAGGACTTCTATAATTTGTTTTATTATTACTATCCGAACACTCATGTGACATCCCTAAACTTTAGTCCCTGGATTCGTGTTTGGTTTCTCCCTATTAAAATTTAGACTATGTCACATCAGATGTTTAGACACTAATTTAGAGTATTTAACGTAGACTAATTACCCTAGGGGCTAAAGTTTAGGAGATATCACATCAGGTATTCGGATACTAATTAGAAAGACTAAACATGAGCCTAATTAGGCTTAATAAAATCATCTCGTAAATTAGTCTCAATCTGTGTAATTAGTTTTGTAATTAGTCTATGTTTAATACTTCAAATTAATGTCTAAACATCTGATGTGACAGGGAGCCGGTCACCATTTGTTTATAGTTACACTTAATAAACGAATTAAACGGCTCTGAGCATCTCCAAAAATTCTCTGTATCCTTCCTACATGTTAGGAATAGAGATTTTAGTAAAAAAAACTATCCTCCAATAGCTTCTCTGAATAGCTATTCAAATACAACCATATTTTGTTCCAGGTTTTCGGTAGAAAAAAATAAAAGACGAGAATGACTCTCTAGAGTGCGAATGAGATATAAAAACTGTTAAAGAGTGAAAAAAATATAGAAAACAATTTTTATATAAATTACTTTTAAAATAATAATTTAGAAAGTGAGATTTAGAACGGCTCTCCGAGTGGTGCTGCGGCTTGATCTGTGATGTGAAGCAAAAGGCAGACAGGTTTGGCGAAATTTAAGGTTTGAAAGGTTACCACAGGTGCTACAGGACTCAGGATTGTAAGTCTGACCGCTTGTGTGTACAGTGCCATAGAGGCTCCGCCAACTAGGGATGAAAACGGACAGAATTTTTCCCGTACCGTTCTGTTTTGTTTTCTACATTTTTCCGTCCGTTTCCGTATTTGCGAGATCCCGTTTTCGTATTTGTGGAAGTAGAAAATGGTGTTTTCCATTCGTTTCCGAGTAATCCTGTTTTAATACGGAATAGACCCGTATTTATCTCGTTTTTATCCCGTTTTCAATCTATGCTCAACATGTTCAATAATTACATGTCCTTATGTTATGTTAATATAACTATAAATCACTAAATATGCATGTTATGTTCACGTACATAGCATGTAAATGAATATTAAACTTTGTATATATTATTATATGACTTTATATATGTATACTTTGAGAATATTAGATTATGTGATCTTAATTTAATTTTCTGGCTCTCCATCCGTATTTGTCCGTTTTCGTATATCCGCATATTCCGATTCCGTTTTCGAACCCGCATTTTCCAAACCCGCTCTTATTTCTACCAAAAAAAAAATATAAAAACGAAAGTATAAATAGAGTTTTTCCCTCCGTTACAGTCCGTTTTCATCCTACCGCCAACTGTCATCAGTCATCACTCATCCGTGCCATGGCCCATACATGGGCATGTGAATCAACAGCCGATGCACGGAATCCATTTCTCTGTGCAACTGTAACACATTGCGTTGTGTGCAACGGACTGTTGTGGTACACACTGGCAGGTGCGTTCGAGTCCGAAAGACTGCTTTCGCCCTGTTTGTTTGTGCGTGTCAGTCAAATCAGACGGTCATTCAATAATTTATCTCTAATAATAAATTCATAAACAGTACTTTTAATCATAGCTTATCAGTCAAACGAATATGGCTTTGATTTTATACAGTTTCTTTCTCGTTAGATTTAAAAAACATTAAACTGGCTTGGCAGTAGTAGTGTCTCGCCTTGAAATACTATTGGCAGCGAGAGAAACAGATGGGTTGCGCGTATTTCTTCTGTCCTAAAATAGTCGTTCTTATTTCTTGAGAAGTGTTTTTCTCACTTTTTAATAAATCAAACGTTTTAAACCTTGATCAAATATATAAAAAATATTAATATTTATAATACAAATAAGTTTAATATTTTCTATAAATATAATCATTTAAAAAAATTGATCGGCACGGCTACAAATAACGACACTTACTAGGACGGAGGGGTACAGATCAATTACTAGCGGTGGCAGTGCCGCTTTCTCGTCTTTTTAGTTTTTACCCATACTAATGCTTCTTTGCATGACAAATATCAAAGGGAATCATGCATTCTCATGCAAAGGTTGCATTTGCTTCAGGGGTTGTTTAGTTGGTGAAAAAGTTTGGATTCGGCTACTGTAGCATTTTTCGTTTTATTTGGCAATTTATGTCCAATCATGGACTAATTAGGCTCAAAAGATTTGTCTCGTGATTTACAACTAAACTGTGTAATTAGTTTTTTCTTTCGTCTACATTTAGTACTCCATGCATGTGCCGCAAGATTTTATGTGACAGATACTGTAGTACTTTTTGGGTTCACTTTTCGTGAACTAAACAGGCTCTCAGCTATCATAGTCGTCTAGTCGATCGGCGTGAGCGTGACCCATAGGCACATTCCTTAGGGAGTCTCGTCTTTACTAGAAAGCAGCTGAGGTAGCCTGTGATACGATGAGACCATAAAGAGACTATTAGTGTGCTGCTGCTACCTTTACTAGAAACACCGGCCTGGCTTTGCCACGCCATCCTTGGAGGGGCCAGCGGGTTGTGTTTTGTGAATCATGGTTAAATTAAGTTAATGTCATGTTCGTTTCGCTGAAATTTGGCTTATGCTGAAATGTCATGAGAGACGTTCGCTGAAAAGTATTGTTGAAGTAGTGCTTCGTATAAGCCCATTTGTGTTTTCTTAATTGTATTGATAAGATCAGTGTTTTCTGGAATACATCCTTTACATGTATCACTATTTCTATGTGAAAAAAGTAAGAAAGCTTAGAAGTTGTTATAAATTACTGTAATAAGGTATTTCGATGTATATCTTGCCTCCGACTTAAAGTAACACTAGTAGGAAGGCCCGCGCACCTGCGCGGGCTAGCAACAATCTACATGTGTTGCATAAGAAGGCACCAACAGGACACATTGAAAAATAAGCACTGAGTAGGAAATAGGCGAGATAAGGAAAGAATTGCCAATCAAAAGAAGTAAAAAAAATAGAGTCTTGTATCTATGAGATGTTTACCATGAATTGACTACATACAAAAGAAAAATGAGATGGCAACAGTAAACATTGTGCATTCCGAAATTGAAGATATGGAGTCGCATCTTGCAACCGCACACCTGAAGAGGGCAACAATCAAAATTATTGTAGTAATAAAGTATGTACAGTTGCGCATAAAAAAATCAATTGAAGGGATCAGACATAAGGAAACACTTTTTTTTCCCCTTGGAATGGCTGTAGAATGGTCAACTAAATGTAGAAAGGCAATATGTCAACATATGGTAATATCTGATGCAGCAACAGGAACAGTTAAGTGCGGCATATGAGAATTTTTTTTGGAACATATCCATGCCTAGTAGCAGCTAAAAACATAGGAAAAACTAAACAGAATGGCTCCCTCTATTAAGAACAATAGGTATAACACCTAGCAGCACATTAACTTGTGTTCTACATTTTGAGCAGTGTGTATATGAACTTACTTATGCAAAGCTTAGTCCTGCATTCACCAATAGAGGAAGATGTTAGAGAAAGTGTTTTTCCATATTTGGGCTAACCCTAGAAGGGTAGCTATATAGGTTCCATACATGGGCCACATGGGCCTTAGCCCCATGGGCCTAAACACATAATCCAACACCCCCCCGCAGTCTGAACTACCGGCGCAGCGGAGTTCAAGGCTGAACAAGAAAGAACACACACACAACCCCCCACAGACGCAACTAGCCACCGGTGATGTTGAGGCTGGAGCGAAACTCGGCGAAGGTCGAGGACGGGAGGCCTTTGGTGAAGATGTCCGCAAACTGGGAGGTCGTCGGAACATGAAGGACCCGCACCTCGCCGATCGCCACCCGATCACGGACAAAGTGGAGGTCGATCTCCACATGCTTGGTCCGCTGGTGCTGGATGGGGTTGGTGGAGAGGTAGACCGCACTGACGTTGTCACAGTAGATCAGTGTGCTTCGGGAGGGCGGAGTGTGCAACTCCGCAAGCAGCTGCCTGAGCCAGGCGGCCTCCGCCACGCCGTTAGCAACAGCGCGGTACTCCGCCTCGGCGCTGGACCGGGAGACCACCGGCTGGCGCTTGGACGACCAAGACACCAGGTTGCCGCCCAGGAAGACGGCGTAGCCGGAGGTGGAGCGGCGAGTATCCGGGCACCCTGCCCAGTCAGCGTCGGTGTAAACGGTGAGGTCGGTGGAGGAGTCTCGGTGGAGGAGGAGGCCGTAGTCGAGCGTGCCCCGGAGGTAGCGGAGGAGGCGCTTGAGAGCCGTGAGGTGAGGCTCCCGGGGGTCATGCATATGGAGGCAGACCTGCTGAACTGCATATGTGATGTCCGGCCGGGTGAAGGTGAGGTACTGAAGGGCCCCGGCGAGACTCCTGTAGGCAGTGGGATCGGCCACCGGTGGTCCCTCAGCCTCAGACAGCTTGCCCTGAGTGTCGACCGGAGTGAAGCAGGGGTTGCAGTCAGTCATCCCAGCCCGCTCCAGGATGTCCCGAGTGTACTGTCGCTGGTGAAGTAGGAGCCCGGTAGGACGGTGCTCAACAGTGACACCGAGGAAGTGGTGGAGCTCACCCAGATCCTTCATCGCGAACTCCTGCTGGAGAGCGGTGATGATCCTGCGGAGAAGTGACTCACTGGAGGCGGTGAGGACAATGTCATCAACATAGAGCAGCAAGTATGCAGTGTCGGCTCCATGGTGGTAGACGAACAGAGACGTATCGGACTTGGCCCCCATGAACCCCAGGGTCAGCAAGAAAGCGGCGAACCGGTGGTTCCACGCCCGAGGTGCCTGCTTGAGGCCGTAGAGGGACCTGTTGAGCCGGCAAACCATGTCAGGACGGGTGGTGTCGACGAACCCTGCCGGCTGACTGCAGTACACCGTCTCGGTGAGAAGGCCGTGGAGGAAGGCGTTCTTGACGTCCAGCTGATGGACGGGCCAAGACCGGGCAAGTGCCAGCGATAGCACGGTACGGACGGTGGCCGGCTTGACCACCGGGCTGAAGGTCTCATCGTAGTCGACGCCAGGGCGCTGAGTGAAACCCCGGAGGACCCACCGAGCCTTGTAGCGCTCGAGAGAGCCGTCGGCCCGGCGCTTGTGGGTCCAAATCCACTTGCCGGTGACGACATTGGCGCCCGGCGGCCGGGGCACCAGCGCCCACGTCTGGTTGGCGAGTAGCGCGGCGTACTCCTCTTCCATCGCGCGGCGCCAGTGAGGGTCCAACAGGGCGTCGCGGACGGAAGAGGGTACTGGGGAGACCACCGTTTCGCCGGTCGAAGCCTCGAGGACACGAGGTGGCAGTGTGCCAGCCGCATGTCTGGTCACCATCGGGTGAACATGCCGCGGGTGTCGGTGAAGCAGCGGCGGGTGGTAGACCGGCGGGGCACCACGGGCCGGCGGGGACTGCGGCTGTGGTGTCGGTGTCCCTGGTGGAGAAGGGAGCGGCGGCGGCCGCGGCCTGCGCTGGTACACCCGTACCGGCGCAGCGAACCTCGACGGAGGTGCCGGGACAGGTGCCTGGACGGGATCCGGCGTCGTCGACCGACACGACCCCCCCGGGGCAGCAGCGGTGGACGAAGGCCCCGGGTTTGCACCAACCGGAGAGGATGGTGCCGCGCCCGAGGATGACGGGCACGAACCTGCTGGGAATCCGGGACAGGAGGTCGGCCCGATGCGCGGCGAAGCGGTACCTGCAGGAGACCACGAAAAAGGTGGCTGGACCACCGGGTCAGTGGGAAACAGGGAGGGTGGGTCAGGTACCGGAGGGGTGGTGGTGCTAGAAAAGGGAAAGACGGACTCGTCGAACACCACATGGCGAGAGATGAGAACCCGTCGGGAGGTAAGATCAAAGCACCGGTACCCCTTGTGATCTGGGGAGTACCCGAGGAAGACACAGAGCGTGGAACGAGGGTCCAGCTTGTGAGAAGAAGTGGCAGCGGTGTTGGGGTAACACGCACACCCAAACACGCGGAGGTGATCGTACCGAGGCGGGGTACCGAAGAGGGCGTGGTGAGGAGTGGGAGCGGGGCAGGCCGCGGAAGGAAGGCGGTTAAGAAGGTAGGTGGAGGTGTGCAGGCCCTCAGCCCAGAAGCGAGCGGGAAGAGAGGCCTGAAACAGAATGGTACGCACGGTGTCATTGGTGGTGCGAATCATCCGCTCAGCCTTGCCATTTTGCGAAGAGGTGTATGGACAAGACATGCGGAGCTGAACACCGTGAGAGAGGAAGAAATCGCGGGAGGTGGAGTTATCAAACTCGCGACCATTGTCACACTGGACGGCCTTGATGGGGAGGCCGAACTGTGTAGACACCCAAGAAAAAAAAGTGGAGGAGCGTGGTAAACGTATCAGACTTCGCACGGAGAGGAAAAGTCCACGAATAATGCGAAAAATCATCAACAACCACAAGATAGTACTTATAACCAGAAATACTGAGAACAGGAGATGTCCATAGGTCGCAATGTACAAGATCAAAAATGCGAGCCGCATGGGAAGTAGAGCTAGAAAAAGGAAGACGAACATGTCGGCCCAATTGGCACGCATGACACAGTTGCTCATCATGAGCTCGAGTACATGGAAGACCGGAGCTACGACTGAGCTGTATCAGGGCATCACGTCCAGGATGGCCGAGGCGCCGGTGCCAGGTAGTAGAGGAAGCAGAAGCGACGAAGGCAGCTGACAAAACGGGCGGCGAAGAAGATGAAGGAGCCGCCGGGAAGCGAAGGGTGTAAAGGGGCCCGGTGCTATCACATTGGAGCAGAGGACGCCGGGAAGCCAAATCCTTTACAGTAAGACCAGAAGAGTCAAATTCCACAGAACACGAATTGTCAGCTGTAAAACGTCGAATAGAAAGAAGATTATGAACCATAGAAGGAGCAACAAGAACATCAGGTAGACGAAAGGAGCCATGAGCACCGGCGGTACCCACAGAAGAGACTGGAATACAAGAACCATTGGCGACCATAATGGACGAAGGAAGAGAGGAAGAGGGAGAGTGAATCGACGAGTATACCGGGGTCAGGAGTAGTGTGGTAGGTGGCACCCGAATCAGCGATCCACTCGGGGCCAACCTGAGACGTCAGGCCCATGGTGCTGAACGAGCGAGCCAGGGCTGCCTGGTCCCATCCAGCGACTCCCGGGAGAGTCCCAGGAGGTGGAGTCCACGCCGTAGCCGGGACGACGCCGAGTGGAGGACCTGCAGGGGGAGCCGGAGGAGCTCCGGTGAGCATGGCCACCGGTGGACGCGAGTCGGCCCCAGTGGCGTGGTAGGGCCACATAGAGATGCGCCCAGACCACGGGTGCTGGAAAGAGGGCCATGGTGCCCCTCCCTGCGGAACACCCCGGCCACCCCCGCGACCCCCTCCACGGCGACGACGACCGCCACGACCCCCCCCACCTCCGCTCGGTCCGGAGGGAGGAGGACCCAGGAGAGACTGCGGCGGTGGAGCGGTCGACCGTGGTGGAGCAGACGAACGCGGCGAAGTAGCAGCCAGGGCCGTCGAGGAGCCCGTGGAGGTGGTGGATCCCGGCAGGGGGCCCTGAGTGAGCTCCTCCATGACGAGATCGTCACGGACCTCCAGGAAGGTAGGGAAGGGCCTCTGGCGGGTGATCCACGTCCGGAGGTGGGCGTAGCGGTCGCTGAGCCCCCGGAGGACGTTGAGGACCAAGATGCGATCCTCCACGGGCCACCCAAGGTCCCCCAGGGAGTCCGCCATGCCCTTCATCCGACGGCAGAACTCGCCGACGGAGAGGTCACCCTGGACGAAGGTCCTGAAACTCGCGTCGAGGCGCAGAGCCCAGGCCTCCGCATTGCCCAGGAACTGGCCCTCAAGGGCGAGCCAAGCCCGGCGCGCGTCAGGAGAGGTGCGGACGAGGTCGTGGAGGTCCAGAGAGATCGTCCCCAGGATCCAGGAGAGGACGATGCTGTCCAGACGAAACCACGACGGGGTCTGGACGGCGACCGAAGCGTCAACGAGGACATGGTCGTCGAGGGCGTAGCGGCGAAGAGTGAGAAGCACCAGATCCCGCCAGCGGGCGTAGGAGGGCGACTCCGGCTCGAGGACGACCGGGACGAGGAGGCGGATGTTCTGGACCCCCCCAGCCTGGTAGTGAAGCTGAGCCACGAGCGGGTCGGCCGGGTCGTGCCACAGGACGGCGGTGTGAGACACACGGCGACCCGTCGAGGCGGAGGAGGTGGCCCCAGCATCCGGAGAGGCGGGAGAGAGTAGCCGCTCCGCCTCGGCGATCTAGCGGGCCAGGGCATCGGCCGCGTCGCGCTCACGCTCCCACACGAGGGCGGCCGCGCGCACCCGGGCCTGCCCCTCCGCGGCGGCAGCCCGGGCAGCGACTAGAGCGGCGGCGAGGGCGGAGTCGGGACGCGCGCCGGAAGGAGGCAGCGGTGGCGTAGCGGGGAAGGCAGCGGCATCGGGGCGGTCCAGCACCACCGGTGTCAGATCACGAGTCCCGGAGGTGGGAGCGGGAAGCCCCCCGATAACCTCCCCGGCGGCCGGCGGCACAGGAACAGTGGCACCACCGGCAGCAGAGCCACCGACCGCGGTAAGGGCAGCGGCCTGCCAGGCGGTAGGGGCAGCAGCACCACCGGCAGCGGCCCCGCTCGCGGCCAAGGGAGCAAGGGCGGCAGCAGGTGCAGCCGCCAGGGCAGCGGCAGCAACGAGATCCGCCCACTGGAGGCCAGCGCACAGGGGCGGTGCCGCCGGCTGTGTAGCTGCCGCAGGGATGGTGGCGCCTGCGGTGGAGCCGCCAGGTGCGCCGGCGGCCGCACCAGGAGGGTGAGCGGCGGCGCCCTCACCTGGGACAGGGGCGGCGGCGGTAGGTGGCTGAGAAGAGGGAGGAGCAGCGATTTGCGCCCAGGAAGGGGAGGGGAGAGAGGGGAAGACATGGAAGTAGGAAGATGGGGAAGGAGGGGGTGGCCGGCCGGCCATGGGGTGGCGGCGGCGGCGCCGGCCTGGAGGCGGCGGCTGGGGAGGGGCGGCCTGGAGGCGGCGGCTGGGGAGGGGAGGAAGAAGGTTAAGCTGTTGATACCATGTTAGAGAAAGTGTTTTTCCATATTTGGGCTAACCCTAGAAGGGTAGCTATATAGGTTCCATACATGGGCCACATGGGCCTTAGCCCCATGGGCCTAAACACATAATCCAACAGAAGAGACTATAGGTAAGTTCACAGCTTGAGGCTCGCCATTCAGCATAGAAGGAGAACATTCACAGAAATAAGTGGCAATACCAGGTAAAGTTGGTGCCTACCAAAAAAGATTACTTCAGTTAAAGAAAGAACACTAATTTTATGGTTTGACATAAGAAAGCAGAGCAAACAATTTATGGAGATCTTAGGCAGGGTGCAGGCCATTGCATAGAGACCGCTGCGAATGCTTAAGTAAATACAGGGCTCATATTCATACAAACGGCGATAGATTAACAGTAAGCATTTTACCAGAGAAAGGAAGTCTTGCTGGCGCTGTAAATTGTAGAAGGACCCAGTGAGAAACCTAATACATGAAGCATTAGTTCAAACTTGAAGTATGCACTGCACAATCATGACAGTAAATTAAATGTGTGTAAATTAGGAGTTGTCAGTGAAATCTAAGGCTGCATAAACTTCTTATAGCCCATATTACAATAAGCATTATGTAAAAGCTTAAAAAGTGCAGTTGAAAAGCCTAGCTGAGATTATTCTTGAAGAAAATCTAAGCCTGCATAAACAGCTGTACCTTATGCTGTCCCTAGATCATAGCAATGTAGTTATTCTGCATTAGAAAATGAATCTCATGATAAATAATGCTACATAAAGCAGATAACATATTTTGCAGGACATGTACGATTTGGCCTGCTGCAATCTTGTCTGCAAAAGTCAGACTGGATCCACATATGTTGCGAATGACAAATTCTTACTACAATTCCAGGAAAGGGATGTTCCGAAAGGAAGCAAGGATAGAGCAAACATGATACATGACGTATTAGTGCAGAATTGCACTTCTTTTGCCCTGCTCTTCAGCATGTGTGGCTGTAACCTGGAGAGATCCAAACACCAAACAGCTCAGAGAGACCTTCAAGATTCACATCATGTATTAGGCAACAATATACATCAGTGGCAATGTGTTTCAAACTATATTTCCATTATCCAAACCAACTGTGAATGCGTTGGTCTGATTAAAAAAAATGCTCTGGATCTTCTGTTTTGAAGCTATTGGTACATTAATTTCTAGTAGCCCCTATTACAAAATAGGACCATATGTTGGGAAAAATTCCTAGCACATGTTGCAAAGGACATTTGTATCAACAAAAAACATGAAATTGCACACACCAAATCGAAAGCTATAGAAATCACAGGATGCACAGTGTAGAGGATGAGAGGAAGATGAAGGGGAAGGGACCTGATGTAGGGCGCGGTGCCCTCCTGCTGAGTTCGGCGTCGACGGGGGCGGCGTGCGGGCGGATCTCGGCGGGGCAGCCGCGTCCGCGGCCACCGGCGGGGCTCCCATACCGCCCGCTGTGTTGAGGCCGCCGTAGTTTGGACCTCCCGGTGCGTCATGACGTGCTGAGAGAGGGAGAGAGAGACGGAGGGGATGGGGGGTGGCGACCGGCCTGGTTAGGAGCGGCGGAGGTGCGCCGCTGCGGGAGTGGAAGGGTCGGGATGGGGAGAGCGGACGGGGAGAGGGAAAGGGAGAAGCGGAAGAGGCTGCCGCGGCGGCTGTGGGAGCGGGAAGAGGCGGCGCGCGGAGCAGACGCGCCAGCAGGTCCGGCCGTCGAGCAGATCCTCCAGCAGGCCACCCGGGCTAGCCGAGGCGCTGGCAGAGGCGGAGCGCGTCGGAATACGGAGCCGGAGAGGATGGGGGACGTCCTGGCCGCGTCGGCGGCCTGACGGCTAACAGCGACTGCGTCGCGACCTCGGGGAGGGGGGCGGTCGTGCCGGCAGGCAACTACCGATGGGGCCCCGCCTGGAGGCTGCGCCGCGCTGCCTGGGCGCCGCCGGGCCGGCCGTGCGCAGCGTGCAGAGGTGGCCGCGCTCTGGGCCTCCCGCAGCGCTACCACGTCGGGAGAGAGGGGACGCTGCAGCGGGGACGCGTGCGGCGCAGATCCAGCATCGAGGACCGGCGGGGTCGGCACAGAAGCCTCGTACGGGGCGGGGCTGCCGGAGGGCGCAGCCGCAGCTGGGGCGGTGCACGCCGCAGGCGGCAGAGGGTGCAGAGCGGCGGGCTTTCTCGGTGCTGTCGCCGCTGTGCTTTTTCTTCTTTGGCTGTGTTTAGATACTGCTGTAAAATTTTAAGGAGCACATTAACTCTTTCGTTTGTATTTGATAATTAGTGTCCAATCATAATCTAATTAGGTTCGAAAGATTCGTCTCGTGATTTACAACTAAACTGTGTAATTAATTATTTTTTATCTATACTTAATACTATATGCATGCTTCTAAAGATTCGATGTGACGGAGAATCTTATAAAATTTTTGGAACTTTGAAGCAACTAAACAGGGCCTTTTTTTTCTAGAGGAAGTCAGGAGAAGAACCTGGAGCGGCCAGTGGAAGGCCGAGGCCTTGTTTACTTTCCATCCCAACCCAAAATATTTCCTCTTTCATCTATCACATCAAATCTTTTGACGCATACATGAAGCATTAAATGTAGGTAAAAAAGATAACTAATTGCATAGTTTGTCTGTAAATGTCGGGACGAATCTTTTGAGCCTAGTTAGTCCATGATTGGATAAATTTTGCCAAATAACAACGAAAGATGCTACAGTAACTTTTCACCTACTTTACGCGAAGTGAACACACCCCAAGTATATATTTGACAAGCCGGATTCGGACGAGGAGCCAGGGGAGACGAAGTAGCTGTGAAACCGGTTAAAGCAGGAGAAGCTGCTTCCGATGGAATCCGTTTGGAGCGTTTTGGGTCGTTGATCGACGGATCGGACGGCTGCAGGAATTCCGGGTGACGTGGTGGCTACTTCCATTCGGGAAGGCCCCGTGGCTTATCAGAGTTAAACGGGACATTTAACTATTTGTCACTTTTAGCTATGGTCAATTAATCCCTCTTACCTCCACTTCTCTCACGTGGATGGCAAATCTGTTACCACTCTCCCTAAAATAATGGCAATTGGTTAATTATCCCGAGTTAAATGGTGCATGGAGTGGTTCCGTGACACTTCACATAGAAAGCATATATAGATGTTATGTACATGATGACGTGTCTATATATACTGTAAACATGATCTATGCAAAAAAAAAATGATTAATATTGACCGTCAGCCTCAAACCCATTGTCGTCGTCACTGCTTTTTCTAGTATCTGCATCAACTGAACCTGCGTTTATATCGGAATAAAATCTTTACTAACATGTCAGTTGCAGAGGCAAACAGAGAAATACACTAAAAATAAACATATACTTGATAGAGAAAGTAGCCAATAAAGCATAAGGTATTTCTTTGACTTTAAAATTGGATAAACCATGCTAGTTGTCAGCACTTTTTTTGTATCATAAATAAATTGAACAAAAGGGTGGCACACTGTAGATTGCATAATTTTTTTTTTCTGGCATAGTTCATCTAATATACACATAAGCATGCATTTGCTTGAGACCATCACTACTACATTAATTTTAACGGAGGCGGGCAAAAACGCTTTACCGAGGCGGGCAGGCCAACCGCCTCGGATAAAAGGTCATGGTTAGGCCCTGTTCATCTGGCTTATAATCCGTCTTATTCGGCTTGTTTTTTCAGCCAGAACAGTATTTTTCTCTCACAAAAAATCAGTCAACAGTGTTTTTCAGCCGGCTTATAATTCCAGCCGAACGGCCCCTTAATCGTGGCCTTAACCGAGGCGGTTGCCCTGCCCGCCTCAGTTAATGAATTAAAAAAACAAAAAAAACCAGAGCCCACCGATGAGCCCATTTCTTAGCCAACCGGTGAGCCCATTTCCAGCCCTACCGCCAGCCACCGCAGTGCCACCAGCATCGCACGCGCGCTGACGCTGGATCTGGAGCCACGCCACCGCCCGCGCCGGGGCGGGATCCAGCCTCCCTATGCGCCGACGAGCTCGGGGGAGGGGGGATGCGCCACCATCGCCGGATCCGCCCACGCCGGGGTCGGATCCGTCCTCCCATGCGCCACCGTCGCCGGATCCGCCTGCGCCGGGGCCGGATCCAGCCTCCCCGTGCGCCGGCGAGCTTGAGGGAGAGGGGATCCAGGTGCTACTCACTGGTTCCAGATCTGCAAAGAGAGGGAAGAGTGAGGAGACGACGAGAGAAAGAGAGGGAGATGGGGAGAGCTGACCTACCTCCACGCGATGCCCTGCCGAGCGCCGCCGCGCCGCATGGCAGCACACCGCGCCACTGCCGCCGGAGAGACGGAGGGAGATGAAGAGGAGAGGGAGAAGGAGGGGCCGCTGAGGGAGAAGGAGAGGCGAGTGAGGGAGAAGGAGAGGTGAGTGGGGCGTTGTGGTGGGGAGTGGGAGCGGCACGACAACGGTGTGCGAGGGGAGGGGCGTGGCTGCGGTGTGCGGTGTGTGAGGGGAGGGGCGCGGCTACCGGCTGGGGGAGTGGCAAGGAAACCTTAGACGCCAGTATATATACAACAACGTGATATCGGGCTGAGTGGGCTGCCTGCTGGGCCATGATTTATTGAGGCAGGCTTTATACAGCAACTGCCTCCGAAAATAGATTTACCGAGGCGGTTGTTAAAATAAACTATTTTTGGAGACGGTTGGCTTAAGACGACCACCTCAGTAAATCGATTTTGCAAGATGGTTTTTTTTACCGTCTCGGTTAATAAAAAATGCTCGTCTTGCTTAATCCGAGGCATGAACCGAGGCAGTTAAAAATCTTGCTCGCCTCCGAGGCCTTTTTTAAAACGGCTCGTAAAAAGATTTTTTTAGTAGTGTATAATCTGCCGCCAATGCTCCCTACCACTCGGCGTCTTCCTGCAAGGCATTGCGGCCGCATGGTCGTGCTAGGTGTCGTTGCTGCTGACCCGTGTGGCCTATACTCTGTCCCCCCTTTTTTTTTTGTCGCCCGGAAAACATGTCTGTGAGGGAAACACGGTTTTATAGAGACAAACATGTACGGACGAAGGGTGTAGGTCCCATTTCGGCGATGTGCTCGCCCCTGTCTCGCCAGTGCGTTATGCCGAGTATGACAAGGGCGTATGACGGGCTGACGACCCGCGAAGCTTCGCAGACTTTCGGGTCGATGGATGGATTGTCGACGTGACCGATCGAAGTTCTGGACACAGGCCAAATGAGGTGCTAGATACCATGGTGCAAAGTTCGTCTTGTAAAAGATTGGATAGAAGAAAAGAACTGTATGCACATTGATATGTCTGTTCATTGATTCATGATATAAGAGGTGTTGTTAATCAATCATGTATATTTCTAGAGAGAAATATAATTTTGACACCTCAAATGACATGTTACTAAAAGTTGAGATTGCATCTTATTAATTTGTTGCATAAATAGTGGCACATATTAGTCTATGTAAAGGTTTAGATAATTTGAGAGTAAGGAAAAGCTAAAGCTTATTGCTTAATTAAGCTAATGGCGAAGTTACATAGACGTCTGATTAGAGAAAGCTAAAATGCTCATGAAAACCTTAGTCCTTTGATAAGTTACTTGGATATTAGGAGGAATCATGGAAGGAACAATCAATATACAAAGTGAAGGCTTAGGCTGTGTTTGGCATGGCTCTTTGGTGCTCTGGCTCCTCCTTCAGCTGCACTGTTAGGCACTATTAAACCCTGCATAACCCTGTAGCATCAAAAGAGCTCCGGCTCCAGCAAACCAAAAATGATCTGCACAGACAAGGAGCCAGCGGAGCTACGATGGGGTGGCTCCTCCTGCTCTGGTACAGTAGTTGCACAGGAGCCCTACAGTCAAGGAGCCAGAGCACTAAGGAGTTGCACCAAACGATCCCTTAGAGTCTAGAGTGAATAAAGGCTACAATAGGTGAACTAAGACGGCTCAAATGACAACAGTTTCGAATCAGGATTTTTTATTTATGATTGAAGATGAAAAATGCATTTGCAGGGAAGTGGATTAAAAACATTACGAAGTTCGAATCAGCTTTAGATGAATACATGTTAAATCAAATTGACACTGTTTGGTCGTTTGGGAGATTTTGTCAAGCTAAACTCTGAACTCTAAGCTAGAAGCTATGATGTTTAGAAATTTCGAATCCATGTTAGCCAAATATGAGAACCTATCATTTAATGGCTGAAGGGACCGTGACGTCTAAGAGGAGGGGTGAATTAGGCAACTTAATTCTCATTCTAACTATGACTTCTAATTCTAACTAAAGCAAAACCTATGCAAAGATAAACTATCTAGATGTGCAACTATTTTATCAATGACAAATTTATGGTACCCAGGTCTGATGTAATTAAATTGTCTCCACCCATTCCCACCCACGTCCATACACCTAACCAAACACTACCGAATGATCACATAACCAACCCACAGGAAGGAGACTAACTATACTTTACCTTCAACCTGCAAAAAAACAAGATTAATAGCGTGATTAATTAAGGCATGTCTGAATCCCTTTCGGATTATGAAAATCGGGATAAAAATAATCCACAGGCAACCAAACGGTAGAGATTATGAAGGAGAAAATAAAAATCCGGGGTCTGGTTTCTCACAACCCCGAAGTCCGCAACTAGCCTGCTAATTTCAGATTCTACTCCCTCCCAACTTGAAAAGTGCTTTGCCCACCTCATTCGCATCTAGCAGCATTAGCCGCCGCAACCACGCGTCGGCAAACTGCGCCACCGCCTCCGCCCCGGCTGCGCGCTACTTGCCGGACCACGCAAATGACGCCGCCACCGCTACTGTTCCGGCCATCTCGCCCTCGCAAGCCGCGCAGGAGCTGCGACAACTAGTTATACTTAGGGTCACAACACCTTAGTTATACTTAGGGTCACTAATGGAGCAAGGTTCATGTTGACCAAAATCACCAAAATGCCCTCCAAGGTGTAGTTGACCACCATTTAGCCCTAGGATGCTCTAGTTTGACCAATTAAAAAGTCTAGCTTAGAGACCTTGCATGGAGGAGCACCCTTAAGCAAAGTTGTAGGGAATTTTATGGGGAACAAAAGTCTCAATATGACTATCTCATGAAACTGGCCAGAACATGCTCAAAAATGGTCCACAAGTCAGCTAGAGGGGTTGTCTCAACACTTAGAATTTTTCTAAGTCTTAAAAGTGTCCCTCCAGTTTTACAGTGACCTACTTTGGAAGCTTGTAGTTTGCAAACCAGACCAAACCAGCTCCAACTCATGTTGACACTTTTGTAGTACTCACTTAGCTCTACAACATTGTCAACATCACCATCACCTAGTTCTAAATGGTTTAGGAGATATGGTGTCTTGAAATAGGGTTTCAGTCGGTTTCACTAACTGAAAACACGTTTCAGTTTCAAAGGGAACCACTTTAGGGCTATGTAGTTTCAAATCTAGGCCGAACCAGTCCAAACTCTAATTGATAAAGTTGTAGTCCTCATGTAGCTCTACAATTTTGGTATTATCATCTTCTGCTAACTCGAGCTGGTTTGGGAGATAATCATCGACAAACTTTCACTGTCAGTCACCGTTTTGGCCTCGTCGATGCAGTCGATCGTTCTTCAGTCGGTGGCCGACCGACGGCAGGGCAACGCCGACGCGTGGCCACGCGGTGGCAGCCGTACGCCGGCCGCGGTCCCACCCGTTAGGTCACCAAGCCTTCAAGGCCGCCATGACGACGGTCTCTGCCTCACTCGCGCCACACCTCCCTCTCCCTTCTATTCTCCCCTCCACCGGGCGAAACAACTGAGTGCAGCTCCCGCCTCCACTCCGGTGAGCTCGTGCGCGCGCACCACCGCACCACTGTCCACAAAAAATCACACACCGCTCCGCCTTGAAGCCCCCTCCATCTTCCACCTCGTAGCTGGGTCAATTGTGGGGAGGTAAGGCGGCATTGCCGTGTCCGCCACCATCCGCCTCGGACATTCCTCGCCGGAGCGCTCCCGTAGCGTGGCCGTGCTCCTCTGGTGCTCTACCGTCTTCATTCTTGGGTGCGTTGGGTCCGTCTGGAGTCACTGATGCTCACGGGACCGGTCATTTGGGATGAGCCGCCGTATAGCTCACCGGCGTCGGCAAGCCGCGGCCGTGGACCGCCATGCTCGACGACGAGCGCCTCCCGATGGTTCCACCGCCCCGTTCTTGCCACCAATCGACTTAGCTCGATGACGTGGTCGCGCTTGTCCGCTCAGTTTCGCCGGTCGGCTCACCGCCGGCGATCTCTGGCAACCGCAGCTCCTCCCCTCCGCCTCTCTCTCGCTGACCAGTGGGGCCTTCCGGTCAGCCCCACGCGCGCGCGGGCGGGGCGGCCTGAGCAGGCCGCGCGCATAGTTGGGCCGCGTCCGCGTAGGGGCCGGCCCAGTAGCGAGTCAGGGTTCGGTTTTGTTTTTCTTTTCATATTTGTCACAGATTTTTGTTGTTGTTTGGAAAAATGTAGATCTAGGGTTTTACTTGCCCAAAAATTATGAGATAAATTTTGTTAGGATCTACATGATGGGTAGTATTTTAGAAAAATATAAATCTAATATGTGATGTTTATTTTTTGGGAGAATTAAATAGATCTTGCAAATGTGTTGTGAAATGAAGGCAAATTTGTTAAATGTATAACTGGAGCTGTATTATTCCAAAAATTATGAAAATTGGTGGGTAGGCGAAGTTATACCTATATTAGCTCTGGTAAAAATTTGGGCATTAGTGCTTAAGTACTTTTCAAGTTATAATGCTAGCATGTTATTTTACGGAATACTTAAATGAATTTTAGTAATTTTTCTACATGTGCAATGTTCTTATAAATTTTTGGAGAATGTCTTGGTACCCTAAAGTGTCTAAGAAAATTATGAAATTTGTTGTTTGATACTTTTTAATATGATTTGTTAATTATACATAAATCAGTCTTTTGGGCTTGTGAATTTTTTTAGGGAGTTTCTGTAAATAATTTTAGTTCAAAATTTTACAGTGGTCTCTTTTTGTTTCATAGAGTCTCCTGTAATTTTTGTAGAATTTTAGGAACAGTTTACATATATGTTTAAAATTCCACTTAATTACTTAAGTAAATTAAGAAATGAGTCTAAACAAATATTTTAGGTAGGCAAACCTTATTTTCTGGTGTTTTTGTGACCTATGTAAACTTGTGGTAACATTAGTTTGGTCTTAAGGGATGTTTGCCACATAAATAAATATTTAATCTTTGCAATTCTAGGTTTTCTGGATAGCTGGTAGTATTTATAAATAAGTTGTAGTAAGCTTGATAAACTAGATTGTGTCAAAATTTGGGAGCATTTGACTTAGTAGTTTGGGAGTTATTGCTGTTTAAAGTGACAGTCCAGAATTGGCTAATCTCTGTTTGGAGAAGACAGATTCTGGAACTTGGGAAATTCGACATGGAAAACTTAGGAATTTAGGGTTGAGATATGAAAATGAATTGTAGTGCATTTCTTAAGCTTTCTATATTGTCTTAGATCATATCTTTTGGAGTTATGAATCTTTAGTTATGTTAGAATCTTTGAGCTGCTGTCCAGGATGTCTTACTGTGATATTTTGGGTGTTGGATTTGGTGACCTAAGTAATGTTACTTTTGTGATTGTTAGGTGTTAGGGCCTTAACCGAAGATGAACAGCTATACCTTAGGTTGAGTAGATTAGGTGAGTACTTCTCTACCGGAGAGGAAATTTGCACTTAATAATTGAAGTGATTTGAATAGAGCTTTAAGAGTGTTGTAATGTATTTCATTTCGAGCATGCTGCATCTTTCTTTATGCATCCATGAGATTTATTATGCACTCATGCAATAGGTGTTTCGGAGGGGGTAACGCTCCTCGAATTCGAGCAAGTGATTCCGGAGGAAGTCCAGGACCAGCCGGAGCAACCAGAGGAACCAACCGGCGGAGAAGTTCCCGCAGAAGACCTGCCTAAGTGTCCTGACCATCGGTCCTCGACCTTTCTAAAAGGCAAGCCCCGGTGCATGCTGAACTCATCATTTTATAAATCTATCTTGAGTACTTTTAATTGTTTAATGCATTAAGTTGTAGTAGTTGTATGAAAACAATTGTTGCATTATACCTATCCTTGCCCAGATATCGTACTTAAATCCTAATTAGGTTTAGGCATGTATCAATGCTTAACCCTGCTTAGTACGGTAGAAGTCGGGTGATTTTCGGTCATCCGCGAGATGTAGGAAGGAGTCACGAGTGGCTTTATGGCTATCGTGGATGGAACCTGCTTTAAAATGAAATTGAGACCGGGTAGGAGTTCGATAGTATAGCCGCAAGACACTTCACGTCTTGGGTGTGGAGCTATGCCCGTCTGAGTCGTTTAAGGACCGATTCACTGTACGTTCTTGAGTCATGTTGAACGCAGTCTAACACTTAGTTGGCCGGATAAGTCGTTCCGACCGCGAAGCCGAGTAATGTAATTCAGGCCGGGAATCGAATGGTAGGTTGCTTCTTGGAGGAGAGAAAGGATATGCTTGGGGACATTGGCGTGAGACCAAGGGGGGTTAGAGTCCCTATCACCTGACAGAGTGTCGCCCTTGGGGTCACGATGTAACAGAACCGCCCAATTATACGAGATTAAGTAGGAAATCATCCAATGGAAGGACAATTTAACAAACTTAAGCCCGTATAACCCGGTAGTCCGTGAAATCTCAACGGATTTCAAACCATTTCACATGACAGCCAAGATCGTACTAAGTTTAACGGTTACCATCATAAGTTACATAGAAGTTCGTGGCATAAAATACATCGGAGTTTAAACATAGTTATTACAAACCAGGTTTGAATAAGAGTAGCGGAAGCGGTAGTTCAAATCACGCACACACACAACATTTTGGAATAAAGTGTCAGCTTGTGATCATCTCCAGCAAAAGCATCAGACGAGAAGTAGCGAATGACCATTGCCCATGGTCCTATGCTTCGCCCATTGCAGGATAGAGACAGTTGATACAATAGCCATAGTACATCTGTCTATCTGCAACAAGTGGGAACAAAGCCCTAAGTACGAGAAGGTACTCAGCTAGACTTACCCGTCAAAAACCAGAAATAAAAGACACTAAGGAATCATGATAGACTTTTTGGTGGGGTAGCTGACTCATTTGCAAAAAGGCATTTTAATATTTATGAAAACATTTACAACAGCTTTGCATCAAGTTAAATCTTTATTAACCTGTCAACTATATTTGCACCTGTACTAAAGTAACATGGAATTAAACAGGCAATGATAACCAATGATCATTAACAACTTTCATTATGTCATAATTCATATAACTGTCCAAGTGTTCCATCAATATTACTACGATGAAGTAGCTCAAATCAAGTGTTCACTATCCAGTGAACGATGACGATTCGAATCGATTATTAACCAGCTGGTAAGTTATTCCTCACACAAACCTCACTCACCCGCTAAAGTGAGGTGTTGGTCACCGAGTCAACCATTCAGGTAAAGTCGCGAGCTTGCCAGGAACCACTTGTACCCGGGGGCCGCCCGACTGCTCTTTGGCCTTATCATCGCGCCCCCGTATCCTGCCACTACTGCTCCGATACAGTGCGTTGCGGGCAATCCACTCGGCCCGAATAATCTCCCAGTTTCGCGGTCGGAAGGTACTTTATCCGGCCAGCTAAATGTGAGGCATGCGTTCAACATGACCCGAGGGACAACAACGGACGGTCCTTAATCGACACAGACGGAAAACACTACAGTCCGAAACCCTGCAAGTTTCCGCCCGGTCTCAATTTCATTTCACACTTAGTTATACCATGACTTCATAGTTATCCAGACAGATCCAGGTAACCACCTACAGCTCGCAGGTGACAGGAAATCACCCGACTTCTACCGGTCTAAGCAAGCTAAGCATTGACTCGACTGCGGATACCAGGGTAACAAGGATATAGTATAACAAAGGTAAGCAAGGTATAATGCAGCAACGTTTGCAAACAACTCCTAAACGTAATGCATCAAATTAAGTAAAGTTAATAATAAATTATTTGCAAACCGGGAGAGAAATGCTCCGGGGCTTGCCTCTCTCGAAGGAGCTCGGACGGTGATCGGGGCACTCCGGGAGATCTTCACCGGCCTCTTCTTCGGCTTCTGTCACCTCCTGCTGCTGCACCTCGATCTGCTCCTCTGGCTCCTCGGGTAAGACGACTGGGTTCTCGGTTTGCGATCCTGTATGATGCAATGTGCGTAAGTGAGTATGCAAGTGTGCATCCAAGGAGATGAATGCAATGAATATGTTAAAATGCAAGGTAGTCAACATCATCCAAGAAACTATACACTACAAGCACATGTCATCTACTGCATTCTCTTTTACTACTATTATGTTAAGTTAACCTATCTTATGAAATGCTTCAAAGATACACCAAAGCTTTAATAATTTCTTAATCACACTTAAAGCAACACTTGCTTAAACCCTAAGTAATAATAGGTTTGAATAGCAACATATATTTCTAATGCTCCTAAAAATCTAAGAAAATTACAGTAGCATAATACTACTGTAAACAGACTACCATAAAAATTTCATGGCATTTGGATAAGTAAACCATCCTATACAAAAATGACAAGTTATAGCATAAAAATGAGCATGAAATTACTTTGTACTATGAAAAATGTCAAACAATAGAATTAATATTTTTCCTAGGTTCTTCATAGCATACTATGACTGTACAAAAATTATCACATGCATGTTTTATACAAAGTTTGCTCTCTAGCAAAAATAACAAAAATCAGCCATTAAAGACACTTGAACTACACCTCAACATTTTCCCACAGCACATGCATGAAACATATTTTTCCTAGTAAGTGCATGATATATGAAGATTAACAAACTTAAAAATCATATTTTTCTGATACATATAGGATTTACTAGCTATTTTACAAGATATCAGTAATATTAATAATTAATTAAAGCTCTACAGAAAAGTATCCCAAAAATGACATGCAATATTTTTAGATTGTAGATCTGGTTCCAAGGAATCTAGATAAATTTATTTCACAATTTTTGGAGCTGAAATGACTACTAAAACATTTTTCCAAAGCATTTTCAACAAGAATAATAAAAGAAAATGGAAATGAATTTTCATAACGGCACTGGGCCGGCCCGGGAAATCAAGCGGCCCATGGCCGTCGCGACCCGGCTTGCGCGCGCGGGGGAAACAACCGAGCCGGCCTGCTCGGGGCTCGGCCCACAGCGCAGCCCAGACCACCGAGGGGGGGAAACACCCGAGCGCGGTCGCCGGTGTTCACGGCTTCGACGTCGCGGCGGCGGTCGCGGCCAACGGCCGGCTCCGGCCAAACCGTGGCCAACCAAAACACGCAACACGGTTGCAAGAGAATGGTGAACGCGTGAAAGAGGCACGGAAGGGCAGGGATAGGGCGAGCGAGGCGGTGGCGGAGTAAGGCTCGACGGCACCGCCGCGGTGGCGCGGCGAGGCGAGCAGCAATTGGGTCCTACCGTGGCCAACGAGGGGATGGCGATGCTCGTTCGGGGAAGGAGAGGATGGGGCGGAGCTCAGTGCAAGACGAATTCGGCGGTGGTGGATTGTCGGCGTCGGAACGGGGGAGCGAAGGTGGAGCTCGCGGCAGTGAGCCGTTCGCCCGCTCGGTTTTAGGAGAGAGGAGCGGCTGGCGAGCGAGGATGGGAGTGAGGGAGCGAGGAGGGCTCCGGCAGGTGGTCTTGATCACGCTCGAGCTGGCGGGAGGGCAGAGAGGAGGCAATGCGCGGCGTTCGGCGACAGCGCATGGCCGACACGCGGCGAGCGCGCTCTGTCGCGGCGGCCAGCGAGGCGCGGGGCGCGCGGGAGGAGGAGGGAGGCCGGGTGGACGCGGGCCGGGCCGCCTGCGCTGCGCGGGCGTGCGCGTGCGCGGGGTGACGCGGGCCGCTTCGGCCAGCGGGCCGAAACCGAGGCGGTGGCCTGCTAAGGTTTGAAATGGATTTTTTAAATTTCTAATTTCCAAACAATTTCAAATGCAGTTTTCAAACACAAATTTGAACAAGAAAAAGACCTTTTCTGGAATTGACCCAAAAATAAAAGTTGCTTAGTATTAAATTCTCTACAACTTTGATTAAGGGGCCAAGTGAAAATTCTTAATAGATTTTGAATGGCAGAATAAAAGCTAAAATAGGAAGTATTTTTGAATATTTAGAATTAATATTTTTGAATAAGTTTTTGACAAAATTTTGAGTCATCTGGTTGCTCCAAAAATTGAACTAAGGTTCCAAGTGATGTAAAATTTATAGTTGCAAGAATTTTGGTGAAATGTGATTATCATATTAATATATTTCATCACATATATTATTTCCAAGCTTTTATTTCATTCAAATTATAACATTATCACACATGATTATGATGATATGAAATGACATGCAATATGATTGTCATGCAATGCATTGCGTAACACCGGAGTGTTACAGCCCTCCCTCCTTATAAAAATCTCGTCCCGAGATTTGGGTTACGAACCATTTATTATAAAAATCTTCGTATGCTTTTTGTAAGTATTCACCCGTTTCTCACGATGCATCTCCCTCATCATGATGACTCCATTGTATCTTATATGTTTTCATCACACTGTTTCGAGTAGCCCTTTCTTTGGAATCCAAAACTCGAATTGGCTGCTCACGATACACCAGATCTGACTTAAGTTTTATGCTTCGGGGTTCAATTATTTCCTCTGGAACGCGTAAACATTTCTTGAGATGTGATATGTGAAAAACTGGGAATATAGCACCCATCGACTCTGGTAATTCCAATTTGTAAGCCACTGGACCCTTCCTTTCCAAGATTTTGTAAGGTCCAACAAATCTGGCGGCAAGCTTTCTGCGTATACCAAACCGTTTCTTTTTCATCGGCGTGACTTTTAGATAAACATAGTCACCAACTTCAAACACAAGCGGTCTCCTTCTCTTATCTGCATAACTTTTCTGACGTGACTGCGCTGCTCTCATATTCTGCTGGATGATATGAACTTTCTTTTCGGCTTCCTCCACGAAGTCAATACCATAATACCTCCTTTCTCCTGGCTCAATCCAGTTTAAAGGTGTTCTACACTTTCGGCCATACAGAGCCTCAAAAGGTGCCATCTTGATACTTTCTTGATAGCTATTATTATACGCGAACTCTGCTAACGGTAACCATGACTCCCATGAACCTCTGGAAGACAACACACAAGCTCTTAACATATCTTCTAAAACAGCATTAACTCTTTTAGTCTGACCATCTGTTTGAGGATGATAGGCAGTGCTACGAATCAGACTAGTCCCCAAACCTTTGTACAAATGCTCCCAAAAGTGAGCAGTGAACTGTGATCCTCTGTCAGACACTATAGTCTTCGGTATGTCATACAATCTCACAATCTCTACAATATACTTCTCGGCATATTGAGGTGGTCTATAAGCTGTCTTGACAGGCAAAAAGTGAGCGGTCTTGGTAAGACGATCCACGATTACCCAAATCGAATCATGGCCTTTCTGAGTAGTGGGCAAACCTGTGATGAAATCCATACTTATATCATCCCACTTCCAACTAGGTACTGACAAAGGTTGCAACAATCCGGTAGGTTTCATGTGAATAGCTTTCACTCGACAACATGTGTCACATCTGGCTACATAAGCTGTGATTTCCTTCTTCATCTTTGTCCACCAAAAACGAGGCCTTAGTTTTTGATACATTTTACTACTGCCAGGATGAATGGATAACTTAGAGTGATGAGCTTCATCCATAATTTTATTCTTAAGCTCTCTATCCTTTGGAACAACAAGACGGTTGTCGAACCACAACACGTCCTGCTCGTCCACTCTGAATTGTTTTGAAGGTTCTTCTTTAATTTTCCTTTTGATGTGGAATATCCCTTTGTCTGCTTTCTGACCTTCTATTATCTTACTCTCGAAGGTACAACTGATCTGAATACTGTGTAACATGACAGGGTGCATTAGATTAAAACCATCTTCGAGTAAGGGTTGCATATTCAGACAATGCGACTTTCTACTCAAAGCATCGGCTACCACATTGGCTTTCCCAGGGTGATACTGTACATTCAAGTTGTAATCTTTAATTAGTTCTAACCATCTTCGCTGTCTCATGTTCAATTCTGGTTGGGTGAAAATGTACTTGAGACTCTTGTGATCGGTGAAAATATTGCACACATTACCAAGTAAATAGTGTCTCCAAATCTTTAAGGCATGCACCACGGCGGCAAGCTTAAGATCATGTGTCGGATAATTGATTTCATGTTTTCTCAATTGACGGGAGGCATAAGCAATGACTCTTCCTTCTTGCATTAGAACACAGCCTAATCCTGTTTTTGAGGCATCACAGAACACATCAAAAGGTTTCTCGATGTCTGGTTGTGCAAGAACTGGAGTAGTGGTCAACAGTTTCCGTAAGGTGTGGAAAGCTGTCTCACACTCCTCTGTCCACACGAACTTATGATCTTTCTGTAACAGACTTGTCATTGGCTTAGCAATCTTCGAGAAGTCTGGGATAAAGCGACGATAGTAACCAGCTAACCCTAGGAAACTCCTGACTTCTGGCACTGTGGTTGGAGTTTTCCAATCCATAACCTCTTGCACTTTGCTCGGATCTACCGAAACTCCATTTTCTGATAGAATATGACCAAGAAAAGGAACTTTCTTCAACCAAAATTCACATTTGCTGAACTTAGCATACAACTTATGATCTCTTAATCTGGTCAAGACAATTCTCAGATGTTCTTCATGATCTTTCTCATTCTCAGAGTATACCAGAATGTCATCAATGAAGACAACTACAAACTTGTCCAACTCTGGCATGAAAACCGTATTCATCAGATACATAAAGTATGCAGGAGCATTTGTTAAGCCAAAGGACATAACAAGATACTTGTACAACCCGTATCTGGTAGAAAAGGCGGTTTTCGGGGCATCTTGTGGCCTGATCTTTATCTGATGATACCCTGATCTTAGGTCGATCTTGGAGAACACTCTAGCTTTAGCCAACTAATCAAACAAAATGTCGATATGAGGCAAAGGATATTTATTCTTGATAGTTACAGCATTAAGAGGTCGATAATCCACACACATTCTTAGAATACCCTCTTTCTTTTTCTTCACGAACAAGGTAGGACATCCCCATTCAGACTTACTTGGGCGGATAAACCCCTTCTTTAGCAATTCTTCCAGTTGCTTTTTCAGCTCAGCTAACTCATCCGGAGGCATCCGATAGGGTCTCCTCGAAATAGGAGCTGTGTCGGGGATCAACTCGATTCCAAACTCAACATCTCTATCTGGAGGAAGACCAGGTAACTCTTCTGGAAACACATCCGGGAACTCACACACTACCGGGATCTGGCGGATAGGAACAACTTCCATGGCACAGGTCACACTCACAAGGTCTGTTCTTTTGGGCAATGGTACCTGAAAAGTACCCTCTGCCTGCGGATCCTTAAGGGTAAGCAATCGACTGCTTGTATCTATGACTGCTCCCCAGTCTTTCATCCAGTTCATCCCTATTATTACATCCAAAACTAGTCCCGGCATAACTATCAGGTTCACTCGAAACTTCCAACTATCTAACTCAAGGGTTGCCCCTCTAACCATCTTATTGGTTAGCACATCAGCCCCTGCTGAACTTATGCGATAACCATAACTCAACTCTGTGCATAGTTGTTCATGCTTCCGTGCAAATGCTTGACTCATAAAAGAATGCGAGGATCCAGAATCAAATAGAACAACTGCAGGGTGATGGTTAACAAGAAACTTACCGGCAGTTACAGGTTCTCCTTCAGGAATCTCATCAACGGTGGTATGGTGTACACGGGCAGTGTAAGTCTGTTGCTTCTTTCTAGGCGGATAAGGGCAGAACTTTGAAAAGTGGCATGGCTGACCATAATTGTAGCAGGGCCCCTTCACTGTACCAGCAGACCCTATAGCTCCCTTGGAGTTGCTCTGTTCTGCAGCTGCGGTGGTCTTTGCTGGCGGCACGGCCATCTTGTACGGCTTCTGTGGTCCCTTGTAGTTCTGAGTTTTATGCTGTGGAGGCCTGAACCTTGCACCAGGTGCGGATGGACGATAAGAAAGACGATTTGCAGTGACAACTCTGGACTGTGATGGTCCTGACTCAAACACCCTCTTGCGATTCTTGGATGCAGTGTAGGCGTTGTTGTTCTTTTCTTGTTTCAAACAATCACTGACAAAGTCATTGAACCTGGCGCGGGTATTGGTACCCACATGCTTCATCATCTTCGGACTTAACCCTCTCTTGAAACTAGCAATCCTCTTTGCATCTGTGTCGACCATGTCGGGAGCATAACGACACAAGTTGTTAAAGGCATGCAGATACTGTGTCACAATCTTGGTACCCTGATTCAAGGCTAAGAACTCTCCAAGCTTCATTTCAACCAACCCTGGGGGAATATAAACTCCCTTAAAAGCTTCAGTGAAATCTCTCCAAGTAATCTGGGCATTGGGAGGAAAGGTGGTGCGGTGATGCTTCCACCACATTCCTGCCGGTCCCTGTAACTGATGTGCAGCATATTCTGTCTTCAGAACTTCTGTCAGTCTCAGCACACGAAACTTATCTTCCATAGTGTTGATCCATTCTTCAGCGTCGAGTGGCTCTGCTGCTTCCTTGAAAACTGGCGGCCTGGTGTCCATGAAATCCTTGAAATTGCTGTACTGGTTCACTCCATGGCCACCACCTTGATTATTTCCTCTCTGAACATTTTCAGCGATGGTACGCAGAAAATCTTCCATATTCCTTTGTGACTGCTCGGCGTTGCGCTGGCTTCCAAGAAACTGTGCGAAGAACACTTCTGCAGTGAGCGGTGGAGGAGGGGGCAAATGTGGCTCTGGCTGTGGCTCCTGGTGATTGACGTTGCTTGTGCCACCCCCACCAGCCCCTGCACCGTTGCCACCAGTTTCAGCGGCCTCATACGTGGCACGGCGAGTGTTTGCCATCTGCATATTTCAGCAACAAGTAATAATTGAGCGAAGTGGTAGTAATTGTATCCGAATAAACAATCATGCCATACTGAATTTATTGGAGAGAACAAGTCATGCAATAAAACAGAGGCACAATAATCACATTCCAATTAAAACAACCTCACTAATCAACTTACTTCGAATGCAACATCGCGTTCCATACAACCATGTTGTCAGCATACATACACTGGACTTTTATGTGTTCAAGCATCACATACACAACCAAGACCCAAAAGATCGCCAGTCTCCAGGTCGAACAGGATACAACATGATACATGGGAACCAAAAGAAGGCCATCGCGATAAAGCCTATCACTAACGCAAGGCAACTAGCCTACTCCTCGGGGCCGTCGTCGAGGTCGGAGGCGTCACCATTGCTACCATCAGTAGCGGCGTCGTCGTCGACGTCCATCTGGGCAGCGTCCGGAGGAGCATACGGGCCCATCCCGTTGTAGAGGGCATGGAACTCTTCATGCAAGTTGGCGTTATACCCTTCTAGCTCCTCGACCCTTTGCCTGAGAAGGTCCCTCTCGTTCCAGGCTTTATTCCTTTCCTGCACTAGCTGTCCCATCATGCGGTCTGTATTTCTGTTGGCCTGAGTCAACGTCTGCACCCGCTGCATAGCACTTTCACCTCTCTCGAGAGCCCGATCTCGCTGCAAGCTCATGTCGGCCAACTGCTCCTGCAAGCTAGCTATAGCACGTGCTTGCTTCTTCTTCTGCTTCCTTGCTTCAAGCCGATCATTACCTCTTAGACCAGTCAAGGTCCAATAGGTATTCTCAAGACCCTGGTATGCTCTGATGGCTGCATACATGGCACTCATCGTGTGGTTGTCGCTAGCCTGTCCTTCACTTGGGCCTCTGACCAAGGCACTACCTTGTGGCTGCACCCAAATGGCATCGCGAGGATCATCTCTCGGGAAGGTACCGGCCAAGGCTGCTGCCAACTCATTAGGAAACCTGCTCATTATGTCTCGGATGACGTGAAAGGCTACACCCTCTGCACCCTCAACTGGAGTGCGCCCTTCAAACTCCAAATGCCAACCAGCCCATTCTGGCGCATCACCAAGGGCAGGGACGGTGATCTCCACTATTGCAAGTCCATCCTCAGCTAGCTGGCTCTTATTCCAAGAGTACACCGGCTCTTGACCCTCTGGATACCCCACATCATGGAGCACTCTCCAAAGCAAGGTGGGCATGCCAAACTCACTTAGAAAAGTGTCCGTGCTGCGGCGTTCCCGCGGGGCCATCTGGTGACGTGGTGCTCTTCCACCAGTGGACTTACGGGCAGTCTTCTTCGTGCGGGCCATCTGTAGCACAAGTTTTAAATTACCCGGTGAGAACATATTTTTAGTTGATGTCACTTTTATCAAACTGGGATAATCCTTTTATAAGGGGAGGAATGCAGGTTATGAATGAAATGCTCAGACAGTATGATGCATGCGCGAGTCTTACGTTCTCACAAACTTAGAAAATAAAGACATCTAACGATGAATTCGGTGGCATACAAACGATCTCTCATATACGTAACTAATTCGATCTACACGATAAACGCTGTTATGTACCTGCAGAAAATTCATTTCAGCCTATTCCCCATGAATGCATGAAAGCAGTAAATCTACCTACGCGCTCTACACGATTCCCCAGATGCGTGTACAACGGTAGTAACTACCCACACACATCGTCCTATTGACGGCATCGCCTCAACGGACGGAACACCCACACATGCGATACTTTCATAAAAACATGTGTACAACATGTAATTATTCTAGTATCATATAAAACACTCTCCCTAAATCGGCGGTGTATCCGATCATGCTCTCACAGCTCACACTTACCAAAGCGTAGAGGTAACTGGTCCATACATTACCACTCAATTAAGTGGCACTCATACAATAGCACGTCGTATGAGCAACGAAAGAGAAATATGGTGCAAGAACCCCAAGTTAGTACTTAAGTAGCCACCTAGAGTCCTTAACTGGGCATACAGGATATGACCACTGGCACACATTTAGTTTTAAATTACATTTTTTAAATAGAATTTTGTTTTAAATACACTTATGAACAGTAATCACGCTAAACCATGCTCTGATACCAGCTGTAACAGAACCGCCCAATTATACGAGATTAAGTAGGAAATCATCCAACGGAAGGACAATTTAACAAACTTAAGCCCGTATAACCCGGTAGTCCGTGAAATCTCAACGGATTTCAAACCATTTCACATGACAGCCAAGATCGTACTAAGTTTAACGGTTACCATCATAAGTTACATAGAAGTTCGTGGCACAAAATACATCGGAGTTTAAACATAGTTATTACAAACCAGGTTTGAATAAGAGTAGCGGAAGCGGTAGTTCAAATCACGCACACACACAACATTTTGGAATAAAGTGCCAGCTTGTGATCATCTCCAGCAAAAGCATCAGACGAGAAGTAGCGAATGACCATTGCCCATGGTCCTATGTTTCGCCCATTGCAGGATAGAGACAGTTGATACAATAGCCATAGTACATATGTCCATCTGCAACAAGTGAGAACAAAGCCCTGAGTACGAGAAGGTACTCAGCTAGACTTACCCGTCAAAAACTAGAAATAAAAGACACCAAGGAATCATGATAGGCTTTTTGGTGGGGTAGCTGACTCATTTGCAAAAAGGCATTTTTAGCATTTATGAAAACATTTACAACAGCTTTGCATCAAGTTAAATCTTTATTAACCTGTCAACTACATTTGCACCTGTACTAAAGTAACATGGAATTAAACAGGCAATGATAACCAATGATCATTAACAACTTCCATTATGTCATAATTCATATAACTGTCCAAGTGTTCCATCAATATTACTACGATGAAGTAGCTCAAGTCAAGTGTTCACTATCCAGTGAACGATGGCGATTCGAATCGATTATTAACCAGCTGGTAAGTTATTCCTCACACAAACCTCACTCACCCGCTAAAGTGAGGTGTTGGTCACCGAGTCAACCATTCAGGTAAAGTCGCGAGCTTGCCAGGAACCACTTGTACCCGGGGGCCGCCCGACTGCTCTTTGGCCTTATCATCGCGCCCCCGTATCCTGCCACTACTGCTCCGGTACAGTGCGTTGCGGGCAATCCACTCGACCCGAATAATCTCCCAGTTTCGCGGTCGGAAGGTACTTTATCCGGCCAGCTAAATGTGAGGCATGCGTTCAACATGACCCGAGGGACAACAACAGACGGTCCTTAATCGACACAGACGGAAAACACTACAGTCCGAAACCCTGCAAGTTTCCGCCCGGTCTCAATTTCATTTCACACTTAGTTATACCATGACTTCATAGTTATCCAGACAGATCCAGGTAACCACCTACAGCTCGCAGGTGACAGGAAATCACCCGACTTCTACCGGTCTAAGCAAGCTAAGCATTGACTCGACTGCGGATACCAGGGTAACAAGGATATAGTATAACAAAGGTAAGCAAGGTATAATGCAGCAACGTTTGCAAACAACTCCTAAACGTAATGCATCAAATTAAGTAAAGTTAATAATAAATTATTTGCAAACCGGGAGAGAAATGCTCCGGGGCTTGCCTCTCTCGAAGGAGCTCGGACGGTGATCGGGGCACTCCGGGAGATCTTCACCGGCCTCTTCTTCGGCTTCTGTCACCTCCTGCTGCTGCACCTCGATCTGCTCCTCTGGCTCCTCGGGTAAGACGACTGGGTTCTCGGTTTGCGATCCTGTATGATGCAATGTGCGTAAGTGAGTATGCAAGTGTGCATCGAAGGAGATGAATGCAATGAATATGTTGAAATGCAAGGTAGTCAACATCATCCAAGAAACTATACACTACAAGCACATGTCATCTACTGCATTCTCTTTTACTACTATTATGTTAAGTTAACCTATCTTATGAAATGCTTCAAAGATACACCAAAGCTTTACTAATTTCTTAATCACACTTAAAGCAACACTTGCTTAAACCCTAAGTAATAATAGGTTTGAATAGCAACATATATTTCTAATGCTCCTAAAAATCTAAGAAAATTACAGTAGCATAATACTACTCTAAACAGACTACTATAAAAATTTCATGGCATTTGGATAAGTAAACTATGACTGTACAAAAATGAGTATGAAATTACTTTGTACTATGAAAAGTGTCAAACAACAGAATTAATATTTTTCCTAGGTTCTTCATAGCATACTATGACTGTACAAAAATTATCACATGCATGTTTTATACAAAGTTTGCTCTCTAGCAAAAATAACAAAAATCAGCCATTAAAGGCACTTGAACTACACCTCAACATTTTCCCATAGCACATGCATGAAACATATTTTTTCTAGTAAGTGCATGATATATGAAGATTAACAAACTTAAAAATCATATTTTTCTGATACATATAGGATTTACTAGCTATTTTACAAGATATCAGCAATATTAATAATTAATTAAAGCTCTACAGAAAAGTATCCCAAAAATGACATGCAATATTTTTAGATTGTAGATCTGGTTCCAAGGAATCTAGATAAATTTATTTCACAATTTTTGGAGCTGAAATGACTACTAAAACATTTTTCCAAAGCATTTTCAACAAGAATAATAAAAGAAAATGGAAATGAATTTTCATAACGGCACTGGGCCGGCCCGGGAAATCAAGCGGCCCATGGCCGTCGCGACCCGGCTTGCGCGCGCGGGGGAAACAACCGAGCCGGCCTGCTCGGGGCTCGGCCCACAGCGCAGCCCAGACCACCGAGGGGGGGAAACACCCGAGCGCGGTCGCCGGCGTTCACGGCTTCGACGTCGCGGCGGCGATCGCGGCCAACGGCCGGCTCCGGCCAAACCGTGGCCAACCAAAACGCGCAACATGGTTGCAAGAGAATGGTGAACGCGTGAAAGAGGCACAGAAGGGTAGGGATAGGGCGAGCGAGGCGGTGGCGGAGTAAGGCTCGACGGCACCGCCGCGGTGGCGCGGCGAGGCGAGCAGCAATTGGGTCCTACCGTGGCCAACGAGGGGATGGCGATGCTCGTTCGGGGAAGGAGAGGATGGAGCGGAGCTCAGTGCAAGACGAATTCGGCGGTGGTGGATTGCCGGCGTCGGAACGGGGGAGCGAAGGTGGAGCTCGCGGCAGTGAGCCGTTCGCCCGCTCGGTTTTGGGAGAGAGGAGCGGCTGGCGAGCGAGGATGGGAGTGAGGGAGCGAGGAGGGCTCCGGCAGGTGGTCTTGATCACGCTCGAGCTGGCGGGAGGGCAGAGAGGAGGCAACGCGCGGCGGTCGGCGACAGCGCATGGCCGACACGCGGCGAGCGCGCTCTGTCGCGGCGGCCAGCGAGGCGCGGGGCGCGCGGGAGGAGGAGGGAGGCCGGGTGGACGCGGGCCGGGCCGCCTGCGCTGCGCGGGCGCGCGCGTGCGCGGGGTGACGCGAGCCGCTTCGGCCAGCGGGCCGAAACCGAGGCGGTGGCCTGCTAAGGTTTGAAATGGATTTTTCAAATTTCTAATTTCCAAACAATTTCAAATGCAGTTTTCAAACACAAATTTGAACAAGAAAAAGACCTTTTCTGGAATTGACCCAAAAATAAAAGTTGCTTAGAATTAAATTCTCTACAACTTTGATTAAGTGGCCAAGTGAAAATTCTTAATAGATTTTGAATGGCAGAATAAAAGCTAAAATAGGAAGTATTTTTGAATATTTAGAATTAATATTTTTGAATAAGTTTTTGACAAAATTTTGAGTCATCTGGTTGCTCCAAAAATTGAACTAAGGTTCCAAGTGATGTAAAATTTATAGTTGCAAGAATTTTGGTGAAATGTGATTATCATATTAATATATTTCATCACATATATTATTTCCAAGCTTTTATTTCATTCAAATTATAACATTATCACACATGATTATGATGATATGAAATGCCATGCAATATGATTGTCATGCAATGCATTGCGTAACACCGGAGTGTTACACGTGACATCATTCGGACCCGCGATTCCTGAATCATATGAAAAGGTGGCTTGTGCGACCCTGGCAGGGGCATGCGCGGTGAGTGTTAGAAATACCCCTCCAGCTGGATAGGAATTCGATTCGAATCACCGTCGCTCCCGGTTAGTGAGCACTTGACTTGAGCAGCGGCAACATAGATCTCATTAATTGAACAGATGGTTAAGTGAATGATACAATGTTGCCACAATTTATACCTGCTTTGGATATAATATGGATAATTGTTTGATTATAATCAAGTGCATGCTTAGTACAGGTGCTAAGATAGATAACAGGTAAATGCTAAAAAGAACTGCTAGTACAGGTTATAAGAGTTTCAATTACTTATGCCTTTATGCAAAATGTGATGTCAGCTAACCTCTTGTGTAAGCCTTGCATAATCCTTGGTGTCATCTTATTTTTGGTTTTTGACGGGTAAGTCTAGCTGAGTACATTCTAGTACTCAGGGTTTATTCCCTCCTGTTGCAGATGATATGCTCTATCAAGGCTTCTGCAAAACTTGTCTCCACCCTGCGGGTGACGAAGACTAGATCACTAGGGCGTGATCATCTTTTATGTACTTGCCTGATGCTTTTACGGGTTGTTGATCATTAAGACTGGCAGTAGTATGTGAACTAATGCGTGTGTTATGATTCCGCTACTTTATAAACTTGGTTTGCAATAATTGCGACTCTGTGTGTGTAAACTTATTTTGGAACTATTTGTGAAATGTAACGTATGATGTTGTATGTTGAATGATGCGATCTTGGTTGTAAGCAAGTTGGTTTGAAATCCTTCGTGGTTTCGATTGACTACCGGGATTATATGGGCTCAAGTTCAAAAATTTGAGCGCTTCGGTGCTTGTTTTTGTACTTGTGCTCTTATAATTTGGTCGATTCTGTTACAGCTGGTATCAGAGCATAATTCAACATTAAACACATCGTACGAGTATTTAAAAAAACAAAAGTATTTGATTATGAAAAGAGTTAAAACTCTAAAAATTATTTTCATAGGTATGCCAGTGATCACATCCCTTAGCCCAAATAAGGACTCTTAGGTGGCTTATTATAAAGACTAACTTGGGGGCCTTGTTTGTTTTTGTTTCGTCGTCCATACGACGTGATATTGTATGGATGCCATCCACTTGGGTGGTAATGTATGGATCAATTGCCTCGATGCTCTGGTAAGTGTGAGTTGTGAGAGCATGATTGTCCAACCGGCGATCTAGGGGAGAGTAGTTTTGGTGACTTGCATACTTACATGTTTAAACCGTGTAATTATATAAGCACTTAATTGTGGGGACCTTTATATCGGGTAGCTTTGATACTGAAGTATATACATCAGGGGATGTGTATATGGAAAGTATTTAAATGACTGCTTTCTTGTGTGCTTATATTGGGAAACTGTTGGGCTGAAATGAGATTTTCTACAGGTACACTAACAGCGTAAC
Source organism: Saccharum hybrid cultivar R570 (assembly GCA_038087645.1). NCBI lineage: Eukaryota > Viridiplantae > Streptophyta > Magnoliopsida > Poales > Poaceae > Saccharum > Saccharum hybrid cultivar. The sequence continues at coordinate 7,837,111 of JAQSUU010000248.1, read as the reverse complement.
GAGTAGACCGATAGTTTTGCTTATATGAGATAACGTATGTATGCCACCGCCTAGCGTTAGAACTTTAGGTTTCTACTAAGGTCAGAGGGCATACGGAACGTGCATGCATCATGTTTAATTATCTCATACATATCATTTACTCTCTCCTTAAAAATTTCAATAGTCCCGACTAAATTAAATTTCGTATCCCCTAAATGATCCTTATTTTAAGTCGTATTTTGTTGCTACAGATGGCACGTACCAAGAGGACCGCTCGCAAGTCCACTAGAGGCAGGGCACCTCGTCACCAGCTCGCTCCACGTGAGCCCCGCCCTGATCCCACTGAGGTGGAAAGGCTGAGAGCTGAATTGGCCGAAGTGACTGCTGATAGGAAAGCAGCGCGTCAGCAACTGGAGCAACTGATCCGTGATCGTGACCAGGAAACACTTGCAGTCCAGAGATTGACTGTAGCAAATCGCAACTGTCAACGCATGCTGGTCCATGTCATGAATCAGAGGGATAAAGCCTGGCACGAGGAGAATGTTCTGAGAGCTCGTCAGTTTGAGCTCAAGCAACAGTTAGAGAATGCTGAAGAATATAATGACAATCTTCATGAAGAAGTGCACCGCCTGAACAACCAGCTAAATCATCTGCTGCCTCAAAACAACAACGCAGATGAGGACATGGGTTCGGAAATCATCATGGCTAAAGATGATGATGAAGTGGAGGTCAATGGGCCCCAAGATGCCGCACCAGAAGAAGCACCAGAAGAAGAGCCAGAAGAAGAAGAAGAAGACGAGGAGTTAGAGCCTGTTAGCGACGAGGATGGCGGGGAGATCCTTGACACCCACTCTGAGAACGATGCTTAGAGTAGTCATCGCGTAGCTACGATGTTAGAATCGTATTTTGTGCCTCCTGGGGTTGGAGTGAGGCTTTGTAATAACTTGACTTTTGGGATGTAAGGTCGAACCCTATGTTTCCTAGATGTTTAGTTGAACCTGTTAATTTCGATCACAATTGGATGTCTTATTGCGTGCGTTTGATGATGGTGTCACGATTAGCACCCTTCGGTGCCGCGACGAAACCGAGGGCCTCCTATGGCGTGCGACATAAGGTTGTGCTGCTTGGCACGCGTGGGTATCGAGGTGGCTAGTCATGATCCACCATGGAACTCTACAGTTGAGAAGTCTCTTTGTGGTCAGTTTAAAGTAGCCTTTCTCAGTCAACTAAAAATTTTAAGATTGAATCCAAGTACCAGGCGAAAGGTCAAAAATCACGTAGATATTAACGTAAACGGTTCAGTAACTGCTGTGCTCCTTGTGAGTGAGCCTTTATCAAAGTACATCTGGTTAGATTCCCTCGCATGAATGCGCCAATTGATACGCTTGAATGGATTGTGTGGTTGTGATGAATTATTGTGCCATGAGTATTTTGAGAAGTCCATTTCATGAAGTCAGTTTGACATATTTACAATAATTCATCTACAAATTTCCCACATCGTCAGTGCTCATTGGCTATGCATTTTGCAGATGTCGTACAATCTCCGTCGGGGTCATGGCAACGAGGATGAGGAACAGCCACCCCCTCCGCCACCACCTACCCCGGCTGAGCTGATGCAGACCGTGGTCGAAGGGCAGCGCATGTTGGCAGATGTTATGCGCCAGCTTGCCAACCGGGAGGCTCGTCATGGTCGCCAGGGCCCAGAACCCAATCAGTACAGTGATTTCAAGGACTTTCTTGATACTAAGCCCCCGCTCTTTAAGGAGGCGGAGGAACCACTGCAAGCCGATGAGTGGTTGAACACTATTGAACAAAAGTTTCGTCTGCTTCGCTTGACCGATGAGCTAAAAACTAAATATGCTTCTCACCAACTGCATGGTCCAGCGGCTATTTGGTGGAGCCACTATCGTTCCACACTGCCTGCAAATGTCCTGATTGCTTGGGACCAGTTCAAGGCCGCATTCCGTGGGAACTATATTCCTCCAGGTCTTATGGCAATCAAGCACACAGAATTTATGAGGCTGTCGCAGGAAAATAAAAGCTTGACTGAATATCTGCAATCTTTCAACAACCTGGCAAGGTATGCCACAGAGTTTGTGGATACCGATGCCAAGAAAATTGCTAGCTTTAAAAGAGGCCTCGGCCCAAAGCTGATGAAGACTATGGGCACTAGCAAGTGTACTACCTTCAATGATTTTATCAGTGATGCTCTGACTCAAGAGAACAATAACTCTATCTATGCTGCTTCTAAGAGCCGCAAGAGGGCACTTGAGGCAGGTGTTTCACAGTCTCGAGCTCCAGCTGCCCTGAGGGCTCCTCCTCGCCCTCCTGCCGCAAGTGCTAAGTTCCGTCCTCCACAAAAGAAGGCGCCAGTGAAGACTGGGTTTCGCAAGGCATATATAGTCGCTCTGCCAAAGGGTAATTCGGGCCAAGGCAGCTCTAGTGTCCCTCCTAGCAACATGCCTTGCTGGAACTGCAACAAGCCAGGCCATTGGTCCAGAAACTGTCCTTACCCTAAGAAGAATGTCAACCAAGGTGGCCGTCAAGGGCACGCTCATTATAACAGTATTGAGGAAATCCCATCTGGTGAGGTTGTCACTGCTGGTAAGTTCCTAGTTGACCAACACCCTGCAGTAGTACTTTTTGATTCAGGTGCTTCGCATTCCTTTATCAGTCCTAAGTTTGCATCAAAGTTTGCACACAAATTGCATACTGTTGAAGGTGGGGGTTATTGCATTAGCGCAGCAAGTGGGAATATTTCCACAAATAAAGTAGTGGGGAATCTTGAGCTTGAGATAGAAGAGCGAAAGTACTCGCTTGCCTTAGTGGTTTTGCCGGGATTAGGCATAGATGTTATTCTGGGCATGAATTGGATGAGTCAGAATAGGGTACTCATTGATACATCCACTCGGGTAGTTATGCTCAGAGATCCTATAGATCAAAAGGGTTTTCTGGTACAACTTCCCAGAAAAGTTGATTTGTCTGGGGAAGTTCATGCTGTGCAAGCAAAGGCGTTGGCTGAAATTCCCATAGTAAATGAGTTTTCGGACATTTTTCCCGATGATTTGCCAGGACTCCCTCCGGATCGGGATGTGGAATTTAGAATTGAATAGTTTTCTGGCATGGCTCCCATCTCTAGGAGGCCTTATAGGATGCCTCCGAATGAGCTAGCTGAACTTAAGGTGCAATTGAATGAACTTTTGAAGAAGGGGTTGATTCGTCCTAGTTTGTCTCCGTGAGGATGCCCTGCTATCTTTGTGAAGAAGAAGGATCAGACCTTGCGGATGTGTGTAGATTATAGACCTCTGAATGCAGTCACTGTCAAAAATAAGTATCATCTGCCACGTATCGATATCCTGTTCAATCAGTTGTCCAAAGCTAAAGTCTTTTCTAAGATTGATCTGAGGTCTGGTTACCATCAGATTAAAATCCGTCCCGAAGATATTCCAAAAATAGCTTTCTCGACAAGATACGGCCTTTATGAGTATCTTGTTATGTCTTTCGGCCTGACAAATGCCCCCGCACACTTCATGTGCTTGATGAATTCGGTGTTTATGCCCGAATTGGACAAGTTTGTGGCGGTGTTTATTGCTGACATCTTGATATATTCTGAAAATGAGGAAGAACACGCTGAACACCTGCGTATTGTTCTCACCAGACTACGAAAACATCAACTGTATATGAAGTTCAGTAAATGTGAATTCTGCCTTCGTGAAGTATCTTTCCTTGGGCATGTGTTGTCCGATGGAGGAATTATGGTGGATCCTACCAAGGTACAGGAAGTATTGAATTGGAAGGCTCCTACTTCGGTTCATGAGGTCCGGAGTTTTCTTGGGTTGGCTGTCTATTATCGTCGCTTCATCCCGGATTTCTCAAAAATAGCCAAACCCATGACTCGGTTGCTGCAAAAAGACACCAGGTTTGTCTGGACTCCTGAGTGCGATGCGGCTTTTCACCAACTATGAACCCTCCTAACCTCAGCTCTGGTTTTGGCACAACTGGATATCGAGAAACCATTTGATGTTTATTGTGATGTCTCAGGCATAGGTTTGGGAGGTGTGTTGATGCAGGAAGGCCGAGTAATTGCATATACCTCTCGACAACTTCAGAAACATGAGGTGAATTATCCAACGCATGACTTAGAACTGGCCGCAGTTGTTCATGCTTTGAAAGTATGGTGGCATTATCTGCTGGGCAATGTCTGCAATATCTACACAGACCACAAAAGCCTCAAATACATCTTCACCCAACCCGAGTTAAATATGCGTCAAAGAAGATGGCTTGAGTTGATTAAGGATTATAACCTTCAAGTGCACTATCATCCTGGCAAGGCAAATGTGGTTGCGGATGCTTTAAGCCGTAAGTCTCATTGCCATTCCCTAGTTGAAACTGATTTTCATCGATCTCGCCTTCTACATCCAGCAGTCTTGTACAACATCACTATCAGTTGTACTCTAAAAAGCAGAATTATTGAGCTCCAAAAGACTGATCCTGGTGTATTCCACATAAAACGCAAGATGAAAGAGGAAGAAACTAAGCATTTTAGGGTAGATGAAGAAGGTGTGCTGTGGTTTAAGGATAGATTAGTGGTACCTAAGGACCGAGAGCTTAGAGATCAGATCCTGTCCGAAGCACATTCGTCCAAGTTGTCCATCCATCCTGGTAGTAATAAGATGTATTATGATTTGAAGCCACTTTATTGGTGGACCAAGATGCGGAAAGAGATAGCTGCATATGTTGCTAGGTGTGACACCTGCTGTAGAGTTAAAGCTATGCATATGCAAGCTAGGTTACTTCAACCACTTTCTATCCCAGGTTGGAAATGGGAAGAGATAAGTATGGATTTCATTGTTGGACTTCCTCCTACTGTCAAAAATCATAACTCCATCTGGGTAATTGTGGATCGTTTGACCAAATCAGCTCACTTTATTCTGGTTAGAGTGGACTATCGTCCCACTGACTATGCTGAATTGTACTTCAATCAGATAGTTCGGCTCCATGGGGTACCTCGTACTATCGTTTCTGCCCGTGGTCCCCAGTTCATTGCTCGCTTTTGGGAGCACTTGCATCACCTTCTGGGAACCAAGTTAGTGAGAAGCTCTGCTTATCACCCCCAGACGTCTGGTCAGACGGAACGGGTTAACCAAATCTTGGAAGATCTGTTGTGGGCATGTGTCATTTCATCCAAGGGTTCTTGGGAAAAATGGTTATCTCTAGCCGAATTCTCGTACAATAATAGTTACCAAGAGAGTATTAAGATGGCCCCATTCGAAGCCTTGTACGGTCGTAAGTGTAGAACTCCACTAAACTGGGTAGAAGCTGGTGAAAGGAGGTATTATGGTATTGATTTTGTTCAGGAAGCTAAGGAACAAGTCCGTACCATCCAAAAACATATGGCTGCAGCCCAAGCTAAACAGAAAAGTTATGTTGATCGTCGTAGAAAACTGCTCGAGTTTGAAGTAGGAGACTTCGTTTATCTGAAAGTTTCTCCAATGAAGAGTGTCCAACGTTTTGGTGTTAAGCGGAAACTTGCGCCAAGATACATGGGTCCTTTCCAAATCATAGGCAAGAGTGGAGCTGTTCCGTACAAAATCCAGTTACCTCCTGAAATGAGTGCCATATTCAACGTCTTCCATGTATCTCAGCTCAAAAAGTGTCTTTGAGTTCCTGAGGAAAGAGTCCCTTTAGGAGATATCAGGCTGGAATCCGATCTAACTTACGAAGAAAAGCCAGTCCGAGTGATCGATACTCAGGAACGAGTGACTAGAAGCAAAGTGTTTAAGTGGTATAAAGTAATATGGAGTAATCAGGGTAGTGAAAGTGACGCTACATGGGAACGGGAGGACTATTTGCGGGAGGGTTATAAGGAATTCTATGAAAAATGGTACGCTTTCCAAATCTCGGGACAAGATTTTTATAAGGGGGGAGGGCTGTAACACCTCAGGTGTTTAGCTCCATAATTGCATTGCATTTGCATGAGCATAAGCATGCATCATTTCATGTTATTTTATGTGGTTGCAACTAATGTGGTTGTTTTAGAATTTTTGTTTGGCTCACATCATGTGACACTAGGTAGTTGGTGTAACAAAAGGGGAGAGTAGCTAATTATATCTCACAACACCTTAGTTATACTTAGGGTCACTAATGGAGCAAGGTTCATGTTGACCAAAATCACCAAAATGCCCTCCAAGGTGTAGTTGACCACCATTTAGCCCTAGGATGCTCTAGTTTGACCAATTAAAAAGTCTAGCTTAGAGACCTTTCATGGAGGAGCACCCTTAAGCAAAGTTGTAGGGAATTTTATGGGGAACAAAAGTCTCAATATGACCATCTCATGAAACTGGCCAGAACATGCTCAAAAATGGCCCACAAGTCAGCTAGAGGGGCTGTCTCAACACTTAGAATTTTTCTAAGTCTCAAAAGTGTCCCTCCAGTTTTACAGTGACCTACTTTGGAAGCTTGTAGTTTGCAAACCAGACCAAACCAGCTCCAACTCATGTTGACACTTTTGTAGTACTCACTTAGCTCTACAACATTGTCAACATCACCATCACCTAGTTCTAAATGGTTTAGGAGATATGGTGTCTTGAAAATAGGGTTTCAGTCGGTTTCACTAACTGAAAACACGTTTCAGTTTCAAAGGGCACCACTTTGGGGCTATGTAGTTTCAAATATAGGCCGAACCAGTCTAAACTCCAATTGACAAAGTTGTAGTCCTCATGTAGCTCTACAATTTTGGTATTATCATCTTCTGCTAACTCAAGCTGGTTTAGGAGATAATCATCGACAAACTTTCACTGTCAGTCACCGTTTCGGCCTCGTCGATTCAGTCGACCGTTCTTCAGTCGGTGGCCGACCAACGGTAGGGCAACGCCGACGCGTGGCAGCTGTACGTCGGCCGCGGTCCCACCCGTCAGGTCACCAAGCCTTCAAGGCCGCCACGATGACGGTCTCTGCCTCACTCGCGCCACACCTCCCTCTCCCTTCCGTTCTCCCGTCCACCGGGCGGAACAACCGAGCGCAGCTCCCGCCTCCACTCCAGCGAGCTTGTGCGCGCGCACCACCGCACCACTGTCCATAAAAACTCACACACCGCTCCTCCTTGAAGCCCCCTCCATCTTCCACCTCGCAGCTGGGTCAATTGTGGGGAGGTAAGGCGGCATTGCCGTGTCCGCCACCGTCCGCCTCGGACATTCCTCGCCGGAGCGCTCCCGTAGCGTGGTCGTGCTCCTCTGGTGCTCTACCGTCTTCATTCTTGGGTGCGTTGGGTCCGTCTGGAGTCGCTGATGCTCACGGGACCGGTCATTTGGGATGAGCCACCGTATAGCTCACCGGCGTCGGCAAGCCGCGGCCGTGGACCGCCATGCCCGACGACGAGCGCCTCCCCATGGTTCCGCCGCCCCGTTCTTGCCACCAATCGACTTAGCTCGATGACATGGTCGCGCTCGTCCGCTCAGTTTCGCCGGTCGGCTCACCGCCGGCGATCTCTGGCAACCGCAGCTCCTCCCCTCCGCCTCTCTCTCGCTGACCAGTGGGGCCTTCCGGTCAGCCCCACGCGCGCGCGGGCGGGACGGCCTGAGCAGGCCGCGCGCATAGTTGGGCCGCGTCCGCGTAGGGGCCGGCCCAGTAGCGAGTTAGGGTTCGGTTTTGTTTTTCTTTTCATATTTGTCATATATTTTTGTTGTTGTTTGGAAAAATGTAGATCTAGGGTTTTACTTGCCCAAAAATTATGAGATAAATTTTGTTAGGATTTACATGATGGGTAGTATTTTAGAAAAATATAAATCTGATATGTGATGTTTATTTTTTGGGAGAATTAAATAGATCTTGCAAATGTGTTGTGAAATGAAGGCAAATTTGTTAAATGTATAACTGGAGCTGTATTATTCCAAAAATTATGAAAATTGGTGGGTAGGCTAAGTTATACCTGTATTAGCTCTGGTAAAAATTTGGGCATTAGTGTTTAAGTACTTTTCAAGTTATAATGCTAGCATGTTATTTTAGGGAATACTTGAATGAATTTTAGTAATTTTTCTACATGTGCAATGTTCTTATAAATTTTTGGAGAATGTCTTGGTACCCTAAAGTGTCCAAGAAAATTATGAAATTTGTTGTTTGATACTTTTTAATATGATTTGTTAATTATACAAAAATCAACCTTTTGGGCTTGTGAATTTTGTTTAGGGAGTTTCTGTAAATAATTTTAGTTCAAAATTTTACAGTGGTCTCTTTTTGTTTCATAGAGACTCCTGTAATTTTTGTAAAATTTTAGAAACAGTTTACATATATGTTTAAAATTCCACTTAATTACTTAAGTAAATAAAGAAATGAGTCTAAATAAATATTTTAGGTAGGCAAACCTTACTTTCTGGTGTTTTTTACCTATGTGAACTTGTGGTAACATTAGTTTAGTCTTAAGGGATGTTTGCCACATAAATAAATATTTAATCTTTGCAATTTTAGGTTTTCTGGATAGCTGGTAGTATTTCTAGGTTTGACCTTTGATAAAGGTGGTTGCTGGAAAATTTGTAAATACCAAAGTTGTAGTAAGCTTGATAAACTAGCTTGTGTCAAAATTTGGGAGCATTTGGCTTAATAGTTTGGGAGTTATTGCTGTTTAAAGTGACAGTCCAGAATTAGCTACTCTCTGTTTAGAGAGGACAGATTCTGGAACTTGAGAAATTCGACATGGAAAACTTAGGAATTTAGGGTTGAGATCTGAAAATGAATTGTAGTGCATTTCTTAAGCTTTCCAGATTGTCTTAGATTATATCTTTTGGAGTTAGGAATCTTCAGTTATGTTAGAATCTTTGAGCTGCTGTCCAGGATGTCTTACTGTGATATTTTGGGTGTTGGATTTGGTGACCTAAGTAATGTTACTCTTGTGATTGTTAGGTGTTAGGGCCTTAACCGAAGATGAACAGCTATACCTTAGGTTGAGTAGATTAGGTGAGTACTTCTCTACCGGAGAGGAAATTTGCACTTAATAATTGAAGTGATTTGAATAGAGCTTTAAGAGTGCTGTAATGCATTTCATTCCGAGCATGCTGCATCTTTCTTTATGCATCCATGAGATTTATTATGCACTCATGCAATAGGTGTTCCGGAGGGGATAACGCTCCTCGAATTCGAGCAAGTGATTCTGGAGGAAGTCCAGGACTAGCCGGAGCAACCAGAGGAATCAACCAGCGGAGAAGTTCCCGCAGAAGACATGCCTGAGTGTCCTGACCACCGACCCTCGACCTTTCTAAAAGGCAAGCCCCGATGCATGCTGAACCCATCATTTTATAAATCTATCTTGAGTACTTTTAATTGTTTAATGCATTAAGTTGTAGGAGTTGTATGAAAACAATTATTGCATTATACCTATCCTTGCCCAGATATCGTACTTAAATCCTAATTAGGTTTAGGCACGTATCAATGCTTAGCCCTGCTTAGTACGGTAGAAATCGGCTGATTTCCGGTCATCCGCGAGATGTAGGAAGGAGTCACGAGTGGCTTTATGGCTATTGTGGATGGAACCATGCTTTAAAATGAAATCGCGACATCATTCGGACCCGCGATTCCTGAATCATATGAAAAGATGACTTATGCGACCCTGGCAGGGGCCTGCGCGGTGAGTGTTAGAAATACCCCTCCAGCTGGATAGGAATTCGATTCGAATCGCCGTCGCTCCCGGTTAGTGAGCACTTGACTTGAGCAGCGGCAACGTAGATCTCATTAATTGAACAGATGGTTAAGTGAATGATACAATGTTGCCACAATTTATACCTGCTTTGGATATAATATGGATAATTGTTTGATTATAATCAAGTGCATGCTTAGTACAGGTGCTAAGATAGATGACAGGTAAATGCTAAAAAGAACTGCTAGTACAGGTTATAAGAGTTTCAATTACTTATGTCTTTATGCAAAATGTGATGTCAGCTAGCCTCTTGTGTAAGCCTTGCATAATCCTTGGTGTCATCTTATTTCTGGTTTTTGACGGGTAAGTCTAGCTGAGTACATTCCAGTACTCAGGGTTTATTCTCTCCTGTTGCAGATGATATGCTCTATCAAGGCTTCTGCAAAACTTGTCTTCACCCTGCGGGTGACGAAGACTAGATCACTAGGGCGTGATCATCTTTTATGTACTTGCCTGATGCTTTTGCGGGTTGTTGATCACTAAGACTGGCAGTAGTGTGTGAACTAATGCGTGTGTTATGCTTCCGCTACTTTATAAACTTGGTTTGTAATAATTGCGACTCCGTGTGTGTAAACTTATTTCAGAACTATTTGTGAAATGTAACGTATGATGTTGTATGTTGAATGATGCGATCTTGGTTGTAAGCAAGTTGGTTTGAAATCCTTCGTGGTTTCGATTGACTACCGGTATTATATGGGCTCAAGTTCGAAAATTTGAGCGCTTCGGTACTTGTTTTTGTACTTGTGCTCTTATAATTTGGTCGGTTCTGTTACATTCCCCACCTCCTAGATCTCGCGTACCGGGGCTACAACGGCGGTTGGGACGAAGCCAGGCTAGGTCGCTCGCGAGGCGAGCACCCTCACTGCTAAGGCAACTGCCACCTCCCGGGATTTCTCGTACCTTACCTTATCAGCTTCCGCTCCGCGGGCGTCCTCATGAGCCTAACCAGCCAGGTTGCGCCCAGTATTGCATTTATGTCATCGGCGGTTGAACCAAACCCGCCAGTCACCAGCGTGAGAAACCTCCTCTTTATTCTCGCGGCAAAGGCGTAGACGGTAGCGAGGTGGCCGCAGGCTACCCCGAGCACCCAGGCGCCTACTAGGCTCAAGCTGAGTATGTCGGTCGCCATCGAGACGACGTTTCCCATGGTAGTGCGAGTGCTCTCCTTCTTCGCGAGGTGGGAGGGTTTGGGGTGAGGGGATAGCTCCAGCTCGTGGGGCGCATGTTGATATCGTCCCGCCATTGCTATTCTAGGGTAGAAGCTTTTCCTGGTAACCTTTTCCGTTATCGGGCCCTAATCGGTGTAAGGTCAAGCTCCATCAACAGGAGCCGGGGATGAGACGGGGAAGGAGGCGGGGCTGTAAGGAAAATGGACCCTTGGTCCATTTAGTTTGGATTTTGGTGTTAGATGATCAACATGACCAGTTGGACTAACATTATTTTCTAGTGTTTTCTGATATAGTTCCGACTCTTGCCTCCCCCCTACGGCCATTTGACCAGTGTTTTCTGATACAGTGCCATGGCTCTCCAACACTCTTGCCTCCCCCCTACGGCTTTGAGGGGCTCCGAGGAGCCCAAGAGCACTTCCTCATTGTTTGTGTCTCATTTTTGTGCTCATTCAAGGCCCCCTTTGTGCCTACCCCGTTCCCCTTTTCTATCTCTGGTGGCTCCTCGCCACTCGCCACTACCATGCTAGCCTAGCTTTGTTGGGCTATCACCTTGACGCCTCTGCTCTTGCCCCGTCCAACCGCCTTCCCCCGCTGCTTGACTGGCAGCGCCATTGTCGCCTCTCCCATGCTGCCCCAAGCCCACAGCCACAATGCCTGCAATAATCTCAAGGCTGGCCTACCACCCATAGATCATTTCCTTTCTAAGCCCGCCGGGGTACATGAACCATAAACCGCCAGAGACCTCGTCAGAAATGAAGAAGATGGCACAAGGAAGAGGTAAGCCAAGTATGTAGCATTTGTTGATCGGTGAAAAAAGTCAAGAGTGTTGCTTAAGCATATTTTGCATATTTGGAATCATGACGACTGTTGATCTTATTTTCAATAAACTTAGTTAAACTTAAAATAGTATAACATTGACCTGATATATAATCAACTTTTTTTTCTACATCAGAGTTCGGATATAGAGAGAATAGACATGAAAGCTGTTTTGGTGTGGGCCGTGTGGACTAGCCAACGTCACTTGAGAGCCCAATGGACAGTACAGACCGACGTTATTTCTGAAGTCGCAGGACAGGCCGCAAGGAACGGAAGCCCATGCCTCGGGCCGTATTGCAGTATTCGTACGTACATACTAGGAGTATTGGTATATGCGAACCAGCCTATATCAACTCTGCTGCATTGCACTATGGTAGTTGGTAGCTAGCTGGTGGTAGTACACGGCGGTAACACACCCACCCGTCGCAACAGCCCGGCTGCGACAACGAATAGATGAAGCGTTATTTCCGGCGGGCCGTCCCGGCCGGGCGCTCACGCCGGCGTGAGCCCGTGCCTGAGCGCCGCCTTCCACACGACGTCGATCCGGTCCACATCGATGGCGCCCACCTCGTGGTGCTCCCACCCTTCCAGGCAGTGCACCACGCCGCCGGCGTGGCACGCGTGCACCACCCCGCGCTCCATCGTGTACTCGCAGGAGCCGAGGCCCTGCACGTCCTTGGGGAGCCTCATGGCGGCGAGCTTGCCGTAGGTGCAGTCCCGGCGGAAGCCGATGATGGGCGGCACCACGAACTGGTGGAAGTGCGTGCCCGGCGGCGCCCACCGCTGCTCCCGCGGCGACAGCCGCTTGCCCACGATCCATGTCTGTGCAATGCATTGCACACACGGTTCACCGGTGTCAGTACGTATCAGATGCCATGAAAGAACGCTTTCAGTCAGCACTCCAACGTACCTTGCAGCTCTGCGCCGCCTGATACTTGGTGACCTGCACGAGGTACTGCTGGAACTCTGACGGCGCCTCCCTCTGGATCTTCAGGAACCTCTCCGTCGAAAGCGTCAGCATCTGAAAACAGGGCATTCCATCATCCATCTTTCTTAGTACCAATTTTGTTTTGTTTCAGAGCAGCAGCATTGTAAATGTATAATCTATCGATCCAAGTTCAGTTGTGAACTGCGCATGCATACTGGAGTCGTTACTTGTTTCAGAATGGGCAAGCACGTACCAAGACCCTGATCTTCTTCCTGCAGAGGTAGAGCGCGATGGCCCTGCCGAGCTTGGACGTGGCGCCGGTGAGGAACACCTCCCTCACGTTGCTGGGGATCTCGTTGAGGATCACGGCCGCCGTCAGGGTGTTGCCGTGCACCACCCTCACTCTCAGGTTCGGGTGCTTGCTCACGAACAGCGTGCCGCCGCCGTTGAGAGCCTCGTTCTGCAGGTAAAGCGAGAAGAAGACATGTTGGCTGAGTTCTGGTTCATTTTTCTGATCCACTGCTTGTTCTGAAATCGACCGCTAGGGGAATTAATGATAATGCTAGAGACGATCGACCTTGTTCAGTGCAGCAAGGCTGATGACTTTGACGCCCATCTTGTCTGCCCTGAGGATGGCGAGCTCGATCTGGCGGTTGATGCCCTTCTTCGCCGACGGGATGAAGTACTGCAGTTGGACAGCGAAAACAAGGGAGACGCATGCAGTCAGTTTCCCGGCCATCAACAGGACGATCGGATTCCAGTCAGTTTGGACTGGTGGTGGGTGACCTGGAAGCCATATCTGGGGACGCTCCACGTCTGGTGGAGCCGGCCGCGGAGGAAGTAGAAGCTGACGGTGAAGGTCTTGGAGAAGAACCACTGGAGGAGCATGAAGCCGAAGGCGACGGGCCAGAGCGGGAGCAGCACCGGGTGCGTGGCCCACGGCAGCGAGCTGCAGGACCGGAACGCGAACGGCACGTGCATCGACGACACCACGTCCACCACGTGCGCCAGGAACACGAAGTCCGGCACCCGGTCGTTCATGCCTATATATTCGCAAAGCAAACGAGATGGGTGCATATATACAGCATCAGTTTCTTCAGATCATGCATGCCCCTTGTTTATACTGATTTATTACTACTGCAAGGGAGATCAGCTTTCAGATTAAGCAATAACGGTGAATTATTAGACGATGATGATGCCGTGCATGATGACTGATGAGTAGCAGCACCAAGCCACCAACTAACAACAAAACTGGAGACTGGAGCAGTACCTTGGTCGACCTGTTTCTGAAGCTCCCACGATTTGGAGTTGATGGTCCCGCCAAGGGCGTCGTACAGAGGCATAAACAGGCAGAAATTGCAGTCCCTCTCCCTGTGGTGCAGGCTTAGATACCTGCAAGTTAATCACCACAACACAAAGGACGGCTATTGATCAGCCAGCTAACACTGATAACACAGCAAAAAGGTCTTTTTGGATGCAATCATCCGTTTATGCTTGCATGTCCCCTACATAAGGTCTTTTTGGATCTTGACTTGATCTTGGGCAACAATGTGAAGGACACAACTCATATACGAGGACCAGTGGTAACCCCCTCCCCGCCCGGGCCGGCTACCTCCCGGTGCTGTATGAGGATCATTGATTGCCGTTGCTGATGCCGACCCCGTTTGGGCCTGCCCTGCCCGCGCGGCACTCGTGGTGCACATACACGGCCGGTCAGCGGTCGGCACCGCCGTAAAGGCGAGCCAGCCGGCTACGGCAACAGGAACAGGACGGGCGCACCTCATGCACATGGCCGGCGCCCGGCGGCTCGCCGGCCCTGCCTGCCTGCAGGTGCAGCTAGGATAGGCTCCAGCAGCAATCAAGAGGGACATGTGCCGTATACTGTAAGCGGCACGGACAGTATTGTCAGCACTAATAACACCGGCGCGGCCGGCGGCACATGCGTACGGCACTGTCGTCGCCGGGAGCTTTGATGATTCCCACCGATCGGATGGCTAGTTTTGGTGGCTGCTGCTGCCTGCTGGTCATCTGTGCGACCGATCCGGTGCAGTTTACGTGGGCCCCGCGCGAGGTGTCCTGCTCGATGTCTGTGGTCTGTGACGTACGGAGTGAGGGGTGGACCGTGGACACTGGACAGGAAATGGCATTTGGGAATTGCGAGTGCAGGGTGCAGCGAGATGAACAGGAACATTCTCATCACTCATCAGAACACAGCGCCCAGCGGCTATGACCCGATCCGACGAGATCTGAACGTACGTAGGAGTACTCAATTAGTGGTTTAGTATGTTTGATTATCCTGGTCATTAGCCATTTAGCCATGCATGGCTGTCAGTGGCAAAGCTGTGTGTTTGTGTGTGTGGGCGGGCACCTAGACAATGCAAAAGGGTTCAAATAAATGACACCAAGGCCCTGTTTAGTTTCCAAAAAGAGCAAAAAAAAAAAATATATAGTACCCGTCACATCGAATCTTTAAACACATGTATGAAGCATTAAATGTAGGTAAAAAAATAACTAATTATACAGTTTGTCTGTAAATGTCGAGATGAATCTTTTAAGCCTAGTTAATTCATTGTTAGATAAATTTTACCAAATAACAACAAAAGTGCTACATGAATTTTTTCCCAAAATATTTCGGATCTCAACCAGGCCCAAGTCGATCGGCCAGGCCGTGTCAGCAGCCGGTGGAGGACTCGCTCGAGAAACACCATGCATGAGCATGCATAGACGATAGTAGGAGTAGTACTACATGTCCCCACATCCTCAAAGTCTCGTGACACTAGTACGCCAGTCGTAACTTTTAAGTTGGTGGCATGTACTCCCTCCATTCCAAATTTTATTGACATTTCAAGAATTTTAGAGGGTCCAAGCATCTTAAGTTTGACCAAAATTATAGAGAAAATTACAAAAATTTATAACATCAAGTAGGTATACTATGAAAATATAATTAATGAAGAATCTAATGATACTTAATTGGTGTCATAAATATTATTATCTTATCATATAAATTTGGTTAAATTTGAGATCATTTGATTTTCCAAGATTCTTGGAATGCCTTGTAATTTGGAACGGAGGGAGTAGTACGTAACAACACGTACAATTGTTTTAGGGCCGGTTTGGTTTGTGTGTTAAAATTTAACAAACACTGTAGCACTTTCGTCTTATTTGACAAAAAGTTTTCAATTTTGAACTAATTAGGCTTAATAGATTCGTCTCGTAAATTACTCCTAATCTGTGTCGACATACATGCAATTAGTCTACATTTAATACTACATGTATTTGTCGCAATATTGATGTGATGTGAGTTAAACTTTAACATGTCGTAACCAAACAGGGCCGCAACATTAGCTTGCAAGATGCGTGCGCGCTCACACGCAAAGGAAAGTGCGTGCGTGGGTGCACCGGTCTAAATGCAGGCATGTGTGAGGTTCGGCTGTTTGGGAGTAGAGTAGTAGCTAGTAGCTCGCGGTATTGATTACTTAAGCTAGCTAGCGCAACCCATCAATACGTACTACGGTGGTTGGAAGGAAGGTTGGCATGCATGCAACATCATCTCGGCCGTGTTTAGATGCCGACGCCATGTTTAGTTACCCTCAAAATTCCAAGTTTTTTCACTCTCTCTCCATCACATCAATTTTTAGCCGCTTGCATGGAGTATTAAATGTAGGTAAAAAAATAACTAATTACACAGTTTAGTTGGAAATCACGAGATGAATCTTTTGAGCCTAGTTGGTCCACGATTGGACAATATTTATCAAATAAGACGAAAGTGGTACTATTCATCGGGTTGAAAAAACTTTCAATCTAAACAAGGCCCGAGTTTGGAAGCCGATTCGGCGTCTGCTGCTACAGTGTTCCTGTCGGAACACTGTAGCAGCTTTTGTTTTTTAGTGCAAAAAATTGTCCAAAAAATGATTAATTAGACTCAAAATGTTCGTCTCGTAAAGTACAACAAAACTGTGCAATTAGTTTTTGATTTCATCTACATTTAGTACTCCATGCATTTGCCGGCATTTTGATGTGATGGGGAATCTTCTTTTTGCATAGTGAAATTTGGGGTAAAATTTGGTAACTAAACAAGGCCCTCATCTCATGAATCTCGTCTCCTCTGGCTCATGGGTCCTGCTACCGGTTTTAGTATGTACTCGGTCCTCCGTAGCGTACGTCTTTTGTGTGTTGGTCATCGTTGGACGGCGCTGCCAATCACGACCAGCTAGCATCATGCGCACTGGCACCTCAAACACAGTCGCATGGACTTGCACCGAGTACTGCACGAGGGTACGTGTGCAAAAGCCAGCCTATATAGCACTAGCTATTATAGGTGTACGTGTACTGCTACTATGCATGTGGTATCTGCACTAGCTAGCACACAATAGAGTAGTGGTACAAGACAGGCAGACACACACACACGGATAGAGTAGTGGTACAAGACAGGCAGACAGACACGGAAGCTGGCTGCCTACTAGCTACGTATGTAGTAGGTCAGTCCAGCTAGTGTATGCAATCATGCATCGCGGCAATGGAAAACAACACAGGTTCTCGTTGCTCTACGAATTTCCCTACGTACGCGCCGTGTACGTATGGATCCATGTACATACTCGACTCCTCATCATCATGTTACACGTGCGTATACGTACTACTAGGATCAGATCATATGTCATATTATAGGCACATATAGATGTCATGCCTTTGGCGATAATAAGTAAGTACAGTGGGTGGGTGGGTGGCTTACGTGGCGGTGTAGATGAGGTATCTGAGCGGCGGGAAGGCGGCGAAGGCCTTGTGGGAGATGACCTCCACGTTGCTGTACCCCATGCACCGGAGGTAGTCGAAGAGGAGGACGTGGCCGTAGACCAGGCTCACGGACCCGGCGCCCGCCAGGAACGCCCCCGCCAGCGGGGCCCCCATCGCCAGCGTCAGGAGCAGCGCCTCCAGCGGCGTGCCGAACCCGGCTGCAGTAGTAGTGCACACGCATTAATTCACATTTCACAAACCGGAGGAGGACGACGACGACCAGATTATTTTCTTTTGGTCTTCTCATCATCATCATCAAAGAAAAGAATGGTGGCACTGCCACGTACCCGTGAGCGGCTGCGTGACGGGGGACGAGTGGTGCTTTGCGTGGTACTGTCTGAAGAGCGGGCCCCGGTGCAGCGCCCTGTGGCCCCAGTAGAAGACTGGCTCCGAGACGGTCACGTGCAGGAGCAAGGCCAGCCCCCACCCGCGCGGGTCCCACACCCGGAGCTCCGACACGCCCGGGAACGCCGGGCTGCCCATCGCCGTCGCCGCGATTAGGGTCTGCAGGATCACCATGTTATCCCTGCGTAAGCACGTACTCCGTACGTTCAGTCAGCTTCAGCCCCACCAACCACAAGTCATTACGTACGTACCACATTTTAGACATTGTAATTACTGCCTGGAATGAGCAAAGCAAGCAGCTGATGAGGATTGAAAATAGTAGTTACTGCACATTTACTGCACCGGCGTGAATGAAGCGGACCCCCCAAGTCCCCAACGGCCGCCGGCCCGTCGTCCTTTATAAAGAAAGTGAGCAGGCGGGAACTATGCGCTCACGCCACATGTGGACGCCCGGCCTGATCCGCCCGTGCACAAGTACTAGTGCTAGCACTAACTTCTTACTATTTCTGTTCGGCCAATTAACTCTCAGACACCCGTTTTTGTTCTTCAAACTTGAAACCAAAATCAAAAGACGAAAAGGACATGAACTTGACTCTATGATTGTACTTCGATTTGAATCTACAGCCATGTCAATACGTCATGTTCTCAGTAAATTTCATTCTTTCATGTACAACCGTGCTCCAGATAAACGTGAGGTTCAACTTTCAATCGTCTTATTATATGGAAAACAAAACTTTGAAGTGATTTTTTTTTGGGAACGTTCATTACCAGGAGCTCTGTCTAGGTAGCGAGCTCGGTCAGGAGCAGGGTCATGACCCATGACCATGAGCAGGCATGCCGGAAGGAAGCCGGCCGGCAGCAAGCGGCCGGAGAGTACGTCGTATATGCTCTGCATATATGCATGCTTACCAGTCCCACTCGGCGTCGATCTGGCGGAAGTCGACGCCGTCCTTGACGACGCGGCGGCGGCGGGTGAAGAAGAGCATGTTGCCGTAGGAGAACCAGAGCTGGAAGGTGAGCGAGCGGAGCGCCAGGAGGAGCAGCAGGTGGAGGCACCACGACGACCCCAGCGGCAGGCTCCCCGTCTCCCGCCACGCCTGCGCCACCTTCGCCACCAGAGGCCCGTACAGCAGGTACTGCACACGCCGCCGTCGAAACAAACGAGCAAGCAAACAAAGATCAGTAATCTAATCTGCTGCGTACATCGTCTACCGATAGATGATGATGAGCAAGAGCTAGCGTCAAGCTAACAGCAATGGCGGGCGCAGCGGATGAATCGGCCGGTATGATTAGACAGACAGGCAGTGCTTGCTTGCCTTGTAGGAGCCGAGGCTTTCCCATGGCCAGGAGGCCAGCGGAGCACCCATGCCCAGGCCCTGCCCGGGAAGAGAGCTGCTGCAGCTAGCTCTGAGTTGGGGTGCTCGTGAGCGAGAGGTGGCCTTGGGGAGATAGTCTGTGCTGGGACGACGATGTCTGTCGCCTCGAATGCGTCTTGGAGTCTTGGACGCCACCCCATCCGTATTTATAAAGGACCAGATGCAAAAATGGCAGAGCTACTTAGGCCCGTTTGGTTACACCACGTTAAAGTTTAACTTTCATCACATCAATGTTGCGGTAAATGTATAAAGTACTAAATGTAGACTAATTGCAAACATGTAGACACAAATTAGGAGTAATTTACGAGACGAATCTATTAAGCCTAATTAGTCCAAAAGTGAAAACTTTCTGTCAAATAAGACGAAAATGCTATAGTATTTGTTAAACTTTAACACTCAAACCAAACAGACCCTTAATAATCAAATAAAGGGACAGTTGCTGTTGCTCCCTTTTCCCACTAACCCGGGGCTTCAGTTGTTTATCATATCATATAAGAGTTATAGATTCTCTTCCGCCTTAGAAACAGTGCCCCAATAAACTACAGTACGGGTCGGGTTCTATGAACAGTACCACCCCGGTGTACAGTACGGGTCGGGTCCTATAAACAGTACACCGGGTTACGGGTCAGGTTCAATGAACAGTACCATCCCCGGATACAACAGTACGGATCCTCCGTGAATATAATAACGGATCCTATAAACAGTACCACCCGGTTGACCAGTACGAATCTTGTGAACAGTGCCTATGCCCGCAGCAACGCGCGGGGGCCGTCTAGTGTTTCTAGAATTCTAAGATGATCCTGTTTGGATCTATTTGCCATGGCAAAACTAAACTTTTGCTGCTAAACTTTAGTTTAGGGGGTGTTTGGATCTATAGTAAAAATTTAGTCCTCTATCCTACCATGACTGATTTGCCCTCATTTAATTAAGCCATGGGAGAGAGAAGGCGCGCAGGTGGGTGGGTGAGGGCTATCTGGTTTCCAGTGCGCCCCGAAGACATTTTAGCTCGTCTCCAGTGCGCCCCCAAAACGTTTTAACCCAGTTTTACACCCTTGAGTGGCAAATGGGCAAAACTTTAATCCACCCCATTTACTCACTTTTAGCTTATCTGTTTGGATCCCTATGGTAAAAAGATGGGCTAAAAATGTAGGACTAAAGTTTTACCGTGGAATCAAGCATCCTCAGTATAGAAACGTTTCTCGGGAAACTAGAAGGTACAGTAGGATTCTGTTGATTCTTGCTTATAGTAGAGTGAAAAAAAACCAGAATCCATGGATCAGTTTTTAGTTTCTGATTCCGATGATTTTCGTAGAGTTTCTTATGATTCTCAACAAGAAAGACAGGGGGAACAGAACCTGCCGAACATGGTCTTAATTTGGCAGTCAGCTGCTCAAGTGCTGAGGTCCAGCGTGCTTTTCACCGAGGCTAGCAAGGGCTGGCGAGGCGGTGGTCTGGTGGGCCGGCACGCGGAGGTCGCGGCCGCGGGAGATCTCCTGGCATCGGCGAGGTTAGGCCGTCCACGGGCAAGCGGAGGGCGGCGTACGAATGACAGTGGTCGGTGAGTGACGGGTGCGTGGAGGACGGCGAGGATGGCGCGAACATCAATGACGGCGTGGTAGCCGGACCTGAGCTGGGCCTCGTTTAGTTTGGTGAATCGGAGAGAAAAACACTGTATCAGAATTCCTGTAGCATTTCGTTTGTATTTGGTAAAAATTTTTCAAATTTTGACTAACTAGGCTTAAAATGTTCATCTCGCAAAGTACAATAAAACTGTGCAATTAGTTTTTGATTTCATCAACATTTAGTACTCCATGCATTTGCCGACATTTTAATGTAACAGGGAATTTTCTTTTTTATAGTGAAATTTAGGGAGAATTGGTGAACTAAACGAGGGCCTGGATCAGCTGTTTCTCGCGAGGTAGATGGAAGGACGTATTACCAGTTACGAGACCCACGACCAGGGCAAAAAGCGCTCGGCGCTGCATGTCGCGCCAAGTTAAACTTTTCTCCATGTTTCTGACATGTGTTGGCTATAAGCAGTGACGTGGCTTTACTGTGCTTGCTCTAAGGCCCAGTTAAGTTCTAGAAAATTTTACAAAATTTTTTAAGATTCCCCATCACATCGAATCTTTAGACATATGCATAAAACATTAAATATAGATAAAAAATAAAACTAATTATACAGTTTAGTTGTAATTCACGAGACGAATCTTTTAAGCCTAATTAGTTTATGATTGGACACTAATTGCTAAATAACAACGAAAAGTACTACATTAGAATTTTGCAAAAAATTTCGCCATCTAAACACGGCCTAAAGGACTTAGGGTGTGTTTGTCCGTGCAGCCACCCGATACATTATGAGGTGAAGCATCATAAGTTCATCGCATGAATTTTGATGGTACCAACTCATTCCTCATGCATATACTAATTATTAACATGCGTGGAATGAGGGGTGATGAATCAACCCATTCCATTTCACAACCCAAATACAAAAAGTGAGGAGTAAAAAAATGATGAACCACCCCATTCCTCAAACAAACATACCCTTAATTTATTTCCACCTGACCCCTCTGTGCTCATACTGAATCAGCGAATCTAGTCAGATCATTTTTAGAAGTTTTATAAATTAACCACCGACTTTGTGCCACGCGGAGCCACCTGAGCCGCCGAAAAAAAAAAACAAAGCCTTCGTTGACCCTTCCGTCCCCAACTGGCCCCGGAAAAAAAAAAACTTCCTCGCGGCTCAGGCAAGGTCAGTCGCTTCTCATACAAACGCCCGTTCACTTCCCAAAATATTTCCTCTACCACCCGTCACATCGAATCTTTAGACGTATGCATGAAGCATTAAATGTAGATAAAAAAAATAACTAATTATACAGTTTATCTATAAAGGTCGAGATGAATCTTTTAAGCCTAATTAATTCATGGTTGGATAAATTTTGCCAAATAACAACGAAAGTGCTACAAGAATATTTTCCCCAAATATTTCGGATCTGAACACAGCCAAATTAAGGCAGTGTTTAGTTCCTTCAAAATTTCCAAAATTTTACAAGATTCCCCGTCACATCGAATCTTTGGACGCATCCATGGAGCATTAAATATAGGTAAAAAAATAACTAATTACACAGTTTGGTTGTAAATCACGAGACGAATCTTTAGAACCTAATTAGTCTATGATTGACACTAATTGCCAAATAGAAATGAAAGAGTTACTGGGCTTCCAAAAATTTTACAGGATCAACTAAACACACCCTAACCATTCCTGTAGACAGCATGACGCAGCGTCGGTTACCGAAACGTACAGATTAACCATTCCCGTAGTAGTCCTCGTATGGATGGAAGGGAAAAAAACAGAATTGCTAGGCGTCACACCTCTGTCAACCGAATTCCTGTGCGTCCGATCGATCCGCATCCTTTCCCAGGCTGCCCGATGCGCTCGCCGCTTCCTTCCCTGCGCCGCGCTCCATCCCCAGGCCGCCCGATGCGCTCGTGCGCTTCCTTCCTGCTCCGCGCTCCGCCCCCAGGCCGCCCGATGCGTTTGCGCGCTCCGCCCCTAGGTCGCCGCACCCAGGCCGCCACCCCAGAGCGGGCGTCGTCCCAGCAGGCGTACCCTGCGCTGATGAAGGCGTGGCCCCCTCCTGTCCCTAATTGTGAACAGTTTGTAATTTTTTCTGAAATTTGTGAACAATTTGTAATATATTTCTCTGATATCTGCAGTCTATAGAAATAATTTGTAAATTTTCTAAAAAACTTAGCATATATTTGTATTATTCTCATATTACACCACCGTGTTTAATAAATTATATTGAAGAAATCATTGTAAATATAGATAGAAGACAGTGTAAGTGTATGGAAAAAATTTAGTTGACAGGAGGAGCAAAAAAAAAAAAACAACTGAATGCCACCTACGCATATAAGAAAAGAGGTTGACATGGTAAAGGGTAACCGTGCAAATTAACTTCTCCTTGGCTTCTGCAAATTAACTTCTCCTTGGCTCCTGCAGTACGCTCATCCAACTTTGTTGTAACCGTTCAGCCCATTTCTGCTAAAGGGTCCAGCTAGGCGTAAACGAGTCTCCGTGCATGTAGATGTAGTACTGCGTGGCATGCGTCGTGGTGCATCTTGGATTCTGGTTCGGTGAGACGTGTTCCAGTTGCTGCAATATTCCGCACATCACACCGTTGCCTCTGGACTGGCTGCGACAGCTAATTATAACCAGCGATCAGGAATATATCATTCGTTCTAAATTATAAGATATTTATCTTTTCTACTAGATATATAGTTTATATTGTATATCTAAGTACATATTAAAAATAATATTTTAAAAAAATCAAAACGTCTTGCAATTTAGAATAGAGAAAGTATCGTCTAAATGACTCCAAATTAATGGGTGGACTGCTGTGTGGTTCAAACGGGTACAGATGTCATAATTCTGCCTTTCTTTTCTTTTCTTTTCTCTTCTTTTTTTCTTTTGTTCTTTATGAGTTAATTTTACCTGTTTCGTTAACTTACCTCGATGTTGATAGCAAAACTTGGCCTCAATAGAACAAGGGAGTACAGAGGAGTCCAAATAAAATATTACTCGCCGTCTAACTAGGTTAAGAGGAAACATCAACATGTTCATCCTAAGGGGTGTTTGGTTTGAGGAGTTAAAGTTTAACAAACACGGTAGCACTTT
Organism: Saccharum hybrid cultivar R570; assembly: GCA_038087645.1. Lineage (NCBI taxonomy): Eukaryota > Viridiplantae > Streptophyta > Magnoliopsida > Poales > Poaceae > Saccharum > Saccharum hybrid cultivar. Next base: position 7,813,344 of record JAQSUU010000248.1, on the reverse strand, counting down.
CGTCTTATTTGACAAAAAGTTTCTAATCTTGGATTAATTAGGCTTAATAGATTCGTCTCGTAAATTACTCCTAATTTGTGCCGACATGCATGCAATTAGTCTACATTTAGTACTCTATGCATTTAAAGAAACATTGATGTGATGGGAGTTAAACTTTAACAAGTTCAAACCAACACACCCTAAATCAATGGTTGGAATCATTAGTTTTTATGGATCTATTCAGACCTATCTAGAAGATGATGTTTCTACCCCTCTACCACTCTTTTCCCCCGCATGCCTCTCTTGCTAGACAAAATAAAGGTAAAGGCATTGTAGACAATCTCCTATAAGTTAGTAGATCCAATAGATCCAAAACTATCACTAGCTAATAATTACTCCCTTCTTCCAAATTATAAGCTGCTTTTTTTTATACAATCATTTTGTTATATATCTAGATATAATAACATGTTTAGATACATAGTAAAATGGATGAATCAATAAAATTAAAACGACTTATAATTTAGAACGGCTCCCCTCACGTATAACGGTGTACAGTAGCAAAACAGCTGCTGCTTACAAGAAGGTAAATGTGCTAGCAGTCTAGCACAGACGGCGGTACCTCGTCACATTTGGCCTGTTCGCTTGGACTGATTTGGCTGGCTGAAAGTACTGTTGGCTGGTTTTTTGTGAGAGAAAAATACTGCTGGCCAAGCGAACATGCTTGCATGCCATGACATGTGTGTGTATATATATATATATATATATATATATATATATATATATATATATATATATATATATATATATATATATATATAATGCCCGTTCCATTTCCATGGGCCTGCGCCGTTCATTCTTTCATTAATGTTCTCGTACACACTGAGACTGAGTCTGAGACTGGCCTGCGCTGCGTAGCATGCAGTTAGTTCCGTGCCGGGCACACAGTTCGCAGGGTTTCACTTTGATCGATCAGTCTAGTAATTGTTGGGTGGTCTTGGCAGGACAACGGAAACCTACCTCACCATGCAGTAGGTGTGAGTAATCAATCAGTTAAGAATTTTAACCGAGAGACTCATGCCCTGTTTAGTTTCTATCCAAAAACTTTTTACCTTGTCACATTGAATATTTAAACACATGTATAGAGTATTAAATATAGATTAAAAAAATTTAGGTTTACCCATCACATCGAATGTTTGAATATATGTATGGAGTACTAAATATAGACAAAAAAAACTAATTGCACGGTTTGGTTAGAAATCGCGAGACGAATCTTTTAAGCTTAATTAATCCATAATTAGCCTTAAGTGCTACAGTAACCTGCATGTGCTAATGACAGATTAATTAGGCTTAATAAATTCGTCTCACAGTTCCTAGACGAGCTATGTAATTAGTTTTTTTAATAGTACCTGAAAACCTGTTTCAATAACTCATGAAACATCTAATGTGACACCTATAAATTTCCTTTTCGCGAACTTAAACACAGCCTAAACAAGCCTCGTTGACCTACTGCCACGCTGTCAGTATGACGGTACGAGTAGGAGTACCGCTGCTACGCTGCTGCCTGCCGAGGTAAAACTGTCGTGCATTGCAGTGGCACTCAAGCTTTTATGAATTCAGAGCAAGCATGCAGCTGCAGGCTGCAGCAGTGCCCCTGGGCGTTGCCGCTCAGCGCTAGCTCTTGCACCGGCAGCGGCCGCCGCGCGGCCATGCCGTCTTCCCGTGCCCACTGCCCACTGCCGACCGGGGCTGGGCTGACGACGACCGCTGCCACCGCGTCGTCCCGTCCTCCCGGGCTACCCGGCCAATGAATAGCCCGGCCGGTAGCGCGCGGGAAAGCTCGGCGCGCGAGCGCCGGCCATCCCCACGCGCAGTTTTCCACGCATCGCATGTGCGGTTGGGGGTTGGATATTTTCCGGCGCTCTCGCTCAGCGCAACCCGCCAACCCCTGTCCCATTCCTCTGCTCCCTAAAAAGTAGACTGGCAAGAGGCTCCCACACGAGTGAGGTCTGAAAAAAAAATAACTAAAACAATGTCTTACCCCGTAGAAATTCTACAGAGAAACAACTTTAAACCTAGAACCTGGTGACTCGGCGAGCTATCACTCACCAACTGCATCAGACCTGCCCTTCTATTCCTCTGCTCCCTGCCATCGTTTATTCAGGGACTCGGGTGCAGTGTCAGTGTACTGTACTTGCTGCGGCACGGTCCAGTCAAAACCCAGGCATCTGTCTCCCGCCACCGCCAGCCATTCATTTCGTGTACTGTAGCACTGTAGCTGTGTAGCATGAGGGCACCTGTACTTGTACTTGCACCGGTACCAGCGTGCACATGTGATGCGCTTGGCCTTCGCTGCGACTGTGAGATACTGCCTCTGTCAAAAAAAAAATATTGCATGCCAGTTAAAGTAATTCATGTTTAACTAAGGTTTAGTAAACAATATTCATATTTATGACTCTAAATTAATTTATTATAAAAATACATTTCATAATTGATCTTATGATATTTATTTCATATTATAAGTATTTATATTTTTTAATCTATAATTGGTCAAACTTCATATACTAAAACGTGATACTGTTTTAGAATTGTATTCCTTTGGAACCAAGGGAGTACTGGTCCTACAGATGCTGTATCGCAACACGTACGCCCGCGATACGCCGAACGAAGCAGGAAGCGAGGAAGCAGCGTTCGGCCGGGATGGTCTGCGCGCGTGGTCGAGAGATATGGTGGTGGACCTGGTCAGCTGATCGATGGGCTCGGAGGCGGCAGAAACCCCGCGTGAAACTTGAATTCGCTGGGCTGGGGGTGGTGGCTTCTGGCGCCTAGCCCGATCAGTAATCGCCGCACCTGCCATCTCCCAACGAGTATCTGCTCTCTCCCCGGTCTGCCCGAATGCCGGTCACAGGTCTCTCGGGGCGGCGGCTCAGTTGTCAATGATTCAGATTAATGGTGCCTACAAGTTTGGCATTCCTATTATGGCCTCGTTTAGTTCGGTGAATTGGGGAGAAAAACACTGTATCAGAATTCTTGTAGCATTTCGTTTGTATTTGGTAAAAATTATTCAAATTTTGACTAACTAGGCTTAAAATGTTCATCTCGCAAAGTACAACAAAACTGTGCAATTAGTTTTTGATTTCATCAACATTTAGTACTCCATGCATTTGCCAACATTTTAATGTGACAGGGAATCTTCTTTTTGCATAGTGAAATTTAGGGGAGAATTGGAAGAACTAAACAAGAGTTATATTCCTAATAAATAGGAGTATATGATTGCGAGCCAATCACAGGGACTCCTTCTAACAAGGTCAAAACATATGCCGAAACCATAAATAACATGATGGTCGCTATAAAGTACCCGCCTGCGCTATAATACACTGTAGCATGTAAGTACTGTATTCAGAAATTATACTCAAATACTCTAGAAAGATTTTGCATTAAATAGTTGCATAATCTGGTCAGTATTATATTGTTACTTTGTCATTTATTAACCAATCACAATTACTTATATTGATGGTAGCGTCTGACTATAGGAAAAAAAGTTAGGACACATGCATCTTTATTTTTTCTCTATTCTGTTCTAAAATCTCTTGAACACATATATTGCGTGACATAGGGAGTACAAAATTTATTACTCACGTTATCTATACTTAATATTAATTTTGGTAATTTTCTTTGGTCTATCACTCTGTCTTCTATCCATCCGTCAAGAAGCATACAAAAAATCACATACATTTATTTATACCTAATACATTAAAAATATGTATGGAGAAACTCTGTTAGACTAAAGCAAAACTGGCTTGCAGCGTATCGTCGTTTTTCTAAAGGACAAAATAAGAGGAAAACTAGTGTACGTAATGGAATAAAAAAAAGGCAAATTTAAAGTAAAAGTGAAGAGTGAAATAGGTCTTACAAGATTCATACAAGCTTGTGCGGACCCATAAATGAAAAAAATAGTGCGAAACAATCTGCTGGGAAAGAAAAGGGGTGTTTTGCCTGGTAAAAGATTAAATTGTGTATGAAGAAGGACATTGTTTTCTAAGAAGTGAACCTAAAATTGGCTAAAACAGAAAACGGCAACATGTATGGTAGGGGAATTAGGTGTCATGAGATTCATAAAAAGCAAGTCCGTTGTGTTTAGTTAGCCGATGAACACTTTCACTAAAGTGATGTGAGTTGTGTGTCTTTTTAATTTTATAGATAAAACTGATTAAAATAAAAACAAGCGTGTGCACTCTACATGATACAACATTAGCTAGCTACATTGCGTGGGTACAACAGGAAACACCAAGGATCCTAACAGTACAGAAATTAGTAATAATTTTAAACATGCCTTCTCTATAAAGAGAACACGCTAACAATACTATCAGGCATGATCTCTATTAGAGCATCTCTAACAGTTTACCATCTGGTTTTCCCATCTTTAATTTTTTGGCAAAATGAGAAAAACCATCTCCAATAGTTTGACATCCTCCCTCCTCATCTTTCCTAACCTCGCAAAAATCTATCCCGAGCGCGCATCCGGAGTTTTCCGACCCGTCTAGTAAAAAGAAAGAAAGACAGGGTTCCAGGTGAGAAAAGTGCAAGAGAGAAAGATCTGGTGGAAGGGCTTAAACGCGTACAGAAACAAATTCAGAGTTCCTGATACAAAACATGAGATCCGGTCGTAGGAAAAAGTGCCGAGAAAAAAACTTTTGGGATAGAAATATATGAAATTCTTGGAGACGACTTCTTTTTTTTTTCTTCTCATACTAATTTAGGAGTTGGCAAACACCATATTTTAGGGAACAAAATATGAAGAACTCTTGGAGATGCTCTTAATAATTTTTTCTATAAATGCACAAGATTGAATCACCGCACAACAGATTGTCCCATTTCAGTCTTTATAAGAAACTGTATTAAACATTACATAGAGTAGTACTACAAAACTCAAACTAACGAAGACAATAGATATACCATTGCGTCAGTTTGAGTTTTATCTACTCTATGTAATGTTTAATACAGTTTTTCATGTATGTAATATCGAAACGTGAGTTCTTTTGCTAGGATGGTCCAGTTACGACTGTTTTTGGTCGACCCCTTTCGGTGCTCGACAGATGCGCTTGTTTGTAAGTTCAAATTCTTCTTTTTAATATAATGATACACAAATCTTTTGCGTATTTGAGTGGAAAAAACAAAGTCAATAGATATACCATTTATGAGCCTATCAAGCCAGTCTTAATGAGAGTTTTACCAAAGTTTCATCTGCACTTAATAAGTTACCCCATAAGCATTTTTTTGACGTGTCAACATTTTTAATAAGAGAGGAAGATGTGAGTTTCATCTTTCATCTGCACTTAATAAGTTACCCCATAAGCATTTTTTTGACGTGTCAACATTTTTAATAAGAGAGGAAGATGTGAGTTTCATCTAGATAAAACTCCTGTCTTAGTTTTCAACTCTAGAGTAGTCATATAATTAAATGTGTATGAAACAAAATAATGATAATGAAACTATGCATTGAAAGCGATTGTTTCATCCATGTTCCACTGCATTTTACATACTTAGAAGCAACACTACGAAACTCTTCACCTAAAATGACATTACACTAGTTACCAGATTATTAGAGCGCGCCAACTGGTTTGGTAACAAAGAACATAAATATCGAAACTAATGAAATAAGATTCCTCCCTCTCCCCGGAGTCTTGAAGATGGAGGAAATGAAGTTCTCTCACATGTCCTTGCACGCTGATGAGTAAGGACTCTGGACTTGCACTGTCGCGAATCAATGTGCGGTGCGCCCCCGCGCCCATGCAATGCAAGCACGCCCATCCTGTGCCGCCCGGGGGGCCTGGGCGGCGCTGCAGCATGGCCGCCGGCGCGAGCCAGCAGGAGCACGGTCAATGTCTTTTGCGCCGTGCGAGCTTGTCGATCGGACGCCATCATCAAGAGACGACGACGGTCCTGTGTAACAGTGTAAGTATGCATGGAGCACCGGTCGGCAGACGACGCGCCGTGGACTCGGTCGATCGAGGCAGGCGGCACGGCTGCACCTGCATGCGTGGTTCCTGGTTCCTTACCTGTTTTTCCACGAGCGTTCCCTCTGTGCACCATGCCGCCGTGTGCCATTGCCAGCGCGCGCGGGCAGCCGACGGATCGGGGTGACGTCGGTCGTGCCGCGCACGCGCACACGGAAAACCGGCTGGCCGCACCACCATCGACCTCATCAGAGCCGCCACCGCCGGCCAGACACTCCTGGTGGCCCATGCGAACACCGCCGCCCCCCAATTAAGCTAGAGGCCTCTCCTGGCGGCTCCGGGGTCAACGTACGTGTCCATCAATGATCAATGCGCCATCACATACAGATACAGGATGATGACGTGGATGGTGAACTGACGATTGGGTTGGGTCGTTGCACGCAAGGCCACGAGCTACCGGGCGCGTTTCCATGCAGCAAATCAGCTATCCGGATTCCGGATGTTTATTTGCACCCATCCTCGCGTGTCGAGATTGCACACGGCCCGCATTCGCATGCATGGTTTCCATGGCACCTTTCGCTGTCGCGGCGCGATCCATGTGGCGTGACTCTGTGTGTGTGACAGGGGTGACTGACTGATCGATTGCTCGGTCGATCGATCATATCTAGGGCGGCGCAGCGGTGCTTATCGTGTCCAGGTGGGTGAGCCAGACGAGCCGGCCCGACGGCCAGCTCTCGACCGGTCAATGTTTTTGCGCTGTGGCCTGTGGGGATGACGGGCGACTGCTGGACGAGCATGCATGCCGGGCATTAAAACTGAGCATCGCGTTCCCGCCCGGATCGAACAGAACGTCGATCGTCGGAGACTTTGCTTGCCGGCGTGCTGATTCTTTCATTTCGTGATGGTGAATTGGTGATTCCTTCATGCGTGCCCTGTCTCTCGCTGATGGCCTGATGGGCACGATCAATCAGCCAGCGCTGCTACCTATCCAATTTCTTGCCGATCTCGTTCGGCGATGAAGAGAAGGCGACATGGCCGCACGCGCGCAACCCCGGCCGCGGCCGGACATACGAGGACTTACACGACGTCCAGTCCACACCTGTCAATAGACGTCATCGGTCATCTTATCAGAGCGTCGTGTATCCGTGTATACGTGGGAACATACAAAAAAAAAACTGGGGCCATTATGCAGCATGTCCTCAGACAGGACACCGGACTACCGGAGGTTACTGACGATGGCCCAGCCGGCCATCAGTGACCGCCGCCGTTCCCCAACGATCCGCCGGCGGTGCAGCCGTGGCACGCGCACCGTTGATCGCGGGGCGCCACGTCACGCCCGTACGGCCATCACCACCAAACATGAACTTGCATTGCAGGTTCGCCGGATCGGGGGAAGGAAGCACCGCCACGTACGTTTGGCCGATGCGCGGAGATCGGTGGAAGCACCGGCCCAATCGAGTTATTTCGCGTATTTTGCGCGTGGTTTATTTTGGCCCCCGGGCCCCGGGTCGCCTGGTGGGCGCGGCCGCTGCGTCGCCGCATCGGGAAGGGAAGGCCGGCCGGCCGGTTGGTAACCACTCGCTACCCACCGGAGGGCAGGTGACTCGCCGGCTCGCCGCTTTAAGGGTCGTCTCTAAGCATCTCTCGAATATATCATGCAGGCTGGTATAAAGATGGGTCATACAACCCACAGACATGTGTTTGTCTCTAAGCTGTTTAACGTTTAATCTAGTGTATATAGCCAGGATCAATCATGAATACTATTTTATGTACCATTGTGTTGCTATTTGATACATAACTGATCACAATCACAACTACGCTCAATTCACACTAACAACATTTACATGGCAATGGATCAAAACTACTCCAATGGACTGAATGATTTTTCAAAAAAAAAAACAGAATTACGTCGCCTGAGCATTTCATCGAATGGATGCCTTCCCTGAGCTACTACTACAATGAACCAAAAGAGCACAGCAAATCTGTACCACAGATTAGCCAGCAAATGTTAGAGAAATTTAGCATACCTGTTAACTGAAAAAGGAATCTGAATATAGTAGTATCCATGAACTACTACTATGAGCAGGAGGAAGCTAGCAAGAATAGGACAGCAAAAGACTCGCAAGAGGAAGCTAGCAAGAATCACCTTCTGGCTAAAGAAAACCAGAGTTTAAAAGATGTAATTTCTGAACATTGTAGCCTTCTGGCTCAAAGCAATCAATATATATTCAGGTGGGGATCCTCTCCCCCCGGTGACATTAAAAAAAAAATCACCCGCGTGGCTCACGGTGGCTGGGGCGGAGCGGTGGAGCGCAGCTTGCGGCAAGCATGGCGGAACTCGCCCGTGCGGCTCGCGGCGCGGTGGAGGCAGACCTCGCCTGTGCGCAGCCTTAACGATCCTCCACTACTACTGAATAGCAATTACAGGAGTTTGAGATACAATTTGGGAAGAATAGAAGGAATCTAGATTGGGAATAGCAAGGATCAGAGGCAGGGAAGCAAGAACAGCAAGGGAGATCGAGTCCTGGACAAAAGGAGGAAGACGATGAGTACGTTCGGGGTTCTGTTCGATGCCTCCCAATGGCTGGCCGCTCTGGTCTTTGTTGTCATCTCCCGTCCCGGCAACTGTTACTTGGAAGCCCATCTCGCGGCCGGAAGCCCACCTGGTGGCCTATCCCTGACATTCCCCTCCGCTTAAAATGCGGCTTGCCCCCAAGCCGCTGTTGTCAAGGCCTCCAGTATCCCAACTGAGCTATATCCACCCTTGCTGAGTCACTGAGCACGTTCTGCTGATCCATGGAAATAGAGCATCCTTGTAGACAACCAGACCAAAAGATAGTACACTCTGGACACACTTTGAAGCTCTTGTAACTCCAGCACTAGTAGCAAAGAATTTCAGATGACTGAACCCCTTCTGGACCACTGCTGCATGAAACTGAATGTGCCTCTGTATTCGTTTTGTGATAATTCCTACACCCATGAACTGAACTGAAGCCCCATTGGAATCCTTCCCTCAAAAGGGGCTCCAGCGAATTCTAGCTGGGGTGGTGCGGGAGGCCCCCTTCCCCCACGCTGGCGGCCACCGCGGCCCCGCCGTCCACAGCCCCCTCGTCGGCAGCCACCCCGGCCCTGACGCCCACCGAACCAGCCCAGCTCCTCTACCTGCTCGTACCGTCCTTTTCACCAGCAAACCCTTGCCCAACCAGATCAAGACTTTTTCCACCACGCGCTGTCACCCCAGATCCGCGCCATGGAGCGTGGCTCCTCCTCTCGCCGCACCTGGGCGGACGAAGTCGAGGAGGAGGAGCTCGCGGCTACATCCACCACCGCGTCACCGGGCCTCAACCCCGAGGTAGCACCTTTCTTCCCCGCGGGCGCGTCACCTGCTGGCTCCGGCTACGACTATGGTGGACGCCTCTCGTTCACCGATTCGGAGGCGTCTGAGGGGTCCGACTACTCTGAGCATGGGTCCCCCCCGCCCCCCGGGAAGGGAAAGGAAGTCGTCGCGGAGGGCTCGCGCCGCCGCCGCCAACGTCGTTGCCGAAGGAGGCGGAACCCAGGGGACTTCATGGCTGCCGCCCGTCGCTCTCCGCCCAGGGAGGGTAACAACCCGCGTCGAGGTGCGGGTGCGCGCCGGGATGCAGGGGAGCGCCGACGCCGCTCCTCGCCAGTAACGCACCCGCCGAGATTCTCCGGGGCACCGGACGCCGATGGCTTCCGTCTAGCTGAGAGCCGCAGGCGGTGGCGGCGGCGGCGCCGAACTCCACCACGCCGCTCCAGACCGGTCCCGCCTTCTCTCAACGGCAAATGCTTCAACTGCCAAGGTGAGGACCACCTCCGGGCGAACTGTACACGGCCGCCCCCGATGTCTCAACTGTGCCAGCGAGTGCCACCGTCGCCGCGACTACCCGTTCCCGAGCTTGGTGGCGACAGCTGCTGGAAAATGGGACCTCTCTCCTCCGCGGAATCGACATGGGCGGCGCACGGCCCCCCGCCTTTCGACTGCGCCGCGACGGAGGACAGAATTCAACAGACGTCATCCGGGTATGGACACAGAAAGGAACTCCTACCATGGTCGCCGGACCTACAGGTGCTCCACAGTTGCTACCGACCCGCGCCTAGGAACTAGGCGAAGCACAACATTCATGCCAAGGAACATGGTCCTCATCGGTAACGTTGCCTGCCCGTTCCCTCCCCAATTGGCGGAACCGGCAGACGTTGTCGTAGTCGAGGCTCACAGAGCGCTCCTAGGGGGCCCGGAACCTGCCAATCAGGAACGGCCGGCGACAGACTCCAAGAACGCGCCCAACACAGCACCCACGGCCGAACCTGTTGGGACCTGCTGCGACACGACCACTAGCAGCATCGCTCGCCCGTCTCCGACACAACTGGAAAGGCCGGCCGACGCCGTCGTAGTCGAGGCTCACAGAGCGCTCCTAGCGGCGCCGGAACCTGCCACTTCGGAACGGCCATCAACGGACAACACTGCGCCGACCGACGAGCCTGAAGAGACCTGTGACGCGGCCACCAACCGCGCTGCCGCGGCTGCTCGTTGGACAGGGGACGATCCCAGGAGCTCCCACAGCACGCAGAATACACTGGATCCGGTTTCATCGGGGCCATGATCTCTGACCTCATGTTGTTCGAGATGGAGGCGCAATGCTGGCCGCAGGCAACGCCGTCGACCGATACTCGGGCTAATTGGCTCCATCTTAGAATCGGACCCCTCACTGCTCGAGGGGGCGGCCAAAAGACGCCCAGCGCCCGGCTTGGACCTGGTGCTGACGGATAATGCGGCCACCTGGAGTGAGCCTGCCGACCAACATCTCGACGTCTGCGCAGACGAGGCACTACACTGCACACGGCGGCCACTGCAACCGCACGGGCAAGGCGCTAATGTGTCCGCCGTACGCATTAGCAACGAGGCCCTTCTTCAGGCGGCGTTGGCCGGAACGCCAGCGGCCTCTACGTCCATGCCGTCTGCGATCTTCGGCACACACGCTGTCATCGAACCAACTGGGGCTGATGCACCGTCCATGACAGGGCCTCCTGACCCGACGCTTTGAACACAGGGACAGACGCCCCACCTGCAGCTGGCTCGGACACGGATGACGGGCACGCGGATGCTGACGGTGATATGGGGGCGTTGTTCGTGGAGACACTGAAGCTTCCCGTCCACGATGGCCTGCTGCACACGCCACCGCCCACGCGCCGACGCCGTGCGCGCCGTGAGCCGCCCAGCATCGTCCCAAGATGGAGCACCAGACTTGCGGGCAAATCACCGTTCCGCGATCCCAACCCCGAGAAACAAGCAAAGCGCGTTCTAGTCATAAATGGGAAAACAAACCAAGCGGCGCCGGCTCCGCCACGCCAGACAACACAGTTGCTGAGAAATTCCATTCTCACTTCACTGAGCCAGTTCCTGATTACAAATGGGAAGCAATGCGGGAACTCCTCATCTGCCAGACTCTGATGTGGAGCCTGCCGCAGAGTCATCGTGTTGAGCTTGAACCACGCTCCCGACTCCGTCGCACAGCTGTTCCTCATGAGCGCCAACCACATCCTAATCTGGAACGTACGCGGACTCAATAGCCGCGCACGACGCAGCGCCGTTCGGAACGTAGCCGAACAACAGCGGGCCTCCATCGAAGGCTCCGATACTAATTGGAACGATCCTCCACTACTGAATAGTAATTACAAGAGTTTGAGATACAATTCGGGAAGAATAGAAGGAATCTAGATTGGGAATAGCCAGGATCAGAGGCAGGGAAGCAAGAACAGCAAGGGAGGTCGAGTCCTGGACGGAAGGAGGAAGACGACGAGTACGTTCGGGTTCTGTTCGATGCCTCCCAATGGCCGGCCGCTCTGGTCTTTGTTCTCATCTCCCGTCCCGGCAACTGTTACTTGGAAGCCCATCTCGCGGCCCAGCTTGGAAGCCCACCTGGTGGCCTAGTCCTTGACACAGCCCGTGGTGGAGCTTGCCTACGCCCAGCCTGCAGCGCGGCTCGCGGCGGCCGGCGCGGAGGTCGTCGTGCAGCACGGCTCGCGGCGGCCAGGGCAAAGGTCGTTGCGCGCAGCCCACGTCGTGGTGGAGCTCGACCGCGCGCGCGAGTATCAGATCCGTATGCGCCCGCGCGGGATCCGCGTCCATTGTCGAATCGAGAAGACGGCTCCTGTAGCGCTGCTCCTGCCGGCTATTTGGCCTTGGAGCACGGGCCCTCGCCGTCGCCTCACGAGACGACGGGGCATCCGTCTCCAAGCCAAACGGGGGTGCTTTTTGCAAAAATAGCAACATAGAGACGGGACAAGAGACGGCGTTGTACGTGCCCTAACGTGCTCTACCAATAGTACCATGCATGGTTTCCACGCCACCGATTGAGGCTTTCATTTCTTGGTTGGTAACTTGGTATATATGGAGAGTTGGAGACGATTTGGGATGTCCGGTGGTGACCATTCTGGCCTTCTCTTCTCTATTCAGGTCGATCAGTGGAAGTTGCTGCGGACATATGTGGTGAAGAGGACACACATCTGTGCATGCATATATAGTACACTCTGTTAGTGGTTAGACTTACATAGAGCCGGTCGGGGCCTGCGGATCGGATGCGATTCGTGGGACATGGAAGATTCACATCCAAGCAATGCCAGTCATCGCCAACAAAATAGGCTGCAGTAATTAACAAGCTATGCAGATCGTGAGTGCAGTACTGAGTTGGAGGCGTCACAAACAGAAGAACATTTTTCATTCATCACGTACGGAGAGGATTCAAGATTTGGTTACGAGATCGATTGAAGCAAGATGGCGGCGATTACACGAGTTTATTTTTAGGAGCTTAATCAGTCCCAGAACAAAAGCAAACAAATATGAAGCACACGCAGACTTGGGCGTTGTTGCATTCTCACACAGTCACACTTTGGTTGGACCTAATGCTGCTTCTTCCAACCGGCGTTTCCACCGCCGGCTCCAGCTCCAGCTCCGAACCCGTATCCTGCTCCGAACCCTCCGCCGCCGCCCATCCCGAACGCCGGCCCGCCTCCAAACCCTTGGCCCCCGCCAAAACCTTGACCGAACCCAAAGCCGCCTGAGTTGGTCGTTGAGCCGGATGATGAGCTAGACCAGCTAGATGATCCGGCTCCAGAGAAGGAGCCGGAGTTGGAGCCAGAGCCGGACCAGGAGCTTGAGCTCGAGCCGGCGTTCGAACTGGCACCACCAGCGTCAGGTCCTGATGAGCCGGACAGTGTGGTTGAGCTAGCGCCGGAGTTTGAGCTGGACCATGCGCCCGAGCTCGAGCTTGAGCCGGCGGTGGTCGCGCCGGATTCGGAGCTCGAGCCCGCCGCCGCCGATGATCCTGCGCCTGCTTCTGCCGCGTTGCCGGACGACCCGGCGCTGGAGCCCGACCACGAACTCGATTCAGAGCCAGAGCCAGAGCCAGCGACAGATCCTGCAAAAATGAATGTGGCAAGAGTTACCTCACGATCGAGCTGCTATGCTACAGCCTACAACTACAACCTTTTTCTTCACCTTCAGCACGAGATGGTTCAAAACTACGAATGGGTTTGGTTTGGTTTTCATTCAGTCGTACTCAATTTCGTTTGAACGATTGAATTCATTTTCCGTGCGGCATGCATAATATAGTAAACCTGAGCTCGAGCCTGATGCGGCGCCGGAGCCGGAGCCTGACTCTGAACCGGAGTTAGACATGGAGTTTGATCCACTGCCTGATGCGCTGAATGAGCCAGAGCTCGAGCCAGCGCCTGAGTTTGCACTCGACTCGGAGGCGGAGTTAGAGTTGGAGCTGCTGCTCGCTCCACTAGTTGAACCCGAACCTGAAGACACCAGAGAAAACCCGATCACAAAAATGCAGCTACACTCCGAAGTCTGAACAATCACATCATTCTACAAAACATAACCTGAGGAGGAGCCGTAGGACATCCCGACAGAGCCAGATGACGAGCCTGACCCGGTCATAGACCTAGAACCAGAACCAGAAGCACCGAAGCCTGAGCCCGTGCTCATGCCAGAACCAGACCCAGAGTTCGCCGACGAGCCAGAGCCACCGAATGATCCCGAGTACGAGCCACCAACACCTCCCGAACCGGAGCTAGTCCCGGACCCACAACTCGAACACCCACCACTTGGCCCAACATTAGGCCCACCACTGAACCCAGTCCCTGTGCCCGATCCCATACCAACACCGGAAGACCCGCGCCCACGTGCACGGTACGAGGCTCCATTCGACCCAGAGCCCAAGCCCGTGCTAGAACCATAGTTCGAGCCAGAACCAGTGTTACAATCTGATCCACCATTTGCACCGACTCCGACACCGACGTTGATAGATGTGCCTAAGCCCACAGACCCCGAGCCCAAACTAGACCCTGAGCCCGAGCACGATGACGTGCCCGATCCACAACCAGATGCCGAGCCCGCATTCCCAGCTCCATTGGTAGAGCCTGAGCCGTAACCATACCCAGAGCCCGTGCCCGACCCGTGACCAGATGCGGTATATGAACCGCCATTTGGGCCGGACCAGGCACCGTAACCCGATCCCTGGCCCGAGCTAGATGCTGACCCAGAGCCACCCAGCCCAAGATCAAGCCCAATGCCGAGGCCTCCACCAGCCCCAATGCCCAGGCCCAGGTTGCTCCTCACTGGCCTGGCCTTCGCAACGCCTACTGAAACTAGCACAACAAGAACAGTAAGAGCTAGAGCTCTGTTGGCTGCCATTGCTGGTCAGTGATCACTGATCAAGCTTGTGCTTTGTGATGGCTGGCTGATGGTATGTTCAGGGAGTGGTCTAAATTTATAGCCGCAGTTTTTCGAATAGTGTATTTGCTGCACATGATGCTTACTGTAAAAGGTGGCTCGGCTCCTTCACGGGCGCATGTGAAGGTGACCTAATGTTTTGGAGCTTCGCCATTGGCAGCTCATCTTGTCCTAGGAAGTGACGAGAGACTTGTCTCAATCAGTGATTCAGTGGTCGCCATTGCAAATTTCCTTCCGCTAGAGAGTTCTCAATACTGGGTAAAACTTTCTAGATTGAGCATGCCTCATGTGAAGGCTTTGATGTCCAAAGTATACTTTGGTTTGTGGCTTGTTTCTAAGGGTGTGTTCACTTCCCCATCCCAACCCAAAATATTTCCTCTTCCATCCATCACATCAAATCTTTCGACGCATGCATGGAGTATTAAATATAGGTAAAAAAGATAACTAATTGCATAGTTTGTCTGTAAATGTCGAGACGAATCTTTTGAGCCTAGTTAGTCCATGATTGGATAAATTTTGCCAAATAACAACGAAAGATGCTACAGTAACTTTTCACCTACTTTTCGCGAAGTGAACACACCCTAACTAGTAATCGTCCTGGGGAAATCAGGTAAGAAGTCAAAGGTTCCTTCAATCTGCAACCTTATTCAGACAGTGATGAGAAACACATCCTGATTCTAATACAACAAAATGGATGTTTACTGACACAATGGACTTCGACAAATTCCTGCAAAGACGTGGAATGGAGTTACTGAACATGTGTTATGTATCTGGTTTGAAAGAATTCCTAAACGAGCAAAAAGGTTGCGACTGAGCTGAAAAAAAGTTCAATGCTACGGATATACAGGCAGTAGTATGACGATAAAATGCGCTAACCATTGTTTTTCTGGAAAAAGAATACAGAAAATACAAGAAGTTAATTAAAAGGCAAAAAGAATACAAAGATCTTGAAGCGTGCCAAGTGCACCGCACGGAATCCAAGTGATTGGTGTCAGTTTTATTGGATGCTGACGTGGAGCCCTTGATCACCGCTAATGCAATTAAGGCATGACACTTGGAGCCTAATTTTTGTCTTCAGAGCCACCTACAGAATCAACGTACAATTCTACACCAACTCCTCATTCTTTTAACGCCACTAGCAGAATATTTTGCTTCATTATACAGAAGAAGCCGCTCAAGCTGAATCAGACACTTTTCTGAACGAACTGATGTTCAAAACAACTCAGTTAGGATGAGTCATGGCAGTCATGAAAGCTCTCCCAGCCCAGGAAACAAAAAAAACTAACCAGTAGGTTAGTAAACTTGCGGAAGTGTAAAATTGGACTAGCTAATTCTAAGGTCGAATCATTTCTCCGGTAATCTGAGATTTCGAATGTACTCTAAGTTTAGTCTCATTAACGTTCGGTTCTCCCTGCACAAAGTCAGATTGTAAATAAGTAGTACATAACAAATTCAGAATCTACAAGTAGAAAACATACCTCTTGTTTGATTTTCTTCCCACTTGTCATCTGAGCGCCTTGGTATTCAATTGCATAAGCCTTGGTTTTGCAGAAAGGGCAGCTGCGTTGTTAGCTAAGGACCCAAGAATTGAGATGAAAAAGCTGAACTTTTCAGCATTACTAATTCAGCAGTACTTTTAGCGAACAAACAATGTTTTCATTTCACAACAAATCAGCATAAGCCAAATTTCAACGAAACGAACAGCGAGTTTCATG
This sequence comes from Saccharum hybrid cultivar R570, assembly GCA_038087645.1. NCBI lineage: Eukaryota > Viridiplantae > Streptophyta > Magnoliopsida > Poales > Poaceae > Saccharum > Saccharum hybrid cultivar. Next base: position 7,796,935 of record JAQSUU010000248.1, on the reverse strand, counting down.
TACAGTACAGTATGTATCATTGTGTCTCAACTTAAGGTTACATGTCTAATACTTCAATCAAACTGAACACTTTTCAGGACTAGTGCAATGCAAGTGTGAAGTGTTGATCATCTCTGAAAATTTTGGGTCAGCAGAAGCTGTTTCTTGCACGTCAATTCGAACCAATAATGTACTACAGTGTACATATCAGATGTCAAGCCAACTGTTAAAATAAAAAGTCGCAAAATAGGATACTGGACAACTTTAGAAGTCTTGGATGGCATCAGCTGTAAGAAGCATTCTGCAGGCAGAAGCAACATCAAGCAATTCAGTGGCTAGAAGCTTTAATAAGGATATAGCATTCGTTAGGCATGGGGGAAACTGAAGGTGCAAAGTCTTTGTAGACAAAACCAAATAGCAATAGGACAACATAATGAATACAGGAAAAGCAAATGCCTAATATACAAAAACTACACATGGTCAGGAACAGCACAATTACTAATGTTTCTTGACCTGAATCCTCCTCTTGGGTTCTTAGCTACTTTACATGATCATGGTGACTTCTGGCGCTGATGGAAAGCACCTCCACAGATCAATTGAAGTAAATTACAGACATGTGGCAGTGTTGCATATAAAGAAAAAGAAAAGGTTGAGCTTGTGCTGTTTTTCCTTTTCTTGAAAAGAGAAGATATGGCAGCCAGGCAGGGTGGTGTCTTTACTACTTTAGATTGTTTTGTGCAATGTCATCATTGTTAGATAAAAAAAATTAAGCCAAATACATAGGACGAATGGACGATGCTTGTTCCAAATTCGAAAATTTATTAGTAACCCAACAAATACACAGTACGTATCAGACTATCAGTATTGAGAAGATGGAAATTAAACTCACCAGTGCAGATCCCTTTGCCGCAGCACTTGGATCTATTCAGACTCGAGTAGAACTGCATGGACATCAAACAAAAATAAACTATCAGAACGAGATTAAAAAAAGTGTCACGCGCAAACAGATAGAAAAGGGAGGAGGTGCCAATTATCTGAAATGAGTGATCGATCATACAAAGAAGCAAATGGGGCACTCTTCGGTTAAGCCGTCGCCGGCGTCCTCGGCTGGGTCAAAGCACGGCGCGAGGTCGCCACTGCGGATGAGACGACGCAGGCGGCCGGCGTCAAGGTCGGGCAGCTCGCGGACGAGGCGGCGCGGCCGCGTGAGGCGCTCCTCCACCGCAGGCAGCCGCCGACGGAGCTGCACGCCGGACACAACGTTGCCCATGCCTAGGTGCGCGCGCTTGCGGAGGAAGCCGCGGCGGCAGGAGAGCAGAGAGGTTTATAATAGCCTCGCGGCAGCTGCAGTTCTGCATGAGCATGATCGGTGCAGGTGTGGAAGGAGATGAGGATCATGGACATGGAGCGTGGGTGGCTGCGCTTTTTGAGCCGAGGAGGCAAAGGAGAAATGGAGGGAGGGAAGCAAGGCATCGTTTGGTTGATTGGTTCTTTTCGAAATGTGTTGGACGGCTGTGATGATCCCCGTTGCCACCGTGTGTGTGCCGTACTGCCGTCGCTGTCCAGAGCTGATGAAGGTACATGGTACATGTCGATATCGACAAAACTAAAAAAAAATATTGTGCAAACGAGACACGGAGACAGAGGGGGAAAAAAGAAACCGACAAAAAATTCCGTTGCCGGGACTCGAACCCGGGTCTCTCGGGTGAGAGCCGAGTATCCTAACCAGCTAGACTACAACGGATGGTTGTTTACCCAAAGGTTCAAGTTTTTTAAGAACGGACAGCGCACCGCTGGCCATTGCTACAACCGACAAAAGCTCACTGAACTTGTTCAATACGTCCCCAGTTTATGTTCCATCAGATCAAATATTTCACAATTGTACGAATATAAGATAAATCATCCTGCGTTCAAGCACAAACAGGTATCACACAGAAATATGATCCACGGCCATCTAGACCAAACTGGCATGGTTTGTGGATACCGATACACCATATTTACCACAAGCTTCATACGGAATGGGTGAACTACAATTTCATCATAAAAGTTATGAAACCCAAGTCATCAGTGTAACAGTATATAAATAAAAGAACTCTAAAAAAGGTATTATAGATCAAAAGAAGCAGTTGAGGCTGAAAGTTATTATGACAATTAGGCATGCCGTGCATCCAGTTTGCTCAATCTTATGTAGCATTCTTAGAAAAACTCAAAATTGAAGTATTTGCTGCTATGGGCCATGAGGATACTGCTGCTTTATTAGACTAGTGATGAAGAAAGGGAAGACATTTCAAGTTCTGATGATAGGTTGTGCTTTCCTACCTAACCATTTAAGGTCATACAAAAAGATCCACTGCCATCTTTTTCTCAGGAACAACTTCGATCTGATGTATGTATTTAACAAGATATATGGAGTTCGTTTCATATTCAATATGACAACATATAACAAGGGGATAAGCTTCTAATATGGAATAACATTACCAAGCACACTTGAGTTACTGACTCCCTATACATTCCAGAAAATGCTCTTTCCTCCTCTGAACTTTTCTAGTTACTTCATCTGAAGACAAAGTTACTTCTTAATTGATAGAAGTGCCTACTCAAACAGAGTGGTTACCCAAACACAAGAGCAATCGCACACTGAACTTAATTTTGAACTCTTGCCACAGGTCATTTTCCAAACCATAGCATTAAAATCAGTTGAAAACAACATCTTCTTTGATCACAAGTTCCTCTCAATGTGATCACTGATCAGTAGAGTACAAACTAAAGGATATGAAGCAATGAATGTTTCTGAACACATTGTGATATCTCAGAAATCAAACAGAGCTTGCTCAGCAAGCAGTAGTTTCTAGACCAAGAACATCAATCCATCATCATTTTGGTCAATAAACTTCCTCTATTCAATAAAAAGTGTTTCGGAACAATTATGCTTGTAGCAGTATACTAACTCGAGTACTCGACCCACAGATTATTCAGGCAACACAACACATAACAAGCCTCTTCTATGTGGGTTAACTTATAACTGACAACCGTATGATCTGGTATTCAACCACCATAGAAACACTACAAATCATGAAACCAACTTGTGGAAATAGCAATGGTGAACAAACCAGCACCACTGGCATGTCATGACTCTACTTCTTGTTCGAGATGACATTCTCGACATACCATTTGTAGGTTTCAACGAGGCCTTCCTTGAGGGCGATCTTGGGCTTCCACCCCATGCCCTGAATCTTGGAGCTATCCATGAGCTTCCTGGGTGTGCCGTCCGGCTTGCTGGAGTCCCACACAAGGTTCCCTTGGAAGCCGACCACTTCCTTCACTAGCTCGGCGAGCTCCTTGATGGTGACCTCACTCCCACTCCCCACATTGACATGCTCCAGGCCGGAGTAGTGTTCCATCAAGAAGATGACGCCGTCGGCAAGGTCATCGACGTGCAGGAACTCACGCAGCGGCGAGCCTGATCCCCAGACGACGACCTCGGGGGCGTTGGTGGCCTTGGCCTCGTGGAAGCGACGGATGAGCGCGGGCAGGACGTGCGAGTTCTCCGGGTGGAAGTTGTCGTGCGGGCCGTAGAGGTTGGTGGGCATGGCGGAGACGGAGTCGAGGCCGTGCTGGATGCGGTAGGCCTGGCACATCTTGATGCCGGCGATCTTGGCGACGGCGTACCACTCGTTGGTGGGCTCGAGCGGGCCGGAGAGGAGCGCGCCCTCGGTGATGGGCTGCGGCGCGAACTTGGGGTAGATGCAAGAGGAGCCGAGGAAGAGGAGCTTGCGGACGGAGCCGCAGCGCAGCGCGGCGTCGACGACGTTGGTCTGGATCTGGAGGTTGGCGGCGATGAAGTCGGCGGGGTAGGTGGAGTTGGCGTGGATGCCGCCGACCTTGGCGGCCGCGAGGACCACGTAGCGCGGGCGCTCGGCGGCGAAGAAGGCCTCGACGTCGACCTGGCGCGTGAGGTCGAGCTCGGCGTGGGTGCGGACGACGACGGAGGTGAAGCCGAGGGAGAGAAGCCGGCGCACGATGGCGGACCCGACCAGGCCCCGGTGCCCGGCGACGAAGACCTTGGCGTCCTTGTCGGCGAGGAAGGACGGGTGCGGATCTGCGAGGGGGGAGAGGGGGTCGGAGGTAAGCCCAGCACGGGAGATCGAGCTTGCGGATGGTGAGGGTGAGGGAGAGGGCGGGATTTACCTGCGGCAGTGACGGTGCCCATGTCGCCGGAGGGTCCGGAGGGAGCGGCGGCCGGAGATGGTCGGATACGGATGAGACTCGCGGTCGCTGGACGGGGGAATTGGGATTTTGGAGGGCCGTTGTTAAGATGGGTTCGTGGGCCGGGTTACGTACATCGAACTGCTCGAGAGTCCACCATAGCTCAGAGCCGTTGACCTTTTACTTTCCCCGCCTTAAGCAACTGTTATCCTTTTTTTTTTTCAAGTTTCGTGCATTCCCAGTCTCCAGTAGGCAAAGTGCGGTGTTTGTAGCTAATCCAGACACATTAGAGAAACTTCAGCTATTTTCTTATAATTAACTTGCTAAACCAATAAATTTTGTAAAACACCGCATGATAGAGCTTTTTATAACTTCAGTACTCCAATTCTCTCGACTTTCAACTAGATCCTGAGATAAGTGAACATCCCGTCGTGCGACTAGAGCAGAGATTAGATCAGGAAATAGTTGCGTGAAGAAGCCCGTCCCAAAATAAACGTCGTTTTCTGAAAGAGTTAAATCTTTTGAAGTCCAACTAAAAATATATAAAAAACATATTAGTATTTAAGATTTATAATAAATATCACTAGATTGAGTATTAAATAGATTTTTATAATAAATTTATTTAGAATTATAAATATTGATGCTATTTTTTATATTTCAAGTTAAATTTGTACTCAATAATCGATATGTACGTTCATTTATTTTGTGACGAATGGATACAGGAGGGGCACGTGAGGCCGCGCGGGATCCAAAGAACGAGATGAGAAGCGTGCACGTTGCTACTTGCACGCGCATTCCTACCTCGTCAACGCTACGGTTGCTGCACTTACTCGTTCCCAGCAAACAAATATGGCTCCATGCGGGCCTAAATCAGTGCGTGCACGAGCCCATCTGACACAATCGTGGGCCATAAAAGGCCAGTGAAAAGTCCAAGACAGGTCCAGCCCGCATCCCACAGCCACAGGGCCCAAAGATGACACCGGTCTCAGCACTGGAGGGGCCGCACGCAGGGAGTTGCTTGGCTGGGTCAGATCGAAGAAGAGGGGGCCGGTCGCTTTTGGTCTGGAAAACTCACACATGCTCAGCGTTCAATCCTCCCACCGTCCCACGTGATAATCAGTGCCAGTGTTGAGGTTGTATTCGATCCGTCGAGAATAAGGCATGGTACTCTCCTGATCCCGACACGAGTGGCTGAGGAGCTGACTATTTAATGCGACGTCTTCGTTGATTCTTACCTGCGCCTCGTCTAGTTCGGGTGAAAAAGTTAAAAACTTTTTAAGATTTTCTATCACATCAAATTTTTGCACGTATATATGGAGCATTAAATGTAAGAAAAAAAACTAATTGCACAGTTTGTTTGTAATTTGGGAGACGAATCTTTTAAATCTACTTAGATCATGGTGAGACAATAATTATCAAATACAAAAGAAAGTGCTATAGAACTTTTCAGGTAATTTTTTTTTGCTATCTAAACGAGGCCCTACGCATCATTGCACACTAGTATTTGTTACGGAGTACTCCCTCTGTCCCAGTATGCGTGACGTTTTAGCACTGCATTAAATTGTCAAAGATTCAACGATGAATCTGGACACAGCCACCGTCCTAGTGAAGAGCATCTTTACTGCACCGCGTCCTCCCCAAAATGGGACAGAGGGAGTATTACACTGACTTGAAGACGCTGACTGCACGCGCCTATCATGCAGATGCACGTGAACATCCATGTCAACTTTTTTCTGTAGAAAGGTCAAGGCATCCTTAGCCCTACATCGCCTCGCAACGTCAATGATCCTCATCCTCCTAAGCACGACATAGCTAGATATGAACACAAAACACATGCACGGTGGTCGTTTTTTTAGAGAGAACCACACATTGTGTATGTCCGGTGTGTGTTGCATGCCTTCTCGAGTGCGTGATGTCGTTTCCAGTGGATGCACGCTCGCTAGCTGAATATTCTCGTAATAAAACACGTGTGGACGTTTGTATCCTAGCATTTTAAGGTCCTATACTCCTGTTTGGAGAGCCCCGCTCCGTTCTTCGGCTCTCTTCATTCTTCGTTCCTTGGAGGAAGCAGGGTGAGAAGCTGATGATAATTGAGGATGTGTTTGGCAAAGATCTAGATTCTCGTACAAACGTTTTAGATTCAGATTCTCATGAAACGTTTCAGATGATGAATCAGAATCACTTCGATACATCATTTTTCTCATTGGTCAGATTTTGATTCAGAAAAGAATATTTGTTTCGTAAAAAATCATATAAATGTAATATGTTTCAAAAAAAAAATTAGAACCTTTTTTGTCGGATTCTGTTTACACTAGGAGCTTATCCTCACTAGAATATAACAGGGAGAGCGTGAATGAGGTTTTTTTAAGCTCTAAACTCCTAGTGTAAATGGACAAGTGATTCTCTCCTGATCCCCACCTGAATAAATTGACATTTTGAGTGTTTGGCTAGTTGGGAGTGATTCGCTTTGGAGAACCTACAACTGGAGCTCTCCCAAACATCCCCTAGCTAATATACTTGGTCAACGGTGGTGGATCTAGAAAACAAATCAGGAGAGATTTCTCTCATTGTCTTCCATCTCTAATATCTCATTTTAAGCTTTCAAAAATAATGCAAATTTGTAGATGAGACTTAAAGGGCGCTCCATGATTCCAGCCGTGGCAGCGGGGACTTCACGAAATTAGTTGGCCGGAAGGTTAGATATTCAGAGGTGGCGTGTCATGTTAATTATGTGCGGTATTAGGCTAGTCTCAATGGTGTTTTATGGGAGGTTTTATACGTATTAAATAGGGTGCTACGTCAATGGAAAGGAACTTTTTGCATGAAACTAGAAAGTGAGAGAAGGAAAAGGTTTCGTGGCCACGAAACGAATTAGCTCGGTTTCCAAAACGTTGGAAACGGCGTGAAACCCGCACTAAGGTCTCGATTCGTTTCATCCCGTCAGTCTTCTTCGACGTCGCGGGTTCCGCCTCCGCTGCGAGCGAGGCCGCCAGGCGTCGCACGAGGAAGCAGGGCGCGCCCGCCGTCGTCGGCGAGGGCTCCTTGGCCGGCGAGGAAGCAGAGAGCGAGGTCCGCCGGGCGCATACGCCGAGGCTCCACGGGTGGCGGCGCAGGGCAGCCGCGCGCACGAGCCGGAGCTCCCTGACGGAGGCCGTGCGAGGTCCGCGGCGGACACGCGAGCTCTCCAGCGGCGGCCGTGCGTGGTCCGGGCGTGTCCATGGCGGCCGTGCGAGTCCGCCCGAGTCCGCGGCAGCTGTGCGTGTCTGCGGCGTCCTCGGGAGCTCCCTGCTAGTGGCCGAGCGAGGCGGCGGCGCTCTCCACGGCGGCCTTGGGGGATTTGCTGTGTTTGGTTCTCAGACTAGAATCGATGGAGGCCCGATGAGTGTGTCGCAGGGCGTCGTCCGTTCCCTCCCTGCCAAGCTTGAGCGGCTGCTGTCGCCGGAGGCCGGCCACGACGGCGGGCTATTCCTAGCCAGAGGTGAGAAGAACAAGATTCACGTCCTCAAGGACCGCCTCCAAGAACCGGTGGATGTGTACCTGATGGAACCGTCGGAGGTGGAGAGCCTCACGTCGACGGCCAGGTGCTAGGTGAAGGAGGTGCGCGAGCTCTCGTATGACATTGACGACTTCCTCGACGAGCTCGTCCACGGGCACGAACTCCACGCCGCCGCTGCCCAGAAGGCGAACCTGCTCGCCAGACTTGCTAAGCACCTCCGCTAGCCGCGGGCGCGAGGTCCGCCGAGCGCGGCGCGGCTCCGAGGCGTGAGCTCTGTCGGACGCGAGCGCGCCGGCCACAGGTGCGAGGGGGAAAAGACTGACCGGGAAGAGAAGGAAAAGGGACAGGTGGGACACACAGAAGGCTAAATAAGCTTGTGAAACCGTGCAGTGAAACTATCTCTCGAGAGAGATTCATTTCATGTTAAGTTTTATTTGTTAGAAACTGGAAGGTGATATCATACATTAAGACCGGCCTTAATGACGAGAGAAGGTCACCACCAAAACGAATTAGAAAGCCACCGCTCTCAGACGCGCATGCGTCACGTTTGTAATAGAGAAAACCGTGACATTCCTGGTAATGTGTTTAACAGAAAACACTACTAGGTTTCTCAGTCTAAGAAAATATAAGTCGGCTCCAAAAACTTCTAATCTCGAGGCTCTATTTAAGGCCAAGGCACCGCACCGCAGAAACATACACCTCACTGCCTCAGCTCTCAAGCGCGCAGAATTTTACACATAGAAATGCCTTCACACAGTGCTCTGCAACTAGAAGTGCCAAAGGCTGCTGCCAACAATGACACGTCGTCGTTCCTCGCCGACAAGTCGGCGAAAGTCTTCCTCGCCGGCCACAAGGGTATGCTGGGCACCGCCATCCACCGTCGCCTGGCCGCGCTGGGCTTCACCAACATCGTCGGCCGCACCCGCGCCGAGCTTGACCTGACGTGCGAGCCCGCCGTCCACAAGTTCTTCGACGCGGAGCAGCCCCGGTACGTGATCCTCGCCGCGGGCAAGGTGGGCGGCCTCCACGCCAGCTCCGCCGCGCCGGCCGACTTCATGACCGAGAACCTGCGCATCACCTTGAACGTCCTCACCGCCGCACGCCGCTGCGGCACCGTGCGCAAGCTTCTCTTCCTCGCCACCTCCGCCGTGTACCCCGTCGACGCCCCCCAGCCCATACCGGAGTCCGCGCTCCTCACCGGCCCGCCGGCGCCGGGAAACGAGTGGTACGTCCTCCTCCAATCGTCCATGGCAAAGCTTGCATGCATGTACGGTCGCAACATGCAACTCGATTTGACAAGATTTTTACGCCGACTTTTTATTTCAGGTATGCCATCCCCAAGATCGTAGGCATCAAGATGTGCCAGGCCTACCGCGCCGAGCTCGGCATGGACGCCATCGTGGTGATGCCCAACAACCTGTACGGGCCGCGGGACCCGTTCCCGTCGGAGAGCTCCCACGTCATCCCGGCGCTCATCCGCCGGTTCCACCACGCCAAGGCCAGCGGCGCCCCCGAGGTCGTCGTGTGGGGCTCCGGCCGCCAGCTGCGCGAGTTCAAGGCGACTGCTGGATAGCTCCAAGATGGCGGCGTTGGGGTGGGAGCCCAAGGTCGAGCTGCGGGATGGGCTCAAGAAGCTGTACGAGTGGTACCTGCGTGGCCGCGCCACAGACTTCGAAGCTGGACTCGTCAATATGTAGACGTGTACTCCTTCCATCCGCAGAAAAATAGGATCCACGCCGGTCAAATGAGTTAAACTTTAATCAAATCTATAATAAATAGTATTATCATTTATGTTTCTACATAAATTTATTATAAAAATATATTCTATAACTAATCTAATAATAATTATTTTGTATCACAATTGTTAGTACTTTTTTTATATAAATTTAGTCAAAGTTCAAACTGAATTGCATTCTTTTATGGATAGCACGACACAACTGCAGCTTCACTTTACAATAGTTAAACGATCACGATGCACTCGCAGATGAAGAAAAGATTTGTGAAAAGACACTTTGGTTCCATACCGCAACACGCCACGCCATGGTTGTGGCGAGCGATATCTACATACTCCTACGTGTTTGGTTGATGATTCAACGAAAGCAGCCACGAGAATCTGTAGTTTAAGGGCGTGTTTGGTTTGCAGCCACAACACGCCACGCCTCAAGTTTGTCTGCCACACTCGTCGAGGCTGTCGTTTGGTTCATATAAGCATCGGCCGCCACAGACTTTTTTTCTTTGTCATTTGCTCCTACTGTCCGTCGTGTAGCGCGTATTAATTGTGGCAAGGCCATGGCGAGTGTGGTGGGGTTTCTGGCCGCCACTGCCACACCGTGGCATGGCCAACCGTGGCCAGGAACCAAGCAAGCCCTAAAAATGTGAGATTCTCGCCACATAGTGTGGCGGCCATTTTGAATGCCACAACAGCGGCGGCGTCATAGTTGCGGTGCGGCTAGCAGTGGCCAAACACGCTCACACATACACTAGTTTTAGTATAAATACGCTAGTTTGTATAATGCGAATATTAGAAAATTTGTTTGTGCCCCCCTACTTCTAATTATATTCAGAAATCCACGTTCGTATATTCCATATTGCTGACGGCAGTTAGAGTGTGACACACTGACTAATGGTATCCATATGCAACTCATGGCTCTCCAGATTATATTGTTTGGAAAATACTGCAGAACGCAACCATGAGAGAGATTACAAATATTGGAAGTGTATTAAATATACATAACCACCGAGTGTGACCCCAAAAGGAAGAACAGCAGGACGGTGGCCCCGATCGACGGGTGCCGGTTGTCGTGGTGATTGTTAAGTAATTAGGCAATTTCCAGATTAAAATTAGAATATAAATCATGTAAAATAGATGAATTAGATTAAATATGTATAACATACTAGCATGACAGATCAACATATTGGATAGTATGAATGACAAGATTAGATCACGAGAATTATATCTGTCGACTGTAGTTGTAGTCGTTGGTGATGCAGATGGTGGTGACGATGAAACGAGGTCGATGTCGAAGTCGTCGATGTTGAAGTCATCGTCGAAGTCGTCCATGAGAGGTGGAGGAAGAGCTCGACGCAGTTGACGACGAATACGCCGGGACGTAGCGCCGCTTGACTTGGATGGAAGACGACCCGTTGTGAAAGTTGGGAGTAGTCGCGCGGATAGCGCTTCCCAAAAACCTTATTCGTCTTCTCCCGGTGCAGGATCGCAAAGACGAGGGTTCCGGAGACCCGCTCGCCCGGTCGCTAGTGCACGCAAGCGATTGTACTGGAGTAGCTACGGCGGCGGCGCAACAGCGAGAAGACGCAAAAACTCTAGGTCAATTAGATACGTTTTGGCGTGGCCGCTAGGTTGCTTATATAGTCTTGTCCAACCGACCTCGTGTCGCGATCACGATCTAAGTCGTTTTAGGACTCTTAATCTGTAACCGTTTAAAACTCTGCAACTTGAAGGCTAAGAAACCAAAAACTAAAACTGCAAAAGGAGACTACGCTCCCGCAAGGCGAGGAGCCGGATTTCGGCGGACCTTTCACGCATGCGAGCGCGCACATATAGGCTTCTCTTTCTCCTCCTCACACTAGACTTGAGGAGGTGGAGATGACTTCCATATTTAAGTATGACTACCTCCACTTCAATAAATAAGGTGGTACTAAAGAGTTCCCACATCTCCTTGCTTACATGAATAAATCTTTGAGATTTATTAGAAATTTTACAATTGATTATTGGGCCAAGCCCATATAAATTCCAACCGTGATCACGTGGCGATGGTGCTGCTGCAGCTCTCGCGCCACTGTCCTGGGCTCCTTCCTGGTAGTCCAGACATCAGCTGGCAGCAATGATATTTCATATTTCCATGAGATCGAGGGATAAATGGGAGAGACTGATCCTGGTGAGACTGGAACTGGAAGAAGGTGACTGGTCGTGCGGTTGGGCCGGGACCCGGGAAGGGCGGCAAGGAGAGGGACACGGAGCACATCAAGCGCACGCAGTGGGTTTTCCATCACCCAACAAGGTCTATGTATCTCTCTTTCATGGTGATCTGCGTGTATAGAAAACACATGCAACAAAATGGAGACGGCCGAATGCACCGAACGCGTGTTCTCTTAATTTCCCACGCCCTGCCGTGGCTGGACACAGGTGCTACGTACTCCCGCTGTCCTTTGTATGGTCAGAATCTAAATTTAATAACAAATAAAAGATTACGGACAGTATTACATTTTGCAAAAGCTAGGGGCACGAAAATACTAGCAAGTATAAATAGAGAAGTATTACTAGTTTATACTAAGCAAAAACAAATACTCACACAACGAAGAGGGATGAGCAAGGAGGGGGTGGAGTGGCAGCGCGGTTGAGTTGCCGTACGAGGAAACGATTGACGTACGGGATCCGAAGAGTTTCGGTTTGGATATATCACATTCTTATGCTGTTCGAATCCTTCACAAAAGTTTTTTCTTTTTGTCCTTTTCCGCTTATTATCTCGATTGCAAGTGAAAGAGGCAAGAGCTAGCTCTGAACGCTTTTAGGCACGCCCACCCGTCGGACACCGCTGCGGCCCGTGGGCCTTTGCTGCCCTCCTGTTTTGCAGTCCATCATGGGAGTGCAGCTTAAAGGGCTGCACCCCAACTTGCGCCAAACCAACGTTGGATCGATCGTTCGTGTATGCTGTGAGAAAGCACTTGGCAAAACGCCAAAACGTTAAACGTGCACGTAAGAACGCCACAACCGCATAGGGGAAGGTGGCCACGCTGCCGCCTGCCGATGCCGTACGTAGTCAGTTTTTGGGTCGATCACGATCCACGTTTGCGCTCCGCTCGTTTACATCTGAAATGGTTAGCACAGATCCGCGACATGGTTAGCACAGATCCGCGATAGGTGGCTATACTACGTCTCCTAGTGTGCAATGTGCATGAATCAGTGGAGGAGGAAGATGCTGAAAACTAAAAGTAACAACATTACACATTTGAGCCTCTGTTCGGACAGACGGACACAGCCTGATAGCTTAGATCGATGTGGTTGGATTTCGTTGGTGAATCTTGATACTGATCCGTCCGTTCATTCATTTCATAAGCGCACACTCCCCGTGCTCCGCCACGATGTACATCCGGTCGCCCGCGGCTGCAACTTATCTGTCTTCTTTACGTGTCTCCATCGGTATCTCCTCGTATGTGGACACCATCCACGCCCTCCCTTTCCGGAGGATGGCCCTCACGACTTTTCCGTCCACGGCCACCACACGGAGTCGTCTCTCTTGACCCTGTTAGCCCCACGCCGCTTATTTTTTTGGCACTATATCACCACGATTAATGAGGTTGATTAGGAGTAATGGAGGGAAATGGCGCCAAAATCTGCGTCTCGCACAGAACAACAATGGCATCTCAGCCAAACCTCCCCAGCCCTAACGAGCCCAACTACATGGGTGTGACATCAGCATTATTTTTACAAGCACAAAGAATCAACTCCCCGCCTGAAGCTGCTGCCACATCATCGCCTGCAGCTGATGCCACATCGTCACCAAACTTCTCTGGGATCGATGTTTTGTCTGGTCATGCAAAAACAATTGAGTTAGAAACTGTAAGTTTTACTGTTGTTATCATTGATGGCGTCCATTTTGTTTGCACTTGTACTTTATCTGTATCTACAAGTTTAGCCTGATTTCTTATATACTGCTATGGATCTCACTTGAGATCCCATCAGGACCCTGGTAAAACCGAATCTACCCAAGTTGAAAATTTTCTTGAATGCAAAACACCAAAGATTGGAATGAGGTTCTGCAGTGAACAAGAAGGCTACGACTTTTACAATGCCTATGCTCGAGCGAAGGGTTTCAGCATTCGAAGGAGTAGTTCACATAATGTGAGAAATACTACCACAATAAAGAACAGAACATTTTGTTGTTCACGTCAAGGTATAAAACTAAATTTATCTTGTATTACTTTCTTCATGGCTGGGGACAGAACATGGTTCTGATCAATTATTTATTTATGAATAGGTATTCGGGTCCTGATAAAAGAGAAGAAGAATCTTCCAACTGTAGTAAGCCAGAGACACGATGTATGTGTCAAGCATGCATGAAGATAAGTCTCAGAGATGGCTTCTACTACATCTATGAATTTGAGCCTGTGCATAACCATATTCTTGCAGCTGCAGGCCAAGCACATCATTTAAGGTCTCAAAGGAAAATAACAGAAGCACAACTTGCAAGTGTCGAGGCCGCTAAAGCAGTCGACATTTCAAATAAAGCTACTTTTGATCTTATGGCAAAAGAAGCAGGTGGTGTTGAGTGTAACACCCTAGGTGTTACCTTGTCTAGTTTGGGCACTAACCTTGTATAGCTTAGCATGATCCACTCCTATCATGAACCTAGCATCTTGTTGATTAAGCTCAAGTGACGAAACATTCATTTTGAACTAGTGAACACCTCTGTTCACTATTGAAACATAAGCTTGTACTTAAGTGCTGTTATGCATGGTATGCTTTGACCATGTGTCCTCTATACAAGTACTTGTCTTACATGTTGGTAAACATCTTTGTAATGTGTGATCATCATGTAAGAAGGCCCTGAAACAGGTGAAACATAATGATGAAACATATGTAACAATAATTGTTATTTTATGCTTCCATTATGTGTTAATTAGGGATCTTGTGTCAATGATACTTGTGGTGGTCTAACATGTGCTCTAGCACCTTAACTATGCTTAGGGTACCTATTGGAGCAATGTTCATGTTGACCATATTGCCTAATTAAGCTTCTAATCATCAGTTTGACCTAGGTTGACCCTAGGAACTCTTTTGCTTCCCTGTTTGAAAAGTGCTTCAAGATGAGTTTGCATGTTGATGCACCTTTAAACAAAAGTGTAGCAAATTTGTTGTGGAACAAAATTCCTTTAATGAGTATCTCATGAAAATGGCTGGAAAATGCTCAAATGGGGCCCTCAAGTCAGGATTTCATGTTGTTTCCACACTTAAAAAAATTCTAAGTCTGAACTAACATTTCAATTTCATGTGCACTACTTTGGAGCACTGTATCTCTCAAACTAAGCAGAACTAGCTCAAGCTTGTATTGTCAACTTTGTAGATCTCATGTAGCTCTACACTTCTGTCAATTGCACCTTGAGCTAAATCGAAACAGTTTGAGAGCTATAGGAACGAGAAGGGGACGGTTTCAGTCGGATGGAAAGGGACTGAATCGTTCTTCGGTTTGAAATGGAGCTGAGCTCGTGGCTGACCGGTTTCAGGCCGCTTGCACCGCGTGGCGTCTGTACGTCGGCGGGAGGCCACGATGCCTGGCCAGGGGCGCGTTAAGATGACGCCAACCCGCTGCTCTGCCCCATTCACTTCTCCTTTCCCTTCTTGCTCACGCCGAAGCGGAGAAGCTCACCACCGCGCCGCCGCGAGCTCCGGTGAGCTCGTGTGCGCGAACCACCGTGCCTCAGCCCACCCAACTACACCTAAAGCTCTGCATTGCTATGCTCTTCATCGACGTCGCCTTGATCTGGTGGGAAAGTCAAGCTTTAGGGAGTATTTCTCGATTTCCTCTTCACTGGTGCTCGGTCTGCCATGAACGGAGTTCGAACTCCGCGCGACCAGCCTCACCAGATCTCCCTCTCCCACATCTTGTTCCTGCTTTTGAGTCACCTTAGGGTGTAGATCGCAAAACCCTAGCGAATCGAAGCTTTACTGAGTTCGTCGCATCGGGACGGGCCTCGACGCCACGCGCGTTCGCCATTGCCGTCGATGAGTTTAAGTTCGATTTCGTCCTGTGCATGCTCCCTTAGATCCTTGTTGTTCATGTTCAGGGGTGTCTAGGGATTAGATTTAGTCGTATGCATGACGAAACCGCCGACCGGAGCCTCACCGGAGTGGAACAAGACGAACCCTGCCGCCGCGCACTCGGTACCGCCGCCGGAGCTCCGCCGTCCGCCATGTCCGAGGCGAGTACCCACCAAGGTCCCCACCGCTTCGTGTTGTACCTCGTTGTGTTTGGCTTGGCGAGACAAACACGATGAGGCACTCTGTTTTGCCGGAGGAGTCGCCGCCGGCGAGCAAATCGCCGACGAGCCCCTCCCCTGTTTTCGTCGACGGGCCGAAACGGCCTTGGGCCCGGGGAGCCCCATTGGGCCAGCTTCGGCAGTGGGCCGAGCTGAGGCACAAGGCCGGCCCGGTTAGGGTTTGTTTGTGTTTTCGTTTTTATTCATTATGCAGATTTGTAGGATTCTTGTAAGATTTATAATTGGAGTTTGGTAGCTCCAAAATGAGTGATTCAAGTTTTGTGGTGCTCTGCTATATGTCTAGTTTATTGTAAAAATATAATATGCACTGTTTTATATATGTTTTGGTGTTGTAGAAATTATTATTGTTAAGTGCTTTTAGAAATGCTTAAATCTTGGTAAGTGCATATCTTGAGTTTGGCATCTGCAAAAATAGTGATTCCTGTTGGGTTAGTCTTGTGATGACATGCTCTAATTAATAAAAATATTAAACAAGATAGTTGTTTATTGTTTTACTGAGGTTTAGATTTAATCTTGCTAATTAAGCATTTCTTGCATATGTTGTTTGGGAAATTCATAACTGATGCTGTGATGCTCCAAATGATGTGAAATTTTTATGGTAGTCTTTTTATGCTATATATGTACTGTGGTATAAATTCCATGGTCATTGCTTACTGTATGATCAAGTTATTGATTTAACTTGTTTACGGCTTAATAAATAGCTTATAAATAATATATAAATGATAAAATGGAAAATGTTGTTCCATTACCTTAGTATGATGTTGATCTATCATGTTGATTTATACTATGGCCATGTGTTCATAGAAAATGTTGAGTTTTAGATTTAAATTGCTCTCACATGATGTATTGCAATAACATTTTGCCTTTTTCATAGAGGTTGCTATACATGTTTAAATGGCATGAAAATTTGACAATAGTCTATTTGAAGCATATACTTGCTACTGTAATTTGTGTAGATTTGTTTGAGTAGTTTTAATATATATTGCTTTAATCACCCTTTTCATCTAAATAAATTAATAAAGCATAATAAAGAATTTATTTACGTGATGGCACCACACTTTCTGGTGTTCATTTTATATATGTAATGGTTTGGTAAACTTGCCTTGTCTCAATTGTACTTTTGCCACATCACCAAACATTTATTTTGGTGAATCTGCCATTTCTGGATAGATTTGAGGATGTTGTTAATTACCCTATGCAAATGATGTTTTCATGTCTTGTGTGCTATAACAAAGTTGTTGTGAATTTCATGATCTAGCTGCTGTTAAATTTTGGTGGTATTTGGCCCTGTAGTTTAGAAACTACAGCTGTTTAAAGTTAGGGTCAGTTTTGGAATATTCTCTGTTTACTTAGAACAGATTCTGAACTTTGTAATTTCGACCAAATTAAGTTGGTTATCATGCTTAGATGTTTATAAATGAAATGTAGATAATTTCATAAGTTTTCCATATTATCTTCTTTCTAGTCAATTGGATTTGTAGACTCTAGTTATGAATTATTTAAGCAACGGCCGTTTGCAGTCATGGATGTGGTAGATTATAGTAAGTGTTGATTGCTTTATGTATTGCTAAGTATGGTTCACGCTTTTGATCATGTTAAGTTAAATACACCTGGAACTTTGTGAAGATTATGCTTTTACTTAATATGCAGGGAATGGGTGGTGTGCTATAGTTAGTGAGTGACTATGAGGGCTTGTATCTTGTTTAATATTGTGCTTGTCTTATGTGATGCATTCATATTGTCATTCTTCATGTTCATACACATGCATCATCATATCTTATTTAGGTACGCTAGATGCACTACATGGATGGCAAGATGTGGAGCTGAGCCTGAAGATGGTGTTGGTGGATCCATCCCAAAGATGAAAGAACCCTCAAGTGCATACATGGAGTGGAGATGTTCCGCAAGACGGTGCAAGCTAACTTGACTGACCTGAGTCAGATCCCAGGCAAGCCCCGGAGCATTATAAGCCTCCTAATTTCTGAAAATGCAATTGAGTATTATATGTTATATGTATTGTTGCATTAAGTTATAGGTGTTGGATGAAAACACTTGCTGCATTGATATCCTATGCTTGTCCAGAAAATATACCATGAATTCTATTAACTCAGGATCGAGTAGATGCTTAGCCCTGCTTTAAGCGGTAGAAGTCAGGTGATTTCCTGTCACCTGTGAGATATAGGGATATTCATATATGGCACGGTTGGCTATATTTGCTATCGTGAAAAACAATCATGTGCTAATAATATAAAAGAAGACCGGGCGGGATGACGATAGTGAAGCAACAAGGCATGAAGGTCTTGGGTGTGGATCTATCCCTGTCTGTGTCGTTTAAGGACCGATTCACTGTACGTCATTGAGTCATGTTGAACGCAGTCTAACACTTAGTTGGCCGGATAAGCTATTCCGACCACGAAGCCGAGTAATACAGTTCAGGTCGGGAATCGGGGGGTCAAGTGCGCATCTTGGAGGAAGTAAGGTTGTGCTTGGGGACATTGACGTAAGACAAGGGGGGAGTTAAAGTCCCTATCATCCTGGCAGAGTGTTGCCCTTGGGGATACGGCATCGGCCGAACCCGTGATTCCTGAATTGTACCAAAGGTGACTTGTGCGACCCTGCCGAGGGTTCTGCACGGTTTGTGTTAGAAATACCCCTCCAGCTGGATATGAACTCAATTCAAATCGCCGTCGTTCCCGGTTAGTGAGCACTTGACTCGAGCAACGGCGATGTAGATTCAACTAAATTGAACGGATGGTTAATTGGATGACGATAGAAATGTTGCCTCAATTTATACCTGCTATGGTTAATATTGTTTGCTCCTAATCAAGTGAGTGCTCTAGTACAGGTTCTAATATAGATGACATGTTAATGATAATTAACTGGATGCTTAAGCATTAATGATTACTTATCTATATTAAGCTTTTATGCAAATTATTGTCAAGCTAGCCCACTTTATATCAACCTTGTATGATCCTTGGTGTCACTTTATTTTTGGTTTTTGACGGGTAAGTCTAGCTGAGTACCTTCTCGTACTCAGGGTTTTATCCCCACTTATTGCAGGTTGTGATGTATCATGGCGACTGCAAGAGTTGGTTGGCTCCTGCCATAGAGGTGGAGTGTGATCATGGGCATGATCGTTCTGAGTTATCTTTTCTCTAATGCTTTTGTTAGAAGTCGATCTTGGTACTGACATGTATTTGAAATAAGATTAATGTTAGTTTCAAATTACTTTGCTTCCGCTACTTTTCAATGTAAGTTGTAATAACTATGTTGAACTCCGATGTATATTGGATTACTTGTGAAATAGATGTAACATGTGACTTGTTATGTTGAATCACTACGATCTTGGCTTGTATGTTGGTTGGTTTGAAATCCCTCGTGATTTCATTGGACTACCGGAGTTATATGGGCTCAAGTGTGAGAATTTGATCACTTCGGTGATTGTTTTTGTACTTGTGCTCTTATAATTTGGATGGTTCCGTGACATTGAGAATCTTGGATTTACTTGTCAAGATATGAAGAATAAATTATACTCAAAGAGGTCATTGAAGATAATCCTAGGAGACACTGGAGGAGTACTGGAATATTTAGAGAAGAAAACATCAGAAGACGGGAATTTTTTCTATTCCATTTAGGTTGATGAGGATGACTTGATAACAAACATTTTTTGGGCTGATTCTAAAATGGTTGCAGACTATGAAGTTTTCGGTGACACTGTTTGTTTTGACACAACTTACAGAAAACTAAATGATGGGCGTCCATTTGGTTTGCTAGTTGGAGTAAACAATCACAAAAGAAATGCTATTTTTGGTGCTGCACTTTTATATGACGAAACTGCGGAAAGTTTTGTTTGGATTTTCAAAACCTTTTTATCTGCTATGTCAGGGAACAAGCCGCAAACCATTTTGACTGACGAAGATGCGGCAATGACAAAAGCAATAAGGATAGTACTACCGGAGATTCATCACATGATTTGTGTTTGGCATATGAATCAGAATGCTTGCAAGCACCTTGCTGGAGTTGTGGAGGATTATAAGAAGTTTAGTGCATATTTTCAGAATTGTATTTATGATTAGGAGGAGGATTTTATAAATGCATGGAACAATTTGCTATACAAATAAAAGCTGCGAGAAAATACATGGCTTCAAAGGTTATTTGACAAAAGGAAGCAATGGGCCTCAGTATATGGACGAAATTCATTTTCTGCTGATATGGTTAGCACCCAAAGAAGTGAAAGCATAAATAATGAACTGAAGGGATATATTAGTGTCAAATATGACATACTTACTTTTTGGAGCATTTTGACACGTGAGTGGCAGAAGAAAGATATGAGTAGGTGAAATATGTGAAATTGTGAATAAAGCTTCTTCAACCTTGCGACGGAGCTCAGCCCCTCCTAGACAGCGACCTATGGTGAAAATTTCATGGGGGATCCAAAAGCTCTGCACCGCTAAATCCACCCCTTTACCAGCTGGCATTGGCGGATCCAGGGGGGCTAGGGTGGCTGCAGCCCCCCCCGCGTGAGGTTGATTTTGCCTTTAAATTACTGTAGCTTAGCATTAAATCCACCATTAATCTTTAGCTTAAACCTTAAATCTCCATTAGTTAGCCCCCCGTGCTCATCCTGGATCCGCCACTGCCAGCTAGTGAAAGTTGTGAAATCTTAGTTAGCCCAAGGACTAACGTCCATTGATCTTCTGGGGAAATATTTTCTTTGCCCTTGTTGGATGCAGAGATGATCAGTTGCACTGTCTCATAGTCACCACATAGCTTCATGTGATTTTATGGGAGGTGATATAGTTTGCTATGCCTGAGTCTTGCTTTACCCTTCCGTTCGATATCATCGGGGTTGATTAAAGACTACTCCGGATTGCTCGCACCAGAGCGTTTCACGGGGCTGCGGACATCCTCGCGCGTCGACGCGTGGCAGGGCTCTCACCCGGACATCGCGTGAATGACTGAGCGTGGGTTCGTGGATGAAAAGTCACTGGCCGGTGGACCTTCTCCTGCACGACCCCATGCAGGCAGTGACAGTGAGCAGGCGCCTTCGGTGCTACTGTCCTAGCTGGGAACCATGGCGGACCCGAAATTTTATTCGTTCAGAACTTCTACCCCCTTGGCGTCCGTAGATCGAAATCTTTTCGTCTCTGCCTCCCTTCTCCTGGTCCCCATCGGCGGCCAGATCTCTGGCAGCGCGGAGCAGCGGAGGTGAACGGCAACTACGGCGGCGTGGGGTGGTTCTGGGTGGTACCGCGGAGACAAGGGTTGTTGCAGCGGCGGCCCCTTCTACGCGCTGCTCCTCTCCCCGGAGCTCTTGGCTTCACAGCTCCTACTCTTCATAGCGCTACCTGCGATGGCTTCGAAGGGCAAGATGCAAGCCGTTCCGTGGATTCTCAGCACCAGCTCGCGCTTCTACGCCATCGTCCGCCTCGTCTGTGAAAGCCCCCTGCCGACTCCTGGGTTTGGGTGAGCTGTTGCAACTGCAGCCCTCCTTTCTTCTGCCATTTCACTGATTTTAGCAGCTATGGTGTGCAGTAGTATTGATCTTGCTCCTCGCCCTCCTTGCCCTGTCTGATGCAAGTGTGAATGGGTGTCTGACAGACATCCCATCAACTCTCCTAGGAGGCCACATAGGCACATGCAAGCTCTCCCTGATTAGATCAATGCTGCAAGTGATGTCTGCCAGGCAAGTTGCTTGTCGTTCTTAATTATTGCCATCTTGCGACAGATTGGTATTGTTTTGTTAAACTATTGCTAAACCTGAGTTTGGTGGTATAGTGTCGTTGATAGTGTTAGCGTTGGATTTCAGGAACCTGCAAGACCTTTTGTGTAGTAGTCCATAGTCCATACAATTATGTGTAGCGGCGGAAGCGACCATTACTGCTAAAGACAGGAAGGATGTAGTAGATGACAGCTACTGCAAGGTTGTCAAGCTTAACTTGGTATTTTTACGTGTTTACTACTAGAGCATTTTTTTTATCTATAATACATCTCGACTTGTTTCTGCAGGTCTCAACATTAAGATTCATGGTTGCAGTGATTTCTGTTCCTATAGAAAGCGGTTGAACCTAAGTTCTCTTTTACATACTAGATACCAGATATAACAAATTTCCTTGTTCGGCGGCACAAGGTTCTCTCTCCAATGTGGTAGCGGTCGCCTCTAAGGTGGAGCGAGCCTCCTCTTGGAAGAGCAGACCGTGTGTTGGATCAAGGGTGAGCAGCCACCGGGTGGCGCTTGCAAGAGATCTGGAGTAGTGAATGCAGAGAGCCATTGATGCCATTGTGGACAGGGTTATTACATGATGTAACACTGTAAAGTTGAGATTCCACTTTCCAGTAATATTTGTAAGAAGGATTCTTTAACTAGCCACAATTGGTTATGAAATCCAACAGTTGCCACCTGGTAACCAATGGAACTTTGAAATTTTGTTTGTGAATTTGCTTGGTTGATTGGTTCTGGTTTAATGTGGCGACGCTGTTGCAGCTGGGTAGCGGCTCCATGTGGCGGCGCGGGGACGACAATTCTCGCGCTCATCCAGGAAGGAGGATGACCTGGCACTGCAGTGTGCCGCGCTTGAGAAGCTGCCTAGCTGCGAGTACGATCTCATCCACTGTGCCATCATCCAGGTTATCGCCTGCAACGATGGAGCTAAGGCAATCGGCCGGAAGGGGTAGTCAACATCGACATGCTCGGCCTCGGCATGTGCAAACTACGGGCACTCCTGCAGCACATTGCCTGTGTCGCTGACTAGGCAACAAGGACAACAAGCACTTCCTGTTCTAGCTCAAGGACTGCATCCACAGATACTGCTAGCTCGCCATGAGCTGTGCGATTTCCCACGACTCGCTCCGCAGGTGTTTGATGATTTGTGTGCCCGCCCATTTTATTGGTGCATGAGTTAGGATCTACATGCCTACGGTCCAGGTGAAGTTCTTTTACGTTTCTATGAAACAATTAGAGCACTATCATTTGGTCAATCGGAATAGTTTTATGAGATTTTAACAGAAAACAATATGGCCACTTTTATTTTTCACCAGCTCAATTCTGGCCATGCGTCCATATATTATAGGTTTTAGAAAACCACAGCTGTACAGAGTAGAATCAACTCTATCAAAGATACGAAGGGACATGCAAGAGACGGAACAAAATCACTTGCTGTGTAAGAGGCTTACTTTTGGGATAAGTGTATGTTGGATATGAGGTCTTTAGTATGTTCACAACATTAGAGACTGTTATTGCTATCGACCTGCAGAGGTATTGTGCAAACGCCTATAGATTTTTGTAAGCCAACATAAGGGCATCAACAAAATCAATTCACTAGCACTGAATATTTTGTTAAAATGAAATCGGATTATTGGTACTTTAAGTGAACTTTTAGCCTATGATTCCCTTGCATATAGATTTCTACCTTGTTACAGCCGTAGAAGCAATAGCAAAAGAATAGAAAATTCATCTGCATACATCTGATAATCCTTTCAGTAGACTGCTTATAAGTGTTTATGAAGTTTCAGATAGTTGTTAACATATTGCTGGTCTTATTGCCGCGCCCAAAAAAAACTTGTCAATTTATTTTCTTTTTGAGTTTATTGACACAGAATTTTCTGGCTGCAGGTTCAGAAAAGGCTTGAGCCACTTAAGAAGAGGAAGGACCCAAGCACCTTTACTGAGCAAAGGTGAGAAAAAAATTCTCACATATGGTGTAATTTTCTTGGCCCCATTGTACAATTTAGAAAGGAATCTTTGCACAAAAATAACACTAGGGAACAAAGAGCATAATAAATTACTAGCAAAATCATACACTTATTTTCCCCTAATGTTTACAGATTTGGATGGGAGAATAATGATACAAAAGCAAGAGGAGTGGAAGTGACAACGCAAAGATAAGAAGGATGTAAGTGCATCCATTCAGCACTTTTCTAATTGAGCTTTGACTTCTGAACTTATAACTGACAATCTTATAGTGATGTGAGAATCAGTACAATCTCTTTAATTACCCATTGTGAGAATCAGTACTATGTTGATTGTCAATACCTTACTTGAATATATAGGTTGCCAAAAGTATCACTTATGGTGCAAAACACTTTGCCTGCAGCGTAAGGGGTTTGATGATTGATAATGGCTATGCATAGGTGGCTACAGGGACAATGGAGGAGATGGTTCATAAGCAATGACCCAGTGACGATAGACATACAAAGGAACAGTTCCAGAAGATTTGACTTTCTCCTCATGGATATATCCTGTTCTGCACGTATTTGCTTCCTTTCCCCCCCTTTAATGCCTTTCGGTCCTTAAATCTTGGATGGCGTGGTATGTCAGAACCAGCTTCATAGTTCTGGTTAATGAGGTGTGGACGCAAGGTTCAAAAATTCAGAAGTTCAAGATTATGAGATGTGGACGCAAGGTTCAGAAATTCAGAAGTTCAAGATTATGTTGAAGGCTTAGCTTTAGTAACTCGAAACCGAAAGGTTGAAGCTGGTTGTAAAATGCTATGATAAATTTCTCTTATTTGCACATACAATTGTTGTGTGGCGGTGTCCCTTTGATTTTCTGGTGCAAAATGACTATAAATATTGGTTTGATATGCTTGATCTTGGGTACTGATGTTCTGGCCACATTGCAGTGACTACAAATAGCAATGTATGCATTTAATATTTTAGCGTTACCATATCTAATTATAAAGCCATGTCTGTTGAGTATAGACTTTGCTTTTGTTCTTCGAGACATTGTAGGGCGCCCAAAGGGCGCCTGATGTTCTAGTATCTTCTATGACAAGGGCCTTTCTTACTAGGCCCGCAACAGCACAGACCTAAACCTGAACGGAACTATGAGTGGTTTGATCGTTTGTCGGTGAGCTAGGAATGAGTTCGGCAGAAGCTCCTGATGTGATGCATATGGATCTCCAATAGTGGTTTTCTGTGCCTGCACATGAAACTTATTGCAGCCTGCCTTGCCGATGTAAGTGCTACATGATCAAGTTAGTGGTTATATCTTTAAACCTCACACTGCCATTAGTTGAGTTTGCGTTCACCTGGACTCTTCTTGCGCGCTCAATGGTTGCTAATAAGCAGCGAATGAAGTCCATCCGCCATGTATGGAAACTAACTGAGATGATGAACTAATTAGAGATATTTATGGTCATTCATGTAATGAAAGAGAGATTAAGGCCCTGACATACAACTAAATGAGAGATATTCATAGAAGAGAAAGGAAAGCTTAATAAGCTATACAAGAAAACTAATAGGAAACTAATGAGTTAGAAGATTCCATTTTTTTTTAAAAAAAACATGTGTTGGTAATCTGAAACAGCGTCTTGCCCCATGTCCGTTGTCCGGTGATTGCCAAAGGCAATATTACATTTCTCTACTAGATTCATTCTAGTATTTGCTAAAAAATAGTTTATGGTGCGACAACTTTGCTCAAGAAATGTAGGATTTGTTATTAGGAAACACAAGATGCGTTTGATGGGATCGGCTGGCTGTCTGGGCCTGGCGCCACGCAAGGCGGCTCATCGTCCTGGGCCGGCATGTGCCCGCTTAGCATAGTTTCGTTCCTCCATTTGGTTAGCCCGTGGTCTCGGCCTCCGCCGAGCCTCATCGTCCATCGTTTTTGATCCGTGCGGGCATCCAGTGACCTACTGACCTGCTGTGACCCGTTTCGTCTAACAACACAAAAACCTGCTAGAACATAATATGGAGGAGCACACAACGGACTTGTGCTAGCTTGCCAGTTTGGTACGGCGCAGCCTTGGACACGTGGTCGGCATGCCACTGCGTTGCACGGCCTAATACATCCAGATGTTGGTTCGCACCACGTGAAGGGCAGCGGGCTTGGTTTGCTGTCCACTGGGGCCCATCAGACTCGTGCTGAAATCGCTCATCGGCCATCTGCAGCCACGTTTCGGCGGCGGACGGCACGGCAGCCAGGCGAGTCGTGGGAGTCCTCGGACGCACGCCATGACTCTCTACACTCCTCGTTCACATGTACAGCCGCCCGTACATGTACGCCATGACTCTTCCGTTGGATCAAGCACACGCAGAGGAGAGGTGGCGTTGAACGGTAGGACGGGCCGTTGTCCAACCCGATCAGAGTCCACGACCATTGAATGAATCTTTAATTTGGCAAATGCGAAACACACAAATTATATTCCCTTCAATGGCGAAACGAGGTCGTTTTATTAATTTGCTTCCCAACAACCCTGCTCCAGAAACAAGCCAGCAGCCGTCGGAACGCAAGTACGCAACGGGTACTCCCCCGAACTTTCCGACGCCTTGTGGCCGTGTGACCGTGTCATCATGTCTCGTGTCAGCAGCAGCGCCACTAGTCCAAGGTCAAAGGCCCAAGTACCCAGCCCAACCCAATCCCATGTATGTATCTAGAACCAGCAAATCTCCCGCGACGGACGGACCCAGAGGCAAATGAATTGACGAAGCCGCCTCCAGTTGACACATGCCGCCCGCCCGGCCCCCACCACGGTCCGCCCGCCCGTCGCGCCAGCTGGATTGGCCAACCTCCCCAACCCTCCTCGCCATCAAGGCGAGGAGTGCGTGACCGATGATATAAACGTGACGCGCCGCGCGCCAAGGGTGCACGCCACTCTCGAGGATCCGATCAGGGCATTAGGCAGGAGTATCTCGCGATTCCGAATCCCTGCCCATCCAAAACCATAGTGAGTCGTCGCAAAAAAAAACATAGTGAGTTTAGTGACTCAGCAGAATCCGAGTTGTCAAGGACCACCTGTGTCCGGTCCGGGTGTCTACATAAGCTGGGGCTGGGCGTGAGCGGCTCGGACACAAGCCCAAAGACAACAACGACTTCCCAGTCCGGCTCGGCTTCCGTGCGGGGTTTCCCACGAACACGCCCGCGCACGCCGCCAGGGTCACGAGTCGGGTGGAGACATCAGACAGACATGGCCACCACGACGGTGACGACGACGAAGCTGGCGGCGGCGGCGAGCGCGCGCGGGAAGCGGCGCGGCGGCTGCTGCGCCCTCGCGGCGGCCGCGGACGTCGTGCCGGTGTCGCGAGAGGAGCAGCAGCAGCCGGCGAAGGCGGCGGAGGAGGGCCAGCAGCGGCTGTTGCCGCGGCTGGTCCGGTTCGAGGAGCTGCCGGACTACCTGCGGGACAACGAGTTCATCCACGCCCACTACCGCTGCGAGTGGTCCGTCCGCGACGCGCTGCGCAGCGCCTTCGCCTGGCACAACGAGACGCTCAACGTCTGGAGGTAACGCACGCCCGCGCCGAGCCACCTCTCGTCTCCTCCCTCTCCCTCTGCTTCTCCGTTCTTTCGTCTGTGTGTTGTGACGAACCGCGTTGGCCTGACTCGACTCGCCCGCGTGCATTGCCGTGCGCTTGCTTGCTTGCTTGCAGCCATCTTGGAGGCTTCTTCCTGTTCCTCTACCTCGCCGTCGCCGAGCCAACGGCGAAGGCAGCCGCCGCCGGAGCCGTCACTGGAGCCAGCGCCGCTCCGGGCATCGTGACGTTCGTGCTGGCGTCAGCCAACACCTCGTGGTCTTCGTGGGAGACCAGCAGTAACTCGGTAAGCAACGGAATCTTCGCAAATTTTCCGTTTCCGTTTCAAGTTTGGACCTTTTGCATGCAGTCTTGTTCCACGCAGATTTTTTTTCAGCACTCCAAATTCCAAAACACAATTATGCATTGCACGCACACTTTTTTCTTTTCTCAGGCTTCCAATAAGAAAGAGGTACCCCTCTGTGGTGTAATATAGTGCATTCTAGGAATTTTAAGACAAATTAAGAGAGAACATAAAAGACGCATATACCATCATTTTATTTCGTAATCAGACGCTATCTTCAACGTGATTAATAATAATTGGTTGATAAATGAAAATATTTAATGTATAATGGGTTTTTGTTATGTAGAATGCATTATATTTGAGGATAACTTTTGAATGCTAGAATGCGTTATATTAGGGACGAAGGGAATAGAGAATAGATACTCCCCAGCTGTGCAAATTATTGGCAGCTAGTTCAGCGATCAGCGGCCACAAACTGAGCAGAAACTTTAAGCGCCAATACCTGGATCCAGTTCACGGCCGTTCCGACGCAGACTCTAATTAAACAAGCACAAAGCACCCAGCTGGACTTGGCAAAGGCCAAGATCGCATCCAGACCACCACGACTGTGCAAACCCGTCCCACAAAATAGCTGCACATACACTAGGCGCCAAGCAGGCCAGGCTACACCCAGTTGGACATGACATTCTCTGTGGTTGAAGACTTTTCTATCTATTCTTTTTTCTTCTTCCTCCCTTGATGATGCTTAAGAAATTAGGTTGACAGACACACTGCTGGGAGCCTGGGACCAGCAGCTAGTTGCTAGTACGCCATTGTGTGGTACGACTTTGCCGCCTCTGCTGAGATTTCAAACCAAGAACAGCTCAGTGTCGTGTCGTGTGTCGATGCCTGATAATGCTTAAGTACGATAAGCCTGAATGTGCTCATGGTCCTAGATTACGTCATTATCTCTGTCCGCAAGAACAATCAACAATCTGGTAGCTGGGAAAACTGTTGCGCTGTCCATTAGTCTTCCCTAGCTGGACCCTTTCTAATCAATGGGTCCATCTCCATCTCCGCACACCTAACTGCATTCATCCATCTGTTCCTTACAAACTTTCAACATCCAGCCCGCTAGCTGAAACAAGTGAACAACACAATGATCGCATCTCGAGTCTTCAGGCACCAACTTGCAGTCTTTTTTTGTCTTGTTATTAAAACCCCTGTCGTTTGTTGCACATGGCGATGCCGATCGAGCGAGAAAATAAAGCATTTTTAAAACCGTCCGGGGAAATTTTTAGTAAAATTTCCTCTGTGGCTCTGTCGGTTGATTCCTGCGTTCTGACAGCAGTTTGGCAGTGACTGTTGATGCTGATCTGAGCCTTTCTTTGATGCCATTTTTCTTACAGAGCTTGACGTTGAGCAATGGTTTAACGGCGGCCGTGTTCGGGAGCAGCGACGGCCACGGCCACGCGGTGCCGAGGTGGCCGCGGACGGTGTTCCTGGCGGGCGCGATGACGTGCCTAGCCGTCAGCGCGGCGGCGCACCTGCTGGCGTGCCACTCGCGGCGCTTCAGCCGCCTCTTCTGGCAGCTCGACTACGCCGGGATCGCCGTCATGATCGTGGCCTCCTTCTTCCCGCCGGTCTACTACGCCTTCCTCGGCCTGGCGCGCACCCAGCTCGTCTACCTGTCCGCCATCACGCTGCTGGGCCTGCTCGTGGTGGCGCTGCTCCTGGCGCCCGCAAGGTCGTCGCCGCGCCTGCGCCACCTCCGCGCGGGGCTCTTCGTGTCCATGGCGTTCTCGGGGGTGCTGCCGGCGCTGCACGCGCTGTGGCTCAACTGGCCCCACCGCGCGTGCCACCTCGCGCTCGGGCTGGAGCTCGCCATGGGGCTCGTGTACGCCGCCGGCGCCGGGTTCTACGTCACCCGCGTGCCGGAGCGGTGGAGGCCAGGCAAGTTCGACTGCGTCGGCCACAGCCACCAGATCTTCCACGTGCTCGTGCTCGTCGGCGCGCTCACGCACTACGCCGCCACCGCCATACTCATCGACTGGCGAGAGGCGATGGCCGTCGCCGCCGCCGGCGGGGCGTCGACGCTCTTGTGACTTGTGACTCGAACGCGGGGCAATGTATATGTAGGAAAAGGGAGTGCTGTCGATTCATTCATTCTTTGTACGCGATATAATCGATTTACATCGATCGAAATATTTGTTCGTGCGCAGTCATGTGTCCGCGCGCGTGTTAGAGCTATGAACATAAGCCTACTTGCCAAGTGGATTGATAGATTAGAAAAGGGAGATGACAATCTGTGTTGTTCCTTACTAAGGAAAAAGTACTTGGGGGCAAAAAAGCATTTTTTAGATCAGAAATAGACAAGGTTCACAATTCTGGGGGTCTTTGCTTGATATCAGGGAATGGTACCAAAAAGGTGAGTTATTCAGGTAATCAGTGGTCAGCAAACAAGATTCTGGCACGATAGTTGGCTTGGGGGATGTCCTTTGAAAGTTACTTTTCCCAACCTGTTCAAAATAGTCTCTTATCCCGATATAGATGTGTGTCAAGCATTTAGAGATGGACAGTGGGATATCCAGTTGAGAAGACAGCTCCATGGTATTATCAGTGAGGAATTGACTCAACTTCAGGATCTGCCAATGAATATTAACTTAGAAGCCGGTAGAGATAGAGTGGACTGGGCTTTGGAGCAATCCAAAAAGTTTACAACTAGTTCACTATATACAAGTTTATTACCACGGGAGGTGTTAGAGATCAACAGATGATGAATGTATGGAAATGCAATATCCCATTAAAGGTGAAGATCTTTATTTGGATGGCTGCACATGATATAATCCAATCAGGGGTTCAGTTGAAGAAGAAGAAATGGTCTGGCCCAGAAAAGTGTGCTGCCTGTGATAAACTTGAAACTACAGACCACATTCTATTTCAATGCCCCATTGCCGTCTATCTCTGGACCTTTCTGAGGGTCTCCTTGGGATGGCAAAACTCACCAACTT
This sequence comes from Saccharum hybrid cultivar R570, assembly GCA_038087645.1. Taxonomy (NCBI): domain Eukaryota; kingdom Viridiplantae; phylum Streptophyta; class Magnoliopsida; order Poales; family Poaceae; genus Saccharum; species Saccharum hybrid cultivar. The sequence goes on along the minus strand of JAQSUU010000248.1, from coordinate 7,766,712 downwards.
TTAGAAGACTTCACCGGAGGGGGGAGAGCCCCACCCGAATGATTTTTCATAGATTCCGGCAAGCCGGTAAATGGAGGGTGCCAGGCACCTAGAGTTTACATGGTCTTAAAAAAAACTGCGCAGATTTTCTATTAGCTGCGCAGATTTTCTATTAGAGTTCGTGGACAACTGTAAAGGAGCCAAACGCAAGATGACACTCTTCATTTGTGCAGGAGCGTTGTGGACTATCTGGAAGACGAGGAATGACATGGCGATCAACAAGAAGGTTCTCACTTCTCCTAAAGTGATCATCTTCAAGACTTTGATGCTGATCAAGTCCTGGCGCCCACTGCTGAAAACGAAGCTGGAGCCAGTTGCAGAAGAGATGATTAACCTGCTTTCAGCCAATGCGCACCAGTTTAGTGATTAAGTCGTTCTTCTAGTAGCTCCCCTTTTGAGATGGTAGCTCTGGTGAAGTTTGTCGTTTGTTATTTTGGGTTGTCTGTTAGATGCTTTACAACTTAGTTCCCAAGTTAGTCGAGTTAATGCTCGAGATGGAAGTCTAAGTCCGTAATTTTCTTTCCAGCTGCGCCTTATCCTGTAAACTGGTATCCTCAGTATCCGGACCGATGGGTATTCGATACGCTTTCTAATAAAGCTGGGCGAATGCCTTTGGTCTAATGTCTGTGCCCGCACAGCTATTTCGGGTCCGTCACAACAGAGTTGGGCTTAACATTTTTTTCATGTAACAGGGCCTAGGATACAGTTAGGGCCCCTTTGGATTGAAGGATTTCTACAATAATTTTGTAGGATTCAGTTTTCTTTGAATTTTTTCCTATCATATCGTGGTATAACAAAAATCAACAAGCAAAACGAAGACACAAACAAGATTAAAAAAAATGAAGATTCGATAATGCAAATTCATACAGAACAGAGAAAAGTTTCTGCACGAAATTTCAAAATGCCATGGTAGAGCAAGTAGTTTTAATACAATTTGAAACCGTCTTGATTTTCGTTCTGCGCCTTTATTATTACTGCACACACAAGATTAGAGCAATGCACAATCTGAAAACAGCGAATTCATTCGGTGAAGTTCTTAAAAAAGATAGCATATGCATGAAGCAGCCCATCAGTCATAGACGATGAGATTCTGGTACTCCGGCCCGGAGATGGCCTTCTCCATGATGGCCCTCGGCGTTAGGATACCGTCGTTGTCAAGGAACAGCTTCACCAAGTTCTTTGAGAAGCCGCTCACCAGAGCTACCCCTTTCTGCCCCGCTGTCACCGGCACGGACATGGAGTCCCGCAGGTTCCAGAACACTATTTCCGGCACCACCGCGCCATACCCGGCCTCCGTGAACTTCCTCGTGATGGCCTCGTAGTCAGTCTCCCACGGCCTTGACGATGCTTGGTCGAACTCCATGTCGCTGAACACGAACACCTTCCTTACCATCCGCTCAGGAGGTAGGTTTCCGGCGACCGCGACGCTGAGGAGTTTGTCAAACACGGCCTGGAAGTTGGTGTTCATCATCCAGTGCATCTGACGGATGAATCTTGTCTTCTCCCAGAGGGTCTTGCCAGTGATCTGGTGCAGCTCCGGCCGCGCGCTGAAGGTGATGAGCCGGTGGTGCCACGGCTCGTCGCTGAGCTCGGAGATGAGGAGGCCCAGCGCGACGCTGACTTCCATGGGTGTGCCGGTCATGCTGCCCGACACGTCGCAGATGGCGATACAGTTGCTGAGGGTGCCGAGCGCCCGCAGATCGCTGACCACGCGCTCCCACTGCAGCTCGGCGACGCCGTCGCCGTCCATGGACGCCAGGATCTCGTGGGGGAGCAGGGCGCCCGCCGCGATCTTCGCCTTGCCGGCCGCGACGTCGGCGAGGTACAGCTCGAAACGCTCGGCGTCGTGCTTCAAGAAGAGTTTCCGGTATCTCCTCATGGCCCTGGAGGCCACGCGCGGGTACACCACGTCCCCCCACGCCTGAGCAGTGATGAAGACCTCCGGGAGCTGGAGCGCGCGGCGCAGTGGCACGAGCGCCTTGCGGATCTCTGTTTCAATTGCTACCTTCCACTTATCCCAGTCCGAGCGCTTCTTGCACTCAGTCATAGACTTGGGATCTGAATCAGTTAGAAGGATATCTGCAATTTCTTCAGAGAAATATGTGTCGACTATTATGGACTTACGATTATAAGACTCTCTAGTCTCAGCAAAATTTATAGAAATTTCGTCTACCCTTAAAGATTCATCATGACTTCCCGAAACGATGGATCTAGGGTCTTCCGATATTCCAGCCTCAGCGTTTATGGACATAACTGAGCTGGATTGTGAATTACTTCTATCCACCGGACAATGTATGTCCTCTAGGTGTCTTTCAACCAAAGGTTGAGTTGCATTTCCAGTCTTCTTTTGCTTGCCAGCAATCACATCTTGCCTCTTAGAAGTGCTTCTCCCCCTCTTTTTGCCAATAGGGGGTTGAGTGGTTTTATTAGGTATCTCCACTCGTTCAGGCACATTCCTTGCAGGATGGAGAGACTTTGTGACACCTTTATAATTAGATAAAGCGTCTGGCAGATTGTTTGCAATATTTTGTAAATCAATAATTCTTTGAACTTGTAGTTCAGTTTCTGTAGTACGTGAATCAGTAAATGAAATGCCTTCTGCATTCCAATCTATTTCCTGGCATTCTTTTTAGTACAATTCTCCCCCTAATACCGGGAAATGATCCTCATTAAAGATACAATCAACGAACCGGGCAGTAAATAGATCTCCCGTTAGGGGTTCTAAATGCTTAATGATCGACGAAGATGAATATCCCACATAGATCCCCAGTTTCCTATGAGGGTCCATCGAAATCCGCTGAGGTGGTGAGATGGGTACGTAGACAGCACACCCAAATTTACGCAAATAGAAAATACTCGGAGGATTCCCACGTACTAACTGCAATGGGGAGGTTTCATGATATGCAATTGGTCGTAGTTGGATTAGGTCTGCAGCGTGCAGAACTGCGTGACCCCAACACGACCTAGGCAATTTGCAATTCATCAACATAGGTCTTGCAATGAGCTTGATTCTTTTAATCAACGATTTAGCCAAACCATTTTGTGTATGTACGTATGGAACTGAATGCTGAACATGAATTCCCACAATAGTCATTAAAAGCACGGGATGAGAATTCAGCAGTATTGTCCATGCAGATAGATTGAATCCGATGTTCAGGATAATGAGCCTTCAACTTAATAAGTTGAGCCATTATTTTGGCAAAAGCATGGTTGCGTGTCGATAACAAAGACACGTGAGACCATCTAGTAGATGCGTCTATAGAAACCATGAAGTACCTGAACGGCCCCGATAATGGTTGGATCGTACCACAAATATCTCCTTGAATTCTTTCAAGGAACTTTAGTGGTTCAGCTCTAATTTTAATATGTGATGGTCTTAAAATTAATTTTCCGGTTGCACAAGTAGTGCAACAAAAATATTTATTTTGGGGAAATTTAGCGTTATCTATATCATGACCTATGGAATTATCGATAATTTTCCTCATCATCCCTATTCCTGGGTGCCCAAGTCGATCATGCCAGTTACAGAATGTATCAACGTCTTGGAAAATTATCTTATAAGCAACATGTTCTATGGGCTTTATGTATATATAGTACAATCTAGTTTGGAGTGAAGAAATCTTTTCACAGATTTGCTTGCCAAATCCAATAAGTTTAGTAAAGAGAAGAAATTCCTCTTTATTATCTTGATGTGTTTCCATATGAAAACCATTCTTACGGATATCTCTATAACTTAGAAGGGTACGAGTCGAGTCGGGATACAACAAGACATCCTCCATCGTTATTTGCGTACCCATGGAAAGAGTACTAGTGGCTCATCCTGAACCAACTATTAACGCGTCCCGACCAGCAATGGTCATAATATTTTCTTCTCTTTTCTTAAGAGTCTGAAAATATTTTATCTCTCTAAGTATAGAGTCTGTGGTACATGAGTCCACAAGGCATAGTTCTTCCTCGTTTAGATTGTTTTCAACAGACATCTATATGTAAAACAAGAATGTAAACAATAATTCTAAGCAACATATAGAAGTATACATACAATATATGGAATATCAAATGTAAAAGTATGATATTACAATATCTATAAGTTGTATAATCAATACAAACAAATTTGTACAACTCACAAGCACACTAATTAATACTACCTAAACAATATGTGACTTAGACTATTTACAACAACGATCAAGTGTGATATCAAATTTGGAGCAAGGTTACTTCAAATCTCCAAACATATCTCTAGAACCAAAGTCTAAGAGTATGTTGTCAGTCGGTGGGAGATTCTCTTCAATGTTAAGAGAATTGTTGTTCACTAGTTCTTTAGGAGCCTGCTTGGAACAACCCTCCCCCTGAATAGCCTCAGATGCAAGATTGAAGTGTGCTTCATATCTTTTATCTCTTGCTGGCTTGACCTCTTTTAAGGACTTTTGGTACAAAGCAACTAGATGCTTTGGTGTACGGTAATTCCTGGCAAAATGCGAAGGATCCCCACATCTATGACACTTATTGTCATTTTTGGGCTTCACATTGTCCTTGTTCCTCTTATCAGAATTTCTTCTGTCTCCTGTTATGTTTGCGCTTACTAGCTCTATCCTTTGGATCAGGTCCATTGGACTTTCTTTTATTCCTATTATTTTTCTGTACATTGTGAACCTCAGGCAGAGGCGCCGAACCAACAGGGCGCTTATGATGATTCTTCAGAAGAAGTTCATCATGTTTTTCTGCTTGAGTCAATGTATGAATAAGCTGGGAATAAAACTGGTAATTCTTAGCCCTGTATTGCTGCTGCAATACTCTATCAAATGGGAGCACAGTAGAGAGTTTTCTCTATCTTGTCTCCATCTGTTGGCTCTTTCTCGCAAAACTTTAACTTAGAGCAAATTCTATGAACAACATGATTATAGTCTGCTACAGATTTGAAATCTTAGAGACGTAAGTTATTCCATTCATGATTGGCCTCAGGCCAAATGAGTTCTTTTTGCTGATCATATCGCTCTTTAAGAGCGACCCATAAATCTCGAGGATTATCAATCATAAGGTATTCTAATTTAAGATCCTTATGAATATAATACTGTAGAAAAGCCAAAGTAGTATATATATGCTTATCTTGCAGGACAACCCCGTCTTGGGGTTCCTGAATTGTAGCCGACAGACTACGAGAGGCAAGTGCTATCTTGATATCAGAAGCCCAAGTAGGGTAATTGCTACCGTCTAACACGAGTTCGTCGAACTCCTTAGAAGCCATGATCTCCTACGTGGACAACCATGGATTAATTAATTTACCGCATGGTAAATTAAAATCAACATGGTAATGTTGTAATATTAAATGCAATAATCACAAAGTTATGAAGACCGTACAACCAAATTCATCATAAACTTTGGATAAACATAAGACGGATAGTCTCTATGTCAAAGACAAAGAGTAGATCTTATAGTAGGAAAAAATTTTGTTGTCTAAGCACGGTCTCTGGGCAAGATAATTCACAAGTGAATTAAATGTAGCCTTTGCTTAGGACGCTACTATCTAGTGTAATACCAAAATAATATGATGAAGATAACAATCCAAAAAATTTATTTTGGGTAAAAACACGGTGTAGGTAATCATCAAGTTTCTCATAAACATGATGTAGACCTCTCAGCAATGAGTGATTTAATCACTGTTATGGCATGGTCTCAGGGCAGAATAATTCACAAGGAATTAAACATATCCAATGCCATATACTCCATCACCTTGTGTTATTTAACCAAAATAAACAAGATATATATATTGCAACTTCAAATCTATAGTAATTAAAGGTTTCTAATTCTATAGATGGCATAGTTAAATTGCAACTAAGTCTACTAGCAAATTTAACTTATATGTGGTGCAAAAATTATGGTTTGGGGCACCAACATACCCAATTCTATCATAAAATTACAAATGCAACTAATATGTTGGTACAAATAGGGGGTTTGGGTGTACCAACATAGCCAAAAACAAAATTATCAAGTCACAAATGTAATATGTATGTGGTGCAGATTGTGATTGGGTGCACCACATACTCCAGTAAAATAACAGAGATAAAAGACATTGCATAATAATAATATAAACAAACCACAATATATTTACAATGTCAAGATCCAACAGTATAGAGAAACAACAACCAATACAAATATCCGATGTGTTTGCAGAAATTAACTAGCAAATCATATATGCTAATAAAACTAAATTACTGCTGAAATAGAAATAAGAAAAAGAAAAGCAAACTATGCAACGCAGGCCAGCCAATGGCAGCCCAGCAGCCGGCCGAGCGCGTGGCCTAGCAACCAACCAGGCACGGCCCAGCCCAGCCGCCGCGGCTATAAAGCCGGTGGTTAGGGTTTGGAACCCTAACCGCCCCAGCCTCCAACCGTCAGCCGCCGTTCACCCAGGCACCGCTACTCAGCCGCCGCCGCCGCGCCGTCCAGCCGTCGTCCAAGCCGCCATCGATGGTGCTCACCGTCTTGTGGTGCCTCCTCCTCCCCCTGTTCTCCTCCTATGGCGGATCAGGGCCTATGCCCTCTCTCCGACCATGGAGGCCAGCCGGCGGGGCGCGTCCCACTCGTCCCCTGCGAGCTCCGGCCACGAGGGTCGTCGCAACTTGCCGGGACCGGCGGTGGCGCCCCCACCAGCTCCCCCGAAGGCGCTTTAGCGGTGGGGAACCGCCTCCCCCTCGACGGAGGAAGAGGCGAAACCCGGCTCCAATGGTGTTTCCGGGCAGGAGACGTGGCGTCGAGCGGGTGGCTGCCACATCAGCGTAGGAGCGGTCGCGATTCGGAGGAGGTCCAATCGGAGGAAGCGCTGGCGTCGGCGTGAAGTCGGCGTCGATGTTGTAGGCGAAACCGGGAGGCCACGCCGCCGCACCGTTGCTGCTTGTGGGTGGAGGGGCGCCATGGCGCTCGGCCATGGAGCCACCGCCTCCGTTCCATGGCAGCACGAGCGCGCCCGACGGCAGTGGTGGTGGCGGCGGCGTCAGCAGGTTCGTCGACGGCCTCGGCAGCGACGACGACATCGGCGGGGACTCCGGCGTTGCCCCAACACGGTGGACGAACATCGTCGGGCCATGGCGAGGGCAAATGCCAGGGGCATACTGGAGCCTCGACGAACGAGGCACCGGGCGTGGCGTCGTCGGACGGCCGCCGGTGTTCGGTCCATTGCCGTGGAAACGGCGAGGAGCGATGCGACGGTCGTTGATGTCGCGGAGGACGCGGCGGATGGCGCCCTGGAGGATGAAGCGACGAATGCCTCCAGGGTGGCTTTTGCCACGGACGATGGCGGCTTCGACGGCGTCGGTGACCACGTCGACCATGGCGTTCATGGAAGGTGCGGGGTTGGCCATCTTCTACCTTGGGCTGTCGTGTAGCAACTCCGGCGAAGTTCCGGCGAGTTTCCCGGCGAACTTCCTTCCAACTCTCGGTCTACTAGCGGCAGCGGTGCGTGATAACGTATTGAAAGAAACTGTGGATAGAATGGGTCGAATGATCTCTATGTCCTTGATTGATGAACAGTAAATGTATATATACATATACATGAGGCAGTTTCCATTGTCAGTAAGACAGAGGGAAACGGTGTCTGTTGGTGCCCAGGGGGCCTATACGGTTGCTAGGTTTGATCCGTAATTTGCACATGCTAATTGCGGGAATTACAGTAATTGATCAATAATTAATTATTCTAATTAATCTCAACAAAAATGAGAGAGAAGAGAAGAAACATAATAAAAAATTATTTACATGTGAGGTTCACATAATGAAGTAACAAATGACATGACATATATGAGCTAGCTGCTGTCTCATATGGTTGAGGACGTCCTCACGGATGAAGCTGAACAGTTTTAAAAAAATGCTCAGGAGTGTGTGTAATCAGAAAATGTTCACCCCTTTTTATGACTTGTATATTTTTTTCTACTAGATATATGTCCGTGTGTTGCACGGGGCAACAAATTTTTACCCACATTTACGACGACACACGTGGCTTGCGGATTAGACGAGAATATTAAAAAATCATCAAATCTAAATAAATTAAAAACATAAAGACCATTTCATAATCATTGTCACCTATATCGTGTAGATATAGTTTGTAGAAACCTACCAAAACTGGTTTCGTATTTATTATTATGCATTTGTGTTGCAACAGGAAGAAAATAATACCTGACCAATTTAGTGTGGAAACTATTCACAAATCTCGGATATTCAGCTGTACTCAACTACGGCTCATCAGTACAGCTTAGCATTAAGCAATGAAAAGGGACAGTGTCAAGGAGGACAACAGCTTCTTGCAAAAATTTTCACTGAACTTGTTAGTGCTTTTATGTCCCCCAACAAACCAATGAAAATGTGGACTGATAAGAACAGCCAGAAGATTTAAGATGCTTTCATGGAATTTGTAATAATTAAATTAATCTAAAGTTTGCTAAGTGCAGACATAGGAGTAGTTCATTTATCAGAGGGTGCTTGCTACATGCCCTACATCCTCCAGCAAAGAGGGAAAGGAGAAAACGGCACAGATCTGAAATCTCAGTGCCGCAAACCGGTCTTTTTTTTACCTTGCACAAACCTTAGATCCGATCAGGAGCTGCACAAATCAGACGAGAAATCAAAGAAAACAAAAGGAAAAGGAGCAACACTTGCTTGCGTACAAGGATTAATTGTTAAATCAACCATGCAAAAAGCAAGAACATGGAGATGTCGACCGGCATAAAGAAGAGGAAAGGGACTTGCGGCAGTCCTTGCGGGGGGCTCCGAGGAGGTGGCCGAGGGGGCTGCGCGGGTGCCGTGCGCCCGTGGGGAGCGCAAGGCTTCAGGTATCGGCTAACGGTGTTTTAGAAAGCTTCTCGTCCCTCCTTGGGTTCCTGCTTGCGCCGCCCCCACGGTGGCGAGCGACGGAGATGGTTCGGCGGGAGTCAGCGACGCGAGTGGAGTGGCGCTTGGGCAGAGCCGGGAGCGGCACGCAGCCACGGCGGCAACCCGTCCGAGTTTGCCTCGGTGTAGCGCAGGGCAGAAGCCGGGCCCACATGTCGGCGCGGACGGAAGAGCCGGAGGGCGATTAAGACGAGCACGCACATGAAAACCAGGTTGGAGTTGGACGAAAGTGTAACAGATTATTGGTTGATGTCATTAATTATTATTTGGCTGAACTCGTGTACAAAAAGTAGCGATGAACAAAAAAAATACTCACGAATTATGCCCATAAATTAATATAACAAAAACATATACTCTCAAATCAGTAGTATTTATGGATACTTACTTTTTAAATAATAGTTGGCGTGCCCTTTGAAAAAGTTTGGAAGTTTTTTGAAGATTTGCAAACAAAGAGAGAGATTTTTTTTTGAGAAATACAAAGAGAGATATCTCGTCAAGTCTTAGAACCCTCCACGGGTTTCATTACTTGGACTGGGCCAGTTGCATGAAGTTAATGGGAGTGGTGTACTTGGTCGGCCCATCATAGAACGCCTGGGCCGTGAGAAAAGCGGTCCGTTGCGAAGGGTGCACGCGGTCCCAGAAGAGATGCTGGTCGCGGTCGGCGCAGAGCGTGGAGTTGGGCAGGCACGGCGCCTGCCCGCTCCCGCAGCACGCGCGGGCGACGTCGGTGTACCCCAGCGTCCGCGGGTCGGCCACGGCGTCCCGCGTGAAGCCGAAGGCGTCGCCGAGGGAGTAGACGAGGCCCGGCAGCCTCGGGGCGAGGCCGGCGAGCAGGGACCGGAGAGCGTCGTCGAAGCCAGCGGCGAGCTGGTTGAGGGTGTCCGAGCATGCGCCCACCGGGCTGAACGCCCGCACCGCCGGCACGCAGCCGACTAGCCAGACGTTGACGATCGCCAACTTCCTGGCGCCCATCGAGTACAATTCCTACATGCATACATGTGTTAGCACTGTAATTGACCAAAATTGTGTGTTCTGTAGACTCTAGACATAGTGGCGTGCATGATGGGGTTCTTTTAGAAAAATGGTGCATGATTAGGCCAGTGCTAGCTAGCTGTAGTACCGTTACGGTGGCGGAGTAGTTGGAGAGGAGGTTAGCGTTGAGCACGGCGGCGTCCCTGCGCTGGTCCGCCGCTGACCTATTCTGCGCGAGCTCCGAGGCCGCGAAGACATACATGTCGTTGTTGCCGATGCCGAGGAGGAAGACGGACCTAGAGAGCAGCGCGCTCACCGCATGGGAGCCCGCTGCGGCGACCATTTTAGCCTTGGTGGCGCCGAAGTACTCCACCTGCTTCGACAACGGGATGGTATTTCCGGCGTTCTGCGTACGCACGCACGCATGTATATTCTCCATAGTTACTTCATGCTACGATCACCACATGCCGAGATCAATCGATGCACTGAACGTGCGCGTGCGTGTGCTAGTTGCTTACAGTGGAGTCAAGGATCCCAGCTCCTCCGGAAGCATAGTTGACTCCATTGCTGAGAGCAGCCTGGACCAGAGGGCCGCCGCCGGAGCTCGTCGGTGCCAGGGACAGGTAGGCAGGAGGGCTACACGCGAATCCCATGTTCTTCGCTGCAGCACCAGCACATACAATAAATTTTAGATGCTGTCCATATGCATATTTATGCAAATAAACAGAAAACGGAAACGAAACACGGACCGACGTAGTCGGCGATATTGTAGCCGTTGCTGAACCTTCCGGTGGGGATGGAGCCCGGGAAGTCGATGCCGTTGTAGGGATGGTTGGCCCTGTCAGCGGCCGGCCCCGGCAGGTAGTTGTTGTTGCCGACGTCCATTATCGAGGACCCCAACACGTACATCGACGGTGGCCGACCGCCGGCGCCGACGACGGTGCCGATGAGCACTACCTGCATAGATATCACAAGGCACAGCAGAAGACGCCGCCCCATCGTTGCCGGCCGGCTACCTATTTGCATTGCAGGCTGCAGCAAGCAACTGCGAGCCCACCGCTTTCTATATATGGGAAAATATAAGCTGCTGGTAAGTGGTAATAAGCTTTGAGCCTTTGACGATGCTACTGCTTGCTTACTTTCCGTGACTTTGTGAATCGGACAAATTAAGTTGATTTTTGTTTGGCGAAGGGGAAGGACCAGGTAATGCGGAGGTACACTCCTTCTACAAGGCACGCACGTAATCGTGCTCATAATTAATACGAGGATCGGATGACCACTCAATCGCCGTACTACTACTGAGTATATATAATCGGAGTACTGATTACTGATCAAACTGGCCAAGGCTGTGTTTACTTCCTCAGAAAAAAAAAAGTATTGTGCAAACAAAAGATTCCTCGTCACATCAAACTTGCGATACATGCATGGAGTACTAAATATAGATGAAATAAAAAACTAATTGTACAGCTTGGTTGTACTTTGCGAGACGAACGTTTTGAACCTAATTAGTCAACGGTTGGACACTATTTACCAAATAAAGCCAAAACGTGATACAGTACTTTTTTTACATCTTTTCGCGGAACTAAACACACCCCAAGTAAAAAAAAACCTGATCAGATTGCCCTGAAAGCGATGCAACGGAATGAAACTGGGCTGTCATCGGTCAGCCGATCGCAAACGCGACTTTGACAATTTCCATTCATAAATTTTGCGTCAGCATCATTACGCCGCTATGCGTATGTACTTGTACTCCGTATTAAATTTAATGGCTAGCAGACTTTGTCCCCTAGTCACAACCACAAGATTGTACAAATGTTTATATATATACTTACTTAGCTTGTGTAGGCTTATAAGACCCGCGATGTACGAATTGAAATCTCACAAAACAGTAACTTATATCTATATCTCTTCTATATATCTCTTATTAAGATAAACCCCACTAACAATTTATCTTCCCATGCAAAGTATCCACATCATTATCCATTAGAACATCCCACTAGCACATTCAACTATCTCACCATGCAAAGTGTCCACATCAACATCCACTGACACATCCAACTAACACATGCCATTATATCTTCATTCAAGCTATTCACATTAGCAAACCACATCATTTACTAACATATATGTCGGTGTCTAGAAACGGGGGGTCTAGACAGAGCAACAAGTGAATTTGTATGCTGGTTATGAATTGAGTTGGTCTGTGCTTGGTTTTCTTGTTGTCAGGGACTCGGCTGGTTTTTGGGTGCCTTTTTTCAGGGGGTGTGCACGAGCGCACCTAGTGGGTGTAGCCCCCGAGGCCTTGGAAGGATAGGGTATGCTTCCAAGGTCTTGTTTTTACGCAAATTGTGAATTTGAAGTGTTGTTCATGGTGCAAAGGTAGCCCCTGAGCCTCTGCTCATGGCGAGAGGGCGGTCAAGGACATCCTTCACGCTTCTCTTTCGTAGAGAAGAAGGGATGGAATATGCCATGCATTTCCATTGAGTCGTTAATGGGTAAGCTCAGGTAAAGGCCCGAGCCCTGTTTGCTCGGGGTCAGCTAGTGGTCCTGAGGCATGTTCCGAGTCACCTAGGGGTTATCCAGCAGGTCTTAGATCCGTTTGATGGGGTCTGAGGGCTCGGTGCCTTCCTCCGATGGGATTCCACTGGTCAACTCCGACCAAGTCTCGGACGTGGCTTAGGGTGGTGGGTGTTCACTCTTTCCTGAGGGCTGAGGGTGTTTTGGGCCGCAATTCCTTCTTAGAGAAGGAATCTAGCGAAAGGGTCAGTCGCCTGCTGTGAGCGGAAGACGGGCGCACCATTTTAGGTGGTTCTCTCGGGGAGGTGGAGCGGGGCTAGATGGGACATTTTGCCCGCGGGCAGGTGCAGTTAAAGCGACACGTGCGCCCATGTGGTTACCGAGAAAAAAAGAAAGTAATCATGGCGGTTTTCGCCGATTCCATAGTAAATGCGCTATATTTATCCCTCTCTTGGGGTTTGCCTGTTCGCCTTCCTGTTCTTGTTATATAAGTGTGCAGTGGGTGCTGCGTTCCCCTACCCCATCATTCGCTCTTGCCTTCCTTGCTTCTGTGCCACGGCCACAAACAAGGAGAGTCAGAGTAGGGGAGAGAAAAGAAAAAAGACCAACCTCGTCACCATCACCCGTCGCCACCACCCATCTCATGGCTCCCCCTGCCCTGCCCGTGGAACCCTGGAGCCACTCGTCTGTGACCCAGGAAAAGTTGGAGGAGCTCATCGAGGAGGGTCTTCTTTGCCCTATCACTAACGCCGTTGTGCCAGAATGGATCACGCTAGGGGTGGGAGTCGATGTGCCAAATCTACCCGTGGGCTACGTCCTTAGTTTCATGGCGTTCCATGAGCGGGGGCTGGGGATTCCGACGAGTCGATTCCTGCAAGCGCTGCCTATTTGGTACGAGGTGGAGCTTCACAACTTCAATCCCAACTCCATCTTCACAGCCGTTTCTGAGGGATATTTGGGCATCCCTCCCCACTAGAACCTCTTGCTCTACCTCTTCAAGGCGGAGCACTTCACCAAGATGGCTGACGGTGGAGGTCTCCGAAAGATGGTGAGGGTCGGCAGCTGTACCCTGCAGGTGCGCAAAGAGTGGTCAAATCTGTACATCCCCACCCAGCTCATGTCATCTAAAAGGGGATGGCAGGAGGGCTGGTTCTACCTCCGCAACGACGATGACCGACTGCCTCCCTATACGGGTCGCGTCATGACGGATAGGCTAGAGAAGTGGAGGTGGGGGCCCTTGCCTCTGAGCAGCCCAGGCTATAGCCACTGCTCGACACCCTGAGGAAGCTGCAGGATGGCGGTCTTACCGTGGCCGGGGTCGTCGCCACCTTTCACCGGCGACGGGTGTTGCCACTGATGGCGCGGTGGCTACGCCTAGACAAGATGGAGGAGGGAGTGCCATTGGAGGGGTGTCAGATGTCCGATGCCTCTCTCTCGATGACCGAGGTCACCAGGAGGGTGACTTACACAGTGACCACAGGGTTTACTATGGTAGAGTTGAACTGGGTGCGGATGCGTCCTACCCGGGGATACATCTCTCTGGTGTAAGGTCCCAAAAGGCTAGAGGGGGGTGAATAGCCTAATTAAAACTTCTATAAGAATTACTTAACCGCACGTGTTAGTACAAAAGGTGGCAAAGCAAAATGCACTAGCTCTAACTAACTAAGCAAGCCACCTACACAAGTCTAGTACAAGGCTATCCACTCAACACAACAACAACTACAAGCTAGATACAAGAAGTAATGCGAGAGAAGAGCTTCGAGTGATTATACCACCGTGTAGAGGTGAGAAGTACCAATCAATTAATCACACAAGAGAAATCCTCGGGAAGAGAATGACACAAGAATTTATCCCGAGGTTCACTTGCTTCCCGGCAAGCTACTCCCCGTTGTGGCGATACACCCACTTGTCGGTTCGCAAGCTAATCGACTATCAAGAGTCGAGCTCTCAGCGGGCGCCACACAACCGCACACAAGATAGGGATCCTCTAAGCCATGAGCTCCACTAGAGTATCCAATTTGCGAACTCCCGTGAGGAAGGATCAAGAACCCCTTACAACACTTGGTGAGGGCTCCAACAATCTCCAATTGCGAGCTCAATCACCTTCGCTGCTCCAAGCCATCTACCGTGTCAAGAAACACGGAAGAGTAACAAGAAATCCATAGCAACTCGAAGATCAAGTGCCTCTAGAATGCAACTCTCAAGCAATGCACTTGAATCTCACTCAATCTCACTCAAGATGTGCAACCAAGCAAAGAGATGAGTGGAGGGGTTGTTCTCTAGCTCAAAGGATGTCTCTAGGTCTCAAAATGTGCAAGAACTTGTCCCAAACCCTGGCCAACTTCTATTTATAGCGAAGGGGTACGCAGTTAGCCGTTACCGGACGACGCAGTGCAAAACGTGCTGACCGGACGCACCGGTCAGGGTGACCGGACGCGTCCGGTCACTACAGGACAAGCGAGAATAGTGCGCGTCAGAAGTAGCCGTTGCTGTGACCGGACGCGCTACACCCGGCGTTCGGTCGGAGTCCAGAGAGCTCTCACCGTGACCGGACGCGTCCGATCGCATGTGACCAGATGCGCCGCACGTTCGATCAGCTCTTCCCCACGCTTTGCCCCTCTGGGTGCCCGACCGGACGCTCCGGTTCCGTGAGGGACCGGACGTGCTGGTCGCGTGTCTTTCCTCTGTGCCTAGGTGAACTGACCGGACACGCTGGTCAGACCAAACCAGTGTTCGGTCACAAACCCTAGGCACGCTGTGCCTCAGCCCTCGACTTGAGTTGACCGGACGCGTAGGTCCACCCTGGACCGCGTCCGGTCGAGCGTCCGGTTACTATTTTCCAATGAGAAACACACCGGATGTACGCCTCCGTTTCTCCACCTCTGGCGCAGTAGAAAATAGGCGTTTCACTTCCTAAAAAGCGCCAAATCCCGTCTCGCAAGCTCGGCGGGAGGGAGAGAGGAACCCAAACCCCTCTTTACCGCTTAAACTCCACCGCCTTCGTAAATGTGCTAACACCACCAAGTGTACACCACCATGTGCATGTGTGTTAGCATTTCACAAACATTTTTTCAAGGCGTTATGTTAGCTCTCTACTAGATCCTAATGCATATGCTCAAGACATTGATCTAGTGGCACTTGATTCCTGAGCTAACCGTGATTGCCCCTCTTGATAGTCGGCTATGTATCCTAAACCCGGTCAATCACTTTTCTACTCATCTTAGACCGGCAAAAGGAAAACCCTATGGGTATACCTTTGCCTTGCGCTCATAGATCCTTCTCCTCCACTTGAACATCATGTCCATCATTTTATGTGCATTACTTCATGATCTTGCTCATCATTTCATGCACCAAATCATGTGGTCTTGTGGCCATCTCTCCATGCCATTTCCACCTCCATCACATGTTGCTTATACCTAGCTTAGTCACACTTGATACAATAGCATTAGCAACTTGGTGTCATTAATTACCAAAACCAAACTTGGGATTTCATCTGGTGAGTATGACCACTCTTCCCATATATTCTCTGCTCCTAATGGGCCTCTTCTTTTGTTACTGATGCCATTTTGTCATTAGGGGCTGATGATGGTGAGAGATTTCAAGCCCTCAGTCCCAGAGGACCGTGGTGGCGGGAGCGGAACTGGCTTTTCGCCGAAGGGCAGAAGCAGAAGAAGGATGAGAAAAAGAGGAAGCGCGATGAGGATATTCACACGAGGGAAGCCCTCGAGAAGCACCGACGACAGCAGGCGCGTGATGGGCTTCCCCGGGAGGAGTCGCCGTTAGAGCCAGAAATAGACGGCGATGACTGTGAAACCTCTTCGGACGAGAAGGTAGAGGCACGGGGCCTTGGTGGCAAGGTGCCCCCGCAAGGTGCTCTTGTCGGGGGGCCAAGGCCCTAGGGAAGCTCGGCGCTCCCGGAGGAGAGGGCGAGGGGTCTGGCCCCTTGGCCCTGGTGAGATGTTAATGTTGTGGGGAACCTCCTCCCTAGCACCGAGGCCTGAGAGGCCTAGGGGGAGCCTGGCGCTCCTAGTGGGAGGCAGAGATGCCTCGGCATAGAGGACTGCTCCTCCTAGGGTGTCGGCTGCGGCGGTCGTGGTGGGGGCGGCAGACAAATCTCCTTCTAGAGAGGTGCCCTCGCCCCCTCCATAGAAGACTAAGGAGACAGCCACGGCTGCCGGAGGTCAGCCTCCGCCTCCAGATGCCCCAGTGTCTCCTGACCTGGGGTCCTCAGCAGCAGAGGCCTTCCGTCGCCCTGCCACCGCCGCCACCCTAGCGACAGGAACCAGGGGAGAGGACGGCCACGGCAGTTGTCATGACGACGAAGAAGAGGAAGATTGCCTTCCCCCGATCAAGGTTTGTGTGGTGCGATGGTTTTATGTTCCCTCATGGCCTTTTCTCTTTCTCATGATCATCCTACCCT
The DNA here is from genome assembly GCA_038087645.1 of Saccharum hybrid cultivar R570. Classification (NCBI taxonomy): domain Eukaryota; kingdom Viridiplantae; phylum Streptophyta; class Magnoliopsida; order Poales; family Poaceae; genus Saccharum; species Saccharum hybrid cultivar. Next base: position 7,749,890 of record JAQSUU010000248.1, on the reverse strand, counting down.
GTTTATCCCTGTAGCGTGCACCAGAGGGCCGGGGTGCCCTCCCTTGGTGCCCCATAAGGCACTCAAGTCGGGGGCCCTCTCTTCTCCCGGCGAGGCTGGTCAGGTGGCCCAGTGGGTGGCCGCTGCTGGGGCCCCCTTCAACGCGGAGCCACCTCTGTTCACATTGCCGAGGCGGTGTGGGTCGCACAGGAGGAGGCCAGCGCTGGGGCCAAGGTCGCCAAGCAGCAGGAGGCTGAGGGGGCCATGGTGGAAGAACCTCGGTGGCAAAGACTGACGAGGCCACGATGGCCAAGGCCAACGAGGCCCCGTCGACTAAAGCCGACGAGGTCGACGAGCGCGCGACACCCGCCGGAATAGGGAGGGCGGAGGTAGAGGCGGCCTTGACGTCGCCTCGGCCAGAGAATCAGTCGGGGGTCACGGCGAGGAGAGGGAGGTTCATACCATCTCCTCGGATGAGCCCCCCAGGCCACATGGGAAGGCAGTGATGGATGCTGAAGTGTCCAGCACCATGGAGATGGCCCCCTAGGTGCACCGGAGGGGCAGGAGGTCGAGGGGGACTTGGCCCTTGTTTGCTTTGGGGCCGGTTCACAGACTGTCCCAGCACTTGTCTTCGTGGGTAGCCCTGAGGAGGAGGAAGCACATTAGACGGTCCTCGAGGGGTTCGGGAATCTAGCCAGCCGGTCTCTACAGACACTGCTCCACATCCTTACCGAAGACCTTCCCCATGCCGTTGAGGTGAGTCCCTCTTCATTTTCATACAGTCGTTCCCCTTTTCTTTTCCGTGAGGGGCCCTAGAACATGCTCTTTTTTACTTTAGGAGCAGAAGGAGAGGTCCCGGGCCAAGGCCGAGCGCCTTCGCCAAGAAGGTCTCTGGGCTCAGCTAGACCAGCAGAGGGAGTCCCTCAACCGGACGAATGAGTTGCTGGTTGAGCGGAGCACGGAGATGGTGGATCTCCACGTGTGTTGCTCCAATCTGAAGGAGGAGCTGGCCATAGCCCAGAAAGAAGTCACCTCCCTGGCGCAGAAGACGCAAGGGTTGGAGCAGGGGCTCATTCAAGTAAGCACCAAGCGAGATGCCTTGAGGGCCGATGCAGATCGCGAGGCTGCTACTGCCCGAGGCCTCTGTACCGAGCTAGCGGAGATGAAGACGGAGATTGAGCTAAAAGCGAGCGCTATGGCTGTCACACCCGGTTTTCTAAAGAACAAAACCAGGCTAATCATATGTGTGCCCAGGAAGTCCACACATATGTCAGAATGAAAAAGTATCAAAACAATGTTTATATAAAGCGGAAAACATACTATATTAACACTTACAACTATCAGAGTGTCGCGGAACGGTCACTAATCTTTTCTTCAGGCTCCAACATCACAGGGACGGCTGACTGGGGGTTCCATATGCCAAACACTTCTGAAAAGACTTCTGAAAACTCCACTACACTTTCATCCTTCTTCTAAGCAGCACCTTTCAACACACTGGAGTGTGGTGGAAATAGCAAGAGTGAGTCCATGTCGAACTCAACAAATATAACATGGGGTTCATGAGGCTCAAAGGCATAACATAGGTTTATCAGCATGTAGCTTTTAATTAGCATTATTTTAATATATCAATAATATCAAAGTGTCTCAATGTAACAATAAACATATGATCCATGTGAAATGATTAACGAATAGCAAAAACATATCCATTATTGATGATCAACTATTCCATAAGGGTCCAAGGTCACTCGTGACCGTGAGCACGGCTGTTATAACAGTTTTACACTCTGCAGAGGTTGTACACTTTCACTGTGAGTCGTGATTTACCCTTTCGCCCGAGGTGATCAGCCTCTTGACCCACTACCAAGGAAGGTCGGCAGGGTTCACTATGAAGTCTTTCAAAGGTTCGTCTAACAAGTTAGGGCCATTAGATTTCACTCGGCAAACAGATATAGAGCCCCCCTTCCTGATGGCACAATAACACGCAGCCTATACACATGAGGACAGAGGCCGCACTATATCCGATTCGTCAAGCCATTCTTACGCCATAAAGGAATACCTCTAACAAGCTAGAAAAGATCCTTCTATATGACTAAAGCCAGAGCCATTTTAGCCCTCACAGTTGTACTGTAAATCCCGGATTTTCGCTTATAGATGAGTCCTTATGGAGAGTAACAAGAGCACCAAAGTAACCCCATGCTCTAGTACCCTTTAACAGTAATAAAATCATCTTTTAATGTTTATTGCATATTCCATTAGTCAAATTACATGATCATAGTTCATGTTAAGCACTAGCAATACTAATCCATGCAGTATAATAGGTATCAAGGAATAAGATCAATACTAAGTCATCCTTAACAAGGAATACATGCATAATGATATTATTTGCTTAATGTGAATAGGACAACAAGGAAATCCCATGTTATACTTGCCTTAGAACTTGCTTTATGCCCAAAGCAACTTGCTCTGAAAAACTCAACTTAATCTTTCATTTGCAACTTCTGGCACTCAGCTTCTGGTCTTCATCTTCGGATCTTCGGCGCTTACGGATAGCCTTTTCTTCTACTCGTAGATCATAACAACCCAGCACACTAACAGGCATACAAGCAAACAAATAGGAACAACTAAGAACAATACACCACACAAGAGAAAACAACGTACTAAAAGAGAGCTACCGGCTACGATCACGAGAATACAAGAAACGTCGATAACGGAACTATCGTTAAAAAGAAAAAGACTATCGGAATATTTATATTATAAAAAGAAACTACTACATGCTTGATTTATTTTAGCTAACAAGATCATGGAAAAGTAATTAGTTCAGATTAAACAAATCATATTTGGACTCAACACCGAGTTGAAACTAACCAAAGTTATATATTTTATAAATATTCCCACATAATATTTTATTAAGCAAGGTATGCTTTTATATTTGCAAAAGAAATAATTTTGTGAGAGCATCCTAACGCACGTCAAAGTGCTAGACTAGGCAATTTACAAATTAAAAATTTGTTTATGTTAGTAGCTAACTATTTTAACATTTATTTACATATACAAAATCAAACTGTACCTCCACGTTGTTTCTAGATTGAAAACTGGTTACGTACCCATTAATCGAATTAATATTTAACAATATGTAAACGGATCTACCGAAAATTTTATATATTATAACAGAAAAGAAAAGATTGTATGCTTGGTTTATTTTAACTAAGCAAAATGATATGAAGTTTATTAATTTAGATTATGCATCTTTATTGAAAGATCGAGCTAAATCTAGACATATTTTAATTACAAATATTTTAGTATCATTTACATACAGATTATAATTGAACTTAGCATCTAATGGCATGAAGCGTGTTTACACTAACAGGTATAATTAAAATATATTTAAGTTAACAATTAATCATATACTAGCATACATGTATAAAATAATATCGTAGTATAAAACCATATTGATTTTTATTATAAAACTAGTTGCATACATATAATTTAATCTAATATATTTAACTATATGGAAAAATATATTAAAGTCATTTTAAATTTACTTTGCAACAGAAATAAATATCTAAGATCATCTACGTCTATCTATTATATGTGATATGTTTCAATTAATCATATTTTAATTTATACACTAGTATGTATTATTTAACTAAAATAAACTTCAACTTTTCAAAATAAAGGAGCACGTGAGAACCTCTAATAGAATTGTATCTGACGTCTTGTTAAACTAAGAAAATTTATAATTTAAAAGTATATTAATGTTTGTGATTTGTCATATTAGTATTAGTTTATGAATCACCATAGCATATACATAAATGGCTTTTAAATTATAAATTAGAAAACTAGTTGCATGCACATTAGTCAATTTAATATTTACTTTATAAAAAGAAACAAGTGATTTGAAAAGTACTAACACTATTGCGTAAATCATATCGACCTAAATCTAACACAACTTGAATCAGGCAAAACGGAGTTAAAACGATTAAACGGTGATTAAATAATTATTAATCAATAAGTTTTTAAATCAATAAATTTATAATTGTGAGACATGACTCACGTTGGTACTACCACGTAGATCGCGACTACACGAATCTAACGCGACTGGAACGACTCGAATCGGAGTCTAAAACGAATTAACTATTGTTAATTAATTAGAAAGCCATTAAATAAATATATTAATCTAATTACTATTTAATTTAACAAATTCATAATCAAGTGACATGATAAAACATTAGCACTAGTGCATAGAGCTTGCCAACACAAATCTAACGCAACTGAAACAGAGCGAAACTGAATTAAAACGAATAAACTATGGCTAATCTCGTTGGGTGGCAAAACTGTAAATACTTCATCTTGTACCTTGGGCTTCTTCCTCACGTGAACATGGCCATGGCCTTGAAACAGCAGGGAGGGAATTCGGATGTGGCTCCGGTTGCAGGGAGAGGCTCCGGCCTAGGACCTTGGCCGGCCGGGAGGCGCGGCATGTCAGGTAGCAGCAGCGTGGGAACCACTCGCAGGACCAAGTCGTGGGGCCGCGGTGGCGTGCACGAGCAAGGCCCGAGTGGCCACGGTGGTGACGCCCAGCCCTGCTCGTACGAGCAGGAGATGCAGCTGTGCACGGGAGAGCTACGCCCGAGGCCCTTGGCGGCGCGCTGTGTTTCCTAGAGGGAAGTGCACAGATCCTTGACAGGAAGACGAGAAACTGCGGTTATTCATGGAGGTCCACCGGGATCTTCGTCGAAAAATACACCGGAACAAGAAAGGGAAAGGAAACGGTCAAGCGAGGAGGGATTCGCAAAAAGAAAAGTGTGCCGGTGAAGAGGACGACGAGACGAACCTCGGAGTGGAAGCGGGATTCACCGGAGATGAGAAACGTGGCCGGAAAAGCTCGCCGAACCTTCGTCGGAAGTTCGCCGGAACGCAAGCTGTAGATGCAGAACTTCGGCGAGGGGTGGAGGGAGTTACGAGCGGCGGCTCGCGATAAGAAGGGAGAAAATTCTAATTTACTACACGAGAGATTTCCCAAACTAGGGGCTCCTCTACGGTAGTTTTGGTGTGCTTTTACCCAAGGGATAGGTACGTATATATAGGGAGGAAAACTCTCCACCTCCATGTCAACTAGCGATATGGTGCTAATTGACGTTGCACAATCCACCTTTACTAATAGGCCTAATTAATTATTAAAGCTCATTAGTAAATAAAGACATGGGCCTTTGGGCATGAGGAAATCTGAGATATTTTATTATTTTCGGAATTAATTAATTTCATGGATAAAATAATTCTAGAAAAGTCCAGAATTGAATTTTAAGCCACGAAAAATACCTCGAAGGCTCCGAAAATTTAGGGAAAATTCTCAGAGATATTTTAGAATGAGACGAACCCAAATAAAGTATTTGGAGCTCATGAAAAGATTGATGAAGATATCAAGGAAAAAGATTAAGCTCACGGAAATTGAAATTTTAAATCCAGAAAATACCAAAAAGTTTTCCGGTGAGAAGCAAACGTCGTCCTATGGTATTTTGAAAATAATAGCACTCACCAACACCAAAGACAAGCATCACACAAACATCACATTATCAAATTAATATGAGAAAGTTTAACCAAAATTTTCTATATTTAAATTAGCAGCAACTTAACTTATCTAATAAATTTATTCAGATATTGAAATTATTTATTTTATTTAGTGTTTTCTATGCACAACCCAAAATTAGAAATTTTGGGGTGTGACAATTCTACCCCACTTAACAGGAATCTCGTCCCGAGATTCGGAGAGACTAGGGAGAAAGATAAAATAGACCAATAAGGTTGTTTTAAAACTTTTGACAAGTTCTGATATAAGCGTCAAGGATTATCAATGGTTGACAAGAGAACATTGGATTGATCGTTAAGATTGATTCGAGCTAATGACCGAGTGTCAAAGGATTGAAGGTCAGCATAAGTGAAAAGGAAGATCAAAGGAGATTGAAAAGATATATCAAGGTTGATCATCGAGTCTTCACTTTATAAGGTGTAAAAACAAGGGTGGAGATTAGCAAGAGATAACGTAAGAGATAAAGAGATATCCTAAGGTGCTCAAAACTCCTGGATTCAAGATTTATGAGACATCATGAAAAAGTGACAGACTAGCATTGGTTGAAGAAAGATAAAGACTAGTTTTCTGTTTTACCATTCAGGGAGACCTGTAAGAATGATAAATTGATCTTCAAGTCTTTGTAGGTCCTTGAATCAGGATTTATAAGATGTAAGGACAAGTGTCAAAAGTTGTCAAATGTTAATAAGAAAAGTAAAGATTGATGGCAAGAAGGTGAGACTGGTTAAGGGGCAAGGACTAGCAAAAGATGATATTATGATAGCGATTGGTCTCTGGATCTTCTTGTCTCGTGACTTGAGATTGATGATGGTGGCGGAAGCTACCCCACTTAACAAAGATCTTGTTCCACCTGGCGATGTCACTGAAGGCAACACTTTCTTTAAGGCTTACTACTATTGATGAGTCCTTCATGTGTTGATCCTCCATTAAGATGAGATAAAGAAGGCAACATGACAACCAATGGTAGGCAAGGACAATGTTAGAGAAAAATGGCAAGATTTAGGATCGATTGAAAGATAAGTAGGATAGAAGATGACACTACCCCACTTAACATGGATCGAGCTACCCCTCAAGACTTATACCTTTCGAGCCACCTTTGAAACATGAAAACAAGGATAACACACAAGCAACACATCAAGCATAACAAGCACACATCACATCATCGGTACTACATGTGCTTCTTCAACAATGGTGGTCATCCTACATGGCAGATTATAGATGATGAAAAGGCCATCAAATTTTTGAACAGGGTAAGATCAGAAACCTTTTGGTAAAAACAATACAAATCAAAAACCAAGAGAGTAAGAAATAATAGCTCAAAGGAAGCTATCAAGGAAGGGATACAACAGGACAAGGAACAGGAAATAGTCAAAATCAATGAGTCAAAGGATGACAAAAATAGTTTTATAGTAAAATGAGTTTTAGAATACGTCCAGTGCTACTTGACATACGTCCTACAGTCAACACCGCTCTGATACCACTCTGTCACACCCGGTTTTCTAAAGAACAAAACCAGGCTAATCATATGTGTGCCCAGGAAGTCCACACATATGTCAGAATGAAAAAGTATCAAAACAATGTTTATATAAAGCGGAAAACATACTATATTAACACTTACAACTATCAGAGTGTCGCGGAACGGTCACTAATCTTTTCTTCAGGCTCCAACATCACAGGGACGGCTGACTGGGGGTTCCATATGCCAAACACTTCTGAAAAGACTTCTGAAAACTCCACTACACTTTCATCCTTCTTCTAAGCAGCACCTTTCAACACACTGGAGTGTGGTGGAAATAGCAAGAGTGAGTCCATGTCGAACTCAACAAATATAACATGGGGTTCATGAGGCTCAAAGGCATAACATAGGTTTATCAGCATGTAGCTTTTAATTAGCATTATTTTAATATATCAATAATATCAAAGTGTCTCAATGTAACAATAAACATATGATCCATGTGAAATGATTAACGAATAGCAAAAACATATCCATTATTGATGATCAACTATTCCATAAGGGTCCAAGGTCACTCGTGACCGTGAGCACGACTGTTATAACAGTTTTACACTCTGCAGAGGTTGTACACTTTCACTGTGAGTCGTGATTTACCCTTTCGCCCGAGGTGATCAGCCTCTTGACCCACTACCAAGGAAGGTCGGCAGGGTTCACTATGAAGTCTTTCAAAGGTTCGTCTAACAAGTTAGGGCCATTAGATTTCACTCGGCAAACAGATGTAGAGCCCCCCTTCCTGATGGCACAATAACACGCAGCCTATACACATGAGGACAGAGGCCGCACTATATCCGATTCGTCAAGCCATTCTTACGCCATAAAGGAATACCTCTAACAAGCTAGAAAAGATCCTTCTATATGACTAAAGCCAGAGCCATTTTAGCCCTCACAGTTGTACTGTAAATCCCGGATTTTCGCTTATAGATGAGTCCTTATGGAGAGTAACAAGAGCACCAAAGTAACCCCATGCTCTAGTACCCTTTAACAGTAATAAAATCATCTTTTAATGTTTATTGCATATTCCATTAGTCAAATTACATGATCATAGTTCATGTTAAGCACTAGCAATACTAATCCATGCAGTATAATAGGTATCAAGGAATAAGATCAATACTAAGTCATCCTTAACAAGGAATATATGCATAATGATATTATTTGCTTAATGTGAATAGGACAACAAGGAAATCCCATGTTATACTTGCCTTAGAACTTGCTTTATGCCCAAAGCAACTTGCTCTGAAAAACTCAACTTAATCTTTCATTTGCAACTTCTGGCACTCAGCTTCTGGTCTTCATCTTCGGATCTTCGGCGCTTACGGATAGCCTTTTCTTCTACTCGTAGATCATAACAACCCAGCACACTAACAGGCATACAAGCAAACAAATAGGAACAACTAAGAACAATACACCACACAAGAGAAAACAACGTACTAAAAGAGAGCTACCGGCTACGATCACGAGAATACAAGAAACGTCGATAACGGAACTATCGTTAAAAAGAAAAAGACTATCGGAATATTTATATTATAAAAAGAAACTACTACATGCTTGATTTATTTTAGCTAACAAGATCATGGAAAAGTAATTAGTTCAGATTAAACAAATCATATTTGGACTCAACACCGAGTTGAAACTAACCAAAGTTATATATTTTATAAATATTCCCACATAATATTTTATTAAGCAAGGTATGCTTTTATATTTGCAAAAGAAATAATTTTGTGAGAGCATCCTAACGCACGTCAAAGTGCTAGACTAGGCAATTTACAAATTAAAAATATGTTTATGTTAGTAGCTAACTATTTTAACATTTATTTACATATACAAAATCAAACTGTACCTCCACGTTGTTTCTAGATTGAAAACTGGTTACGTACCCATTAATCGAATTAATATTTAACAATATGTAAACGGATCTACCGAAAATTTTATATATTATAACAGAAAAGAAAAGATTGTATGCTTGGTTTATTTTAACTAAGCAAAATGATATGAAGTTTATTAATTTAGATTATGCATCTTTATTGAAAGATCGAGCTAAATCTAGACATATTTTAATTACAAATATTTTAGTATCATTTACATACAGATTATAATTGAACTTAGCATCTAATGGCATGAAGCGTGTTTACACTAACAGGTATAATTAAAATATATTTAAGTTAACAATTAATCATATACTAGCATACATGTATAAAATAATATCGTAGTATAAAACCATATTGATTTTTATTATAAAACTAGTTGCATACATATAATTTAATCTAATATATTTAACTATATGGAAAAATATATTAAAGTCATTTTAAATTTACTTTGCAACAGAAATAAATATCTAAGATCATCTACGTCTATCTATTATATGTGATATGTTTCAATTAATCATATTTTAATTTATACACTAGTATGTATTATTTAACTAAAATAAACTTCAACTTTTCAAAATAAAGGAGCACGTGAGAACCTCTAATAGAATTGTATCTGACGTCTTGTTAAACTAAGAAAATTTATAATTTAAAAGTATATTAATGTTTGTGATTTGTCATATTAGTATTAGTTTATGAATCACCATAGCATATACATAAATGGCTTTTAAATTATAAATTAGAAAACTAGTTGCATGCACATTAGTCAATTTAATATTTACTTTATAAAAAGAAACAAGTGATTTGAAAAGTACTAACACTATTGCGTAAATCATATCGACCTAAATCTAACACAACTTGAATCAGGCAAAACGGAGTTAAAACGATTAAACGGTGATTAAATAATTATTAATCAATAAGTTTTTAAATCAATAAATTTATAATTGTGAGACATGACTCACGTTGGTACTACCACGTAGATCGCGACTACACGAATCTAACGCGACTGGAACGACTCGAATCGGAGTCTAAAACGAATTAACTATTGTTAATTAATTAGAAAGCCATTAAATAAATATATTAATCTAATTACTATTTAATTTAACAAATTCATAATCAAGTGACATGATAAAACATTAGCACTAGTGCATAGAGCTTGCCAACACAAATCTAACGCAACTGAAACAGAGCGAAACTGAATTAAAACGAATAAACTATGGCTAATCTCGTTAGATGGCAAAACTGTAAATACTTCATCTTGTACCTTGGGCTTCTTCCTCACGTGAACATGGCCATGGCCTTGAAACAGCAGGGAGGGAATTCGGATGTGGCTCCGGTTGCAGGGAGAGGCTCCGGCCTAGGACCTTGGCCGGCCGGGAGGCGCGGCATGTCAGGTAGCAGCAGCGTGGGAACCACTCGCAGGACCAAGTCGTGGGGCCGCGGTGGCGTGCACGAGCAAGGCCCGAGTGGCCACGGTGGTGACGCCCAGCCCTGCTCGTACGAGCAGGAGATGCAGCTGCACGGGAGAGCTACGCCCGAGGCCCTTGGCGGCGCGCTGTGTTTCCTAGAGGGAAGTGCACAGATCCTTGACAGGAAGACGAGAAACTGCGGTTATTCATGGAGGTCCACCGGGATCTTCGTCGAAAAATACACCGGAACAAGAAAGGGAAAGGAAACGGTCAAGCGAGGATGGATTCGCAAAAAGAAAAGTGTGCCGGTGAAGAGGACGACGAGACGAACCTCGGAGTGGAAGCGGGATTCACCGGAGATGAGAAACGTGGCCGGAAAAGCTCGCCGAACCTTCGTCGGAAGTTCGCCGGAACGCAAGCTGTAGATGCAGAACTTCGGCGAGGGGTGGAGGGAGTTACGAGCGGCGGCTCGCGATAAGAAGGGAGAAAATTCTAATTTACTACACGAGAGATTTCCCAAACTAGGGGCTCCTCTACGGTAGTTTTGGTGTGCTTTTACCCAAGGGATAGGTACGTATATATAGGGAGGAAAACTCTCCACCTCCATGTCAACTAGCGATATGGTGCTAATTGACGTTGCACAATCCACCTTTACTAATAGGCCTAATTAATTATTAAAGCCCATTAGTAAATAAAGACATGGGCCTTTGGGCATGAGGAAATCTGAGATATTTTATTATTTTCGGAATTAATTAATTTCATGGATAAAATAATTCTAGAAAAGTCCAGAATTGAATTTTAAGCCACGAAAAATACCTCGAAGGCTCCGAAAATTTAGGGAAAATTCTCAGAGATATTTTAGAATGAGACGAACCCAAATAAAGTATTTGGAGCTCATGAAAAGATTGATGAAGATATCAAGGAAAAAGATTAAGCTCACGGAAATTGAAATTTTAAATCCAGAAAATACCAAAAAGTTTTCCGGTGAGAAGCAAACGTCGTCCTATGGTATTTTGAAAATAATAGCACTCACCAACACCAAAGACAAGCATCACACAAACACCACATTATCAAATTAATATGAGAAAGTTTAACCAAAATTTTCTATATTTAAATTAGCAGCAACTTAACTTATCTAATAAATTTATTCAGATATTGAAATTATTTATTTTATTTAGTGTTTTCTATGCACAACCCAAAATTAGAAATTTTGGGGTGTGACAATGGCTTAGGCCGTCCAAATGGCTGAGGCAGCTCATGCAGAGATTCTACAATTGAAGCATAAAGGGGAAGGTGATATTCTTTCAACTTTATCCCTAGGTTTTGATTGCTGTTTCTAGCACTTATCTCCTTATCCTCTTTTACTTGGAGTAGGCCTGGAGAAAGATCTGGCCGACGCTACCATGGTCTCTGCCATGCTGCAGATGGCCTTGGATGCCGAGACCAAGGAGCACACCGCCCTGCAAAATGTGGCGGGGGTGGTATGCGATGCTCTTGAACCTCCAGAGGGGAGGCAGTCGGGCAGCTCTCTTCGGAGTTGCCTTACCTCCCTCTATGGTGGTGTGCGTGATCGGGTACGCGATGCCCTCCGCACTGGCGTGCAGTGGACTCTAGCGGTGATGACCTCGCATTATGATAGTCTCGACCTCTAGAGCGTCAGCGAGGGCTTCATCGACATGCCTGACTCTGACCTAGAGAAGCTGGTTGACGCGGCTGAGGCTCCTGGCGCCGTCTTGGTGGCTCGGTTTGAGGATGAAGTCGTCCCTCCTCCTCTTGACCTATGAAGAAGTCTGGGCCATAGTGCCCATGTAATAAGTTAGTCTTTGTTGGCAAAACAAGCGTGTGTCCCTTTGAGGCCTTTGTGATGAAAAACGCTTGTAATTCATGTATGTTACTTTCTTTCGAGTTCCATATCCGCGCGTGCCCTTGACATGTGGTCTGACCTCAATGACTTAGTGTTTCTTGGGAGTGACATAGCATCAGTAGCGTAGGCAGAACCCAAACTATCATTCGTCTGACCTGAGGGGTTCCCACTTTGTCGTATTCGTGCTACTAGGCACCTCAGAAAGAAAGTTGTGCGATCGTTTTTCGCTTTGCCTTCCGAACCCTTGTTTCCCGTCCTATTCTTGGGTAAACTTCCGTGAAGCCTTTTCGAAGCGCGAGTCATCCCTTGGGCGAAGAGTGGTGAGTGGAGGTGCCATAGCCCAGGGGTGTAGGTGGTCTCGTGGCTCGACCAACCTTGACCTCGGTTCATTCTCTTGCTCCTTCGGATTTCACGGCTCTTTTACCAAAGTACGGGTGGGAGCTTTGGGACGAAATAAAAAAGCGATCACAAAAGAAAAATCATTGGGAATTGGGGGTTCCCCCCCACCTAGCCCCTAAGGGAGGCTCAGCCCTGTCAATGGCATAGTTAGGCATCGCTCTGATTGCGTGGTAAAGGAAAGATGATTCCGACCCCGCTAGCGGGTTCGGATTGATTCTCAAAAGTGTGACAAGTAAAGAACTCTTCTTTATTGCTTTGGAGATAAAAGTATATACAAAGCTTGGGAGATTAAGAGTAGAAGCGATGTAGCTGCTCGATGTTCCAAGCGTTGGTGAACACCTCGCCCTTCTCATTGGCCAGCTTATAGGTTCGGGGCTTTAGCACTTCGGCGACGATGAATGGGCCTTCCCATGGTGGTGTAAGCTTGTGACGCCCTTTGTTGCACTGTCTTAGCCTCAGCACCAAATCTTCAACACTAAAGGCTCGGCCGCGGATGCGTCGAGAATGATAGCGCCGTAGAGCTTGCTGGTACTTGGCTAAATGTAGTAGTGCAACATCTCGGGCTTCATCTAACTGGCCCAGTGCCTCTTCACGAGTGGTCTGGTTGCCTTGTTCGTCATAGGCTTTGATCCTTAGGGCGCCATACTCAATATCAGTGGGGAGGATGACCTCAGACCCATAGACCATGAAAAATGGCGTCAGTCCTGTGCCACGGCTCGGGGTTGTTCTCAAACTCCAAATGACCGAGGGGAGCTCGGTGAGCCATCTTTTGCTGAACTTGTTCAACCGATTGAAGATTCTTGGCTTTAGGCCTTGAAGGATCATGCCATTTGCACATTCGACTTGGCCATTTGTCTTTGGATGGGCCACTGCTGACCAGTCCACACGGATGTGGTGGTGGGTGCAAAACTCCAAGAATTTTCTACCGATGAATTGCGTGTCGTTGTCGGTGATGATGGAGTTAGGAACCCTAAAGCGGTGGATGATATCCTTAAAGAATAACACTGCTTGCTCGGACTTGATTTTGGAGATAGGGCGAGCCTCGATCCACTTGGAAAACTTGTCCACGGCGACGAGCAGGTGCATGTAGCCCCCGGGTGCCTTTCGTAGGGGCCCAACTAGGTCAAGACCCCACATGGCAAAGGGCCATGTAATGGGAATCATTTGGAGAGCTTGTGCTGGGAGATGCGTCTGCCGTGCATAGAATTGGCACCCCTCACAAGAACGTACGATCTTGGTGGCATCGACCACAGCTATCGGCCAGTAGAAGCCTTGCCTAAAGGCGTTCCCGACCAGTGTTCGTGGTGCTACATGGTGGCCACAAGCCCCCGAGTGTATTTCCCAAAGCAAATGCCTCCCCTCCTTGGTGGGAATGCAATGCTGCAGGATTCTTGAGGCGCTGCGTTTGGACAGTTCCCTGCCCAGCAGCATGAATGACTTGGCCCGTCGCGCGAGCCGTCGTGCTTGCGTCTGATCTGAGGGAAGCACCCCTAGGACAAGATGTTTTAGGTATGAGATTCGCTAATCTGGGTCGTCATCAAGGTCGAGTCGTTCTACGCCCATGACCTTAGGCTCGGGGGTCGAGGGGGGATTGGTCCCTTAAGGAGGATCCGACCCTAGCGTAAGCTCGGGTAGTTGGTTGCCCTCTTGTTCTGGCTTCCCATAGTCGACGGAGGGCTTGTGGAGGTCACTGGTGAAGACGTCCGGGGGAACCGTGGTTCGACCCGACACGATCTTTGCTAGCTCGTCCACGGCCTCGTTGTATTTGCACGCGATGTGATTGAGCTCGAGGCCGTCGAACTTGTCCTCCAGACGCCACACCATCTTGCAGTAGGCTTCCATCTTGGGGTCATGGTAGCTCGACTCCTTTGTCACTTGATCGATGATGAGCTATGAGTCTCCTCGGACATCGAGGCACCGGATCCCCAGCTCGATGGCAATGTGGAGGCCGTTGATCAGGGCTTCGTATTCTGCTATATTGTTAGAGGCCGCAAAGTGGAGCCAGATCACGTAACGCATGTGAACTCCGAGAGGAGAGATGAAAATGAGACCAGCGCTGGCCCCAGTCTTCATCAGGGACCCATCGAAGTACATCGTCCAACATTTGGCCTGGACCTGGGTTGGTGGTAGTTGAGATCCAGTCCATTTGGCCAGGAAGTCAGCGAGGATCTGTGACTTGATTGCGTTTTGGGGCACATAGGTGAGACCATCACCCATGAGCTCCATGGCCCACTTGGCGATCCTACCCGTTGCTTCTCGGTTTTGGATCACCTCTCCTAGGGGGAAGGATGTGTAACAGAACCGTCCAAATTATAAGAGCACAAGTACAAAAACAATCATCGAGATGATCAAATTCTCGCACTTGAGCCCATATAACTCCGGTAGTCCAATGAAATCACGAGGGATTTCAAACCAACCAACATACAAGCCAAGATCGTAGTGATTCAACATAACAAGTCACATGTTACAACCATTTCACAAGTAATTGAATATACATCGGAGTTCAACATAGTTATTACAACTTAAGTTCAAAAGTAGCGGAAGCAAAGTAATTTGAAACTAACATTAATCTTATTTAAAATACATGCCAGTACCACGGTCGACTTCCAACAAAAGCCTTAGAGATAAGGTAAATAAGAAGGATCATGCCCATGATCACACTCCGCCACTAAGGCAGGAGTCAACCAACTCTTGCAGTCGCCATGATACATCACAACCTGCAACAAGTGGGGATAAAACCCTGAGTACGAGAAGGTACTCAGCTAGACTTACCCGTCAGAAACCAGAAATAAGGTGACACCAAGGATCATGCAAGGCTGATATAAAGTGGGGCTAGCTTGACAACATTTTGCATAAAAGCTTAATATAGATGATCAATCATTAATGCTTAAGCATCAAGTTAATTATCATTAACCTATCATCTATATTAGAACCTGTACTAGAGCACTCACTTTATTAGGAGCAAACAATATTAACCATAGCAGGTATAAATTGAGGCAACCTTTCCATCGTGATCCAATTAACCATTAGTTCAATTTAATTGAATCTACGTTGCCGCTGCTCAAGTCAAGTGCTCACTAACCGGGAGCGACGGCGATTCGAATCGAATTCCTATCCAGCTGGAGGGGTATTTCTAACACTCACCGTGCAGACCCCTGCCAGGGTCGCACAGGCCACCTTTTCATATGATTCAGGAATCACGGGTTCAAATGATGTCGCGACCCCAAGGGCGACACTCTGCCAGGTGATAGGGACTCTAACCCCCCCTTGGTCTCACGCCAATGTCCCCAAGCACATCCTTTCTCTCCTCCAAGAAGCAACCTACCATTCGATTCCCGGCCTGAATCACATTACTCGGCTTCGTGGTCGGAACGGCTTATCCGGCCAACTAAGTGTTAGACTGCGTTCAACATGACTCAAGGACGTACAACGAATCGGTACTTAAATGACTCAGACGGGGATAGATCCACACCCAAGACCTCCATGCCTTGTCGCTTCACTATCATCATCCCGCCCGGTCTCATTTCATTTTATTAACACATGGTTCCATTCCACGATAGCAAATATAGCCAACCGTGCCATATATGAATATCCCTATATCTCGCAGGTGACAGGAAATCACCTGACTTCTACCGCTTAAAGCAGGGCTAAGCATCTACTCGATCCTAGTCTATGTAGGATTCAAGGATTCATATATCTGGACAAGGAATGATATAATGCAGCAAGAGTTTCCAACCAACTCCTATCACTTAATGCAACAATACTTATAACATATATAGAATTAATTGCTTTGAAGATAGGAGGCTTAGAATGCTCCGGGGCTTGCCTGGGATCCGACTCAAGTTAGAGTATGTCAGAAGAAACTCGCTTGGCGAGCATTCCCTCCGTCTAACACTTGTTCGGTCCTTCTATCTTCAGAATGGATCCACCAACTCCATCTTCGGATTTGGCTCCACATCAGATCCTTCGCGTGTTTCAGCTAGCGTACCTAAATAAGGTGCAATAATGCATATGTATGAATGCATAGAAGTGAAATAAACAAAGCAATCAAGCAAACATACCAAAGTTCACATAAGCACCTAGAGCTAATTAACTTAATCCTTATTAGGGCATAACATAGAAGATTGCAAGCACATCAATCAAGACACAAGTCTTATAAGATCCTAGGGTACCAACCCAAGTACTTTCAAAGGTATGAGTCACACTTCAACACACTAGCATGGCAAAGTTAATCAAAGCACTACAACTAAAATCTATCACTTTCTGGACATCCATACAGTAGCTCAGTAAATCAATCATAACTGGAGATCCCTAAATCCCAATGACTTGCAAGAAGATATTATGGAAAGCTTATGAAATTGTCTACAATTCATTTAATATCCACTAAGCCTGATTCCCAAGTTTAATTAGTCGAAAAGATGAAACTACAGACTCTGGTCTGCTCCAAACAGAGAGCAACCAAATCTGGAACCTGACTTTAAACATCTATAACTCAAAAACTACTTGACCAAATGCCACCAAATTTTAACACAAGCTAGATACATGAATTATATACAACTTTGTTATAGACAAGGTGCTCAGAAAACATCATTATCATGGGGTAATCTACATTGCCCCCAGAACTGTCCACAAACTACTAATTGCAAGAAATAATTATTAACTTATGTTGCAAACATACAATTGGACAAAACCAACTTTACCAACATATCACACATGACTAATGAACACAAGAAAACATAGTATCTAATGCTAAATAAATTATTTTAATATATTTTCTTAATTTATTTAGATAATTAGGTGGAATTATGAACACCTACCAAAGGTGCACAATAAATTCTACCAAAATTACAGTGGCCTACATATGCTCCCAAAAGTCTACTGTCCAAATTTCAAACCATTTGAACATATATATCAACCTCTATGAAAAGGACAAATGGCTAATGGAAGAATTCATGTGAGAGCAAGATGAATCAATAACTCACTCATACTACAACTAAAATTCATGAAATTTTTACCACGCAGCAAACATAACATGAGTAGCATGCCACAAAAATTTCACTTCATTTGGAGCCCTATATTTGCAGTTATGAAAATAACAAATACGACTAGTATTAAAAACCTAGTCTGAAAAATCTATTTTCACAGCAAAAACTTTAAACTAAAACATGACATATTATAGATCTACTGCATAGACAATTTCACAAGGATTCCAAAAAGTCCTCATTTGCTATTTTATGAATTTTCTATGATTTACTATGTAATTTCAAAGTTCCTGCAAAATCATCACAAAACAGTCCTCTCGGCACTATTCATCTGAGTCACGAGTTCTGCAGAAACCCCCCTGTATTTAGTCAAATTCAAGCTCGAGGCCCTTGGTCGGGATTTACAGGGGAAGGGTCACCGGAGCTCGCTGAAGCTGGCCGTAGAAGACTTGTCGGCCGCGGCTGAGGGGCGGGGGAGCACCAGGGGGTCTCCGCGCACCTGCTGGTGCCCTTGCCTTGCTCCGCGAGAGTCCGAGGCAAGCCGGCCACGGAGGCAGTGACTAGCAGTGGCAGCTGCTCCGGTGGTGGCGCTCTCCGGCGACGAAGACGACCAGTGAAGGGGCGCTATGGTGCCGCAAGACCAGTGCGCAGTCGTGGGAGAGGTCGGCCTGGCTAGCGGCTGCCTGTGGCGGCCCGGCCACGGGAGCAGTAGCAGCCATGGTGGCTGCTCCAGCAAGGAGGAGTCATGGCGACGAGCAGAGCTTCCAGAAAAAGGGTGGCGGAGCTTGGAAGAGAGCTTGGGATGTGTGGCAAGGGGTGCTGGAGGGACAGAAGGATGGCCGGCTTGGAGAGGAGCAGGCAGCGACGGCAGCGGCAATGGAGCTCCGCTCCGTCTCGTCCAGGGTAAGAAAAATAGAGAGCAGAAAGAGAGAGATGGAGAGCGAGAGGGAGAAGGGCAGAGGGTGCCGGCCTCTTCACTCGACGCGAGGACGCGTGGGCGCGACGTGTCGAGCAGCAAGGACATCGGAGGGCCACGCGGCGCTCGGCCTCAGTCCGTGCCGGCCATGACCAAAGCTCCAGCCCAATTCAAACTCTGTAATGAAATGACAATACCACCTCAAAAATACCACTGAAACTCCATTTTTCATCGATCAACAACTCCCAAATTAGCTCGAATTGGCTCGTGATATAATTGACAAAATTGTAGAGCTACAAGTGTACTCCAACTTTGGTTAAAGAATCAAAGTCTAATTCAGCACGGTTGGAGAGATACAAAGCTCCAAAGTAGGGTACCCGAAACTTGAAAACTGAATTCAGTTTCAAACCGACTGAAACTGCATTTTTCTCCGCTTCGTATCTCCTAAACTGAATGATGATTCGGCTAACCAATTGTTCCTGATGATAGAGCTATATGAGTACTCCTATATTGCTTAAAGGATCATAGTCAGATTCGAGCTGGTTTGCGAGATATAACTCCCCAAAGTAGGGTATCCCGAAACTGAAAATTCAGTTTCAGTCCACAAGGGACTTAGCCAATTTTTGAAGCTTCAAAACAGCATGAACTTCCAGATCTTGTAGCTCATGAACTAGGCCAAATTAGCCAAAGTGCCAATTGACAAACTTGTAGCTCAGGAAATTCTCTACAACTTTTATTTAAGGAGTCAAGCTTGAATCAGCATAGTTTGCGAGATATAGATCAAGGAATAGAATCTGTTTTTGGGAACTAACAGAATTCCAGAACAGTAGTAAACTGCAGTTTTGATAGGCTTAAGAGCTGAATCATGAGACGGGTCAATTGACAAAGTTGAAGCTTATAAAATTTACTACAACTTTGATATAATTGACTTGGACTGATTCAAACTCTAAGATGGAGATTCTGAGAGGTCAGCTAGCACACTATACTAACAAAGCATGGAAAACAACACTTTAGGAGCTAAGTTAGCATAAGCTATTAACATGAGAAATGCTCCAAATGCATAGTTAAGCAATCCTAACATGTTTACAAACATTCAAAGCAATAACTTACATTTGCACACATGATCATAGCATTACAAGACAAAGAAACATAATGGCACAAGCATGTTTCACTTACTTAAACTTAGGCAACAAGATGAGATGCTTATGATAAGGCTATACTCATGTGAAGCAAGTGCATTAGGAGGCAAGATAACACCTGGGGTGTTACAGGATGTGACCACATTCACCGGGTGAGACTCAAAATAGTGTCACAGCTTTCGCCGAGCCAATACCACAGCGTAGAGTAGTTTCTAGATCTATGGATATCGGGTCTTGGTTTCAGACAAGACTTCACTGATGAAATAGACCGGTCGTTGGACCAGGAGTGCATGCCCCTCCTCTTGCCGCACAACGACGATGGCCGCGCTGACCACCTGGTTGGTCACCACAACGTATAGTAAGAGGGGTTCCTTTTCTGAGGGGGGCACGAGGATAGGAGCCTTGGAAAGTAGTGCCTTGAGTTTGTCAAGGGCCTCCTATGCCTCGAAAGTCTAGGAGAAGTGCTCAAATTTCTTAAGGAGGCGGTATAAGGGCAGACCCTTTTCACCGAGGCGTGAAATGAAGCGGTAGAGGGATGCCAGGCACCCCATGAGCTTCTGTACCCCCGTTAGGTTTTGAATTGGTGCCATGTTAGTGATGGCTAAATTTTTTTTTTGGGTTGGCTTCGATGTCACGCTCGGAGACGATGAACCCTAAGAGCATGCCTCGGGGTACACCGAAGACACACTTCTCGGGGTTTAGCTTGATATTTTTCTCCCTGAGGCAACAAAATGCTGCGTCTAGGTCG
Organism: Saccharum hybrid cultivar R570; assembly: GCA_038087645.1. NCBI lineage: Eukaryota > Viridiplantae > Streptophyta > Magnoliopsida > Poales > Poaceae > Saccharum > Saccharum hybrid cultivar. The sequence goes on along the minus strand of JAQSUU010000248.1, from coordinate 7,729,492 downwards.
ACAACAAGGTCATTGGCCGTTCTAGACTTGACAACAATATCATCTACGTATGCCTCAATGGTTCACCCGATAAGGTCCCCAAAAACTCTGAGCACACATCGCTGGTACGTGGCTCCCGCATTTTTGAGGCAGAATGACATGGTTACGAATCAATATGTGCCAAACGGAGTGATGAAAGAGGTCGTGAGCTGATCGGACTCTTTCATCTTTATTTGGTGGTAGCCAGAATAGGCATCAAGGAAGGATAACAACTCACATCCCACGGTGGAATCTACTATTTGATCGATATGAGGTAATGGGAAAGGGTGCTTTGGACATGCCTTATTTAAACTGGTATAATCTACACACATTCTCCACTTCCCATTTTTCTTCTTAACTAACATAGGATTGGCTAACCACTCAGGATGGAATACCTCCTTGATGAATCCAACCGCCAAAAGTCTATGCACCTCCTCCCCGATGGCTCGGCGTTTCTCCTCGTCAAATCGGCGTAGCCGCTGTTTCACTGGTTTGGAGCGGGCTCGGATGTCCAAGGAGTGCTTGGTGACCTCCTTCAAAATGTCTGGCATGTCCGAGGGACTCCATGCAAACATGTCAGCGTTAGCACGGAGGAAGTCGACGAGCACTGCTTCCTATTTGGGGTCAAGGGCAGCGCTGACCTTGAGCGCCTTGCCATCAGGGTTGTTGGGGCTGAGCGGGACAAGCTTAACTTCCTCTGCCGGCTCAAAGTTGCCGGCATGGCACTTAGGGTCAGGGATCTCCTTGGAGAGCCTCTCCAAATTGACAGCCAGTGTTGCTGGCTCGAAGAGGGCCTCGGCGTACTCGGTGCAAGCCACGTCGCACTCGTAGGCGTGCTTGTACGTGGAGCCGACAGTGATGACGCCACTGGGGCCAGGCATCTTCAGCTTGAGATAGGTGTAGTTAGGGGCGGCCATGAACTTGGCGTAGCATGGTCGCCCCAAAATGGCATGGTAGGTCCCACGGAACCCGACAACCTCAAAGGTGAGGGTTTCCCACCTGAAATTAGAAGGAGTCTCGAAGCAGATGGGTAGATCGATCTGTCTGAGAGGGGTGGCATGTTGTCCTAGCACAACACCATGGAATGGTGCAGCGTTGGCTTGCAGCCGAGACCTACTGATCCCCATGAGGTCGAGAGTCTCAGCGTATAGAATATTGAGGCCACTGCCCCCATCCATTAGGACTTTAGTGAGTCGGGTGTTGCCAATGACAGGGTCAACGATGAGTGGGTAGTGCCCCGGGTTTGGGATGTAACCCAGGTGATCGTCACGGTCGAACTTGATGGCCTCTTTAGACTAATCAAGGAAATATGGGGTGGCGGGCTCCGCCGCATTGTAAGGTCCTAGATGGCTAGAGGGGGGGTGAATAGCCTATAAAAAAAATCCTACACAAGCCACTAAGCAAACTTGTTAGAATAACAAATGGCGCAAAGCGAGTTTTGCCTAGCCTACGGTTGTGATGCAAGCCTCCTATCCACAAGTCTAGCAGATTATGATCTCTAGTTCACACAAGTGCTAAGTCACCAAACTTACACTAGTGAGCAAGCTAACAACTACTAGCAAAGGCTACCACTAGAGCTACACAAGAATAATCTAGTAAATATAAATGCAAGAGAGAGGATTGTGAATCTTATACCGACGGTGGAGTGAAGATGTTGCCAATCACCAAGATGATATACAATCAATCAATATTGACAACAACACAATATGAAGACCAATCACCGGGAGATAAGTGACACAATATTTTTGTTCACCCGGTGTTCACTTGTGCACCGACAAGCTACATCACCGGTTGTGTCGACCAACACTTAGATGGTTCCTCGGTGTGACCCTCAAGTCACTTGCCCCTCAAGGCACGCCCCGCAAGGCACCACAAGACACCACTCTCAAGTGAGGTAACTCAATGACACGCGCAATTCACTAGAGTTACTTTTGGTGCTCCGCCGAGGAAAGCATAAGAACCTCTTACAATCAACCGGAGGTGGCCAAGAACAATCTCCTTCTCTTGCCAACGCCTCCAACAATCTCCAAGCCGGCTAGGAGCGGTACTCTCCAAGAGTAACAAGAAATCCACCGTCTAAACCACCCACAAGTGCCACTAGATGCCCTCAAGCTATGCAATTCACTTTGGGATCACTCAATCTCACTTTTGATTTGCAATCAAGCAAGAGAGATGAGTGGGAGGAGAAGCTCTAGCTCAAAATATGCACAAGAATGTTAGAAATCACGAGTGACCTCCCCAAGGGCCGGCCAACAAGTATTTATAAGCATCCCAAAAGAATAGAGCCGGTGTACCCCTTCACTGGATGGTTTTCGGGATGACCGGACGCGCCGGTCGAAACTGACCGGACACGCTCAACCACGTCCGATCCTCCAACGGTCACTGAGCGCCAATGGTCAAACCAACGACCGGACGCACCCCAGGCAATGACCGGACGCGCCTCTCAACCGATCAGACATGCCGCTCACCCGACCGGACACGCTGATCGCACAGTACCGTGCGCACGCGAAGCAACGACCGGACACACCCCAGGCAATTACCAGACGCGACAGTGCCAGTGTCCGGTTAGAGTCCACTAAGCTCCCTCAACGACCGGACGCGTTCGGTCGCGTGTGACCGGACGCACCTCGTGTCTGATCGTCCTTGCGAACTTCAGTTCTCTCTGGGCGCCTGACCAGACACGCCGGTCCCGCGAGTGACCGGATGCGCCGGTTGCAAACCCTAACACCCACGCGCCTGACTGCTGCGTTGTACTGACCGGACGCGTCCAGTCATACCATGACCGCGTCCGGTGCAGCGTCTAGTCACCTCTGTGACCTCCGTTCGCCTCCGTTTCTTTTCCGACTTCTGGTGTAGTGGAAAATAGGCATTTCAACTCCTCAAAAACGCCTGAATCCCATGCTCGCAAGCTCGGCGGGAGGGAGAGAGGGACCCAAACCCTCTCTACCGCTCAAACTTCAACACCTTCGCAAATGTGCCAACACCAACAAGTGATCACCACCTTGTGCACGTGTGTTAACATTTTCATAATCATTTTTGAAGGTTTTCCAGTTAGCTCACTAGGCCCTACATGCAATGCACTTCATGAATTCACCTAGTGGCACCCGTGCGTCGAATAACCAATAAGACTTCCCCTCTTAATAGTTCCGCTATCGATCCTAAACCACTCACACCCTCTATGGTGTCTTGAGTGCAAAACAAAATGGCCCTATGGTTATACCTTTGCCTTAAGCCCATTTTGTTTTTCCAAAGGATATGATCCACTTCATATCATCACATGACCGTCTCGATCCATCGACCTTGACTTCACTTGCTCTTCACTGTTGCATCAGTCTGTCGGCGCCAAGTCTTGCTCAAGCTTCACCATCGCATGGTCCTTCGCTTCGAAGCCTCGACTTGCCCTTCACCTTCATAATCGGTCCATCGAGCCAAGCATCATCTTGGTCTTCATCATCTTGGTCACATGAGTTAATGTCATGTCTCATATTCAATGACCACCTTTATCTAAATCATCCACTTAGATACAAAGGTTAGTCCTAGGTTTCATCAATTAGCCAAAACCAAACTAAGAACTTTCAATCTCCCCCTTTTTGGTAATTGATGACAACCCTCACAAAGATGATTTTGATAATAAAAGTTTTGAACTTGTCATACTTGTCCAATCATTTTGCTCATAAGTAAAGTTTGGACAACTATCACAAGCTCGGTTTTGGTAGCATTAGCTCTCCCTACATATGTGCATAGAGTTTGGATTGAAAGCTTTACACATATGCATGGATAGAAGTGTTGAGAGAGTAATTCTACTAAAATGATGCTAAGGTGTAAGAAATGGACCTTTGAAGCGTGATACCAATCGAAGTTGCCTTTTACACCATCCTTAGCATCATGAAGTAACTAGACATCCATCACAACTCAAGAACCCCGTGAGATCAACATTATAGTAAAGGTTCTTGGACCACTTGTAAAGTTTAAGGCATGTCTAGATACCACATGTAAAACTATTCCTATGCATTCTAGTAGATCATTTCATCATTCAAGTTCTATACTAGCATTGCACCACACAAGCATGTATATTGAATTTAAATACATGTGCAATGAGCAAGTCATATGAGAATGCACAACCAAATGCAACAACTTTGTTTATGAGCTTGCTCCCCCTACTTGTGTGCATCAAAATTTTATTTACCCCTTTATCATGTGAATCATCTTTTTCTCTCCCCTTTGTTAACAACTTACCCAAAAATGGAATCAAATTGTGGAGAGAAAACAATGTTTGATGGAGTAGGTTAGAATTTGTCAAATTTGGTTCAACCTAGAACACTTGCCAAAGATATTTAATTCAATTTGAACCAAAGACAAGCTTCTTCACACCTCATAATAAGGGTTATCTTGCCTATGTTGAATTAAACACGTATAGCAAATCTTCTAGATTCAACACTAGGTTTACAAGCTCACAAACATGTCATATGCCACCACTGGATCAAAATAAGCATAGAAGCAATAGTGGTAACATATATCCATCAAATTCATTTGATTTATCATGAATGCTCATGCGTACCACTTATTATGTCTACATGCTCTAGCAAGTCCTTAGTATAGGATGAATGACATGTCAATCAACTTTACCTTGCAATGTCGAAGGAGAGGCATGTCAATAAGTGGGTGGGGGTGCATTCAACTCATGTTTGAGAAATCAAGAATGTTCAATTCATTCCTTAGCTTACAAAACCTCTTTTCATCAAGTGGCTTGGTGAGAATATCGGCAAGTTGATCATCGGTGCCAACACTTTCAATGGCAATATCTCCCTTTTGTTGATGATCTCTAATAAAATGATGCCTTATGTCAATATGCTTTGTTCTTCCATGTTGAACCGGGTTTTGTGTCATCTTGATTGCACTTTCATTATCACATAGCAATGGCACATTCTTGAAGTTGAGGCCATAATCCTTCAAAGTTGATTTCATCCATAGCAATTGTGCACAACAACTCCCCGCACTCATATATTCGGCTTCGGTGGTAGAGATTGCCACACTATTTTGTTTCTTTGAGGACCATGACACAAGTGATCTTCCAAGTAATTGACATGTGCCACTTGTGCTCTTTCTATTGATCTTGCAACCCCCATAGTCGGAGTCCGAATATCCAATCAATTCAAATTTTGACCCTTTGGGATACCATAGTCCAACATCTCTTGTTTGCTTCAAGTACCTTAATATTCTCTTTGCGGCCGTGAGATGACTCTCTCTAGGTGAGGCTTTATATCTAGCACACATACAAACACTAAACATGACATCCGGCCTTGATGCGGTGACATAGAGTAGACTTCCAATCAAAGACCGATATTCCTTTTGATTCACTATTTTGCCATCAAAATCACTATCCAAATTGCCAGTTGTACTCATCGGAGTTAAAATTGGCTTTGCATTTTGCATTCCAAACTTCTTCAACATGTCCCTTATGTATTTCCCTTGACTCACAAATGTCTCATTCTTCAATTGTTTGACTTGGAGACCAAGAAAGTAGCTAAGTTCACCAATCATAGACATTTCAAACTCTTTGGTCATCATAGCACCAAATTCTTCATAATAAACTTGATCGGTTGATCCAAAGATGATGTCATCAATATATATTTGCACTATGAATAGATCATTCCCAATCTTCTTGGTGAATAGAGTTGTATCAACCTTGCCCATCTTGAATCCCTTAGAGAGAAGAAAATCCCTTAGCCTCTCATACCATGCTCTAGGTGCTTGCTTTAAGCTATATAAAGCCTTCTTCAACTTGTACACATGGTTGGGTTTCTTATCATCTTCAAATCTGGGACGTTGCTCAATAAAGACTAACTCATTGATGATTCCATTGAGAAATACACTTTTGACATCCATTTGATATAGTTTGATGTTGTGTGCACAAGCATAAGCCAATAGAATCCTTATTGCCTCCAATCTTGCCATGGGAGCATACGTCTCATCATAGTCAAGACCTTCTACTTGAGTGTAACCTTGAGAAACTAATCTTGCTTTGTTTCTCACCATAATGCCATCTTGATCTTGCTTGTTTTTGAACACCCACTTGGTTCCAATCACATTGTAGTCATTTGGCCTTTCTATCAATTCCCAAACATCATTTCTTGTGAAATTATTAAGTTCTTGTATAGCCATGATCCAATCGGCATCCCTCAAAGCTTCTTCTATTTTTTTGGTTCTAAGGTTGACACAAATGATGCATGCTCACAAAACATAGCCAATCTTGATCTTGTTTGCACACTACTTCTAATATCACCAATAACACTATCAATGGGGTGATCTCTTGCAACATGTTGTGGTTGGAGTACTTGCACTTGATTGCTTGATCTTGGTTGATCACTTGATGTATCTTGATGAGATGAACTAGCACCATGATCTTGCACTTGAGAGTCACTAGCTAGTTTGAATGGAGAATTGAGCACTTGATCTTTATCATCATCTTGAATATCAATTACTCGCGTTGCTCTAATGTCCCCAATGTCCATGTTCTTCATTGCTTCCACCAATTGAGTTCCACCAACATCATCTAGATTCTCTTCTTCATCTTGTGACCCATTGGTTTCATCAAATTGCACATCATGGAGTTCTTCTAGAATGCCACTTGAATTGTTCCAAACTCTATAAGCTTTGCTTGTAGTTGAATAACCAAGTAGGAACCCCTCATCACATCTCTTGTCAAACTTTCCCAATCTAGTGCCCTTCTTCAAGATATAACATTTGCAATCAAACACCCTAAAGTAAGAAATATTAGGCTTTCTTCCATGAAGTAGCTCATATGGGGTCTTCTCTAGCAATAGATGACAATATAGTCTATTGATGTAGTAGCAAGCGGTATTGATTGCTTCATCCCAAAATTATTGACTCACATTGTACTCATGAAGCATTGATCTAGCCATATCAAGCAATGTTCTATTCTTTCTCTCAACTAGGCCATTTGATTATGGAGTGTACTTGGCCGAGAATTGATGTCCAATGCCATAGTGATCACAAAGTTCTTCAATTCTTGTATTCTTGAACTCACTTCCATTGTCACTTCTCACTTTCTTGATTCTAATCTCAAACTTATTGTGAACTCTAGTGAGAAAGGTCTTGAAGGTGTCAAACACTTCACTTTTGTCACTAAGAAAGAATACCCATGTGAATCTTGTGAAGTCATCCACTATGACAAAACCATACTTATTACCACCTATGCTTGAGTATGTCGTTGGACCAAATAGATCCATGTGCATCAAATCAAATGCTTTGCATGTGCTCATTGTACTCTTCTTTGGATGTGAGCTTCCAACTTGCTTCCCGGCTTGACATGCACTACAAAGCTTATTCTTCTTAAATTCAACATCTTTCAAACCATTGACAAGATTGTGAGTTGTAAGCTTCTTCAATTATTTCATACCAACATGACCAAGCCTTCTATGCCAAAGCCAACCCATGCTTGATTTGGAGATTAAGCAAGTTGTCAAAGAAGTTTCTCTAGCATTGAAGTCAACTAGGTAGAGATTCTCATATCTAAAGCCCTTGAATGCCACATTTGAACCATCCATACTAATAACTTCCACATCATCAACCCCAAAGATACATTTATAACCAAGATCATATATTTGTGCCACGGATAGAAGATTGAAATCCAAGCTTTCAACTAGCAACACATTGGAGATACTCAAGTCATTTGATATTGCAATCTTGCCCAAGCCAATAACCTTGCCTTTCTTGTTATTGCCAAATGTGATAGAATCAACACCACTATCATTGTCATTGATTGAGTCAAACATTCTTGATGTACTGGTCATGTGTTGAGTGCACCCACTATCAATAATCCAATGCCTTCCTCTGTTTTTGTAATTGACCTACAAGCAAATCAATGAAGCTTAGGTACTCATTTTTGCTTGGGTCCTTGTAGGTTAGTAACTAAGCTCTTTGGTATCCAAATAGCCTTCTTCTTTGGGCCAACAATGGGTGTACCAATAAACTTAGCTTTCACACCCTTCACCCCTTTGGTAAGCACATAGCAAGAATCAAAAGGTATAGCATTAACAAGGTTCTTGCTTTGATTCTTTTTATTGCAATTATGCTCTAGGTGCCCAACTTGCTTGCATCTATTGCAAAACCGACCATTGCCCTTCACAAAGCTAGGCTTTGGAGTTGCAAAGGCCGACTTGCCTTTCTTGGGGGTGTAGCCCAATCCCTCTTTGTTAAGAGAGAACCTTTGGCTACCCAAGCACTTAAGTAAGCGGGCCTCACCACCATAGGCCTTGCCTAGGGCGTGAGTGAGCTCATCCACCTCTCTCTTAAGAGTTTCATTCTCAACCATTAGTGAGGCGTCATAAGTGAAACCATCACTAGTAGTGGAGGTAGAGTTAGTGGTGGTGGATGAAGAGCTACAAGAAGGGTTAGCATTTGACATGATGATATGTTCATAAGAGGATTCATTAATTATATCACATGTAACACCTATATCACATGATACAACAACTCCTTCTTTGCTTGTTGCTCAAGTAGCAATGAGTGAGCTTTTTCAAGCTTGGAATGAGCCTTACCAAGATCCTCATGGTCTTCCACTAGACTCTCATGAGTGGTCTTAAGCTCACTAAGAACTTTCTCAAGTATTGCTACTTTTATTGAAAGCTTCTTACACTCCTTGTCTTTGGCAATAGCTATGTCTCTAGTTTGTTGCATCAAGTCATATAGTTGTTCTTTAGTTGGTTCATCATCATTATTTTCATTATCATTATCATTATCACTATCACTATCATGAGCATATTCCATTTCACTTTCATCATCACTCTCATCATATAATACCTTAGTTTCTTTGGCCATGAGACATGAAGAGGATAAATTAAATAGTGATGGCTTCTTGTTGATAGCAATGGAAGCAAAAGCCTTGTTGGATGATTCTTCTTCTTCATCATCATCACCACTTTCCCAAGTGATCACATAGGCACCATTCTTGTCTTTCTTGAATGTCATCTTGGCCTCTCTCTTCTTCTTCTCAAACTTGTCCTTCTTGTTCTTCTTCTTATCATAAGGACATTCCGCTTGAAGGTGCTCGGTGCTATCACAATTGAAGCAATTCCTTTGTGACTCCTTGCTCTTGAAGTTATCATTTCTCTTCTTGAAGCCTCTTCTTTTGATAAACATTTTGCCAATATTCTTGACAACTAGAGCAAGTGCATCATCATCAATTTCCAATTCTTCATCTTCTTCGTTGTCATCTTCTTCTTGAATTGATGCTTTGCCCTTTGAGGAGGTGGCCTTGAATGCCACGATCTTCTTCTTCTTTTCTTCCTTCTTCTCATCAATATCTTGATCATACTTGTCAAAGATCAATACCTCACCAAGCAAATCATTGGGCTTTATTGTTTCAAGCTCATCTCTTTGTAGCATCATGATCAACATTTTGAATCTTCTTGGTAAGCTCAACAAGAACTTGTGGCAAAAATCTTGGTCTTATGTCTTGTGCCCTAGGCTCTTGAGATCATTCACAATGACTTGCAATCTATGAAACATCTCTAAGATTGTTTCTTCTTCTTTCATCTTGAAGTTCTCAAACTCACTCTTGAGCCTATATAGCTTGGCACTCTTTACAACCTTAGTCCCCTCATATGTTTCACTCAACCTTGTCCATACTTCATTTGCTAATTCTAAATCCTTGATGCCCTCAAAAACTTTTGTGTCAATACCATTGTAAAGTGTATTGAGAGCTATTCTATTGCATGTTCTATTTGCTCTATCTTCATCGGTGAGATGATCAGGATCAATGATAGCGAAATCATTCTCGGTGACTTGCAATACTCTCTCATGAATAGAACTAAGGTACATTGTCATTTTTCTCTTCCAATAAGCAAAAGAACTAACACCATCAAAGAACGGTGGCTTGCCCCCAACATGATTGAACATAATTTGAGCGATTTTTCACACCGAAGGATGTTAAGCCTTGATTAAAACGGTGACTACGGCTCCGATACCACTTGTAAGGTCCTAGATGGCTAGAGGGGGGGTGAATAGCCTATAAAAAAATCCTACACAAGCCACTAAGCAAACTTGTTAGAATAACAAACGGCGCAAAGCGAGTTTTGCTTAGCCTACGGTTGTGATGCAAGCCTCCTATCCACAAGTCTAGTAGATTATGATCTCTAGTTCACACAAGTGCTAAGTCACCAAACTTACACTAGTGAGCAAGCTAACAACTACTAGCAAAGGCTACCACTAGAGCTACACAAGAATAATCTAGTAAATATAAATGCAAGATAGAGGATTGTGAATCTTATACCGACGGTGGAGTGAAGATGTTGCTAGTCACCAAGATGATATACAATCAATCAATATTGACAACAACATAATATGAAGACCAATCACCAGGAGATAAGTGACATAATATTTTTGTTCACCTGGTGTTCACTTGTGCACCGACAAGCTACGTCACCGGTTGTGTCGACCAACACTTAGATGGTTCCTCGGTGTGACCCTCAAGTCACTTGCCCCTCAAGGCATGCCCCGCAAGGCACCATAAGACACCACTCTCAAGTGAGGTAACTCAATGACACGCGCAATTCACTAGAGTTACTTTTGGCACTCCGCCGAGGAAAGCACAAGAACCTCTTACAATCAACCGGAGGTGGCCAAGAACAATCTCCTTCTCTTGCCAACGCCTCCAACAATCTCCAAGCCGGCTAGGAGCGGTACTCTCCAAGAGTAACAAGAAATCCACTGGCTAAACCACCCACAAGTGCCACTAGATGCCCTCAAGCTATGCAATGCACTTTGGGATCACTCAATCTCACTTTTGATTTGCAATCAAGCAAGAGAGATGAGTGGGAGGAGAAGCTCTAGCTCAAAAGATGCACAAGAATGTTAGAAATCATGAGTGACCTCCCCAAGGGCCGGCCAACAAGTATTTATAAGCATCCCAAAAGAATAGAGCCGTTGTACCCCTTCACTGGATGGTTTTCGGGATGACCGGACGCGCCGGTCGAAACTGACCGGACACGCTCAACCGCGTCCGATCCTCCAACGGTCACTGAGCGCCAACGGTCAAACCAATGACCGGACGCGCCCCAGGCAACGACCGGATGCGCCTCTCAACCGACCGGACGCGCCGCTCACCCGATCGGACGCACCGATCGTACAGTACCGTGCGCACGCGAAGCAACGACCGGACACGCCCCAGGCAATTACCGGACACAACAGTGCCAACGTCCGGTTAGAGTCCAGTAAGCTCCCTCAACGACCGGACGCGTCCGATCGCGTGTGATCGGACGCGCCTCGCATTTGATCGTCCTTGTGAACTTCAGTTCCCTCTGGGCGCCTGACCGGACGTGACGGTTTCACGAGTGATCGGACGCGCCGGTTGCAAACCCTAACACCCGCGCGCCTGACTGCTGCGTTGTACTGACCGAACGCGTCCGGTCATACTATGACCACGTCCGGTGCAGCGTCCGGTCACCTCTATGACCTCCATTCGCCTCCGTTTCTTTTCTGACTTCCGGCGTAGTGGAAAATAGGCATTTCAACTCCTCAAAAACGCCTGAATCCCGCGCTCGTAAGCTCAGCGGGAGGGAGAGAGGGACCCAAACCCTCTCTACCGCTCAAACTTCAACACCTTCACAAATGTGCCAACACAAACAAGTGATCACCACCTTGTGCACGTGTGTTAGCATTTTCATAATCATTTTCAAAGGTTTTCCAGTTAGCTCACTAGGCCCTACATGCAATGCACTTCATGAATTCACCTAGTGGCACCCGTGCGTCGAATAACCAATAAGACTTCCCCTCTTAATAGTTCGGCTATCGATCCTAAACCACTCACACCCTCTATGGTGTCTTGAGTGCAAAACAAAATGGCCCTATGGTTATACATTTGCCTTGAGCCCATTTTGTTTTTCCAAAGGATATGATCCACTTTATATCATCACATGACCGTCTCGATCCATCGACCTTGACTTTACTTGCTCTTCACCGTTGCATCGGTCCGTCGGCGCCAAGTCTTGCTCAAGCTTCACCATCGCATGGTCCTTCGCTTCGAAGCCTCGACTTGCCCTTCACCTTCACAACCGGTCCATCGAGCCAAGCATCATCTTGGTCTTCATCATCTTGGTCACATGAGTAAATGTCATGTCTCATATTCAATGACCACCTTTATCTAAATCATCCACTTAGATACAAAGGTTAGTCCTAGGTTTCATCAATTAGCCAAAACCAAACTAGGAACTTTCATGTGTACACTTCTCGGTGTTCGTGCTTTCTTTGTCTCATCGTGAGTTGCACCGAACGACCGCCGAAGCTCATGAAGCAGTTCTTCACCTCGGGGAACCCGTCGTCTTGGTCATCGCCCCTTGGGTGTCTGGTGCCTTTTAGCGTCGTCCTTGGGTTGACCGCCCCAAGAGAAGTACCGGCGCATCATGGTGCACTCCTCTAGGGTGTGCTTCGTCGGGCCCCTATGATAGGGGCATGGCTTATTGAGCATCTCGTCAAAAACTCTAGGGACCCTAGGTGGGGGCCTCGGGGGTTCTTGCGGTCCGCTATAATGATGAGGGCGTCCTTCTGACATTGTTGCTTTTCTGTCCTACCTTTCTTCTTTTTCTTTTTGGCGTCCTAAGAGGGGGAGCCCTCGGTGGCATCCTCCTTCTGATTTCTCTTGGCGTCGGGGAAGATGGCTCCGACCGCCTCCTCACCAGTGGTGAAGTTGGTGGCGATATCTAGGAGCTCACTCGACATTGTGGGGGGGACTTATAGCCCAGCTCATGGACCAGCTCCCTATAGGTGGTGCCGGTGATGAATGCCCCAATGACATATGAATCAGTGACATTGGGGAGCTCGGTGCACTGCTTGGAAAAGCGCCGAATGAACTCCCGAAGAGTCTTGTCTGGCTTCTGGTGGTAGCTTTTGAGATCCCAGGTATTCCCAGGGTGCACGTATGTGCCCTGAAAATTTCCCATGAAGATCCTGACCAGGTCGGTCCAATCATGAATCCGCCACGGCGGAAGGTGTTCTAGCCAAGCCCTCGCCGGATCGGCCAAGAACAAAGGAAGATTATGAATGATGAGCAGCTCATCATCTACACCGCCCAGCTGACAAGCTAGGCGTTAGTCAGCAAGCCATACGTCGGGGTTCATTTCCCCTAAGTACTTGACAATGTTGGCTGGTTGACGGAATCGATCTAGGAACCAAACCCTCAGGATAGCTTCGCTGAAGACACGTAGACCCAGATGCTTGGGTGAGGGGCTTCGGTCTTCCTCGCTGTCGTAGCATCCACCTCGGCATAGATGATAGCCACGCACGGTGCCATCCTCCTTGTTGCGGCGGTGCACGTCGAGAATGGCACGCGTGTTGGCATCGTCACCGAGTCAGTCGTGAACCAATGGGGCCTTGTTGCATTCTAGTGCCCTTTGGGGTTTAGGGTGAACCGAGGCCTCGAGCTCTTGTCGAGAGGGTGCTGCGGGCAGCTCGGCTTTGGGCTCGTGTCGTCGAGACGCAGAGCTCTCAGCCTGTTATACCGCGGCACACTCAAGAAGCCTGCGAAGCTCGTTGCGGACTTGTCGCCCCTCCGTAGTGGAAGGCTCCGGCATCGTCCAGAGGAGTATTGCCGCCGCGGCGACGTTCTGACTTGCCCTTGTGAAGAATGGGGGCTGATTGCCCCCCTCGTCGTTGTTAATGCGGTGATTGATGTCACGAGCCCTGTGCCGGGCTGCTCCGCCATCACCACGGCCGGAACGCCCTTGCTCGAGGGTGGCCCAGAGGGGCACTAGCTATTGGCAGTCCTCTTCGACCTTGGCCTTGAGCTCACGGAGTTGTTCGAGCTCAGTTCGCTGAGACCCCACAAGGGCGGACACCGTGGACCGCTCTCGTGGGGGCACTATGGGTAGTGTTCGTTGAAGCGGATTGCAAACGCCCTGTCCTACGAGGGTGGCATCCCCCGAGGCAATCTCCTCAACCTCTATGTGAAAGCATTCACGTGAAGGGTCGTGATCCTCCCCATCGAAGTTAGGGAAGCTAAAGAGATAGTCGCACGTGCCCATGAACCGGCGTACACCCTCTAGGTCATGAAGCACAGAGAAGTCTGCACCGGCCCATCCATCACTGTCCTCCGAGGAGTCTGTGCTGGATGTTTCTGACGTGGTTTGCAAGAAGCCCCACGCAGGAGCTCATGGCGGGACGCATCGAGCGGGAGTGGATCGTGGCAGCATTGTCGAGTCTGTATGGGAACGGCGACAGCACCGCCATAGGCCCTCCTACTGCTGACGCGGAGCCCATGTAGCACGATGGTTCCTCAACATGTCGCCTTGTCATCGTGCCTTGTGCCATCAGTGCTTCGTCCATGGGCAGGCCAATGCGTGATAGGTCCCTTGTGAGGGAGCCTACCCCGGCAGCCGAGCAAGAAGACTCGAAGGAGTTTGGAGATTCACCCCCAGTCCCTGAGCTGGGACAAGGACCCTCCCGTATCTGCCGCGTGTGATGAGCGCAACGAGAGCGATGACCATGATGGCCAGAACGCCTCCCACGCCTCTGGCGGCGCGAAGTGAAGTCATTGTCGGATGGAGTTCCAGGTGGGAGGACCATGTCGTAGTCGTAACCTAGAGACATGAACCCCAGGCTCCCAAACCAGATCATCGTGCCGAGATGAAGCGGGGTTGCCATTCGGAACCCGCAAGGATTGGTTAGCTGTGACACGCAAATGCCCCTACCTGGCGCGCCAATTGTCGGTGTAAGAAATGGAGATCCTTGACACCAATGAGTAATATGTGTCTACGCATTAGGGATCCGGATGATGTGCAAGAAAAACACAAGTGATTTATACTGGTTCGGGCCGAAGAATGCCCTACGTCCAGTGAAGAAGGGGAGACTTGTATTATCTTGCACCGAAGTACTTGTGGCAGGGGTTACAAGCGAGTGAGAGAGGGGGTGCCCCAGGTCTCAAGGTGAGAGTGTAGTGCGTGTGTATGACTCTGCTAGAGCCCCCGCAAGGTCTAGGAGAGTTGTGTGTTCGTGTGATCATGTGATCACGTGATCGTGTGATGCCCCTGGTCCTAGGACGGTCCTTGTATGCTTCTTTTATAGTCTCAAGGAGGTGCAGGGTTACAAGATGTTGGTATGTGGGACGATCCTTGCTGGAGAAGTAGCTCTGGGCCTCGGGAGGCCCTTATCTGGTAGAGATGTGACTTGCACTGTAGGGCATGGCGTTGGTACTTTTGGCACTATGGCTACATGGCCAGGTGTGCGTGCTACTGTAGGAGGAGTGGCCTCTGTCCTTGGACGCTGTAGAGACGTGCCTTAATGGACGTAGCCTCGTAGCTATGAAGTGTAGGATCATGTTTATCACTGTGGTGACGTGCCTGTCCTTGCGGCTTTGACCGACGTAGAGAGCCGAGGCCTCGGTGGCATGAATCATGGCATGATTTCGCCCCACCCGAGGGAACAGTGTCCTAGAGCGGCGCTGCGCAGGCTTAGATCGTGTAGACAGTGACAGTATAGGGAGGTATAGTGATCAGCAGCTGCTGTCATGGGCCGTGACACCGTGATTTGACTCTTGTCCATCCTGGCCTGTCTAGTTGGTTGGCTCGAGAACGTGGGTGATGTCATAGGAGGTCTCGAGCGCACCAATGGGGAAGCAACATCAGAGGCTAGGGTTGGGCGAGGCAGAGAGTTTTCCGCGTCTAAGACCTCGCTTCAGGGCCTCGGGCGAGACGGGGAATTCGTTTGCTGAGAGTTGGCTACCGAGCCGGTCTCGGGGGAGGCAAAGATGGGTGAAGTCATTTCTAGGGCTCGGACGAGACGGTGGTGTTCCGAGACTCCTGTCGTGAGGCCTCAGATGAAGTAGGAGAATGGACTGTTATGCTCATGCGGCTCGCTGGAGGCCTAACAAGGGGAGTTTTAGCCCATGGGTCTTCTTTTGGTTGGTGTTTTCCTCGGGTGGGGTGGATTAGTGTTTGATTCTTGATGGACTTTCACCCTAATTTGGGTACCCCTATTGGTGGTACCCGACAAGCGAGTAACGTGCTTAGATTTCGAACGCATGCGTAGACTGATTAACTTCCTAAAAACAAGATAATAGATCCTGAGCAGGGAGTGATGCAGTGATCTACCGATCGTGGCATGTCAACGTCGTGCGCAACCTCTGCCTCCCAGTGTCATGGCCACATGAGCTCGTAGTCGCCGTTGTCGGAGTCGTCGCCGTCAAGGAGGTAGTTGTTGGTGTTTCTTAGCGTAAGTAGAGGAATCCGCAAGCGCACAGATACACCGTTGTAGCACTTCATCCGAAAGTATTCAGGGTATCGTAATTTCCCAAAGGAACGGTTGTGCTAGACTCTTCACTTAGTTAACCTATGACCACAAGGGAGAAATGAATGAGGTAGCAAGGTTTTTCCAAGGTCAGATATCTTAATAGAGGTAGCTTTGTTACTATAGACTTGCTTCAGGCGCCGAATTGCACTTGGTCTGCCAAGCGATGCCGGCCTCTGCTCTACCACGAGCCTAAACATGGGGGATTACAAGGGACAGACAGGGCTATCACCACCTGCCGCCTACCCCTCAATTCGTAGGGAAATAGGCAAACGAAGATAGCTTCTAGCCTAGACTCCATGTCTACGCTATCCACTAATACTCTAGCGTGCTAGCAAGGGTTATCCATCTTTATCAGTGCCCTTCTACTAGAGTACCCGCCGCAAGGACGGACGATGAACCCACAGGTCTATAATAGTGCAAAGGTAACTTTTTAAGATAAATAACCAAAGTTAAACAAGTCTCTTACTCCAAATAGTAAGAAGCTTGTAGAGGTACAGGTGGAGAAGCTCCCGGCTCTAGCACTTCGACTTAGTGTAGCTAGCACACTAAGGGCAGTTGCTAGTACTCCAACTCTTCTCCAACTCTCTCCTCACTCACTCACCACTCTTATTTCAATCACAACTACTAAAAAAGTAAAAGTCTACTCTACTTTAGTTGTGAATTGAATTGGGATTTATTCTCTCCTCCTTGAGAGGGAAGGGAGCCCCTTTTTATAATAAATCAAAGGTGGTGCTCCTCCCTATTTTTGGCGTGAAGCACCAGGGGAACCGACGTTGCATGCCTCTATGCCACCGCCAGAGAAAGACCAGGGCATATGACGGTGATAGGGGGTGGACGCCCCCTAGGCCGGCCGGCCCACTAGTTGGCCCAAATGGCCACCGCCTTTACAAGGTGGTCTCTGGTTGGGCTTGGAACACTATTGCATGGTGCCTTGCCCCATTGGTGTTGCGATGCTTGGCGCCTTCTTCATTCTTTGCGTGAATTAACATTGGAAAGCGCCTTTTGATGGTTTATTCCATGTATCTGTGTTTGTGACCTGCAAAGTGATATACTCCAAATACATGTGGAACTCGATTAATAGTAAATGCATATGTGACTTAAGTTTGCTAGTTTCTCCTTTTTATTAGCTTATTGACGGTCGAATTTCATCGTTAATGACCGTCAACAGTAGTCGCAGACGTCGATGAAGCGACATAGAGCCCCTGGGTCGTCGAGCCCGAAGAAGTCGACGCTGGCCCAAGGAGCTAGTGCTAAAGGCCGTCTCGATGGTCATGAGGACTTCTGTGATAGCCTGCGTATGGTGAGTCAGTAGATCCACAGGAATCTCTCCCGCAAATGGATTGAGGTAAAAAGTAGTCGAGGTCTGGCCGCGGGCTTTCTCGTGGCCGTGCGGCTTACCGGCCCGCGTCGATCTATCGTGGGAACTTCATGGCCAATCGCCCTCTAGGGCCTACCCTCGTCGGTGTACAGGCGAAGGCTGGACAGGGCCTTAGAGATGGCATCGATGTCGACAGAAGGGGAAAGAAGGACCAGATCGTAGTCCACTCCTATGTAGAGGAAATTTAGGCTGCCGAATCAGATGTGGGAGCCTAGGGCAAAGCGGATGCAGGGGGTTGCCATCGAGACCTAGGAGATGGAGCGTGATGCGCAGAAATCCCCTACCTAGCACGTCAACTGTCGGTGTCTAGAAACGGGGGTCTAGACAGAGCGACGAGTGAATTTATATCTTCGCGTCTAGGCCCGGATGGTGTGCAAAATGGACACTAGGGTTTATACTGGTTCGGGCAAGAATAACCCTACATCTAGTGGATTCTACTGTTGCTCGTGTTGCTTTGCACCGAAGTGCTCGTAGTAGGGGTTACATGCTTTCGAGAGAGGGAACAGATCACAGGTCTCTTCGGGGAGGGGTGTGTGTTGTCTTAGCGAGGTGTGTCAGTCGTCCCTAGATGTGGCTCCTGCCTCCCCTTTTATAGTTTCCAAGGGGAGGGCTCAGGTTACATTTGTGATAAAAAGGTGAAATGGAGAAAAGATGAAAGAGAAAAATAAAAAAGGTGGCCTTGGGCATGGCAGTCTTCCGGTGTGAGCAACTTCCCCTGTAGCGCAAAGACGTTATGGGCGTTGAGCTTTTGACCTCTCCATCTACTGGTGCAACATGCTGTGGCCATGCCTCGTCCTGTGTGCTTCTGTGCCGTTGAGGATGGACGGTACATGCGTCTGGATTTGCGTAGAGAGGGGGTAGGTGGTATAGGTGCCGTTACCCCTGTCGCTATAGAGGTATAGACGTCGTCGTGATGGAATGACCGGAGTCATGCTGGGTCAGAGCGCGGTTCCCACACTCTTGTTCACTGTGCGTGGTCATGTCCATCCCATCGGTGGGAATGAGTGTCATGGTTGGGACCCCATGGCTCTCTGCCTTGCCAGAGGGCTCCATGCGTCCCTCGAGCGAGACAGAAGTATGGCAAGAGAGTCAGTCGCTCCCATGCTTACGTTGCAGGGGTCGGGCGAGGCGGAAATTGTTCCCGACAGGGCGCAGGGGTCAGGCGCTTTGATGACGTCATGGGGCTCGAGCGAGGCGAAAACTGCCGCTCGAGGTGCCTATCTCGCCCGAGACATTTCCGCAAGGCTCGAGCGGGACGGAAGTTGGCTTTCGGCTTCGAGCGACTGACACACCATCGGCGCCTTTAGCGGGTCGGTTTTACCGAGGCCCCTATGATTAGGCTTTAGCAGATGTGCAAGGTGTCGTGTTTCGCCATCCGTTGGGTACCTAGTATATTGATACCCAACAATATACTTAGATGTCCACAATGCTAAAAATCATCCACTAACATGTATTATAATATTTATACAATCATATTAATTAATATAAGTAGTATAATTTCATCAGAGATTTCCGCAGCAACGCGTCAGACGTTCTTCTAGTATTAATAAAACTAGTTGTTGCACCAAACCAAACGTCACCCACTCTCCTTGTCGTTGATGAAACTAATCTGGGGGAGGCGTAGGGAGGCGACAGCGCCACGGCCGAGCTTTATCATGCCTTCTTCTCGGCACGCAACGAGGAGACGCGGGAGACTTGGGCTCCGCCCCTAGAAGGCCGCGTCGTTTCGGTGCTTGGGCTTATCCACAGGCCCACGGCATACCCCTGTGGCCCAGCCCAGTATAATAATAAAAGTGAAAAAGACCAGTAATAGAATTTCAGACCACTAAGATTGAATGCAATCACCGAATCGACTGCTACAGATAAATAGATATTCAAGGTTCATGATCTCTTCTAAGTTCTAATGTTACTCGGGTCTAGTCAGTTGAATATCAATTTCTAATCTGCTGCACTAGTGTATTTGGTATCTTGGCTGTGTTTACTTCCTCAAAAAAAAGTACTGTGTAAACAAAAGATTTCCCGTCACATCAAACTTGCGATACATGCATGGAGTACTAAATGTAGATGAAATCAAAAACTAATTGTACAGCTTGGTTGTACTTTGCGAGACGAACGTTTTCAACCTAATTAGTCAACGGTTGGACACTATTTACCAAATAAAGTCAAAACGTGCTACAGTACTTTTTTTACACCTTTTCGCGGAACTAAACACACCCCTCGTTACATCAGAGTTTCAAGCAGATGGACAGACCGATAGGGAATGGCCGAATGGGGACAAAACCAAGCATAAGAAGTTAAGAACTCAGAAGGGTGGAGGGTTGCTGATAATTTACCTTTACCCAATACTGTGCGCTTTGCTAAATGGTTCCGGACTAGTGATATTGGAGTAGACAACAATTGCAGCAGCAGCTCCTCTGTAGTAAAGTGGTGCCAAGGCACAAGGCAGGATACCTGAAATTGGCCGGCTCTCAATTCCCATGACTTTTTGATTTGGGCAAAACATGCATGTGCTTGCAAAGAAAGATGGATCAAATGTGCATAGGATACTATCAGAAATCTTCTGACTACATGCTGCATTTTCAGTAATAAAATATTAGTTGTACAAAACAAGCACTGGTCTACAGCACCAAATTACCTCTCTTGCCCAGGAGTATCACAAATTTCAAACTTCACTATTGTTGAGTCTTCCAATGCCAATGTTTGTGATAAAAAAAAGATGCACCAACAGTTACATTTAGGGGGTGTTTAGTTCCCAAAAAATTTCACCTCAAAACATCACATCGAATCTTGCGGCACATGCATGGAGCATTAAATGTAGACGAAACAAAAAACTAATTGCACAGTTCACCGTGAAATCGCGAGACGAATCTTTTAAGCCTAATTAGTCCATGATTGAACAGTAATTGCCAAATAAAACAAAAAAGCTACAGTAGCCGAATCCAAAAATTTTTGCAAACTAAACACCTCCTTAACCATTTGAGAAGATAAGTTGGGGAATGGAAATGCTGCAACTGAAAATAAAGTCCTTTGAATCAGTGGCAGCTGGCAGGAGAGCTATCGTTGCTGATAGTGTTCAGCCCTTCAGTATAGTCTTGCTGAATGGGGGGAAAACATACTGCGTTATAGAATTATTAGACGTGACTATCTTATGCTTCAGATGTATGATCCCCAAGCACCAAGCGAGGCCGAAGGCCACCCAGACTATCAACACACGGACATATATGGCTATTGCAGTACGAAGTTTCACACGTTCAACACTTCACCAGTAAGCAGTAACAGAGATTGAAATTTGGAATAGGCTATCTACTAAATTTGTAGCCGCACAGGCTCACAATGGCTACAACTGTAACTCGAAACCTTAGTTCAGTACATTTGTAGAGGAAAAGAAGAAGAAAAATTACACATGATCTCTCAAGTAAACTTCAGCAAGAGATGACTTGAAGGCCTTCCTCAGTACCCCTACAGGCTGTGTCATGCACATTTACCTTCCCTCGGCTTTGATCAGCTGAGAGAAGACCCGGCTCATCGACACATCAGAGAGGTCGTGATCAGGCTCGTTTGATGCTCCAGCTTCTGCCATTGTCACGCTGATGCTCTCAAGGGCGCCGACGTTCTGAACCTGTGATGGGAGTTCCACAATACGGTTCATGCTGTTCACATCCGAGACTGTGGAATCAGCATCCTGAAGCTGCAGAACGTACTCCAGGTTCCAGAGGACGTCTCCCATTGATGGCCGCTCCACACCATAGTCTGCCAGGCACTTCTCCACTGTTTCGCCAAACTTCCTCAGAGAGTCTGGCCTGATTGTGCCTGAGATTCTCTGATCAATGATCTGATGCAACTCCCCTCTCTTCTGCCACTTCATTCCCCACTCGGCCAGGTTCACCATCTCCCTAGGAAGTGTAGGGTCAATCACTGGCCTTGCACAAAGAACCTCAAGCAAAACAACACCAAAAGAGTAGACATCTGACTTCTCAGTCAGCTGCTGCCTCCGGAAATATTCAGGATCAAGATACCCAAAGCTACCCTTCACTGCAGTGCTGACATGAGTTTGATCAAGCTCAGGCCCAGTCTTTGATAGCCCAAAGTCAGCAACCTTCGCAAGGAGGTTATCATCAAGCAAGATGTTTGCAGACTTGACATCACGATGGATAATGGCCTTTGCAGATCCAGTGTGAAGATAGTGCAACCCCCTTGCTGCTCCAATGCAAACCTCCAGCCTCTGCTTCCAATTGAGTGAGGGGTTATCGGAGCCATAGAGATGGCTCTTGAGAGTGCCTTTCTCCATATACTCATAGACCAAGATCATTTCGTTCCTTTCATCACAGTACCCAATCAGAGACACCAAATGGCGGTGGCGTAGACGTGAGAGGAGCTCAATCTCTGTACGGAACTCGTTGAGACCTTGCTGAGACTTTGGGTTTCCACGCTTCACTGCAACCTTGGTCTCATCCCTCATCACTCCCTTGTAGACCTTTCCAAAGCCTCCAACTCCAATGACCCAGTTCTCATCAAAATTGTTTGTTGCTTCTTGGAGGACACTGAAGGCAAAGCGGTATCCATAGCTTCCATTCAGCCCTGATGTGAGAGTAGTACCATAAGACGTTCTGCTTCCTGTGCTAAGAGAGGTGAGCCCATTGACAGAGAAAGGCATCCAAGTCTTTGAATGCTGCTTTTCCAGAGTCTTTTTCCTCCGGCAAAGAAGCACAAGAACAACAACAATTATAAACAGTCCAACACCTCCTAGGGCTGCACCAAGAATCACACCCCAATTTTTGTTTCCACTGCTAGACCCAACAGTGAAAGCAGAACCTCCAGTACTTATCTTCATAACCTCAAGCCCATTCAGAATCCCGTCAGGTAATACATTGCTCAAGGTCGATGGGCCAATGCTGATGCCAAGTTTGCTGGATGCATCATTTGATGAGAGAACCACATCTATATAGATAGGTGTAGCCAACTGACTATCAGATATTGTTGACAGATCAAGATTACTCTGCGCAGAAAAGCCTCCGATATATGCATTGAAGTAGAGCTGGTTAAGTGCCTTACTGACAATATCACAGAAGTGAAACCTTACCAAATAGCTGAAGCCAGCATCCACATCAAACTGCCATGTCATGTTGAAAACAGCATTTGATGTATTCGCTGCTGCCAACTCTCTAGCTGTACCATAGACAACATCAGGGGCTGTCAGCTGAGTTGCTCCACCCTTCTTATAGTTGACATCCTTGCCATAAGAAACATTTTTTGTCACAGTTGGGTTCAACAAGTACTTTCCATCAGTCACCCAGGTCCTCGAGAGGGTATCATTGTCAGGAGTGACCTTCGGACCACCCATGTTAACCCGATACACTGTCTCCAGTGGCTGTGTAGACAAACCAGTGTACTGCTGGACAGGGTTGACCATTTGTGCATTATCAGCAATGAGATCATCTGGGACAGAGACCACCTCAATCGCGTTGACAAATGCAATTCCATTCGACGGCTTGAAGGAAATCACGAGCGTGTCACGGGTGATATTCAGGGAGTACTCCTTGAACAAGGGTGCCGTCTTGTCTGGTTGCTGGAAGTCACTAAGCAGGAGAACATCTTGGGTGGACACAGTAAATTTGGCAAGTGAAAGATCATAGCTCTGGTAGGTGAAGGGGAAGAAGTAGAAGCGGACGAAATGCCGGCCCTGCTTCTGGATAGGGAAAGTGTAGGACGACGGCACGGTGAAGATTCGGGCAGTCTGGTACAGCGCCGAGTTATCAAAAGAGGCCACCCCATTTGCTGAGGTGCCCGCAAGTACATCCTGGGAGGTGGACACCTTCACTGGAGATGCGCCATCCGCTGCAAAGGTCCTCCGGCCAACCATTGTGCTCTTGGAGGACCCACAGTCAACAAGGTAGCTGTCCGCAGGCGTGAATTGCGCTTTGCAGATGCAAATGGATGACAAGATGCATAGCACGATGAAGGTTGTTACAGCTTGCCACTTCGTCCTCCCCAAATTAGCCATCATGATGTTGACCTGAGTAAAAAGTATACTCACAATGTTCAGATGCCATGCATGCAAAACTATAATCCCATCTCGAGAAAAAGGGGAAACAAAACAATTGGTGCAGCTGTGAATGCAAAACTGTAATCCCATCTCGAGAAAAAGGGGAAACAAAACAATTGGTATGGCTGCGAGCTACTACTAGGCAAGAACAAGAACATGCCGAGTTGCTCATCACTTGGGGTTATGGATCTTAAAAAATAAATTCGGGACATTAAATTCGAGCTGAATCCCCCAAAACTTCTGGAAAACAAACCGCATCGGCAGCTTGGCTAGATCGATCTTGCCTAGCGCCCATGGCAGAAAGCGAAGAAGCTAGAAGAGGTACGGTGGAGAGATTAAGAGCTAGCAGCGCAGCACTCTCCGCACTTCCGCAGAAGGGGCGGGCCCAGCAAAAGACATTTTTTTTGCAAAAAAATCGAAGTTTGTAGGCATAATACATGTATACTGGACTTGTAACTGGATCAATCAGATCCGAACACAAAGAGCTTGGGTTCGGGAGGCAGGAACGGAACCGATGGGGCGGGCGTACCTAGGCGGGTGATCGTCACCGGCGAAAGTTCCGAAGACGGAGACCTGGCCGCCTGGCGTAGGGCGGCGCAGTCGTCTGCACCAGAAACAGTCTGAGCGCGGGCTAGGGGCACGGGAGAACCACCGAGTGAGAGAATGCCGGGGTGCGCAGAGGAGATCTCGGCTCGGATGCAGGCGGCGCAGGGATTAAGAGCTACCTCAGCTCTCTATGAGAGTCCGCATCAGCATCTGAAGAGAGAGAAAGAAGAAGAGAGAGATTAAGAGCTAGCAGCGCATCACTCTCCGCACTTCCGCACTCCGCAGCAAACAAATCCAAAGGGAAACAGATTTGGATTTGACTGCACTGCCACGACAAAGAAATGCCCCCAAGAACAACTCGAGCTCCTAGATCGAATCAACCGGAACAAGGAAGCTAGGTTCACTTACCACCAGCAGGAGAAGAAACGGATCCGAGTCCGGGCGGATCTCTCCGACCGTGTCAGTTGTCCAGCACCAGGATGGCGGCCAAGAACAGGAGCACACTCCCTGAGGCAAGAATGCGGAGGCGGGAGTAGAAGGCACTGTCTTGATGTGTCTTGGCGCCGGTGACGAAGACGCCGATGATGCGGCGCCAGAAAAGGTGGCGCGGCTGGTGGGGGAGTGGAAAGAGATGGAGGAGGAGAGAAGTGTGGAGAGAGAAAATGCGAGAAAGCGAGCGAGCAGGAGTTTTGTACTGGATCATGGCCTTGCTTTGTTTTGCCTTTATTTATTAGGTCCACCCCGCGTAATTAGGCTTTATAACACAAAATTAGGGTTTTATTTATATTTTTAAATTAATTAATGTCCGAACTCCTAAAACCGATCATCATGTCCTTAGGGTAGGTTTAGTTACAATTTTTTTTTTGCAAAACGACACTGTAGCACGTTTCGTTGTTATTTGGTAATTAGTGTTCAATCATGGTCTAATTAGGCTTAAAAGATTCGTCTCGTCCATTTCGTCTAAACTGTGTAATTAGTTTTATTTTTTATCTATATTTAATACTTCATACATGTGTCCAAAGATTCGATGTGACGGGAAATCTAAAAAATTTTACAAAATTTTCTGGAAACTAAACCGGGCCTTAGACTACCCGTAGTGGGTACTCTAAAACGATACTCTAAAGCTTTAGAGTATGAATATAGAGTAAAAACCGCTGCACTAGGTACTCTAAAACGATACTCTATTCTTTCTTTCACTCTATATTTAGAGTAGTACTGTGCTTACTCTATACTCTGTAGCGGCGGACCCCACTAGCTAAACAAAGGAAAAAATGATATAACTCACAAACCAAAAATCCAAATTAAATTTCGATTGCACCATTAAATTCGTCTCAATAAATCCTTCAAAACTAGATCACACATGGATATATTTAGATAAAGTGACAAGTGGGTCCCACGGTGGATAGAGTGGATAGAGGATGATATAGAGGATGGATGGATGCAGGAGAATTGAGTATAAAGGAGAGAATCTTGTTGACTAGGACGTATAGAGGATGAATATAGAGGTCTATAAGTGCGGGTAGTCTTAGAAAACTTTGGGCTTCTCGTGTCAACTCGCCGTAGAGCCCGACAAACTAGACACTGGGTGCTGAATTAATTGAAAAATGAACTGAATTGTACTACCTCCATGTTGAAAAGAATATAATTATGGGTTGCGTGCCTCAAAAAGTGGTTCACGTTTGATCAAATTTTTAGTGAACAATATTCACATTTATAACTTTAAATTAATTTATTATAAAAATACATTTCATAATTAATCTAATGGTATTTATTTGGTATTATAAACATGGATATTTTTTTATCTATAATTGGTTAAACTTAAGATAGTAAAATATGATACTGTGCTAGAGTTATGTTCTTTTGAGGACGAAGGTAAAACATGGATATTTTTTATCTATATTTTAGATTTATTTTCTCTTATAATTCAATTTTAGACTTATATTTTATATACTACTAAGGTCTACTTTGACAAGGATTTTATTATAGTTTTCCACCGATTTAATTAAAAACCTTACTTAATTAGTACATACCATTATACTACGACGACTTCTGAAGCTAAAGTAAAAACAAAAATGGTTCTGAAGCTAAAATAGAAATAAAAATAGTGAAGCCAAACCGTTTTCTAATCAGAAATCGAAGTTATGAAATGTGGCTTCTCTTCGCTTCACCATTTTTAAGAAACCTAAACCATGTCAAAGAGGCCTATAATAATGAATTAGTACGGTGACAGGACTATCATTTCGTGCAAACCCTGGGTAATGAATCATATCTATTCCAGTTGCCAGCTCCCAAGAAGTGATTGAAGTCTTTGGTTTCTTCCAAGAAAAAAAAAACTTCTTTTGTAAGGAAAATAGGGTATGTTGTTGAGGCCATGTTTAGTTCCTAAAAATTTTTAAGATTTCTCGTCACATCGAATGTTTGGATATATGCATGGAGCATTAAATGTAGACAAAAAAACTAATTACACAGTTGGGTAGAAAACCATGAGACGAATATTTTGAGTCTAATTAGTCTATGATTGGACACTAATTGACAAATACAAACGAAAGTGCTACGGTAACCAAAGCCAAAAAAATTCGCGAACTAAACACACCCAGAATAAAGTTAAAATTTGCACTTCTCTCAAAAAAAAATCGTCTCACGTGGCTACTTACGCTGCCCTATCCACACATCCATCCAACTAGCAATATGTGTGTTGTACACGTCTCGCTGTGTTTCATTCTCTTTTTTTATATTTTAGATTTTAGAAGAACGGCTGGTCAGAGTCATTTGTAGTTTTTTTTTCTTCTCAGAGCTTGTAGTATTGTTTCAGGGGCTTTAGTATCTTTTTCATTTCATTTACACGAGAATACTATGGGATTGGTGGACACGGAAGCGTGGACATTCTGGAAAGGCTTCCTTGACAACCTAGGCTGTGTTTAGATCCAAAATTTGGATAGCCAAAATACACTGTAGCATTTCGTTTGTATTTGGTAATAATTGTCCAATCATTGACTAATTAGGCTCAAAATGTTCGTCTCGTAAAGTACAACCAAACTGTGCAATTAGTTTTTGATTTTATCCACATTTAGTACTCCATATATGTATCGCAAGTTTGATGTGACGGGGAATCTTATTTTGCATAGTGCACTTTTCAGTGCATCTAAACACAGCCCTAGTTATTCTTCAAAAGTGCTTTTCGTCAATGCCGAAACTCAAATTCTCAAATTGTAAAACACATAGACAACTGAATAAAAATGAATGAAGAAATTAATCAATGTCCATTTGTCTTTTTCCTGCAATTTTTTATTGTGGTTGTTGTTTTAAATATGAGTCGGTAAGGCCGTTTTCGTTAGTTGGAATAATGGAACATGGGCTTCAATAGTCTGATCCCTGTCTTGTATAGATGAGGTGTCAAGTACAACATTTTTTTATTTCTTGGCAATCAGTGATAGTACTTCTGGAGCCATTTGCGCCGTGATGAGAGCTCAATTACACGGTTTCCCAAGCCCATTTTGGCTGTGGCCAGCTAAATTAACCGTGTACTTTATAAGTACAAGGTATAATATAATATAAAAAGCATGATCTCCCCTAAAAACTTTAGTAGGCCTTGTTTAGATCACAAAATTTAGAGCCCAAATCTGCATAGTAAATATCACGTCATGCTGTAGCAATTTAATGTAAAGAGCGGTAGAGGTCGACCTAATCTAACTTGGGACGAGTCCGTTAAGAGAGAGATCTTAAGGAGTGGAATATCTCCAAGGATTTAGCTATGGACAGGAGCGCTTAGAGATTGGCAATCAACGTGCCTGAACCGTGACATCTTTTTGTCTTGGGCCATTTATGTCCCTTTATGTGTCTCCCTGTTTCTCGTCTCTTTTGGGTTTCATCTCTAGCCTACCACAACTTGCTTGGGACAAAAGGCTATGTTGTTGTTGTTGTTGGTAATAATTGTCCAAACATTGATTAATTAGGCTTAAAATGTTCGTCTCGCAAAGTACAACAAAACTGTGCAATTAGTTTTTTATTTCATCTATATTTAGTACTCCATATATGTGCCGGCATTTTGATGTGACGGGGAATAGGAATTCTGCATAGTGAATTTGGAAGGCAAACTTTGGAATCTAAACAAGGCCGTAGTTGAAGGTTCATGTTTCTAACAGATGCATGTGGATTTGGTGACTTCCATGTTCTCTTGGATGTGAATGTTAACAACTGAAGATGTTGTCAAAAAAAAAAACTGAAGCAACTTGTTTGCCACAAGTCGGTAGATATCTTGTCACGTGAGGTGATATAATAATTCTAAAGAGAAGAAAAAAAGTCATGCCATGTCAGACAAGTCGGTGATAGATTTGTTTTATTTACATGGCGACAAAGAATTTTAGAAGGAAATATATGAACACCGTTCCTGTGAGGTGCTTCACTGCCAAAATTTTCTACGCTAATCTCTTACTACTTGTGAAAAGTGATTTTTTTTGTGGTGACAAAATTTGCCTAGTTGATACAGTTCGGTGGAGGACAGTTGAGCAATTAGTAGGATAATGAAGAAAAACAAATTGGAAAACATCCGCCCTGGAAAATGAGGGCACATGGCACAGTGGTTGTGGTCCTATCTCTCTCCATCATTGATGTCTGATTTTTGTGGGGAAGAACATGCATGTTAGCCTTGACCAAATCCTTAAAATCGCCCTGGTTTGATGTCATCTATCTATCGTGAAATAACCGGCCACCCAGGACAAGACACAACGCAAGGGTTATTATCAATGCCTTTTTATATAAAACTAGAGACTGAGTTGCATGCCTAAGTGGTTGCAAATGGGCTGCATCTGTGCGTGGCAGGTGCTCTTCGCGAGCAGCGTGGCTAGCTCAAGCTCGAGGGGCCGCGACGACGTGGTGCGAGCACGAGTAGCCACGATGGCGGCGACAACTGCGTGCGCGGCCAGGCTAGTCGGCACGAGCTGCGACGGTGCCAGCGAGGACACGAGTCAGGCAGTCCGTCTTTTTTTTAGCCCGTTTTTTTTTAAAGATTCTCACAAAAACACCCCTAGCAGTAAGATTTTAAAAAATAGATCATCATCTTAGCGTCGTTGTTATTAGCGTCAAAATCAAATGTTTCGGCGTCAGCCCAATTGGCGTCAAGCTTCTTGCCCACGTCGGCGTCGACGCAGAGCTGGCGGTGACGTGGCAGCCAGCTCGGCGCCATGATCATTGGCGCATTGCTTGGCGCCAAGATCGACGACGCCGAGCCCCTGTTTTCAAACTTGTGGTCACTATTTAGCCATGTTAAAGACTGATTTAGGTTTAGGTCCAAAAGCAAAGTTTGTTGCACTCAACTCAAGATACAAGTTCTATTAAAGGTCAAACTTTATATCTAGAAAAGAAACTATAGTTTACCCTGATCAAAACAGCATCATGAAAAAAGAGTTAACTATTGATCCAACACTTAGAAGCATTTTTACGCTAGTTCACGAACATAAACCCTAGATCATTTTTTATCCTAAGTATTTCTAGGTTGTTTTAAGTGATCAAACAGAAAGTCACCGTAAAATCTCTAGAGTTAGCCACATTTCTCAATATCCAAGTCATGATAAAAAAGTCATTTTTCCATATGTCTATCACATGGTAGTGGGTATTCTAACATATCTAAGCCGTAGCAAAAATCCAAACTAAAGTCTTGATATTTACCATGTGATAGGTAACCTAGAAATTGGCTAAATTTTGAATTTGACCATGTCTGACTATGCTAGAATTTAGCTAAGTCTTTAAATTTACCATGGGATGAAATATGGAAATTTAAGGGTGTTAAGGTTAAAATCAGAGCTCGACGCCAATTGTATTGGCGTCAAGCATGGCGCCAATGATCATGGCACCATACTTGGCGCCAATACAATTGGCGCTGAGCTGGCTGCCACGTCACCGCCAGCTCTGCGTCGACGCCAACGTGGGCAAGGAGCTTGGCGCCAATTGAGCTGGCGCCGAGACGTTTGATCTTGGCGCCAATAACAACGGCGCCAAGAGAAAGGCCTATTTTTAAAAATCTTACTGTCAGGGGCGTATTTGTAAGAATCTTTTGAAAAAGGACTAAAAAAATAAAAAAAAGACGACCAAGCAGTGGCTGAGGGGTGGTGAGGCGCGACTACAAAGCAGCCCAGCCGGCACGCGAGCGAAGCGATAGGACGATAACAATAGGTATATTTTAGGCGTATAGAAGTGGGGACCTAGGGTTTGTTTCATTAGCTAGGGCCAGTATGGCTAAAAAAATAGCTCAAATTAGTTGAGGTTAGCTATAGTTGGTTAACAACTTGTTGAAATTTGGCTAAACATATTATTCCATCTATTAGTCCTTCTGTTTGGATGGACTCAGGTTAATATTTTAACTAATTTTTAACTAGCTAACAATACCTTGATACCTAAACATGCCCTTAAATGTTCATATAACACATGTCATCCTATCCTTATGGATATATATGTCCAAGTGACTAGCCCTTCAAAAAAATCAGGACACTACAAAAACGTGAATAATTCTAATAGTGCCATTTTTTACGGTTATGAAGAGAGCGAAGAGAGTCGACAAGATAATTACAATTGAAATGACAGTTGCGGAAAAACACACATGGAAAATAAGTAATTAAAGGGGTAATTAGAGTTATCCTGTGTGTGGAATCATGACATGAAAATTAATTATCATGCCAGTACACAGATAATTTAGAGGAAAATTTGAAAGTGTAGTTTTTGTGTTTTTTCTATCGATGGTCAAGATAACTCACTGGAATTCATGAGCATAAAACTAAAACTAAACACAAAATTTGATGGGCCACGCACAGGTGCCAAAATGATGGACGAAAACCTCAACCCACATATTTTCGTGGCAATACAGGTAAATAATGACAAAAAAAAACCCTCCCTTACCCTTGATCCTCTTGGCGCCTCCTAAACAGCCGAACATGAGCCCCATTCCATCTCACCACTCCCGTCGTGCTACCTCACCCCTTCCTGAATAGTTGCCACATCGCCTCACCCTCCTGGCACTCAAATGGACGCGGCCGGCTCACTCCTTCCCAACTGACAAAATGAAATAATATTTGTTTTGGAGATAGTAACACCGATAGGAAATTGTCTTAACATTTACCAGTTCCGTGGTGACAAGAAAAAGACATACCAACAAATAAAATGCAATATGTTTTGATGGTACAAATCCTAACATGAAATTCTTCATTTTGTTTTGACGGCATCAAATCATTATTAGGAAAATGCTTTTTCTTACATAAGGAGGCACTTCTGACCACAGAGGTAGGTTTCTAGACCCGTCAGATTTCTATTTTCTTGTTAGTTATATACCGACAGGGAAATAGTTTCGAACGATGGACTATCTTTCAATTTTCAAATTTTCCATAGAATTTGCACCATCAGGGATATTACCGTTTCTAGTAGCGAGGAGCTGATCAAAATATCTTAAAATTAATGAAGTCACCACAAACATGTTGCTACATCTCGTTGTTAATGGGCATCACCTATATCACTAAAAAGAATGTTTAGCAAAAACGTGTGATCAACCATGTTGAGTCGGAAACTCCAACTGAAATGGCACGAGCATGTTTTACCACAAAGAAAAACCTTGCTTTTCTAGTTCTAGTGGTCATGTGATAATTTGATAGCATGTGATGGGCACATGGATTTAAGAATATGCTTTTATAGCGCGTGCATCATACTATTCATTCCCAAGACAAAAATGTTGAATATTATTTGTATATACTAGCATGTAATCACCCACACGATAACAAATTGAGGCTTACTCAGCTAGTTATGCTGTAGTGGAATGAATATGTTTATTTAAGTTTAAGTTCACGACTTAGTATTTGATTTATTTTAGAATTTAAATAGAGCTATCGTCATTCATTTTGGTAGACAAGTATCTACGCCTCTACTAATATTTCATGGGAAAAAAATCTCGCCCACGTGACAATAGTAGCATTACAATTGTATGCATAATTTGTAACCCTTTTTTTTGTTTTTGACGGCAAAGACTGTGGGTGGGGGGGGGGGGGATCCCCACAGTGTGAAAACTTTTTATAAAATTAAAAGAGGAGCATGTACTTACAATACAAAATTAACTGAAAGCATTTAACCAAAAATAAAAGGATGACCTAAGGTCCTCCTTGAATCTAACAGATTGAAGTAAACATTGATTCTTAAAATTACAAAGCCAAATGGATCTACTTGGCTGTCTCATCTGGAAGATCTTGTCCTTCCTTAGCTTCCATTGTTCCTAGGCTGCAATTAGAGTGGCTTCTGTGAAAAAAAAAACCCAGATTATGAACTTGCCTTGCCGTGCTGAATCTGTCCATGAGATCCATGGAATCCTAGTTAATATGAATTCATTGCCAACAGTCCAAAGTGAAGGGACAGGTGAAGAACAGATGCTCGATGGTTTCTTCCTCTCCCGAGCCACACATCACACATAGATCATCATCATGTATGTTCAAATGACGCCGACGAAGCATTGACTTCGTGTTTAGACGGTCCACCAGGATGAGACATGCAAAAAAAACTTTATCCTCAGGGTGCAGCATGATTTCCAAACTTCCTTGAAAATGTGGTGGGCTCCACGTTACTAAAGATGTATGTATAAAAGGGTCGTGACGTGAACCTTGATTTGGCGCTTTATTAATTACGGCGGTGGAAAAAGTGTGCTCGGTTAGTGAAAGAAGAAAAAGTGGGATGTCTTTTGTTTTTTTTTTCACGTCATTGTCGTTATACTCATGCCGCTTTTATGCAGGGTGAGTCCATATCAACATGACCTGTGTGACGAATGAAACTTAGAGTAGGGTCTAGGGTGAGTGAACCCGACCCATCAGCCTACTAGAGCATGGGCCAGTCATTAGCCAATTAGGTTTGCCATATGTAGCTGATAGATAGATTCGGTTGCATCTTGTGTATGTTGTCGGTCCGACACGAACCTAAAGAACCCTGTCATTTTCACTTGTTGGATAATTACGGCCTTTGCTAGGCTGATGTGAATGATACTTTACTACATTAGATATGTTTCTAAATCTTTGCAAACAGCCGGAAAAACAGCGGGCACGCTTATTTAGTTCAAGCAATGAAATTTGGTAATCTCTATATGTACTTCGTGCTACTACTTCGGTATTTTACCCTCACTCTCGCACTAGAATTGTGGAGTGTTTAAGTACTCCCTCTGTTCAAGAAAGAATACAATTATATATTATATATGGCACAATATCATGTTTTAATATCTTATAAGTTTATCCAATTATAAATAAAAAAATATTAATATTTATAATATCAAATAAATATAATTGAATTAATTACGAAATATATTTTCATAACAAATTGCTTTGGAGCTGTAACACCCCAGGTGTTTATCACTAATTAAGTAGTGGGTTTAAGCTCAAACATGATAGATTAGTGGAGGTGACGATGTCAAGGTCAAACCTATAGAAATAAGCCCTGACCTAAACTTGGATATTGCACCCTTGCTTACATATAGGCTCAATTAAAAGATATATGCTTGGGCATTGTTATCAAAGTATCGTCACATATCTCACATCAATAACTATCTATATTGATCCTTAGAAAAGTTTCATGAAGTTTGGAATCAAAAAGTCACATGAAATGATAAGTTCCATTCCTGTTGGAATTTGCCCCATTAAGTAATGGAACTATAGATCATCAACCAAACCTTGCAAACTTGTCCAAATGACTCTAGATGAACTCTACAAGACCTTAACTACACTTAGGACACTTAATGGAACAATGTTCATGTTGATCATTTTGCCTAAATATGCTTCTAAGTGATGGTTGACCATGTATGGGCCCTGGAACACTGTGTTTGACCGTTTCAAAAGTGTGACCTAGAAGCTTTGCATGACTGTGCACCCTTTTACAAAGTTGTAGAGAATTTTATAAGGAACAAACTTTGTTTAAGAGTAAAGTCATGAAAATGTGTGGAACATGATCAAAAAGGGCCCACAAGTCAGATTTGGGACTCTTTCCAACACTTAGCATTTTCTAAGCCTGGAAATTCATCGTCGTCGACATTGGCATCTCACGTTCTCCGAATTTTGTTGAGTAACTCAAGTTGACCCAAAAATGAAAGTTGGAAATAATTCATTGGAGAACAACATGTAAAAAGTTGGGATCAATTTGACCAAGTTTGGACCCTCAGAAGTCAGTTTCCTTCACCACTGTATTTGCGCTGACACTATCAATTTGAGATGTAATTAACTAATGATCCATGGCCCTAATGATCTTACACCCTAAATGAAAAGTGTAGAGCGTGGTATGGGCTACAACTTTGCTTTTAGGCCCATAGCCCAGTTCGAACCCGAGCCAGCCCAAAAATGATCGCCAAGTCGGGCACCGCGACGTGTGACAGGTGTTCGAGAAAATGGCTCAAAGGCCGACGGGTGTCCGTGGACGTGGCCGCCATGCCAGCTTCGCGCCCCCACCTTCATGGCACGCGTCCCTGCCGCGCCCCTACCTTCCCGAGGTAGACATCGAGCCACCCCAGCCGCTCCTCCACTTCCCAAGCTCGCCCTCTGCTCCCCTCGGCCCTCTCTCCTTGTCCTCTGCTCGCCATGGCCGTCCGCAGCCATGAATGGCCGAGCGGAGCTCAAGCTCCTACCGCCACTGCCTTAGCTACGCACCACCGTCGTCGCAAGGGCACACCCACACCGCGCGTCCGCCTGCCTATCCTTGCCGGGTCGTGTTGTCGTGTCCCTCTGCCCTTGCCTGACGCGCCAAGCGTCCGCCATGGCCGCGAGCTCTGGACCGAGCTCACCGTCGATGTTCATCGCTGCGCCCACTGCCACCGCATCCGCCTCTTCATCCTTGACCCACCCAAGCGTGCTCCGCCGCCACCGCTCGCCACTGGAGCGCCGCCCGGCTCGCCGAGCCCAGCGGTCGACCGGCGTCCTCCCTCCCCTGCTCTGCCGACGGTATGGAGAAGAAGACCGCGCCTCTCCTCTCTATCTCTCTCCGGTGGGTGACAAGCGGGCCCAGCGAAACAGAGGGGCCCACATGTCGGTTATGTGGTGACAAACTTGGGTACCGAATCGGGTACACCTAGCACGCCAAGAGTAAAGTGGTTTCCTGTTTTATTTATTTTTCAGAATTTGTGCCAAATCTTGTAAAATCTATATCTCATGTTAGAAAAGTCCAAAAATAGCAAAAGTGAACTTTTTGGAAACCTTGAGAAGTGATCTATGCAATAGAGTCATAAAATGTTAGGTGTTTGTAGGTGTTTTTCTAATGTTTTTATTTAAGCTTTAAAAATGCTCTAAAATGCTTATAAACTTGACCAGAGCAAGATCTGGAGTTTTAGAACCCCAAAAATGGTGATTCTTGTTTTGTTAATTTTGTGATGACATGTGCTTGCTAGGAAAAATATCAAACACACTAATTGTTCACTGTTTTCTTAAGGTTTTGTTGTGACCTTGTTAAATAAGGAAATCTACAATATATTGCTTGTTATTTTTATATCTTGAGTTGTGCTACTCCAATTGATGTGAAGTTTTTATGGTAGGCTTGTCATGCTATGTATGTACTGTGGTATAAATTTCATGGTCATTGTTTATTGTATGCTCAAGTTATTGATTTAACTTGTTTATGGCTTAATAAATAGCTTATAAATAATATATAAATGATAAAATAGAAAATGTTGTTCCAATACCTTAGTATTATGTTTCTCTATCATATTGATTTATAATATGGCCTTGTGTTCATAGAAAATATTGAGTTTTAGGTTTAACTTACTCTCACATGATTTATTGCAATAGCTATTTGTCTTTTTCATAGAGGTTGATATACTTGTCAAAATGGCTTGAAATTTGGACAGTAGACTTTTGGGAGCATTTGTAGGACACTGTAATTTTGGTAGAATTTATTGTGCACTTTTGATAGGTGTTCATAATTCCACCTATTTATCTAAATAAATTAAGAAAATGTATTAAAAGAATTTATTTAGTAATGTATAATATGTTTTCTGGTGCTCTTTAGTCATGAGTGAAATGTTAGTAAAGTTGGTTTTGTCAAATTATATGTTTGTAACATAAGTTAATAATTATTCCTTGCAAACAAGGTTTCTGGTCAGATCTGGAAACTTGGCAAAGTTCTTCATGATAATGTGCTTTGTTGGGAAACTTGTTTATACAAAAGTTGTAGATAATTTATATATCTAGCTGCTTTTAAAATTTGGTGGTATTTTCCCATGTGGTTTAGGAGTTATAGCTGTTTAAAGTTAGGGTACAGAATTGTTTGCTCTCTGTTTGTCAGGAACAGATTCTGGAACTTCGTATTTTTGACTTGTTTAACTTATGAATCATGCTGTGATGATATTATATGAAATGTAGAGAATGTCATGAGCTTTCCATAATGTCTTCTTGCAAGTCATTTGGAGTTGTAGATCTCCAGTTATGATTAAATTACTTAGCTGCTGTTCTGATGTCCAGAAAGTGACAGATTTTAGTTGTAGTGCTTTGATTAACTTTGCCATGCTAATGTGTTGAAGTGTGACTCATACCTTTGAAAGTACTTGGGTTGGTACCTTAGGATCTTATAAGACTTGTGTTTTGATTGATGTGTTTGCAATCTTCTATGTTATGCCTTAGTGAGGATTAAGTTAATTAGCTCTAGGTGTTAGGAGAACTTTGGTATGCTTGTTTGATTACTTTGTTTATTGCACTTCTTTGTATTCATACACTTGCATCGTTGCACCTCATTTAGGTACGTTAGCTGAAGCACGTGAAGGACCTAAGGTGAAGCCAAACCCGAAGATGGAGTTGGTGGATCCATCCCGAAGATAGAAGGATCGGGCAAGTGCTAGATGAGAGGATGCTCGCCAAGCGAACTCATCTGACATACTCTAACTTGAGTCGGATCCCAGACAAGCCCCGGAGCATTATAAGCCTCCTACCTTTAAAGCAATTAATTCTATATATGTTATAAGTATTGTTGCATTAAGTGGTAGGAGTTGGTTGAAAACCTTGCTGCATTATATCATTCCTTGTCCAGATATATGAATCCTTGAATCCTACATAGACTAGGATCGAGTAGATGCTTAGCCCTGCTTTAAGCGGTAGAAGTCAGGTGATTTCCTGTCACCTGCAAGATATAGGGATATTCATATATGGCACGGTTGGCTATAATTGCTATCGTGGAATGGAACCATGTGTTAATAAAATGAACTGAGACCGGGCGGGATGACGCTAGTGAAGCAACAAGGCATGGAGGTCTTGGGTGTGGATCTATCCCCGTCTGAGTCGTTTAAGGACCGATTCGCTGTACGTCCTTGAGTCATGTTGAACGCAGTCTAACACTTAGTTGGCCGGATAAGCCGTTCCGACCCTGAATCCGAGTAATACAGTTCAGGCCGGGAATCGACTAGTAGGTTGCTTCTTGGAGGAGAGAAAGGATGTGCTTGGGGACATTGGCGTGAGACCAAGGGGGGGTTAGAGTCCCTATCACCTGGCAGAGTGTCGCCCTTGGGGTCGCGACATCATTCGGACCCGCGGCTCCTGAACTGTACCAAAGGTGACCTGAGCAGCCCTCGCCAGGCGTGACTCGGTGAGTGTTAGAAATACCCCTCCAGCTGGATAGGAATTCGATTCGAATCGCCGTCGCTCCCGGTTAGTGAGCACTTGACTTGAGCAGCGGCAACGTAGATTCAATTAAATTGAACTGATGGTTAATTGGATCACGATGGAAAGGTTGCCTCAATTTATACCTGCTATGGTTAATATTGTTTGCTCCTAATAAAGTGAGTGCTCTAGTACAAGTTCTAATATAGATGATAGGTTAATGATAATTAACTTGATGCTTAAGCATTAATGATTAATCATCTATATTAAGCTTTTATGCAAAATGTTGTCAAGCTAGCCCCACTTTATATCAGCCTTGCATGATCCTTGGTGTCACCTTATTTCTGGTTTCTGACGGGTAAGTCTAGCTGAGTACCCTTCTCGTACTCAGGGTTTTATCCCCACTTGTTGCAGGTTGTGATGTATCATGGCGACTGCAAGAGTTGGGTGGCTCCTGCCGTAGTGGCGGAGTGTGATCACGGGCATGATCCTTCTTATTTACCTTATCCCTAATGCTTTTGTTGGAAGTCGACCGTGGTACTGGCATGTATTTTAAATAAGATTAATGTTAGTTTCAAATTACTTTGCTTCCGCTACTTTTGAACTTAAGTTGTAATAACTATGTTGAACTCCGATGTATATTCCATTACTTGTGAAATGGTTGTAACATGTGACTTGTTATGTTGAATCACTACGATCTTGGCTTGTATGTTGGTTGGTTTGAAATCCCTCGTGATTTCATTGGACTACCGGAGTTATATGGGCTCAAGTGCGAGAATTTGATCATTTCGGTGATTGTTTTTGTACTTGTGCTCTTATAATTTGGACGGTTCCGTTACAGCTGGTATCGGAGCAAGATTCAACATTAAACTTGTCGTATGTGTATTTAAAACAAAGGTTTTGTTTTATAAAATCAGTTTTATCAACTTATAGCTATATATAGGTTTGTGAAATCTGAATTCTAAACCTAGTATGTCAGTGGTCAATTTCCTTATGCCCATATAAGGATTATTAGGTGGCTTATATAAGTACAACTTGGGGGTTTTTCATTTATGCATCTACGCCCAGGCCAAGGTATGTATGTGTGATAACTCTCCCACACTATGCTACCCGGTGTGTCAGATTAGAGGTAGCCTTCATATATGAAATAGCCATATATGTTGCTAGTTTACTTTTATGCAACGTCGCACCTACGCTCAGGTAAGTGTGAGTTGTGAGAGCATGACCGTCCAACCCTCGGTCTAGGGGAGAGCTAGTTTTGGTTACTGGATTATTTACATGTTACACACATGTATATATGAAGGTACTTAATTGTGGGTGATCGAATGATTCGGGTAGTTTTGGTGCTACATGTATATATACAGGGGTATATGTATATGAGAGTACTTAAAAATTTTACTTACTGCTTTCATTGTGTGCCATATATTGGGGAATTGTTGGGCTGCAATGAAACTTTTCTGCAGGTACGTTAACCACAAATGCGTAAGTCGAATGTAGCTGACGACTAGCTATATATCGAGAGAGTGCGTGTAATGCCACCGACATAGAACGTGATCGCCACCTTGGGTTGGCAATCTTGTGAGGACGAATGGGACGAAGCATGCATCTTCATGATTGTTGCCTTATGCATAGTTATGCTCCTCTCATCCTTGTTCAAATGATAAGTAACTTGTGATCAAGGTAGTACACTATCTTTCTTGGGTGAAGCTAAACAAGAATGTCTTACTCCATGTTGTTCACCCAAGCGTTTGCAAATGCTTTAGATCTCACCTAAGTAATTGTGATTCTTAGTAATGAATTAAATTAGTTGGTCTAAGGTAATAATATTTAGATCTACTAGAATAACATGTTTGTGTGCTCTCTTGTTAAGTAGAACAAAGGCAAGTTTAGTTTTACTTGTCGAATGTTGGCTGCTAGAACGTTTTCTGTTGTAGTGATGCTTTTATGGTCATAATGGTGTTTTCTGTAGTTACGGGGAATACCAAAGTTGTAGCTAACTTAATTATATAGCTTGTCCTAAAATTTCATGACCCTAGGTCTTATGGTTTGAGAGTTATGAATTTTAGAAGTTTACTGTCAGGTTTTGCTTATGCTCTGAATAGATCTGAGTGTTTGCTTTGATTGATCTATGTGCATATGGAATCTTGTCTTGGAAATAATAGAAGAAGTGTAGTAATTTTTCTAAGCTTTCCAAAGTGTTCTATAGCACTAATTTTGGTGGTCTAAATCTCTAGTTATAAGCTTATAAAGTGGAATGACAGAATCTGTCCAAATCTGGGCAGAGATGTCTTCTTTGTTTTGTTTGGCCTTTTTAGATATAGAATCATCTTAATATGATAATAAGAAAGTTATAGACAACTTAATAAGCTTTACATAAAGTTAAGGCTCAGCCTTGTTGGACCTCTAGAACTCTAATTATGCATTGTTGAAGTTCTTGTCAGTTTTCTGTCCATATTGGTACAGATCTGAAACATCAGCATGTTTGACCATGCTAACCTATGATTTAACTTTTGGTATGAATAACAAAAATGTGGAAAACTTTCTAAGCTTTCCAGAAAGTCTAGGATCACCTTTATGGGAGGTCTGCAACCTCAGTTATGGTTGAAACAAGTAACTACTGTGCTACTGTCCAGATTCTGTGCCCACGCTAAGTTAGTCACCTTAGCTAGCGTTTATTTTGAGCTAAACTTGTAGTTAGTTCGTGCTTGAGATGAATGCTTATTTTGGGTGAGCCTTGTGCTTTTGGGATTGGTTGCTTAAGCCCATTCGTTTGAATTTTCTCAAATGACTGCTTGATTGTGATGTTGTATGTATGCTTGTTATCTAAGTAGGCCATAGTTGTCACCTCGTTGTCCTCGGTAAGCATGCGAGTGTCGAATAGCTTTATCTTAGGGCAACACTCGAGTTACGAGAACTGATCTCTTGGTTGTTGTCTTTAATTAGGTTTTCCCTCTTAGGAACCTGAGCCTGTAGACTTGGTGGTTAGCCCTTAAATGTTTGTATCCATGCCTTTGCTTGACCGAAAAGCCCAAAGTTTAGTTCTTCTATATGTTTGCATGAGCCATGGATGTTTTGCAACCTTCTTTGTGAAGACCCTTGTCGACTGACCATTCAAGTTAATTCTTGTCAACGCTAGCCTTTGACCATGGTTCGTACGTTGCCAGTTGTGGAGACCGTACCCCAAATCCATGTTGGACCTTCCGGATTCCTCTCCCACAGGTTAGCTAGTGTGACGCAACGTCTCTCTGCTATGGCCTCTAAATCGTGTGCTTGCAAATTCATTCATCTACCTTGACAACCCAATCTATGCCATTTGAAATTCCTCATCGGGTGCATGTTCAGTAATGGTGTTGTGAGTAGCAACTAATGGTGCCGCGACGAAACCGAGAGCCTCCTGTGGGTGCACACACAAGGTTGTGCTGCTCGGCACGCTCTGGTATCATGGTTTCTAATCGTAATCCATTGCAGAACAACACTGATGTGATTTTTACGTGACCATCTTCCTTGGTTGTTTTCCCATATCTTATCGAAAGACCCTTATATTGAACTAAAAGTAGTAAAACTTTCTCCTGAAGTTACTAAGAGGATAACCTTTGAAGAACAGGTTACTGACATAAACATTAACAAACTGCAATAGGTGGTAGACAAGTGACTCTACTTAGTTGTCATACTATTGACGAACATCATCTAGTGAGCAAAGTATCTCATCTCGGTTTGATAAAAAGGACACACAACACTTACTATTGGACAAGTTATTCGTTGGATAAGAATCAATCGTCACGTTATGCAAATTTTAACCTTTGTATGCATAATGGCCATACTGTCGAAATCAACCATCTCTGGTGTGACTTCTTATCTGCTGACCTCGATGGCAACCATTCGTTCTGCGCCAACCATGATTATTGTGGTCAAGAGTGAAGATTTGGAATTTTTAGTGTTGAGAGACAACTAATTAGTTGCCAATAGGAAGGTTAATCTCTAGCTAGGTAACGACTCTTTGGTAGCTACGAAGGCTATGTCTTACAGAGCAATAACCAACAAGAAGTTCATCAACTAGCCAATAACTGGAGTGATACTCTATCGTCCAGAGTCATTGCGACCAAGTCAATTCCGTCTTGGACAATCACATAAATAGTGCCAGGTGTTCAATCAGCCGCGATGAAGAATTAGAGAAATGCATGCCCTAGTTTCAATCAACATCCTTGTGCCCTTAGGTGCCATAAATGGTTTGTTCATAACTTTATTGGACAAAGTGTTGAGGAATATTCAAAAGCAATTTGAAAAGTGTCAAACAACATATTTTCCATCTTAGAGCTGTTGTTTGATCCTAAAAAGGAAGCCTCAAGGTGAAAGTTGGCTTGACAAAGTTGTTATGCTGCAAGTCAACTCAACTTACAGTACAACTAAGTCACCAAGGAAGATTTTACTCAATCGCTTGGTGGTAGACGACTCCCCGTGGTTTAGTAGATGTTACAACTTTTGTTGTCCTTAAGGCCTCGTTACATCTTTCTTTGGGAATTATTTTCCAATGATGACATACTTTGGTACCTTATACATGTTTTTACCAAGAGGTTGCATCTGATTCAACCCAGATAACTGTTGTCTTTGGATAAAAGAATCTTATTAACTGTTGGCAGAAATAGGAAGCCGACAGAGTCAGCTATCACATTCTCTAACCATCGATAGACTCAGATAATACAGTGTTGTTGTCAGAGAAAGAGAACTGCACACATGGAATAGTAAGTAGCTTTCCATTAGCTGATATATGAATGTTTGAACATTTACGACCAACATAGACCCTGTCTATTGGTTAGTCAGTATCCTATAACCTCAGAGAATGTTTGTCGTCTCTGATCTCACCCTTTTTGAAAGGTTGTATTCAAGCCATTTTGGTAGAGAACTGCTTTTCAAAACCGTGTGAACATAGAGTCATTTCAACGAGCATACTTCTGAATATTTTGATCAAGTGTCAAGTTCATACGGACTATGTTGTGTTCACTAAAGAATCAGATACTTGTGAGTGGTTCACTCATGGACCAAATGATCTCCGTACACTGAGAATGCAGTACGTGCTATCTTGGATTCCTCCCAAAGTAACAATGTTTCATGGAAGTCAATGAAGGAAATTCTTCAGACAAATTTTACCATGAAGAGTAAGTATCAGAAAGTGCCTTTGGCTAAATTATTCACCGATGTTGAAGCTTTGTAGCTGAATGCTATAGCAAATGTTGGGAACTTGATAACGTGTCTCTCTTCCTTAAAAGGTCTTTCATTCTGAATCTCGGGACGCGATTCTTTTAAGGGGGGAGGGCTGTAACACCCCAGGTGTTTATCACTAATTAAGTAGTGGGTTTAAGCTCAAACATGATAGATTAGTGGAGGTGACGATGTCAAGGTCAAACCTATAGAAATAAGCCCTGACCTAAACTTGGATATTGCACCCTTGCTTACATATAGGCTCAATTAAAAGATATATGCTTGGGCATTGTTATCAAAGTATCGTCACATATCTCACATCAATAACTATCTATATTGATCCTTAGAAAAGTTTCATGAAGTTTGGAATCAAAAAGTCACATGAAATGATAAGTTCCATTCCTGTTGGAATTTGCCCCATTAAGTAATGGAACTATAGATCATCAACCAAACCTTGCAAACTTGTCCAAATGACTCTAGATGAACTCTACAAGACCTTAACTACACTTAGGACACTTAATGGAACAATGTTCATGTTGATCATTTTGCCTAAATATGCTTCTAAGTGATGGTTGACCATGTATGGGCCCTGGAACACTGTGTTTGACCGTTTCAAAAGTGTGACCTAGAAGCTTTGCATGACTGTGCACCCTTTTACAAAGTTGTAGAGAATTTTATAAGGAACAAACTTTGTTTAAGAGTAAAGTCATGAAAATGTGTGGAACATGATCAAAAAGGGCCCACAAGTCAG
Source organism: Saccharum hybrid cultivar R570 (assembly GCA_038087645.1). Classification (NCBI taxonomy): domain Eukaryota; kingdom Viridiplantae; phylum Streptophyta; class Magnoliopsida; order Poales; family Poaceae; genus Saccharum; species Saccharum hybrid cultivar. The sequence goes on along the minus strand of JAQSUU010000248.1, from coordinate 7,685,681 downwards.
ATTTGGGACTCTTTCCAACACTTAGCATTTTCTAAGCCTGGAAATTCATCGTCGTCGACATTGGCATCTCACGTTCTCCGAATTTTGTTGAGTAACTCAAGTTGACCCAAAAATGAAAGTTGGAAATAATTCATTGGAGAACAACATGTAAAAAGTTGGAATCAATTTGACCAAGTTTGGACCCTCAGAAGTCAGTTTCCTTCACCACTGTATTTGCGCTGACACTATCAATTTGAGATGTAATTAACTAATGATCCATGGCCCTAATGATCTTACACCCTAAATGAAAAGTGTAGAGCGTGGTATGGGCTACAACTTTGCTTTTAGGCCCATAGCCCAGTTCGAACCCGAGCCAGCCCAAAAATGATCGCCAAGTCGGGCACCGCGACGTGTGACAGGTGTTCGAGAAAAATGGCTCAAAGGCCGACGGGTGTCCGTGGACGTGGCCGCCATGCCAGCTTCGCGCCCCCACCTTCACGGCACGCGTCCCTGCCGCGCCCCTACCTTCCCGAGGTAGACATCGAGCCACCCCAGCCGCTCCTCCACTTCCCAAGCTCGCCCTCTGCTCCCCTCGGCCCTCTCTCCTTGTCCTCTGCTCGCCATGGCCGTCCGCAGCCATGAATGGCCGAGCGGAGCTCAAGCTCCTACCGCCACTGCCTTAGCTACGCACCACCGTCGTCGCAAGGGCACACCGGCACCGCGCGTCCGCCTGCCTATCCTTGCCAGGTCGTGTTGTCGTGTCTCTCTGCCCTTGCCTGACGCGCCAAGCGTCCGCCATGGCCGCGAGCTCTGGACCGAGCTCACCGTCGATGTTCATCGCTGCGCCCACTGCCACCGCATCCGCCTCTTCATCTTTGACCCACCCAAGCGTGCTCCGCCGCCACCGCTCGCCACTGGAGCGCCGCCCGGCTCGCCGAGCCCAGCGGTCGACCGGCGTCCTCCCTCCCCTGCTCTGCCGACGGTATGGAGAAGAAGACCGCGCCTCTCCTCTCTATCTCTCTCCGGTGGGTGACAAGCGGGCCCAGCGAAACAGAGGGGCCCACATGTCGGTTATGTGGTGACAAACTTGGGTACCGAATCGGGTACACCTAGCACGCCAAGAGTAAAGTGGTTTCCTGTTTTATTTATTTTTCAGAATTTGTGCCAAATCTTGTAAAATCTATATCTAATGTTAGAAAAGTCCAAAAATAGCAAAAGTGGACTTTTTGGAAACCTTGAGAAGTGATCTACGCAATAGAGTCATAAAATGTTAGGTGTTTGTAGGTGTTTTTCTAATGTTTTTATTTAAGCTTTAAAAATGCTCTAAAATGCTTATAAACTTGACCAGAGCAAGATCTGGAGTTTTAGAACCCCAAAAATGGTGATTCTTGTTTTTTTAATTTTGTGATGACATGTACTTGCTAGGAAAAATATCAAACACACTAATTGTTCACTGTTTTCTTAAGGTTTTGTTGTGACCTTGTTAAATAAGGAAATCTACATTATATTGCTTGTTATTTTTATATCTTGAGTTGTGCTGCTCCAATTGATGTGAAGTTTTTATGGTAGGCTTGTCATGCTATGTATGTACTGTGGTATAAATTTCATGGTCATTGTTTATTGTATTCTCAAGTTATTGATTTAACTTGTTTATGGCTTAATAAATAGCTTATAAAATAATATATAAATGATAAAAATAGAAAATGTTGTTCCAATACCTTAGTATTATGTTTCTCTATCATATTGATTCATAATATGGCCTTGTGTTCACAGAAAATATTGATTTTTAGGTTTAACTTACTCTCACATGATTTATTGCAATAGCTATTTGTCTTTTTCATAGAGGTTGATATACTTGTCAAAATGGCTTGAAATTTGGACAGTAGACTTTTGGGAGCATTTGTAGGACACTGTAATTTTGGTAGAATTTATTGTGCACTTTTGATAGGTGTTCATAATTCCACCTATTTATCTAAATAAATTAAGAAAATGTATTAAAAGAATTTATTTAGTAATGTATAATATGTTTTCTGGTGCTCTTTAGTCATGAGTGAAATGTTAGTAAAGTTGGTTTTGTCAAATTATATGTTTGTAACATAAGTTAATAATTATTCCTTGCAAACAAGGTTTCTGGTCAGATCTGGAAACTTGGCAAAGTTCTTCATGATAATGTGCTTTGTTGGGAAACTTGTTTATACAAAAGTTGTAGATAATTTATATATCTAGCTGCTTTTAAAATTTGGTGGTATTTTCCCATGTGGTTTAGGAGTTATAGCTGTTTAAAGTTAGGGTACAGAATTGTTTGCTCTCTGTTTGTCAGGAACAGATTCTGGAACTTCGTATTTTTGACTTGTTTAACTTATGAATCATGCTGTGATGATATTATATGAAATGTAGAGAATGTCATGAGCTTTCCATAATGTCTTCTTGCAAGTCATTTGGAGTTGTAGATCTCCAGTTATGATTAAATTACTTAGCTGCTGTTCTGATGTCCAGAAAGTGACAGATTTTAGTTGTAGTGCTTTGATTAACTTTGCCATGCTAATGTGTTGAAGTGTGACTCATACCTTTGAAAGTACTTGGGTTGGTACCTTAGGATCTTATAAGACTTGTGTTTTGATTGATGTGTTTGCAATCTTCTATGTTATGCCTTAGTGAGGATTAAGTTAATTAGCTCTAGGTGTTAGGAGAACTTTGGTATGCTTGTTTGATTACTTTGTTTATTGCACTTCTTTGTATTCATACACTTGCATCGTTGCACCTCATTTAGGTACGTTAGCTGAAGCACGTGAAGGACCTAAGGTGAAGCCAAACCCGAAGATGGAGTTGGTGGATCCATCCCGAAGATAGAAGGATCGGGCAAGTGCTAGATGAGAGGATGCTCGCCAAGCGAACTCATCTGACATACTCTAACTTGAGTCGGATCCCAGACAAGCCCCGGAGCATTATAAGCCTCCTACCTTTAAAGCAATTAATTCTATATATGTTATAAGTATTGTTGCATTAAGTGGTAGGAGTTGGTTGAAAACCTTGCTGCATTATATCATTCCTTGTCCAGATATATGAATCCTTGAATCCTACATAGACTAGGATCGAGTAGATGCTTAGCCCTGCTTTAAGCGGTAGAAGTCAGGTGATTTCCTGTCACCTGCAAGATATAGGGATATTCATATATGGCACGGTTGGCTATAATTGCTATCGTGGAATGGAACCATGTGTTAATAAAATGAACTGAGACCGGGCGGGATGACGCTAGTGAAGCAACAAGGCATGGAGGTCTTGGGTGTGGATCTATCCCCGTCTGAGTCGTTTAAGGACCGATTCGCTGTACGTCCTTGAGTCATGTTGAACGCAGTCTAACACTTAGTTGGCCGGATAAGCCGTTCCGACCGCGAATCCGAGTAATACAGTTCAGGCCGGGAATCGACTGGTAGGTTGCTTCTTGGAGGAGAGAAAGGATGTGCTTGGGGACATTGGCGTGAGACCAAGGGGGGGTTAGAGTCCCTATCACCTGGCAGAGTGTCGCCCTTGGGGTCGCGACATCATTCGGACCCGCGGCTCCTGAACTGTACCAAAGGTGACCTGAGCAGCCCTCGCCAGGCGTGACTCGGTGAGTGTTAGAAATACCCCTCCAGCTGGATAGGAATTCGATTCGAATCGCCGTCGCTCCCGGTTAGTGAGCACTTGACTTGAGCAGCGGCAACGTAGATTCAATTAAATTGAACTGATGGTTAATTGGATCACGATGGAAAGGTTGCCTCAATTTATACCTGCTATGGTTAATATTGTTTGCTCCTAATAAAGTGAGTGCTCTAGTACAGGTTCTAATATAGATGATAGGTTAATGATAATTAACTTGATGTTTAAGCATTAATGATTAATCATCTATATTAAGCTTTTATGCAAAATGTTGTCAAGCTAGCCCCACTTTATATCAGCCTTGCATGATCCTTGGTGTCACCTTATTTCTGGTTTCTGACGGGTAAGTCTAGCTGAGTACCCTTCTCGTACTCAGGGTTTTATCCCCACTTGTTGCAGGTTGTGATGTATCATGGCGACTGCAAGAGTTGGGTGGCTCCTGCCGTAGTGGCGGAGTGTGATCACGGGCATGATCCTTCTTATTTACCTTATCCCTAATGCTTTTGTTGGAAGTCGACCGTGGTACTGGCATGTATTTTAAATAAGATTAATGTTAGTTTCAAATTACTTTGCTTCCGCTACTTTTGAACTTAAGTTGTAATAACTATGTTGAACTCCGATGTATATTCCATTACTTGTGAAATGGTTGTAACATGTGACTTGTTATGTTGAATCACTACGATCTTGGCTTGTATGTTGGTTGGTTTGAAATCCCTCGTGATTTCATTGGACTACCGGAGTTATATGGGCTCAAGTGCGAGAATTTGATCATTTCGGTGATTGTTTTTGTACTTGTGCTCTTATAATTTGGACGGTTCCGTTACAGGAGCCATAAATATGAATACTCCCTCAGTCCCTAAATAAATAGATTTCTAAAATCTGTACCACTCAAACTATCTTAAACTTGACTATATAGAAAAGAGTAACAACATCTATGAACACATTATGAAAATATATTATTTGGTATATCTAATGATACTAATTAATTTAAAGTCAAAAATCTTGACGGTTTTTTTTTCTACAAATTCGATCAAAATTTAAAAAGTTTAACTTAAAACAACTCTAGAAATCTATTTATTCAGAGACAGAGGGAGTACCATTTACTTTAAAAAAAACTTGGTCAAATGTGAACCAATCTAACTGACACGTTACTCATGGTTGCATTTTTTATTGGTCGGAGGGGGTACTTGACTAGCAATTTTGGACCCTGTACTAATATCCTTCCATTATGTTTTGTACTAGCATTCCTCTCCATACATGATGTCACCATCAGGAGAGGAGACAAGAGAGGGGAGAATTATGAATGCAATAGATTTTTCTCTGCTATCTGTGTGTTTGATTCTAGATTAGTTTATGGAACAGAGGGAGGTGACAGGAATGAAACATACTAAATACAAGGTCTCTAATACATAAAAAGTAAATACTAAGTACTACTAACTACTAAGTATTCATAACTAATAACTACTACTAACTGCTCAGTACTACTAACTAACTATGTCAAGTAACTCTCTATGTAACTAACTATATAACTATTTAACTAACTAAATAACTAAGTACCTATATAAAGTATCCATCAATCTACATATCTATCTAAACATCTTTCTTCAAATCTTAATCTCTAATACACTAACTAACTAACTAACTAACTAACTATTGTTAAGTAAGAACAACAAAGTATTTTACCTTGCTTCAATGTAGGAGAAGCGGAGATGTCGGCGTGCGGCAATGGAGGGAGGGGCAGCAGCGCGCGGCGCTGGAGATGCCACCGCGGCCTCCCGTGGCAAGGGCGGCTGGGGAGGGCCGCCTCACCAGCGGCGGCCGGCCGGGCGGGCGGCAAGGGGCGGCCGCGGCCTCCCGTGGCAAGTGCGGCGGCGGAGGGCGGCCTCACCGGCGACGGCGGAGGGCGGCCGGCTGTAACACCCTAGGTGTTTGTTACTCGTTAAGCAGTGGGTTTGAGCTCAAACATGATAGATTAAGTGGTGATGGAGATGTCAAGGTCAAACCTATGGACAGTTGTCCAACCTAAACTTGGATGTTGCACCATTACTTCACATATAGGCCATTTTCAAGATGTATGCTTGGGTGGTGTTATTGCAATATTTTCGTGTGTCTCACCTAAGTACCTATCTATATTGGTCACTTGAAAAGTTTCATGAAGTTTGGAATCAAAAAGTCACATGAAATGATAAGTTATATCCTTGTTGGAATGATTTTACTAAGTGCTTGAATTGCACTATTAAGTGAATGAAAATATAGGTCATCAACCAAATCTTGCAACCTTGCCCAAAAGACTCTATATGGACTTTACAACAAAAAGTCGTGAAAGGTTCGTGTTGAGCAAATGCCCCGAAAATGCTCCAATGGATCAAAAAGGATGATTTAAGCTTCATCGTGATCCTATTTTGGTCAAAGTATAACAGCAGGTTCTATGCCAGTTTTTTGAGGTTGGACCTTAAATGAAAGTTGTAGTCCATATCATGTAGAACAAACTTTGTTTTTGGACTAAGAGCTAGATCAGCTTGGAAGTAAGTCAAATCGAGGTCACAAGATCGATTTTGCTGTTGTTTTCAGCACTTAGAAATATTCTAAGTCTGGAGTTTCGCTAAGCAACGACGTTGGCATTCCGCGTTCTCCTAAATTCGTTAAGCAACTTGAGTTGGTCCAAAAATAAAAGTTGAAGGGTATATTATGGATAAGAGCATGCAAAAAGTTGCACTGAGTTTGACCGAGTTTTGGCCTCTGAAGGCGAGTTCCCGTGACCGTTATCAAGATGTTGACACTGCAGTTTTGGCAACTAGTTAACCACTAATCTGTTGCTCTAATGACCTTGACCCCTTAATGAAAAACGTAGAGCTTCGTGTGGGCTCCAACTTTGGTTTTGGGACCAAGTCCAAATTCGGCCTAGAGCAAGCCCGAATCAGCACCCCACCTTGCTCGTTTCACCGCACGCCACGTGCTCGGTGAAATGTCTCAAAGGGTGCCGTGTGTCCTGGGCATGGCAAGCATGCAGCAGTACGTGCGCCACCTTGGTTGCTCCTCCCTGTCGCGTGTGCTGCGCCCTAGGTCACTGGGAGAGGTAGAGGCCGAGCTCCTCATCTCCTCCTCGCCCTTTTCTCGCCTCTCTGCCATCCGCCTTCGCCCTTCTGCTCTCGGCCGCCGCTTAGAGCGAGCCCGCCATGGCTGCCGGCGAGTAGAGCTCCAAGCTATAGTGTCTGCCATCTCCAAACCACCCTCCTCTCTAACTCGCCTCCCCTTTGACTTCCTAGCCATCCACCGCAACCGAGCCCACCTTCTCCGGCTCCCTTCGCCGTCGCACCTCCTCGTTGTCGGACCCTGCGGCATGGAGCCGCTGCTGCTCGTGGCCCGGCTTCCTCAGTTTGCCTCCGTCCGAGCTGAGCCCCTCAATGGGTGCGCGCTGACCCTCGCCTGCCCCAGCGCCCTCCCTCACCGCTGGCGCTGCCTCTGCCGGCCGGAGATCACCGAAGCCGATCAGTGCGTCCGTCTCTGTGTCCATCGTGAGGAACAAGAAGAAGGACCCACGTGTAAGAGAGAAACAAGTCCAGGGGGTTTTCTGCAGAACTAGTGACTCATATGAACAGTGACGAACAGTACAACCAGAGCGCGGGTTGATTTCTAGAAAATCCAGGGGCCTCGAGGCAAAAGTGTATTCCTTTTTCCTTTTTCTTTTTGTGCAGATTTTTGGCTAATCTTTGGAAATTAATATCTCATGTTAGGAAGCTCCAAAAATAGCAAATGAGGACTTTTTGGAATCATTTTGAAATTCTCTATGCAGTAGATCTATAATATCACATGTTCTAGTTTTAAGTTTTCTCTGTAAAAATAGGTTTGTGCAGCTAGGTTTTTAATACTAGTTGAATTTGTCATTTTCATAACTATAGATCTAGGGCTCCAAATGAGGTGAAATTTTTGTGGCATGCTACTAATATGATGTTTAATGTGTGGTAAAAATTTCGAGAATTTTGGTTGCCTTATGAGTGAGTTATTAGTGTATCTTGCTCTCACATGAATTCTTGTAATAGTAATTTGTCTTTTTCATAGAGGTTGACATACATGTCCAAATGGCTTGAAATTTATATAGTAGACTATTGGGTGTATGTAAGAGCTACTGTAATTTTTATAGATTTTATTATGGACTTTTAGTATATGTTTATTATTTCACCTTGCTATCTAAATAAATTAAGAAATTGCATTAAAATAATTTATTTAGTGATGAGCACTATGATTTTTGGTGATAATTTAACATGCACTTTATGATGGTTATATTGGTTGTGGCCAAATGTATGTTTGGAATATAAGTTAATATTTATTCTTGCAATTGATGCTTTTCTGGACAGTTTCTGGGACTTTGGTAATTGCACCATGAAAATGATGTTTGCTGAGAAAAATTCTTATAACAAAGTTGTAGATAACTCATTAATATAGCTTGTGTTAAATTTTGGTGGCATTTGGCCTTATAGTTTGTGAGTTATGACTGTTTCAAGTTGGGTTCCAGAAATAGTTGTTCTCTGGAATCTCTGAACCAGATTATGTAATTATTCATGTTTGACTTGGTTAACTTGAGAATCATGCTAAGATGATTAAATATGAATTATGGAAAATTTCATAAGCTTTCTAGAATGTCTTGTTGCATAGCTATTTGATTTGTATAACTCCAGTTATGATCCAAACATGTAGCTGTTGTTTGCAGTCCAGAAATTGTCATATGCTAGTTATGGTTGTTTACTCCATGTGTTGCTAAGTGTGGCTTATGCCCTTGTTGGTGGTCAAGTTAAGATACTTGTGATCTTGTTAAACTTGTGTTATGCTTGATGTGCTTGCCCTCTTTAATTGTTTATGTGATGTTAGTTAATTAGCTTTTGGTGTCTATGTCTGAATCGTGTGTTTACTTGAATGATTATGTGATGCATCTTATGTTACCATTCATCATATTCATACACATGCATCTTGCATCTCATTTATGTACGCTAGATGCACCACGTGAAGGATGAGATGTTGAAGCCAAACCTGAGGACGGTGTTTGGTGGACCTATCCCAAAAACGGAAGGACTAAACAAGTGCCGGGATGGGAGATGCTCGCCAAGCGAGTGTCATCTGTCAATCACTAACCTAGTGTTCGATCCCAGGCAAGCCCCGGAGCATTTCTCTCCCCCGGTTTGCAAAGATTTTATGAATGCTTTACTTTAACTGCTGCATTAAGTTTAGGAGTTGTTTGCAACCGTTGCTGCATTATACCTTGTTTACTACGTTCTACCCTATCCTTATCACCTTGTCATTCGCAGTCAAGTAATTGCTTAGCTCGCTTAGACCGGTAGAAGTCGGGTGATTTCCTGTCACCTGCGAGCTATAGGTGGTTTCCTAGATCTGCTTGAGAAAAGATGCCATCATGAAATAACTAAGTGTTAATGTGAAATTGAGACCGGACGGAAACTTACAGGGTTTCAGACTGTAGTGTTTTCCATCTGTGTCAATTAAGGACCGTCCATTGTTGGGCCTCGGGTCATGTTGAACGCATGCCTCATATTTAGCTGGCCGGATAAAGTACCTTCCGACCGTGAAGCTAGAAGATTATTCGGGTCGAGTGGATTGCCCGCAACGCACTGTACCGGAGTAGTAGTGGTAGGATACGGGGGCGTGATGATAAGGCCAAAGAGCAGTCTGGCGGCCCCCGGGTACATGTGGTTCCTGGCAAGCTCGCGATTTTACCTGAATGGTTGACTCGGTGACCAACACCTCACTTTAGCGGGTGAGTGAGGTTTGTGTGAGGAATAACTTACCAGCTGGTTAATAATCGATTCGAATCACCATCGTTCACTGGACAGTGAGCACTTGACTTGAGCTACTTCATCGTAGTAATGTTGATGGAACACTTGGATAGTTATACGAAATATGACATAATGGAAGTTGTTAATTATCATTGGTTATCATTACCTGTTTAATTACATGTTACTTTAGTACAGGTGCAAATGTAGTTGACAGGTTAATAAAGATTTAACTTGATGCAAAGCTTTTGTAAAGATTCTCTAAATACTAAAAATGCCTTTTTGCAAATGAGTCAGCTACCCCACCAGACAGTCTGTCATGATTCCTTGGTGTCTTTTATTTTTGGTTCTGACGGATAAGTCTAGCTGAGTACCTTCTTATACTCAGGGCTTTGTTCCCACTTGTTGCAGGTTGTGATGTATCATGGCTACTTCAAGAATGTGATGGCCCCTGCTGTAGTGGCAGAGTGTGATCATGGGCATGATCCTTCTGAGCTATCTTGTCTCTCATGCTTTTGTTGGAAATTGACTTTGGTACTGGCATGTATTTGAATTAAGGTGATATTTGTTTCAAACTACTTTGCTTCCGCTACTTTTGAACTTGAGTTGTAATAACTCTACTGAACTCCGATATATGTTGAATTACTTATGAAATGGATGTAATATATGACTTATTATGTTGGACCACTACGATCTTGGCTTGTATGTTGGTTGGTTTGAAATCCCTCATGATTTTATTGGACTACCGGAGTTATAGGAGCTTAAGTACGGGAATTTAATTGCTCCGGCGATTGTTTTTGTACTTTTGTTCTTATAATTTGGGCGATTTCGTGACAGCTGGTATCGGAGCAAGGTTCAACACTAAACATGTCATATGTGTATTGAAAACAAAGGTTTTGTTTGCAAAAATAAGTTTTTGACACTTATAGCTACTACATATATAGGTTTATTCAAATCTGAATTTTAAATCTAAGTATGTCAGTGGTCATTTTCTTTATGCCCAATTAAGGACCCTTAGGTGGCTTAATTAAGTACTAACTTGGGGGGTTTAAATTTTTGCATCTACGCCCAAGCCAAGGTATGTATGAGTGATAACTTGACCGCACTGTTACCCTGTGGTTGAATGGTAGTGGTAACCTTCATATATGAAATAGCCATATATGTCGCTAGAGTTACATTCTTGCAATGTCGCACCTACGCCGAGGTAAGTGTGAGCTGGGAGAGCATGACCGTTCAACCGTCGGTCTAGGGGAGAGTTAGCTATGGTTACTGGCATAATTACATGTTTAACCATATATTTATGAAAGTACTTAATTGTGGGTATATTTGTTGGGTAGCTATGATACCAAAGTATATGCATCAGGGGATGTATGTATGGAGAGTATTTAGTTTACTGCTTTCATTGTGTGCTATATTGGGAATTGTTGGGGCTGCAATGAAATTTTCTGTAGGTACGCTAACCACGAATGCGTAAGTTGAATGTAGTTGACGACTAGCTCTATATCGAGAGAATGTGTGTTATGCCACCGACATAGAACGTGATTACCACCTTAGACTGGCAATCTTGTGAGGACGAATAGGATGAAGCATGCATCTTCATGATGTCACACCCAGTTTTAAGGACAAAACCAGATATACACTATATGTGAAATAAAGATGTCAAATCTCACATATAGCTGCAGATAAGTGTAATATCAAAAGACAAATGTTTATTAAACATAACGCAATAGTATAAGATATAACCTTAGAGAACAACACAGCGGAAAGACAAACTCCGAACACCGGGTGTAACCTTCACTCCAGGATCAAACTGACTGGTTGATCACAAGCCTAACAATTCCCAGAATCTAGCAGTCTGGTACCCTTCCTGAGATGTGGGAAATAGCAAGGGTGAGTCCATGTTGAACTCAACAAGCATAACACGGGGTTCATGAGGCTCAAGAGGCATGACACGGGTTTAACTGCATGTAGCTTTTAGTTGGCAAAGTTTTAGCATATGAGTAGCATCAAAATGTCTTTAATCCCAGAATAAACAAATGATCAGGTAATATGAAGAATGAATAGCAAAAACATAAGCATATTACAGTTCAATAGTGATCATCTATTCCATAAGGGTCCAAGGCCGCTCGTGACCGTGAGCACGGCTAATATACCAGTTTTACACTCTGCAGAGGTTGTACACTTTCACTATGAGTCGTGATCCCCAAAAGTCTGAGGTCATGACTCCCCATTGGACAGATAAGTTTCACTATGAAGTCTTTCCAAGGTTCGTCTAACAAGTTAGGGCCGCTAGGCTTCGTGGCCTGCAAATGTAGAGCCCCCCTTCCATATGGCACAATGACACGCAGCCTATACACATAGGGACAGAAGCCGCACTACACCCAACCCGGAACACACCCCTTTTGCGCCATAAAGTTAACCACTAACAAGCTAGAAAAGGTCCTCTTATATGACTAAAGCCAGTGTCATGTAGCCCCCATAGCTGTACTGTAAGTCCCGGATGTTCGCTTACAGATAAGTCCTTATGGAGAGGAATTTAGAGAAAACTCTAGCCCTCTTGTTCCTTGTTGCTAAAAATCATCTTTTAGTGTTATTGCATATATCATTAATCAAATTACAAGATCATTGTTTATATGAGCACTAGCAAACTACCCAATGCTATAACCATAGGATTTAAGGAACAAGATCAACACTAAGGCGTCCTTAACAAGGAAACACATGCATAATGAATTAAGTGAATTAAAGTGAATAGGTAACAAGGATAGTCTCATGATATACTTGCCTTAACTTGCTTTTCCCCCAAAGCAATACGCTCAAAAGCCTTTAGTATTCAACTTTCAATCTTCTGCTTCCAATTCTCAACTTCTAGTCTTCAGAGAATAGCTTCTTAATAACCACGTAAACCTCACCGATTGACTGAACCATATAGCACCACACAAGCATCCATACAATCATACACAAAGCAAATAGTAGATCTATATTAGAACAGTACACCAATCATACAAAAATAAGTAAAAGAGTTTGAAACACGATTCTACGCATCGCTACAAACACAAAGTCGCGAAAAGCACGCTAATCGGAGCTACGGTTGAAAAGGTACAACTACCGATAGATTTACCCATAAAAACTATTAGCTTCATGTATCTTAATGGTATAAAAACATATATAAGATATTTTATAGAGATTATAATTTAAGTCAAATTTAGATTTGAATTATAAAAACTAAAGTAAAACAAATTATATTTTATTTACAAAACTCGGTTACATAATTGTTTATTTAAGATATGATTCAAACCATGAAGTTCTAAAGATTTTGATAAGGAAATCATGAATACTAATATGTATTTTATGTTGTTATAAATCCATTGCAATTTGAACGGACTAATTCGGAATTAAAACAAATAAATTATGAATTAAACGAGATTTTCTTTAGTAAAACAATAGATTAAACCTAACATCGAATCTTAAAGGTAGAAAACCTAACCAACAATAGAAAAACAGTTTGAAAAGCTTATAAAACTATTCTACACGTTACTATGATCATACAGACATAAAGATCACGAAATTCGGATTTAAAACATAAAAGTTATGAATTTTTTAAGATTTCCTATAGATAAATAATTACTTTAATATAAACTCAAAAATTAAATCTTTCAAACCTACTGTACAGCTACACTAACATGTAGAGTTCGCAAATACGAACCTAACACAACTTGAACAGGTCAAATCGGAGTTAAAACGTAGAAGATATGGCCTAAACAAGATTGTATGTGTATATGTATTTTTATTGTATTTCGGGATTTGTTTTTCTAAAGAAAAACAGCAATTATGGACGTGTGACATCATCATGACATCATTACGACGTCATCAAGCTAATGTCAACAAACTAACAACCGAAACCACGTAATTGGAGCAGAGTAAACTAAGGCACGGACACGGTTTTGCACGAATGGGGCCTAGAGACTTTGATTTCACTAATGAAGAACATCGGAGGATAGAGTGAGAGATGGCAAACTCACCCAGGGACTCGTATCGGGCGGAGATGTCTCAGAGGCAAGCAGCTCGAGATCGCGGAGATAGGCTTGGGGTTGAGGCGATGTCGTGGACGCGGCCGAAGCTCGACGTCGTGCTCGTGGTTCATGGTGAAGCAGGACGGCAGAAGGCAGTGGAACTCGGTCTCCGGCAAGATGTCGCGGTCAGACCGTCCTGGTCACGGTGCCGGGCTCAGCTCCTCGACGAGATCGATCATGTGCGGCAGCGACGGCGGCGGCGACGGCGAGAGAAAGAGGAGAAAAATATAATTTACTACACGAGAGATTTCCCAACTAGGGGCTCTTCTTACGGTAGTTTTGATGTGCTTTGCCTAAGGGGTAGGTCCATATTTATTGGGAGAAAACTCGTCGCCTTCACATCAATTAGCAATATGGTACTAATTGATGTTGCACCCTCCGTCTTTACTAATAGGTCTAATTAATTATTAAAGCCCATTAGTAAACAAATGTATGGGCCTTTGAGATTTATTAAGATTATTACACATGAGCTTTGAGCGTTGGAGAAAATGAGAGATTTATTATTTTCGGAATTAATTATTTTCGTGGATAAATAATTCTAGAAAAGTCCAGAATTATTATTTAAGCCGCGAAAAATACTCCGAAAGCTCCTAAAATTCGGGGAAATTTTCCAGATACATTATGGAACATGAGGAATCCAAATAAAGTATTTGGAGCTCATAATAAGATATTTTAGAGCATCTAAAAATTAAATTATGCTCACAGATAAGTGGAAACAAGCTACAGAAAAGTCAGAAAAATTACTGAGAAGTTTGTAGAGGTTGATTGACGGATGAGAAACAAGGAATTTGATTGTAGAAAAATGATATGTATATCAGAGAAGGAAAATCGACCTAAACGTATTTTGAAAGAACAACTTGAATTCATTTTGATCTTTGGTCAAAACCAAGCAATACAAAACACAAATGCATCAGCATGTATGCACAACAATGTTGCTACACCTTATGATAAATTTCAATTTAGTGAAAAATATTATTTCCCTATGTTTTCATGAGCACAAAAATTCAAAATTAACTCATTTTAGCTCTATTTTCAAAGAAGCAAATTTTAGGGTGTTACAATTCTACCCCCTTAAGATGAATCTCGTCCCGAGATTCGGAAGATAGTGGTCAAAGAGATAGGCATACTCTGTCTTGGAATCCTTCTCACTTTCTTGAGTAGTTCCATCTCCTTGGTAAAGATTCTGTCTTACTTTGCTTAGGATAACCTTACCACAAGTAACTTGCTCAACTAATTCCAAAATCTTTATGGGTACTCCGAACAACTCTTAGGTAACTCTAATCACTAGGTCACTTTTCTTTTTTTAGTCCATACTATCAAATCTCTTTCTTCATATGTTCACCTTCCAATGGAGCCCTCTTACTTTCTTGTCCAAAGTAGGTTCCATCACCAACTTCAAAACATTAATGACTATATATGCTCAGAAGTTGCTCAACACTTAAAAACAATGCTTAGTCCATGGTGTCGTTCGAATCTTCTTAGCAAAATTCTCCTTTGCTAAGGGCATCGACAATGACTCTTACTTTGCTTCTCCAAGTGATAACACACTTCCAAGTCAAAATCAATTCCAATCCAACAATAATGTCACTAGCTCAACCCCAACTTATTGATAATGTCTACTAGATTCTTACAATCCACGTTGATGTCACTCTTATGTCCAGATTATAATACCCCTAATGAACCTCTGATAGTATCCTACCATTTCCATGAATCTCTAAGTCTCACTTACATCCTTTGATTTGGTGGGTTCCATTTCCACACATCATTTACTTTCTGACTCCTTCGTACACCAACCATGAGGGGATAACACATCCAAGTGAGGACATTCCTTCTATCAAAACTTGCTTACCATGCTTGGTGCAACATTGAGGTCTTCTAAGTCTTCATAGAACCAACTGCAGTTGTCTAATATCTCCTTCCTATGCCATCAGGGTCAACTTGTCTTGGATATATTGAAGGTTACACTCCCAATTGATGATAGCTCAAAGCGAAGACCAATCCTGATGATTACTCAAGCTCCTTATAGACAATCCAACAATTATCAATCTTGAGTTGAGGATATCTGCGCTTGATGTTGACTTCTCAACCATGGGGTTAACTCATTCTTCCAAGTGAAAAACTAGAATGTATGAAATCTCCATCTTGCATCTTCTTCAACTTAGCTACCCCCCTTAACAAAAGATAAACTAGGAGAACAAATGAGTAGCCTGAACCTTCTTCTAAGTAAGTTTACTATCATGATGACCTTCTGATATCCAATAAAAACTCGTGTGCATAAACATGAACAAGTAATCTGAAATTCCTTGCGAGAAGAAAAACAGCAGTACAGAAAAACAGCTATAACTCGAGTTCCGTTAATCCAATTAAGTTGCATCTTATACCGTTGGAAAGCTTATAAAATTCTCCACAACTTCCTTATAGAACACTTTTCTAAATTCTATGGTTAACTTAGTCAAAATTAGTGCACAACAGAAACTTTTTCAGGTTCCAAACAGTACAGATGCATCGCCTTGTGATTTTCGTATCTCCATACCCAAAATAGCTATCAAGGTGATTCTTGCACTCAGAGAAAGATATTGAAGTCTAATGTTGTCCAGAAATTTTCTCATGGTTTTATGATTATCCAAAATCAGAGATATAAAGCGAAGAGTGCAGGCTGCTTCAAAAAGACAGGATGGAGAGAATAGAAGAAAACCCATATCCCAACTATTTATTTCACTAATCCTTATACCTTAGGCCTATAAACTGAATGAAATTGTGGGAACACCCAACAAGTTCATTGCAATCATTACAAAGATCCAAAACAAGCATAGGCATAAAGACAATCCAACAAAGTAGTAAAGGTACACAACTCAATCATTGACTCATCTTGCGATACTATCGTTTTCTCCATATTAAGGGCAAAGATCCTAGAGCTTCTCTTCCAATGACGCAAGAAGGTGGTAAGAGAAGATTCTAAAAGCATACCAAATCATGGAGTGAAGATAAGAACAAAGATTTTTAAAATAAGCAACAAGGCGGGGATAATATCAAGGGCAAGGATACAGTATGGAAGAAAATACCAAGGTTTATAGAACAAGGATTTTAGTGGCAACTCTTAGACCTTATAACGACCAGTTTCTACTAGGCTTGTGTGCTACAGTCAGCATTGCTCTGATACCACTCTATCACACCCAGTTTTAAGGACAAAACCAGATATACACTATATGTGAAATAAAGATGTCAAATCTCACATATAGCTGCAGATGAGTGTAATATCAAAAGACAAATGCTTATTAAACATAACGCAATAGTATAAGATATAACCTTAGAGAACAACATAGTGAAAAGACAACTCCGAACACCGGGTGTAACCTTCACTCCAGGATCAAACTGACTGGTTGATCACAAGCCTAACAATTCCAGAATCTAGCAGTCTGGTACCCTTCCTGAGATGTGGGAAATAGCAAGGGTGAGTCCATGTCGAACTCAACAAGCATAACACGGGGTTCATGAGGCTCAAGAGACATGACACGGGTTTAACTGCATCTATCTTTTAGTTGGCAAAGTTTTAGCATATGAGTAGCATCAAAATGTCTTTAAACCTAGAATAAACATATGATCAGGTAATATGAAGAATGAATAGCAAAAACATAAGCATATTACAGTTCAATAGTGATCATCTATTCCATAAGGGTCCAAGGCCGCTCGTGACCGTGAGCACGGCTGATATACCAGTTTTACACTCTGCAGAGGTTGTACACTTTCACTATGAGTCGTGATCCCCAAAAGTCCGAGGTCATGACTCCCCATTGGATAGATAAGTTTCACTATGAAGTCTTTCCAAGGTTCGTCTAACAAGTTAGGGCCGCTAGGTTTCGTGGCCTGCAAATGTAGAGCCCTCCTTCCGTATGGCACAATGACACGCAGCCTATACACATAGGGACACAAGCCACACTACACCCAACCCGGAACACACCCCTTTTGCGTCATAAAGGTAACCACTAACAAGCTAGAAAAGGTCCTCTTATATGACTAAAGCCAGAGCCATGTAGCCCTCATAGCTGTACTGTAAGTCCCGGATGTTCGCTTACAGATAAGTCCTTATGGAGAGGAATCTAGAGAAAACTCTAGCCCTCTTGTTCTTTGTTGCTAAAAATCATCTTTTAGTGTTATTGCATATATCATTAATCAAATTACAAGATCATTGTTTATGTGAGCACTAGCAAACTACCCAATGCTATAACCATAGGATTCAAGGAACAAGATCAACACTAAGGCGTCCTTAACAAGGAAACACATGCATAATGAATTAAGTGAATTAAAGTGAATAGGTAACAAGGATAGTCCCATGCTATACTTGCCTTAACTTGCTTTTCCCCCAAAGCAATACGCTCAAAAGCCTTTAGTATTCAACTTTCAATCTTCTGCTTTCAATTCTCAACTTCTAGTCTTCAGAGAATAGCTTCTTAATCACCACGTAAACCTCACCGATTGACTGAACCATATAGCACCACACAAGCATCCATACAATCATACACAAAGCAAACAGTAGATCTATATTAGAACAGTACACCAATCATACAAAAATAAGTAAAAGAGTTTGAAACACGATTCTACGCATCACTACAAACACAAAGTCGCGAAAAGCACGCTAATCGGAGCTACGATTGAAAACGTATAACTACCGATAGATTTACCCATAAAACTATTAGCTTCATGTATCTTAATAGTATAAAAACATATATAAGATATTTTATAGAGATTATAATTTAAGTCAAATTTAGATTTGAATTATAAAACTAAAGTAAAACAAATCATATTTTATTTACAAAACTCAGTTACATAATTGTTATTTAAGATATGATTCAAACCATGAAGTTCTAAAGATTTTGATAAGGAAATCATGAATACTAATATGTAGTTTATGTTGTTATAAATCCATTGCAATTTGAACAGACTAATTTAGAATTAAAACAAATAAATTATGAATTAAACGAGATTTTCTTTAGTAAAACAATAGATTAAACCTAACATCGAATCTTAAAGGTAGAAAACCTAACTAACAATAGAAAAACAGTTTGAAAAGCTTATAAAACTATTCTACACGTTACTACGATCATACAGACATAAAGATCACGAAATTCAGATTTAAAACATAAAAGTTATGAATTTTCTAAGATTTCCTATAGATAAATAATTACTTTAATATAAACTCAAAAATTAAATCTTTCAAACCCACTGTACAGCTACACTAACATGTAGAGTTCGCAAATACGAACCTAACGCAACTTGAACGGGTCAAATCGGAGTTGAAACATAGAAGATATGGCCTAAACAAGATTGTATGTGTATATGTATTTTTATTGTATTTCGGGATTTGTTTTTCTAAAGAAAAACGGCAATAATGGACGTGTGACATCATCATGACATCATTGCGATGTCATCAAGCTAATGTCAACAAACTAACAACCGAAACCACCTAATTGGAGCGGAGTAAGCTAAGGCACGGACACGGTTTTGCACGAATGGGGCCTAGAGACTTTGATTTCACTAATGAAGAACATCGGAGGATAGAGTGAGAGATGGCAAACTCACCCAGGGACTCGTATCGGGCGGAGATGTCTCAGAGGCAAGCAGCTCGAGATCGCGGAGATAGGCTTGGGGTTGAGGCGATGTCGTGGACGCGGCCGAAGCTCGACGTCGTGCTCGTGGTTCATGGTGAAGCAGGACGGCAGAAGGCAGTGGAACTCGGTCTCCGGCAAGATGTCACGGTCAGACCGTCCTGGTCACGGTGCCGGGCTCAGCTCCTCGACGAGATCGATCATGTGCGGCAGCGACGGCGGCGGCGACGGCGAGAGAAAGAGGATAAAAATATAATTTACTACACGAGAGATTTCCCAACTAGTGGCTCCTCTTACGGTAGTTTTGATGTGCTTCGCCCAAGGGGTAGGTCCACATTTATTGGGAGAAAACTCCTCGCCTTCACATCAATTAGCAATATGGTACTAATTGATGTTGCACCCTCCGTCTTTACTAATAGGTCTAATTAATTATTAAAGCCCATTAGTAAACAAATGTATGGGCCTTTGAGATTTATTAAGATTATTGCACATGAGCTTTGAGCGTTGGGGAAAATAAGAGATTTATTATTTTTGGAATTAATTATTTTCGTGGATAAATAATTCTAGAAAAGTCCAGAATTATTATTTAAGCCGTGAAAAATACTCCGAAAGCTCCTAAAATTCGGGGAAATTTTCCAGAGACATTATGGAACATGAGGAATCCAAATAAAGTATTTGGAGCTCATAATAAGATATTTTAGAGCATCTAAAAATTAGATTATGCTCACAGATAAGTGGAAACAAGCTACAGAAAAGTCAGAAAAATTTCCGAGAAGTTTGTAGAGGTTGATTGACGGATGAGAAACAAGGAATTTGATTGTAGAAAAATGATATATGTATATCAGAGAAGGAAAATCGACCTAAACGCATTTTCAAAGAACAACTTGAATTCATTTTGATCTTTGGTCAAAACCAAGCAATACAAAACACAAATGCATCAGCATGTATGCACAACAATGTTGCTACACCTTATGATAAATTTCAATTTAGTGAAAAATATTATTTCCCTATGTTTTCATGAGCACAAAAATTCAAAATTAACTCATTTTAGCTCTATTTTCAAAGAAGCAAATTTTAGGGTGTTACACATGATTGTTGCTTTGTGCATCTAACTATGCTCCTCCCACCTTTGTCCTAATAAATAAATAACTTGTGATTGATGTGATGCACTATCCTCCTTGTATGGAGTTAATCAAGAATGCATTGTTCCATGTTACTTGAATAGGAAGTCCTTAAAATAGTGTGTGCTTAGCCTTAATAGAAATAATTAGGGTTATATGTTTGAACTTATAGATGTCCTCTAAATTAGTCAAGTAGTGGATGTGTTGCTCCGCAAGCTCTTACAAATGCTTACTCAAGTAATTGTGATTCCTATAAATAAACTAAATTATTGAGTAGTCTAAAGTAAGAATGTTTGGAGTTACTAGAATAATGTGGTTGTGTGCTCTCTTGTTAACACAACAAGGTTAAATGTTGTTTTGCATGTAATGAACTTTAACTGCTAGAACAGTTTCTGTCGCAGTAATATTTTATGGTCATAATAATGTAATCTGTGAATTAGTCCTTAGTGTGAATAAGAAAGTTATAGATAACTTAGTAAGCTTCCCAATAAGTCTAGTAGCACCTTAGTTTGATGCTTACAACTTATGTTTTGTTTAAAACACGTGTCTGCTGCGTTGCTGTCTAGGCTCTGTGTATGCACTAAGTTGGTTACTTTAGCATGCTTTTGTTTTGGTTAAACTTGTAGTTAGTTCTTGTTGGATAAATACTTGTTAGGTGTGAGCCTTCTGCTTAGTATCGAGTGCTTAAGCTAACCTGACTCGTTGTCTCAAGTGTCCGCTTAAAACAGTGATGTTGTGTAGATGCTTGTTATCTAGGTAGTGTCATAGTTGACCTCTCTTTTGTCCTCGGTGAGCATGTGAGTGGTTAAGATGCTTTATCCTAAAACAATGCTCACGTTACGTAATCGCAGGGTTGTCGCCTTTAATTAGATTCTCTTTTAGGAGCCAGAGCCTGTAGACATGGTTGCTAGCCCTTAAATGTTTGTGTATCTATGCCTTGCTTGAACCGTAGGCCCTAGTGTAGTCCCCTTATATGTTTGCTTAGGCCTTGGACGTCCGCTACCTTTTGGAGAATGCTCTTGTTTGATTGACCAACCAAGTTAATTCCTAACGAACGCTGATCTTAGCCACAATTGTTGCTTGCCAAGTTCTGGAGACCATACCCAATTTCATGTTGGACCTCCCGATTGTCTCTCCTACAGATGATCCGAGCAATGCTAATCTCTCGTTGTCTGATCTAGAAATCTTTGCTTGCGACATCAGGTGGCTATCTTATCAACCCAATCTCTGATCGGTGTATCATTTTGTTTGGAAGTTTACTAAGTCCATCTCAACTTCTAAATGTCTCTCAACGTTATTAATCTTGATCTCATGTTGTTGTCCAACATGACCGGAACCTTTCGTCTGGTAATCACCTCAGTGGACGCAAGACATGCGTGGAAATAACCGAGAACCCTTGCTCAGTTGTCTTCGGTAATTAAGCTATGTTCTTTTGCGCTGTGTTTTAATCTTCAAATCACCTCCTTGTTGACTCTAAACCTTGTAACTACCCTTGCTTGCTACTCCTCCCTTGTCTGGTGCTTGTTCGTACCACCCAATAGGTGCCACTTGAAATTCCACTTTGTTTGTGCGTTTAATAATGGAGTAACGATAAGCATTCTATGGTGCCACGACGAAACCGAGAGCCTCCTGTGGGCGCGCACACAAGGTTGTGCTGCTCGGCACGCGCTGGTATCAGGT
Organism: Saccharum hybrid cultivar R570; assembly: GCA_038087645.1. Classification (NCBI taxonomy): domain Eukaryota; kingdom Viridiplantae; phylum Streptophyta; class Magnoliopsida; order Poales; family Poaceae; genus Saccharum; species Saccharum hybrid cultivar. Next base: position 7,663,809 of record JAQSUU010000248.1, on the reverse strand, counting down.
TGCTAGTCATGATCCATTATGAAACAACAGCCGATGTGTTATTTCTCGTGACTGTTTTCCTTGGTTATCTCCCTATATCTTATCTGAAGATTCATATCTCAGACCTTATATAGTAGAGCTTCCTCCTGAAGTTGCTAATAGGATAACCTTTGAAGAACAGTCACCGACATAAACATTAACAGACTGCAAGAGGTGGTAGACAAGTGACTCTTCCCAAGTGTCCTTGTACGACGTCGGTCATCGATTGAGCAACGTATGTCATCCCATTGGATAAAAAGGGCAAATAACACTAAATTTTAGATAAGTTATCTGTGGGATAAGAATTTATCATCACATTGTGCATTTGACCTAGTTATCAAAGTCTTGATCCATGTGTGTATGATGGTCATACAGTCAAAATCAACCATCTCTGGTGTTTATCTGCGAACTTCGATGGCGACCATCCACTTGTGCCTCGACTGCAATTATTGTTTGCGGTCAAGAGTAAAGGTTGGAACTTTGAGGATTGAGAGACAACTGATTAGTTATTAGCAGGAAGGTTAATCTCCAACCAAGTAACGATTCTTCGATAGCTGTGATGGTTATGTCCCGACGAACAATAGTAAGCAAGGAAGCCATGAAGCCGGTCATCAATGCAAGTGCTACTTCTTTTCCAAATGTGCTATCAAGTCAATTCCATCTTGGAAAATCACATATATAGTGCAAGATGTTGTATTATCTAGGTGAAGAACTAGAGAAAGCATGTCCCTAGTTTCGGTCAGCATCATTGTGCCCCTAGGTACCACAAATGGTTTTGGTTCAAGGTTCTATTGGACGAAGTGCTAGAAAATATTCAGAAATGGTTCCTTATCTACGTAAGGATTTCCTCCATGTGGAATAATGCTTTGTGCTATGTGAAAATAGCCCACAAGTCCAATGCTTGTGCATCATCAAGATTGGTGTTTAGATCAACAGCGGAAATTGTTCCCTGAGAAACATGTCAGGAAGACTATAACCTCCATCCCTAGCTAGAGAAAGGCTACTATTGCTATGAGAAAGATGAGAGAGTGCAAAACACACACCTCAGCATGTGAAGCAAAAGAAAAGGAAGAACACAAAATCTGTCCAGATTTTGTGATACTACACCAGTTATCTTCAAATCGACGGTTAGTGACTCAAACAAAGTTGGATTGACCCCAAACCTGGTAACCTCATTCCTTGCTTAGGACCCTTCAATGTCTTAAGTTGGTATGCGTATTGGTTGAGTAAAACATAGGATTTGAGAGATGTCTTTTTAGCTTGGTTGGCTGCCATTTTAGAACAGAGCTATTTTGGTAGATGGATTATTTTGATAGTCCAACAGTGTGCGTTTGGGCTGAATTTTCGTGAAGTAGTTCGAAGACCCATGGATCTACATGCCCACAAAATTTTGTGCATATTAGAGTAGTAGTTTTTGAGATATGAATAGAAAACACAAGGGAACAGAATCTGTAATTTCTCTATTGACTGCGATCATCCTTTTGCGGTAATGGTTCTCCTATGTTGGCATGCCTCTGGTACTTTATATGTGTTTTTATTTCAGAGATTGTCCCTGATTCAACCTAGATAATTGTTGCCTTTGTATAAGAGAATCTTTTTAGGTGACATTTGGCAAAAATCCAGGACCGACAGAGTTAGCTATCACTGTTTCCTCAATAGACTTAGATAACACAGTGTTGGCATCAGAGAAAGAGAACTACACACGTGGAGCAATATGTAGTTTTTCAATAGTTGGCATCTAAGTGAGTGAGTCATCTATGACTAGTGTAGACATTGTCTGTTGGTTAGACAGTTTCTGATAGCCTCAAAGAATGATTATCTCGTATATGGATCCAACCCTTATCAGAAGTTGTACATGTTATGCCACTAAAAAAAGATGCTATGAGTAATTAGTCCATGCTCGTAGTACTCTCCGTGCACCGTGAATGAAGTACAGTATTGTCTTGGATTCCTCCTAAAGTAACAATGCTTCATGGAAGTCAGTGAAGAAAATTATTCAGACAAAAGTTTCTATGTAGAGCGAGTATCAGAAAGTGTCTTGCCCAATTAGCCTCTCTCATGCTTGAAGCTAAGTAGCCTAATGCGCTTGCAGATGTTGAAATTGGATAACATGCTTCTCTTCCCTTGAAAAGTTCTTCGCACCGAATCTCGGGACGCGATTCTTTTAAGGTGGGAGGGCTGTACCACCCCAAGTGTTTGTTACCCGTTAAGCAGTGGGTTTGAGCTCAAACATGATAGATTAAGTGGTGATGGAGATGTCAAGGTCAAACCTATGGATATTTGTCCAACCTAAACTTGGATGTTGCACCATTGCTTCACATATAGACCATTTTCAAGATGTATGCTTGGGTGGTGTTATTGCAATATTTTCATGTGTCTCACCTAAGTACCTATCTATATTAGTTACTTGAAAAGTTTCATGAAGTTTGGAATCAAAAAGTCACATGAAATGATAAGTTATATCCTTGTTGGAATGATTTTACTAAGTGCTTGAATTGCACTATTAAGTGAATGAAAATATAGGTCATCAACCAAATCTTGCAACCTTGCCCAAAAGACTCTATATGGACTTTACAACAAAAGTCATGAAAGGTTCGTGTTGAGCAAATGCCCCGAAAATGCTCCAATGGATCAAAAAGGATGATTTAAGCTTCATCGTGATCCTATTTTGGTCAAAGTATAACAGTAGGTTCTATGCCAGTTTTGAGGTTGGACCTTAAATGAAAGTTGTAGTCCATATCATGTAGAACAAACTTTGTTTTTGGACTAAGAGCTAGATCAGCTTGGAAGTAAGTCAAATCGAGGTCACAAGATCGATTTTGTTGTTGTTTTCAGCACTTAGAAATATTCTAAGTCTGGAGTTTCGCTAAGCAACGACGTTGGCATTCCACGTTCTCCTAAATTCGTTAAGCAACTTGAGTTGGTCCAAAAATAAAAGTTGAAGGGTATATTATGGAGAAGAGCATGCAAAAATTTGCACTGAGTTTGACCGAGTTTTGGCCTCTCAAGGCGAGTTCCCGTGACCGTTATCAAGATGTTGACACTGCAGTTTTGGAAACTAGTTAACCGCTAATCTGTTGCTCTAATGACCTTGGCCCCTTCATGAAAAACGTAGAGCTTCGTGTGGGCTCCAACTTTGGTATTGGGCCCAAGTCCAAATTCGGCACAGAGCAAGCCCGAATCAGCGCCCCACCTTGCTCGTTTCACCGCATGCCACGTGCTCGGTGAAATGTCTCAAAGGGTGCCGTGTGTCCTGGGCGTGGCAAGCATGCAGCAGTACGCGTGCCACCTTGGTTGCTCCTCCCTGTCACGTGTGCTGCACCCTAGGTCACTGGGAGAGGTCGAGGCCGAGCTCCTCATCTCCTCCTCGCCCTTTTCTCGCCTCTCTGCCATCCGCCTTCGCCCTTCTGCTCTCGGCCGCCGCTCCAGAGTGAGCCCGCCATGGCTGCCGGCGAGCAGAGCTCCAAGCTGTAGTGTCTGCCATCTCCAAGCCACCCTCCTCTCTAACTTGCCTCCCCTTTGACTTCCTAGCCATCCACCGCAACCGAGCCCACCTTCTCCGGCTTCCTTCGTCGTCGCAGCTCCTCGTTGCCGGACCCTGCGGCATGGAGCCGCTGCTGCTCGTGGCCCGGCTTCCTCAGTTTGCCTCCATCCGAGCTGAGCCCCTCAGTGGGTGCGCGCTGACCCTCGCCTGCCCCAGCGCCCTTCCTCACCGCTGGCGCTGCCTCTACCGGCCGGAGATCACCGAAGCCAATCAGTGCGTCTGTCTCTGTGTCCATCGTGAGGAAGAAGAAGAAGGACCCACGTGTAAGAGAGAAACAAGTCCAGGGGGTTTTCTGCAGAACTAGTGACTCATATGAACAGTGACGAATAGTACAACCTGAGCGCGGGTTGATTTCTAGAAAATCCAGGGGGCTCGAGGCAAAAGTGTTTTCCTTTTTCCTTTTTCTTTTGTGCAGATTTTTGGCTAATCTTTGGAAATTAATATCTCATGTTAGGAAGCTCCAAAAATAGCAAATGAGAACTTTTTGGAATCCTTGTGAAATTCTCTATGCAGTAGATCTATAATATCACATGTTCTAGTTTTAAGTTTTCTCTGTAAAAATAGGTTTGTGCAGCTAGGTTTTTAATACTAGTTGAATTTGTCATTTTCATAACTATAGATCTAGGGCTCCAAATGAGGTGAAATTTTTGTGGCATGCTACTAATATGGTGTTTAATGTGTGGTAAAAATTTCGTGAATTTTGGTTGCCTTATGAGTGAGTTATTAGTGTATCTTGCTCTCACATGAATTCTTGTAATAGCAATTTGTCTTTTTCATAGAGGTTGATATACATGTCCAAATGGCTTGAAATTTGTACAGTAGACTATTGGGTGTATGTAAGAGCTACTGTAATTTTATGATGGTTATATTAGTTGTGGCCAAATGTATGTTTGGAATATAAGTTAATATTTATTCTTGCAATTGATGCTTTCCTGGACAGTTTCTGGGACTTTGGTAATTGCACCATGAAAATGATGTTTGCTGAGAAAAATGCTTATAATAAAGTTGTAGATAACTCATTAATCTAGCTTGTGTTAAATTTTGGTGGCATTTGGCCTTATAGTTTGTGAGTAATGACTGTTTCAAGTTGGGTTCCAGAAATAGTTGTTCTCTGGAATCTCTGGACTAGATTATGTAATTATTCATGTTTGACTTGGTTAACTTGAGAATCATGCTAAGATGATTAAATATTAATTATGGAAAATTTCATAAGCTTTCTAGAATGTCTTGTTGCATAGCTATTGGATTTGTATAACTCCAGTTATGATCCAAACATGTAGTTGTTGTTTGCAGTCCAGAAATTGTCATATGCTAGTTATGGTTGTTTACTCCATGTGTTGCTAAGTGTGGCTTATGCCCTTGTTGGTGGTCAAGTTAAGATACTTGTGATCTTGTTAAACTTGTGTTATGCTTGATGTGCTTGCCCTCTTTAATTGGTTATGTGATGTTAGTTAATTAGCTTTTGGTGTCTATGTCTGAATCGTGTGTTTACTTGAATGATTATGTGATGCATCTTATGTTACCATTCATCATATTCATACACATGCATCTTGCATCTCATTTAGATATGCTAGATGCACCACGTGAAGGATGAGATGTTGAAGCCAAACCTGAGGACGGTGTTTGGTGGACCTATCCCGAAAACAGAAGGACTAAACAAGTGCCGGGATGGGAGATGCTCGCCAAGCGAGTGTCATCTGTCAATCACTAACCTAGTGTTCGATCCCAAGCAAGCCCTGGAGCATTTCTCTCCCCCGGTTTGCAAAGATTTTATGAATGCTTTACTTTAACTGCTGCATTAAGTTTAGGAGTTGTTTGCAACCGTTGTTGCATTATACCTTGTTTACTACGTTCTACCCTATCCTTGTCACCTTGTCATTCGCAGTCAAGTAATTGCTTAGCTCGCTTAGACCGGTAGAAGTCGGGTGATTTCCTGTCACCTGCGAGCTATAGGTGGTTACCTGGATCTGCTTGAGAAAAGATGTCATCATGAAATAACTAAGTGTTAATGTGAAATTGAGACCAGACGGAAACTTGCAGGGTTTCGGACTGTAGTGTTTTCCATCTGTGTCGATTAAGGACCGTCCATTGTTGGGCCTCGGGTCATGTTGAACGCATGCCTCACATTTAGCTGGCCGGATAAAGTACCTTCCGACCGCGAAGCTGGGAGATTATTCGGGCCGAGTGGATTGCCCGCAACGCACTGTACCGGAGTAGTAGTGGCAGGATACGGGGGCGTGATGATAAGGCCAAAGAGCAGTCGGGTGGCCCCCGGGTACATGTGGTTCCTGGCAAGCTCGCGACTTTACCTGAATGGTTGACTCGGTGACCAACACCTCACTTTAGCGGGTGAGTGAGGTTTGTGTGAGGAATAACTTACCAGCTGGTTAATAATCGATTCGAATCGCCATCGTTTACTGGATAGTGAGCACTTGACTTGAGCTACTTCATCGTAGTAATGTTGATGGAACACTTGGACAGCTATATGAAATATGACATAATGGAAGTTGTTAATGATCATTGGTTATCATTACCTGTTTAATTACATGTTACTTTAGTACAGGTGCAAATGTAGTTGACAGGTTAATAAAGATTTAATTTTATGCAAAGCTTTTGTAAAGATTCTCTAAATACTAAAAATGCCTTTTTGCAAATGTGTCAGCTACCCCACCAGACAACCTGTCATGATTCCTTGGTGTCTTTTATTTTTGGTTCTGACGGGTAAGTCTAGCTGAGTACCTTCTTGTACTCAGGGCTTTGTTCCCACTTGTTGCAGGTTGTGATGTATCATGGCTACTGCAAGAATGGGATGGCCCCTGCTGTAGTGGTAGAGTGTGATCATGGGCATGATCCTTCTGAGCTATCTTGTCTCTCATGCTTTTGTTAGAAATTGACTTTGGTACTGACATGTATTTGAATTAAGGTGATATTTGTTTCAAACTACTTTGCTTCCGCTACTTTTGAACTTGAGTTGTAATAACTCTACTGAGCTCCGATATATGTTAAATTACTTATGAAATGGATGTAACATATGACTTGTTATGTTGGACCACTACGATCTTGGCTTGTATGTTGGTTGGTTTGAAATCCCTCATGATTTTATTGGACTACCGAAGTTATAGGAGCTTAAGTACGGGAATTTAATTGCTCCGGCGATTGTTTTTGTACTTTTGTTCTTATAATTTGGGCGGTTCCGTGACACCGGCCGGCCGGGCGGGCGGGCGCAGGGGCAGGACGGGCGGCCGGAGGAGCCGGCACAGGGGCGCGGCGGCGGTGGATTTCGGTGAGAAGAGAAAGAAAGAGAGGAGGAAGAAAGTAAGAAACTAAACGACATATTACAGGGGGCTTGACGCCAAGATGTGTGGCGTCAAGCATGGCGCCAAGATCCACGGCGTCAAGCTTGGCGCCAAGATCCACGGCGTCAAGCCCCTGCGCCAGGTTGCCAGGCCCCTTCCACGTCAGCGCCACGATGCATGGTCTTGGCGCCAATGTCACTGGCACCAAAACGTTATATCTTGGCGCCAATTACTGTGGCGCCAAGATCAGGGTCCATTTTTTGAATTTTTTCGGCCAGGGGCATGTTTGAGAGAATCTTTCAAAAAAAATGGCAAAAAAACAAAAAAGACGGGTCTAGGGTGAGTGAACCCGACCCATCAGCCTACTAGAGCATGGACCAGTCATTAGCCAATTAGGTTTGCCATATGTAGCTGATAGATTCGGTTGCATCTTGTGTATGTTGTCGGTCCGACACGAACCTAAAGAACCCTGTCATTTTCACTTATTGGATAATTACGGCCTTTGCTAGGCTGATGTGAATGATACTTTACTATATTAGATAGGAGTATGTTTCTAAATCTTTGCAAACAGCCGGAAAAACAGCGGGCATGCTTATTTAGTTCAAGCAATGAAATTTGGTAGTCTCTATATGTACTTCGTACTACTACTTCGGTATTTTACCCTCACTTTCGCACTCGAACTGTGGAGTGTCTTAAGCACCCCCTCCGTTGATGAAAGAATACAATTATATATTATATATGGCACAATGTCATGTTTTAATATCTTATAAGTTTATCCAATTATAGATAAAAAATATTAATATTTATAATATCAAATAAATATAATTGAATTAATTACGAAATGTATTTTCATAACAAATTGTTTTGGAGCCATAAATATGAATACTCCCTCACTCCCTAAATAAATAAATTTCTAGAATTTGTGCCAGTCAAACTATCTTAAGCTTGACTATATAGAAATGAGTAGCAACATCTATGAACACATTATGAAAATATATTATATGGTATATCTAATGATACTAATTAATTTAAAGTCATAAATCTTGATGGTTTTTTTTTCTACAAATTCGATCGAAGTTTAAAAAGTTTGGCTTAAGACAACTCTAGAAATCTATTTATTCAGGGACAGAGGCAGTGCCATTTACTGAAAAAAAAAACTTAGTCAAACGTGAACCAATAGCTGGCACGTAACTCATGGTTGCATTCTTTATTGGACGGAGAGGGTACCTGACTAGTAATTTTGGACTCTGTATATCCTTCCATTATGTTTTGTACTAGCATTCCTCTCAAAGTCTCAATACATGACATCACCGTCAGGAGAGGAGACAAGAGAGGGGAGAATTAAGAATGCAATAGATTTTTCTCTGCTATATGTGTGTTTGATTCTGGATTAGTATATGGAACAGAGGGAGGTGACAGGAGTGCAACAGGACAATGACAAAGGGTGTGTTTAGTTCCGCGAAAAGGTGTAAAAAAAGTACTGTAGCACGTTTTGGCTTTATTTGGTAAATAGTGTCCAATCGTTGACTAATTAGGTTCAAAACGTTCGTCTCGCAAAGTACAACCAAGCTGTACAATTAGTTTTTGATTTCATCTACATTTAGTATTCCATGCATGTATCGCAAGTTTGATGTGATTGGGAATCTTTTGTTTGCACAGTGTTTTTTTTTTTTTTGAGGAACCGAACACAGCGAAAGGTGGGTTTGCCAGAGCACCGCACGGCACAGCTGGAGAGCAAGGCATCATGCAGCTTGGCAGGAGAACTGGCCGGAGGCGCGGATGCGCTGGGCCCGCCTGGGCGCCAACAAGAACCAGCTGGATGGAAAGCAGCGGCGGAGGGAGGGAGCAGTAGCTGCAAGCCTGCAACTTGAACCAACCTGGCTCATACTGTAGTCCACATCTCAAAAAAACCCAAAAAAGGACGGGCAGGAGAGCAAAACCAAACCTAGGGCTTGTTTAGATGGTAAGTTTTTTCAATTTTGGATACTGTAGCACTTTCGTTTTTATTTGGTAATTAGTGTTTAATCATGGATTAATTAGGCTCAAAAGATTCGTCTCGCAAATTACAGACAAACTGTGCAATTAGTTATTTCTTTTACCTACATTTAACGCTCCATGCATGTGTCTAAAGATTCAATATGACGAAGAGAGAGTGTAAAAATTTAGAATTTGAAAGGGAACTAAACAATGCCTTACTCCATGTGCAAAACCAAAAGACAGGCCAAACGCGGCTTCCAGATGCATGACTGGAAACAACAACTGGGTGTTTCCATTTTCTTTTTAGGGAGCAACATGCATGAAACTCGGTTGACGACAAGTAGCAAATCTCTAGGGAGGCTCAACTCATCTAACATCTATGATGTACACGTGACGCTAGTTTGGTATCGGCAGTAGTAGTGCTTGTGTTTGTGTAGGATACTAATTGGGTCTGTTTCTGGATTGTGCCATGCGTCGGCCAAAATTAGGAGCAGGGTCGATTTGGCTAGCTCCTGATTCAGCCAAGTTTGGGCATATATAATACAAATGAACTATTCGTGGGCACATGATTGGTTCGCTTCTAAAATTTGTCACACTAATGATTTGACAAGCTATGATTTTTAGCTAGTATTTGGTTTGCTACTAAAACTTGTCAAACTCTCACATTTGGCTTATCAAATCTATAACAATGTTTTTGCCTAACTTTTAGCTTACCAAATCTTTAGCATGATAAATTTTAGATATCAACCAAGCAGACCCTAAGAAGGTAAGCTATTATCATGGCTGCTATCCAAGGAACCACCTTCATTCTGCCGATAGTGAAAGGCTGAATTTGGCCGGCCGGTGACGTTGAGGACACCAATCTAAACGTGCCATAACCTCATCGACCGGAGAGCACGTATCTCGGAGCAAATCGCGGCAGAGCGAAGTCGTCGTGCCGAACTGCTGCAACAAGCCAGCGATCGATGCTTTGTCTCTCAGGTAGAGATGGCAACGGTTACCCGAAACCCGAGTACCCGACGGATATTACCCGATAAAGAGACGGGTATAGAATGAATTTTCTACCCGTGGGTATGTTATTGGGCAAAATCCTATACCCATCGGGTATGCGGGTACGGGTGCGGGTGTATACTACCCATACCCGCATACCCGCGGGTAAGACATACCCGCAAAAATAACTAGCCAACCTCAGTTATTTTAGCGCATATAAGTCATGAATTTGGCCCATTGAGACATCCACTATATTTCTAGTAGATTGTCTTTGTTGTAATGATGCTAATAATATTTGTTAGCATGTTTGTAACTTGTTGGAAGCTTAGAATTATTTATTTTTGCATGTGACTATTTGATATTTTTAGGTAATTTTCGGGTATGTTATCGGGTACGGGTTACCCGTCGGGTGAGAATTACCCGGCGGGTACGGGTATGGAACTATTTTTTTACCCGCATGCGGGTACGGGTAACCCGACGGGTAAAATTTTGCGGGTGCGGATACGGGTACGGGTGAGTGTAAGGTCCAAATAGGCTAGAGGGGGGGTGAATAGCCTAATTAAAACTTCTACAAGAATTACTTAACCACGAGTTAGTACGAAAGGTGGCGAAGCAAAAGCACTAGCTCTAACTAATTAAGCAAGCCACCTACACAAGTCTAGTACAAGGCTATTCACTAAACACAACAACAACTACAAGCTAGAAACAAGAAGTAATATGAGAGAAGAGCTTCGAGTGATTATACCGCCGTGAAGAGAAGAGAAATGCCAATCAATCAATCGTACAAGAGAAATCCTCGGTAAAGAGATGACACAAGATTTTTTTACCGAGGTTCACTTGCTTCCCGGCAAGCTACTCCTCGTTGTGGCGATGCACCCACTTGTCAGTTCGCTAGCTAATCGACTATCAAGAGTCGAGCCCTCGGCGGGCACCGCACAACCGCACACAAGATGGGGATCCTCCAAGCCACGAGCTCCACTAGAGTATCCAATTTGCGAACTCCCGCGGGGAAGGATCAAGAACCCCTTACAACACTTGGTGAAGGCTCCAACAATCTCCAATTGCGAGCTCAATCACCTCCGCTGCTCCAAGCCGTCTACCGTGTCGGGAAACACGGAAGAGTAACAAGAAACCCGCAGCAACTCAAAGATCAAGTGCCTCTAGAATGCAACTCTCAAGCAATGCACTTGAATCTTACTCAATCTCACTCAAGATGTGCAACTATGCAAAGAGATGAGTAGAGGGGTTGTTTTCTAGCTCAAAGTATGTCTCTAGTTCTCAAAATGTGCAAGAGTTACCCTCAAACCCCGGCCAACGTCTATTTATAACGAAGGGGTACGCAGCTAGCCGTTACAGACGACGCAGCAAAAAACGCACTGACCGGACGCTCCGGTCAGGGTGACCGGACGCGTCCGGTCACTACACGACAGCAAGAAACAGTGCGTGTCAGAACTAGCCGTTGCCGTGACCGAACGCGCTGAACCGATTGGACCGGACGCGACAGTGCCCGCGTCCGGTCACATTCCAGTATGCTCCCGTTGAGACCGGACACGTCCGATCGCACGTGACCGGACGCGCCGCGCGTCCGATCGTTACTCCGCTTCGCTCTACCCTTCTAGACGCCTGACCGGATGCTCCGGTTACGTGAGGGACCGGACGCGCCGGTCGCGCGCGCTCTGATTCGCTCAGGAGAATTGACCGGACGCGCTGTTGAACTGACCGGACGCCACAGTGCCAGCGTCCGATTAGAGTCCAGTAAGCTCCCTGGATGACCGGACGCGTCCGGTCATCAGTGACCGGACGCGCTGCGCATCCGATCATCAAACTGAAAACCGCACAGACGCTGAACACTGACCGGACGCGTTCGGTCATATAGAGACCGCGTCCGGTCCAGCGTCCGGTCACCTCTGTGACCTCCGTTCGCCTCCGTTTCTTTTCCGACTTTCGGCGCAATAGAAAATAGGCATTTCACTTCTCCAAAAAGCGCCGAATCCCGCCTCGCAAGCTCGGCGGGAGGGAGAGAGGAGCCTAAACCCCTCTCTACCGCGTGAACTCCACCGCCTTTGTAAATGTGCTAACACCACCAAGTGTACACCACCATGTGCATGTGTGTTAGCATTTCACAATCATTTTCCAAGGCATTATGTTAGCTCTTTACTAGATCCTAATGCATATGCTCAAGACATTGATCTAGTGGCACTTGATTTACGAGCTAACCGTGATTGCTCCTCTTGATAGTCGGCTATGTATCCTAAACCCGGTCAATCACTTCTCTACTCATCTTAGACCGGCAAAAGGAAAACCCTATGGTTATACCTTTGCCTTGCGCTCTTAGATCATTCTCTTTCACTTGATCATAATGTCCTTCATTTTATGTGCATCTCCACCATGATCATCATTTCATGTCCATGCACCATCTCTTTGTGATCTTGTGGCCATCACTCCTTGCCACATACACTTTCATCACATATGTTGCTTATGCCTAACTCAAAACACTTAACACATGGCATTAGCAACTTGGTGTCATTAATTACCAAAACCAAACTTGGGCTTTCAATCTCCCCCTTTTTGGTAATTGATGACAACCATCACAAAGATATGAAATAAAATCAATTTTCAATTTCAATAGTATTAGCTCCCCCTACATATATGCTTCCATGAGTTTGGTTCAATTGTGCACATATGTATGGATTTGAATTTTGGGAGAGTTGCTACTATCAAATTGATGCTAAGGTATATAGAATGGACCTTTGAAGCGTGATACCAATCGGAGTTGCCTTTATATACCATCCTTAGCATCGATGTAGCTAGACACCACTTGTAATCTATCACTTGTAAAGATCACAAACACTAAAGTACCCCGTGAGATCAACATTATAAGCAAAAGGTGTCTAGATTCCACTTGTAAAGCTACTCTCAACAAATCATCATTCAAGTTCTATTTCTAGCATACACCATTCAATCATGAATATCGAAATTAAACTTTGCAATGCAACATTTCATCATGTTAATGCACATACAAATGCAACAAATAATTCATGAGCTTGCTCCCACTACTTGTGTGCTTAATTTTAATTGATCCCTTTCTTCCCCTTTGTAACTTAACTTTTTATCTTTGTCTCCCCTGTGACTTTTCTCTCCCCCTATGATTTTTCTCTCCCCTTATTATCTTATTTCCTCTTTGCAATATCTTTGTGACTTTTCTCTCCCCCTTTGTCAACAATCACCAAAAAGGTGCCAATTTAGTGAGAGATAAGTCAATCAATATGAGGGAGTCCAAATTATGGTTCAATCTAGATCACTTGCCTAGAATATGTAATTCGGTTTGATCCAAGGACAAGCTTTTTCACACCTCATAAAGTATAAGGGTTATCTTGACCATGTTGAATTACACATCATAAGCTCATTTTCTAGATTCAACACTAGGTTTGCAAGCCCACAAACATGTCATATGCTACCACTAGATCAATCAAACATAGAAGCAATAGTGGTACCATATATACATCAAAATTATTTGATTTTCATGAATGAGCCTATTTGTCATGCAAATATATCTATATGTTCTAAACATGTCATTAGCAAAGTATGAATGATATGCCAAACAACTTTACCTTGCTATGTTGGAGGAGAGGCTGTCATATAAGAATGTGGGGGTGCACTCATTTCAAGTTGGAGAAGTCAAGTATGTTCAATTCATTCTTCAACTTGTAAAATCTTTTCTCATCAAGTGGCTTTGTAAAGATGTCGGCTAATTGATCTTCGGTGCCAATGCTTTCAATGCTAATATCACCCTTTTGTTGATGGTCTCTTATGAAGTGGTGCCTTATGTCAATGTGCTTTGTTCTTGAATGTTGAACCAGATTTTGTGTCATCTTGATAGCACTCTCATTATCACAAAACAATGGTATATTTTTTAACTTGATTCCAAAATCATTCAAGGTGGCTTTCATCCAAAGCAATTGTGCACAACAACTACCGGCACTAATGTATTCGACCTCGGCGGTAGATAGTGCAACACTATTTTGTTTCTTTGATGACCATGAAACAAGAGACCTTTCAAGCAATTGACAAGTGCCACTTGTGCTCATTCTATCAATCTTGCATCCACCATAGTCGGAGTCCGAATATCCAATCAACTCAAAAATAGACCCCTTGGGATACCACAATCCAACATCATGAGTGCCCTTAAGATATCTCAATATTCTCTTGGTTGCTTTCTAGTGACTTTCTCTAGGTGAAGCTTGATATCTTGCACACTTGCACACACTAAACATCACATCCGGCCTATAAGCGGTGACATAGAGCAAACTTCCAATCATGGACCGGTATTGCTTTTGATCTACCATATTTCCACTATTATCAATACCCAATTGATCATTAGAGCCCATTGGTGTGCTCATTGGCTTAGCATCTTGCAATCCAAACTTCTTGATCATGTCCTTGATGTACTTGCCTTGACTTACAAAATTGCCATTCTTCATTTGCTTGATTTGAAGTCCAAGGAAGTAACTAAGCTCTCCAATCATAGACATCTCAAACTTATTAGCCATCATATTTCCAAACTCTTCACAAAAGTCTTGGTTAGTTGATCCAAAGATAATGTCATCCACATAGATTTGCAACACAAACAAGTCATTTCCAAGCTTCTTGGTGAAGAGCGTGGTGTCAACCTTTCCCATCTTGAACCCTTTAGAGAGGAGAAAGTCCCTCAACCTCTCATACCATGCTCTAGGTGCTTGCTTCAAACCATACAATGCCTTCTTTAGCTTGTAAACATGGTCGGGCTTCTTGTCATCTTCAAAATCGGGAGGTTGCTCAACATAAACTTCTTCATTGATGTAGCCATTTAGAAATGCACTCTTGACATCCATTTGATAGAGCTTGATGTTGTGTGCACAAGCATATGCTAATAAGATTCTAATTGCCTCCAATCTTGCAACCGGTGCATATGTCTCTCCAAAGTCAAGACCCTCAACTTGAGTGTATCCTTGTGCTACTAATCTTGCTTTGTTCCTTACAACCATGCCATCTTGATCTTGCTTGTTTCTAAAGACCCACTTAGTACCAATCACATTGTAGTTCTTTGGCCTCTCAACAAGTTTCTAAACTTGATTTCTAGCAAAGTTGTTTAGTTCTTCATGCATGGCATTCACCCAATCGGAATCCTTCAATGCATCTTCTATCTTCTTTGGTTCTTCTAATGAGACAAATGAGTAATGCTCACAAAAGGATGCTAATCTTGATCTAGTTTGAACACCACTTTGAATTTCACCAATGATTTGATCCAACAGATGATCTCTTGCAATGCTAGTAGGTTGGAGTATTGGGAGTTGATTACTTTCACTTGTTTGACCTTGAACTTGCACTTCATCATGAGAACCACTAGAGCTTGCTTGATTTGTATTAATTTGCACACTTTGGTTGATCACATGAATATTATCATCATCAACTTGCATCGGCCTTATATCACCAATGTCCATGTTCTTCATTGCATTTTATAATTGATCTCCTCTCACATCATCAAGGTTTTGAGCTTCATTTTGAGACCCTTGGGTTTCATCAAACTCAACATCATGAACTTCTTCCAAGGTGCCATTTGTGAGATTCCAAACTCTATATGATTTGCTTGTGGTAGAATAACCAAGTAAGAACCCTTCATCACATTTCTTTTCAAACTTGCTCAATCTAGTGCCTTTCTTGAGAATATAGCATTTGCAACCAAACACTCTAAAGTATGCAATGTTGGGCTTTCTTCCATTCAATAGCTCATATGGTGTCTTTCCAAGCTTTCCATGGCAATAGAGACGGTTGCTACAATAGCAAGCCGTATTGATAGCTTCACTCCAAAATGAATGACTAACATTGTATTCACTAAGCATTGATCTAGCCATATCAATCAAGGTTCTATTTTTCCTTTCAACTACACCATTGGATTGAGGAGTGTATGTTGGTGAGAATTGATGTCCAATACCAAGATCATCACACAACTCTTCAATTCTTGTGTTCTTGAACTTACTATCGTTGTCACTTCTAATCTTCTTGATGGTAGTCTCAAACTCATTTTGCACCCTTTTGACAAAAGACTTGAATAGATCATAAACATCACTCTTGTCATAAAGAAAGAGCACCCAAGTGTATCTAGTATAGTCATCCACAATCACAAAGCCATACTTGTTGCCACCAATGCTAGTGTACGTTGTTGGCCCAAACAAGTCCATGTGCAATAACTCAAATGCCTTTGATGTGCTCATTTCACTCTTACTAGGATGTGTATTTCCAACTTGTTTGCCGGCTTGACAAGCACTACATGGTTTATCCTTCTCAAAGGTGACATCCTTCAAGCCTCTAACTAAGTCATGTTTCAAAAGTTTGTTCAATTGTTTCATTCCAACATGACCAAGCCTTCTATGCCATAACCAACCCAACTAGATTTACTAAGCAAGCATGATGTTAATTGTGTCTTACTATCATTGAAGTCAACCAAGTATAAGCTACCATGTCTAAATCCTTTGAATATCAAGTTTGATCCATCAACACTTATGACTTCAACATCATCACTACCAAATATGCACTTGAAGCCAAGATCACAAAGTTGTGCCACCGATAAAAGATTGAAATCTAAGCTCTCAACTAGCAACACATTAGATATGCTCATGTCATTTGAGATAGCAATTTTACCAAGCCCCTTGACCTTGCCTTTCTTGTTGTTGCCAAAAGTGATAGCATCAAAACCACCATTTTGACTTGTATCAATTGAATTGAACATACAAGAGTCTCCGATCATATGTTGAGTGCACCCACTATCAAGCACCCAATGCCTTCCTCCGGCTTTGTAATTGACCTACAAGACAAGATCAATTCTTTTTAGGTACCCAAACTTGTTTGGGTCCTCCAAGGTTAGAGACTAAGCTCTTTGGTACCCAAATGGCTTTCTTCTTTGAGCCCATCCATGGTGTACCAATAAACTTAGCATGAACACCATTTGTACCCTTGGTAAGCATATAGAAAGAATTAAACTTGATTGAGGATACATTTGCATTGGATTTCTTGTTCATGCAATGTTGCTCTATGTGACCAACTTGCTTGCAACTTTTGCAATAGCTACCATTGTTCTTCACAAAACGAGTCTTGTGAGGAGCAAAAGCGGCCTTGCCTTTCTTGGGGTTATAGCCCAATCCCTCTTTGTAGAGAGAAGCTCTTTGGCTACCCAAGCACATAAGCAAGCGGTCCTCACCACCATAAGCCTTAGCTAATGTGTGATTGAGCTCTTTTACCTCCTTCTTGAGATTTTCATTCTCAACTATAAGTGTGGAGTCACAAGTGAAACCATCACTACTAGATGAGGATGATGTAGATGAGCTACATGAAGGGTTAGTAGGAGCAACAATAATAGGCTTATGAAAAGTTTCATCAATTATATCACATGATATGCCTATGTTGCAAGTTTTAGCTTTCTCAACATTAGTTGGTATGTTTTCATATTTTTCAACTAGAGAGGAATGAGCTTCTTCTAGCTTAGTGTGAGACTTTTGAAGCTTCTTATGGTCTACCTTTAGACTCTCATAAGATGCCCTAAGCTCATCAAGTTCTTGCATAAGGTTTTTCTTTTCCTTAAGCAAGCCCTTGCACTCCTTTCTAGATTCTTTAAAATGTTGAGTGCAATCTTCTAGCATAGTGATTAGTTCATCTTTAGTGAATTCCTCTTCATCACTATCACTATCACTAGCATTATCATGATCACTCTCATCATTGGATGATACCTTAGCGGCCTTAGCCATGAAGCATAATGGAGTGTCGAAGAGGGAGACCTTCTTTTGGATGGCAATGCTAGCATGTCCCTTCTTCTTGCTCTTGTAGTCATCCTCATCATCACTTGAGGAATCATCACTATCCCATGTAGCAACATGAGAATCATTCTTCCTTTTATGAGAGCTCTCCTTCTTCTCTTGCTTCTTCTTTTGCTTCTTTCTCTCCTTTTTGATAGCATCTTCATCATCACTATCATAAGAACACTTTGCAATGAGATGGTCCTTGCTATGGCATCTAAAGCATCTCATGGTATGCTCATTCTTCTTGTAAGAGTTCTTCCTCCTTCTTGCACGAAAGCCCTTCTTCTTCATTAATTTGCCAAATTGTTTGACAAAGAGAGCCATCTTCTCATCAATGTCATCACTATCACAAGAGCTTGAGTCTTCATCACTTGATGATTCAATCTTGGATTTGCCCTTGGATGTGGTGGCTTTGAATGCCACACTCTTCTTCTTCTCATCATCCTTCTTCTCATTTTCCTTCTTCTTCTTCTTTACCAACTCATCCTTCTCATCATCTTCTCTATATGAATCGTCGGTCATCACTTCTTGAAATATTTGTTGAGGAGTTGAATCCTTCAATGTAGTCCTTACTAGCATGGTGATCAATGTATCAAATCTCTTGGGTAGACTTCTCAAGAACTTCATAGAGAATTGATTGTCCTTGACCTCCTCACCAAGTGCCTTGAGCTCATTGATAATGACTTGCAACCTATGAAACATCTCCGGTACACTCTCATCATCTTGCATCTTGAAGCTTGAAAATTTTTCTTGCAAGATATATGCTTTGGCGGTCTTTGTGCCTTCGGTGCCCTCAAATGTTTCTTCTAGCTTGGCCCAAGCATCATGAGCAATCTCTATGTTCTTCACTTGCTCAAATGTCTTGTCATCTAATGCCTCATGAAGAGCACTAATGGCAATGTCATTGCATTGGAGCTTCTTCTCTTCCACCGGTGTAGGTGCTTCCGGATTAGCAACCTTAAATTTTGTTTCGGTGACCTTCCACACTTCTCTATTGATTGACTTTAGGTGTGTGGTCATCTTAACCTTCCAATATGCATAATTTGTGCCATCAAAGTGAGGTGCCTTCTTGGTGTTGTTGATGTGCAAGCTTAATTGAGCCATTTCTTTTTCACCGTAGGTTGTTAAGCCTCAAATAAACGGTGCCTCGGCTCCGATACCACTTGTAAGGTCCAAATAGGCTAGAGGGGGGTGAATAGCCTAATTAAAACTTCTACAAGAATTACTTAACCACGAGTTAGTACGAAAGGTGGCGAAGCAAAAGCACTAGCTCTAACTAATTAAGCAAGCCACCTACACAAGTCTAGTACATGGCTATTCACTAAACACAATAACAACTACAAGCTAGAAACAAGAAGTAATATGAGAGAAGAGCTTCGAGTGATTATACCACCGTGAAGAGAAGAGAAATGCCAATCAATCAATCGTACAAGAGAAATCCTCGGTAAAGAGATGACACAAGATTTTTTACCGAGGTTCACTTGCTTCCCGGCAAGCTATTCCTCGTTGTGGCGATGCACCCACTTGTCGGTTCGCGAGCTAATCGACTATCAAGAGTCGAGCCCTCGGCGGGCACCGCACAACCGCACACAAGATGGGGATCCTCCAAGCCACGAGCTCCACTAGAGTATCCAATTTGCGAACTCCCGCGGAGAAGGATCAAGAACCCCTTACAACACTTGGTGAAGGCTCCAACAATCTCCAATTGCGAGCTCAATCACCTCCGCTGCTCCAAGCCGTCTACCGTGTCGGGAAACACGGAAGAGTAACAAGAAACCCGTAGCAACTCAAAGATCAAGTGCCTCTAGAATGCAACTCTCAAGCAATGCACTTGAATCTTACTCAATCTCACTCAAGATGTGCAACTATGCAAAGAGATGAGTGGAGGGGTTGTTCTCTAGCTCAAAGTATGTCTCTAGTTCTCAAAATGTGCAAGAGTTACCCTCAAACCCCGGCCAATGTCTATTTATAACGAAGGGGTACGCAGCTAGCCGTTACAGACGACGCAGCAAAAAACGCACTGACCGGACGCTCCGGTCAGGGTGACCGGACGCGTCCGGTCACTACACGACAGCAAGAAACAGTGCGTGTCAGAACTAGCCGTTGCCGTGACCGAACGCGCTGAACCGATTGACCGGACGCGACAGTGCCCGCGTCCGGTCACATTCCAGTATGCTCCCGTTGAGACCGGACGCGTCCGATCGCACGTGACCGGACGCGCCGCGCGTCCGATCGTTACTCCGCTTCGCTCTACCCTTCTGGACGCCTGACCGGACGCTCCGGTTACGTGAGGGACCGGACGCGCCGGTCGCGCGCTCTGATTCGCTCAGGAGAACTGACTGGACGCGCTGTTGAACTGACCGGACGCCACAGTGCCAGCGTCCGATTAGAGTCCAGTAAGCTCCCTGGATGACCGGACGCGTCCGGTCATCAGTGACCGGACGCGCTGTGCGTCCGATCATCAAACTGAAAACCGCACAGACGCTGAACACTGACCGGACGCGTTCGGTCATACAGAGACCGCGTCCGGTCACCTCTGTGACCTCCGTTCGTCTCCGTTTCTTTTCCGACTTTCGGCGCAATAGAAAATAGGCATTTCACTTCTCCAAAAAGCGCCGAATCCCGCCTCGCAAGCTCGGCGGGAGGGAGAGAGGAGCCCAAACCCCTCTCTACCGCGTGAACTCCACCGCCTTTGCAAATGTGCTAACACCACCAAGTGTACACCACCATGTGCATGTGTGTTAGCATTTCACAATCATTTTCCAAGGCGTTATGTTAGCTCTTTACTAGATCCTAATGCATATGCTCAAGACATTGATCTAGTGGCACTTGATTTACGAGCTAACCGTGATTGCTCCTCTTGATAGTCGGCTATGTATCCTAAACCCGGTCAATCACTTCTCTACTCATCTTAGACCGGCAAAAGGAAAACCCTATGGTTATACCTTTGCCTTGCGCTCTTAGATCATTCTCTTTCACTTGATCATAATGTCCTTCATTTTATGTGCATCTCCACCATGATCATCATTTCATGTCCATGCACCATCTCTTTGTGATCTTGTGGCCATCACTCCTTGCCACATACACTTTCATCACATGTGTTGCTTATGCCTAACTCAAAACACTTAACACATGGCATTAGCAACTTGGTGTCATTAATTACCAAAACCAAACTTGGGCTTTCAGTGAGCACTACCCGTCGGGTACGTACCCGTTGCCATCTTGACTCTCAGGGTGTGTTCAGTTGGTGAAAAGTGGATAAAAAGTTATTATAGCACATTTTATTGTTATTTGGCAAAATTTGTCCGACTATGGACTAACTAGGCTCAAAAGATTCGTCTCGATATTTACAGACAAACTATGCAATTAATTATCTTTTTTACCTACATTTAATGCTCCATGCATACGTCCAAAGATTCGATGTGATGGATGAAAGGGAAAATATTTTAGGTTTGCATGGGAAGTGAACACACTCTTACTGTATATTACAGCAAGCTGAGGCGGAAGAACACGCATAGAATGAATGAAGAGATCTACTGGTCCAGGCCGTCCAGGAATGTGAAAGGCAGACCGCATCCTCCGAACACCAGCAGGGCAAGGGCAGCAGGCATGACCTGACCGAGTGGTGGCTGCTACGCGTACGAGCGTCCACCAGCCAAAGGTCGGCGTCGGCGGCGTTCCCATTAGACTGGTCGCACTCATGGACCTCTATATTTATTCTCTATATGTTCTAGTCAGCAAGATTCTCTCTTCTATACTCAATTCTTCCACACCCATCCATCCTCTATATCATCCTCTATCCACTCTATCTACTGTGGGACCCACTTATCATTTTATCTAAATATATCCATGTGTGATCTAGTTTTGAAGGATTTATTGAGACGAATTTAATGGTGCAATCGAAATTTAATTTGGATTTTTGGTTTGTGAGTTATATCATTTTTTTCTTTGTTTAGCTAGTGGGGCCCGCCACTATTGAGTACAGAGTAAGCACAGTACCACTCTAAATATAGAGTGAGAAAAATGATAGAGTATCGTTTTAGAGTACCCAGTGCAGCAGATTTTACTCTATATTCATACTCTAAAGCTTTAGAGTATCGTTTTAAAGTACCCACTGCGGGTAGTCTTATCATCAACTCCCCACTTCCTTCTCCTCCTTTATTGAGGTCAAAAGCACATGCATCTATCTATACTTTGGGGTTGATATTTTCTCCTATAACTGGAGATGCTCTTGGGATCTATTTGGATCACTAAGACTAATTCTCAGTCTAGTAGTTGCTAGAACTAATTGTTGTTGGGTGGTTTGGACTGAGTTATTATAAATCACTTTAGCTTTTTCTTGCCAGCTAGTGAAATAGCTATTAGTTGAGGTGTGAACTAATTAAAGAATTAGTCTATCCGTTAGCCTATCTATATTTGATTGGCCAAAAATTAAACTTACCAATAACTAATAATTAGTCATAGTATCAAATATATCATCAAACTAAGAACCCTTAAGAACTATGTACTCCCTCCGTACTATAATATAGTGCATTCTAAATATTTTAAGACAATTTCATGAAACACTCAAATGACGCAAGTGCCCATAGATTATTCCAATTAAGGAGTTTTTCTCCTTAAATCATGGTTTCCTACATAGAGCCACTATATAGAGTGTACTATATTTCAATATAAATTTTACCAGTCACACTGTATATTTCATGACGAAGGGAGCAGTAGCGAAACGGAGCGAGTACGCAAACTATTTACGGCGTGCTGTTCATCGATGATGATGGGCACAATCCAGGGTGGCTCACTTACAGTACTGTTTATATAGTTATGCTAAGGGCACTCCACTATAGTTGTTATGTCCATCTTTTTGGACGAAATCTGTTGTTATCCAACCGACAGTCCATTCGATTCAACTTGCACTCACTCTCGATCCTCGTTTCGTGGGTTCGCTCATGTGCTCACAAAGTCACAATGCTCTGCGCACTACTTTTTTTCAATTTTGTTACAACAAGCCACAACGTTCTCTACTGGATTCTTGGTTTATCGCTCGCTAAAAAGATAAAAAGCAGACAAAATGCAAACAACACTGCTAACGTTCGGACGGATGCCCATGTCCAGACGCCCGCTTCTGCAGTTCATTTCCACGCCTCCGTTTCGCGCGTCCATGCGGGGCCCGCGCTTCCTGGACATCGCCCGCCCCATGCCTACGTTTCGCACACCCACGCAGGGCTCGCGCCGCTCGGGCATCGCCTGCGCAGGGACCGCTTGTACCCCCTTCCACTTTCCACGGCATCCCACATGCAGCACCCAATCTATTTTTGAAACATTCAGATGCAACACTTGCAACATTCAAAGGAATACAACTGAAACACTTGAAATATGGGTTTGAAACACTTGCAAAAACATCTGAAAACACTTGAAAACCACTGCAAACATACACAACATCTAGATAAAACACTTGCAACATATATGTGAAACATATGCAACATCCAGATAAGCACACTTGCAACATACGTGTGAAAAAATAGATGAAACATTGGGAACAAAAGCCGCAACATATGTGTACAACCATTTCAACATATACAACATCTGTATGAAATACTTGTAACATACCTCTAAAACATCTGAAACACTTGAAACATACGCTTGCAATATATGTTTTCAGCGCAACATCTCCTTGCTGTTTGGGAGAATGGAGGCTCGTCGGCGCGTGGAGTTTATCGGAGGCGGCGATCGGGCAGTGGCGACTCCGTGAGACCGTGACGTGGCAGGGAGGCAGTAGCCGTACGACTAGGAGAGGGCAGTTGTGCGCTGCGCCTAGCAGGGCTAGCAGCCAAGCGCCGTGACTCTGAGCGCAGCCGCGTGCCGCGCCTGGCAGGGATAGCGGCCAAGCGCTGCGCCTCGGAGGCGGCAGGCCACGCCGCTCCATGCCTGGGCGGTGGAGGACGCTTCGGGTGCCTCGCGCCTAGCCCTAGGAGCAAATGGACGAGCAGATAGGAGCGGCTGGATGAGAGTATTTTTCTTTTGAGAAACTCCTGAGCGGATACGAGGTGGTAGTTGGGCTGGCATCACGGCCCACCAACGGAGCGTCCGAGCGCCCGCTTCCTAGCGTTACCGAAATGCAAAGCATGATACAGAAGAATTATTCAGGGACGAAGAGGTATAGGAAATAATTTTATTATTAAATGACTCTCCAAATAAGAATTTAAAAAGTGCATTTAAAAAGAATTGTTCAAGATGCTCTTGCACTTTTTCATCCTTTTTGATTCTCATGTCTTAATCTAAAGTCAATGGCTTTATTATTAGTATTTATTGTAACCAGCGGCATCAGCGTTTATATGGGCCCAACTTGTCCAATGACTCGTAGCCTTCTGTACAATTCCCTTCTATATATATCTCGATTTTCATATTAGTATATGGTCCGTAGATGTTTCTATTCATCACCAAATGTCAATTTCTCATTAGCACTGGTCTTCCTCAGTTACGTAGTTGGCATTATCAGCTCTTATCGTTTAAACCTTATCCATGATTATCTTTTAAACTCTCCTATTAAACTATATATGTTTATTTAATATTAAACAAAATTTATACGGCAATTTTCAATCGCCTTTCTCAAGATAAGACTTAATCACTTAGCCAACATAAAGAAGAGATTTTGTTAACAATGGCATGTGTTGGTAATAGACAAATAGATACAATAAGAGCATTTCTAGGTTTTTTTTTGCATAATGGCAATGTTGTGTAATATATCATGTGTAGAGGGATACTTATTTTATTTTCTCTGGTTAACATTGTAATTTATAAATCAATGAGACTTAACATGCATGAAGGCTTTTTTTTTACCAAAATACTAAGGTAACAGAAGATGTATCCAAGTGTGCACCTACTATATATTTCATAATAACAGAGACTTTAATTTCTAGGGAAAGATGGACCCATGTTGTTGATAAGTTTAGGGCTTGAGGCTGGTTCTAACCAATTGTTATGCTAGCTTCTCCGAGCACGCAGCTGGTGCTGACGCGCTAAGATGCATGGTGGTTTGTTAGGCTGACAGCGATAGATGTGCTAGCAGCCTTCATGATGGTTCTTACGGAGTACAGTGTTTCTAATCTAACAAACTTCTATATAAGAACAATCATATAGCAACAATATTAGTTAGGTTTCCTACTATGAAAATTGCCACAAGTTAATAACTTTCCAACTCAGCATAGTAACTTGTATTTTTGGCAAATATAATAGTAATTATTATTGAGTTTGTCAACTCTGATCCATACATGGTTGAAAATCTTTTCTCCCACATCCAATTTTTTGAGTAAAGCCAAACTTCACCCGAGTGATTCATGGCTTCCTCACCTCTCACTCAGAAGATTTTTATTTGCCCAATCCAAGGATACCACATTGTTTTCTTCCCCAATTCCAGCAAGGTTAGGGTTAGGGTTTAGGGGTTCAGGAGCTTAGAGGGGTTGCCGGGGGGAGAAGGTCGGCCCGGTGGCGGGCGTGGGGGCGGCGTGGGGTGAGGCGACAGTGATACCGCCATCCGAGTAGTGGAGGAAGGAGGGGTGGGGCAAGGGCGGGGGCACGACGGTGATAGCCTAGCGTCCTCCACCGGATAGCATGGCTCGGCGGTCATAAGCAGCGGTGGAGACGGTGAGGCGCCGCTGGAACTTGACAGGAGGGGCGGGGTAGCTCAGCTGAGATAAAGAAGATGGCAAGGAAGAGGCACATTTGATGGACTTTAGAGTTGGACCGTGGTGGACGGCAGAGCGATGGGGGCGACTGATGTGTCGGGGAGTCGGGGACTCATGGTCACACACTTGCGTCCGTGTGGGTATAAGTCTCACCTCGCTCTCTATATACCCAAATATTCTCTATAGGCCCACATAGGGCCTCGTTGGCTTATTTCCATTAGATTAGACTGTATCTAGATTTACGTAGTGCAGTTTTCCCATATTTTATTGTGCACATTGGCTCTTACGTAGCTTTGCACAGTGCTCAAAGTATGTCTAATACACCATTCACTAGTATGCCAAATTTGATCATATTATGTAATGCAGATTTGCGCAAGTAATGATGAACACACACAATAAATATTCTAACATCTCATGCCTCTACATGGAGTTAACTGCATGAAACACGACGTAAGCAATGCAACCAGACGTAGTTTTGTGCTACATAAGATTGAAGCTAAGACAATGCAAACAACAAATCAGGGGCGGATCTACAGGGTATGCCAGGTATGCCCTGGCATACCCTGCAGTCCAGCAAGAAATACGTATATACATATGTATATTTGTAAAAAGAAAAATAAAACTTGCATGGAAAAGATCGAACGGACACTGCGGCCTGCGGCTACTTTGCTCTCGCGAGATGGCCTTTTCAGTTTCAAGGCCTACGGCCTCATGCGGCGACCTACTGCGCCCTGCGGTCATATGACGAGACTCGGGAGGGCCCCACTGGGTGAGCGGCCTGCGGCTGTGGCCTCACGAGCACGACACCACGAATCCACGATGGGGAAGTACATGGGAGTTCATCGATCGAACGCCGCATGTCGATGGGATAGGGAGATTTGGAGCGACACTGCGATTGTGTGACCTGCAATGGAGTCTCGCACGCCGTCTTGAATCCATGAATCTGCATAGGCATCCAGGTCCGTCTGCGAGTATGTGACGTCGTGATTAATCGAGGATCCATTCATGTTGCTCCATTGAGTACTGAGATATGTCGCGAGATCGTCAGATCAAAGATCCGCTCATATTGCTCCGTTGCTGCGTGCTGCCCTGCTGACTGCGCGCGCGACTAACGCACAGATCCCAACTGGCGATCACCGGGTCCGGGTGATATTCAATCTCTGCTCTTTTCGTTTCCTAGCCAGGTTGCGAGTACGCGACGCCATGACTCAGTGTGATCGAGATTGCTAGATCGAGGATTCGCCCAGGCTGCTCCACTGCTACGTGTTGTTGCTGCCTGCACGTGCGCGACTAGCGCCAGAGCCGGACTCTCGGTCACCAAGGTAAGATCAATCTCTGCTCTTTTATTGTCTTCTTTCTGCATCTCTTTTATACCTATATATTTTATAAACTATTAATATGGCATTTCAACTATTTAAATTGTAATTCGTGGATGTTTTCAATTTAATCTTCAAATTTAAGATTTATCGGGTTATTTAGTGTAGATATACCGAATTACGTTGCAAAGTTTATAATTTTTATCAAATTATCAAATGGTTTTACCGAATTGTATGTGAACTTTTTTGGACGGCATACCCTGATCTAAAATCCTAGATCCGCCACTGCAACAAATCACACGCATTTATATATGTGTGTGTGCTGTCTTATGCACTGCCATCTCCATGAAAGTTCATTTTTATTACTTGATGTTTTCACACATAAAAAAAACCCTTATTCAAGTAATTTGGAGATCAAAGTCTGAGGAAAATGCAGAGAAAAATATATGACCAATCTAGGAAAAACTAGATGGCTTTTCATAAATATAAAACTAGTACATAAATTTCAGTATGAAGAGGATTTCAAACTGGACGCATGGTCGCATGGTTAGGTGCCCAGCCACACCTCTGGCTCTAGAGAACCTAAGATGATGTAGTCAGTACTAACGAACATGCAGAGATAACAATACACTCCACCTCAACCCCCGGATTGTTATTCCTCTTCAGGTGAGGTCCTCTTCGGGTGAGGTCCAGACGGCGCATCATCATCATGCATGTGCCTGGACTGATCACTGATGGCATGCAAGTTGGGGGTACCAGCCTGTTGGTTATCATTAGTCTATTTGCAGTGGACAGCTCATGCATACGGACAATCTTTGAGGATAGATGACAAGAGAAACAAAAATAAAATCTGAAGTCTCCGTAACCGTCGGAGGATGATGATAAGGCCAGTATCAGCGGGAGTTTCACTGGAGTTTCATTTGCATTTAATAGCCTGCCACATATGCATTTTTGATGACATGTCAACGTTTTAATGAAGAGAGAGAAGAATTGAGTTTCATGGGGATCAAACTCTCTTGGCACATTTAAACTCTCTATAAGTCATAGAATTAAATGTCTATGAAACTATGGAGTGAAACTTTCCATTGAGAGTGGGTGTTTTATCCGAGTTTCATTTCATTCTATATGACATGGCAGTCTTGGAAACAACGAAATGAAACTTAAGAATCCACTTACGAAATCCCAAATTCGCACTTAAGACTGGAAAAAGAAAAAGAAAAAAAAAACCCACAGAAGAAGGCTCCGTCACCACAACAAGCCCACTAAAAGAACATGCCCGCCATGCTTTCCTTCGTTTCGGCCCAATCTGTATCATGGGCCTAATTGAGCCGAACACAAGAAACAAGGCCCTCGTCACATCCACCTCACCGGCCGCCGCCGTTTGCATCTGCCGACGGCCATCTCTGCCTGCGCGACCTGTTACCGCACGGCGCGGCGCGTGTGCCGCGCCTCTCCCTTCCGTTGTTGCTGTCCTACCTCAGTACCTGTACGTGCTGCTGCCCCTGGTGTGGTGTGCCACTTTCGGCCGATCCCACTCCCACCTGCTACGTGACGCACGCACAGGGCCATCAATCGAGGGGGCACGCACAGGGGTTTTTTTTTTTTTTTTTTTTTTGCTCTAGTTGTTTAGACAGTTGCCGAAGAAAGCAGTGGGGTAAAGTTGTTAGTTGTTTGGACGGTGTTCCAAAGTTGGTCGGGATGAGTGAAAACTGGGCCAAACACTTGTATTTTTATTTTCTCCGTCTAATAAAAATTACGGCAAAGCTTTTGCCGTCTCTTCTAAAAAAAAAACACCTGTCCGTACGCCGCGCCACCCGAACGCCCCGACATCTCTACGTCCCCGGCGCGGCGCACCTAGTCGCGACTCGCATGCCTCTGGGGTCTCGGTTCCTCCGAAACGTGCAGAGTCCCTTTTCCCTTAATTTGCTGCAGCTTGTCACCTGGGCCACACACAACAGACGGGCAGTGGGGGGACAATTTTGGTTCACGGTGTCCGGGCTCCGGGGTCAGCAAGCCCCCTCGTCGTCCACGCCTCCCATGTCTTCACCGTCAGCTCCCCCGGCTGCTAGCTGCGCTGAACCAGATGCCCACCAATACAGCCAGCCATACAGGCGCCATCTCCTTGGGTGCTTGACAATGGATCACGTACTAGTAGGATGCAATCCAGTAGTTTCTACACGATGCAAACGTCTCAGATAGGCCAATCTGCATTCTAGCAGAGCAAATAGTCGGTCATAGGGGCCGTTCGGCTGGAATTATAAGCCGGCTGAAAAACACTGTTGGCTGGTTTTTTGTGACAGAAAAATACTGTTCCGGCTGAAAAAACAAGCCGAATAAGACGGATTATAAGCCAGATGAACAGGGCCATAATTATGCTTTTGTTGGAACAAAAAAAAGGATCTGCAAAATCTGTGCACTATTCGACATTTTCATAAACAGAAAAGATTATCTGAAAATGAGGGGCAAGTAACGAACCTCTGATCCGATTGCAATTTGCAACGCGTTCGGTGGCCAGCCAGCCCCGACTTTTCCGTCTATGGCAATTCTGCCACCTGCTCGGCGCTTGCGTGCGCCGTGCCGCCGTGAGATTGGAATCCCATGAGATTTGCGTCGCCAATTCATGGACAGAGCACAGATGGGCTATGCGCTGACCCATTAATGGTTGAACGAGAAGCCGAATAATGGTTCGCCCGTTGCCACCAGCCCAATACGCAACACATCTTCTTGCTCGTTTCTCCGACCGTTTGGGACTTGGGAGAGGTCCACCAAGCACAACATCTTTTGCTAAAAAAAACACATCTAGATTTCTACATTTCACTACCTCAAGTGTTTGGCTTCAAATTAGTGAAATGGAGCTGCTAGATTTCTACAATCATACAGGATACAACTCACGGATTTTTTCCACCGTTTATGTCAGTCCGGAACTCTGAATGAGCATTGCAGCACTGAACATAGTAAACCTATACCACCTACCAAGTTCTCCCACAAAAGTCATCAGCTTCTCTATAGTTCAGCCTCCAAAATGTTTCTTTCTTGAAGCATCTCCTGATCTATGAACCCCCAGAGACCTCCCCGTGTCAATTTCTTCCATTTCCTTCAAAAGCACATTTCT
This sequence comes from Saccharum hybrid cultivar R570, assembly GCA_038087645.1. NCBI lineage: Eukaryota > Viridiplantae > Streptophyta > Magnoliopsida > Poales > Poaceae > Saccharum > Saccharum hybrid cultivar. The sequence continues at coordinate 7,634,048 of JAQSUU010000248.1, read as the reverse complement.
TTGGCTTTTGCATTCCCCTCTAGTATTATTTCCCCACCCCTGAAATTCCTCAAAGTATTCCCTCTCTTTGTAAACTGGCAACCCCAGTAACTCTTTCAATATAAGTAGAGTTATAAACCTTTGTAAAAAAACTTAAGCTTCTCTTTTGGTTTCATTAAAAGCAAGATTAAACCTTTGTGTCAATAGAAAAACAGAGAAAATAAAGAATGCAGGCATAAGCAATCATCATATATTGAACAAAGACAACATTCTACCTAGAAAACCCAAAATGACTTATATTTTGTAGTATATATACACTGATACACATGAATGCACAAGCTCTGTTTCTAGCTTGCAGCAGAACAGGCAGATCGAAGGAAATAGCAAGTCTGAGAACACAGTACGGTTTCAGCACGAAATCAACCGCAGAAACATAAGAGTTCATTCAATTTCCAAACAGTTCACATTCAATTTCCAAATAGCAAGCCTATGGCCCCGTTCGGTTGTGCTGATAAGCTGGCTGAAAAACACAGTTGGCTGATTTGTTATGAGAGAAAAACACTGCTCCGGCTGAAAAAAAATAAGCTGAAAAGTACGGATTATAATCCGGATGAACAGGGCCATATGATTCTTTTCTTGTAGGGAGGCAAGTACTACTTAGAACGAGAGCAAAAAACCAGAAAGCATATAAGAGTAGCTACACTTGAGACGATCAATCGAAGACGACGAGCTTCTGGTACTCCGGCCCAGAGATGGCCTTGACCATGATGTCCCTCGGCGTCACGATTCCGTCGCCATCAAGGAACAACTTCACCATGTTCTTGGAGAAGCCGCTCACCAGCGCCACCCCCTTCTGCAATGCTGTCACAGGCACAGAATTGGAGTCCCTCAGGTTCCAGAAGACAACCTCCGGCACCACCGCGCCGTACCCGGCCTCCGTGAACTTCCTCGTGATCGCCTCGTAGTCTGTCTCCCACGGCCTCGACGATGCGACGTCGAACTCCATGTCGCTGAACACGAAGACCCTCTTCACCATCTGCTCCGGGGTAAGCTTGCCGGCGACCGCAATGTGGAGGAGCTTGTCGAACACGGCCTGCAAGTCTGTGTTCATGTTCCAATCCATGCGACGGATGAAGTTGGTCTTCTCCATCAGGGTTCCGTCAGGGATCTGGTGCAGCTGAGGCCGCGAGCTGAAGGTGATGACGCGGTGGTGCCACGGCTCGCTGCTGAGCTCGGAGACGAGGAGGCCGAGCGAGACGCAGACGTCCATGGGGAGGCCTTCCATGCTGCCCGACACGTCGCACACGGCGATGCAATTGTTGAGCTTGCCAAGCGCCCGCAGGTCGGTGACCATGCGCTCCCACTGCAGGTCGGCGACGCCGTCGCTGTCGATGGACGCCAGGATCTCGTGCGGTAGCAGGGCGCCCGCCGCGATCTTCGCCTTGCCGGACTTGACGTCGGCGAGGTAGCTCTCGAAGCGCTCCTTGTCGCGTTTGACGAAGAGGTCCTTGTAGTTCTTCATGGCCACGGACGCCACGCGCTTGTAGACCACGTCCCCCCACGCCTTCGCCGAGATGAAGATCTCGGGGAGCTTGAGGGCACGGCGAAGGGGCACGAGCGCCTTGTGGAGACGTTCGCGCACTCGGTAGGCGTAGTACGCGTCCTCCAAGTCCTCGGGGAGGTCAGGCGCCGAGCCCTTGGGGAAGAGGCGGCGCGCGATGGCTTCGCAGAGGAGCGTGGAGCGGTCGTAGCAGCTATCTAGCGACGGGCACCATTTCGCAGCAAGCGAGATGTCGCTGAGCTTGCCGTCGGCGAGCTTCTGCAAGTCCTCGACGAGGAGCTTGGCGAACAGATCCGCCGTGCAGTCGTGCAGGAGCCGGTACTTGGGGTCACGGGCGTACCGGTCGACGGCTCTTGCCGCGGCCTCCGCGCGCCTCTTCCTGCGCTCAACGGCCGCGTCGACTGAAAGCTTGCGGTCGCGCTCGTTGGCGGCAGCGATGCGTGCCTCCCTTGTCTCGGCGCCGCGTGGCACGTTCCCCTTGCGCCGAGGCCTGCTCTCTGGGCGGTTGTGGACGAAACGGCGACGGCTGCCGTCGCGGGAACGGACGACGAAGCCTCCCAAGGCGGCGAGACGGGCCTTCTTCCCGGGGGTCCTCGTGGAGACACCGCCGTGGATGATGCGGTGCAGGATCTCGGGGAGGTCCTTGAGGTAGCCGAACTCCGCGACGGGGCCCGCGTTGAGGGCGAGCGTCGTGGGGTGGCAGCCGTGCATCCAGAGCGCGGCGGCGTAGAACCCCTCGCGGTCGGACTTGCCGGTGCCGCCCACGCCGCGGAGGTTGCACGCGAGGCGGAGCGCGGTGTTGGGCTCGGCCGCCCACGCGTCGGCGAGGAGGGAGGCGACGGACGTGGCCGGGGTGCCGGGGACGACGTGGAAGAAGAAGTCGAGGCAGGGGTCCCCCGAGGAGACGAACGTCGGCGACGCGTTCTCCGTGCGCCCCTTCTTCGGCGCGGGCGTCGGCTTCGGAGTCGGCTTGTTGAACTCGGCGTCCATCAGGTCCAGGAACGCGTCGCCGGTGGTGGGTATGGCTGCGGCCGCCTTCGCCGCCGCCGCCGCCGCGGCGCGGAGGCTCTCCGCCGGTGGGCCGAGGAGGGTGTAGGACACGGCATTCCGGCACGCCGGCGTCGCCATTGGGTGGTAGGCTGGTAGCTAGGGTTTGGGCTCTGGGTGTTGGGGATTTTCTTTTGGTCGATGACGGTGGTCGTGGTTTTCGTGATGATCTTGTAGATCGGAAGGGAAGGGGATGGATTTTTATTTAAAGGTCAGGGTGAGGCGGTGGATTGAGGGCCAAGTCGGTTTGCTTTGAACCGACTCTATTGTTCCGGCTTCCATGTATGCTATTTTTCCTAATTTCAATTCATCATCAACTGATTTGGTACCGACTCTAGCTTGCAATATTTTTCCTTATTTCAATTCATCATCAACTGATTTGGTACCGACTCTAGCTGGCAAAGTTGCAAGGTGCCTATATAGAGGTGTTTTTAAAAGTTGCAAATTACTCCCTCTCACTCAAAATAAATCAATTTCTAGGGTCACCAATAGTCAAACTGAATTAAATTTGACAAACTTCATAATAAAATATAACAACATTCGTGAGACCAAATATGTATATTACAAAAATATATTTCATGATATATGTGATGATATGAGTTTTGTGTCATAAATATTGATGCTCTTTTTTATTTCTACAAATTTAGCAACACTTTAAATAGTTGACTTAGGACAACAAAAAGAAAAAAAAACTCTAGGCCTCACCCTATCTGAGGACAAATTTTCTATTAAAAATCCGTTGAACTCTTGACCATCAAATGTAAAAGTGGCATGGTTTCTCTACTCTCCACCTTGTCATTTGATCGGCCTCACCCAATTCCATTCAGACGATCGTTCACTCGAATTTAGATGTAACGAACGATCAGACCGCGCCTCCTCCCTCCCAGCGCACTTTCCCATAGCCGCTGACGTCATCCAAAAAAAAAGGGAAATATTTATTTTAAAATGCTATAACTTCTGAACCATGTATCCGTTTTTAATTCCGTCTGTACCAGTGTGTTCTATGCAACAAGGCGAACAAAACTAAACCACACTTGCACATGTTTTGAAGAAGTTTTTATAGTAGCAATTCATGTATATTACAACTGTCCTAATATTTCCTTATATTGAACCTGATTTATTAGATTATATGCATGTAACTTGTATATTCTAGTTATTATGTTGAAGTTTCTGTATAAAGTTGTAACTTTTTTGTCTAACTTTTATGTGTAAATTTTGCCACATAACTTGTAGTCATTAACTTTCTGCACGTAACTTTCATGTCTAACTTTCTGCATGTAACTTTTATGTCTAACTTTCTGCACATAACTTGTAGTTATTAACTTGTAGCTATTAACTTTTATGTCTAACTTTTTGCACATAAGCTATTTGGTTTATTATATTTGTACATAACTTGTAGTTATTAACTTGTATACTGAAATTGGTTTAATTAAGTTATATGCTTAAGTTTTGTTTGCAACTTTTATGTCTAACCTTTTATTCTCAAATGGATACTTAATTAGCCATTGTGATAAGACTTTTAATTTGCAATTTTTATGTCTAACTTTTCAAGTTTTTCGCATATGTTATATGTTATAAGTTATTTGTTAAAAGTTATAGTATGTTATAAGTTAGTACACATAAATTTAACTAGAAAAAAATCTTTGAAACATATGCAGTGGGGTCTAGTTTTGTTCATCTCGTCGAGTAGAACACACCGGTGCAGACGAAATTAAAAATAGATACACTGTTTGGAAGTTATAACATTTTGAAAATAAATATTCTGCTTTTTAAGGATGACATCATCTGCCTGGAAAAGGGAGCAGGGGAGGGGCGCGCCCCTTCTGAACGCACCAGCCATTCCAAAAAAGACATAGGTGGGATTGAATATTTTTGCTAAAAAAGGAAAGTTTGGTATGTCTGAATTTTGTTCGCTCGATGTAAATGTAATGAGCGTTCGCTAATTAGCCTCGTCGTCATCCTCAGCACGTCCACACCACAAGCATCTACAGCCGACGACATGCTCCTTCGTCTCTCCTCCACCCTGTTCCAATGGGTCGGTGGGCATGCTGACGGCGACAGCGGCCCGCAAACTTAGATGGGGAGGAAAATACGTGGTGGGTGTGATTTTTTATTTTTATGAAGCCACAATTAGAGATAGTTAAAAGTTAAGGTTTGTAGTTATTTTGTTCAATTGATATAATTATTGATTTAGCAAGTCATTTTCCTACCATTTTTCGGGCAATCCACCAAACATTAACACTGTTAAACATGATAGTCATTTTTCTAGTTTCCAGATCAGTGTTTCTAGTTTCCAGATTAAACACATCAGCGCCACCTAGTGTCGAAGCAACACATGGAAATATTATTTTCTAATTACTGTAAAAAGAAAAAAGAATACCAATGTAATTTGCTCCACTTCTAGCAAAAAAAAAAGGAAAAAAACACTACCACCCATATAATTTGCTCCATTATACTCTCAAAAAGAAAAAAGAATACCAATGTCTCATGACACGACATTTGTGATTTGTCATGCATGAATGCATGGTGCATATTGTGTCTGAATACCAATGTCTCATGACATGATATTGTGTCTGAAAATCTGAAAAATTAGATTTTTATATGCATAAATATGTATTTTTTGGGTGAAATTATACAAATCCGTTTAGTCTAAATGCCGTTTAAACAGTCTAAACAATAAACAGAGGGTGACTTAGCGTTTAGGAAAACATTGGAACCAATGTAATTTGCTCCACTCCTCTCAAAAAGAAAAGAAAAAAAGTATGTGATTTACTCCATATTTATGACAGGGTGGTCCTGCAAAATAGTGTGATATGCTATCAAACATAGTGCCTCACTGTACAACAACCACCAATTAATCTTAACACGTCAAAAGTTTACATTTTTTATTGGTACTTTGTGAAATTATAATTATTCCAACAAATATAATATAATATTAGATTTGTGTTTCAGTACTAAGTTTCTAGCTATAAGTGATGGTGAAAAATAATGGTCAAAATATAATGTTTCAGAAACAGAATTGGATTACAATTTCAAAATGCAGAGCAACGAAGTCATAGCAGGAAGATAATAAGCACAATGCTCTTCTTACAGAATTGCAGAGGTCAAATTTAATTACTTGAAAGTTCTGAATCAATATAGAGAACACAAGTTTCAGCACGAAATGAATAAAAACTCCATTTCCAAACAATCCATAGTTTCTCCAATTTTATTGTACGCAGGACTGACTAAAACCAAGAGACACAAACTAGAGAAAAATGGACGTACGACTGACTAAAACCAAGAGACACAAACTAGAGAAAATTGGACGTAGGACTGACTAAAACCAAGAGACACAAACTAGAGATAGCGATCCAGTTCTTTCAGTGAGGTAGCAGCAAGTTCATATAGAACGACACAAAGAACAAAAACTTGCAACCCTTCAGCCCATCAATCGAAGACGACGAGCTTCTCGTACTCCGGCCAAGAGATGGCTTTATCCATCACTTCCGTCGGTGTCAGGTTCTTGTCTGGCACGACCTCCTCGCCATCAAGGAACAGCTTAATCATGTTCTTAGAGTAGCCGCTCACCAGCGCCACCCCCTTCTGCTCTGAGGTCACAGGCACGGACCTTGAGCTGCGCAGGTTCCAGAACACTATCTGCGGGATTGCTGCGCCGTACCCGGCCTCCGTGAACTTCCTCGTGATCGCTTCGTAGTCTGTCTCCCACGGCCTCAACGACGCTTGATCGAACTCCATGTCGCTGAACACGAACACCTTCTTCACCATCTGCTCCGGAGACAGCTTGCCAGCGACAGCAACGTTGAGGAGTTTGTCGAACACTGCCTGGAAGTCGGTGTTCATGTCCCAGTTCATCCACCGGATAAACTCTGTCTTCTCCAAGAGGGACTCGCCTGTGATCTGGTGCAGCTGAGGGCGCTCGCTGAAGGTGATGAACCGGTGGTGCCAAGGCTCGTCGCTTAGCTCGGAGATGAGGAGGCCGAGCGCGATGCTGACGTCCATGGGGAGGCCGTGCATGCTGCCCGAGACTGTCAGCGGATCAACGTCTCCAACGGCTAAGAGCGCCGAGTCTTCAGCATGACCGCGTCTAACACACTCCAGAACGGCCGCGCACTCAGCTCGCCAACTGCCTCCGCAGAGCGCACTCCGCCGCGCACACACGCGCGCCCAGTCTTCACGGCGCCCGCATCCTGCGTTCATCCACTCAGTGTATAGTGCGTGTGTGTTCATGGCCCCTTGTAACCTATATATGTAAACCATATACGATCAATACAAGCTGTTGAGTTGGCATATACAATTCTACATGGTATCGGTCGTCTAGGTTCTTCTTCTTCTTCCTTCAACTACTGCTTCCGCAAACCCCAGCCATGTCTGTCCACTTCGACTCCTCTGATGATGGCTACGACGTCATCCCTGCCAACGCCGATCGGATTCAGGGCATCTCCATTCGCCACCATGTCCCTGTCATCCTCGACATGGACGAAGGCAACTTCGGCCAGTGGCGTCTCTTCTTCGACTCTACCCTCTGCAAGTTCGGTCTTCAAGGCCATGTCCGCTACGTCACCGCCGATGAGGACCGCACTGGCGAATGGCGCATGGTCGACGCCTGCGTCGTCAACTGGATCCTCGCCACGGTCTCCAAAGGCATCTTCGACATCATCCGTCGTGACCGCCACGACGCGTTCACTCTCTGGAACGCCGTCATCGGCATCTTCCAGGACAACGAGCTGCAACGCGTCGTCTACCTGGAGGCCGAGCTCCGCACGCTGCAGCAAGGCGACATGACCATCAACGCCTACTGCACCAAGCTCAAGCGGCTCGCCGATCAGCTGCGAGACATCGGCCACCCCGTCTCCGAGCCGAGCCAAGTGCTCAACCTCCTCCGTGGCCTCAATCCGAAGTACCGCTACGTCAAGCCCGTCATCACCTCCAAGTACCCGCCTCACACCTTCATGAGCGCGCGGTCCTTTCTCATTCTTGAAGAGCTCGGCGCCGATCACGACGCCAACACCGAGGCGACACAGGCCCTTGCCGCCTCCCATGGTGAACGCCCCGGCGGATCCTCCGGCAACCACGGCGCGTCCTTCAGATCCACCGACGGCTCCTCCGGCTCTTCGGCACCGCGTGACAACAACCGCCGCAATTCTGGTGGCCGCCCCAACAATCGCGGCGATCGGCGCCGCGGGCGCGGTAACGGTGGCGGCTCGGCGCACGGTGGCCACTCTAACAACCAGGCCGCCCCGTACGCCGCCGGCTACAACCCGTGGCAGGGCATGGTGCAAGCTTGGCCCATGCCGGCACGTCGTCCCAACCTCAAAGCACCTCCGATTGGTACTTTGACACCGGCGCCACATCCCACATGTCCTCATCACCTGGTAACTTTCCAAACTCCGTTCTTCAACCTTTCTCTTCCAAAATCACAGTGGGCAATGGTGCTCAGATGCCGGTCACGCATCGCGCACAAACAGTCATTCCCACTTCCACCTCTCCACTTCATTTGAATGATGTTCTTGTATCTCCTTCACTCATTAAAAACCTGATTTCAGTTCGTCGCCTCACACGCGACAATAATGTTTCTATTGAATTTGACCCCTCCGGTCTTTCCATCAAGGATCTAGCTTCCAGGGCGGAGATGCTCCGATGTGATAGCCGCGGTGATCTCTACCCCCTTCGCCAGCAACATCATCAGGCTCTAACTGCAGCTTCGGCGGCATCCCTGTGGCATCAGCGGCTGGGACATCCCGGTCTTCCAGTCACCTCTCAGATTTTACAGAATTTTTCATTCCAGTGTAATAAAGCTAATGCTCACTCATGTTCATCTTGTCGTTTGGGCAAGCATCACCATTTACCTTTTTCTAATTCAGTAACTCAGTCTTTTTTCCCTTTTCAACTTGTTCATTCCGATGTTTGGACTTCACCGACATTCAGTCATTCTGGGTTCAAGTACTATATTGTTTTTCTAGATGACTATACTCATTACTTGTGGGCTGTGCCCCTCCGCAACAAGTCTGACGTTTTTCACACGATCAAATCCTTCATCTCATATGTACACACCCAGTTCAGACTGCCTATCCTCGCCTTCTAGACTGATAACGGTGGGGAATACGATTCCTCGGCCATGCGCCTGCTCCTTTCCTCCCACGGCATCCAGCTCCGTCTCACATGCCCATATACGTCGCAGCAGAACGACAAAGCCGAGCGTGTTCTTCGCACTACTAACGATTGTTTGCGCACCTTACTAATCCACAGTGCAGCTCCCTTGCCGTTCTGGGCGGAGGCCCTGGCCACGGCAGTGTACTTGATTAATAGGCGCCCATGCCATGCAACCGGCACCACCACCCCCTACGCCCTCCTCTTCGGTGTTCCACCTACTTATGACGAGCTCAAGGTGTTCGGGTGCCGGTGCTTCCCCAACCTGATCGCGACATCGCCTCACAAACTCGCCGCCCGATCGACGCCGTGCATGTTCATCGGGTACCCGGCTGATCACCGTGGCTACCGCTGCTTCAACCCCGCCACCGGACGCGTCATCACCTCGTGTCACGTCACCTTCGACGAAGACGTCTTCCCGTTCCGCGACACCAGCAACGCCCCTGCTGCTGCCGCACGTTCCTTGGGCTCCTGGTGTGACGCCAACGACGACGATGTGCCGTGCCCGCCGCCCATGGGCGCGCCACCGTCCTTGGTCGCGGCACTGCCTCTTCACCCGCGTCGGCAGCGCACAGCTCGTGGCGCTCATCACCCGTCAACGTCGACCAGCACTACTTCATCGTCGACCACGACACCTACGCCACAACCGGTTCCAGCTCCACCGACATCTCCTACAACCATGCCGAATGACCGTGCTCCATCACCGAGCTCTCCTTCGACACCGACTGTGCCGACCGTGACGTCGTCCACTACTGCACCCGCTGGCCATCCAATGGTCAACCGTGCCCGCGCTGGCATTACCAAGCCCAACCCGAAGTATGCTTTGGCGGCCACGGGATCCATCTCTCCAATCCCTCGCAATGTTCGCTCGGCTGTCAAGGATCCCCATTGGTATGCCGCGATGAAAGCCGAGTTCGATGCGCTCCAGGCCAACCAGACTTGGTCCCTCGTGCCGCGACCACCCCGTGCACGCGTGATCACTGGGAAGTGGGTGTTCAAGCATAAATTGAATCCCGACGGCACTCTCGAGCGCTACAAGGCTCGGTGGGTCGTTCGTGGGTTTAATCAGCGCGCCGGGATTGATTTCGGTGAGACCTTCTCACCGGTGATCAAACCAGCCACCATCCGCACCGTCCTCACACTCATTGCAAGCGAGGGCTGGCCGGCTCATCAACTGGATGTTTCAAATGCGTTCCTGCATGGCAGCTTGCGTGAACGTGTCTACAGTCAACAACCGGCCGGGTTCGTCGATCCAATTCGGCCGAACGACGTCTGTCTCCTAACACGGTCGCTCTACGGACTCCGTCAAGCTCCCAGGGCGTGGTTCAAGCACTTCGTCGCGCACGTCACCTCCCTCGGCTTCATTCAGTCCAGGGCCGATATGTCCCTGTTCGTCTACAGCAAGCACGGCGCCACGGCATACCTCTTACTCTACGTCGACGACATGATCTTGTCTGCGTCAACAACCGAGCTGCTCCGCCATATCATCAAACGCCTACATGATGCCTTCGCCGTCAAGGATCTGGGACCAGTTCACCACTTCCTCGGCATCAAAGTTCGTCGCAATGCCACTGGATTTTTCCTTTCGCAGGCACAGTACGCCGAGGACTTGCTGGAACGCGCCGGGATGGCGAACTGTAACTCAGTTCCCACACCGGCTGACACGAAGCCTAAGGCGTCCACAACTGAAGGCACACCGGTCGCTGATGTAACATCTTACCGGAGTCTTGCAGGTGCTCTCCAATACTTGACGATCACGCGTCCTGACATCGCGTACGCCGTGCAACAAGTTTGCCTGCATATGCACGCGCCGCGTGATGTGCACATGACTATGCTGAAGCGCATCCTACGGTACATCAAGGGAACGGCTACTCTCGGCGTCCAGCTTCGAGCCATCAGCACACCGACGATCTCAGCCTACTCGGACGCGGACTGGGCGGGTTGCCCGGACACCCGCCGGTCCACGTCGGGGTTCTGTGTCTTCCTCGGCTCCTCGCTCATTTCATGGTCGTCCAAGCGGCAAACTACGGTGTCCCGATCCAGCGCGGAGGCGGAGTACCGCGCGATCGCCAACGCCGTCGCCGAATGCTCCTGGCTTCGACAACTCCTCGGTGAGCTACTTTGCAAGGTGCCCACAGCGACGGTGGCGTTTTGTGACAATATATCCTCGGTGTACATGTCCCGGAACCCAGTCCACCATCGGCGCACCAAACACATAGAACTGGACATCCATTTTGTCAGGGAGAAGGTCGCCGTCGGTGAACTTCGTGTCACCCACGTTCCAAGCGCACGGCAGCTAGCGGACGTCTTCACCAAAGGGCTTCCCTCCGCGCTCTTCTTCGACTTCCGCGACAATCTCTCCGTCACGAACGGCGACGTCAAGACTGAGGGGGGTGTCAGCGGATCAACGTCTCCAACGGCTAAGAGCGCTAAGAGCGCCGAGTCTTCAGCATGACCGCGTCTAACACACTCCAGAACGGCCGCGCACTCAGCTCGCCAACTGCCTCCGCAGAGCGTGCTCCGCCGCGCACACACGCGCGCCCAGTCTTCACGGCGCCCGCATCCTGCGTTCATCCACTCAGTGTATAGTGCGTGTGTGTTCATGGCCAAAGGCCCTTGTAACCTATATATGTAAACCATATACGATCAATACAAGCTGTTGAGTTGGCATATACAATTCTACAGAGACGTCGCTGATGGCTATGCAGTTGTTGAGCTTGCCGAGTGCCCGCATATCAGACACCGTGCGATCCCACTGCAGGTCGGCGACCTCGGCGTCGTACCTAACGGACGCCAGGATCTCGTGGGGGAGCAGGGCGCCAGCCGCCATCTTCACTTTGCCGGTCTTAACGTCGGCGAGGTAGAGGCCGAAGCGGTTGGCGTCGTGCTTCCGGAAGAACTCGTAATTCTTCATGGCCACGGACGCCACGCGCGGGTAAACCACGTTCCCCCACGCCTTCTCCGAGATGAAGATCTCGGGGACCTTGAGGGCGCGATGCAGGGGCACGAGCGCTTTCTTGCGGAGAAGTTCGCGCACGCGGTAGGCGTAGTGCTCGTCCTTCAAGTCCTCGGGAAGCTCAGGCGACAAGCCCTTAAGGAAGAGGCGTCGTCCGATGGCCTCGCAGAGGAGCGTGGAGCGGTCATAGCAGGTGTCAATCGATGGGCACCATTTCGCGGCGAGCGAGAGCTCGTTGATCTTCCCTTCGGCGAGTTTCTTCATGTCCTTAGCGAGGAGGTCGGCGAACAGATCCGCCGTGCAGTCGTGCAGGAGCCGGTAGGTTGGGTCACGGGCGTACCTGTCGACGGCTCTCGCTGCGGCCTCCGCTCGCCTCTTCCTCCGCTCTACGGCAGCCTCAGCGGCGACCTTCCGATCGCGCTCGTTGGCGGCAGCGATGCGCGCCGCCCTCGTGGTCCAGGGGCGTGGTGAGTGGTGACTCCTTCCACCACGTGCGAGTCGAACTGCGGCCGCCCCGGCCAGCCCGGAATCCGCGACTGCGGCGAGCGACGAAGCCTCCTGAAGCGGCGAGGCGGGCCTGCTTGCCCGGGGTCCTCGTCGATTTGCCACCGTGGATGATACGGTGGAGGATCTCGGGAAGGTCCTTGAGGTAGCCGAACTCCGCGACGGGGCCCGCGTTGAGGGCGAGCGTGGTGGGGTGGCACCCGTGCATCCAGAGCGCGGCGGCGTAAAACCCCTCGCGATCGGACTTGCCGGTCCCGCGCACGCCGCGGAGGTTGCACGCGAGGCGTAGCGCCGTGTTCGGCTCGGCGGCCCACGCGTCGGCGAGGAGGGAAGTGACGGTCGACGAAGGGGTCCCGGGAACGACGTGGAAGAAGAAGTCGATGCAGGCGTCCCCCGAGGACGCGAACGTTGGCGACGCGTTCTCCGTGAGCGTCTTCGCCGGCGGCGCCTTAGTCGCTTTGTTGAAGTTGGCGTCGAGCAGATCCAGGAACATGTCACCGGTAGCGGGCGCGGCCGCCTTCGCCGCGGCGCGGAGGCTCTCCGCTGGTGGGCCGAGGAGGGTGTAGGACACTGCTCGCCGTCAAGCCGCCGCTGCCGCTGCCATTTGTTTTCGTTTAGGGTTTAGGCTTCGGTTTCGGGGTTGATCTGGGGTTTGGGGTGCAAACGGGAAACGGCGTTGATGATCGCGTGAAAGTGGGAGGGGTTTATCAAGTCGAGGGTGAGGCAGTTGCTTGCGTGAGAGCGAAGTCAGCGCACTCAACCGATCTTGTGGCTATCGCTCCCGGAATGCTAGGATAATTAACCAAATTTAATTTAATTTAGCAAAATACTCTTTTCATTCTAAATTAAATTAACTTCTATAACTGATCTAAGTGCAACTATTTTAAGTTTTCTCAAAAAAGACTACTTTAAGTTTAATCAGTTTAATAGAAAATAGCACAAATATTTTTTATGTCAATATTACAAATATTTAGGCCTGTTTGGCAAAGAGCTTTAGTAAAACGGCTCTAGCTATAACTTCTTCAATGAAACAGTTTTCTCTGACTCTAGTTTCATTAGTCACTGGCTACCAGTAAGAAAAATATTTGGTAAAACAACTTCACATAAAATGTCTATAATATCTTTCATTTCTTTTCTTTTTCCTTCCTTTACTAATTTCTCCTTTAACCTTTTTTTAAAGAAAATTTCCTCCAGTTTGCCTTATCTCTTCCTCTCCCCCTTTCCTATCTCTGTCTTACCCGCAGCCACGATTTCTCCCGCGCCTCGCCCAGATTGTCGCCCGCCCAAGCTCCCCTCCCCCACCCCCACCCCCACCTTTGCCTCAGCCAATGACGCCGGTCCAAGTCTTCACCTGACTGCCATTGTCCACTCGCGCAAGCCAGGAAGGGGAATTTCGGGACCTGCATAGGGTGGATGGTGAAGCTAGTTTTTTCCAACTTTCGGTTCCATTTGGTCGAGCTCCTACCGGCTCCAGCTTCTCTAACACACGTACGGTTCACGTGTTAGTAGGAGTTTTTTCTCTCTTCTCTCTCCTTTTCTCATAGAGCCAGTGCGTCAGCTGGAGCCGGCGGATGCTCTATCAAATGCTGGAGCCCATGCCTTCCTCTCCTCCCTGCCGCTCTAGTCAACGCAATTCAAGGAGCTCCAGGTGTAGAGTTGTTTCCACCAAATTAGTGTCACTAGATACATAATAATAAAATATGCTTTTAAAATATACTTACTTGATTTTATAGATTTTGTCACTATTTCCTATAAAATCTATAAAACTTGAAATAGTTTTGACTTACGGGATAGAGGAATTGCTGCCTTGAGGATAGTCTAGCCTTCTTGGCGTCAGGAGCAGCGTCAACGAATGCTGAGGACTATACTGATGCTAGCCTTCTTGGCGTCGGTAATCTAATGGCAACTTACTGACGCTGGGCGTGTAATGTTTAACGTATAATGACAACTTACTGACATTTTTTTTTGATACTACAACTTACTGACATCTGGCGTGGAATGTTTAACGCCGGTCGCCGATTGACATTCACCGGTGTGCCGTTGCCGACCTTTCAAGGCAAATTCAATTTACAGCTCCAATGTATTTCAAATAGCATGCTATTCGCAAAAAATAAACATGGAAACTAGAACGTCATCCTAAATGGATAATCCAAAACTATAGTTTATTATAGGATTAGAAAATCTCAACAATTAGCAAGACCAAAATAAGGGAAAGGTACTACCATTATTTCAGGAAGACATCAGAACATCAATGAACCGGTGAAGTCTGTCTGATTCATGTGCCTCTTTTCAAAACTTGCTGTCAACAGCAACTACAGTCTCGTATACATTTATCTTTGGCTATTGTATTTTACACATTTATTACAGAGCGATGCCGCAACATTATGCGATCATCAACTACAAAGTCCTATGACAACAAAACATGATGGTACAACGTACATGTATATACAGCGAACTTTGTGTTCCTCTGTCGTCTATGATCAGTGAGGTCAGCACAATCAGGACTACTATCAGTCAGTATTCAGAAGTTGGTTCTGGCATGTCATGATTTACCTTTGCACTCCAGGGCGGAGTATACCATGAGTTGTCACGGCAACCAATCACTGACCTGAACATCCAAGTAGATTCTGCATCAACCTAAAAATTCAGCAGGAACTACTTTAGGCTTGTTCATTTCAAATTCCTTGGAACCACTTGGCTTGGTCTGGAGCGCAGATCATTGATTGACTCCTGTTTCTTGCTTATGCTAAAAGCCCTCCAAGAATGATTTCACGATCTGGCTACTCCAAACGTCCAAGGACACTGAACTTCTCACCATGTTTCATGTGCAGAACTTCCCCTGTTAAGCTTAGTTGAAGAAGTATGTTGAAGTCAGAACTTCCCTCACGTCAAAGTTACCTTGTGGTGGGCAGGGTGGAAATTCTAGTGTTGGGAATGTCGTTTGGAACTCCTCCAGCAGCTGAATCGCCCAATATATGCAAAATGCATATAAATAAAACATTAAACATAGGCAATTATTGCTGTAAAGTTGTAGAATGAATGAGATAGCTTTAAGAATATGTAAGAACTAGTTCCAGTGGCATACATTTTCAAGAATAGGCATGCTGTAAAGCTTCACAAATTGTTGTCTCAATATCTGATTCATTTGATCAACATCACACGCATGCACCCAAAATGAGTCATGAACTCCTGCATCGAAAGTACGTTGACAAAACACAACATTAGTAACAAAATTGAACATAAATCGAAGATACAAAATGCAAATATGTTTCTACTCCATACAGGAAGACAGATGTAGATACAAGCTCTTAAGGAAGAGATGGTTGTGGACAATTGGGCGAACATCATATGCACACAGAGGAAAAAGCAATGACTCTCAAGTCAGAATTCAGAATAGATTCAGCATGAGACCTTTTCAATTGGTCATTTGGCAATGCAACACTGCCCAGGATTCATTGCACACTAAAGCTACATAAAACGAACAACTAATAGTAAAATTTGCAGCTTCAGAGCCATCAGGTTTTGACGGTAAGTTATTTCAAGACTTCATGCTATGGGGAAATCTAACAAGCATTAAAAAAACAACTCCATCTGAAATTTAGGGCCTAAAACAGTTTCACCAGTTTTTGGCTAAGAACTATGCTCCTGCTCTCGTCTGCCCCATGCTAAATGTAGCAGCAGAGCTAGCAGAAGTGGGACATCAAGAACACAACTACACAAGATAATCTTTTGATTGATATCAAGCCAGATGATTAATTGAAACATATAATGGACTTCAGATGCAGCGTACTGCTCATTATATGTGCCTTGCAACAAGAGCTAGTCGATCCCACTAAGAAATGAACCTGCAAAATGAAGGCCAGCCTCCTTGCAAGCAATCGCTGTCATCATCATATGTGAACTATCCAGTGAGTGCACAAAATTCGGTGGAAAAGCTGCCTTTTGCCTTTGGATTGCAATCTGAAAATTATGTCAATCAATTAGCTATAAGAATGGGGAAAAACAAGAAAAAGTTTTTGAAATAGCTCAACTCACTGCATCACCCTCCCGCCGTAAAGCCAGGCATTGCAAAGAAGTTCGTATCTGTATGATAGGTGAAGCAAATAGTGTTAAAAAAGTGAGAATGTATTAACTAAAAAGATAGTCATGGTTAGAGTGGAAAGGTTAAATCCAGTGTCCCTGAACCTTGCCATACTATAATAATATATCAAATCATGTACTCGCTCCCTCCCAAAAAGAATGTCATTCTCACTTTAGAAGGAGTCAATCCATCTCAACTTTGACCAATTATATACAAAGAAACATTAATATATTTTTTTCTCAAACACGCAGGAGAGCTGCATATCACACACCTCCAACACACTTAGGTTCCTAAAACATGCGCAACATATAAACACATAGACCGACCACAACCTCTAACACCGACAAATTAACCTTCAGGAGGCACTAGGGCAAGGAGGTGAGTAATACCTCGCGCCCCGGCCAAATCCCAAAAGTGGAACTCATCTACAGCTAGCATCAACGCTCGGGCAACACTAGGAGAAAAAGAAGTATTACTATTTATAATGCATAATAAGTATCATTATATATAAAATGAAATACATTTTTATAGTAGACTTATTTGGAGGTACAAATGTTGATACTACTTTTTATAAACACAGTCAAACTTAAGAAAATTTGACTTAGTCCAAATCTAGAATGACATTCCTTTTGGAGCGGAGGGAGTAATAATTAATCAGGTTGTTCATAAGATATAAAAAGGAAATGGAACTCATCACTAACTCTCAAACACAGCTAGGGCATCCTTAGGCTGGGTACAACTTTTTGAAAGAACTATTCCATGAAAGTGAAAACAATATGTAAGATATAATAATACTTAATTCGCACATAAATGAAAGAATAGTCATCCTGTCGCATATTGGTGCCAGTGCCACCAGCTGTAGGAGGCAGAAACAGAACACAAACTGCATTTTCACAACCACAGCAAGCCCGTGCAAGAGGACTAAGACACAGATAGTTTCTATTAATATAAAATAAAAAAATGAAGCATTATACCAAAACCATCTAATCGTAGATGTGTTCTATTTTTCTAGATTGTTTTTTCAACATAAGTAAAATATTTGTTGATTCATTCAGATTATGAAGTCCAGGGAGGCAAGGATGCATAGCATGATGCGTCATGGTGTTGCAAAAATCCAGGTAATACTGCAAATTTAAAGAACAAAAAGATTGCTGAGTAACTGACCATATAATTCTTATATTTCTTGTAGGGCTGAACAACTGGGAGACCAACAGGACTTGTCCACTTGACTGGTTGATTTTTTGAAGCAATCATCTGTAAGGAATTGAACACAATTATCAAATGCCTCAACTACCAAAAATTGCTGTGCTACAAGTGTCAGAAACTGGATGTCTATGTCAAGAACTTTTATATAAGAAAATCGAATGGAATCACTTCATATATGAGAAAAGCTGGGAGTGTGAGTGTACCTTCGCACAATCACCAAGCCAGGCCATTATACCACGGGCAGATTGGAACATTTGTCCCAGTGCATCCAAAGTTACCTTCATAAAAAATTCAGAAGTCACATCATGCCTTTGTCTCTCTAAAGGTGTCAACCTGAAATCACATATACACCAGAGTACACTAAATACTACTAGTAAATCACTTACCCGAGTAGCGTAACAGGATACATCATACAGCAATTTATCATCCGCGATCAGCCCTTTCTCTTGCAGTCTCTTTGTAATCTGCTGACGAGCACCAATGTATGTAACACCATAGACTGATGTCATGACTGTCTGCTTGACAAGCTTCCTATCCACCTGTAAGCTACCAATGCCCAAGTCCTCAACTGTTTTGGTGCAAGAATATTTCTTACAAGAATTTAGGAACACAGAGGAAGGATGGGAGAGAAGGCTAACCTGATCAACTAAAACTCTTGCTAATGAAGCAGTTGGGTTAGTAGCAGGATCCTTCATCGAGTCTTCACGTACAACATTCAGTACCCTTCAGTCGATTTCACCAAGAATTATTATTAATTCATAATTCATACCTGCTGGAGTGAACCTAACACTAGGATTGTATATGTATAAAATTGATTATCTATAACTACAGAGTTGATCATCCAATAAAGAAGGTACACAATTGATAAGACTTTTTGGACAAATTCTGAACACAAGCTATGCTGTTCCACCAATCAATGCATGAACATCAAGCTACTTAACTTTTTAAAGAGACAGTAAATTCAGGTATCCTTCCTTCTACAAAGTTAGCCAGAACTTATGTAAAAAAAGAAATTATTTTGATATCTGCTCTTTAGAAAGGTAACTTTGTGTGAATTATGAAATGTAAAATTGTTCACTTTCATATGTGAATCATATTTGTGAGCAGTTAATTTTAAAAAAAGGTAAGTTACAGTAAGTTAAATACATTCAGTGCAGCAAGAGAAGTGATAGGAGCAACAAGGGAACCAGCAAGAAGAAACCCACCTAGCAGCTATTTCTGAGTAGATATCTGCAGGTTTCTCTCCAGGAACAAGGTTGACGGCAACCGCGCCCATCTATAGCAGAGCATATATTAGTGTAAGAAACAACTTATCCATAGTGTATATCTGGGTAATTGCAGGTTCTACAATTTCATATGACATCACAAGATAATCAGAGCTTTGTAAGATGAGGTTTCAAAGGTACAAACCAGAACGTGTTTTCTGTTGCAGTTGCACATAGCAAGAACCAAGATATGATCATACTGGGGAAATGGATTGACACACTACAAGGCTGACTCTAGCATATTGAATATCATCATCATTATATCAACCATGCACATGAGGATTTTAAGACAGTCGATATGCTTATAAACTAACAGGATGACAGCAAGTCAGCAAACTTAGTGCTCTCACTTGAACAATGCGTGCAGAAATCAGACTACTTACTGCTTTCAAGAATTCTTAAAAGATAACAGAAGATTCAATGCAATGCAACTATTTATGACTAAGAAAAATAAAGCCAAACTAATAGTGAAACTAAAAGTTAAGTCCTTTTTACTCTGATGATTTTCAGGATGCTGTTGGGGTAATCAGACTATCACAATAGATAAGCACAAGTGCTAATTCTACTCAAACCGCATTATGGGGTGCATAATAATAAAAGGATCAAAGGCTGAACAGAATTCTAAAGTTGAACACACTTACATAGTCCCTTCCAAGAGCGGCATAGTGTTGTAAACCATTGCATGAACCATCCTGACAACAAAAACAATAATAACCAACAAATTAGCAGTGTCATGGAAATGTAGGCTATGCAGAATGCTCAGGGCATCAACAAATGTGCTTTCTAGGCATATGACATTAACTCTAAAATGGACTAGGGTATCCTTCGACTTATCCACATCAGAAGTGATTAATTAATACCAAAATCCTAGATTGCGTGCCTCATTTACGAAGTCAAGAAAAACAATATTGTGAAAGGCTAGTCCAAGGACATAAAAAACAAATCAATACCTGATGAATAGGCAGGTGAGAGACAGTACGGTAAGGTGATGGACTTTTTAAGGCATCAGAAAGGTCCATGCATGCAGCTAAACACTGAAAAGGATCCTCAGCATTCGTCCACCAGCAGTTCCCATCAACAGGATTCGCTGCTGAATCAAATATATCGAGCAGTTGGTTCTCCACAAAAGCTAGCTTGCCCTCATGAGAAAGCTTTTCAACGCCTCCACCATATTTGTTAGCCAAGTGTATCTTCAACCAGCACAACCCGGACTTTCCTAGTGGCCGCCCTTCAGCATACTCTAGAACACCCCGACAAAGATCTGAACCTAGGTGACTCAAATGAGGATGCATAGGGTATGCACGACCACGAAAATCTAAATTGTGAGGGTAATAAAATCCATCCTCCTCTCTCATTTTACGAGCTACCTGTTTACAGAAAAGGAATAAGTAGAGTTCCAGCAATGCGATAGCATATAAACTGCACCACAGTATCTCAGCAAGAATGAACAGTAATTATTCATACTGCATACCGAGAGTTTGAGCTCAGTGTCACATCTCTCAGCATGCAGTTCACGGTTAGTTTTCTTTGCCTTCTTTAAACTCCACTTCCATTTCTGCATTTCATCTGGGTCCTCTGATTCTGGTCGTTCAGGCAGAGGAATCTATAAATAAAAGAGACAGATAGACAGCATGTTTGAAAAGGTAAGCGAGGGGAATGAACAGAATGGGAAAGAAAACATAGTACAAATGATTTCAAGATCCAAAAATATTAATCATATGCAGGAACTCACATTTGCCTTGTCCACCAGCCCTGCAATGCCTCCACCTCGACTCCAGATAGTCTCAACAACATCATGAACTCTTCTATTCACCCTCCATTTAGTACTCCCAAGGATATCTAATGCCTGGCAACATGCAAAAACTTAAGCAAGCATGAAAAAATAATGGTCAAAGGGATACAATCATGCTAAATATCATGTGAAGCATGGAGTGCATCTATAGCCCTGAGGGTTTTATCTTTTGAACAAAATTAAAAAGGATTTGGTAAAGATAACTATGGTTATTGTGGTTTAGAACACCTCATATTGTCAGTCTTATATGAAGTATAGAGCAACAAAGAACCCATGTGAAGTATTTTTTATGCAAAGGACAACAACAATAAGAAATATAAGTGCACATTGTGACATAGATGGGAGATCAGTAAACCTCAAATACTTTTCGCAGCTGTTTTCTAGGAACACTATTAATGGCATCCTTTTGGTCCTTCACACCATGTGTCCTCATAATGAATGAGGGCAGAAAAAGGTGGCCACCTTTATCATAACTGCAGTAAATTATGGTTGACGTATTCGAATCACCCGCAACAAGAAGCAGTAAGTTCTATAAATCAATACAGTCATAAACAGTCTCAATATATAAGGAACATGCTGGAAAGGTACAAAAATCGAACACCGACATACCCTTTCCATTTCTTCGGAGGTACCAGCATAGGAAGGTAGGGTATATCAACATGTCTAGCCTGCAAGTTCGAATTAAAATAATCCTAAATTCCCTTTACGCAAACAAAAAAAAGGTGTCGAGCAGAAAAAAGAAATTTGCAATTTGTCATCCCCATTTTTGACGTGTGAGATAATGCCCATGGAAAGGAAGGTGAGTAGAATTTTTTCCCATTTAATCTTTTGGTTGTCATGATCAATAAATCTATTTTATATCAGAAAAACTGATGTGGTTGGCAGTGCAAAATAAACTTACAGTGCTTTCAAACCCCTGATGCACAAGATGGTCACACTCTATCACCCAATGTTTCTTCTTTAGCCTCCTGCAGGTTGAAGAGAAATATCACAAAAAGACTCTTTATACATCTGCACATACATTCCTATACAAGCATAGGATGGTGATGAAACAAGGCATGCTAGTGCTGTAGTGCAACCACACAACATGGAACAGTGCAACACAATTGTAAAGAAAAAACACAGCCCTACCCATTTTCTATTATTGGCTGCCGTAGCACATGCTTAAATGCAGGTCGAATATCTGGAGAACTATCTGGTGTTTGATCAGCTGGTGGCTGCACGAATGCTGAATCCAGTAATAATTCAATCAGGCGACTTCCCAACTGTATACACGAAATGAGTGTTAGAAATTTAGAATGTGTGTGAAAAGGCTTGTGTTTCTGCTTGCACTGCACAGAAAACGAACCTTCACTTGGGCTTCTGTGCCCCATTCCTCCAATTCCAACTCCTGTTGAACTAACTTCTGCGCTTCACTCATCTTCCGCCTCTTAACTAAACTCTTAACACGTTTACGGCATTTAGCTTGCTCCTTCTCCAATGCTGGATCATTTTCACCTTGGTCTTTCTTCTTCCTACTTTTCTGAAAGAATGACTGGACTTTGAACTGTAAAGAAAGGAAGGGGAAACACCAGCTTTCAGTGGACTGCCAAATCAATTTCCAATGGGGAACACACTAATAAGAATACAAACTTCAGAACTTTACAAAAAGTACGGAAGCTGCACTGTAGTGTACAAGGCAAGTAACTGATTCTACAAGGAGACAAATTTTAAATCTCACTTTAATAGTTCCAAACTTTTTAACCCTCCAATGCTTTGTGATGTACAGACACATATATTGTCAAGTACATTCAGTGATCAAATTACAGGCTACAGGGCATGTATGCACGTTTTTTATGGATTAGTAGGTAAAAATCTCAGATCATTACGGCACAGTTCTCAGATTATATCATTGCACAGTTTAAATATAAACTGAAGAGCTAGCCTAATGCCCTCATCAGTTCCTACAACTTCAATTAGCTCTCCAAGCCTGATTAACCCTCTTGTTTGACTTTGGCACTTAGCAGAACTGTAAACTAAACAAATGAAATCATGTCCACCACCACCAAACATTATTATGGATCACCATTCATCAATCAAAGATATTGTTTGCAGACAATGATAAGTCCCACATTGCTCTCCATAAGCAGCTCAGGAGTCCCGATCAGCATTAAAATAGTCTAGTATTGCTCCAAACCTCCTAAAACAGCAGCAAACAAGCAACTCACCTCGCGCTCAACAGCCTCACCGATGCAGTGCGCGGCCTGGACAACGCGGACACTGCCAGTGCCGTCCTTGCTGGACATGAGCAGGCCCATCATCTTGTGCATGACGATGACGGCCACCTTGTCGGCGGGGAGCAGAAGCAGGTACTTGGCGTAGACGTGCTTGACCCGCTTCCGTTGCTGCACGTCCTGGTCCCTGGCGATGGCGTCCCGCAGCGGCTCGAACCAACCCACAAAGAGCGACTTGACGTAGGGCAGCGCGGGCGCGAGCCTGCGGTCGAGCATCTCCCGCTCGATCTCGCGGTACTCCTCGGCGGCGCGCGCCCAGGCCTCCGTCTCCGCCTTGACCTGCCGCTGCCGCAGCCGCCGGTGCTGCGCCCTCCGCGCCCGCTCCCGCTGCCTCTCCACCTCGGCGTGCCTCTCCAGCTCCAGCTCCAGTTCCAGCTCCAGCCCCGCCTCCCGCTCCTCCTCGTCCTGCGGCGGCTGCGGGGGGATCTGGTGGTGGTAGGTGTCGGCGGGGGCGTTGAGGAACGCGAATAGGTCGAGCCAGTGGAAGTCGTCCGTGGGCGGGGGCGGGAGCGCCGGGAGGTCGGTGAGCGTTCCCACCGAGGGAAGTATGTGGACGGCGGGAGGCGGCGGAGCGACGGCCGCCATGGGCGGCGGCGGCGACAGGCGGCGGAGCAGCGCCCGCGGCGGCGGCACGCACGCGGAGAAGGGGTAGAGGAGGAGCGGCATGCGCGTCTAGTGTCCCGCTTCAGGTTCCAGCTCCAATGGCGATGGTCGGATTGGATTGAAGGTGGAGGAGGGGAAGAGGAGTGGGTAGGAGTAGCGAGTTGGAATGGGGAGCGGGGAGGCGAGAAACCTCGGCAGAACCTTGGAGAGCACACGAGCGAGCCGTCTTTTTTATTTTTTAGCCCTTTTTGCAAAAGATTTTCTCAAATACGCCCCTGACGGAAAGATTTCAGAAAATGGACCCAGGGCTTGACGCCATCCACGCTGGCGCCAAGGTAACACAGCTTGGCGCCGTTAACGTTGGCGTCAAGCCCCCATGCCGCTTGGCCGACGACGCTGAGCTGGCGCTGACGTGGTAGCACCTTGGCGCCGTCACCATTGGCGCCAAGCTTGGCGCCATCGTCATTGGTGTCAAGCCTGGCGCCATGGATCTTGGCGTCGAGCTGTTGGAATTTCTTAAGTTTGGAATTTTATCATGAGATGGACATATGAAAATTTGTTAAGTCTATAAATTTACCATGAGATGGGACATGTTGGAATTGGTTAAGTCTGGAATTTTATCATGACATTAACAAATTTGATACTATTGCATGGTAGTTTGTATTCTAACATATCCAGGCCGCAGCAAAAATCCTGACTACCTAATTTTACCGTGAGATGAACATACAAAGCTCTAAAAAAACTTGGACCATAATTTTTCTATGAGATGGACATATAAAATTTTGGTAAAGTCTTGATATTTACTATATGATGGTCAACCTATAAATTGGCTAAGTCTTAAATTTTACTATGACTTGACTATGCTAGAATTTGGCTAAGTCTGGATTTTTGCTATGATTTGGACATTGACAAATTTAAAATTTTACCATGACTTGTATATTGAAAAGGGGCTTCATGTTTTGGACTAGGATATTTAAAATTTTACCAAGACTTGGACCATAATTTTACTATAAGATGGAATTTTAAATCATGGTAAAAAAGGTTTCATGTTAAGTCATGGAATTAGGGCTTCATGTTAATTTTACTATAAAATTTTACCATGACTTGGACCCAAATTCAAAACATGAATAATTTGGAATTTGGCTAAATCTTGAATTTGGATATTTAAAATTTTACCATGACTTGGACCATAATTCCATGACTTAACATGAAGCCTTTTTTCAATATCCAAGTCATGATAAAATTTTAAATTTGTCAATGTCCAAATCACAGTAAAAATCCAGACTTAGCCATATTTTCATCCCCATCCCATAGTAAATTTAAAGACTTAGCCAAATAAATCTGGATTTTTGCTACGACTTGGATAGGTTAGAATACCGACTACCATGTGGTAGACATATGGAAAAATGACTTTTTTAACATGACTTGGACATTTACAAATTTGAAATTTTACAATGACTTGGATATTGAGAAATATGACTAACTCAAGAGTTTTTACAGTGACTTTCTGTTTGATCACTTAGAACAACCTGGAAATACTTAGGATAAAAAATGATATACATGGTGATTTGATCTGTGGCGCCAGGCTTGACGCCAATGACGATGGCACCAAGCTTGGCGCCAATGGTGACGGCGCCAAGGTGCTGCCACGTCAGCGCCAGCTCAGCGTCGTCGGCCAAGTGGCATGGGAGCTTGGCGCCAACGTTAACGGCGCCAAGCTGTGTTACCTTGGCGCCAGCGTGGATGGCGCCAAGTCCTGAGTCCATTTTCTGAAATCTTTCCGTCAGGGGCGTATTTGAGAAAATCTTTCGCAAAAAGGGCTAAAAAATAAAAAAGACGGCACGAGCGAGGCGGAGCCGCGGAGGCGATAAGGGGGCAGGCGCCGGGAAGGAAATATCGGAGGTAGGAGACCGTTTCTCAAGACCGCGGCCGTTGGATCGCCTTCGCGTGCTCATATCGGGCGGCGAGGCTTCGTGTCAACGAGCTGGCGCCGGCCACAAGCCTCACTTGACAAGATGGTATTGGCTATAAACTTTATCACGATCACGAACTAGGATAAGAAACTCATATTCCTTCCATTCCAAATTACATTATCTAAGTTATAGCCCCTAACTTGAGTTTTGAGAAAACTCTGCAACTTATCCAGAGCTCTTCTATCAGACCTATCGTTGGTTGCTGGAAACAAACTCATATCCCTTCCGTTTCAAATTACCTTGTCTACTGTAAGTTTTAGTCCCTAACTTGAGTTTTGAAAAAATATATGAATATTTAGAATGTAGAGTGGCCACTACAATAGAGTACATAAGCAGCATCGGAACCGTGTCCTGATCACACAAGGTTGAGTTAATGGTGTACCGTACCTGTTTTAGATTTTAGGAACTTCCAAAGAAATCATCTCATGACTTTCATATATGCACAAAAAGCCCAGCTGGAAGTCAACAGTGCCACTACAAAATCAAATTTCTTCTTAGGGGGTGTTTAGATGTAAAAACTTTTGGAATTAGGCTACTGTAGCAGTTTCGTTTGTATTTGACAATTAGTGTCCAATTATGAACTAATTTGGCTCAAAAGATTCGTCTCGTGATTTACAACCAAACTGTGCAATTAGTTATTTTTTATCTATATTTAATGTTCCATGCATGTGTTTAAAGATTCGATATGATGAGACCAAGAGTAAAATTTTGGAATTTTGAAGACATCTAAGGCTCCGTTTGGTTTGGAGTGTTAAAGCTTAACAAACATTGTAGCACTTTCGTCTTATTTGACAAAAAAATTTCAATCTTAGACTAATTAGGTTTAATAGATTCGTCTCATAAATTACTCATAATCTATGTCGATATGTATACAATTAGTCTACATTTAGTACTCCATGCATTTGCCGCAACATTGATGTGACGGGAGTTAAACTTTAACATGTGCAAACCAAACAGGACCTAAACAAAACCTTCCTCAAAAATAAAAATAAATTTCGTCGCACACGCAAGCAGCGTGCAGCGTTGAGCAATGAGCACCTTTTTATGACTCCCGTTCCATGGCAGCTGACTGTTACACAGCGGCCAGCTGCTCTTCAGTTAGTGTTGAGCGGCTTCAGACTTTCTGAGCCTTCTTTCTTTGAGGGGCAGGACGATCCAGACAAACATGCCTCGGCAGGCAGCGATCCCATGCGCGACCGGTGCCGGATCGACCTGCTTGGGCAAAGCGCCTAAACTGCTAATTCAGCAGCTACCGACAAAGCACGTGAGACTGAGAGATTGTCTAAGCCAAGCCAAGTGGCGTGATGCTGCTGCTGAATCGTTTCGCTAAAAAGCCAGACTGAAAACTACTGTTCGATGATTTATTATGAGAGAATACGATGTACCATGGCTGATAAGCTAGGTTGATAAGTTCAAGCAAAAAGGGCCAAGAACAGATCGAATGCCATATCTGGACGTGGTATTCTGAAACTGCAGTCTCGTTTCAGAAATGCAGAGCAACCGGCGCCCTGATTTCGGACAGTAAGGGCTGGTTTAGTTGCAAAAAATTTTGCAAAATGACACTGTGGCACGTTTCGTTGTTATTTGGTAATTAGTGTCTAATCATGGTCTAATTAGGCTTAAAAGATTCGTCTCGTCCATTTCGTCTAAACTGTGTAATTAGTTTTATTTTTTATCTATATTTAATGCTTCATGCATGTGTCCAAAGATTCGATGTGACGGAGAATCTGGAAAATTTTGTAAAATTTTCTGTGAACTAAACAGGGCCTAACACCAAGGAACTGCATGTATCCTGTCTGACCCTCCCTGTTTGCTAGAGAACATAAACCGTCCAAGAAGGTAATGAAGCTTGATTTGCTTGCTTCTGCAGTTCTGCTCCGTTGTTTTTAGCTATTGTTCCTTTTCTGCTGTACCCTACCGTAGAACAAAGCTTCACAGCTTGACTCTGAATCTACGATTGTTTCTGCGGATTAGCAAATAGTGAAGGAATTACTGCACAATTGGATACATGCGCTCTTTGACATTCTCTGATGTGTTTCTATCCGGAGTTTTAGCTTCAGTCTCGTGTCATTAGTCTCTTTCTGAAGTAACTCGTGCTCTGCAAGCATTCCTCGATTCTACTGATCAGGTCCAGTCATAGGCCAGTTTGCTAGCTGTAAGTTCAAACTTCAAAGTGGAGTTTGTTATGAACGACGTATGAAATATGAAGTAAAACAAAATCAATTACAGCGGAGACACACGATTTAACGTGTAAAACCCCTCCAATGCGAAGGAGAAAAACCACAGGCACCAGCCAGCAACAATCTCACTATTTCAAGAGTTTTGGGTTACACGCCTGTGGCGGCTTACAAGAGAATCAACTCCGCTTCGCTCCGTCAGAAGCCCGGCCTATATCCTGAAGTGAATTTAGAACAACTCCAACAAACTCCACCTTGAGACAAATTCATCTTGTATCATAAATCAACCCATCATCCTGAACAAACAAAGATAGAAAACAACTGGTGCCAACAATAGTCTCTTGGACTATTCAATTAAACCAACTAAGCTTGAGCATAACTCAAACTTAGCAATAGAAACAGGCTTTGTCATCATATCAGCAGGATTATCATGAGTACTAATCTTGCATACCTTCAGGTTACCTTCTTCAATCACATCACGCACAAAATGGTACTTGATATCTATGTGCTTAGTTCTCTCATGGAACATCTGATCTTTAGTGAGGTAAATTGCACTTTGACTGTCACAGTGCAAACTTATGCAAGATTCAATTCCACTGAGTTCAGCGTACAAACCTTTCAACCATATCAATTCTTTGCACGCTTCACAAATAGTCATATATTCTGCTTCAATAGTAGACAAAGCAACAACAGACTGTAACGTAGCCCTCCAACTCATAGCACAACTGTCAACAGTAAACACATAACCAGTAATTGATCTTCGTCTGTCCAGATCAGCAGCATAATCAGAATCCACATAACCAATGAGACCCTTATCAGTTCTTCCAAATTTCAAACAGGAATCTGTTGTGCCTCTGAGTTACCTGAAAATCCACTGAACTGCTCTCCAATGTTCTTTGCCAGGATTAGACATATATCTACTAACAAGACTCATAGCATATGACAAATCTGGACGAGAGCAAATCATGACATACATCAAAGACCCAACATCACTAGAATAAGGAACTCTTGACATGTACTCAATCTCTGCATCTGTACTAGGACACTGAGCAGCTGACAACTTA
Organism: Saccharum hybrid cultivar R570; assembly: GCA_038087645.1. Classification (NCBI taxonomy): domain Eukaryota; kingdom Viridiplantae; phylum Streptophyta; class Magnoliopsida; order Poales; family Poaceae; genus Saccharum; species Saccharum hybrid cultivar. Next base: position 7,605,417 of record JAQSUU010000248.1, on the reverse strand, counting down.
AAGTGAGGTGTAATAGGGGTACTAACAGCCTTAGCATTTTGCATATTGAAATGCTGAAGAACTTTCTTGATATAATTTTATTGAATAAGAAATAACAAACCAGATTTTCTGTCTCTACTAATTTCCATACCAAGAATTTTCTTAGCACTACCAAGATCTTTCATATCAAACTCACTACTTAACAACTTCTTTAACTTAGTGATTTCAATCTTGCTCTTAGCAGCAATCAGCATATCATCAACATATAACAGCAAATATATAGGTGATCCATTAACATGCTTGATGTAAACACAGCTATCATATCTAGATCTTTTGAAACTGTGTGACAACATAAACGAATCAAACCTCTTGTTCCATTGACGAGGGGACTGTTTCAAACCATACAAGGAGCGCTTCAACTTGCACACATATTTTTCTTTGCCAGGCACTTGAACCCTTCCGGTTGGTCCATGTATATGTCCTCCTCTAGCTCTCCATGCAAAAACACAGTCTTCACATCTAACTGCTCAAGCTCAAGATCATGTGGAGCAACAATACTCAAGAAAGTACGAATTGAACTGTGTTTTACCACTGGAGAGAACACATCATTATAGTCAACACCCGGAATTTGACTGTAGCCTTTTGCAACTAACCTTGCCTTATACTTTGGAGGCTTGCTTGGAGATAAACCCTCCTTTCTCTTGAAGATCCACTTGCAGTTGATGGTCTTCTTTTTCTTAGGCAAAGATACAACCTCCCATGTACTGTTCTTCTCAAGAGACTGCATCTCTTCATGCATAGCAGAAATCCAATTCTCACTATCAGCACAACGAACAGCTTCTTTATAGGTTGCTGGCTCATGAACATTCTCCACCTGTTCAGCACAACTCAAAGTATAGTAAGACAAATTACATTCTTCGATAAGACGTTTAGGAGGTACAACTGTCCTTTTTGACTTGCGTTGAGCAATAGGTAATTCCTCCTCTAGCTGCAAAATAGGAGGAGTTTGCTGAACATCATCATGAGCATCATCATCAGTAACATCATTATTATGGTCATCCTGCTCATCAACATGCTCCACCTGCACATCTATATCATCATCAACATGCTCCATCTGCATGCGCATACTCTGCAGCTCTTTTTCTGGAACATGTTCTGAGGGTAAACTGTTAGTAAACATCACAGATTCATTAAATACAACACTCCTGCTCATAAAAAGGCTTCCCTGTTTCAGGATTCCATAATTTATAGCCTTTGATTCCCGAACCATAACCAAGGAAAAGACACTTAACAGCTCTAGGCTCTAATTTTTCATTATCAACATGAGCATAAGCAGTGCATTCAAAAACTTTTAACTGTGAATAATCAGCAGGCGTACCAGACCATACCATACCTCAATAGGAGTTTTCTTATTTAGTGGAATAGAAGGTGATCTGTTTATCAAGTAACAGACAATATTAGCAGCTTCAGCTCAAAAACGCTTGTTCATCCTTGCATGAGACAACATGCAATGGGCCCTGTAGATAATGATCCTGTTCATCTGTTCAGCCATACCATTCTGTTGTGGAGTATGGGGTATGGTGTGATGCCTAACAATGCCTTCATGTCTGTAATAATCATTAAAGGCATGCAGACAAAATTCTCCACCATTATCAGTACGAAGCAATTTTACCTTCCTTTCAATTTGTCTTTCTATCATTACTTTCCAGTTCTTAAAAGCAGCAAAAGTATCATCTTTCTATTTTAAAAAATAAGGCCAAACCCATCTAGAGTAGTCATCAATAATTGTAAGCATATAACGAGCACCATCTAGTGAAGGCTTCTTAGAAGGACCCCATAAATCAGCATGAACATAATCAAGAGTACCTTTGATGGTGTGAATAGAAGTGTTGAACTGTATCCTCTTATGCTTGCCGAAAATGCAATGCTCACAAAACTTGATCTTACTCGAAGTGCAGCCTTTCAGCAGGTTTCTCTTCATCAAATCTGTCATACCATGGTGACTCATATGTCCCAAACGCATGTGCCAAAGGTTAGTTTTACTAGGTTCATCATTAGTAACAGCAGCAGTAGCGGAATCAGAATCATGTAGAGTACACCCTCTAAGGACATATAACTTTGCATAATTAAGATCACCTTTCAAACAGACAAGAGAACCTTTTGATACCTTCAGAATGCCATATGAACCGGAATATTTGTAACCTTCTGCATCAAGCGTGCTCAATGAGATAAGATTCCTGGACATCCTGGTATATACCTGATGTTTTTCAGCGTGCGTGTCATGCCATCATCAGTCTTGATCTGAACTGATCCAATCCCCACGACGTCACATGGGTTATCATCTCCTATCCGTACAACATCCTCTTTCTGCACAGACTTATATGAACTAAACCAATTTCTGTTAGTGCAAATATGAAATAAACATGCGGAATCTAGAATCCATTCATCATGACCAGCAACACAACCAGCCAGCACTACCAGACAATCTTCAGAATCATCATCAGACGCAGCAGCAACAACAGAGACCTTACCAGCCGACTTGTTTTTTTCTCTTCTCCTTATTCTGTACTTTTCTGCAATCCTCAACATTATGATTTGTCAGCTTGCAATAAACACAGAACTTTTTATTACCATGCGGCTTGGACTTTGAAGGACCTCTCCTCTCGTAGTTCTTTCTACCATCATTACTATTATATGAGGATCTGTTATCAGTTCTGTCTCTCACATGCAAAGCTTCGCCCTTTGAGGACGACGTTCCATCATTCTGCACCATAACTTTCATCTTCTCCTTAGACTGCAGAGCCTCATAAACTTCCTTTAGGGTTAGTTCATCACGGCTCAAAAGTATGGTGTCACAAAAATTTGCATACGAATTTGGCAAAGAACATAGCAGTAAAAGACCTAAGTCCTCATCATCATACTTCACCTCCATCGACACTAGGTCGGCCACGATCTTCTTGAATTCAGCGATGTGGGTCATCACCGAATCCTCCTCCTTCATCTTCAGAGTGACACAACTTCATCTTCATCTGCATCTTACTGGTTAGATCCTTGCACATACAGATCGATTCCAGTTTCAGCCATAGTTCTGCAGCTGTTTTCTCTTTCAAACACTCCTGCAAAATATCATTATGAAGATGTAACTGAATTAGGGCGAGAGCCTTCTGATCCTTGCGGATCTCCTCAGGAGTCCAATCGGTTTTACTCTTGCCGAAGTTATCCAGCGCCTCATCGTAGTCATGAGTCTGCGCTAGAATTCCCCGCATCTTGACTTGCCATAGCGAGAACCGCGTGTCGTAGTTCAGCAGCGGAAGATTTAACTTCATCGACGTCGTCATGAACCCTACAACAACCGAAGCTCTGGTACCACTTGTTATGAACGACGTATGGAATATGAAGTAAAACGAAATCAATCACAGCGGAGACACACGATTTAACGTGGAAAACCCCTCCAATGCGAAGGGAAAAAACCACGGGCACCAGCCAGCAACAATCTCACTATCTCAAGAGTTTTGGGTTACACGCCTGTGACGGCTTACAAGAGAATCAACTCTCCATGAAACCCTAGCAAGGGTATATGTACCGTACCGCGGGGGGAGGGGGGGCTCCGCCCCCCGCACCCCCCGTGTGTGAACGGGTGCGGCCTGATGGGCCGGCTTCAAACTCCGCTACGCTCCGGCTCAACTTTCGCTTCTACAGGCCTTCACTTCGCTCCGTCAGAAGCCCGGCCTATATCCTGGAGTGAATTTGGAACAACTCCAACACAGTTTTCACTGTGAAATAAACAGACGATTTGCAATCCCATTACAAACAATAGCTTTTTTTTCTTTTCCAAACGCATTCTGGTCCGGATTTATACATGAGTACACCCAAATATATCTTACATCAGTTGCCAATTAGCAACTGCTGCGTTGCAAACAAATCACCAGCACCCTAGGTGACAAACTGACAACAAATTCCTACAGTATCTCGAAAGAATCAGCAAATTAATGACCAATTACACACAGGCACACAGCATGCCACGCACCAACCCGAAACAATCATACGGGAGAACACGGTCAGGAATGTCCTGAACCACTACCTGCTACCTACAGCTCATCACAAATGGCGACGGAGAAGTACAGAAAACTACAGCGATGTGTGTGTTGTACAGGCCTACGTGTTGGGATTGTGTGGAGTTGTGTACAAGCAGGCCGTCAGGCGAGCATGTCGTAGGGCCGCTCCCCGTCGATGCCCGGCGGCTCCGGCGGCGCCCGGAGGATGACGTAGAGGGAGTACACGATGCCGGGGACGTAGCACAGCACCGTCAGAAGGAGGGAGATGAAGAACTCTGACTGCACACACACGGGAACAACAGCACAGAAAAGAGATTTAGATTACGCAGTGCAAATGGTGTCGCGGTGTGTGGTGGAGGCGAGAAATGCTTACGCTGCAGCAGCCGTAGCGGAAGAAGACGCCCAGCGGCGGGAGGACGACGGCGAAGATGACTTCGAGGCAGGTCGAGCAGCCGCCGGAGCTCATCCTGCCGGTGCCAGGCCTCCGAGGCCGCAGAAGGCCGGAAGCTTAGCTTAGCTTAGGTAGTGCGGCGGCGGCCAGCCGGTGTCTCTGCCGGACTCGGGGTTGGCCGATGTTAATTTGTATACGAGGGGACAACTGGGCAAGGGAATGATGCGGAATCCGACGCTGGCTGCCAGGAGAAGATGCCGATGGTAGCGTTGCATCTCAGGACTCAGGAGCTGCTGGGCCAGAGTCGTGAGCGACTGAGCGTGCCGCCACACAACACACATGCGACCAGGTCAGCGTGGCTACTCCAGATCTTGGCAGGCAGGCACGGTAAGCCGGTAACGGGTCAGGATCAGATCCGGCAACCTAACAACGGTCAGCTCGTTGTGTTTTACTGATTTATTACTCCTTCTATATTCGAGATTATAAGACCTTTTTTATTTTTCTAGATATACTATGTCCGTCTATATGCATAGTAAAGACAATATATCTTGAAAATTATATTGTCTTATAGTTTAGAACATAAAGAGTATTTCGTTTTTTTTTCTTTTGTCAGCAACTCTATACGGATGCGACACCTGGGCAGAGCTAGTAAATATAGTTTGGGGGAAAAAATGGCACGTGTCAACATCCCTTTTCGTAGCCTTAGCCTTAGGTCCTGTTTAGCCTAGCTCCTTTAAGCTTTGGCTTCACACTACAATCTAGAGAAGTCAAAGCGGAGGGACCCTGAACTGTGGCTTCTCCTGGTTCCACATTCATTTTGTGAGGTGGAAGGGAAAAAAAAGCTTATGTGAACAGTGTTGCTACAGTGCTGATGTAGGAGGAGCGGAAGACACAAGAATCTGCGTCAAACATACGGTTGTTTTTTTTTGGACCCTCAGACAAACTAAAATTTGGAGACCCTTAATAAATACTTATAACCAAAACTCGCAATGACTCATAAATATTGAGTACTTAACCGATAAATAGTCTTTAGACTAATAAATAACGATCTGTTAGAAAATTCACGAGTACCACAATTTAGATCAACTCGTGTACGGCTTAGGTGGCGTCATAGGGCGTCACAACTTACTTCTTGATTTTTTAAACTTTTAGACCATATATATGAAGTGATAGTACTACTAGGATATGTTTGGTAGGGCTTTCGCTCCGGCCAAAATAGCTTGAGTTTGGTTTCTCTGGTAATGCGACTTTTTTTTGGCTCTAGCTTATCAGGCTAGAAAAACATTTGGTATAACCTCTCATGGTTATTGAAAATGATTAAATATATATTTTATTTTCTTTCTCTATTTTCCCCTTCCTTATTTCTCTTCTCTCCACCCTATCCGCCATCAGCCTCCTCCCATGCCCGTGTCGGCCTCCTTCTTTCTCCACGTCGGCCTCTGTCCCTCCTCACGTTGGCCCCCGTTGCCCCTTCCCGCGTCGACCTCCTCTCCTTCCTGTGCCCTCAGGGGCAAATTGGGCCATGGATGAGCGTTGGGCCCATAGGAGTGAGAAGGGAGCCAGATAAAGCTTTTCTTTTCAACTCATCCTCCGGTATGTAGCTTCATTTATTATGGTCGGCGATGCTTCTCTGGTAGAGCTGTTTTAGATTTATAAGCGTTTGGTTGAAAAGCCAGTGCTAGAAACACTACCAAACATGACCGTGTGCCCCACCCAGTGTCGGCCCTGCCATCTCAAAATCTCAAACCGTGGGGATTTTGCAAGCGGGTTAAAGGTTTTTTTTTTACAACAAGCGGGCTAAAGGGTTGTCGGGGCTCTCCTTATAGTTGGGCATCTTGGTGTTGACCGAGCTGGAGCCATAGCCATGAGCCAATACCATGCTAGCCTTCCACAAGAATGCGAATTTCCACTTCAGAATATTCGCAGCCTTTTCCTGGCCGAGAAGAGAACTCGAGATGCCATCTGTACTGTTATCCGTTCATCTGTGACTTCCTCCTTCCTCATCATGTATGAGCCAACCACCAATAGATGAATCCACATTTATATCATAGGAGTAGGAGTATTACACGGCGTTTGTTGGCGGCGTGCACGATTAGTTTTTCTTACGTATATAAGCGTACACGATTAGTTAAACTCCTGGATAATAAACAAACATATTTCTAGTACGGTCGCCTATGGCAGTGGCCAGTGGCACATAAGTTTGCTCGTTGAGTGTTGACGACCTCACTCAGTCACTCACCGAACTGAGCAGCTAGCAAGAGTAGGAGTAACCGACCGACGCCTCGTGACAGAACGTGTGCCATCGCAAGTTACAACGTGGTTCTAGGATTTGCATGACTGCATAGTGATTCGGGCGCCGCGCCTAAAACGCATCGAGCTTTGGATCGTGAGGGCGCGCAACACATGTTTTAACTACTCCTATTTATAATACTCCTAGGTCACATGTGAAGCATGGTGATTTATTAAAACCCTCGTAAGAATTCCACCAGCCTTCCAGGATTCAGATCTAGACGGAGTTGCGTGCTCGTGGCTCTTGCTGTGGTGATTGCTTTGCTTCTGAAGCTACCGTCGCGGATGTCTCAACTACTGACCACGAGCAGCAGATGTTCTTGCCTTCTTGGATTGGGCTTCCAAAGGAACGGATTCCAATCCAAGGTACTAAGCATGTAGGCCGTGGCAATATGGGCTTCGTCGTATGGCTGTGTCGCATAGCAGGCCGTAGCTAAGCCCACGCTCGGGCCGTATGGACAAGGCCGCTGGGGTTTACAAGAAATAAAGGGGTAGTTGTTCCACCTTCCTAAAAAGTTAAAAGATGTTTGTTTTATCTCTTTTCCGGTTTGTATGGCATCTCCAAGGGTTTCCAAAACCCACTCTCCCAATCTTGATTTTTTTTGGCAAGATTGAAAAATGCTCTCCAACAAGTTCCTATCTCAACTCACAATCTTTCCGCACTTGAGAAAACCGACTCCATCGCGCAGAAATATACGCACACGCCGCCAATCTGGAGATGGAAAGACGTGATGAAGAATAAGAAATAAAATAAGGTTCCAAATGCAAATGTATAAGAGAGGAAAAATGTATAAAAGTGGTTACGGTGATTTAGAAATAATCCGGAACTCCTGATGCAAAATTGTCGTCTACATTTAGGAGCTACAATTTGGAAATTGTTGGAGGAACCAAACAAATATGCCTTTTAGCCACTTCTAAAACTCATTTACCAACTTTTTTTTGGAAACCATTAGAGATGCTCTTAGCTACATTTTGGAACACGGCCGCAAAAAAAGATTCGCTCCTCTCATATCATGTATGAGATGAAGCTACCACTGGTTTTCATGAAGCGATATAAAAGTATCCCCAAGGCTGGCAGAAACACACGGGAACTACGTAATATACCAAGTGTATTGGATTCTTCTGAGTGTAAATTAAAACACTCGGCAAATATCTCGAGTGTTTTCAGAAAACACTCGAGGATCTATTAAGCACTAGGGAACTTCACAAATTCTGGTAGTGCGTTCACGACTCTAGGCTGCTGGTTTTTGGGACCGGAGTGATATAGGAGCAGTTGATGCTGCCAAGGTTGACATTGCCCACGAAGAAATCATTGCAGAACCTGTACATATCCATTTTATGGTTGGCCAACATTTTTTCATAAAGTGCCCATTGAATCCGTCTGGCATATGCTTAATCACATTGTCAAATTTCCACATGTTGAAAGGGTAAGACCAGATCCTTCAAATCAGTACTAGGGGTGAAGAGGCTTTCCAGTTCAAAAGACATGATTGGTGCCGTAGTGATCCCCATTCTTCCTCGGAAGGAATTCCAGATCATCCTGCCTTGCCGTCATGATCATAGACCCAGACTCCTTAATCGTTGAGAAGACCAGTAATATAATTCTTTCTAAAAGATATTGTGGCCATTGCATGGAAGAATTTCGTACATTCACCCCCAAAATTTATTCTGTTTACAGTATAACGCTCCTTCCAGTATGCATTTCTGTAGTGCAAAGAGTAGGCAACTGTTTCTTGATCAAGTTCCTTAAATTGGCTTCAGGGTTGGAAAGGCCTCTCAAGTCTTCCAACATGTCCAGAAAATAGATGACTGTGTTGCAATTGCCTATGAGGACTCTGAGGTTAGACAGATCTTCACTCCAGGCTTTTGTAGAATGCCTAAGCTTCTTGAATTTGTGGGCAATGACCTAGGCTGAATCTGTGTGTGGGACTTGCTAACTCCAAGAGTTCATGACCGTATCAAAGAAGCCTCCACGCCCAGTCCAAAAATTTTCAAATCTGAAGAGATTGGACTTTGGAATCCTAGTGTCAATCATCACCTTACAAGGAACGTGGTCTGAGGTGATCTTGGCGAGCGGAAGGACCTGGGTGCTCGGATAGGAGAGAGTCCAATTCACTGAAGTGAAGAACCCGTCTAGCTGTTCTAAGAGGGGATCGGCCTACATGTTGCTCCAAGCGTAGGCACGTCCCTTGTGGCAATTCTACCATGCCAAGGTGCCCAATAGCGTCATTGAAGACCAGTATATCTTGGAGGTTGCCTCCCGGCCTGTTTCTGTCATGGAGTGATCTGTAGAAGTTGAAGTCACCCAAGAAAAGCCAGTTGACCTCGTCTACGATACTGTGATTCTTGAACCACATGATGAATTCGATTCGCTCCTGTTTAGTACAAGGGCCATAGACTGTGGTTAAGTTCTAGCAGTCCCCATTGTGATTTGATGTGAAGGCCAGCGTCAGGGCGAAGCGCTGCCTGTCTAGGATCACAGCCGAGAAGATAGAACTCATCCATGCCACAATGATCCTCCCGAAGCACCAATAAAGGGGACAAAATCAAAACGATCGAAGTGTTTGGGGGCAAAGCGACAGACAAAAGATATATCTACAAGTTCTCTCTTTGTTTCCTGAAGGCAGATTATAAAACATGCACTCTCTTTTATCTTGTTTCTCACAACATCCCATTTATCGGAGGCATTGAGGCCATAGATATTCCAACACAAGATATGCCAATTACGAGAATTCATCGGGAAACCATAATAAGATAGATAGAAGATCAACAGGACAATGCAAGCTAATCGTCGGAGAGTACTGGCCCAGGAAAAGTGCACGCATTAAAGTTTACATCACCAAGCATATAAAGGTTGTTCAACAGAAAAAAAAATCAATAGGGGCAACCAGACGAGAATGGTATAACCAAAGGGGTGCCATCAGGAGGAGAAGAAGATAAAGAAGACTTGGCTGAGCACCAGGGTTTCTATTCCAGCCGACGAAAGGATCCATTGGCTTCATCTTCATCTTGATTCTTGAACAATTGGAGTAGGTACCTGAAGCAGCGCATCCTTTGAGAACTCACCAGGAGCAACTCCACAAGCACCTTGCTTGAGCTTTACATAAAGCAGCCTCGCTAGCTCCTTTATAATTACAGCCTCCATGCACACGAGCACGCGGATGTCGCCGCTGCCACCACCATCGTTCTTCGTTCCCTCATTGTTCATCAAGTGCACTAAGCCTCCGTGGGCGGACTCCGCCCGCGACATCAATTGCGGCTTTCCCCATCCGAAATCTGCATCATACTGTGGCCTGCCTAACCAGCTGGTAATACTTAGGTCTGTCTGTGGCAGGGTGCTGCCTCTCAAAGGTCGGCTCTTGTTCATCTTGGCCATCTCAAAGTAGTCAATCGCGGACCGCACCAGCTCGTCATCCATCCGCTTGATGGCACCCTTGATGTGGGCAGCGATGGATCCCAACGCCATGGTGCCAATATTCCCTGCCACGCCGGTGGCGTGTAGCCTAAACACCGCGTTGCCGAAGTAGTGTCTCGGGAGGGGCGGCCTCATTCTAGACCGGAGGTCGGCCGGGAACACGAGGCGCACTTCTGAATCTGGTGGAAGGCGGCGCGCAACGCACGTGCACTGCCAGATGAGAGCGCTCACGGCGCAAAACGTGCTCGTGCCACCGCAGAGTTGCTTCAAGGAGGCAACCTGATCCCTGGAAATGGTGAAGACTTCGGTGGAAAGAGGTCCTGACGGGTCGTAGACGGCAAGCTTAGTGTGCAGCGTCAAGAGTGCGTCGGGGTGGACTGTTGGCGGGGACCGTGCGCGGAGTAGGGTGCGGTCGTGGCACGGGAGCTCCACGGCAGCGCGGTCGCCATGCTTGGAGAAGGCCGACCATGTCTGAAAAAGTGGAATGCACTCGAGGCATCGATGGAAACGTGGTGGAGAGCTGTCCCTAACACCACCCCTCCACACTTCAAGAAAGTCACCTGCCATCATAAGCACGACAATTGATATATAACATACAGATAGATGGTTTTCTATTTTCTAAAAATAAAAAATGCATGGTTTGCTCTAAAATTTATGATTAATTTATTTGGAAGGGGAAAATTTTGACTAGTGCCCGTTTTTCTTCTAAAATTGTTATGTATCTGTTAGTGTTTTATTTAAATTTCTTTTGCTCTTATTTGTTTTAAATAAATCATAATCACCACTACGCACAATAAGACAATAGGAACGTAACTAAATTAGTTCCCAATAATTATATAGAACATAAAAAGGTATATAACATTTGTAGGAAAAATACATACTAGTTTCATATTTTTCTAATTAAAAATAATTAATTTATTTTTTATTTTTAGATAGCAAACCAATGATTTATTATTTTTATAAAATAGAAAACCATCTTTGAAACCTACAAGAGGACCCATTTTATCTGCTTCATTTCATAGTTAAATGTCGGAAAACAGACTACCGTGTAAGTCGAAAGTTGAAATTTATTTCTCAATGGTTAGAAGCCCATGTGTAATTTGTTTGATCTTTTTTGTTTCCTTCTTTGTTTCGTGAGATTACTCTGTAAACTTTTACTATTGTTTTAATAAAATTCTAGTAGGGGGTAACCCCTCCCGTTTCACTCGGAAAAAGGTTGAAAGTTGAAAAATATTAAAAAGCATGGAGCCAGAGAAATAAGTAGTGGACCTGTATGGCCAATATGATCGACGATGACTCAATGCGTGGAACAAACAGCCTCCTCAGCTCTGGCGATGGCTTAAATTCCTTGACGTCATCGAGAGTGAGATCATCAGCACGAGCGACGACAAAGAGTGCACCTTCATCGTTACAGTCGATCTCTACCCTACCGTCGCCGTTGTTGACGCCGAGGCGGCCGGTGAGGGGGTAGAAGGCCACCAAGGCCTTGGCCATAGCCTCCTTGAGCCTGGGCCACGTCGAAGAAATCAGCCGCGGCGGCAACATCCTTGGGCTGTACAAGTAGATCGTTGGGGTGTGGCTTTTTGTTGGCCTGCACGGTGTCCAAGGAAGAGAGCCAAAGCCCCTTCGTCGGGGTCGGCTCGCTCGGCGCTACAAACGACGACTCTAGCACCTGCACATCGAAAGCCATCGATCCCATCGTTTTCTGCAAGGGACACGACAGAGAGTGAATGCTCGAGAGATCACATGTATCAGTCATTTCCTGAAAATAGTGTGGCGACCTATAAAATACAGTATGCTAGTAGATGTGCTAGTAGATGTCTAGATGGGGTAAATATTGCACGGCAAAGTAACTAAAGGCAAGGGGCCGGACTTACTGGGAGCATGCATGGTCGGCAATAAACCAAGAACCTTACCTCCGTTGTGCGATGGCAGACAATTCCGATCGACGGGCAGCGGGCGGGGAGCTATGGAGGAGCGCAGGATGGAGTGTCGCGGGCTTGCGGGGAGCCAAGTTAAATAACGGAGTCGTCCCTGCATGCGCACGCTTGCGGCTCCCCTCCATGTGCAGCGAGCGGGGGAAGACGACTACGCCCGCAGCTTGCGGGGCTCTGCAGGGTTGACGCGGCCCGGCACGATCCAGGCTAGCGGCCGGTAGCGCTAGAGGTTTTGTGTCGGTGGCTTTCTAGCTAGGCCCTCGCGTGGACGAAGAAACAACTTCTACAGCATTGGGATTCGGGCGCGCACAAAACGCATCGAGCTTTGGATCGTGACTTCGTGAGGGCAAAACATATTTTAACTACGTAGGTCACATGTGAAGCATGGTGATTTATTAAAACCATCGTTGGAATTCCAGCCTTCCACGATTCAGATCTGGTGTTGCATGCTCGTCAGCTCGTGGCTCCTGCTGTGGACTGTGGTGATTACTCTCTCCCTTCGTAAAAGAAAGTAATTATGGGATCCGTGCCGATCAAAGTAGCTCAAATTTGACCAATTTTATAGTAAATATTATTAATATTTATGTCTCCAAATAAATTTATTATTAAAATGTATTCTATGACTAATCTAATGATCCTAGTTTTGCATCAGGATATTAGTATTTTTTATATAATGTTAGTCAAAGTTTAAACTAATTGATTTCTCGAAAAACGATAATTACATTATGAACCGAGGGTGTACTTTTGAACTACCGTTGCGGATGTGGGATGTTGTCAACTATTGAGTGCTGACTGTGCTTCTGGGCTGGGACTTCCAAAGGAACGATATTCCAAGGCATCTGTGGCAATATGGGCTTCGTCGTATGCCTGTGTCGCATACGGAGTAGGTGACATAGGCCGTAGCTAAGCCCACGCCCGGGATGTATGGACCAGGCCGCTGGGCTTTGACAAGAAATAAAGGGATAGTTGGTCCTAATAAAGGGCCCGTTCGGTTACAAATAAAATCAGCTCAGGAATTATTCCAACTGATGAAACTTATACAAATTTAGCTAGTATTCCAGCCAGGAATTTTTCCAGGTGGGGCATTCCAGATGAAACGAGCGAGGCCTAAAGGGACCAGGCTAGAATGGTATTGGCCTTCAGGCAAAGCTTTCGTTCAACTGATAACGATGTTACATCATTTGATAAAAACGGAAAAATGAAACTAGGGGGTGAATCAACCTATATACAAAAAGCTTTAAAAACAAAAGCTTGCCGAGCTAATTCCTAAAAAGTTAAAAAAAATACATGTGAAGTCTTTTCCAGTTTTAGCTACAATTTTGGAACCGCGGCCTCGAAAAAAGATTAGCTCCTCACATATCATGTACGAGATGAAGCTACCACTAGTTTTCATGAAAGCGATATAGTCTTTCAGTTTTAGCTACATTTTGTAACTGTGCCCGCAAATAACATCTAATTAACATGACATAATTAGTGCCTTTGTGAGGACTGAGAACTGGTGATGAAAGCGGACGGAAACGAACGGAAAATCGCTCTACCGTTTCCATTTCCATATTTTTAAACGGAAACGGGAGCGGGAGCCGGACAGCCGGGAACGAAAACGGTAGCGGGATAAACGGTAATACGAAAACGGGTAAATACGGTCGGAAAATAAACGGAAACGAACGGTAAGCGGAAACTTAAGCCGGAACATGTATGCCGCATATAAAATATATACTGCCCAGTACCCACACATAAATACGCTCGTAGATGAATGAATTATCATATGATAAAAGGACAGACATTGATACACTGCTGTGCACTCTACCAAAATAAAAAGATGATGACTTTAATATATATGTGACATGTCCACATAGATGAAAAGAAAAATAAAAGCAACTCAGGCATGTGCTTTCATGGCCCAACAGGCCCAACATCTCGTTAAAAAAAACAGGCCTAACAGACCCATCCCGTATTGAAGAAAAACAGAATGAAAAACGGGATATCCCAGTTAAAAACGGGATACCGCAAATACGGACGGAAAAATGCTCTACTGTTTTCGATCCCGCTCCTGGTTCACTCCGTCCCATTTTCGGTCCCGTTTCCGTTTATCCCGGAAAAAACGAAAACAGACGGGAAAAAACGGTATACGGTTGCGGACGAAACGGGATTCATCCCGTCCGTTTTCATCCTTGCTGAGAACATTCAGATGATGCTATCATACTTTTATTTCTTTCATCACATGATGTTGTGCAAGTACTACTGTGCATTGTGACTACTACGTAAAATCTTTAACGAGACGGTGCCCTCTCATTAACTGAGGCGTTTACAAAAACCAACCGCCTCGATAATGTCTGGGATTAACAGAGGTGGTCGTTTTCATTAACCGAGGCGGTCACAATTAACCGCCTCGCAAAATCGATTTACGGAGGCGGTTTCCTAAAATCTATTATGTGCAAGTATATAAGCAGCACTTAGGGTTTGGGAGGCTTCACTCACTCATTTCGACTCTCTCTCTCTCTCTCCCTCTCTCTCTCTCTCTCACACACACGCTCTCTCTCTGGGGATGGAATCGGCGGTCGGCAAGCGGGGCAGTAACGGCGGCGGCACGCGCGAGCGCATGTGAGCGGAGCGGCAACGGTGGCGTGCGCGTGGCGGTGTGGTGTCGCACCCCGTCGCTCCTTTCCCCGTGGATCCAGTGCAGTGGCGCCCCTGCCCCACCCCCAGCGCGGCGGCCTCTCCAGCGGCGGATTCGCGATGGATCTGGCTCCACGGTGGTGGATCTAGCTCCACGTGCGCGGCGGCGGGGTCGCGCCCTGACAGCGGTGCGGGCACGGCGAGGGCAGTGGCGGATGGGCTCACGTTTGGGCTCGTGGTTTTTTTTATTTATTTTATTAAAGGTGTTGGGCAACTGGTCCACCTCGGTAAATATTTGATTTACCGTGACCTTTTTTTTTGCTCGCCTCGCTTAAAGTTGTTGTAGTAGTGTGTATAGGTAAAGGAACATATTATGTTATGTTAGGAGAGAAATCATGCATGAATGAGGTGCTAATAGACGCCGCAACAACCAATGGCCGGAGCACCGGCAGATGCAGCAACAGGGTGCAAAACAAGAGCACAGTTGGCTTGAGTTCGAGAACCTCGCCTAGAACTCTGCTTTGGTTTTGGCAGTCGATTCATCCTGGCACAGAACAGAGATAAGGGGCAACAATCGACAAGTAGTTGGAGATGAGTAAATGGTGATAAAAACGATAAAAGTATATAGTACGTGTTGGTACTTGGGAAGTCAACAAGCCGCTTATCGGCAATTAGATTGTCGATAATACTACACCAATTCATCGGTCGAAGAGCACATGTCATGTTATTAGCAACTAGAAAGCCGATTAAAGCCAAGACAGATCTATCACCAATCCAATTGCCGATAGGGCTATCGTCAATCCAACTGCCACTATGCCTATCAAAAGTCCACATACCAATATCCGAGTGGAGGGTGATAGTTCTATTGGCTAAGCACATTGTAGGGTAGACATGATCAACGTTAGGTCAGTCCGAGCCGAAAAAAGTGACCGATCAAAATCTTTAGCCTGAGCTCAATTCGATGCAGTAGCGGGTCGGGTCGTGTTATTTCTTGAGTTTCTGCACCTTGGGTTGGGTTTTTTTTTGTTGGATTGGGTCATATAGGTCTAAAATCCATAATTACAACCCAATCCTATATTAACGGGTTGGGTCAGGTCGAATTTGGCAGAGTGAGTCAATTGGACTGGTCAGTTCATATAACCCATGATCAGGTTTAGTGAAGGTTGATAGTACTATCAGCTTTCCAATTGTTGTCAATAGACCTATCGATAATTGGAAAAGCTAATAAATCTGTCAGCGTGTCTTAAATGGTCACCGGTTAATTTACATATTTACTACTGGTGTCCGGGTTCATGTTACCTTCAGCTCCCGATGCCGAGTAATTATTCCAAGTCGGCTTACCATATAACCGATAGGGTCCCGTATAAGGAAATTTACATTTTTACCATTATAACGATTACCACTCATTTGATTCTCATCCTTAGAATGGCAATTACAAATTTACTAGATGAGAGAAGTTTTAACATCGAATTTGTCATATTTGCACATATGGCACGCCACGCCAGCACGACACGATGGTGCTCAGTCAACGCGAGGGTGCAAATGACTTGACTGCCCTTGTCTTTTTTTTTATAATAACTGCCCTTGTCTTCTTCCTTAAAATCCCCTGCATTCTTAGAAGAAAAGGAAGAAGAAGACGACGACGATGGACATGGTGGCCACTCGGGACCTGGACGGGAGCTTGCCGGTGCGGGTGAGCTCGGCACCAACGGCGAGGGCGAGCTCTAATCGGTTGTACGCGCATGCAAGGCCATGGCAAAGGCGAACATGACCTCTACCCGAGCTCCAGCCATGGGGGAGGGGCGAGCTCAGTCCTGGCGGCCATGGCAATCTCGGCCTAGCGGCCATGGCAAGCGCAGCATGGCCGCGGGCGAGCTCGGCCCCAGTGGCCATGGCGAGCTCAGCGTTGACGCAGACGCCCCAATGAGCTTGGCCCAGCGGCCATGGCCAGCTTGATGCCGGTGGCCATGGGGAGCTCGGCCTCGACGCAGGCTGCCCCGGCGAGATTGTCCCTGACACAGACTGCCCCAGCGAGGTCAGCTCCAGTGGCCAAGGCGCGGGCGAGCTTGGTCTTGGCGGCCATGGCGAGCGACGCAGACTGCCCCGGTGAGCTCGGCCCAGCTGCCATGGCGAGCTTAGCTGCGGTGGCCATGGGGAGCTCGCCCCGGCCATGGCGAGCTCGGCTCCGACGCAGGCTGCCCCAGCGAGCTCGTCCCCGGCGGCCAGGGACGGAGCCAGCGGTAGGGCAACCAGGGCTAGAGCCCCCCTACCGCTGGCGAGTCCATGGAGCCCCCTGAGCTCCGCCTATAAATTTCCGCCATTGTTGTCTCGAGAAGGAGGGCTAGACGTCTGAGATGTGTGTTTAGCCCCCCTAATATTTTTTCTGGCTTCGTCACGACCATGGCGAGCTCGGCCTCGACGCAGACTGCCCCAGCGAGCTCAGCCCCAGTGGCCATAGCGCGGGCAAGCTCGGTCTCGACGCAGCCTTGCCCGTCTTGTGCTTGAGGCAGCCTTGACCATCATCTCGACGCAGCCTTGACCATGGTGGAAATTGAAGCTGACGAGTGGGGCCCACATGGCGGTGAGAGGAGCTGCAGGACCCCACTGTCAGAGAGGGGGAGAGAGGGGCAGGGCTAGGGCAACTTCGTCTTTTTGCAATGCGCAAAAACGTTTGTTTTTGGTAAATTTGTAAGATTTTGTCTTTATCCTCTGGTAAATATGTAATTACCGTTCTAAGAATGAAAATCGGACGAGTGACAAAAGTTACAATGGTAAAAATGTAAATTTCCCCCATTTTACAAGTCTTTATAATTAGCATGTAGATTTGCAATTAGCTATTAAAATTATATTAATATTAAAAAATTGCTGTTCTTAATGCCAGGTGAAAAGGCAGCCTCACCAGCAAAGCAACCGGCTCGATGTGATCTCAAAGGTACGACGATTCACAACAACCCTCCTCGCGAACAGGCAACAACCAGGCACTCACCTAACGGCTATAGCGCAACCGTACAGCGTCGGAGTTGACCCGTGCTACCTAATCAAGGATAGTTACAATTCATAATCCGAATATCTTTCTGACCACAGGTTGATTAAAGTGCGTTGTCGATTCATTTTCCGTCAGAGATGCAGGCGCGCTCTCCACCTGCAGCTGGGGGAAAAAATGAGACATTGAAGCTGACGGACGGCGTCATCGCCTTTCACTATCTACTCGTTTTCTTCAAAGAAAAGTTGAAATGAACCGGCTGGTTGTTTTCATGGCTGATTTTCTCCTTTAGAAATGGTTTCTTTCTAGGATTAGTTGGTCTGGTCCTACGTCCTAGAAAGAAAAGGAGGAAAGGTAGACAATGAGCATGCAACGCAAGTTGCGTGCATATAAAAAGGGACAGGTGATTTGCACACACGATTTCTGTTGAAAATACCGTAATATACCCATTTAGGTACTGTTTTGATACAAGATGGAGTTTTTTTATTTTAATCTAAAAAACTAATATTTCAATAATGCCATGCACATAATATACTTCATAAATAAGCTCTTTTCGTCATGCTTAGGGACATGGTGACAAATAAATACAGTAGCGTCATATGAATTGACGTGACCATGTGTACCGCAAACACTTTGGACATATGCCATCAGATGTGGCACAGCAATTTGTCATGGATCCAAAAACAAGAACCAATGGATCTCCAAAAAAAACTTCAAAATTAAGTGCTTGTCTAGCATCATAACTCTTGTAGTTTCGAACTTAAAATTCTTCTCCTAATGCCATATTTGAGCTGTTTAGCCTAAAATGGCCTCCAAAACCTAGGAAAAAACATCTAAATTCATGGTTCAAAAATTAGTATTTCAACATATCATTTTCCGGCATATGTATTCAAGTGAAACCCAAAGTTTCGCAATGAAGTACAGGCTCAAAATTAAATTCTATTTTGAAAGAGCGTAGAGCAGCTGGCAATGTCTCCTGGGTTGGAGCTGCTGGTCCGGGGTTCGAACCCCGGCTCCCCACTTTAAGCCTCCAAAGTAGGCTGGGTCAAGTGACCTCTTTCTAAAAAAAAAAAAAAACGCTATCCACCAGTGAGCAAGAAGTCATTCCACTAACGGAGGAGGTTTTTTTTACAACAACATATATATTATATTATCACAGTAGTCGTTTTACAAAGGGTTCCTCCGTAGAAGACCAAATTACAACAAAGTCCTGAAGCAATATGGGAAGGCAACACCGTCGTTGGCGATGGGGAAGACAAGTCCGCCGGCGGAGGGCTGCAGGGGTGTCAAACACGCATGCACTCGGATGGCTAATCGCGCAAAGCGCCAGTTAAAGGAGGATCAATTGAGCCATCGGAGGAGACACACACCGACGACCGAGGGACGTTGTTGATGCCGTCGCCGGAGGTCGAAGAAGAAGCTCGAACCAGGATCCTAGATGAAGGTGGAGCTGACGAACCAACACCAGAAGAGGAGCCGCCTGGCTAAAGAAGGCTGCTAAATGGAGATGGATGCGGGCAATGAAGGTTGTGGATCGGGAGGGAGCGGATCTCGTCGATGGGGGGTGGGGGTGGAAGCGAAGGAGATCCACGAAGATGAAGAACAGATTTATTTTATTTCTATTGACCTTGTAGTCGACGACGTCGGCGGCGAGGAAAACCAACAACAAGATAGGACTTTCCCCGCAGGGAGACACCCATCCAGGCACTCTTAACTACTCTCTACTACCATTTTACCAGGTCTATAAAAAATCACAAGCATTCCATTAATCGCCATTGATTTTCCAATGACACCGTTGCAAACTCGGATAAATCACCAACTAACCAATACCTATAAAATTAAATCCTGGTGCATCAATGTACCTGAATCATACAATTTTACACCAAATTTCCAGTTCATTAAATCTCCAATCAATTAACCTGCCGGATAGTCCATTAAATCTCTAATCAATACACCAATTTTCTAATCAATTAACCAATACCTATAATGTTGAGTACAAAATTAAACCTAACTCTATCCTGATCAATTCGAACCCAACATTATTATTCTAGTTTTTTCTAGTGAAGTCATTACCTACGTATAAAAAATATTAAGCAATATTAGCAAATATAAATACCTACTCCAAACTGGTAAAATATGTGTTGGAAACCACCTACTAGGTGAAAACATGGAAATCAATTAAAAAAATGTATTTCAATCAATGAAGAAATTTTGGAACTTAGCACATCCTCTTTTTTTTGACAAAGAAACTTAGCACATACTTGGTGAACATGTACTCACGTGCAAAAGCTGGAATTCAAACTCGCATTTGAAAAATTCATTCGAAAATGAAAAATAGGTTCACGTGCACTAAAAGACAAAATTCCTGGGTTTCATCTTTTAGTTCACATGAACCTCATATTTGTCATTTTCGTATGTTTTTGTCCTAGTTTGAGTTTGCATCTCTACTTTTTTTTGTGAGAGTACATATTTATATGTACTATATATGTGTCAAGTTTTGAATAAACAAAATATGTTCTTTTGAAATTGATTTCTATGTTTCCATTAGTAGGTGGTTTCCACCCATATTTTGCCAAACAAACTGCCGACGCATGTGCTCAGCATCTCAGCCTTTCCTTGGTGCAAGACTGCAAACTGCGTGACCCAAACGCACGATGCCGCACCACTTCGCGCTGCTACGCCTCCCCACTCGCCGGGGAGCAGGCTGGTGCCGTTGGGTCACCTGAGGACTGAGGCGAGTGATCCAGGCTGTTTTGGCTCTCTCTTGAAACGACTCAAAGATTACGGGTCTATTTGGCTTGTCATCTCAGGCTGCCGTAACTGAACTCCAACCACGCCAAAAGTCTGGCGTCCATTTTGGAGCCGTTCGGCTCGAATTATAAGCCGGCTGAAAAACACTGTTGGCTGATTTTTTGTGAGAGAAAAATATTGTTCCAGCTGAAAAAACAAGCTGAATAAGATGGATTATAAGCCAGATGATCATGCCCTTTGCTCGCCCAACATGTGGCGTCAAAAGTTGTCATTGAGCACAACAGACAAGCATATAAAAGTGTGGCACGCCGGAGATGCTTGAAGAAGCAAACAGTGGCCGAAGTGAACGTGACATGTCAGACTTGTGGTTCGGCAAGTTTGGGACGTAAACCAAATAGGCCCTGCGGGTGAAAACCGTTGTTGGGGTAAATGTTTTTTTTTTGTAAAAAAAGTCCTATAAACGACCCCAGACGTATCGATTTTCGGTTGGATTGAATGAAATCGATTGTCGTCTAACGACTAGAGCTTTTCAAAAATCGTTTCACTAGTGTACGAGTATGATATAGCGTTCTAGTACAGTTTAAAGATTTCCAAATTCCGCCTAGGTCCGGTTTAGATGTAAATTTTTTGGCAAAATGGGTACTGTAGCGTTTTCGTTGTTATTTGGTAAATATTGTCCAATCATGGTCTAATTAGGCTTAAAAGATTCGTCTCGTCCATTTCGTCTAAACTGTGTAATTAGTTTTATTTTTCATTTATATTTAATGCTTAATACATGTGTCTAAGATTCGATGTGACGGAGAATCTGAAAAATTTTGTAAAATTTTTTGGGAACTAAACCGGGCCATAATTGATACAGATGGAACTTTTCAGCCTGGAGGGGAAAAAGAAGGTCGCTGCGGCTGCCTGTCGGGTTCACCCCTCCGCTGTCCGCTCCTCCCTTCGTCCCGTTCAGTCGTTCTCGATCACCTTTCTGGCGTTGGGCGTGCGTTCACACCTCTCTGGCTCTCTGGTGGCTTCATTTCCTGTTGACGACTGGGCGGGCGAGCGCCGGCGCCCTTTGCCAGGTCTTCGTCGGCCCGTTCGCCGGCGACTAGCGCCTCCCTTTGCCAGGTCTCGACGACACCTTCGCCGTCGACTGGCGCCGAGCAGGTATGCTCGCCCCTTCTCGTCCTTCCTGCCGCTCGAAACCGCGCACCCAAACCCTAAAGCAAGCTAGCTGTATTCGGATCTGGCACAATTACGAGTATACGCATGTATTATGCCTACCAACTTCAATTTGCTTTTTTTTTTGGAATTTTTTGTTATCCGGTGTACAATTGATGCGGGGGTCGCTGAAGTTTGCACTTTATAGTCTGATGTATACTTGTGGCACGATTAAATTGTTTCGTGGTTTACTTCTGCAAATAATATCGATTGTTTGTTATTGAGCAGCAGATCTTATTCTCTCTGTCATATTTTTGTGCTCAGGTACATTTGGAAGAATGGGGGTTTACCTTAGCACTCCGAAAACTGAGAAGGTATCCGAAGACGGGGAAAATGATAAACTTAAATTCGGGCTTTCATCAATGCAAGGGTGGCGTGCAACTATGGAAGATGCTGTAAGTTTCTAGTTTCTACTCATCATTTACATTCGATTGTTGTGATTTTCTTTGTTGCTTGTTCCTAGTCTTATACGTTTTACCTGGATACGGACACACAAGTGATGGAATCCGATTCAGACTTGGGTATCCAACTCAGCATGATTTTACTGGACTTTCCAAATATAACTTCGAATCCAACTTGGGTGTCAAGAGTCTGATTAGCCAAATATAAATGTGCTCTCAGTGTCCAAGTTGGGTGTAATTATGGAAACACACAGAATGTCCGAGGAAGTAAAGAAAAAAAAACCAAATATTGGTGCGAAGTCTTTTCACCAATAGTATTGCTGTCTTTTTTGAATATAGTGAAGGGAACTGGTGGACAACCACATATATTATTAAATAAATAAATAGCTTAGGATATACCTGGCTATTGACTCCAATGTTTAGCAGAGCTATGCACCTGAGAGAAGTGGTGTCTTGTGTTCGTTGAATGTTGAACCAAAACGAATACTTGAGTGCAAAATTAATTATTTGTTGAACTGAGCCTGGCTAATTCATCAGTTGAATGGGGAGTTTTTATTTCTGTCCATGATACCCGCCTGATGTTGAGCATGACAAAAAATGGGTTAACACTTTGGATTGATAATGCTTCATAAGTTAAACAGTGTGTTTGACATCATACTGAAAGATTGTGCTATACTCCACCTTGAAGGCTGGAATCAATTGAGAGGATAGAATTTGAATGTGTATGAGATATCTTGTTTAGTATAACTACTAAAGGAGAAGCTGTGATTTGTTTTCTTAGCATTGTACTAATACAGTTCTTGATATGATTTATCTGTATCTTTTAAGAGGATGGAATGTCATCGATGTTATTAGTTTATTATGATCGTGTTTGCTCAGTCTATTGTGCAATTTTCCAGCACTCGGCATTGCTAGATCTTGACAATGACACTGCATTCTTTGGTGTTTTTGATGGACATGGAGGTAACTAACTGCAAAGAACAGTGCCTTTTCAGCATTTATGATTGATTCCACATCATACCAAAATGGGCTGTTAACCCCTTCATATTGCTTTCTTGCCTCAGGAAAAGTAGTTGCCAAATTCTGTGCAAAATATCTACACAGAGAAGTTCTCCATAGTGAAGCCTATGCAGCTGGTGACCTGGGTGCTGCTGTCCACAGAGCTTACTTCAGGTATAATAGCTTCTTTTATTTTAGCATGTCTACCTTTTCACCACTTCATTGCTAATTTGGAGCAAATGATGTGAACAGAAATTATGATTGCGTTGTTTCAGAATGGATGAAATGATGCGGGGTCAAAGAGGATGGCGGGAACTCCAAGCACTTGGAGATAAGATAAATCAGTTTACTGGCATAATAGAAGGCTTGATTTGGTCCCCTAAAGCAAGTGATTCAAATGATAGACATGATGATTGGGCTTTCGAGGAGGTACATGTGGAACTGGCATGGATCCATAATTCTATACTCATTTTACTATGTCTAGGAGAGCTTGCCATAATGCCATCTGCCTTTTTTTTAATTAATTGGGCACAGTCATTGGATTTCTTTCTGAAAGTGTTGCATTACTGGATTATTATTAATAAAGTTTCTTTCTTCTCCTTTATTTTTTGCTGAAATCATTCATGGCAGAAACTTGTGTAAGAGACTAAGAGTAGACTTATGGTTCTTGAGTAGACATGCAACACTGATGGTTTAATACCTAAAAGGGTATGCGTAAGAAGGAAATTTGTTCTTTTAACATTTAAAATCGATACCTGTGTTGCCTAACAATGCTAACTCTTGAAAAGGATATCTATGCATAAGAAGGAAGTTTATTCTTGTAACACCTAAAATCGATGGCTGTGTTGCCTAACAATGCTAACTCTTGAAGAGTGAGTTCCAATGTCTTTAACTGGAGCCTCTTGTTATGTTGGAATGCAATTTTTGGCATTTATCTTTGTTGCTAGTTCTTTTGTTGGAATGAACATTCCATCCAAGTCTCATAGAAATTTCTTTTATCAGGGACCGCACTCTGATTTTACTGGGCCAAATTGTGGGAGTACAGCCTGTGTAGCATTAGTCAGAAATAGGCAACTCGTTGTGGCAAATGCTGGTGACTCCCGCTGTGTCATCTCAAGGAATGGCCAGGTCAGTTGTTGTTACTCATTTTTCAAGGAAACAGGAGGGGTCACCCCCTACTGGTAATTGCATTAATTAAAAAGAACAAAGCACAACGATTGTGGTATAGTTTCATCATCAAGTTTATATGCGATCGTCTCATTTTTATACTTCCACATAACACAGGCATACAATTTGTCTAGAGACCATAAACCAGAGCTTGAGGCAGAGAGAGAAAGGATACAAAGTGCAGGGGGTTACATTCAAATGGGGCGTGTAAATGGAACTTTAAACTTGTCAAGAGCTATTGGTATTCTTGTTTTACTTGCTTCTTTTCATTCATACCTCTCACCTTACCTGATGTCTTGCATATGCAAAATACCTTTCTAGGAGACATGGAATTTAAACAAAACAAGTTCCTGTCCCCTGATAAGCAGATTTTGACGGCAAACCCCGACGTAAACATTGTGAGTAAACTCTGCAGTTGCCTCTCACTCTTGCTATGTAGACTATTAAGTTAGCATTTCCTTCTTGTTGAGAGTTATTGTAACTTTATTCTTTTGTACAGATCGAGCTATGTGATGATGACGAATTCATCGTTTTGGCATGTGATGGCATTTGGTAAATTTCTCTCTAGTAACAAGTTTCTGGCTTCAACTTGATTATTGCTTTTGTCAGAAGTACCAATCATATTCTTTGGGCTATTAGGGACTGCATGTCAAGCCAGCAGTTGGTTGATTTCATCCGTGAGCATATAAACACAGTAAGTACCAAGTTATTTAACACTATCTTCCCTTTCGAAAAATGTAACACTATCTTCGGATGTCTTGATCTTTGGGAATATACTCATGGAAAGAGGTTACAAAGTGCAGGAGGAAAGCCTTTCGGCAGTATGTGAAAGAGTGCTTGATAGATGCCTGGCTCCATCGACCATGGGTGGCGAGGGATGTGATAACATGACGATGATCCTGGTGCAGTTCAAGAAGCCGATTGCTCAGGTCAAGGACGCCAGTGGTGGAGAACAACCAGCTGGAGACGCAGGAAGCTCTGAGACCCAGTGAGTCACCTCTGATTATGTTAACGGCTGTTATTATTTCTTCACTACCTATCTATATCTTTCTTTCTTCCACGGACGCTAACCAAGCCTTTTATGATCAGTGGGGCCGAGGAGAATGGCTCTGATAAGCAGGTATAGCGAAGACATGGCTCTTGGAGTCTTGGTACATGGCCTGACGCTGGACCTGGCTGAAACAGGAGTCTG
The DNA here is from genome assembly GCA_038087645.1 of Saccharum hybrid cultivar R570. Classification (NCBI taxonomy): domain Eukaryota; kingdom Viridiplantae; phylum Streptophyta; class Magnoliopsida; order Poales; family Poaceae; genus Saccharum; species Saccharum hybrid cultivar. The sequence continues at coordinate 7,580,036 of JAQSUU010000248.1, read as the reverse complement.
ATGACGATGTTGCGATGTACATACAACCATGTGCTGAATTGGCGTAAAGGATATATTCTTTGTTCCATTGTCTGTAACCCAACCTGCTCTTTTCTTCCGGTTGTGATTTTTGGTCATCTGACAATACCGAATTGTACATTTGGGTGGAAATGATGTTACGATAGTTCTTGTGGTCAAGCGGACCCTGTGCTCTGTCCTTTTGAGTTTTGGCATGTACACCCCCCCCCCCCTGAAGCGGATCCTGTGCTAGTTGGACACCTGCATGACAATCTGCAGTGAAGAACACCTGAAACATTCTGCCAGATGCCCAGATCTGCACCGCTACCTGAGGAATTGAGACGTGTGCACTTTTACGCGGTCCCGAGCGATGCACACATCGATGCAATCGTCTTTCGTCTTCTACTCCACGGTTCCACCCACTCATCCCTCCCAAGACGAAGCCTGCGCCGCGAATGGGCGGTCCAGTGGGAGGGCTGTGCAGTGAAATTACCCACCGGTGATCGCAATTTTTTTCCTTCTCAAACCTTTACACCCTATCACATCGAATATTTAGACACATATATAGAGTATTAAATGTAGACTAAAAAAATAATTAATTGCACAGATTGCATGTATTTTGCGAGACGAATTTTTTAGGCCTAATTAGTCCATGATTAGACAATGTCTGGCTATAGTAAACATATGCTAATGATAGATTAATTAGTCTTAACAAATTTGTCTCACAGTTTACAGACAAGTTCTGTAATTAGTTTTTTATTAGTATCCGAACACCCCTTTCAATATTACATAAAACATCCGATGTGACACCCAAAACTTTACAGCCCTGAAACTAAACCAGACCTGAATTTTTTCCTTTTTCTTGATTTTTTCGCACCGGAGGCGATGTCTCCGAATCTCTTCTTACCCCTCCCAAAATCTTTTTATTTTTTTATGATGCACGTGTGGTGTAAATGTCGAGGGTGCGGATTGTGTGCGTCAAAATTATAGCCGATAAAAAAAGACGAAGCCTGCGCCCGCCTATGCGGCAACACAGCACACTGCACTAGCGGGCGTCTTTTTTTTTGTTTTTTAGCCCTTTTTTTAAAAGATTCTCTCAAATATGTCCCTTGTAAAAATATTTCAAAAAATAGATCCTTATCTTGGCGCCATAGTCGTCGGCGCCAAGATATAACGGCATTCTCGACGCCATACGACGGCTCCCTGCCGTCGTGGCGCTGACGTGGCAGGGAGCTTGGCGCCATCGTCATTGGCGTCATGCTTTGGCGCCATAGATCTTGGCACCAAGAGCCCACGTTTTAGCCAGCCCCCTCTTCCTCCCAGAGTCATTCTCGTTTTCTTTCTCTTTCTCTTTGGGTTTTTCCTTTGTACACTTTGGCCAACCTCTTCAATCGACCTATTGGACCGTGAAAAATTGGATTTTATCCGTCGATCTTCGAGAGCTAGGTATCCTCTCACCCTTCCTTATTTATTTCGAATCGATTTGTTAAAATGAAGCCATATTCTTAACCTATGAACTTCACATGTTATTTGTTCATGTACTTTTTAAAATTCGTATGTATTGTACAACCGTAGGATGCCTAGACGTAGAAAAGCTAGAAAAAAAGGTATGCGTAGATCTTTTTTATCATATATTAAACCCTTAGTTTTAAGGTTTATTGTTATTTGTTTTGTTATATTATAACAGAATTTGTTGAATTGTAGCTATGGACGGATGACCGAAAGTCCGTACGTCCCAAATCCGCTCTCTAGCGGTGTGCCAATACCCATGTGCTTCTGTGGCGATCCTTGCAAGGTAGATATTTTCGAAGATGAGACAACATATAAGCAGAGATATTGGATGTGTTCTAATTTTGCATGGCAACATATAAGCAGAGATATTAGATATTTCCAGCAGTGGAGTGGAGAGCCGTTGTATTGTGACTTTAATGCTCATGAAAAGACTAGATGCCATCCCTGAAAAGCCTATTTGAATTAATAAAAAGCCTATTTAAAAACTCATCTGTAAAGGCTAGATTCCTTGATCAATCAATTCATCTGTAAAAGAGGATGTACGATAGGACAGTGACATGATAAATCACTGAAAAGGCTACATGCTATCGGTGTACTGCACGACTTGACATGTTGCAGAAAATTTTGGCAGAGTTTTCCCTGTTTTTGATTCAATCCAAACACAAATATCACATTAACCTATGTCATCAACAATTATATATGACATTCACCTTAAACAATATATATGAGTATCCTCAAAGCGTGGGTGCCTGGAGTCCATAAACTCCATAGTAGTTCATATAATACATAATAATAGGATATAACAATCCATAATAATAGTCCATACAGTCTATACAGTCCACAAATCGGCTATAGTCCCTCACTGTCTCCTAGACCTACCTTTGCCCTTGTTTCTAAGAGCGTGGGTGCCTGGAGTGTAAGGGTCAGGTGGTCGACGTCGCCTGGTACTGACCTGCTGCGTAGGCTGAGTCTAGGGAGCATCGTCTAGCTGAAACGGTCCAATCTCCTCGTGCCCCTGGTCCTCGTCCTCGTGGTCGTCGTCGTCCTCGTCATCGTCCTCGATGCAAATGCCTCGCGACCCTGTAGGTGGGTGGCTAGACAACCCGACGCCACCTCTGGGTGCAGAAGGCACGTGCACGTCCTGCGTCGTGCCTGTCCTGCAACCATAGCGCGCAGCGGTACGACGTAGCCGACGTGCCAGTCTCTGGTGCACAAAATCATGTCAACTGAATGTATTGAACGTGTTAGTAATCTAATATTTGCATATTTATAGATACTTACGTCAAGGAAGCTACGTGTGTCGTCGTCCCTCACCCTCGGACGAAAGCGTTCTATTTCTTGGACTGACATCCTGAGGGAGTTGCTCTACAACAAAGTTTTAAGTTGTAATTCATTGTTACGCAAATCGATATATAAAAGTAGAGCAAATGACATACCACTCTATCCAAGATCAGTCCTGCTCCCACGTGGCGACCTACACGAGTAGAGTGGTCGTACGCCGTGTCCTCATCCTCGGACGACTCAATGTCAGCGTAGTCATCGTGTGTCCACTGTAGCTTAAGCCTCGGACGAGTCGCTTGGTGGTACCAAGCTTGGTACCGCCTGTAGTCTCTGTTCGTGTGCGTCTTGTCGTTGTCGTCCACGTTCTCGTCGAACATCTTTCACTCTTCGATGTAGTCTCGGTGGTGATGGGTCCAATCAAAGATTTTCCTATTTTTCTTACGATCGAGCCTGCAAAACACGTACACAAGTTAGTCAACATCGTGTGACTATAACATGCATGTATGCCAAAGTTAAAAATTTCAGCAGAGTTTCCTTTGTTTGTTGAAGCAAACCACACCTATATGCATTCCATAGACATACAAGCATACCAATAATTATTTCATCCATCTTATTCGACATATATCATGTGGTAATAATATAAGTGCAACTTCAGAAAAAAAAGTCCAATTACAAAGAATAGAACACTTACTTGTGCAGGTCAACACCGGTCGACACCAAGGTTTTGGGATTCGTTTTGGAAAAAAATTCGGTCCCAACCGAATTGGACGAATTTCGGAAAAATTCGGATGAATTTCGGACTCAATTCGGTGAATTTTCGGAATGTGAAGCGTAAAATTCGTTTCAGACCTCACCGAAATGGGTGAATTTCGCCGAAATTCGGACTAATTCGGTCGAATCCCAGAACCTTGGTCGACACTGGAGATGGTGGACAACGCTGCCTTGCTCCAAACTGGCGTGCAACTCGATGTGGAAGGTGGTACTCGACAGCATAGAAGCAGATAAGAGAGCACCTCACCCTGTAGAGCTCGCTGTCGTTGTCACACACGTTGCTCACCACAAAAGGAAGTGCGGTCTCGTTCGCGTACGGCTCCCAAGTCACCTGCAACGTGTCCAAACAAGAAGTTAGATAGCTTAATAAATAATTTCTTTCGAACCAACATGTATAATAATTTGTACTTACACTAGAGGCCATTAGCCTGTCTAGCTCGTCCGTGTACTCTTTGTACGTCCGCTCCATCCTCGCGTGAGAAACTGTCACTTGGTCCCACAGGTACGCCCACGTTGGCTGTAGACGTGCGTTCTGCACTGGGAACCAGTCGTGAGGAGCCAGCACCACGGGACGAGCAACGGGAAGCCGCGACCACATCCACAGCTGGAGTAGGTACACACACCCACCAAGTGAGGCTGACGGTAAAGGAAAGCCAACACTGCAGAGCCCCAGCTGTAGTGACCCGTCTGATCCCAGTCTGTGAGGCAGTGGATCCACATCCACGACGCAGTGTCCCTCGTTCCGTCAGGGAAGAGAACAGAGCCAAACAAGTGTAGGATCCACGCCTTACAGTAGTATTGAACTGTCTGCTCATCTACCCCTAGAGGACACTGTGCAAACTCAGCCCGAAGCCAGGAGAGAAGAACACCAGAAGTGCGCTCTCCTTGCTCACCTACCTCACGTCCAAGGAAGGCCTCCACCCGAGCTCTCTAACCATCTGACCTACACTGCCTTGTCATTGCCCTCCCACGAATCCTCAGACCTAGCATCTTCTGACAGTCCTGTAGCGTGACTGTCATCTCCCCAAACGCCATGTGAAAGCTGTGAGTCTCAGGTCGCCACCTATAATTTTAGGAAAACAATAATGCTCCTCAGAAACATAACCGCGTAAACAAATGATTATTAATACAACCTATGTGTTCATAAAATACCTGTCAACCAACGAAGTCAAGCCCACTGAGTTGAACAAAGGCAGGCCACGACGAACCTGGGAAGATATGACGTCTAGGCCAGCTCTCGATAGGTAAGGTGTGTACCTATCGTCGTACTGCATTTCCAAGAACCCTCCATGTACTCTAGAACGAAAGAGCGGAAGGTCCTGCATTTAAACGAAATACAAATGTTACTTGACACACACATATGCACTTATAATTCGAAGTATGTGATATGGGAGTGTAAAATCTTACCTGCCCCAACGCTACGAGACGTCCTCGGTGGGTCTCGTCGTACACCGGGTCCAGAAGGTGGAATTGCGCCATCCTACAAAAAGAATATAGTCAGTAAGTTATAAAATAAATATGCATTTAAACATAAATCAAGAATTGTACAATAAATACGATAAGTATTAAATAATAGAAATAACTACAAGTCGCACCTCACTAATTTACCAATGGCAAGTGCGGGAATTGTGGCCAAGTCTACCGCACTTGCCACACTCGTACTGCTCTGAGTCATTAAGAAATGGCGTCGCTCTCCCATGTCGCGTTCTACCGGGTATCTGATCCATAACCATCCTGTGCCTCGTCCTCTTTCTAGAGCCCCGCTTGTCCCAACGGTAAGCTGGATCTGCAACGTACATTGAACCGTCGTATGGAGGCCACTCTCCAGGGTCCCGGAAAAGCACAAAGCGGGGCCTCCATGTTTGGACAAGCGTGTCGACACTGAACTCGCGAGGTATCCTAGCCTCAATATCATAGTTGCGATGCCTAGCAGCTGTTACAAGGTGAGAACATACAAAGTGATACTGCCTTGGTTTCCCACAAGTGCATGAGAAATCTTGGAGGACTACCACATGAATCCTCGACTCTCGGACCTCACCATCAGATGTAGTACCACCGGTATGCTTCACCTCATATCTTCCTGTGGTATGGTCAAAACATGTGACCTCATGTGTGCCAGTCCTTTCCTTCGCCTTGTCTAGATGTTCCTGTGGTGTTGGAGCCCAAATCTTACCTTCACTTTACAACTGCAATGCATGGGCGTGCCGATCGTTGAACCAGACAACAAGCTTGTAGAATGTGAATTGAACGATAGCGTTCACGGGCATACCACGAATCCCCAGCAGCAACTTATTAAAAGACTCGGCCATGTTGCTGCACTAAAACTCGTACCTCCAACCACCTGCGTCGTGAGCTCTTGTCCATTTGTCCACATCTCTCATCAAACCTGTCAGCGATTGTCTACCTTCTGCATTAGATGCGGTTCTGACCTCCTCTAACTTCCTCCAAAAATACCTATCCTCAAGCTGTCGAGCAGCCTCCTGGAAAAGATCAAAATTATCCTTGAAACCATCCTTTCGGAGTAGATTCTCAGCAAGGTGCCGAGTACACCAACGATGGTGCAAAGGTGCATACCCCTCTATCTCCTCTCGCACAGCATTAAGTATGTCCTGGTGCCTATCAGATATGACGCCCACCTCCCTGCTAGGCCCAACCACATGTATCCGGACTAGCCTCAAGAACCATGCCCAGCTATCATTATTCTCCCTCTCAACCAAAGCAAATGCCAAAGGAACAAGCTTGTTGTTTGCGTCACACGATATGGCTATGAGAAGTGTGCCACGGTACTTGCCAATCAAGAATGTACCATCAATGGAGAAGACTGGACGGCAGTGCCTAAAGGCCTTGACACACTAAGGAAAGCACCAGAAAGTACGGAATAATATCTGTCTCCCATCCTTCTATGCGTCTGGCCTAGGTATGTACTCATAATGCATGTCTGGATTCACTGCTTTGATTGCATTGAGAAGTACTGGAAGCTGCTCGTAGCCATTCTCCCAGTCCCCATATATCATCTTCCACGCCCGCTGCTTATCCCTCCAGGCTTTGCCATAAGTTATGTCATATCCTACATACACATCATTAACTATTTTGATAATTGTCCTGACCTTCATGTTCGGCTCTCCCTGTAATACTTTCATCAACCGCTTGACAATGAGGGTAGATGTCAACTGCCGATGCTTCGTACTGAGGTCATGTGAAGAACAAGTATGTGGCCCGACAACTCTTGTGATCTTTCACTTTTCGGAGACCTTTTGCTTCCTTGCACAAACCCTCCATGGACAGCGTTCCTTGTCACACACAACCGTGTAACGCCGCTCCACATTGGAATGCAGGACCTTATACGGTCTCTTGCGTATCACTGCAAACGCCTGCAACCACCTCTTCAATGCAGGGAGGTCATTGAAAACCCTCCCCTTCTCTATCTCCATATTAGGACCAGCCTCTGGAGCTTCCTACAGCTCATCTTCACGTCCTTCGGTAAACGCCTGATCTGAATGAGTAAGATCACTGAACTCATGAACCATAGGATCACGGTGGCCGGGAAAAATACGCCTCAGCATCTTAACGTCACTCTCTGTGAGCTCTCCAACGGGACGATCATCGTCAGAATCAACAGCCCTTACGATCTCATATAGCTCTGAATCATTCATAATTTTAACACTATTGGAGGCACGGATTCTATCTCTAATCTGGACTTGAGCATCAGCAGGAGGAGCGCCCTCATTATCGGGAACGTCTCCTGCAACATAGCCACAAATAAGAGGAGATGATAAGAAGAGTGGATGAAAAGAAGAGACTTAAGTTACAAAGGTAAAACGATACCTAATTGACACTTACTCGGATGATTATGTGTCAAAGGGATCTCCTGAGGAGGATGTGCCACATCATTGGGAGCAGATTGCGCATCGGGAACGGTAGGCGGAACCTCCGCATCCACATCATGTTCCGGGATGGGAGGTTCAAAGTATGCCTGCTCACCTATTGGCGGGAACAACCCAAGAGGGATGGGATCAACGAGCACTCGATGCACAACCACGTCCAAACTTTGGAACTGGCTTTTCATAGCCGATCTCACATAGTTGTCCCACTGATCTGCACACCCTATTGGGATCATCTTCCTTAGCATGTTGGGAGGGAAACCTAGGTGAAGTACACCCTCAACTATGATGCCATCATCTCCATGGCGATGTACCTTCTCACGAGCCCTTACAGTTAACTCACTAAATGATGGCTTCTCATTGAATAACACAGACACACTTTCCATGTCAACAAATTCAACATATCCATAGCGATCTCGTTTCACAGTTCCTCCATGATATATGCTTACTAGGTTGTCCATCTAGTTTCAAAACATAACGAAGCACAATTGCTTTACTCCAATATATATGAAACATACTAAGTACTAGGTCTCTAATAAATAAAAAGTGAATACTAAGTACTACTAACTACTAAGTATTCATAACTAATAACTACTACTAACTGCACAGTACTACTAACTATGTCAAGTAACTATCTATGTAACTAACTATATAACTATTTAACTAACTAAATAACTAAGTACTTATATAAAGTATCCATCAATCTGCATATCTATCTAAACATCTTTCTTCAAATCTTAATCTATAATACACTAACTAACTAACTAGCTAGCTACCTAACTAACTAACTAACTAACTAACTAACTATTGTTAAGTAAGAACAACAAAGTATTTTACCTTGTAGGAGAAGCGGAGATGCCGGCGCTCGGCAATGGAGGGACGGGCAGCAGCGCGCGGCCTCACCGACGGCGGAGGGTGGCCGGGCGGCCGAGGCGGCGCCGGGCGGGCGGCCGGCCGGCGGCGGCCGGCCGGAAGTGCGGGCGGGCGCGGCGGCCGGCCGGGCGGCGGCGCGCGTGGCGGCGTGCGGGCGGGCGGGCGTGCGGGCGCCGGAGATGGAAGAAAGAAAGAGAAGAAGGAAGAGAGAAAGAAGAAAAAAAAACAGTTTTATAGGGGCATGGCGCCAAGATCCATGGCGCCATGCACTCTTGACAGGTTGCCACGTCAGCGCCACGACGGCAGGGTCTTGGCGCCAATGACCCTGACGTCATGCCGTTATATCTTAGCGCCGACGACTATGGCGCCAAGATAAGGATCTATTTTTTAAAATCTTTCCGCAAATGACATATGTCGGTACCAACAGTACGGGGGTACCACAGCTATCGCCAAAACACTAACAAAAACCGAAACCAGTAGAAAAGATAGCCCGCTCGACGGGGCGCCTCGACCGCGCCCCGGCTCCGACTCGTACGAGGCCCGCTCGACGGGGTGCCTCGACCGCGCCCCGGCTCCGACTCGTACGAGGCCCGCTCGACGGGGCGCCTCGACCGCGCCCCGGCTCCGACTCGTGCGAGGCCCGCTCGACGGGGCGCCTCAACCGCGTCCCGGTTCCGACTCGTACGAGGCCCGCTCGACGGGGCGCCTCGACCGCGCTCCGGCCCCTCGACGCCCTTTCTTTACCTACCCGGGACAAAAGCCATAGCATTCAATGCGGTTACCTACTACCACCGACCGACATGGCCACGGCATGGGTCAACGCAGGAACAATACCCACGTCAAATCTCACTGTTTTACCGCCCATCCCGTGATGGGAGGTGAAAGCCGTCACTGTATCCACCATACCGCGCACTATTCACCATCAGTCACCCTCGAGGGAGGATAAGACAAGGTCCGTCCCCCGCGATACCGGGGATTCGGCCTTATCCACCCGACCTCGACCCAGCCTCGACCCGGCCCCAACGCTCGACTTAGCTCGAAGAACGGTATGGCCTGGCACTCTGGGTCATTTCACCCTCTTGTCCCGTACCGCGTCAGGATACCCCGGGATGGCCGGCCATCCCGAAGCCACGTCGCTACAGTCAACTCAACAGGAATCGACGAAACATCACCTCAAGCCCTCCCCTCGACTTGGCCACCTCTCGCCCTATAAAAAGGCAGGCCAGGGCGAACCAGGGGGAAGGACGAAGCATCACGGAAAAAACACGAAGCAACCATCTTTCTCCTTTTTCTCTTTGAGACTTGGGCTCGACACCCTCTCTCGCGTGCTTGTAACCCCTACACGAGCACCTCGGTGCAAGGAAATACAAACCTCTCTTCCCCGCTGGACGTAGGGCCTTCTTTTGCCCGAACCAGGATAAACCCCCGTGTGTTCTCCTTGCATCACCATCCAGGAAAGAGTCACGCAGCATTTACTCGTTGGTTTAGGACCCCCTTGGTCCGAACGCCGACAGTTGGCGCGCCAGGTAGGGGTACGCTGTGTGCAAACCTCGCTTTGTCGCCGTTCTTCCTGGATGGCTAACCCCGAACGCCCGATCCCGTTGGGTACGGTGATCTGGTTTGGGAGTTTGGAGTTCATGTCGCTCGGCTCTGGCTACGACATGGTCCTACTCCCACCCAGGCACCCAACCGACGAAGATTACGAGCTCTCCCAGCCTGGGGGAGCAGTCAACCGGCACCGTCGCTCCAGGCGGTCGCGGGCCGCCCGGCGACGGCGAGCCCAGCACAACTACCGTCTCTACCTGACGGAGGGCGATGGGATCCCCCGGTCCGGCACCCCCCAGACAGGCGCTAGCCCAGATCTCCTTTTGGAAGATTCGGGAAGGATGAGCCTGGTCGAGGGTCGCGTGCCAACGAGGAATCCCGCCGCTCCCCCGTCCGGTGAGACACCACTGTCCATAGCATCTATTTCGCCACGAACAGTGACGTCCCCATCACCATTCCCGTTTGGACTGGACTCGGTCGCCCGGGTGTATGCATCCTCCGTGAGCACTCGCATGAGCGCTTATGAGGAACTCCCCGGACACCATCTACGCTCCACTCTGGACCTCGTTGCGTCCACGCCGGTTTCTGATTATCGGGACTCTACGGAGACACCGGAAACAGAACCCCGTGTGACTGCTTCTCCACGTCACCACCTCGGTGATGATTGGCATCGGCCACACATTCCCCCATCATATTACTACTTTGGCGCACCTGACTCCGACTCGGCCGACGACACCTATGATCCGACTCGTGAGTGCTTCAACATCGACGTTGAAAGCACCTCGGAATCAGAGGACGAAGAGCCGGTCGAGGAAAGGCACACGCCCCCTCATGTCGAGCTTCCTGCTGAGCGAAACGAGCCCCAGTTCCTTGCGGATCAAGGAGCGCAGCTCGGACAGATTCGCGAGTTGCAGGACCAGCTTGACGAGGAACGCGAAAACCTGGATCTCCTCCGGCAAACCCTCGAGCGTGAGCGTGCGGAACACGCATTTGGCGGGAGAGCTCGTGAGAGGGCTCGCGACGTCAACCGTCGCATCAACGAGGACCGGGCGGTCGACCCCCCGGTTTTCGCTCGAGCCAGCCAAAACGTTGTCGCCGCTGCCATGCTCCTGCGCAACATGCCCGAGCCGTCAAACCCTGACGCCCGTCGGGCTCGAGACGAAATCCGAGGGCTCCTCGAGACTGCCGCCATGCAGCAGGCCGAGAGCTCTGCCTCGAGGCGGCGCGAAGCAGCCTCGGAGCGGACCCTCGAGCCTTCCCGACAGGAGAGAGAAGCCTCGGTTCATCCCGAGCCTGCCCGGCGAAACCGGGTAGCACCTGCCCCCGAGCCCATCGCCAACGACCGCGAGCCTCGAGACACCCGTGGCAACATCGTCGAGCGTCGCACACGCAAACACGGTGACGGTGTGGCTCGAGGCTACCACGTCCACAGGGGCGGACGCTACGACAGCTCGGAAGACCGTAGCCCTTCACCCGAACCTCCAGGCCCTCGGGTGTTCAGTAGGGCTATCCGTGAGACGGTGCCCCTGGCTCGGTTCCGTCCCCCCATGACTCTCACCAAGTATAACGGCGAGACCAAACCCGAACTTTGGCTCGCCGATTTCCGCTTGGCGTGTCAGTTGGGCGGGGCCACCGATGACCGGGCCATCATTCGGCAACTCCCCCTGTTCCTCTCCGACACCGCCCGAGCCTGGCTCGAGGATCTCCCACCTTGGCAGATCCACGACTGGGACGATCTCGTGAGGGTGTTCGAGGGAAACTTCAAGGGAACCTACATGCGCCCCGGCAACTCGTGGGACCTCCGGAGCTGCAAGCAGAAACCAGATGAGTCCCTCCGGGACTACATCCGGCGCTTCTCCCGGCAGCGCACCGAGCTCCCCAATATCACCGACTCTGACGTGATTACGGCCTTCCTCTCCGGTACCACCTGTAAGGAGTTGGTCCGGGAGTTGGGCCGTAACACCCCGCTCACTGCCAACGGATTGATGGACATCGTCACCAACTTCGCCTCCGGCGAGGAGGCGGTTGGTGCGATCTTTGGCGGCGAGCCGGCGAGGGAGGAGCAGAAGGTCGACGACCCCGCGAGTTCCACCCGAGGCCCCAAGAGAAACAACCGCAAGAAGAAGAAAGGCCAGCAGGGCAAGCTCGAGGCCCCGGCCGACGAGCTCGTCGCTGCTACCGAGCACAAGAAACCTCGAGGCCCCCCCGGTGGGGGCGTCTTCGACAAAATGCTCAAAGAGCCGTGTCCCTACCACAAGGGACTCACTAACCATAACCTCGAGGATTGTCACATGCTGCGCAGGTACTTCGGGGGTGCCGGCGCCAAGAAGGACGACAAGGGGGAGGACCCTAAGGGTGACGACAAGGACGGGGAATTTCCCGAGATCCGCGACTGCTACATGATCTACGGAGGACCCTCGACCTGCCTCTCCGCGCGTCAGCGCAAGCGAGAACGGCGCGAGGTCTTCTCCGTACAGTCGGCAGTACCCCGCTTCCTTGATTGGTCTGCGGTGGCCATCACTTTCGACCGTGATGACCACCCAGACTACGTCCCCAACCCGGGGGTCTATCCACTCGTCGTTGACCCTGTCATCGCCAACACACGCCTCACCAAAGTGCTCATGGACGGCGGAAGCAGCCTCAACATTATCTATTCTTAGACCCTCGACCTCTTGGGGGTCGACAGAGCGCGCCTCCAGCCTAGCGTCGGGGGCTTCCACGGAGTCGTGCCAGGGAAACGGGCGGAACCCCTCGGGCGGGTCGATCTGCCTGTTTGCTTTGGCACGCCGGCGAACTTCCGAAAGGAAACTCTCACTTTCGAAGTGGTCGGATTCCGTGGAACATACCACGCTATCCTGGGACGCCCATGCTACGCCAAGTTCATGGCGATCCCGAACTACACCTACCTCAAGCTCAAAATGCCTGGCCCAAACGGTGTCATCACTGTAGGGCCCTCGTTTGAACATGCCTACGAGTGCGACGTCGAGTGCGTCGAGCACGGCGAGGCTGTTTTTGGGTCAGCGATCCTGGCCGCAGACCTCGACGGACTAGCCAATGCGATCCCCAACCCAAAACGCCATGCCGGCAGCTTCGAGTCCGCCGAAGACGTCAAACTCGTACCCCTCGACCCCGCTGATCGCAAGGGGAGGGCGCTGAGCGTCAGCGCCACCCTCGATCCTAAATAGGAAGCAGTGCTCGTCGACTTTCTCCGCGCGAACGACGACATCTTTGCGTGGAGTCCCTCGGATATGCCGGGCATACCCAGGGAAGTCGCCGAGCACGCCTTGGAGATCCGGGCCGGAGCCAAACCGGTGAAGCAACGCCTGCGCCGCTTCGACGAGGAGAAGCGCAGGATCATCGGTGAGGAGATACACAAACTGCTGGAGGCCGGGTTCATCAAGGAGGTTCATCATCCCGAGTGGCTAGCTAATCCTGTCTTAGTTAGAAAAAAGAGTGGGAAATGGAGGATGTGCGTAGACTATACTGGTTTAAATAAGGCATGTCCGAAAGTTCCCTTTCCTTTGCCACGCATTGATCAAATCGTTGATTCCACCGCGGGATGTGAAACTCTCTCATTCTTAGATGCATACTCCGGCTACCACCAAATCAAAATGAAGGAGTCCGACCAGCTCGCGACTTCATTCATCACCCCATTCGGCATGTATTGCTACGTTACGATGCCCTTCGGTCTCCGGAACGCGGGGGCAACGTACCAGCGATGCATGCAACATGTTTTTGGGGGGCACATTGGGTCGACCGTCGAGGCTTACGTCGACGACATCGTGGTCAAAACCCAACGTGCCGGCGACCTGGTCAGCGACCTCGACGTTGCATTCAAGTGCCTCAGAGCAAAAAACATCAAACTCAATCCAGAGAAATGTGTCTTCGGCGTCCCACGAGGTATGCTTTTAGGGTTTATCGTATCTAAACGTGGCATCGAGGCCAACCCTGAAAAAATCTCTGCGATCACCAAAATGGGCCCCATCCGAGATCTCAAGGGCGTACAGAGAGTCACAGGTTGCTTGGCGGCACTCAGCCGTTTCATTTCGCGCCTCGGCGAAAAAGCACTCCCTCTGTACCGTCTCTTGAGGAAATCGGACCATTTTTCCTGGAACCTCGAGGCTGAGGAGGCTCTCACAAAACTGAAAGCCACCCTCTCTAGCTCACCGATCCTCGTCCCTCCGACCCCGGGGGAACCACTCCTACTCTATGTCGCAGCGACATCACAGGTTGTCAGTGCTGCCCTGGTTGTCGAACGGGCCGAGGAGGCACACACCTTGCTCGTCCAGAGGCCGGTCTATTTCGTTAGCGAGGTGCTCTCAGAAACAAAGTGTCGGTACCCACAGATCCAGAAACTGCTGTATGCTGTCATCTTGACACGGCGCAAGCTCCGACACTACTTCGAGGGTCACCCGGTTACTGTGGTTTCTTCTTTCCCCTTGGGAGAGATAGCCCAGAACCGGGAAGCCTCGGGTAGGATTGCCAAATGGGCGGTCGAGCTTATGGGCGAGGCATTGTCCTATGCGCCGCGAAAAGCTATCAAGTCACAGGCGTTAGCAGATTTTCTGGCCGAGTGGACTGACACACAACTCCCTCCTGCACAGCTCCAAGCGGAGCTGTGGACCATGTACTTCGATGGGTCATTAACGAAAATGGGAGCAGGCGCGGGCTTGCTCTTCATCTCACCCCTCGGGGTTCACATGCGCTACGTCATCCGGCTTCATTTCCCTGCGTCTAACAACGTCGCCGAATACGAGGCACTCGTCACGGGGTTGAGAATCGCCATCGAGCTCGGGGTCCGACACCTCGACGTCCGCGGCGACTCTCAACTCGTGATTAATCAGGTGATGAAGAACTCGAGCTGCCGCGACCCCAAGATGGAGGCCTACTGCCAGGAAGTACGGCGCCTCGAGGACAAGTTTCACGGCCTCGAGCTCAACCACATCGCACGCAGGTATAATGAGGCCGCTGATGAATTGGCAAAAATCGCGTCCGGTCGAGCCACGGTTCCACCGGACGTCTTCGCGAAAGACCTTCAGCGCCCATCCGTCGACCTCAGGCCAGACGAGGGGGTCGATGGGGCGTCGCTCGACCCTCCACCTGAGGCAGAAGCCCCCTCGACCGGGGCTGAAGCCATGCAGGTGGAAGGCTCGACGTCACCACCTGACCTCGAGCCTGATTGGCGCGTCCCGTACCTCGACTACCTCATCCATGGGGACCTCCCCTCGGATAGGACTGAGGCTCGACGGATCGCACGTCGGGCCAAAACTTTTGTGATCATGAGCGACAGCAGGGAGCTCTACCGTCGTAGCCCTACCGGTATCCTCCAACGTTGCATCGCGAAAGAGCAAGGCAGAAATCTGCTCGGCGATCTTCACTCGGGGGCTTGCGGTCACCACGCTGCGCCTCGAACCCTTGTCGGAAACGCCTTTCAACAAGGATTCTATTGGCCGACCGCGGTCTCCGACGCTGTCAAGCTAGTACGCTCCTGCGAGGGTTGTCAGTACTATGCGAGACAGACTCATCTTCCGGCACATGCCCTACAGACTATCCCCATCATATGGCCGTTCGCCGTTTGGGGGCTCGACCTTGTCGGACCACTGAAAAGGACGACCGGCGGCTTCACCCACTTGCTCGTCGCAATCGACAAATTCTCCAAGTGGATCGAGGCCCGCCCTATCACCAACATCAGGTCCGAACAAGCTGTACTCTTTTTCACTAACATTATTCATCGCTTCGGGGTCCCCAACTGTATCATCACGGACAACGGCACCCAGTTCACTGGCAAGAAGTTTTTGGATTTCTGCGACAACCACCACATCCGTGTGCTCTGGTCGGCCGTGGCTCATCCAAAAACAAACGGGCAAGTGGAACGTGCCAACGGCATGGTTCTACAAGGCCTTAAGCCCAGAATCTTTGACAAACTAAACAAACATGGCAAAAGATGGGCTGCCGAGCTACCCTCGGTCCTGTGGAGCCTAAGAACAACGCCGAGTCGAGCCACGGGGTTCACTCCGTTCTTCTTAGTCTACGGGTCTGAGGCTATGCTACCAACCGATATAGAATACGGGTCCCCAAGATTGAAGGCATACAACGAAGTACACAACGACGCCACAAGACAGGACGCCCTCGACCAGCTCGAGGAAGCCCGAGATGTGGCTCTGTTGCATTCTGCCAGGTACCAGCAGGGTCTCCGACGCTACCACGACAGATACATCCGCAAGCGTGACCTCAACGTTGGTGACTTGGTGCTACGGCGGAACCAGAACACCAAGGGACGGCACAAGCTCACACCACCATGGGAAGGGCCGTACATCATCGCAGAAGTATTAAAGCCGGGCACCTACAAGCTATCCAACGAGAAGGGCGAAATCCTCACCAACGCTTGGAACATCGAGCAGCTACGTCGCTTCTTTCCTTAAAAAGCCTCGAGGCTCTGTATTTCCTTTTTCGTCAATAAAGAATACAGCGATGTTTAAAATTTCTCGTTTCGTAATAAGGAAGGATCGACCCTGCACTCCCAGAGTCGACCCTCCCTCGGGGGCTGGCAAGGGGGGAACCCCCGGTCCCCGAAAAACCGAAAAAACTTGCGCTCTTTTTTAAATTTAAGAACCGTTTCTTAGATCGACTTCGCTGAAAGAGCACCCTAAAGTTCGAAAGGGCTCTCGAGCCTGGAGCGTCACCTACGCCTCCGAGGCTACGGTACCTCCACTCGACCCTTGCGCCTTTTGGAGGTACGCCTTCACGCTGAGAAGATCTAAACAACGGTTCCTAAAATTAAAAAAGAACATACCCCCTGTCGCTTAGATCAGGCTCTCACACGATTTACTAGGCCGCAACATCACCCTGAAGCTCGAGGGCAGTCGAGCCGCGAGATCACTTACGCCCCCGAGGCTACGGTACCTCCACTCGCTCCCTTACGCCAAAGGATGTAGCTGCGCGCTAGGTAAATCACGCGAGAACACGATCCGTGCGATAAAGGGAAGAAAAGCTCGAGTAAAACTAAATCAACCGCGAACCGGTTTATGTTTCGAGTCTTTTAGGCCTCCGCGGCCACCGCGATCAAAATTCGAAATACTAACTTATTACATGGGCCTTCATGCCCAGATTTGGCTCACAGGCCTTCGTCGTCGGCAGGAGGAACCACCTCGGCTTCAAAAAGCGAGGCCAGACGACTCCCAGGCTCTTCGGCGGCTTCGATCAGCTCCACGCAGGCGTCCTCGTTCTCCTCGTCCGTCCGATCGGGGTCTGTGATGAAGCCCTCGGCAACGAGCCTCATATCAAACACAAACCCCGAATGGACGACCGCCAGCGCCCTCTTCACGCCGTGATGGAGGCCGTTCCGTATCTTCTCCCGGGCAAGGCGGCCCAGCGCCACCATCCGTCGGACGAAGGAGTTCCCCGGAACATCCTCCCCGGTGTCGGTGTCGGGCTCGACCCCTAGGCCATCACACACAGTGGTGATCACGCCCTGGAGAAGTTGGGTCCTCCGGACCTCGGCTTCGAAGAGGCTCTGGAAGGAGTTGGCGCACGATTGGGCCTCTCGGTTCTCTCTCTCCAGCTCTGAAACACGACAAACAAATTAGTGACCAACGCGGGGCCTTCAACGTCGTGACTATAACAACCACACTTACCCTCGACATGGGTCTGCAGGCCCACGACCTCGTCGCGGAGCCCCCCACATGTTCGCTCGAGCCCCAGGAAGGCGTTGTCCTTGTCACGGATGGCCGCCTTTAGCGCCTCGACCTCCTGCCGAGCAGACTCGAGAGCTGCGTCCTTCTTTTGGACGGCTCCCTGCAGCGTCGTGACCTCGGCATGGGAGGCGTCGCGCTGAAGACTAACCTGGGAGACATCCTCCTCAAGCTCCTTCACCCGCGCAGACAAGGGCTCGAGGTCCCTGCGCGCCTGGGTAGCCTCCTCCCGAGCCTTGTCCAGGCTTGTGCGCATCACGGCCTCGGCCGCCCATGCCTGCGCCGCCTCTTCCTTCAATGTGGCGTATGCGACGCGCAGTTCAGCCATCTCGGCGTTCCGATCGGATAGCCGTTTCTGGGCCTCCTCGACCAGAACCCGTTGCTGGGACAGCGCGCCCCACACGCCACTCTCATCCCGGATGAAGAGTGACTTGCGGCGGGAGTACTCCTTCAGCTCCTGAACGCAATTCGAAAAGGTCACAAATCCGAAGAAAAAACGGCCTATCAAGCGAGCCGACGGGTCGATCATACCTCGGTGGCATCCCCCATACTCCGCACAGCGCCGGACGCCACTCGAAGCAACCGGTCGAGATGCTGGCGGACGCCCTCGAGGTACTCCCATCGGTGCACTTCGTCTTTGTCGCTAAGGACAAAGACGGGCTCGGCGTCGGGGTTCGTAGCGTCCCTGAACTCAAGGGACGGCCCCCCCCACTTCGGCAGCTCCGCCTCGACCCGCGCTATCGCCAGCGCGGCGATGTCGGGCCACGAGGAGGACGACCCGGCCGGGGCGTCTCCCGGTCCCACGGAAGGACCGGCCTCGCCCGCGGTATCCGCCTCTCCAACGGCCGTCGAGACACCGGCCTGGTCCGCGACCTCACCCCCCTCGACCCCTATCGTTTGTTTTCCCTTGTCCAGGGAGATGTTGTCGAGGGGAGCGTGAGGGCGGGCACTTACGACCGCCGGCGCCACCGGAGCCGGCACCTCGACCGACGACGGCTCCGGTACCCTCGCCTCGACCATCGGCACCGCCGGAGCCGGCGTCTCTTCTTCGGGTGCTCCGGATGGGGGCTCGACCGCCCCGATCTCCACCACGCCCGCTGGCTCTGCCGACGGGCCTTGTCGCGGCTGCGACCCCTTCGCCAGGACCGTCTCTTGCCCCGACACCGACGCGACCTCCTCCTTGGTCACGTCAGCACCCGCCCGCTCCGCGTCGCGGACGGGTGCCTCGCTCGTCGCGACCGCAACGGCAGCCTCGGCCGTCCCCGACGGCCGGGGCCCCGCCTCGACCACGTCAAGAGCCGCCGCCTTTGCCGGTTCGGCCCCCTCGACGGCGGGCTCCGGGCCGGCAACCGCCGCGGCGTCGGCCGACCCTTGCTGATGTCGCAGGCGCCCTTTCGCTGCCTCGACCTGACGGACCCAGGCCGCGTCCTGCTCCGCCGTCTGGTTGAGGACAACGGCGCTGGCTCGCAGCGACTTCACAGGGGTAGGCCCTATTGGCTCCGCCTTCCGCTTCAGCCTGTGAAGTGAGAAGAATTGTCGGCCGACGGACTTTGGGAAAAGCAGGACAACCAAGTTGAGATACTTACCCGGAAATCGGCACCAAGTACCTCGACCCTGCGCGGCTCGAGCCTCCCGGGACGGCCGCTGGTGGCCCCGCGGCGGCCTCACCAGCAGGCCGAGCGCTCCTGGGAGCCCCGGCCAACACACCGCCCTGCGCCCTTTGTGCTCCCGAGGCCAGCTGGCCTCGGGTCCTTACTCCAACCGGCGCCGCCGCTGATGACGACGCCGGTACCACCGTCTCCGCCCCTGCCGGAGCTTGCGAGGCCCCGGCTGGTGCGGACGTCCCCGACGACCCCTCTCGCCGGGTCCGGGGTAAAATGGCCCCTCCCCTCGAGGGGCCAGATCCCTTCTCCACCTTCTTCCCCTCGACCTCCTCGACCACGACGACCGAGGAGGACCCCCCCCCGATGGGCTCCAGCAGGGGGCGAATGTCGGGGAGATCCCCAAGCCTGGTCGCAATCTCATACCGCGACAGGGCGTCTTCATCTTCATCGCTGCTGCCGTCGTCCTCCCCCGAGACTGTCTCGGAAGGCGACGGTGACAGGGGCACTCCGTCGATGGCTTGCTGGCGCCGGCGCTTCTTCAACGCCTCCGCTTTCTTGGCCTTGCGGATCGCCCGCTTCTTGGCCGTCTCCTTGGCCTGCTTCTTCTGGGAGGCATGCAGGCGTCGAGCCTCCCGGGCGGGCCGGTCCTCCGGGACTGGTGGGCGCGTTTCCCGCAACGCCGACAAATCCTACGCGCCGGCCTCGACCACATCAGCAAAATCCACAGAAAAACAAGAAGAGCAATACCTCAGCCCTGGGATACGTACCACGGATTCGCACCCCTCGGTAGGCCTCATGGGAACCTGATTGGCTTCCTCCGCCTTGAAGTTCCCGACCATCCGGCGAGCCCGCCGGAGAACCTCCTCAAGGGTGAGGGATTCGTGGGACATCTGGGTGCCCTCCAGGTTCGCCTCCGGAGTCATCTGGTCCAGGCGGAGACGACGCTGGCACAACGGCATCACCCTGCGGCGATGGAAGCCCGCAGCCACCGCCGCAGCCGTCAGGCCCCGAAGGCGAAGCTGCTGCAGCGCCGCCAGCAACGGATCCAAGCGCGGCTTCTCGGCCTCGGGCACTCCGTACGACCAGTGCTCTTCTCGAGCAGTCAGCACGCGGCCGGTGTACCTCGGCAACTGATTTTCATCATTGCGGAGGTAGAACCAACCCTCGTGCCACCCACTGTTCGAGGAGATGAGTCAGGCCGGGATGTATAGATCCGTTCGACCCGATCTCACTTGCAGCACGCAGCTCCCCACTCGGGCCGTGGACAGGACGCCTTTCTCCCCTGCCCTCTTGGCGAAGAGCTCGGCCTTGAAAAGGTGAAGCCACAAGTTCCACTGTGGCTCCACCCCAAGGTAGCCCTCGCAGACCGCCGCAAAGATGGCAGCCTACGCGACGGCGTTGGGGGAAAGGTGGTGAAGCTCCACCCGGTAGTAGTGGAGGAGCGCACGCATGAAGACCGACGCCGGCACGCCGAACCCCCGCTCATGAAAGCTGACGAAGCTCACCACGTACCCTTCGGGGGGCACTGGCTCCTGGTGGGCGGGGGGCGGTGCCACCCACTCCGGCCGCGCCGAGTTCGTCCTCGGCCGCAACAGCCCGTCCTCGACCAACTCCTCCAACCTCCTCTCCGTCACCGAGGAGGCGGCCCAGTCGTCGGCGGGAAGGATCTGGCTCTTTCCTGCCATCGATGTCGTCGGAGGGGGGTGGGAGAAAAGGATGCGGTGGCTGCGGCAAGACGGGCGGAGAACGCGATGTGGCAGGGGATGTCTAGGGCAAAGGATTGCAGGGATGCAAGTAACCGGTGGGGAACGGAGACCCTAAGGCCTTAGCTTTATATGCTCGGACGGAAGCCCAACGGCCGCGCGAAAAGTAAGGAGCAGTTTCTCGCGATAAAACCGCTCGCCTAACCGTTTCCTTAAATCTCGCAGGAACTGAGCACGTGGCCGCTCCCCACGTCGTAACCATACGCCGATAACGCGCCGGTCTCGCCTCCCGGAAAAACGCGCCCGGACAACGAAATATCTCCAGGTATGTCTTAAATGGGTGCGAAGCCCGCAATAAGTCTCGAGGGAGCGAAAGCTGGCCCTTGAACGGGGTTCGACAGCTGCCCTCGAGCAACAGAGTTAGGGACGACCCAGGGTGCGCCCATACATGGCCAAGGGCTCGAGCCACGCTCTCGAGGCACCCCAGGACGTATTCGAGGCCGAAGGAGAAGGTTGTGGTAGGAATCCCTCCGGGGGAGGCATCGAGCCCTCGAATCCTGTCGAAGGGAATCGAGATCCACACGACCACTTCTTGGCATTTTTGAGGGCGCCTCCGGGCCACTAGCCGACCCCTAACGAACGGGGCACGGGTTCTCACTCGAATTCCCCCGCTAGCAGCTCACCGGAGATCGTCGTAACTCGGGCCCAAACGAGGGTAGTGCGACATTCTCCACCCCTCCTCCTTTTTTCGAAAAAGGAGCGTGAGGGTCGCGAAAGACGGCCGGGACTCTGATCGACCTCGTGCGTGCGAGGCTCGGGGTCCCGACCGCAAAAATGGGTGCGAAGCCCGCAATAAGTCTCGAGGGAGCGAAAGCTGGCCCTCGAACGGGGTTCGACAGCTGCCCTCGAGCAACAGAGTTAGGGACGACCCAGGGTGCGCCCGTACATGGCCAAGGGCTCGAGCCACGCTCTCGAGGCACCCCAGGACGTATTCGAGGCCGAAGGAGAAGGTTGTGGTAGGAATCCCTCCGGGGGAGGCATCGAGCCCTCGAATCCTGTCGAAGGGAATCGAGATCCACACGACCGCTTCTTGGCATTTTTGAGGGCGCCTCCGGGCCACTAGCCGACCCCTAACGAACGGGGCACGGGTTCTCACTCGAATTCCCCCGCTAGCAGCTCACCGGAGATCGTCGTAACTCGGGCCCAAACGAGGGTAGTGCGACATCCTCCACCCCTCCTCCTTTTTTCGAAAAAGGAGCGTGAGGGTCGCGAAAGACGACCGGGACTCTGATCGACCTCGTGCGTGCGAGGCTCGGGGTCCCGACCGCAAAAATGGGTGCGAAGCCCGCAATAAGTCTCGAGGGAGCGAAAGCTGGCCCTCGAACGGGGTTCGACAGCTGCCCTCGAGCAACAGAGTTAGGGACGACCCAGGGTGCGCCCGTACATGGCCAAGGGCTCGAGCCACGCTCTCGAGGCACCCCAGGACGTATTCGAGGCCGAAGGAGAAGGTTGTGGTAGGAATCCCTCCGGGGGAGGCATCGAGCCCTCGGATCCTGTCGAAGGGAATCGAGATCCACATGACCACTTCTTGGCATTTTTGAGGGCGCCTCCGGGCCACTAGCCGACCCCTAACGAACGGGGCACGGGTTCTCACTCGAATTCCCCCGCTAGCAGCTCACCGGAGATCGTCGTAACTCGGGCCCAAACGAGGGTAGTGCGACATTCTCCACCCCTCCTCCTTTTTTCGAAAAAGGAGCGTGAGGGTCGCGAAAGACGGCCGGGACTCTGATCGACCTCGTGCGTGCGAGGCTCGGGGTCCCGACCGCAAAAATGGGTGCGAAGCCCGCAATAAGTCTCGAGGGAGCGAAAGCTGGCCCTCGAACGGGGTTCGACAGCTGCCCTCGAGCAACAGAGTTAGGGACGACCCAGGGTGCGCCCGTACATGGCCAAGGGCTCGAGCCACGCTCTCGAGGCACCCCAGGACGTATTCGAGGCCGAAGGAGAAGGTTGTGGTAGGAATCCCTCCGGGGGAGGCATCGAGCCCTCGAATCCTGTCGAAGGGAATCGAGATCCACATGACCACTTCTTGGCATTTTTGAGGGCGCCTCCGGGCCACTAGCCGACCCCTAACGAACGGGGCACGGGTTCTCACTCGAATTCCCCCGCAAGCAGCTCACCAGAGATCGTCGTAACTCGGGCCCAAACGAGGGTAGTACGACATTCTACACCCCTCCTCCTTTTTTCAAAAAAGGAGCGCGAGGGTCGCACAGCAAAAGATGGCCGGGACCCTAATCGACCTCGCGTGCACGAGGCTCGGGGGCTTGACCGCAACAAAATGTCCCCCAATCGAACGCAAACAAGACCTCGGAGGAGTCTCCATACTCCACCGAGGCCTCGGGGGCTACACCCGGCGGGTGCGCTCGCGCGCCCCCACCGGAAAAATCACGACGCTACGACTCCAGTTCTGACTAACCTCTGGGAGAGTGATCACACACTCACCCAAAGGCTCGGGGGCTACTGTCGGTACCAACAGTACGGGGGTACCACAGCTATCGCCAAAACACTAACAAAAACCGAAACCAGTAGAAAAGATAGCCCGCTCGACGGGGCGCCTCGACCGCGCCCCGGCTCCGACTCGTACGAGGCCCGCTCGACGGGGTGCCTCGACCGCGCCCCGGCTCCGACTCGTACGAGGCCCGCTCGACGGGGCGCCTCGACCGCGCCCCGGCTCCGACTCGTGCGAGGCCCGCTCGACGGGGCGCCTCAACCGCGTCCCGGTTCCGACTCGTACGAGGCCCGCTCGACGGGGCGCCTCGACCGCGCTCCGGCCCCTCGACGCCCTTTCTTTACCTACCCGGGACAAAAGCCATAGCATTCAATGCGGTTACCTACTACCACCGACCGACATGGCCACGGCATGGGTCAACGCAGGAACAATACCCACGTCAAATCTCACTGTTTTACCGCCCATCCCGTGATGGGAGGTGAAAGCCGTCACTGTATCCACCATACCGCGCACTATTCACCATCAGTCACCCTCGAGGGAGGATAAGACAAGGTCCGTCCCCCGCGATACCGGGGATTCGGCCTTATCCACCCGACCTCGACCCAGCCTCGACCCGGCCCCAACGCTCGACTTAGCTCGAAGAACGGTATGGCCTGGCACTCTGGGTCATTTCACCCTCTTGTCCCGTACCGCGTCAGGATACCCCGGGATGGCCGGCCATCCCGAAGCCACGTCGCTACAGTCAACTCAACAGGAATCGACGAAACATCACCTCAAGCCCTCCCCTCGACTTGGCCACCTCTCGCCCTATAAAAAGGCAGGCCAGGGCGAACCAGGGGGAAGGACGAAGCATCACGGAAAAAACGCGAAGCAACCATCTTTCTCCTTTTTCTCTTTGAGACTTGGGCTCGACACCCTCTCTCGCGTGCTTGTAACCCCTACACGAGCACCTCGGTGCAAGGAAATACAAACCTCTCTTCCCCGCTGGACGTAGGGCCTTCTTTTGCCCGAACCAGGATAAACCCCCGTGTGTTCTCCTTGCATCACCATCCAGGAAAGAGTCACGCAGCATTTACTCGTTGGTTTAGGACCCCCTTGGTCCGAACGCCGACAACATATTTGAGAGAATAGTTAAAAAAAAGGGCTTAAAAAAAAGACGGCACTAGCGGCTGCCGGCTAGAGCAGGCTGTGCAGTGCAGGTGCAGCGCCGCTCGAAAAGCCGCACGCCACGCACCGATCCATTCCATCGCAAAGGCAGTCCCTCCGGTGCCATGGAGTTCGGCTTCCGCGCCGGCGACCGCAGGCCGCGCCACCCTTCCCCCGACCGACGCTTCACACCACCGCAAGGTAAGCGCCCTTCCATCCAGAGATCGATCGAGACCGCATATTTCCAGCCTCTGAACGTCCCCGCTCCCGCGCAGCCGGGCCCTTCCATGGCGAGCCGCCGCCCTCGCCGTTCGAGTGGGAGGCCGCGGCGCGGCGCGAGCGGATCATCCGCGAGGAGGTGGAGCGGCGGCTAATCGAGGAGGAGGTCCGCCGCGAGCTCGCCCTTGCGCGCGCCCGCTTCCACGGCGGTTTCGGCCCCGTCCCGTTCGTCGGGCCCGACGGCCCCATCGTGCCGCCACCACCCCCAGGCCCGTTCTTCATGCCCGACGGCCCATTCATGCCGCCAATGCCGCTGCCCCTGATGCCGGTGGGCATGCATCCGAACTGCCCGCCACCGGCTTTGTTCGGGTCGTGGGAGGGGTTCGGCCCTCGCCGGCTCCCGGGATTTGGGCAACCGATGCTCCTCAATGAAACGAGAACGAGGCCCCTGCCGCCTCCGAAGCCGAGGCATCAGCTCCAGCTACGGGAGATCGCGCCCAGCGAGAGCTCTAAGGTCTGGGAGCACAATTGCCGTTTATAATGCGCATCCATGATGCTTGTTCAGATTCTTTTCCGCATTTGGCATTAAAGGCGCTAGTAGATTAAATTCTTCCCATTTTCTGTTTTCATTTCTGATGGCACTGCGGTGTTATTCTCGCTTCAAAAAGCGCGACGCACTATGCCTGTTTGGTAGTTGGCTAAACTTTAGACAACACTCTAAACTTTTTTTTTATATAATGAACACTTTAAACTATTTGTTTGGAGCCTCCACAGCTAAAGTGATTTAAAGTTTGGTGGCTAGACTTTAGACATAGGATTCAATCAGGCCTAAGTTTGCTTTGCTAGTCATTTAAAGGCCAATGGTAGCCATTTTCTATAAGTGAGGCTGAAGTAAAATTTACAATATTGAAAGAACTTTGCCCTTAGATCAGTAGAATACTTGAACTCTGAAGTCAAATATACAATTTCGACAGATCTAGTGAACTTGATGGAGAAGATCGAGTATTCCCTTTGGAGAAAAAGGCTGGTGGTTGGTGGTGTCACAAGTGAACAAGCTTGATTCCTGTTACCACCATTCAGTGAAAGTTGGGAATTGTAAAATTGTTAGCATCAAATTAGGACGGCACAAATTATTCTGTGTGGATTTCTGTTTCTAGTTACGCAACAACTTCGTTATTGCCTTAATCTTTTCCGTCCTGCCTCTTCACTGATTTTTGATGCATCTTTTTGTTGATTGTTTTGTGCCCATGCATTCCTTTAGTTGGTGTCACATAATTCAATCAGGCTCCTGTTCCAGAGCAGCAGTGAGCTCTACATTTAGTTTGCTACATATGCTGATATGCACCTCAATTTCACTAATTCTTCGCTGATTTTTTTAATTTCAAGGTTATTTCATCAGAAACGAAGGCTTCTGGTGCGAAGAGGAAGGCGGATGCGATTTCTGAAACTATTGAACCATTGGAACTACAACATTCGAGTTCTGCAACTACTGAACCAACAAAACTACAAAATGCTGCCAGGGACTGGAGCTGTGCACTGTGTCAAGTGACCGCAACCAGTGAGGCTGGTCTGAATCAACATCTTGAAGGGAAAAAGCATAAGGCAAAGTTGGTTCAACGTGGAGCGATCAAGGTGAATGATACTAATAAAAGTGGTTTGCATGTAACTACTGGGAACAACAATGGTGCAGGCCCAAGTGGTGCACCTAAGAAAATCCACATCCTGGTCGATGGAGAGATGCATCAGGTTGTTCAAAAAAGCAACTGTGTATGGTGTGAGCGCTGCAGGGTCAGTTGTACCAACGCCGCTGCCATGGCTGACCATCTGCGGGGCAAAAAGCACAGTTTATTGAATAAAGTTTGGACGTCAATAAAAGCTGTGAGGATGAACAAGGAAGTTAAGGAAGATTCAGCTGCTACATGCGAGAGAAAGGTAAACGAAAACGGCCCTACTGGAATTCCAGAGGAACATAAGGAGGAACACACATACATGACCAGTGAATTCAGTGGAGATGGTTCTTTCGAAATTCCTATGGAAATGAAGGAAACCACTGACATGGCTGAGGAGGTAGATGCACACAATGTAATTCATGTGGAAATCAAGAAGGAAGACACTGACACTGCTAGCAAAGTTAACAGCAATTGTGCTGCGGAAACCAAGCAGGAAGGCACTGACGTGGATGTGGCCACGGATGTAAATAAGAACTTTCTGTTGGAAGTCCATCAGAAATCAAGAAATAAGGCAAATAAGAATTTTCTGTCGAAAGTCCATCAGAAATCAAGAAAGAAGACAAACAAGAAATTTCTGTTTAAAGTGCATCAGAAATCAAGAAAGAAGGCAAATAAGAATTTTCTGTTGAAAGTGCATCAGAAACCAAGACCAAAGAAATGGCTCGGGATTCGGGCGGTAAATGAAAGGTCTATTAAAATTCCAGCTGTGAAAAGGCATAACGACGAAGCCACAGATGCAGCCACTGATTTGACAGAACCTGCGTGGAAGGAGGAATAACACGTTGCATCAGTGTTCTTCTTTGGTTAACAATAGCTCGATTTTCTCAGGGGCAATGCCTAAGCAGGTTCGCTACTTGTGATGAATTTTAGAATCCGTCCATATTGTGTTGAGTATTTATGTCGGGTTGGTGTGTTTCCGCTTGTGTAGTTTTCAGGTCTGACGCTTGTATGGTTTCGGATCCCCTGCTGCGGGTGTGCAGGGTGATGTAAACTTGGTAGCTTCTGGTTACGTTACATGCATCTCTTGCGTGCTATTAAGACATTAGACATGGTGATTTTCTATTTTTCTGACCTGAGTGCAGGCTGCGGGCTTGTGGATACATAACTGTACATTAGATCATGTTCAGTAAGTACTGAACAACAGGTTTAAGGTTTTCTGTTACAATCATAGTGGTAGATGGGTCAGTCCAAACAGACTGCCAGCAAATTCAGAATCTGTCGCCACTTATACACGAAGACATGCTACGCAGGCGGCACGGTTTGAGTTGAGCTACACCAGGTTACAATACAGAGTCAAGGAAGCAGATTAGATAGCGAGGTACTAGTAGTTTTCAGCTGAATCTACAGGTGTCGGTCATGGGTCATCCATCTGCGAGCCGCTTCTTCTTGGCCTCCGCCTCGTCGGTCGCCTCCGCCTGCGCCTTGGCCGCGCGCATGTCCGCCTCCGCCGCCTCCTGCTCACTCCTCGCCGTCACCTTGCCCACCTGAAAACGAGCGCACGGCGCAACGAAACCAAACCGTAACCCCCCGTCAGTCACGCGGCTTGTTGTCCCCGTATCGATCGGTATCAGCACACACCACGGAGCTGGAGGCTCTGCGAAGTCGGAGGCCGGTACACGTCGATCTCGTCGGGTATGATGGGCTGTGCCGAAACGCATACAGCTTTCAGCTCGCATCTTTCGTCTTCTTCTTGGGCTGTGCCGAATACATGATGGGCTTACCAGTTTTGGGCCGAGTGGCGATGGGCCTAGGCTGTATGCGTTTCGGCACGGAAAAAGTCTATTTTTCCTCCTCCAACTCTCACTCAAGTCCACTTTTCCTCTCTCAACTTTAAAACTGGACAAATCACCTCCCTCAATTTTTTAAACCATGCATTTTACCTCCCTCGAGTGGTTTTGAAGGCGGGGTTGCTACAGTAAACGACGGTATGCTATAGTAAGAGGTGGTTTGCTACAGTGTCCAGTTTTTGTCTTTTCCTTTTTTATTTATTTCGGCTGAATCTTTGAAAAATCATAGTAAATCACAGAAAAATCATAAAATGGAAAATTCAATTTTGTTGCACTCCACATAAGTAGATCTACATAGTAAACATATAATATAGTATGCTTTAGTACAAAGTTTTTGCTATGAAGGTTTTGTCTTTTTCTTTTTTATTTATTTGGCTGAATCTTTGAAAAATCATAGTAAATCACAGAAAAATCATAAAATAGTAAATCCAATTTTGTTGGACTTCACATGAGTAGATCTAGATAGTAAACATATAATATGATATGCTTTAGTCCAACAAAATAATTATAGAAGCTACAGCTATGAATTATTGCAATTAATTACAGAAAAATATAGATCTAAAGCTACAACAAAAAATTTTGTACTAAAGTATACCATATTATATGTTCACTATATAGATATGCTCATGTGGAGTCTAACAAAATTAGATTTTCTATTTTATGATTTTTTCTGTAATTTACTATGATTTTTCAAAAATTCAGCCGAAATAAATAAAAAAGAAAAAGGCAAAACCTTCATAGCAAAAACTTTGTACTAAAGCATATCATATTATATGTTCACTGTGTAGATCTACTCATGTGGAGTGCAACAAAATTGGATTTTCCATTTTATGATTTTTCTGTGATTTACTATGATTTTTTAAAGATTCAGCCGAAATAAATAAAAAAGAAAAGACAAAAGCATACCGCCGTTTACTGTAGCAAAACCGCCTTCAAAACCGCTCGAGGGAGGTAAAATGCATGGTTTGAAAAGTTGAGGGAGGTGGTTTATCCGGTTTTGAAGTTGAGGGAGGAAAAACGGAATTTGGTGAGACTTGGAGGAGGAAAAATAGACTTTTTCCTTTCGGCACAGCCATCATGAATGCCTAGGGGTGTGTTCACTTCGCGAAAAGTAGCTGAAAAGTTACTGTAGCATCTTTCGTTGTTATTTGGTAAAATTTGTCTAATTATGGACTAACTAGGCTCAAAAGATTCGTCCCGATATTTACAGACAAACTATGCAATTAGTTATCTTTTTTATCTACATTTAATACTCCATGTATTCGTCGAAAGATTTAATGTGATGGGTGGAAGAGAAAATATTTTGGGTTGGGATGGAAAAGTGAACGAGGCCTAGGCCCACTCGAACCAGGCGGTCAACAGTCCACTCTCGCATCGTACACCCGAAGGCTCGCCACTTTCCAGTTTCCACACGAACCAGCAGCCATACTGCGTTTAGTTCGTGGAAATTTTTAGCTTCGCCTACTGTAGTACTTTCGTTTGTATTTATCAATTAGTGTCTAAACATAGATTAATTAGGCTTAAAAGATTCGTCTCATGATTTTCCTTTTTTTTTGTCTACATTTAATGCTTCATACATGTATTAAACATTTGATGTGGAAGGAAATCTTAAAAATTTTTGTAAACTAAACATGGCCTTATCCAAGAAAACGAAACCTCTACAAGGCTGCAACAAAAAAAGTCAAATAGATTATTCATTTGTACTGAACTTTACTGTGAAAGGTCAGATGTGCCAACTCCAGCTGTCTGGTAGCTTATCTTCTCCGCAAGTGGGACATCGGTACATCCTTCTGCATCGAGCAGCTACGAGCTTGTGCTTGACAGTAATGGAGAAGAACACGGTCAGCAGCAGCAATGGAGTGCGGGTGTGCGTGACCGGAGGCGCCGGGTTCATCGGCTCCTGGCTCGTCAAGAAGCTCCTCGAGAAAGGCTACACCGTCCACGCCACGCTGCGGAACATCGGTTTGCACTCACGCGCGCAGATCGATCCACTGATTAATCTCCTCGTGCTAATTGATACGCTCTGCTTTGGCGTATTACGGTGACGGATTAGTGCATGATTGATTGCAGGGGACGAGGAGAAGTCGGGGCTGCTCCGGCGGCTGGTCCCCGGCGCGGCGGAGTCCGGGCGTCTGGTGCTCTTCGAGGCCGACCTCTACGACGCCGCCACGTTCGCGCCGGCCATCGCCGGGTGCCAGTTCGTCTTCCTCGTCGCCACGCCGTTCCAGCACGACGCCACAAGCGCCAAGGTCAGGTTCACCACCACCGTACCCCAACCAATCGCGGTATTGAAGGAAATTCTCTTCACCACTGATTTGGTACGCACCGACTCCGAGCAGTACAAGAGCACCGCGGAGGCGGCTCTGGACGCGGCGCGGGTGATCCTCCGGCAGTGCGCGGACTCCAAGACGGTGAAGCGCGTGATCCACACCGGCACCATGGCGACGAACTCGCCGCTCAAGGAGGACTCCACGGGGTTCAAGGATGCCGTCGACGAATCCTGCTGGACGCCGCTCGACGTCGAGTACCCTCTCCGGGACCCGCAGTTCCATGTGCGTTGCGTGCGCAGCAACTCCCGAACGAATTCCTATCGAAACTGGCAATCTCAATTCTCTTCTCAGCCGCCATAGTCGTCCACGGCGTCGGCGATGACAAGCAGCGCCTGATCAGTGATCACCTCACCTGCAGGAGTACATCCTGTCCAAGCTGCTGTCGGAGAAGGCGTTGCTGGCCTACAACGCCGCCGAGAGCCCGGCGTTCGAGGTGGTCACGGTGCCCTGCCCCGTCGTGGCGGGCGACACGCTGCAGGGCCGCACCACGGCTGGCCTGGAGTCCGCCGCGTCGCCGGTGACCCGGGACGCGCGCCAGTTCGGGGTCCTCAGGATGCTGCAGCGGCTCATGGGCTCGGTGCCACTCGCGCACGTGGACGACATCTGCGACGCGCTCGTCTTCTGCATGGAGCGGCCGTCCATGGCCGGCCGGTTCCTCTGCGCCGCCGTGTACCCCACCGTCGACGAGATCGTCGGTCACTTCGCCGCCAAGTACCCGCACCTCGACATTCTCAGAGAGTGAGCCTTGGCTACTAGTACTATGAACTGTTTTTGCCATGAAAGTACGTGAGAAAAGATTGTGCCAAGATGGTTTGCATGAACAGCGTTTCACTGACTTGGTGTCTCAGGACGGAGCTGAGGTTGCCGAGCGTGCAGGCTCACAGCAACAAGCTCGGCAAGCTAGGATTCAGATACAAGTACGGAATGGAGGAGATACTTGATGACAGCGTCGACTGTGCTGTGCAGTAAGATTTGGTCGCCTCGATGCATCCAAGTTCAGCATGCAAGAACGATAACAGATCAACTAATCACAAGAACAGAAATTTGTCTCTGCAGCGCATATGTATATTTATAGCCGGACCCAAATAAGCAGTAGTTACGTGTTAAAAATAAAAAAATAACAGTAGTTGCATATGATGGATTTTCTGCATTTTACATGTTCCATGTTGCGGACGTATCACGTATGTAAGGAAATAATGAGTTGTCAGTTCATGCAGTATGGAACGTGAATTTTCCTCCTTCCTTTTCGTTTCTGAACGTGAGGGCCTAAATTTTCTTGCTAGTGTCAAACTACCGGAATGAAATGAACAATCTCCATACGAAGCCACACCAAGATTTACTTGGATTCTCGTATTTTAAGACAGTGGCCGATCCAAGATTTGAATCTAGGGTAATCGTAGTTAAATTTTCACATGCAATATGGTAAAATCCAATAGAAATCCAGTATCTCGGATATAAAATACTTTATATAGTTTGGTATACACAACTATAAAATTGTACCAAAATTCTTGCAATTCACACCAACTCTAATAAATCACACACCAATTTCACATATACAAATCCCTAAACCCAATTTTACATTCCAATGTCCAAACCCTATTACCATAGGGCTTAAGAGAATGTGATTTGGGAGAGCACACTCACAAGAGAGCATACGACGGAAAACGAACTTAGTTTCAGACAGGACCGGATGGGTGGGGGGCTTTCAGAACCTCTGAATTGGGACGATCAACTGGCGGCCGGTGGCTTGGAGACCCCGGCGGCGCGCCACGCGTGGCGGCGGGGGTGCTGCTCGGAGGCTCAGCCGGCAGCCGCTTGCGCTTGGCTCGCGGCTTGGGCTAAACTTACGCCTGGTTTATTTCGTGTGTGAAAAGTTTTTGATGTCACATCGGATCGGATGTTTTATGGGATGTCGGAAGAGGTGTTCGTATATTAATAGAAAAACTAATTACATAACTCGTCTGGAAACCGCGAGACAAATTTATTAAGCCTAATTAATCCATCATTAGCACATGTGTTACTGTAGCAATTATGGCTAATTATGGGCTAATTAAGCTTAAAAGATTCGTCTCGCAAAATCCATGCAAACTGTGCAATTAATTATTTTTTTTATCTATATTTAATGATTCATGTATGTGTCAAAACATTCGATGGGACGGAGTGAAAAGTTTTTGGGTGGAAACTAAACAGGGCCTTATATGGACTAAAAATGCAGAGTACTAATAAAATGTTATGTCAGATTGTATGATAGTCCTCAGTCCTGGGTGTACTTGGACTATCCTTTGGGTCCGTCACTGTTCCAAGATAGAGGGAGTACCAATTTCTTAACATTTTGTCAAACAAGGTTTGGACCTTCATTTGATTCAACTCCTTATTTACTCTTTTATATTAACTAGCAAAACATGCTCGTGCGTTGCAACGGGAGAAAAAACTATCATATATTTATGAAAATTCAACGAAACGGTATACACGCACATGCACACACACACAATAATATAAGTTAATGATGCTAATAATATATCAATATCCTATTAAAATATATCGAATTAAAATATAATCTCGATAAATTTCTTTTTTTCCCAATGCAAAGCATGGAAAAATTTAGACATATTATCATAACTTACTAACTTTAATTTTTATACTATCCATGTGTTATAATAGTTAAATATCGTGAGGATCCATAAAAATCCGTAGTTCTAATAAAAATTATAAGACGTTTTGGCATATCTGCATTCATAGCTTTTAATATGAATCTAGACATATATATATCTAGATGCATAGCAAAAGTTATGAATCTAGAAAAGCCAAACGTCTTATAATTTATAAAAAAGGGAGTACTTAATTAAAGCCGACAAGCAGGTAGTTGTTGATGTGTGAACAATTGATTTGTCCATTGATGACTGTGATGGGAGACCTCTCCTAATTTTTCACATGGTAGCCCTGATGGAGGATTAGACTAAATTAGGCAACAAACTACTTAAGAGATCTCAGTTAAATTAGGCAACAAAGTACTTAAGATATTTCAGTTCACATATTGATCTGTTAGACCATCTGCTAATCTAGGTAACTTGTGGATAACAGTTCAGAATAAAAAAACAAAAACGGATAAATGATAGAAGCAAAGAGAAACCACGGATAAAAATTCTGAATATAAAACATGGAAATGGAGAACGTTAGTAGGGAAGAACCTACATGTAAGTTGTTCTAACTTGTATGAATGTGAGTCATGAATACCAGACACATATATACGAGATACAGAGGGTGCAACAAAAATCCCTAGCATATGAGATAGGGACTCAAGGAAGAAAATAAGATACATGTTAATTTCTAGAGTCCGATGTATTCATCGTGAACTATTTGCTTTGATGACTTGTATTTACGTGAGCTAACACGACCGAAGCTAACATAACCGAATTGAGTTAGAAGTCTATTGAATTTATTAACATAATATCAGAATCAATCTAAAGGAACTTCTAGAAGTAGATATAAATAGATAAGATATATTTTTTATTTTTTATAAGAAAAATTAAAGAATACCAGAAAAGAAATAGAAAATAGGAATAAAAAGAGGCATATTCGTGCACCCTCAGGAGCCCATTTCAGAATTTTTCCCTTGTGCCGTGTACCACATGGAAGGTAATGTCTTCGTGGAAGAAAAAAAATGGACGCACGGCGTGAAAAAACGGGTGACATACTCTGTTTAAAGTAAGCTTGCAGCAGGCGTTTGGTATATGGATTCTAAATATACGTGTATCTATTACCTAATAATAACACATATGAGCACTTACACAATACGTTTTGCAATTGGACTCCGTATCACGCAAGACAAGAGCTATTTTAACTCGTATGAGCACGGATTGTATATATAAGTCCGGACGGAAGAAACTCTCCATTATCCGGTAGTTAGAGGTAGACGTACAAAAAAAATGGATAGACGAAAAAAAGGCCTAAAATTTTGCCTCTTTATTATTACTAGCAAATATGCCCGTGCGTTGTAACGGGAGAGAAAAAGCTATTAAACATTCAGGATAGAAACTTATCTATTTTTGTTTTATCTTTTCTATAAATTCTAAAGCTATAGTTTATTTATGATGACTACAACACCAATAATATATAAGCTAATGTTGGCAATGATATCATAATGCCTTATTACGTATGTATCAAATTTGAAATACAATCTTAATAGTTTTTTCTTCAGCCGTAAAACACAAACATATTTACTTATAAAAGATATCATATCATAACTTTAATTTCATACTATACATATGTTGGTACCTTTAAACGTCCAATTCCTTGTGACTTCTTCGTGGACTTATAAAATTTTGTAATTCTATTTTTAATTATAGTCGGCAAGGTGCCGACATGTTAAGGATTGATTTGTTTGCTGATAATTACAATAAGAGACCTATCTTGATTTTTCACATGGTAATCCTTGTCGTATATTTCACCGGTACATGCATAAAGTTCTTAGCCATATTTATCTAGACTAAACTGGTTAGCAAAATGTTAAGGATTTTACGATTTAATTAGTTGGATCATTGGTTATATCATGTTGTAATAAGATATACTCTCTCCATCCGGTAATATAGTGCTTCTAGCATTCAAAATTTATCCTAAAATATAATGCATTCTAAAGGACAAAAACCAGTTTTACATTAAATACTTTTTATTTATCAACTAATCACTATTAATCACGTTGATGGTAGCGTCTGATTTAGAAATAAAATAAGGGTACATGCGTCTTTTATATTCTCACTTAAATTTGTCTTAAAATTCCTAAAATGCATGGTGTTACAGGACGAAAAAAATAAATGTGGAACTTACCACGTATATAATTCATAAAAGAATATATATATATATATATATATATATATATATATATATATATATATATATATATATATATATATATATATATATATATATAGACAATACTGTAGTACCATATCACCAGGCTCTCGTGTGCTTGCGGCGGCCACACGTACATGACACGCGGGTTCCAACATGGAAATTGCATGCCTGTCTTCACTTGTTGGCGAGGGTGGCGACTGGCCTCCAGTAACTTGACTATCCGGGCGTCCTTGTCCCTGAGCTTCTTGCCGAGTTCCTGCAGCTTTTTCTTCTTCTCGGCCTGCATCCTACTCGTTCTAGCCACAACGAGACGGTGCTGCTGGTCGTGCTAGCAACACGTCTCGGGGGAGACAGGGTGGCCCTCAGCATCAACGTGCACCAAGCCGTTGCCGACGGCCGCTTACTGTGAAGCTAGCATGTTCCTTCTTCTTGTCCCATGGATCAAAGCACGTTGTTATTTCTTTGTATTTGCTCGATAGACGTCAGCAGCTCAACCTCTTTGAACCTCCGTGAATCCTAGCGACAGCGTTGGTGTGGTGGTATTTGCAGTGCACCCAAGAGACATTGATGCGCCAGCAAATAGAGTCCTAGCCAAATACGGACGCAAGAGGGCCCAAATCGGAGCACATATGAAAGAAACACTTCATTCTGTATATAGAGTAGGATAGGATTCGAAACGTTGTTCAATTTACATTTTTATTTGACATAATAATACTATGTGTTTGCTTCGTTTTCTTCTTCTCTACATGTATCATATTTGAACAAGGGTATGTGTGCATGCATGCATACGTTGCATGCCATGAATTGACCACGTCTTTAAACCAAGAGAGTCCGGATTGCAAGCCATGCTCTATCCAATATATTGATTTAAACGTGAGCCTACAGGACTCCATGAGATATCCATACGGCAAGGATAATCTCTAGCTTTCAATCTGACCGTTAGAGATAATATATTTCCTAATTTATACTTGTATTTTTTTCATATTTGAGTTATGATTTCTATACAACATACTTAAAATCGGAGACACCTATTTGGATTAGGATTCCTATAACCATCTATATTATTTTAGGAATTCTGTCCAATATGTATCATATAAATATGAGAGTTCCAGAGATATAAACAACATCCATATTTACAAAGTTAGTTAGGGGAAGACGGATCCAACAAATGGATGGACGAAACAAAAGAGCCTGAAATTTTGCCTCTTTATTATTATTAGGTATATAGATATAGATATAGATATAGATATAGATATAGATATAGATATAGATATAGATATAGATATAGATATAGATATAGATTTGTTACCAAATTCTATAATACCTAGTTAAATTCAATTTTGAACTACTGTTTCCTTGACATTTCATCAAAGAAGCAAGTTTGTTTTTTTGGTGGATTGCACCTATAAATTTAGAGTTGATTCTATACATTAGAGCTATTTTAACATACAAGACGTCACATCATGGTATGAAAACATGGTCAATGCTATACATTGCGGTTGCCTAAGACTACCCGCACTCATAGACCTCTATATTCATCCTCTATACGTTCTAATCAGCAAGATTCTCTCCTATATACTCAATTCTCCCGCACCCATCCATCCTCTATATCATCCTCTATCCACTCTATCCACTGTAGGACCCACTTGTCACTTTATCTAAATATATCCATGTGTGATCTAGTTTTAAAGGATTTATTGAGACGAATTTAATGGTGCAATCGAAATTTAATTTGGATTTTTGGTTTGTGAGTTATAGTATTTTTTTCCTTTGTTTAGCTAGTGGGGCCCGCCACTATAGAGTATAGAGTAAACACTATACCACTCTAAATATAGAGTGAGAGAAAGGATAGAATATCGTTTTAGAGTACCCAGTGCAGCAGTTTTTACTCTATATTCATACTCTAAAGCTTTAGAGTATCGTTTTAGAGTACCCACTGCGGGTAGTCTAATATGTCTATCTTAGTCTAACTTGTGGCTTGACATGTCAGTGTACAAGGTTTAAAATAATTCGAATAGGTCATGCGTCATGATTAGCGATAATCAAATGCGGCAACTTTAGCCGCCTAGCTCCCATCTTTTTGGTACCGTCCACCCATTCACCATCGGGCAGGTTCGGGGTCGACATCAGTGGAGGAAAGGATGAGCAGCAGCAATGGAGTGCGGGTGTGCGTCACCGGAGGCGCCGGGTTCATCGGCTCCTGGCTCGTCAAGAAGCTCCTCGAGAGAGGCTACACCGTCCACGCCACGCTGCGGAACATCGGTATGCAAGCGCGCAGATCGATCCATTGATTAATTTTGTGCTAATTGATATGCTCTGCTTTGGCATAATGGCGTATTTGGGTGACGGATTTTAGTGTACGATTCTAGGGGACGAGGAGAAATCGGGACTGCTCCGGCGACTGGTCCCCGGCGCGGCGGAGTCCGGGCGTCTGGTGCTGTTCGAGGCCGACCTCTACGACGCGCCCACGTTCGCGCCGGCAATCGCCGGGTGCCAGTTCGTCTTCCTCGTCGCCACGCCGCTGCAGCACGACGCCACGAGCACCAAGGTGAGAACAGCGCGCCCGAATTACCCGATGGCCGATGCTCCTTCGATGAATTGAAGAAGATCTGTTGACTCCTTTCGCGCTTGGCCGGCACACGACACGCGTGCAGTACAAGAGCACGGCGGAGGCAGCTCTGGACGCGGCGCGGGTGATCCTCCGGCAGTGCGAGGAATCCAGGACGGTGAAGCGCGTGATCTACACCGGCAGCATGGTGGTGTGCTCGCCGCTCAAGGAGGACTCCACCGGGTTCAAAGACGCCGTCGACGAATCCTGCTGGACGCCGCTCGACGTCGATTACCCTCTCCGGAACGCAGATTTCGACGTGTGCAACTGGTTCTTAGTCCTAATCAAAAGTCAAAATCGACGATTTCTGAGGTCGTAACCCACGATGATGTCAAGCCAGTTCACCTGCAGGAGTACGTCGTTTCGAAGCTGGTGTCGGAGAAGGAGCTGCTGGCCTACAACGCAGTCGAGAGCCCGGCGTTGGAGGTGGTCACGGTGCCCTGCTCCGTCGTGGCCGGCGACACGCTCCAGGCCCACGCCACGTTCTCCCTGGAGTGCCTCGTGTCGCCGGTGACCCGTGACGAGCGCCTCCTCGCGGCGCTGAGGCTGCTGCAGCCGCTGGCTGGCTCGGTGCCGGCGACGCATGTGGACGACGTCTGCGAAGCGCTCGTCTTCTGCATGGAGCAGCCGGCCATGGCCGGCCGGTTCCTCTGCGCCGCCGCGTACCCGACGTTCGGCGACGTCGTTGGTCACTTCGCCGCCAAGTAACCCCACCTCGTCGACGTCCGCAAAGAGTGAGCCTTTATTTGCCCACTAACATCCTGCCAAGAACGGCCATGGATTGTTCTTGAATTGTTCTTAATTTGGCAAGATGATTTGTTGTAAACTTTTCGAGTGAATTGTTGTCAGGACCGAGGTGTTGCCGAGCGTGCAAGCGCACAGCGACAAGCTGGGCGAGCTGGGGTTCAGATACAAGTACCGGATGGAGGAGATACTGGACGGCAGCATCGACTGCGCAGTGAGATTGGGCATCCTCGATGCATCTAAGCTCAGTGTGCAAGAATGACAGCAACAAATAGCGCACTGTCATCTGCCATTTGTCGGTGTTCAGCATGGAACTGAATAAATAGGAAATGCATATGATTCGCGTTTACATGTTCCAACTAGCACGGAGCATGAGTGTGCATTTTCTTTTAAAGAGAAATAATATATATAGCTCCCGGTATTCTCCGTAGCGACGTCTGTTTTATGTTTCGAGAGGGCTAGCGCCCGGACGTCCGGCCAAGGAGGCGTTCGGATGCTGCTCCCCTTTCGAACGCATCGCGCCCACCACACCCGCGTACCAGAGCCATAACAGACAGGAGCGCATCCACCTCACCTAACCTACGGATGCGCGCCGCGGAGGCGTCTGCCGGCCTCAGACGCCGCACGGTGACCCGCGACGGTGCCCCAGCAGCAATAACAGGCGGCTGTGGCAGGCCGCTGTCCCCCAGGCACCACGGCCATTCCAACATGTGCTCTCCCATATCTACTTTTAAAACATTCAAATGAAACACTTGCAATATACAACTACATACAGATCACTTGAAATATACAATGACATATGTATATAGCCACAATAACATATGCAACATCCAGATCTACCTTTGCAACATTCAGATTAAACACTTGCAACATACGTATGAAATACATGAAACACTTGAAACATGCATGTTATGCAACATCTAGATATACTTTTACAACATCCAAATGAAACACTTGAAACATACGTCTAAAAACAACTAAAAACACTTGAAATATAAGTTTGCAACATGCGTATATTGTCATTGCAACATATGCAACATCCTAGGATCTACTTTTCTAGCATCTAGATAAAACACTTGAAATAAGTCTGAACAGCTGAAGCGCCTAAAACACATGAAACACAGCTAGCGTCGCCGGTCTATCTAGTGGGGAACTGTGGTAGCCAGCAAGCTCGCGGTCCCTCCTCCCCACAGCCTCTGCCGTCCCAAAGCCCCTCCTCCTCCTCCTCGCTCTCATACAAGGGCAAGTACAGCGCGAACACCATGAGCCTCGCCAGCGGCGCCCGGACCCATGGCCTGGCTGGGAACTGCACCGACGAGGAGGGGCCCGGGGCGTGGAAGGCGGCACCGGGTCAAAAAGACATGTGGGACACTGCCGGCGTGAGGGCGAAGCCTACGGTGACACCGACCATGGCTGGTGGTGGTGGGCGCAGGCACAGCGGCAAGCCTTATCTGCTTCAAAAGGAACGAGTGGAGTAAAGGGGATGACTTTCAGTGAGGAGTGGGAAGTAGGAGAGACATTTTTGAGAGAGAGAGAGAGAGAGAGAGCGCAAGCATTGTTGGGCCAGTAGCTCACAGGCTCAGGAAGCGCGGTGTCCGAACCGACGGACGCCCTGAGGAGAGCATTATCATTTATGTTTATCTCTAGCCACACCACAAGCCCCACCTACGTGTCTATATCTGGTGGCACAACAATTGCCACAGCGATGACGCAGTAGCATCATGGTCGTGGCTCCAATTTGGGAGCTAGCCAACCAGGGTTTGATCCCGGGTTCCCGCACCTAGGAGGCTGGGACCGAGCTGCCTTACCGGGCTCTCGGCAGTCCACTTGTGGTTGGCCTGTTTTTTCTTTTTTCCATCATTGCATGGAGAAACTCCACAAAGAAAAGACTCCCCTTCCTCTGAGCGCTCCCCTGAGCGACTTGGGGGTGACACCCTGGCGCCGCTCCGCCCCCCACCATCACACCCTCCACGGCCGCCGCTGCCGCCCTCCCCACCTTCTCCTTCCTCCCCACCTTCTCCCTTTTCCCACCTCCTCTCCTCCACCTCCGCTCCTCTACCTCTGCTTCTCCAGCGAGCAGGCAGGCTAGCGGGGTAGATCCGGGGCCCCCTGGGCCGGATCCGGCCTCCCCCTCCCCGAATCTGTGGCAGCAGCGGGTGTGGCCGTGGTTTCGGCCTCCATGGTGGAACTGCCTGGTGCTGCTACTCTGGTAGGCCGGCCGGCTGGTGGGGCGGTCTGGGCTGCTTATACGCCCGCTACGATGGGCCTCGCCATGCCACTGGAGCACGGGGTGCTAGGCACGCTCATGGCGCTTCCACTCGCGGCCACGTGCACCGCGGGGTGGGGCTCCATCACGTCCGCGTCTTGGGACACTGCCACGTTGAGCCCCCTTTGGTGGCCGGCCGGATTCGGGCCCTTGGGGCCGGATCTGGCTTCTGGGGGCGCCCTGCCCTTCAGACGACGGCGGCTAGCGGCTCCATTCGGCAGCCAAAGGCGGCGCCTGTGACAGAGGCGGTCGGATCTGGCTTGCCGGTGATAGCGGAGCGAGCGCGCTGTGGCCAGCTATGAGCTGGCACGGCGACCAGCGGCTGCATGCGGCCGGTTCTTCTTGCTAGGGCCGTTTGGCTGCGGCCGGGCAGGGTGCCTACGGCCGGCTGCTAGCTGCCCCAGCTATGCTTCGACGGCCGGTGCCTGCGACCTCCTGGTTGCTGGCCAGAGCCGTTGGTGCTGGACCTGCCCCTGCCTTCGTGGTGTGTTCCTGTGCCGGGTCAGCCCGTTGCTTTGCTTGGATCGCCCCAGCGGCCGTGATCAAACAAGCTCTTGGGTGAAAACTCTGCCCTACTTCTCGCTTCGGGCCGGCGACAGTGGTACAGTCTATGCCATCCAGCTTCTTGAAGGCGTTAGTCGAAAGATGTGTTCGTAGTGCAGGTCATTGGGGCGGTCCTGGGACAAAAGTCCTTGTTGTGCTCTCTGTTCAACGTCGTTGATGTCTGAGGATGTCATTCCCTTCTTGGAGGCTTCGTTGGAGCACTTCTGCCGCCGTCCCGTTCCTCTCGCCGGAGTCGCTCCTACCTGTACTGTGCCTACCTGTGCTTTAGCTTTCTCTTCGCGTTGGTCTGTCCACCTTGGATGTTGGTGTTGCCACAGTCGTCTTCTTCGTAGCGGCTACTAGGTCGCTTGCAGATACTCAACGGATGCTTTGCCGTCGTTGGTCGTCTTCTTCGCAGTGCCTACCTGGCCGCTTGCGGATACTCGACGGATGTTGCCGTCGTTGCTGCCTAGGCGGATGCTTTGCCGCCATAGTCGCTACCAGCCTGCGGATGCTTTGCCGCGTTGTGCTCGCGGATTTTGCCGCGTTCTTCCCGGTGGATGCTTTGCCACCGAGGCTTCATCTCCCTTGTTGGCAGCCTTTGCGTCGTTATCTTTAGTTCCAGGACCAGTCAGCTAGGTTGTGGTGGAGGGCCCTTTCCCTGCCACACTTCTTGATTTCACTTGTGTTTTTCGTTCTAAACCACTCGCTCTGTGGTTTTGTATCGTGCACTATGGGTTCTCCCATAGTCGCGTCATGTACGCCGTTCCTTCGGCACTCTTGCTTCTTCTTAATGAAATTCACGTGAATGCGTGTTTCTGAAAAAAACA
Source organism: Saccharum hybrid cultivar R570 (assembly GCA_038087645.1). Lineage (NCBI taxonomy): Eukaryota > Viridiplantae > Streptophyta > Magnoliopsida > Poales > Poaceae > Saccharum > Saccharum hybrid cultivar. Next base: position 7,537,618 of record JAQSUU010000248.1, on the reverse strand, counting down.
TTGCATGGAGAAATGACCAAAATGCTTTTATTTGCCTAGAGAAAGGACCAAAATGCTTTTAGGACCTGTTTGGTTGGAGGGGCAACAGTGGTCTCAGGCGTCCAAATATATGTTTGGTCTAGACAATTTTTTGAAGCTACCACCCTAGGTACGGATCAATTCACTTTCACTGTTTCTATCAGTCCGCTCTCTCAAAACGAGACCTCATCTCTTGATCCGGCTCAGGCTTCAAATTGTTGGTGCGTACTTGCCGAGTACGTATTTTTAAAAAGCTAGATCATCTTGTGAAGCCAAAGGACTTACAACTAGAGAAGGGTAAATGGGAACCAATTATTTTTTTTCAAAGAAGTTGACCTCTATCTTAAGTTATTTACTCCAAAGTTCCTCTATTCTACCAAACTCAAATTTCCATAGCCACAATAAGACTATTGAACTTAGAGACAATGCTAGGCCTAAATCAACGGAAGCAAGAATAAGTCAGAGAAAGACCTTGAAACTCAGGAAGTTAAATTTCAGCTCAAGAGCAGAAGTTCCGCTTTCACGCGCGAAAGTTCCGAAGTGGCAGATTTCAGCAAGTGAAAGCAAGAAACAAAATTGCACAACTCAATCAAACGAAGTTTAAATGACAGAATTTTGCACATAGGTTCCCTAAGACAAAGACATGGTGATTGTATCCGAAAGAGATCTTGTCAAAAAGCCCAAAGCTTGGTCGCGAACTTTAAAAATTCACTCTCAAATTAGGATTTTATTAATTTTCCTTAACTGAATGATTTGAAGATGCTCGTGGGAAATCTATCGGAAGCAAAGCCTAGCCATATTCCCAAGACCTCATGAAACCTAAGAACCAACAAAGAGCACTTCAAAAACCTCACTCCAAAGATCTTCAAGAAATTCACACAAAGAGGCTTGAAAAGAGGAGTTTTGGAGATAGGTGCTAAGCTTCAAGCTACGATTTGAGAAAGCTCCAATACCAAAGCACTACTAAAACAAGCCTACAACCCAGCAAAAACAGTAGAACAAAAATCACAAAAAATTAGCTCCGAAAAACCCAAAAAAGAGAAATATCAGCTTTGAAGAGGAAGGAGAAACTTGAACACGAATTTCAGCAAACCAACTTCAGTTAAACCATGAGGAGTTCATATATACAAAGACTGCTAGCCGTCAACCTTCATCCTCCAACGAAAGATGAAAAATTAAGGCTAGAGGATCCCACTCACCCTACGTCTAATCTCCCTGTGTCTCTAAGCACATGGTCAACCTAGAGCAAATGAAAGTTGTGTTGCAAGTATACTCTCTAACACGAGCCGTCTACCATATGTATAGGCGTTTGGACATACCCAAAACTATCCTTAAGCTTATACTATGCCTACTAACTCACTTTGGGACTATGGTCTTTTTTTTTGCGACTACTTTGGGACTATGGTTCATACTACATAAAAGTGCATCTGATACACATCCAGCTGCCACGATTCCTCCTCTCTTTCGCTTAGCCTTGATGCTAACTCAGATATGTCACTAGGTGCCACCTGGAATCCTCCCTCGAGTTTTGAGGTCCAAATCTGTTAAATATGTTGACCGCAATTTTGACGCCAAAATCGCCAAACCAACTGGAGTCACGTAGCTGCTACTCTTCCATGATATCAATGTGTGTACCACTCATCCTTGATCGGCCGATCACCTAGTGCTTGCACGCCCGCCTTGCCTTGGTCTAATCATCGTCTTGACTTTGATCAACGTTATATCCATCACCATCCTCATATGTACAGTTGCTTGTTGATGTGTCTAACTGCTAGCCGTCCACGGTCCATCCTCCGGCACTCTGTCCAAACCTTCATGTCCACCTTTCACTGCTTCTAGTCTAACGCATACCCATTGTCGTCGACCGCCATGACACGCTTAACACCTAGATATCAACAAGCCAAGAGACATGTTGCACACACTAACTCATGCTTTGGTTAGTTGCACACACACTTAACTAAAGCTCTTATTATCTTTTGTAGGAGCAACTCGATCAGCGCATACATACAACTCAGTGGCAGTGAACTGCATAGAAAAAAATAGACCTGATCAAACGTCAAGTCAGACAAGAAAAATGATCAGCGCCTTGTTTAGATGCACCCCAAAAGTTAGAATTTTTTCACTCTCTCTCCATCACATCAATTTTTAGCCGCTTGCATTGAGTATTAAATGTAGGTAAAAAATAACTAATTACACAATTTAGTTGGAAATCACGAGATGAATCTTTTGAGTCTAGTTGGTCCACGATTGGACAATATTTGCCAAATAAGACGAAAGTGGTACTATTCATCGGGTTCAAAAAATTTGCAAAGTGAACAAGGCCCAGTTTAAAATCTTTGGCTTGAGCCTGACACAACACATTGATGAGTCGAATCAGGTCGGGCTATTTTCTTAGGTTGGGCCACTGGTAAAAAATTAGGACCCTAACTTGACCTGATGAATTGGCGAGTCGAGTTGGGTTAGGTCTTTTTCGGACGGATTGGATCAGGTTGGGTGGCGCAAGAACAGGGCTAGAAACAAGGGAAGTGAAAGAGACATGAGTACCATTAGGATTAAGTTCCATGCCATCGCTGCAATACCAACGATCGGGGAGCTCGACGTCTGGGCGACGATGGTTGGCGACAGCGCGCACATCAAGTCAGGAGCTGAAAAGCACCACGATGCGATGACGAGTCGATATATTCAACTTCCCGACCAAACATGTAGATAGCTAAGCCTAAGCATGTTTTATGTTTTTTAATCATAGTAGAGACGTAAACACTCACATGATATTTGTGGTCTTTTTCATTGGTATAAAAGGCTTGGTAATCGTGATGTATTTGGCTCCGCATTCATGCACCATGTCCCGGCTAGAAGACTGCTAGACCGGCGGATCCATCGCTGGCCAAGTGATGATTGATAGAAAAATTGTTGCAATCTAGAATCATAGATGGATGCAACGTCCGCGGAGCCTCAGGGTTGCACTAATATGTTGTGCCAATATTTCTTAAGCCTATGTTTGGAACCACTTATATAAGAATCAATTGTAATCTAATCATGATTATTGAGTACCTAACAGCGGGGTTACCTTAATCCCTAGATTAGCATAGTAATAACTTGATTAACCTCCCTAACTGACTCTCCTAATCTGCCAGGGGCTCATAGGTAGCGGATGCGCTCACCTCCTCCCCCCTCACCGTTGGATAACAAGAAAGGCCCATTGGGCCCGAGATGACTCAAGCAACGGGGTGCCTCATCATTTTGGTAAGGTGCCTCCAGCCAGGACGATGGTCAAGCCCCTCGCTCGCGAACTTGAGGTTTCTCGAGTGACCCGACCCAGGATTCGGCACTGACGCCCACGACCGACCAAGGGTGGCTCAGGAGCATTGGCCCCACCTCCTATCATCCTGAGTGACCTTCTGCATGCAGTGATGTTGGGAATCCTTTAGTATGCTATGATGGGTGTCCATGGCCCTGGCAAAGCTCTGTCCCCTCACCCCTCGTGAGCCTTGTTGGCTAGTCCCGGCATAGGGTCACACGAGGCGTGAAACAACACGGCAGCAAGAACACGTGACCTCTCTATGTTGAGGAAGCCATGGGACTGTTGGCGGTCCTTAACTCACCTGCCAACTTTACATAAAATCCATACAAACAATCACCAAAACTTAGAATTAGGGTTCACAACTAACAAATTCCACGAGTTTTGGTGATTTACCATTTACAAGAGGGCATTTGTGGAAATGCACATAAAAAGCTAAAGAATGTGCAAAGGAGCAAAGCGTAAATGCCATCCTATGCAACCCAAGGAGAGAAGGCCCACTACTATGCAGAACCAGGGGCCCAGAGATGAGGAGAACAAACCCATAACCGAAGCAAATCACCTCAACCTCACGTAAAACCACCATGGGCCAAGTCACAATGCTCACAAGAGGTGACCCACCGAAGATAGGCGCGTTCAGGCTCAGCCATGGTGGCACCCCCCACCTGGCCCGTTTGGCCCCAACTTCGGTCGGTTGACACTTATTGCCATGCCAACGATGGTGCTGAGGTTTTGTCTAGGTTCAATGTACATGGAGGTCGGTTTAGTGCTTTCCACGTGGGGATCAAGCATATTCCATGGACATTCCCTCCTCCCCACCTATAAAAGGAGGCTTCCTCTCCTCATTTGAGATCATCAAACACTGGGGAACACAACACAAGAGGGACACAATGTGACAAGAAGAGAAAAGCTCCATTCCTATCTTAGCTCTCTTTAGCTAGTTCTAGTGTAGGGAGTGAGTGAGTAAGAGTGGAGAAGTACCAGAGTTGTCGGCTACCTCCTCTTGTGTACTTGGGGCCCCTTGTACACTTAGCGGAAGGAATGCCAGGAATCATCGACCCCTCTTCACTTGTACCTCTATGATCCGAATACTACTTGAAATATAAGGTTCATATTTATCTTCGGTGGTGAGTTCTACTTTAAGTTAGTCTTGTTCATTATTTACTTGCGGGTTCATCGTTTGTCCTTGTGATGAATACTCTAGTAGAGGGCCTTGATAAAGACAGATAACTCTGATCGACGCTAGAGTAGTAGTCAATAGCATAGACGTGGTGTCTAGGCTACCTTTGTTTGCCTCATACTCCACAGTTGAGGGGTAGATAGTAGGTGGTGATAACCATGTCCGTCCCTCATAATCCTCCACGTCCAGGTATGGCGTAGAGCCGTGGGCCGGCAACGCTTGGCAGACCAAGTGTCAACCGATGCCCGAAGCAAGTCTATAGTGGCAAAGCTATCCTAACCTAGAATCTCTATCCTTGAAAACCTCGCTACCCGAGCTATCCTTCTTCTTGTTATCATTAGGTGAACTAGCTTAAGAGACTCTTACTCCTCCATTCCTCGTGGAAATACGATACCCTGAATATTGGGTGAAATGCTACAACGGTAATTCCGTTCGCTTGCGGATTATTTCTGTATGCGTTAAGAAATACCAACAAGCATTTCTGGCGCCGTTGCCGGGGAACGGTTGTCATATTGTCTTTTAACCTAGTACACCCATGTATCCTTATGTTTTATCTTACTTTTTAAAAAATATTGTTTCTTATATTCCTTTTCACCAAGAAGCCCTTCATTTCAAAAAAATCTTTCTGCTCCTTAGGACGAGTTCTTAGAGCCACCACCATCGAAGCCAATCATAGCTTCTGGCTATGAACTCCGTCCTAGCTTTGGTGGTCAAGCTTATGACCATAAACTAAGCACTGCCAGGAGATACCCCGAATTATCATAAAACAAAACAATAACTTTCTTATTAATAAATGCAAGAACATGCTATCAGGATAGTATGCACCTTTGGGTATTCTTGTTTGCTAACCATTTCAGGTTAAGAACAAGAAGAACAGGGGACAAACGATGCCTGAAAACATGGGAGCTGCATCAATTATATACCTTGATAATCGTTGGTGATGGAACACACTTAAAAAGGAGACCTCGGCATGGCACACTTGACTTTTACACAAAAGTCCAAGTGTGGGGGAGAATGGTGAGAGTCTCACCACAAGTTCCATACACACCAAAGGCTATCTTGGTTAAAAGAAATAAAAATGATGTCAACTCTGCCTTGCTAAAAAAAGAAAGCCAAAAAAGAGAGATAAAAAAGACAATATATGATAAAAAGGGGAGAAGAAAAAAATGTGATAAAAAGGGGGAAAACAAAAAAAGAAAGAAGAGGAGAGAGAAGGTGTAGGATGTCCAACACCAATGTGTTGCCTGACTCCACCCAGCATTGCTTTCACAAGCAAGATGGGATCTCCTCTGAGCCTTTGCTACTACCACCAAGGCCCATAGTTCATACACACTAATTGTGTGTGTGGCCTGGCCTTGATGCTAGCCTGAGTCGGCATCCATACACAATCATGCAACCGCAGCAGCAAATTTGAAGCTTCATCCACATATGCTGTCGATAAGTACACTCAGGTATGTAAAGGTAATCAAATGTTCACCAACTCCTTTACTCACATTTGTCTCCATGAAAATATAAAATCATGCTTCCTTTGTTCAGGTCACATTCTCTGGTTTGGGTGTATCCATGCAAGGTACATCCATAGGCTTTTTAAATTAAACATGGTGCTTAAGTTAAAATAGCCTTCTTTAATCAAAATTTAACATGGTGTTGGATTTTGGTTAATGAACTTTTGAGTTACTATTTTCATAAACAATGGAAGTAGTCTATTATGGAGATAAATCAAGGCTATATTTACACTGCATCTTTACATTAGCCTTGCTTGAATTATGCTTAGAGATAAAAAGTTGGGTGAACATAAATAAATAAATACATGAAAAAAATTCTACTACTACCAATAATAATAATGATAAAAATAAAATTTAGGCTCCTCGATATTCAAGCCGGTAGAGCCCTTTCTTGTTTCATTTTTGTTTCTTTCAATAAATGCAGGTACAAAAAAATAAGTGTGGGGGATACAATCCAAACAAAGCATTCAAAACCTTCCCCGAAATGATGCACAAAAGTTCAACAAGTTCCAAACTCGGTTTGTGCATCCTCACTCCCTACATCTAAATAAAAGTTAAAAATGAATAAATTAAAATTTTACAAGTCAAACAAATGCTCCATCTCCATGTCATCCTCTGATTAAAAGTTTGCATACTCTTTATTCCTTGCCAATATTCCTACACTTGTAAACAACTTATCATAGGAACCCATTTTATCTAAGTGATTTTAATATGAGATATAGCAGGATGGAGATAAAACTTGCTCACTTTTACAAAATACTTGGGGTTTATTTACAATATCAAAAACTCAAATAGCATGCTCCTCGTATGATATTTAAAATACCTACCAAGGTCAAAAGATGAATTCCTTTCAAACTTTGTTCAAATGCTACTTATTCTTGTACTGAGCTTTGTCAAAATGTTGTGATACTTTGTGAAGAAATATTTCATGCTTTCATGATTCAAGAGCACGTACACGCCACCCACAAAATAAAGCAAAGCTTCTACACTGGAAGTTAGCACAAAAAAATTTCCATCCATCCACCCACAAAAAAAAAGCTCCATGAAAATTCTCGATCTCGCTTCACCAAGGTTTCATAAAAGAGAGAGAGAGAGAGAGTCATGGCAATGAAAAAAAGAAAGAGAGAAAAAGAGAGAAAAAAATGGACAAAAGAAAGTCCAAAATAAAAAGGACTCAAAGAAGTCCAAGAGAAAAAGAAAGAAAAAGATAGGATCAAAAGATTGCTATGACCTCTAGAAAAGAGACCTATGGTGAAGAAAGAAAGATAAAAACATTAAAGGAATATTTCTTCCACAAAATACCACACACTTGCACCTCTTGACCAGATTGCATGACTTATTTCTCCTTAGATCCAGCTTTTGACTTTGCAACATGTGCAAGGTAAGTATGCTACACTTTACCCTACCTTGAGCTCCACATAAGCTTTTTGTAGAGGTAGGAAGCAAAGGCAATATCTTTTGCCTAAGTGAGGAACCACATACAAATTTGAGTGACTCGAGATAATCATTTTGAGGAGCAAGGCTAAACTTTATATTTTCAAATTCAAACAAAACCCAAGTTTCTAAGCAAGATTAGAGTAGGAAGATTTGAATCCTTACTGTTCCATTATCCACTCACTCAAGATTTTATGGTTGACACTCAGAATGTTCACAGGTCGAGGTGAGGTTTAGAATAACTTGTGTGCAGATTTTAAATCAAGGAGATAAACCAGCTTAGTCCTTAGAACTTTACTAAAGGACAAGCAAAGGACTAAGTGTGGGGGAGCTTGTTGACGGTCCTTAACTCATATTTTCTTCCACCAACTTTACATTAAATCCATACAAACAATCACCGAAACTTAGAATTAGAGCTTACAAGTAACCAATTCTAAGCTTTTTGTAGAGGTAGGAAGCAAAGGCAATATCTTTTGCCTAAGTGAGGAACCACATACAAATTTGAGTGACTCGAGATAATCATTTTGAGGAGCAAGGCTAAACTTTATATTTTCAAATTCAAACAAAACCCAAGTTTCTAAGCAAGATTAGAGTAGGAAGATTTGAATCCTTACTGTTCCATTATCCACTCACTCAAGATTTTATGGTTGACACTCAGAATGTTCACAGGTCGAGGTGAGGTTTAGAATAACTTGTGTGCAGATTTTAAATCAAGGAGATAAACCAGCTTAGTCCTTAGAACTTTACTCAAGGACAAGCAAAGGACTAAGTGTGGGGGAGCTTGTTGATGGTCCTTAACTCATATTTTCTTCCACCAACTTTACATTAAATCCATACAAACAATCACCGAAACTTAGAATTAGAGCTTACAAGTAACCAATTCTATGAGTTTTGGTGATTTACCATTTACAGGAGGGCATTTGTGGAACTGCACATAAAAAGCTAAAGAATGTGCAAAGGAACAAAGCGTAAATGCCATCCTACACAACCCAAGGAGAGAAGGCCCACTACTATGCAGAACCAGGAGCCCAAAGACGAGGAGAACAAGCCCATAACCAAAGCAAATCACCTCAACCGTGCGCAAAACCACCATGGGCCAAGTCACGATGCTCACAAGAGGCGACCCACTGAAGATGGGTGTGTTCAGGCTCAGTCATGATGCGGCCACACCCCCACCTTGCCCGTTTGACCCCAACTTCGGTCGGTTGACACTTATCGGCATGCCCAACGACGGTGCTGAGCTTTTGTCTAGGTTCAACGTACATGAAGGTCGGTTTGGTGCTTTCCATGTGGGGATCAAGCATATTCCATGGACATTCCCTCCTCCCCACGTATAAAAGGAGGCTTCCTCTCCTCATTTGAGATCATCAAACACTTGGGAACACAACACAAGAGAGACAATGTGACAAGAAGAGAAAAGCTCCATTCCCATCTTATCTCTTTAGCTAGTTCTAGTGTAGGGAGTGAGTGAGTGTAACACCCCTGGTGTTACGACCTTGCTTAGCACCAAGGTTAAGACCTAAGAGGAATTACCGAAACGAGTTTCTCTGATTTTTAAATTTTAAATACACATGAAATGATAAACGAATCGTATGTGACTTCACCTTTGTGGCTGAGAAAAATCAAAATAAGTATTGTAAGTTAGTTTACTTAATGCGTAAACGTGCTAATGAAAATCCTAGCAAGAAAAGTAGAATAAATAGTTTAATCGTTTGGCACAGAAAACAATTTCTATAAGCTAAAATAAAATATAACTTGAGCACGTTATGTATATGAAAGTGCAACTTTAATTTTAGAAAATAAATATGGTTGGTTAATATTTTTGGGAGCTCAGAAATCAAACCTGGGATTACGATAAGTCGTTAAGTCAGCAAACATATGAGCTTATATTTAAAAGTACCATTTTCGGTGAATTATATTGAGCAAAATAGTTAAATAGTGCTTACATGTTTTGTCACTATGAATTAGTATAAAGTATGAGCTAGTGCAGGAGATATTTCTTAGTCGAAATTAGCAAGGTCTAGACCTCTTAAAAAGTAGGGCAAAAGGAGCAAATGACTGTTGTGCAACTGAGCCTTTGAATTTTTCTAAGTCTGAAATGGGCAGTAGACAATGCCATTTTGGCACCCAAATTCCAACAAAAATGGTTAAGCACTAAAATCATGTTCTTGTATCATTGGTTGCTTCTAACTTAGCACTTGAGCATGATGTAGGTGGTAGTTTGGTTGGATGTCGTGTTGCTTGCTTTAACAATTGCCAAACTTCGTTAGGACGCAATAAAAACCACGTCTTGAATCTCTGTTCGTGAACCGGAACTCCGAGGATGAGCTCATATGGGCACGCTTGTATCTTTCACTAGAGTTGCCCTTTCGTTGGGCGGATTGCTCCAATAGATAGCTGATATGGTCGACTTTAGAGTTGTGAAATCCATTGAACCTCAACCATGGTCATTAGCAATCTTGCTTCGCTTTAAAATCCGTGCTCATCAACTTTTGCTCTTGCTCGACCGTGTCCGCGGTCACCACACGTGTGGAACCTATTGGCGCTAGGCTCACGCCGTGGCTGGGCCGCGGCCGCTGGCCAGCTCACGTGCCAACAGGGCCGCACGGCCATGGCCTAGCGTGGCTAGCCCGGCTGGCCGTAGCCGGGCTCTCGCTGCCGCACACACCATTCCTAGTTGGTGGTCGTTGTGGCACCGTGTCGTGCTGCGTCCGGCCGGCTGCGTGCCTCTGCCGCTGCAGCAGCCAGCCGAGGCCTGTTGCACCGCTGCCGCCCTTGTTGCTGCTGCCTGCTCTGGCCAACGTCATCACGTCACCTTGAATGGTGTTGCATATGGCCGCGGTCCCGATCGACTAGTCACACGTTTCGTCCGTAGCACCACCTGGGTAAAACCATGCACTACCGCGTGCTAGGAGCCAACCGAGCTAAGACCAACCACTTGAAGGCACGCTCGACCACCTATGACCCTACTCGGCCGTTCCTCTATCTACACCTGCCACGACACGCGTAGTCGAGTTGTCGCCATCGGCGTAAATGGCTAGCCAACGAAGTTACCCTACGGCGCGGTCGAATTCGGGCAGCCTAGACCTTTTCTCTCTGGGTCAGCTTGCCTGTAGGTTCCCCCTTAAAACCAGCTAGCTGCCCAGCCCCTGTCAAGAGTTAGTAGTGTGCCACAATGGCCAATTTTGGTTTTCCATCGTCGCCGGCCATCTCCTCGCCGGAGCAGAGCGGGGATTGGGGGTAAGCCCCTCCCTCGCTTTTGGTTCCAACTAACTCGTAATACAGGCTCACCGTGACCTTGCCTTTACCATGCGCACTCAGGTTTGGTTGGAGGCCCCTCTGGTGATGGCGTGACATCGTCTTGCTGAGCTCGGAGCACCACCGACTTCACTGGGCGCACGTGGCCAGGACACAGCGGCACTCCTCTGCCTCAACCGTCACCGCAGCGCGAATCCCGGTGAGCTACTAATGCTTCCCCGTTATCTCTACCACTCTGTTAGTGCCCCAGCTCATTGGAATAGCCGTGTCACTGCCGTGGACCGCCGCTCATCGTTACAATTCGTGCTAGAACACCTCCTAGCTCCCTATTGCTACCCAGCGTAGTTGTTCTAGTCGTAGATGGCGGTCGGCCTCTTAGGGTTACCAGCGTTGGTCCCAGTTGGCCGACGTAGCCGCTGGGGGCCAGCGGTGGTCGCGCCGTTGCGCGAGGCGTCGCTCAAGACCTCGCAGCAGGAATTAGGAGCAAACAAGGGGGTTGAGTGAGAATGACAGAGGGAGAGAGAAATAGTATTTGGACTGCGGGTTAGTTTAGCTTTTAGCGGGGTCTTTCTTGTAAATTAGCCAGCGAGCACGGGAGATTCCACCTTGGGCCGCTTGCTGGATCGGCTTGCTACGCGCAGCCGCGTGCCACGCAGGCTGCAATGTGTGGCTGGGCCAAATGGATTGCCGCATGCCCTTTTCTATTTCTAAAGCCATTTCTAATTCAGTTTCGAAGCTAAACTTGTGTAATTAATATAAAATTTTGTAGGAGTCCAAAAATTATGAAACCAATTTTGTTAGATTTCTAAAATCATGATCTATCTAAAGGTGTAATTGGTTCACGTAGTTTTATAATATTTTTAGGCTTGATCTAATTATTTTGAGACGCTTAATATTATCAAACATGAACTTATAGGAATTTTTATGATTAATCCGTGATAGTATTAATTCTAGAAATTTTACAGTAAATTCCTAATATTATTAGCTACTCACTATAATTTCTGTAGCTCCAGAATAATTAGTTGCTAGATAGATAATGATGCCCTCTTTAGAATAAATATTAAATTGATAGAATGGAATAAAGAAACACCTCGGGTTGTATAACTAAAACACTTGTTGGGAAATAACATCTTGTTCAGCAACGTAGATACATAGCCTAAATACGGTCATCGTTAGGACTAGCTCGTTACCTTGAGAGACGTAAATCATATTTTTTGAGTCATGGTTGCCGTTGGTTATTTACGTCTCTGCATTGCATCCATGTATACCATAATAGGAACAACGATGGATCGTGGAGTCATCTAGAGTATTAGAAAGGATGGTGTCCGGAGGATCATGCCACCATGATGAAATGCTAACTTCGGTTATATCTTACCCTAGCAAGCTCCGGTGCATAACCCATATTATTCTGCACTTCATTTTATGTCTATGCATTAAGTTTAAAGGAGTTGAATGAAATCCACTTGCATATATAAATCCTTATACCACGAGTATTACTAGTATGTCAAGATCGTATAGCTGGCTATGCTATAGGAATCCGGTAGAAGTCGAGTGATTACCTGTCACTCGCGACAGATAGAAAGATATTATTGTTTCTATTACTATGCTACTATCACATAAAATATATATATGGATAATAATTAGAGACTGGACAGGATTATACTTGGATTTGGATGTGGACTTGGTTGGGCAATCTGAGCGAGGCTCTGGTTGTATTTGTCCCGCCTATGTCGATTGAGGACTGTCCATTGTTGTGGATGGTAGTCAGGTCATAGACTTATTATCCTGAGCACATACTTGCTTATGGGAGCGGGAAGACTTGTTACTCTCTTGTCATGGGTTCCGACTCTTTCCGCACCGGCTTTTAGGGATGGATAATGGGTGGAGGTCTAAGCACCATACTGAGACCGGGTCTTAGGTGTTGGGGGCTTGGAGTCCAAGCTTGGACGGGGACCTGGACCCCTTGACAGGAGTGGAACAGGTTGATCTTATTTGTGCCTAAGGTACAAAAAAGGCGTGTATTTTAGGGTACCCAGCTGGGATACATTAATTCGTGAATCGTCGTTTTTGAGACGGTAATGACTTGGCTATGGTTTAGCACCATAGTAAGAACTGGAACATGAAAGATGATAAAATGGTTCTGATTGCTCAACCTTTGCTGGAAAGTAGTATAGGTGCTTACATAGAATGGTTGGTTAATAAACTAATGATGATTGCTAATAAAAATTGAAGATAAGGATGCACCTTTTGTAATGCTTCCTACAGATGCAATAAACCCACAAGCCAGATAGCCTTGCATATCCTTGGAGTCTTTTCTTTCCTCCTGAGGGTATGTCTTGCAGAGTACATTTGAGTACTCATGGTTTGCTCTACCCTGTTGCAGGTGACAGGAACCTGTGAAACTAACACTTATGTGTGGGAACCTCCTGGTGGGCTCAGCGAGGATTTCCTTTACATTGTGTACATATGAGTTTATTTAAAGTTTCCACAAAAATGTTTTATAGAGAAAAAACTTATAACATGTTATTATCTCATGTATGTAAAAGTGCATCATGTTAATGTATAGCTTGATGTTAAATGATTTTTATTTTTGCTAGAATTCTGATAATATTTTATATTCCACTGTATTAATCCATTGATGTTGTAAGGTCCAAATGGCTAGAGGGGGGGTGAATAGCCTATTTAAAATTCTACAAGCTTTACTAAACAACAATTGTTAGTATAAAAGATAGCGACACTAATTCCAGCACTAGCTCAACTATACTAAGTCAGCCATCTATACAATTCTAGTGAACAAGACTATGATCTCTAATTCACACCAACAAAGCTAAGTCACTATGCTATTTACTCCTATGTGATACAAACTACTCTAAGCACACTAGACAAGATAAAGTGCAAGAATGAAAAAGGGGAGTGAATTGATTCTTATACCGACGGTGTAGAGATGAGATGTATCCAAAGAATCAATCACACACAATCATAAAGAGAATCCTCGGCAAGAGATGACATAAGATTTTTTACCGAGGTTCACTTGCTTTCCAGCAAGCTACTCCTCGTTGTGGCGATACACCCACTAGAGTCAAGAGTCAAACCCTCAGCGGGTGCCACACATCCACTCACAAGATAGGAATCCTCCAAGACACGAGCTCCACTAGAGTAGCCAATTCGCGAACTCCTGCGAGGAAGGCTCAAGAACCCCTCACAATCACTTGGTGATGCTCGAAACAATCTCCAATCATGAGCTCAACACCACCGCTGCTCCAAGCCGTCTAGGATATCGGGAAACACCCAAGAGTAACAAGAAATCTGCAGCCAACTCAAAGATCAAGTGCCACTAGATGCAAATCACTAAGCAATGCACTTGAATCTCACTCATTCTCACTAGAGTATGAAACCAAGTAAGGAGATGAGTGGAGGGAGTGTTCTCTAGGTCAAAGTATGCCTCAAGTATTCAGTTATACCAAAAAGAACCCCCCAAAGGCGGGCCATGCTTATATTTATAAGCCCTCAAACAAATAGAGCCATTGGCCTCCTCACAGCAGCCTGATCGGGGGCATCAGACACGTCTGTCACCACACCGACGGATGCTGCCAGCATCTGATGCTCGTCTGACACGCGCGCTCGATCTACGCCACGTGTTCTGGTTCGAATGTGACCTGTTGATCTCCAACGGTCACTTAACACTCAACGCGCATAGACACAACGCGACGGACGTGTCAGATGACACACACTAGACGCGCCACCTTCGCACCGGACGCAGTCCAGTGAGCACGTTTTCACGCTCGGTCGTTAGACGCATCAGGAGGCTAGGCGTCGGACGCGCCCGCAACGTCTGACGCTCGCTTCACTTCTGTGCGCCTTTGTGTGCGGTTAACATCACCAGCGTTAGACGCTGACGTCACACGTCCGACGTTCCACCGTCAGTGCGTCTATCATCACCGAGGCTAGCGATGCTGCTGATGCCACTCACAACAGACGCTAACGTCCAGCGTCTGTCGCCCGACCATAGCCGCGTCCGACGCTGCTTCCTCAGCAGGCCGTCATTTAGGTTTAGCCACCAGATGCTGAACCCACGTCTGATGATCCCAGGGCCAGCGTCTGATGCTGCCGAGCGCCGCGTCCGACGTGCGCTTCTCAGCTCGAAAACATTCCATGACTTTACCGCCAATTCTCGACTTCGGCGTAAAGGAAAATAGTCATTTCATTTCCTCGAAAATGCCTGAATCCCGCCAAGTTTGCCCCTTTTGATATTCGGCTATCAATCCTAAACCCGGTCAATCACTTCTCTACTCATCTTAGACTGGCAAAAGCAAACCCTATGATTATACCTTTGCCTTGATCACTTTGTTCCATGTCCACCTCCACATGCTTTATCATCATTTCATGTGCATCTCCATCATGATCGTCATTTCATGTCCATGCACCATCTCTTTGTGATCTTGTGGCCACCACTCCTTGCCACAAACGCCTTCATCACATGTGTTGCTTATGCCTAACTCAAAACACTTAATATATGGCATTAGCAACTTGGTGTCATTAATTACCAAAATCAAACTTGGGCTTTCAGATGCAACCTTTGAGGTTGTATTAAAAGTGATGTAAGAAATATCTAAAAATGTTGTAAGTTTTATTCTCTCATTTATGATCCTTATGTAAAAATGTGGATTTTTGGGTTCTCCCTCGAGGTGTCCTCGACAGAATCGTATAATTTAGTGCACTCTCTTGGGTACTTAGTGTCTAATGGAAGATAAGTACTCTTGGAAGGGCATTAGATTAGGTGGTTCTGCCACAATGAGTTAGAGTGGAGAAGTACCAGAGTTGTCGGCTACCTCCTCTTGTGTACTCAGGGCCCCTTGTACACTTAGCGGAAGGAATGCCGGGAATCATCGACCCCTCTCCACTTGTACCTCTACGATCCGAATACTACTTGGAGTATAAGGTTCATGTTTATCTTCGGTGGTGAGTTCTACTTTAAGTTAGTCTTGTTCATTATTTACTTGTGGGTTCATCGTTTGTCCTTGTGACGAATACTCTAGTAGAGGGCCCTGATAAAGACAAATAACCCTGATCGACGCTAGAGTAGTAGTTGATAGCATAGACGTGATGTCTAGGCTAGAGGCTACATTCGTTTGCCTCATACTCCACGGTTGAGGGGTAGGCAGTAGGTGGTGATAGCCCTATCTATCCCTCGTAATCCCCCACATCCAGGTATGGCGTAGAGCCGTAGGCCAGCAACACTTGGCAGACCAAGTGTTATCCGGTGCCCGAAGCAAGTCCACAGTGGCAAAGCTATTTTAACCTAGAATCTCTATCTTTAGAAAACCTCGTTACCCAAGCTATCCTTCTTCTTGTTATCATTAGGTGAACTAGCTTAAGAGACTCTTACACCTCCGTTCCTCATGGAAATACGATACCATGAATACTTCCAGGTGAAATGCTACAACGGTAATTCCGTGCGCTTGTAGATTATTTTTGTATGCGTTAAGAAATACCAACAGGGACCCATGTTTGTTTCTCTTGGGAAAACTTCTCTCTCCTTGGCATACGATGGATGCTAAGGGAAAGAAGGACCTGTGAGAGACACAAGAGCAACTCCAGGCTCTAATGACTGGTTCGAGACCTCTAAAGGTGATGTCAGGAACAATTACAGGGCTATCGGCCACAACCACGAAGGATGGAACATTGGACGCCTCCAACGACTCCAAGACAAGATGTGCAAAACCCTAGAGCTTCCTTGAGAGCCAAGGAAGCCATGAAACAATACGCCTTGTACTCCCCTTGCCCTTTGAGATATAAGGCTAGGCAGGGCCTCCCTTAGAGGGGGACGAATACCAAAAAACCCTAGATCAGAACTAGCTCAAGGCTCTCCTACCATCTTTGTCTCTTTCATCGTAAGAACTTGCTTGACCACTCTAACACAAAGAACTGGCTTGATGGAGTTAGGGCTTTGAGGACCAAACTAGGATGAACCATTTATGTCTTGAGTGTTAACCATTGAAGTCCCACACATCAACCCAACAATCGTTCCACTAATCACTAGCCAGTATGGCTACAAACCCACGATAATGATTTTCATATAAGCCGTGTCTAAAAAATCTTTGGCATAAAGAATAAGGAATGCTTATCTAGAGTGTAAAAGGACATATATGTCATTCTTCTTTAGATCACCTCCGTTGCTCTAGGCTTTCTTGGTCATCTCTCAACCATTTGAGACTCCCATGCCACTGAGGCTAGCGCCCTACATTGCCTTGTCCTTCCTCGCCCATCTCCTTCCTTCCTCAGCAATCTCCCCATCGTCGATAGATTTCGCTTCGAACTTGCCTTTTTCTGAGTGGGCGCATTGAGGGAGCAGAGAGCAGGGACCCTTCGACTGATGACCGAGGCTAGCGCAATAGCGGTGGGGGGAGCGGGTTGCCGCTGGCCGAGCCTGCTCACTGCTTGCATTGGTAAGAACTTTGTAAGAGCTTGGTAAGACGCTTCCACTTGCTGGCAAAAGTGATACCACTGCAACCACGTAGTCATTTGATAGGGATAATATTTTTGTATCATCTTTTGCTGTCTTCTAACAATGACAGGTTGTTCGTATCCACCGACTTATGATGGTATAGGTGCTGATGAGTACATAGAGTGGGAAATTGCCATCGACAATATATTTGCTACTCGCTTTATGTGTCCAAGGAGGAAGGTAAAAAATGCAGTTAGTGTTTTACGACATTCTGCTTTATCTTGGTGGGAGTCTTTAGATCCTTCTGATAAGCCTCAAACTTGGAATGATATGAAACTTCTTATGCGAGAAACCTTTGTTAATCCACCTCCTGTTTTGACTTCATATGATAAGGTGCACCATTTAGAGGAAGAGTCGGTTGTTATTCCTCCTGCTATGTCTAACCTTTTGCAGGACAATGTAGAAAAGAGCAAGGATGACGTGACAGAAAATGAGAAGCTCACAACCTCATGTGAAAATTCAGAATCATCAACTATTACCCCTACTGAACATGAGAGCAAAGGTAATGCCCATGATGCTAAACTCACAGAATGTGAGAGTTCTCTTGATGTGTTGAATTTTTCCACCAATCATGCTATGATAGAGAAAATTTTAGTGGAGCATTCGCTTGATTTACCTTTGTCACAAGATGATTTGCTTGATGTTTCTTGTGACGAAGATGACTTGCATCATGATATTTATGTTATACCCATACAATCATTGAAGAATGATCATGCTATATGTGTGCTAAAAATGAGCACTTGTGCTGAAAATAGACTTGTTATTCATAATGCTAGTGAAGTTGATGAGCTGAAATTATTGTATTCTTTAAATACTTTGGGTTACATTGAATTTGATGTTCCGTGTAATCTTAGTTCTTTAGAGGAGAAACTTTATGCCTATGCTGATTTGCCATGGTTCTCTAGACATACATATCATTTTATTGGAAAATATAATTATAAAGGAGAGTATAAGGTGCATCATGTCTATATTTGTTCAAATCTGAAATCTCCTTATATGGTGCAAAAGTATGATCAACCAAAGGATTGCAATTGCTATAATCTTGTCATATCGAGTTCCCCTAATTTTATTATAAAGAAACATGTTAAATTTCAAGAAGGGGAGCAATGTTGGCTACTACCAACAATGTTTTCTTCATCTAATCCCAAACCGAGGATGGTTTGTTGCAAAGAAGGGGAGGATGACGAGGACATGGCACCTTCGGATATGAACAATGATTATAAGGTGCACTCGTTCCTATATTTGCATAGTGGCTTTAGTTACAATTCACTTGGTTCCACATGTACATGTCACTATTTGATTGTAGGTTCAAATGTGTTTCATAACAGAAGTTCATCAAAGTTGAACTTTTGGTTCGTCGGCAGCCCGACAGTGCCTCATTAGGAAGGCCATAACTCATCAATCCGGAGTGCGATCGAGGTCAATGAGCACTTGATGGAAAGCTTGTTTGATAAGCTTTCAAATAGATCTGGTCCCATCTCAATATCACATAGGCAAGGCCTCCAAATCATCAATATATTCTGTTGCTATTTCTGGCAAGAGCTACACTGTCGTTATGGGCTTGTTAGACATCCTTGAGACCCAGGCCCAAGTTGGAGCATGCCCCAAGAAGATGGAGAACACCAAAGAGATGGCCTTGGACGTCCACCTCCTTGGCCACCATCTTAGGAGGCCAGCAAGGACGTCCAAGCCAAGCCAGAGGCCCAGTCCAATCCGAGTTCGAGTCTGCCTCAGCCATCAGGACCAGTCTACAATAAAACGGATGCCTAGGACGCATCCGAACTCCATTTTCGATAATCCACATATGGATGGAAAGATAATTTGATAAGAAAACCAATGCAAGTGGTTTCACATAAAAAGCTCTTTGGAATCAATGGGAATCGTCAAAACAAGTCAGCGTCCAGAATCTGTCAGGGTGCTGCGACACCTTCTTTTGGGCCGTTGGGCCTTGTAACGTGTTGGGACACCTTTAGGACGTGAAGAGGGATCCTTGAACGTCCCTTAGGCTATATAATCAGTAGCCACCACCTACTTTAGGGTTTGGGTTTTGCTTAGATTATTCTGTCAACAAACAGTTTCGCCGTTCTTCGGTTTGTGAGACCCCAACTCGTGAGATTAATCATACATCTGCAATTTGGTTGCGATCTTTCTTGTTCTTGCTTGTGTTCTTCGTTGCGCAGGCAGGGATTAGCCTTCTTGGCGAGGTCAACCTGGTCCGTGACTCGGTTGATAACTAGAGGAGCTGTGGTGCTAAGATTGCAGGGTTCGATCTTTCGATCTGAAGTCGGATCGGTGTGTCATTCTCCACCACAACGATAGTTACCATCACCTGACGGAAGATCGGGACTCCCGTCTACATCATGCCCTCTCGCCCCCATGACCACAGCACCCCCATCCGCTCGCCCCCAACGCTTCCATCCACTGTCCCTCCGGCAAGCCACGCGCCCCCGGCTGCCTGGCTCGCCCCCCAGCCGAACAAAACACGTGCAACAACATGGAAACAACTACTGCAATATTATGCTGAAGCAAATGAAACACCATGAACATATTATTGCAACAACACGGAAAAACTGGTGCAATATTAGGCTGAAGCAGCTAAAACACCATGAACATATTATTGCAACAACACGGAACAAACTGCTGCAACAATAGGTTGAAGGAGCTGAAACATTTAGAACATATTATTGCAACAACACTGAACAAACTGTTGCAACAAATAGGTTAAAGGAGCTGAAACATTTGGAATATATTATTACAACACTAGTGTGAAGCATATGAAACAAACGCTCAAAATAAAAACACTTGCAACATGGAACAACTACTGCAACATGAGATTGAAACAACTGAAACATATTGCAACATCCCAAGCAGTACTAATGCAACATCGCAAAAACATCTGTTGCAACAACAACAAAAAATCATTGCAACATTCGAAATCATCCGTTGCAACATAAAAAAAACTATTACAACACGGCGAGATCTGACCCCCGAGAGCTCACCGGATCCCTAGCCACCGCCGCATCTCTCAGATCTAGATCCATAGGAGAAGTAGGAGGAGGAGGAGGAGGAGAGCTCAGATTCAGATGAGGAGGAGGAGGAGGGGAAGGGGGACGGCTCAGATCCAGAGAATGACCCACCTACCTCGCCGGAAGTCACCACAATCGCTCCTCTCCGGTGGCATGGAGGTCGCAAAGCGAGGGAGGGAAGGCAGGGAGGGAGGGAGGGGTGGCTCGAGGTCACGGAGGGAGGGAGGGAGGGCGCGCTCGCTAGAAGGCACCGCCGTCGTGGCATGGAGGTCGCGGAGGGAGGGAGGGCGCGGCGGCGCGCGAGCAGAGTGAGATAGTCGAGGAGCCGCGAGGAAGAGAGGACGAGCAAAGCGAGAGAAGTGAAGCACGGTGAACGGGATGGGATGGGGAGACAGTCGAGCGGGCGGATAAAGACGAGTGGGGCGGTCGAGTCATTATGTGACACGCGTCCAGAACCGTCGGACATTAGAGTCATGGCATTACTGTATTTTGATTGGTCTTGGTCACAATCCTAGCAACACTATCCTAGGACATTACATTAAAATTGGTTAGTTGCTTGATCTTGATGTCTTGACTGCAATTAAAAGCCAGGACAACGAACTATTTCTTAAAAAATAAAGCCAGGACAACGAAAGAGATGCCGCTGCCGGTGTATATCAAGAACATGCCCTGTGCCCCGAGAACTCCAAAGCCATATAGCGACACCCCAGAGGCCACAGGTGCACGCGCGCGCTGCACGACGCCATGCACCACTCAGTCGCCACCGTCCCCATGGCGGCCACCGCCGCCATGCTTTATGCACGCTTCGCCGCTTCCTCCACCCGCCCCGGCCTGCGCCGCCTCTTTGCGCTCACCCCGGTGCTTGCCCTTCTCCTCGTACTCCCCTTCCTCATCCAGCTGTACAGCGTCCGTGGACTCACTGCCTTCTTCCTCGTCTGGCTCGGCGAGTTCAAGCTGCTCCTCCTGGCCTTTGGCCACGGCCCACTTGACCCTCACATCCGTCCTCTCCCGTTCGTATTCACTGCCGCGCTTCCAGTCAAGCTCCGGCGGCAAATCTCCAAGGATGCTGCTGTCACGAAGACGAAGACGAAGACGAAGACGAAGACGGTCCTCCTATCTTCCAGTATCAAGTTCGCTGCCACGGCTGCGATTGTCCACCACCTCCACCACTGTAAGGAACGGACACACCCTTATGCCGCTTTCGTCCTCTTCGGCATCATCACCTATTTCATCCTCGATTCTGTGCTGCCGTGCGTCGCCGCGACGGGGAGGGCACTAGGCATGGAGCTGGAGCCGCAGTTCAACAAGCCATACCTTGCGGCCTCGCTTCAAGACTTTTGGGGCCGGCGGTGGAACCTCATGGTGTCGGCAGTGCTCCGGCCATCTGTCTACAACCCCGTCCGTGCACATCTCGGCGTCCCCGCCGGCGTGCTAGCCACCTTCCTCGTGTCGGGCCTTATGCACGAGGTGATGGCATACTACCTCACATTCCGGGCGCCAACGGGGCAGGTCACGGCGTTCTTCGTGCTGCACGGCGGGTCTATGTGCGCCGAGCGGTGGTGCGCGCGTAGGTGGAGCGCGAGGCCACCGCGTGTGGTGGCGACGCCGCTCGTCGTGGCGTTCGTGGTGGGCACAGCGTGCTGGCTGTTCTTGCCTGCTATCTTCGGCGATGGGATGGATGATCTCTATCTCGCCGAGGCTGCTGCACTTGTGTCATCCTTCCGTGATGTCGGGGCAAGGTTCCTAGGGCTTGGCAGCCTCGGTTCGTAGTGTTTAATTACATGTGGTCGATTAATGGACGTCGTGGATTGGTCGTCCCATCAGTACTACGGTCCAAGTCCAACTTCCTGCCTCGACTCGATTTGATGGCTAGTTGATCAGCTTGAACGACTAAGCGCCCTCTAATCGAGATTAGTCTTTCCTGTTTTGGTTGTCAAGTCAACCACTGCACCTGGCTTCCCTGCCCTGCCTCAAGTCTGCTCCGGTGGCTTTTACTCAGCTCGCTGCAACGCTGATGTACTTTTCTATCTGCTACTGGCGCCACTGCTCACTGCCAAGACGACGATCGTCTTCTCGCTACCACCGCTATTTGCTGAAGTTTCGACGGAATCAAAAAGGCCTATCTAGTAGAATCGTAATCATAAAATACGACCTCTAATCGAAATGCATACATTTTCTCATACACGACGAGGATGATGAGAAGAGATATATTTTACATCCTAGAGGGGTTATAATTTTGGAGATACTATTGTTTCTGGTACAAAAGTTCCTATATCAAAGAAAAATGCCCTGCCTTTAAGTGCAGTTTGAACTTTTGATTTATGTAACTGAAAGTAACCAATTAATTTTGCTTCCGTCCTGATGACGAACTGCAGATGCTCCCCCTCTAGAAGTCTGATGAAGAAATGTGTTGCGCTATTGTGCTTCTTCCTCCTTTGCAAATTCATATGTGAACTACCCGAAGATTGGAACTTGGAAGGCTAATCAAATCAAGATTATCAGTAAAGAGGTACAATCATAATTAGCTTTTGACCGACTTATGAATAGGTACACCAAGCAATGAGATGATTCGGTGCATCTCGGCTCATAAAAAAAGTTTGGTCACCGTTGAAGCAAATTTTTTTTTGAAACGGTAAAATTCATTCAAACTTTAAATACAAAGTACAGATATGGGGCAAAAATTGTCCCATTGAAAGTTTTCCAGAGTCCTCTGGATAGTACAATTTCTGGAATGAGTCCAAGACTCGCAAGAGAACAAGCAAGAACTAGGAACTGCAGTCCGCCTTGCTTTCTTTGCGAGTGTGTCAGCCACTGAATTTGCGTCTCTACCGATTTTGAAGATAGAATGTGTCATATTTGTTGTAGAAGCTATAAAGTGCGCTAGGATTGGCCATAGTGACCAATGACCCGGACTATGGATGAGATCCCTCATGTTCACCGCAATAGCTAGAACTTCATTATCTGTAATGAAGAAGGGTCTTTGAAAATTTATTGCAGCAGCAAGTTTAGCTGCCAGCAACAATGCAGATGCTTCAGCCTCTATGGGTTGCATGATACGTTGTAATTATAGCCACCTGAAAAAAGATACCACTCCGAATACTATGTCATGGAGAAGTGAGGATAAATATTCCAATCCCAGTTTGGGTGGCATTTGACTCTGCGCAAACAAAAGCATCACAAAAGATTTTTGGGCCATCAGGAACCTGCATGTTTTGATTTCTGTATTGCATACCTTGGTGCCTATTATTGCTGTCCTGCATTGGAAGCTGGAGAGGAGTGCCACAAGGTTCAATTTCTGTTGACTAATTGTAAGCCAATTCAATGGCTTTTGCTTCATTCAGCACTTTCATATGTGACCCATTCAATCCTTTGAACCTATGACCATTTCATGATTTCCAAATACACCACATGATTGAGAAAATTTGATTTACCGTTGCTTGGTTTGGAGCCTGGTGCATCAAAGTAGCAACCTGCAAATGTACTCCCTGACCTGAGGAAGGAAGTGCATGAGTTCTTAGGTCTACTGAGGAGGAAAACCAAACGGCTCTTGCAAAGCCGCATTCAAAAAACAAGTGCGCATCATTTTCAATTAATACACAACGTGAGCAAGTTTGTTCTATGCTCGGAATTATCCTGTGAATTCGGCTAGTGGTGCCTAGAGCGAGTCGTAACAACCTCCAAGCAAAAGTCTTAACTCTAGGTTGCATTGTTTTATCAGCCCACACCTTTCTAAGAATTTGTATAACCTGAGATGGAATATTAGTTGGTGGTGCAGATATAGCCTCCTCTGTCACCAACATTTTGTAAGTGCTCTTGGATGTGCAGCGTCCATCAGGGGTCAATTTCCAGCAAAGAATGTCTGGTTGGTCACCTGCAATTGTTGTAATCTGTAGAAGAGTCTCCATAGAGCGTGGACCAAAGAGAGTTGTAATTTTTTCTGTATCCCAAATTTTGGTGTTAGGACGCCATATATCAGAAACCGTGTTAGGGATTTGGTAAGCAGCTACCACCAAATCAGGATTATGAACAAAATGAGAAGCTGTGCTGATGAGCATCCAGCTCGAGGTCTCTAATGCCCAGCCCTCCTTTTTTGGGCTTGCAAATGGCATCCCAAGATCTGTAGTTGATAGGCTTTCTGTGTTGGTCATCCTGCACTCCATGCCACCAGAAGGTCCTAATAATAGTTGTGATCTTTGCAAGGAATTTCTTTGTAAAATGTATATTTGACATGTAATAAACAGGAATGGAAGCAAAGACCGATTGAATTAAGATTAGCCAAGCAGCATGATTGAGAGTGTTTGATTTGTATGCGCCCAAGAAAAAAGAAGGTTCCTTTTGCTCCTATGGATGCCATCGAACAAACATCTCTTACAATCAGCTCCATGGAGGTGGCGGTCAATAAAATTGATGGGCCGATTTTCATTGAGAATCTGGGTAGATCCATTATGTAAATTGTGGAGATAGGAGTTGCCGCAAATAATGGTGGACCCAGATTCTAAATACTTGCAACCAAGGTGGTGCACTTTGCGCGCTCGTTGTAAGATAATCAGGCAAGAAGTCTAGAGCTGCTTGAATTACGAACGATATAGACATATCGTTCTCAGAACATAATAGCCAACGTATACATCGCCCTTAGACTAAAAATGGCCGATGAATTTGGTGTTGTTGCTGTGGTTGTGATGTGTGTTTAAACTCCAATATGGTTCGTTTAAAAACAAGGGCATATGTTTATAGCCAAAAATATGATTAAAAGAGTTGAAGATGAAACTAGAAAATTAAATGCATCTGAAAAGATTAAATTTGGCCAATTTGCAAACCTCCTAAAAAAACTGGCCCAGGACGGTTTGGATAACATTGTGGCGGTGGCTTTAAGAACCGGCCTAGGCCGGTTCCAAGCTGGTTTTGGCGGTCTGAGACTAAATCAAGTTTCCTTGTCGAAAACTCTTTCGATCTTGCAGGAACACTTGTAGGTTGTGTGTTGAATAGGTTTTCTACTGAAATAAAACAACCATCTCTATTTATACAAGAGAATCATAGCTGATTGAGAAATCCTTCCATCCAATTCAGTCAACTAAACCAGATCTATTATCATTTTTTATCTTTTTTCACCTCAAATTCTTCTGATCCCCGTACCCTAGCCAGAAGACCGCAAGGTTGGTAGCTCCATCGCTGGTGACTGACGTCTGAGACAAAAAACTAATGTAATCCAAAATCACATATGTGTTGTGCGCAGTCCACACATCACGTCGACGCCTCAGTGGAGCCTCAGGGTTGCACTGGTATGCCGTGCGAATATTTGTTATGGGACGATTCTTCCACGCCGCTCACTGCGCCCTTCTTCCTCCCCGGCACACCCTTGCTCCCCACCCCTACCTCCTCCCCCGCTGCCTTGGCCAGGAGTAGCTACGCCACCCACCTCCCCCTCCCCACCCTGTTGCGCCGCCCTACCCTCCCCTAATTTCACGGAAGCACGCCGGCATCGTCCTCATTCTCCCCCCACCCCGCCTCCACCGACGGCGAGCCGCCTCACTACGCCACCCACAGCCAACCCACCCCTTGAACATGCACCCTAACCTCACCAACTCACCGGCGAGCACTGTCGTGACTCCACCTCCCTCCCCACCCCCCTGTCAACCCCGCTCAACCGGTTGTCCCCCACCGCCCCTCGGCGGTGCCCCCGCCGCCTCACTCGCCACCCTTCAACCCGCCACCACTGCCGTGTCGCGGCCGCCTCCCCCCGAACTCCCTTCTAGAGCCGTCGGGAACTCCCTAACCCTAACTCTGGCGAGGCGCGGGCCTGTGGGAGAGGGCGAGGAGAGCGGGCTCGCACCGTCTCCTAAGAGCGTAGCGGTTACGTGTTTAACTTTGCATTTATTACGACATGTTGGAGTATTATTCCTACAGATATGGAGCCCCGATTGATGATATCAGTGACCATGCCAGTTTCAAGTCAGGCCAAATATTCTTTTCTTTTTTCGCATCAACTATTCGAATCCAAGGTAATGTTTCTTATTCAAAGTCAACTGTAAACTGAAGTGCTTGTGGAAAGCTACAAGAAAATATCAGGCTGGACGAAAACGAAACTAAAGCACCGTGAGATGGTTCCTCGAAGCTAAACAAATTGTTGTGCACGGTAGCGCATTTTCAAAGTCCAAAAGGATTGGCCGAGTCGTTAGCATCATCCGACCTCAGGTTTTCGAGAGGATTGGCATGGTTATTCTTTAATGTGAGTGGTCATCGCCGTTGAGCCACAAAGGAGGCGAACAGGTTGGTCTAGTAAATTAATTTCTTTTCACCATATTTTGATGGGGAGCGTTGGCGCCCGGACGTCCGATGGATACCGATCCATCGGCGGTGCCGCGGATGCTAGCCCCCGCACGTCTACGTGACGTAGGCCCATGCTGCTCCTCCCGTTTCTCTTCTGTACTCGTTTCCCCTGCGCCGCGCGTGCCCCCAGCCCGTCCCCACGCCCGCCGCGTCCACCTTCGCACCGCCCCGCGTGCACGACGAGCATGCCCTGATGAGGACATGGCACCTTCGGATATGAACAATGATTATAAGGTGCACTCGTTCCTACATTTGCATAGTGGCTTTGGTTACAATTCACTTGGTTCCACATGTACATGTCACTATTTGATTGTTGGTTCAAATGTGTTTCATAACGGAAGTTCATCAAAGTTGAACTTTTGGTTCGTCGGCAGCCCGACAGTGCCTCATTGAGAAGGCCATAACTCATCCATCCGGAGTGCGATCGAGATCAATGAGCACTTGATGGAAAGCTTGTTTGATAAGCTTTCAAATAGATCTGGTCCCATCTCAATATCACGTAGGCATGGCCTCCAAATCACCAATATATTCTGTTGCTATTTTTGGCAAGAGCTACACTGTCGTTATGGGCTTGTTAGACATCCTTGGGACCCAGACCCAAGTTGGAGCATGCCCCAAGAAGATGGAGAACACCAAAGAGATGGCCTTGGACGTCCACCTCCTTGGCCACCACCTTAGGAGGCCAGCAAGGACGTCCAAGCCAAGCCAGAGGCCCATTCCAATCCGAGTTCGAGTCTGTCTTGGTCATCAGGACCAGTCTGCAATAAAACGGATGCACAGGACGCATTCGAACTCCGTTTTCGATGATCCACATATGAATGGAAAGATAATTTGATAAGGAAACCAATCCAAGTGGTTTCACATAAAAAGCTCTTCGGAATCAATGGGAATCGTCGAAACAAGTCAGCATTCAGAATCTGTCAGGGTGCTGCGACACCTTCTTTTGGGCTGTTGGGCCTTGTAACGTGTTGGGACACCTTTAGGACGTGAAGAGGGATTCTTGAACGTCCCTTAGGCTATATAATCAGTAGCCACCACCTACTTTAGGGTTTGTGTTTTGCTTAGATTATTCTGTCAAGAAACAGTTTCGCCGTTCTTCGGTTTGTGAGACCCCAACTCGTGAGATTAATCATACATCTGCAATTTGGTTGCGATCTTTCTTGTTCTTGCTTGTGTTCTTCGTTGCGCAGGCAGGGATTAGCTTTCTTGGCGAGGTCGACCGTGCAACGCCGGTCGATATCCAGAGAGGTCGTGGTGCTGCGATTGCGGGGTTCAGAGCCGAGTTGTTCGGAAGCCGGATCGAATTGTGTCGTGACTCCACCAAATCGAGAGTTATCATAACCTTTCGGAAGATCGGGAACCCTAGTTCACATCAAGTGGTAATCAGAGCTAAGGTATACCGTCAGGTTCACATTTTATTCCCTCGTTTGAGTGTTTCACATTCGTCCCATAGTCCAGTGCCATACTTGTTTTTCCTGTCTAGAACCTTCCGCGCCATAGCCTTTGCATATTTCAGTTTCAGAGTTCGCTTTGTTGAGTTTATGTCCTAGGTCAAAGTCTTGTTGCTGGTTTAGATTGTGTTCTTTTCTAGTTTGTGTTGATCCCTCCACCCGCCGCTATTCCGTATCACCATCGGTTTGCATCTTGTGTCCACTAAAACCCTTATTCGAGCAGCTTCCTTAAAACAGTCATAACTTTTGCATCCGAACTCGAAACGGGGAAAATTTTATATCTTCGGAGAACACCAGAAAATTTTAAATCTATTTCATCCCAGCATAGCTGGGTTCGTAAAAATTAGATTTGCGAAATTCGATTAGGAAGATTGAGTTTCTGGGCCCACAAGTTTTGGTATGCTTTTTAAAGCACAGTCCTAATTTTCTATAGGCCACATCTTTTATTCAATTGAGCTCAAATTTTTTATGATTTATTCTTGTGTGCTCCTTGCTGAGAAAAAAATATCAAAAGAGCAAAAGCAAGAAAAAAAGATTGGATAAAAAAATAAAAGAAAAAATAGTAAAAGAGAATAGAAGATATCGAAAAGGAGCACATAAGGAACACTCAATAGCTCTATTGTTTGTGGTACCTTTTGCCTTGTTCATATCCGTTGCTACCTTTAATACTTATTTCCTTTCATTCTTATTTCCTCTCTTGTTTATCACAACTGGTGATAGGAACACGTATAGGCCAGCAACTAGGATAAGTGCTCTGGATATTTATTCAATATTGATGTCTGTCACTGACTTGTGTGCCACATATATATATATTTTTCGTGCCTCCCAAGCTCCACATATATACTTCAGATCAGTACAGAAAAAGGGTCCTTGCAATCTCGGTACCACTACCTCATAGGTATCACAAACCAGCCGCCGGTTGTACCGCCCACTGCTTGCATTGGTAAGAGCTTGGTAAGACGCTTCCACTTGCTGTCAAAAGTGATACCACTGCAACCACGTAGTCATTTGATAGGGATAATATTTTTGTATTATCTTTTGCTGTCTTCTAACAATGACAGGTTATTCGTATCCACCGACTTATGATGGTATAGGTGCTGATGAGTACATGGAGTGGGAAATTGCCATCGACAATATATTTGCTACTCGCTTTATGTGTCCAAGGAGGAAGGTAAAAAATGCAGTTAGTGTTTTACGATATTCTGCTTTATCTTGGTGGGAGTCTTTAGATCCTTCTGATAAGCCTCAAACTTGGAATGATATGAAACTTCTTATGCGAGAAACCTTTGTTAATCCACCTCCTGTTTTGACTTCATATGATGAGGTGCACCATTTAGAGGAAGAGTCGGTTGTTATTCCTCCTGCTATGCCTAACCTTTTGCAGGACAATGTAGAAAAGAGCAAGGATGACGTGACAGAAAATGAGAAGCTCACAGCCTCATGTGAAAATTCAGAACCATCAACTATTACCCCTACTGAATATGAGAGCAAAGGTAATGCCCATGATGCTAAACTCACAGAATGTGAGAGTTCTCTTGATGTGTTGAATTTTTCCACCAATCATGCTATGATAGAGAAAATTTTAGTGAAGCATTCGCTTGATTTACCTTTGTCATAAGATGATTTGCTTGATGTTTCTTGTGACGAAGATGACTTGCATCATGATATTTATGTTATACCCATGCAATCATTGAAGAATGATCACGCTATATGTGTGCTAAAAATGAGCACTTGTGCTGAAAATAGACTTGTTATTCATAATGCTAGTGAAGTTGATGAGCTGAAATTATTGTATTCTTTAAATACTTTGGGTTACATTGAATTTGATGTTCTGTGTAATCTTAGTTCTTTAGAGGAGAAACTTTATGCCTATGCTGATTTGCCATGGTTCTCTAGACATACATATCATTTTATTGGAAAATATAATTATAAAGGAGAGTATAAGGTGCATCGTGTCTATATTTGTTCAAATCTAAAATCTCCTTATATGGTGCAAAAGTATGATCAACCAAAGGATTGCAATTGCTATAATCTTATCATGTCGAGTTCCCCTAGTTTTATTATAAAGAAACATGTTAAATTTCAAGAAGAGGAGCAATGTTGGCTACTACCAACAATGTTTTCTTCATCTAATCCCAAACCGAGGACGGTTTGTTGTCAAGAAGGAGAGGATGATGAGGACATGGCACCTTCGGATATGAACAATGATTATAAGGTGCACTCGTTCCTACATTTGCATAGTGGCTTTGGTTACAATTCACTTGGTTCCACATGTACATGTCACTATTTAATTATAGGTTCAAATGTGTTTCATAACGGAAGTTCATCAAAGTTGAACTTTTGGTTCGTCGGCAGCCCGACAGTGCCTTATTGGGAAGGCCATAACTCATCCATCCGGAGTGCGATCGAGGTCAATGAGCACTTGATGGAAAGCTTGTTTGATAAGATTTCAAATAGATCTGGTCCCATCTCAATATCACGTAGTCAAGGCCTCCAAATCACCAATATATTCTGTTGCTATTTCTGGCAAGAGCTACACTGTCGTTATGGGCTTGTTAGACATCCTTGGGACTCAGGCCCAAGTTAGAGCATGCCCCAAGAAGATAGAGAACACCAAAGAGATGGCCTTGTACGTCCACCTCCTTGGCCACCACCTTAGGAGGCCAGCAAGGACGTCCAAGTCAAGCCAGAGGCCCAATCCAATCCGAGTTCGAGTCTGCCTCGGCCATCAGGACCAGTCTATAATAAAATGGATGCCCAGGACGCATCCGAACTCCGTTTTCGATGATCCACATATGGATGGAAAGATAATTTGATAAGAAAACCAATCCAAGTGGTTTCACATAAAAATCTCTTCGGAATCAATGGGAATCGTCGAAACAAGTCAGCGTCCAGAATCTGTCAGGGTGCTGCGACACCTTTTGGGCCGTTGGGCCTTGTAACGTGTTGGGACACCTTTAGGACGTGAAGAGGGATCCTTGAACGTCCCTTAGGCTATATAATCAGTAACCACCACCTACTTTAGGGTTTGGGTTTTGCTTAGATTATTCTGTCAAGAAACAGTTTCGCCGTTCTTCGGTTTGTGAGACCCCAACTCGTGAGATTAATCATACATCTGCAATTTGGTTGCGATCTTTCTTGTTCTTGCTTGTGTTCTTCGTTGCGCAGGCAGGGATTAGCCTTCTTGGCGAGGTCAACCTGGTCCGTGACTCAGTTGATAACTAGAGGAGCTGTGGTGCTAAGATTGCAGGGTTCGATCTTTTGATCTGAAGCCGGATCGGTGTGTCATTCTCCGCCACAACGATAGTTGCCATCACCTGATGGAAAATCGGGACCCCCGTCTACATCATGCCCCCTCGCCCCCATGACCACAGCACCCCCATCCGCTCGCCCCCAACGCTTCCATCCACTGTCCCTCCGGCGAGCCACGCGCCCCCGGCTGCCTGGCTCGCCCCCCAGCCGAACAAAACACGTGCAACAACACGGAAACAACTACTGCAATATTATGCTGAAGCAACTGAAACACCATGAACATATTATTGCAACAACACGGAAAAACTGGTGCAACATTAGGCTGAAGCAGCTAAAACACCATGAATATATTATTGCAACAACACTGAATAAACTGCTGCAACAAATAGGTTAAAGGAGCTGAAACATTTGGAATATATTATTGCAACACTAGTGTGAAGCATATGAAACAAACGCTCAAAATAAAAACACTTGCAACAACATGGAACAACTACTGCAACATGAGATTGAAACAACTGAAACATATTGCAACATCCCAAGCAGTACTAATGCAACATCGCAAAAACATCTGTTGCAACAACAACAAAAAATCATTGCAACATTCGAAATCATCCGTTGCAACATAAAAAAAACTATTACAACACGGCGAGATCTGACCCCCGAGAGCTCACCGGATCCCTAGCCACCGCCGCATCCCTCAGATCTAGATCCATAGGAGAAGTAGGAGGAGGAGGAGGAGGAGAGCTCAGATTCAGATGAGGAGGAGGAGGAGGGGAAGGGGGACGGCTCAGATCCAGAGAATGACCCACCTACCTCGCCGGAAGTCACCACAATCGCTCCTCTCCGGTGGCATGGAGGTCGCAAAGCGAGGGAGGGAAGGCAGGGAGGGAGGGAGGGGTGGCTCGAGGTCACGGAGGGAGGGAGGGAGGGCGCGCTCGCTAGAAGGCACCGCCGTCGTGGCATGGAGGTCGCGGAGGGAGGGAGGGCGCGGCGGCGCGCGAGCAGAGTGAGATAGTCGAGGAGCCGCGAGGAAGAGAGGACGAGCAAAGCGAGAGAAGTGAAGCACGGTGAACGGGATGGGATGGGGAGACAGTCGAGCGGGCGGATAAAGACGAGTGGGGCGGTCGAGTCATTATGTGACACGCGTCCAGAACCGTCGGACATTAGAGTCATGGCATTACTGTATTTTGATTGGTCTTGGTCACAATCCTAGCAACACTATCCTAGGACATTACATTAAAATTGGTTAGTTGCTTGATCTTGATGTCTTGACTGCAATTAAAAGCCAGGACAACGAACTATTTCTTAAAAAATAAAGCCAGGACAACGAAAGAGATGCCGCTGCCGGTGTATATCAAGAACATGCCCTGTGCCCCGAGAACTCCAAAGCCATATAGCGACACCCCAGAGGCCACAGGTGCACGCGCGCGCTGCACGACGCCATGCACCACTCAGTCGCCACCGTCCCCATGGCGGCCACCGCCGCCATGCTTTATGCACGCTTCGCCGCTTCCTCCACCCGCCCCGGCCTGCGCCGCCTCTTTGCGCTCACCCCGGTGCTTGCCCTTCTCCTCGTACTCCCCTTCCTCATCCAGCTGTACAGCGTCCGTGGACTCACTGCCTTCTTCCTCGTCTGGCTCGGCGAGTTCAAGCTGCTCCTCCTGGCCTTTGGCCACGGCCCACTTGACCCTCACATCCGTCCTCTCCCGTTCGTATTCACTGCCGCGCTTCCAGTCAAGCTCCGGCGGCAAATCTCCAAGGATGCTGCTGTCACGAAGACGAAGACGAAGACGAAGACGAAGACGGTCCTCCTATCTTCCAGTATCAAGTTCGCTGCCACGGCTGCGATTGTCCACCACCTCCACCACTGTAAGGAACGGACACACCCTTATGCCGCTTTCGTCCTCTTCGGCATCATCACCTATTTCATCCTCGATTCTGTGCTGCCGTGCGTCGCCGCGACGGGGAGGGCACTAGGCATGGAGCTGGAGCCGCAGTTCAACAAGCCATACCTTGCGGCCTCGCTTCAAGACTTTTGGGGCCGGCGGTGGAACCTCATGGTGTCGGCAGTGCTCCGGCCATCTGTCTACAACCCCGTCCGTGCACATCTCGGCGTCCCCGCCGGCGTGCTAGCCACCTTCCTCGTGTCGGGCCTTATGCACGAGGTGATGGCATACTACCTCACATTCCGGGCGCCAACGGGGCAGGTCACGGCGTTCTTCGTGCTGCACGGCGCGTCTATGTGCGCCGAGCGGTGGTGCGCGCGTAGGTGGAGCGCGAGGCCACCGCGTGTGGTGGCGACGCCGCTCGTCGTGGCGTTCGTGGTGGGCACAGCGTGCTGGCTGTTCTTGCCTGCTATCTTCGGCGATGGGATGGATGATCTCTATCTCGCCGAGGCTGCTGCACTTGTGTCATCCTTCCGTGATGTCGGGGCAAGGTTCCTAGGGCTTGGCAGCCTCGGTTCGTAGTGTTTAATTACATGTGGTCGATTAATGGACGTCGTGGATTGGTCGTCCCATCAGTACTACGGTCCAAGTCCAACTTCCTGCCTCGACTCGATTTGATGGCTAGTTGATCAGCTTGAACGACTAAGCGCCCTCTAATCGAGATTAGTCTTTCCTGTTTTGGTTGTCAAGTCAACCACTGCACCTGGCTTCCCTGCCCTGCCTCAAGTCTGCTCCGGTGGCTTTTACTCAGCTCGCTGCAACGCTGATGTACTTTTCTATCTGCTACTGGCGCCACTGCTCACTGCCAAGACGACGATCGTCTTCTCGCTACCACCGCTATTTGCTGAAGTTTCGACGGAATCAAAAAGGCCTATCTAGTAGGATCGTAATCATAAAATACGACCTCTAATTGAAATGCATACATTTTCTCATACACGACGAGGATGATGAGAAGAGATATATTTTACATCCTAGAGGGGTTATAATTTTTGAGATACTATTGTTTCTGGTACAAAAGTTCCTATATCAATGAAAAATGCCCTGCCTTTAAATGCAGTTTGAACTTTTGATTTATGTAACTGAAAGTGACCAATTAATTTTGCTTCCGTCCTGAGGACGAACTGCAGATGTTCCCCCTCTAGAAGTCTGATGAAGAAATGTGTTGCGCTATTGTGCTTCTGCCTCCTTTGCAAATTCATATGTGAACTACCCGAAGATTGGAACTTGGAAGGCTAATCAAATCAAGATTATCAGTAAAGAGGTACAATCATAATTAGCTTTTGACCGACTTATGAATAGGTACACCAAGCAATGAGATGATTCGGTGCATCTCGGCTCATAAAAAAAGTTTGGTCACCGTTGAAGCAATTTTTTTTGAAACGGTAAATTTCATTCAAACTTTAAATACAAAGTACAGATATGGGGCAAAAATTGTCTCATTGAAAGTTAGTACAATTTCTGAAATGAGTCCAAGACTCGCAAGAGAACAAGCAAGAACTAGGAACTGCAAATCCGCCTTGCTTTTCTTTGCGAGTGTGTCAGCCACTGATTTTGCGTCTCTACCAATTTTGAAGATAGAATGTGTCATATTTGTTGTAGAAGCTATAAAGTCCCCGCTAGGATTGGCCATAGTGACCAATGACCGGACTATGGATGAGATCTCTCATGTTCACCGCAGTAGCTAGAACTTCATTATCTGTAATGAAGACGGGTCTTTAGAAATTTATTGCAGCAGTAAGTTTAGCTGCCAACAACAATGCAGATGCTTTAGCCTCTATGGGTTGCATGATACGTTGTATAGCCACCTAAAAAAGATACCACTCCGAATACTTTGTGATGGAAAAGTGAGGATAAATATTCCAATCCCAGTTTGGGTGGCATTTGACTCTGCGCAAACAGAAGCATCACAAAAGATTTTTGGGCCATCGGCCTGCATGTTTTGATTTCTGTATTGCATACCTTGGGGCCTATTATTGCCGTCCTGCATTGGAAGCTGGAGAGGAGGGCCACAAGGTTCAATTTCTGTTGACTAATTGTAAGCCAATTCAATGGCTTTTGCTTCATGCAGCACTTTCATATGTGACCCATTCAATCCTTTGAACCTATGACCATTTCGTGATTTCCAAATACACCACATGATTGAGAAAATTTGATTTACCGTTGCTTGGTTTGGAGCCTGCTGCATCAAAGTAGCAACCTGTAAATGTACTCCCTGACATGAGGAAGGAAGTGCATGAGTTCTTAGGTCTACTGAGGAGGCAAACCAAACGGCTCTTGCAAAGCTGCATTCAAAATACAAGCGCATCATTTTCTATTAATCCACAACGTGAGCAAGTTTGTTCTATGCTCGGAATTATCCTGTGAATTTGGCTAGTGGTGCCTAGAGCGAGTCGTAACAACCTCCAAGCAAAAGTCTTAACTCTAGGTTGCATTGTTTTATCAGCCCGCACCTTTCTAAGAATATGTATGACCTAAGATGGAATATTAGTTGGTGGTGCAGTGTAGCCTCCTCTGTCGCCAACATTTTGTAAGCGCTCTTGGATGTGCAGCGTCCATCCGGGGTCAATTTCCAGCAAAGAATGTCTGGTTGGTCACCTGCAATTGATGTAATCTGTAGAAGAGTCTCCATAGAGCGTGGACCAAAGAGAGTTGTAATTTTTTCTGTATCCCAAATTTTGGTGTTAGGACGCCATAAATCAGAAACCGTGTTAGGGATTTGGTAAGCAGCTACCACCAAATCAGGATTATGAACAAAATGCCAAGTTGTGCTGATGAGCATCCAGCTCGAGGTCTCTAATGCCCAGCCCTCCTTTTTTGGGCTTGCAAATGGCATCCCAAGATCTGTAGTTGATAGGCTTTCTGTGTTGGTCATCCTGCACTCCATGCCACCAGAAGGTCCTAATAATAGTTGTGATCTTTGCAAGGAATTTCTTTATAAAATGTATATTTGACATGTAATAAATAGGAATGGAAGCAAAGACCGATTGAATTAAGATTAGCCAACCAGCATGATTGAGAGTGTTTGCTTTGCATGTGCCCAAGAAAAAAGAAGTTTCCTTTTGCTCCTATGGATACCATCGAACAAACATCTCTTACAATCAGCTCCATGGAGGTGGCGGTCAATAAAATTGATGGGCCGATTTTCATTGAGAATCTGGCTAGATCCATTATGTAAATAGTGGAGATAGGAGTTGCCGCAAATAATGGTGGACCCGGATTCTAAATACTTGCAACCAAGGTGGTGCACTTTGCACGCTCATTGTAAGAAAATCAGGCAAGAAGTCTAGAGCTACTTGAATAACGAACGATATAGACATATCGCTCTCAGAACATAATAGCCAACGTATACATCGCCCTTAGACTAAAAATGGCCGATGAATTCGGTGTTGTTGCTGTGGTTGTGATGTGTGTTTAAACTCCAATATGGTTCGTTTAAAAACAGGGGCATATGTTGATAGCCAAAAATATGATTAAGAGAGTTGAAGATGAAACTAGAAAATTAAATGCATCTGAAAAGATTAAATTTGGCCAATTTGCAAACCTCCTAAAAAAACTGGCCCAGGCTGGTTTGGATAACACTGTGGTGGTGGCTTTAAGAACCGGCCTAGGCCGGTTCCAAGCTGGTTTTGGCGGTCTGAGACCAAATCGAGTTTCCTTGTCGAAAACTCTTTCGATCTTGCAGGAACACTTATAGGTTATGTGTTGAATAGGTTTTCTACTGAAATAAAACAACCATATCTATTTATACAAGAGAATCATAGCTGATTGAGAAATCCTTCCATCCAATTCAGTCAACTAAAAATAGATCTATTATCATTTTTTATCTCTTTTCACCTCAAATTCTTCTGATCCCCGTACCCTAGCCAGAAGACCGCCAGGCTGGTGGCTCCATCGCCGGTGACTGACGTCTGAGACAAAAAAAACTAATGTAATCCAGAATCACATATGCGTTGTGCGCAGCCCACACATCACGTTGATGCCTCAGCGGAGCCTCAGGGTTGCACTGGTATGCCGTGCGAATATTTGTTATGGGACGATTCTTCCACCCCGCTCAGTGCGCCCTTCTTCCTCCCCGGCGCGCCCTTCCTCCCCACCCCCGCCACCTCCCCCGCTGCCTTGGCCAGGAGTAGCTACGCCACCCACCTCCCCCTCCCCCCCACCCTGCTGCGCCGCCCTACCCTCCCCTAATTTCACGGAAGCTCGCTGGCATCGTCCTCATTCTCCCCCCCACCGCCCCGCCTCTACCGGCGGCGAGCCGCCTCACTACGCCACCCACAGCCAGCCCACCCCTTGAACATGCACCCTAACCTCACCAACTCACCGGCGACCACTGCCGTGACTCCACCTCCCTCCCTACCCCCTGTCAACCCCGCTCAACTGGTTGTCCCCCGCCGCCTCACTCGCCACCCTTCAACCCACCACCACTGCCGTGTCGCAGCCGCCTCCCCCGAACTCCCTTCTAGAGCCGTCGGGAACTCCCTAACCCTAACTCTGGCGAGGCGCGGGCCTGTGGGAGAGGGCGAGGAGAGCGGGCTCGCACCGTCACCTAAGAGCGTAGCGGTTACGTGTTTAACTTTGTGTTTATTACGACATGCTAGAGTATTATTCCTACAGATATGGAGCCCCGATTGATGATATCAGTGACCATGCCAGTTTCAAGTCAGGCCAAATATTCTTTTCTTTTTTCGCATCAACTATTCGAATCCAAGGTAATGTTTCTTATTCAAAGTCAACTGTAAACTGAAGTGCTTGTGGAAAGCTACAAGAAAATATCAGGCTGGACGAAAACGAAACTAAAGCACCGTGAGATGGTTCCTCCAAGCTAAACAAATTGTTGTGCACGGTAGCGCATTTTCAAAGTCCAAAAGGATTGGCCGAGTCGTTAGCATCGTCCGACCTCAGGTTTTCGAGAGGATTGGTGTGGTTATTCTTTGATGTGAGTGGTCATCGCCGTTGAGCCACAAAGGAGGCGAACAGGTTGGACCAGTAAATTAATTTCTTTTCACCATATTTTGATGGGGAGCGTTGGCGCCCGGACGTCCGATGGATACCGATCCATCGGCGGTGCCGCGGATGCTAGCCCCCGCACGTCTACGTGATGTAGGCCCATGCTGCTCCTCCCGTTTCTCTTCTGTACTCGTTTCCCCTGCGCCGCGCGCGCCCCCAGCCCGTCCCCACGCCCGCCGCGTCCACCTTCGCACCGCCCCGCGTGCACGACGAGCATGCCCCCTCGCCCCCATGACCACAGCACCCCCATCCGCTCGCCCCCAACGCTTCCATCCACTGTCCCTCCGGCAAGCCACGCGCCCCCGGCTGCCTGGCTCGCCCCCCAGCCGAACAAAACACGTGCAACAACACGGAAACAACTACTACAATATTATGCTGAAGCAAATGAAACACCATGAACATATTATTGCAACAACACGGAAAAACTGGTGCAATATTAGGCTGAAGCAGCTAAAACACCATGAACATATTATTGCAACAACACGGAACATATTGCAACATCCCAAGCAGTACTAATGCAACATCGCAAAAACATCTGTTGCAACAACAACAAAAAATCATTGCAACATTCGAAATCATCCGTTGCAACATAAAAAAAACTATTACAACACGGCGAGATCTGACCCCCGAGAGCTCACCGGATCCCTAGCCACCGCCGCATCCCTCAGATCTAGATCCATAGGAGAAGTAGGAGGAGGAGGAGGAGGAGAGCTCAGATTCAGATGAGGAGGAGGAGGAGGGGAAGGGGGACGGCTCAGATCTAGAGAATGACCCACCTACCTCGCCGGAAGTCACCACAATCGCTCCTCTCCGGTGGCATGGAGGTCGCAAAGCGAGGGAGGGAAGGCAGGGAGGGAGGGAGGGGTGGCTCGAGGTCACGGAGGGAGGGAGGGAGGGAGGGCGCGCTCGCTAGAAGCCACCGCCGTCGTGGCATGGAGGTCGCGGAGGGAGGGAGGGCGCGGCGGCGCGCGAGCAGAGTGAGATAGTCGAGGAGCCGCGAGGAATAGAGGACGAGCAAAGCGAGAGAAGTGAAGCACGGTGAACGGGATGGGATGGGGAGACAGTCGAGCGGGCGGATAAAGACGAGCGGGGCGGTCGAGTCGCTATGTGACACGCGTCCAGAACCGTCGGACATTAGAGTCATGGCATTACTGTATTTTGATTGGTCTTGGTCACAATCCTAGCAACACTATCCTAGGACATTACATTAAAATTGGTTAGTTGCTTGATCTTGATGTCTTGACTGCAATTAAAAGCCAGGACAACGAATTATTTCTTAAAAAATAAAGCCAGGACAACGAAAGAGATGC
Source organism: Saccharum hybrid cultivar R570 (assembly GCA_038087645.1). NCBI lineage: Eukaryota > Viridiplantae > Streptophyta > Magnoliopsida > Poales > Poaceae > Saccharum > Saccharum hybrid cultivar. The sequence continues at coordinate 7,498,101 of JAQSUU010000248.1, read as the reverse complement.
CGCCGCCGGTGTATATCAAGAACATGCCCTGTGCCCCGAGAACTCCAAAGCCATATAGCGACACCCCAGAGGCCACAGGTGCACGCGCGCGCTGCACGACGCCATGCACCACTCAGTCGCCACCGTCCCCATGGCGGCCACCGCCGCCATGCTTTATGCACGCTTCGCCGCTTCCTCCACCCGCCCTGGCCTGCGCCGCCTCTTTGCGCTCACCCCGGTGCTTGCCCTTCTCCTCGTACTCCCCTTCCTCATCCAGCTGTACAGCGTCCGTGGACTCACTGCCTTCTTCCTCGTCTGGCTCGGCGAGTTCAAGATGCTCCTCCTGGCCTTTGGCCACGGCCCGCTTGACCCTCGCATCCGTCCTCTCCCCTTCGTTTTCACTGCCGCGCTTCCAGTCAAGCTCCGGCAGGTCTCCGAGGATGCTGCTATCACAAAGACGAAGACGATCCTTCTATCTTCTGGTATCAAGTTCGCTATCACGGTGGCCCTTTTCCACCACCTCCACTACTCCAAGGAACGGACACACCCTTATGTCGCTTTCGTCCTCTATGGCGCCATCACCTATTGCATCCTCGATTCCGTGCTGCCGTGCCTCGCTGCGATGGGGATGGCACTTGGCATGGAGCTGGAGCCACAGTTCAACAAGCCATACCTCTCAGCGTCGCTCCAGGACTTCTGGGGCCGGCGGTGGAACCTCATGGCGTCGGCGGTGCTCCGACCATCCGTCTACATCCCTGTCCGCGCGCGCCTCGGCGCCCCCGCCGGAGTGCTGGCCACCTTCCTTGTGTCGGGCCTTATGCACGAGGTGGTGGTGTACTACTTCACGTTCCGGGCACCCACGGGACAGCTCACGGCGTTCTTCCTGCTGCACGGTGTGTGCTTGTGCGCCGAGCGATGGTGCGCACGCAGGTGTAGCACAAGGCCACCACGTGTGGTGGCCGCTCCACTCGTCGTGGCGTTCCTGGCCGGCACGGCCTGTTGGTTGTTCTTGCCTGCTATCTTCAGCGACGGGATGGACCAGGGTTTTTTTTACCGACCGGTCACCCCAAACCGTCGGCCTCCGGTTCCGGTTTACCGGTCCGGTTTACCGGTAACTGGTCGGTAACCGGTCGAATTTGAATTTGAATTCAAATGCGCCTTCAGTTCGGTTTGTCACCGGTTTACCGGGCGGTTTGGAGCGGTAACCGCTCGGTTTGAGCGGTTTACCGCTCGGTTTGAGTTTGAAATTTTCTTTTTTCTTTTTTTTAAACTTCTATACGTATAAATAAATACTAAACGAACTCGAATTTGAAAAATTTTTACACCATTGGCTTCTATAAATCATGAACTATTTTTAGGAATTTTTTTAGTATTTTTTGTTTCTTTCAAATTTTAAATTTGAATTTGGGGGCCTTAACGGGGCAGGACCGTGATTTTTTTCTTTTTTTTTCAAACTTCTATACGTATAAATAAATACTAAACGAACTCGAATTTGAAAATTTTTACACCATTGGCTTCTATAAATCATGAACTATTTTTAGGAATTTTTTCAGCATTTTTTTCAAATTTTAAATTTGAATTTGGGGAATACCTAATCGGACCCGACCGGAACCGGTCCGGCCCGGTTAGGCCGGTAACCGCGGTAAACCGCGGTTTACCGAACGGTTTTTTTAACCCTGGGATGGACGATCTCTGTCTCGCCGAGGCCGCTGCACTAGCGTCATCCTTCCGTGATGTCAGCGCAAGGTTCTTTTAGTGTTTACAAGTCATCGTCCAATCGACGTCGTGACGTAGGGTTCACTTGCTAGTGTGACCCAATTCGGTGTTAATAAAAACAATAATATTTTTATTGCTTATAAATAGTCTATAAACATATGGATACCTTTTTTTTTTTTGCTATGGACTACTCTATTGGCAAATTTAACAAGGTTTCTATTAGCTGGTAGGGAATATTTTAGTCCTATGTTCTGAAGCCTAGGTTGATAACATCATTGACCATGCCGGTTTCGAGTCAGGTCAACTATTCTTTTCCTTTTCGCAAATCAACTATTCAACGTACTCTAGCCTACGCGGAAAGAGGTGGAAGATTCTCGCAGCACACCAGCAAGACTCAAATGTGCATCTGAATTTTGAACGTGATTTCGCTTGTGCTTTTTGATTCAGTGCAGATCCCCGGAACTCACCTCCCCCCTCGGGAGCAAGACGATGTCCAGTGATGCATTGCTTATATCCTATCCAAGGGTCTTCTCCTCACAATCCAAAAACTATTTTACATCTCTGGTATTTATGAAGGCTAGAAACAACTACAGATTTAATAACAAACAATGGACTATACAGAGACTATATCATGAGATTAATGCTGATATCCTTGTAGCAACATGAGCTTTGTTGGTGAAGGACCGAAACGGCGACCAGAGGGGAGGTGAATGGGAGCCTCAAATTTCTTTCGAAACTTTCAACCGCTATCCCAAAATCAACCCCCAAAAGGCACACAAACAAATGCTACGAAAACTCGAGCCACCAAGAGTTAAGAGACCCTAAAAACATTCCTCATATTACTAGAAACCCAACGCAAAAGACGGAACTCGAATCGGAAACCGAACGGGCGAGAAACAGATCGCAACAGCACAGACTGCGAGCCGCGGACAGTCTGTTACAGTACCGCGGACAGTCCGCAGGTCAAAAATCTGAAAACGAACATCGCGGAAGCAGTTCTGTTCTCGACTGAAAAATAACTGCTACAGTACCGTAGACAGTCCGGGCCTGGGGGCCGGACAGTCCGCGAGTACGGACACCGTGCAGCAATGAAAGCACAGAAAAAATCTCAACTCTCGGACTGTCCGCGAATCGCAAAACAGCAGGAACAGAGAGCTCCGAAAATCGCCTCATCTCTTTGATCTTCCGATTTGCGGCCAAATCTTCACCAACTACCACGAAACTTGGTGAGCATGATCACAAGACAGTAGGGGAGCTACCTCTAAGAGGTCATCACCCAATTTGAAGCCAATCAACGGGAAATCGAAGGAGAACAAAAAACATCGGTTCTTGAGACCAAGACTAAGAAATCGTCTGATCTACTTGCTCGTGAGGAATTGATGGATTTCCTTCGGTGGAAAGATTCTACTCACGTCATAGCACGAATCAAGGCAACAAAAACGAACCAAAATGGTCTAGAAACGACGAATCGAAGGAAGAACTAGAGGGGAGAAAACGAAGAACGCGAAGAACACATCATGAACTTACAAATTGATTTCTCTGCCGAACACCGGAGGACACCGGAGGATTCGGGACCTCCTTCCCTCAAAGATTCATGGTTCTTACACTAATCGGTGGATTAGTGGACCTCTCTCTCACACAAGCACCTAGAGGAAGAAACCCTAAAGGAGAAAATAAAAATGAAGGAGGTGAGGGAGATGGGGGCTCCCTCATCCTATTTAACATGGCTATTACACATTCCTAGTTTTGCCCCTGGATACAAAAGAGCCAAACCATTTAGCCCAAGGGCGTAAAGGTCTAACCCTATGTCATCTTCATCCGACGGCCACCGCGCCTCCTCACCGGTAGCTTCGCCTCGACGCAAACTCCCCGATGCTGCCACGTGTCATCCGTTCCTCCTCGGAACCTTTGCCCAGGTTTTGAGGCCCAAACCCGTAAATCCGCCTCCGATGGTTTTGAGGCCCAAACCATTAAACCGCTCCGCGAGTAGCGTACTCCATACGCGTCCCCCGCCATTCGACACGTGTCACCTCCACGGTCAACACGGTCACTCCCATGTCTTCTCGCGCTTGTCGATGTCCCAAGTGTCAGCCACCGTAGCTAGCCACCCGGCCTCCAGGTCCCTCGGTCCAAGCCTCACATCCGTCCTTCACCCCTCCGGTCCATCGGCACGGCACGTCCTCCTTGACCTTCACCTCGCCGTCGGCTACCGCCTCCGTGCTCCACACCTGCACAACACAAGCCAAGAGACATGTCGCATACAAGGCTTTCGCCAAGGTAGGATTAGTCACCACTCAACCTACTTCGTGGATCACATTGACAATCACTCATCACAAAACGAACACACAAGGGTACTTGTCTACCTTGTGTTCGCAATCTCCCCCTTGATGAGTGCATTGTCAACACCAATACACGAACAGCTTGAGCAAAAGAAAAAGAAGAAGAAGAGAAAATAAAGAGCTCAACCAAATGACCAAAAGCCAAAGAAAAGCCGAAACAGGTCATTTGAAATGAGCAAAACTTGGTCCCCAAAGACATGGGCAATGGCTCGACGCAACCAAGTAAAACAAAGCTAGCCCTCAAGAAGAGGCAACAGGCTCAACACCACTAGCAAAGCTCGAAAAGCCGAAAAACTGTTAGACCCTCCAGAAGAGGCAAGGGCTCAACACAACTAGCAAAAGCAACTCAAGTGTAGCTCCCCATGAACAAATGCAATCTCACTCAAATGAATGCATATCTTGTGATATTATGAGTGTGGAAACTTCTCCCCCTTGTTGACATATGCACTTATCAAGTTAGAGCCCAAGGATTACAACTCCCCCTCAAAACATGCTATGAATGCAGAAATGCACAAATGCAGAAGCTTCAAGATTATAACAAGTAGATTAAAAAGATGCTCTAGCTGATGCTATTATGTATATATAGCAACAAATACAAGTGCTAGCAAATGCTTAAAATGACCAAATGAGATGAAATATAACATTTTAGCAAGTTTGATTAAGTTTGAGCAATTTAAAAGAGGGTTCACCACCAAATGAGCACATAGCAAATATAGACAGGAGATCAACCTTGTGCTACACATGTATGCAAAGTGAACTACCCCAAACAAAGTTCACACATCATGTCATGAGACAAACTTGTGATTTGATCAAATTTTCAATCAATTTAATTTTATCGGAGTTATGCAGCTTATCACTAATGTTTGTCAAACAAATGTGTGCGGGAGGTTATCGATGCCATCAAAACCTGACTTATCGATCATGTCAAGCCTATGCCAAAAGCAATCGGAAGCTTAAGACAGTGATCTCGGTATCCATTACAGAGCTCAAGTTCACCCTTAAGTGCAATAGGGAGCTGTCTCGATACTCTAACATGGGACAGCAAAGACCCATCCCGATCTTTTCATACCTTGTTTTTTTAAGTTTTAGCACAAATTCAAGTTTCTCAAGCAAGTGTGTAACTCAAGGTATGAGCCGTAGCAACTAAGCATATATACGAAGCAAAAAGGGTTCTCGATACACCTATACATGCCAGTTGCTACAAGTAGTGGTGAACATGTTTCAAGTTTCTTCAAGTGTTATTCATGTTCACAATTGAAAGAGGCATTTTTAGCTCATATCAAGAGATCAAAGTGAGCCTAAGCAAAGCACATCATATATATCCATAACATCCCCAACAAGAGCATAGTATCAATCTAGCTACTATAAGGATGAAGCTCAAGATGCAATATGATACATGATGATATGATATGCAAATATGATACAAAAGCAAAATCAAAAGCTAAACTAAAAACAAAACCAAAAACTAATGTACAAGAACCACAAACTTCCCTCTTCTAAAAAGGATAACAAACCCCAAGCTCTCCTCGCAAGCGAGCAAACTTGGTTTGGTCAAGGGGTTTAGTGAAGATATTTGTGAGCTGGTTGTGGGTGTCAACATGAATAAGGTCAATGTCCCCTTTCTCATAGTGGTCTCGCAAGACGTAAAAACGGACCTCTATGTGCTTGGTTTTAGAGTGAAGAACGGGGTTTTTGGCTACACATATGGCACTGGTGCTGTCACAGAACAAAGGCACTCGCCTAAACTCTAAGCCAAAGTCTCGTAAAGTAGCAACCATCCAAAGCAACTAGGAACAGCAAGCAGCAGCAGCAACATACTCAGCTTCTATGGTGGATTGGGCTACAGTAGACTGCTTGCGAGAGGACTAAGACACAAGTGAAGACCCAAGAAACTGACAAGTCCTAGAAGTGGACTTCCTCTCAGTACGACAGCCAGCATAATCCACATCAGAGTAACCGCAAAGAGAAAGAGAGGAGGAAGTCGAAAACCAAAGACCAAATTCGGGTGTGAACCGAAGGTACCTCATGATCCGCTTGACGGCTTGACGATGCGATGTGCACGGTGAAGACTAAAAGCGCGCACACAAGCAGACCGTGAACTAGATGTCCAGTCTCATTGCCGTCAGGTACAACAACGATCCGATCATGCTTCGGTACTCCTTCTGGTCCATAGCTTCTCCTTCCTTGTCTTCGTCTAGGGCCGTCATGGTCGACATGGTCGTCGAAAGAGGCTTGGCCTCGCCCATATCAAACTTTCTCAGAAGATCCTTGGTGTACTTGCCTTAGTGCACAAATGTTCCTTCACATGTTTGCTTGATTTACAGCCCGAGAAAGAATGTCAACTCGCCCATCATGCTCATCTCGAATTCCCTGCTCATAGTCTCAGAAAACTTTGCAACAAGAGCGTGAGAGGAACCACCAAAAATGATATCATCCACGTAAATCTGAACCAAAAGTGTGTCAGTGCCTTGCTTGAGGAGAAACAAAGTTTTATCTACGGAACCCATCTTAAAGCCCTTAGCAAGCAAGAAGGCTTTCAAACGCTCATACCAGGCTCTCAGAGCTTGTTTCAATCCATACAAGGCTTTGTGGAGTTTATAAACATGGTTGGGATACTTGGGATTTTCAAAGCCAGGAGGTTGTCTCACATACACCTCTTCCTCTATGTACCCGTTCAAAAAGGCGTTCTTCACATCCGTTTGATACAGTTTGAACCCTTTCGAAACTGCATAAGCTAAGAGCATCCTTATAGCCTCGATACGGGCCACAGGAGCAAAGGTTTCTTCAAAGTCTACTCCCTCTTTCTGACAAAACCCCTGAGCCACTAGCCTAGCCTTATTCCTCACCACCACTCCATTCTCACTTTGCTTGTTCTTGAAAACCCATTTTGTACCTATAGGGTGACACTCAGGTGGAGGTGGAACTAAGACCCAGACTTCATTCCTCTCAAAGTTTTGTAACTCCTCGTGCATAGCATTGACCCAATCAGGATCAGAAAGTGTGTGTCTAATATTTTGTGGCTCAAAATTAGCGACAAAAGCGGAATGAGCGAAATGTGAGATTTCATATGACTTTGAGCGTGTAACACGCTGACTGATGTCGCCGATCATGGTTTGAGGCGGGTGGCGACGCTGGATGTGCCAAGGGGCTTCCCTCAAAGATGTCACCTCCCCCTCAACAGCTGCTGGGGCCTCCTCAGGTGCAGCCGACGTAGGTTGAGGAGGTGGCTCGTGCGGACCCCATGTAGTGGAAGAAGATGGATCTGGTCCATGAGCCGAAGTAGTTGTCGTAGACTCGACTGGAACAGCCAAAGAGATCGGCTCTACATCTCCCCAATCAGCATCTTCCTCATTCTCCTCAACGAAGATGCTCTCACCAATCTCCTGATCACCTGCACTTTCAAAGATAGGAATAGAACAAGGCATGGTCTCGTCGAAAGTGACTTCGCAAGTCTCTACGACTCGGTTAGTTTCAAGATTAAGTACTCGATATGCATGAAAATGTAAAGCATAACCAAGAAAGACACCATCTGAGGATCGAGACTCAAATTTATCTAAATTACCTTGTTTCAGAATGAAACACCTGCATCCAAACATTTGAAAGTGGCTCACCTTGGGTAGTCGACCGAATCGCAGCTCATAAGAAGTTTTCTTCATGAAGGCTCGAAGAAAGATACGATTAGAAACATGACACGCGGTGTTGATCGCTTCGGCCCAATATCTCCTAGGAGTCCTATGCTCATCGAGCATCGTCCTGGCCATCTCAACAAGGGTCCGATTCTTGCGCTCAACAACACCATTTTGCTGAGGGACATAGGGAGAGAAAAACTGATGCTCAAGGCCCAAAGAAGCACAAAAGGTTTCAAAGTAAGTATTCTTGAATTCTATGCCATTGTCACTGCGAATTGCTCTCATGCCATTCTTAGGGAACTCATTTTGCAACCGAAGAATCAAACCTCGAGCATGTGAAAAAGCCTCATCCTTACCCTCCATGAAAAACACCCAAGAGTAGCGAGAAAAATCGTCCACGAACACTAGAACGTATCACTTCCCACCCTCTGACCGAACCCGAGCTGGACCAACTATGTCCATGTGAAGTAGCTCACCGGGTTTCTTGGTCATGACTTGATTCACAGGTGGGTGAGAAGCGGCAACCATCTTCCCATGACGATAAGGGTGACACACCAAATCCTTCTCAAATTTCAACTTGGGCAATCCTCGAATTAGATCAAGTGAGCTCAACCTAGCTAATAAGTCAAAGCTCAAATGACCAAGTCTCCTATGCCACTTCCAAAGCTCAGAGGAGGATCCGGCCACCAAACATCGAGAAGAGCCAAAGGAGTGAGAAAAATTAGCTCGAAAGACACGGCCAAAAGGAACAATCTGGCAAACAAGATTTCCCTGAGAGTCAAGAACTCGAGACAAGCCGGTCTTAAAGCGCACTTCAAAGCCATCTTGAAGGAGTTGCGAAACAGAAAGCAAATTGAAATGCAAGTTTGAAACCAAAGCAACATCCTTCAAGACAAAACTCTCATTGACCCAAATGGTCCCACGAGAAAGCACTTTACCTTTGCTATTATCCCCGAATGTGATGTACTCCTTACATTGCACGGGGTCAAGGCTGGAGAACCATTTGGAACTTCCGGTCATGTGGCACGAGCATCCAGAATCAATGAGCCATGTGTTCTCCAGACCTTCGTCCTGCATCAATAGAAAAACATAGGATGAGCAAATGGCGCAACACTGGGGTTAGTAAACTGTGAAGGATACCAGTGTTGGCTCATTTGCCCTAGAAAAGTGTTAGGAAAAACTTGTTTCTAACATTAGTCAAGTGGGTTTCTGAGATGGTTCGGTTTTGGAACCCAAACTTGTTTATGAGGTGGAGCTCTTGGAGGCTCTTCAAACACTCCATCTTTCACAGTGGGTTCGGTAGGCTTAGGTGGATTGATCTTGATCAATTTGGGAGTAGTGGAAGGTTTCTCACTTGGGCTCAAACCACTGAACTCACCAACTTTGCCATAGACATTTTCACCCTTCCCACCTAGAGCAAAGCCTACTCCCGATGTCTCAGTTCCTCATCTAAACTGGCTCATCATCATGCCCAACTGCGGCTCACTACAAGATACCTAATACAAGATGGACCGAAGGTATGTGTTGTCTTCATCGGATCTCATCTTGTCATGCCTGCAAGACTCAAGCTCCAACACCAAGCTCTCACAACGTGCACACTCAACAACCGTGCTATCTGAACCGGCCTTCTCAAGAGCAAGGATCTTGGCATTCTTCTCTGCCAGCTCAGATTGCAAGCCCGAACAAGACTTGCACGCACCCAACAAGATAGACCTAGCCTTCAGCTCATCATTCTCATCTAACAAGGCAGCATACTTAGATTGCAACTCAGAAAAGTTAGTCATATGAATAGCACATTCATCGCACTCAACCTCGTCAGACACATGAACAACAAGCTTCTTAGCTTCCTCAAGCTCTTTCTCCACAACTTCTAGCTTGTCCTTAAACTCTTTCCTCTCACGAGCAGCACGTTTCAGCAGCTTATCTTGACTCATCAAAGTATCGGTCATGATATCAAGCTCGGCAATAAGAGCATCGACAGAGGGTTTTACCTCGGTAGAGTCGTCGTCACTGGGAAGCACGTCCTTGTTGGGCTTCACCCCTTCATCCACAGCCATGGTGCAGTAGCCTCCGTGGATGGACTTGGCGATGAAGCAAAGCCCGGTCAACTTGTCCTCACGCCTCTGCTCGGACTCATCATCGCTCGAGAGAGAAGAAGACCGGTCGTCGTAGGTGTCGTTGTCGAGGTCGCTGAGGGAGGCGAGGAAGGCGCGCTCTTGAGCCTTGGCCTTCTTGAAGTACTTCTTCTTCAGCGCCTCCTTGTTGAATCCTCCCTTCGACTTGTGCTTGGAGGTGTACTCGTGCTTGTCCTTGTACTTGCTGGAGTCGTACTTGTTGAAGGAGTCCTTGTTCTTCTTGGGGCAGAGGGCAATGAAGTGGTCGGGGTCTCTATAGCCATAGCATCCTTTCTTTGGACCACCACCACACTGGTGATTCAAGCGGTTGTTGTGAAACCGCGAGAACTGGCTGATGATCAACGCCAGCTCGTCGTCCCCAAGACTCTCCATCTGCTCCTCTGTGACAGACACCAAAGAAGACAAGGCAAAAGACACATGTGAAGGTTAGCCAAAGAACTTGAGCCATTACCTGAGACCAAGGCCATAGTCGGTGTAGAGGGATTCTTGAGCTTGGCTTGGGTCTGGTAGTCGATCTCGGTGGACTTGAGCTTGCTGAAAAGCTCATCCACGGTGAGGGTCTCATACCCCAAAGACTCAATGATGGCGGTCACCTTCACATCCCATACCTTCCGATCTAGGGCATATAGAAGCTTGAGTGCCCTCTCATGATCATCATAAGGTAACTGTGCCTTGTTTGCTCGCATCTTGTTGACGATGGTCTGAAAGCGAGAAAACATGGCATCGATGGACTCGCCATCAAGCTGAGTGAAGTTCTCATACTCCCTCTTGTATGTCTCATAGAGTCTGGTTTTGACCTGTGCGGTCCCCTCGTGATAGCTCTAAAGCCTCACCCAGATCTCCCGAGCAGTAGTACAATCAGAGACTCTCTCGAACTCCTGAAGCGAAAGACTCGAGAAAAGAACTGCGCGAGCTCTGCTATTAGAGTTGTGCTGATCTTTTTGATCTTGCGTGACACGAGCACGGGGTTCAAGCACAACATAAGTAGCATCCTCGCAAATCTCCCAAAACAAGCCAATCAATCCCCTAGAGATGCGCGGACATGCGAATCTTCCAATAGGGATAATTTGTTCAATCGAAGAACGGTGGTTTGTCGGAACCACACTCCATGTCACCTTCGTGGATCACAGACCAATTAAGGTGAAATGATCCTTAACCGGCTTTGATACCAATTGAAGGACCGAAACGGCGACTAGAGGGGGGGTGAATGGGAGCCTCAAATTTCTTTCAAAACTTTCGACCGCTGTCCCAAAATCAACCCCCAAAAGGCACACAAACAAATGCTATAAAAACTCGAGCCACCAAGAGTTAAGAGACCCTAAAGACATTCCTCACATTACTAGAAACCCAACGCAAAAGATGGAACTCGAATCCGAAACCGAATGGGCGAGAAACAGATCGCAACAGCATAGACTGCGAGCCGCGGACAGTCCGCTACAGTACCGGCATAGACTGTGAGCCGTGGACAGTCCACTACAGTACCGTGGACAGTCCACTACAGTACCACGGACAGTCCGCAGGTCAAAAATCTGAAAACGAACTTCGCGGAAGCAGTTCTATTCTCGACTGAAAAATAACTGCTATAGTACCACAGACAGTCCGGCTGTAACACCCCAGGTGTTTAGCTCCTTAATTGCATTGCATTTGCATGAGCATAAACAAGCATCATTCATTTCATGCATAAGCTTATGATATGTTTATATTTCATGTGAAGTAAGAAGTAAGTAGTGGGCAAAACATAAGTACCTTATGTGCAATTTCCTTGTGAGACATGTCAACCACTTTAGTGTAACATAACTAGCAAGTGTTATGCAACACTCATGCAACATGTGCAACATGGGCTTGCAACATTTGGGTGAAAGTATTGAAATACTTGTTCCAAAGAATGTGACACTAGGAACTTTGTGCAACCAATATGTAGAGTGGTTAATTAGGTCTTATAACACCTTAATTACATTTAGGGTAAGTAGTGGAGCAATGTTCATGTTGGCCAAAATTACTAAAATGCCCTCCGAGAGATGGTTGACCACCATTTGGCCCTAGGATGATCTGGTTTGACCAATTAAAAAGTCCAATTTAGAGATCTTGCATGGAGGAGTACCCTTAAGCAAAGTTGTAGAGAATTTCATAAGGAACAAAAGTTCTAATATGGCCATCTCATGAAAATGATCAGAACATGCTCAAAAATGGCCCACAAGTCAGTATTAGGGGCTGTTTTGGGACTTAGCAAATTTTGCTAAGTGTTGAGCTGAAAACCGTTTCACAGTACCTCACTTTAGCAACTTGTAACTCACAAACTAGGCCAAACCAGTCCTGGAGCCAATTGACAAAGTTGTTGTCCACACATAGCTCTACAACATTGTCAATATCACCATCACCTAGTTCTAAATGGTTTAAGAGATATGGTGTCTAGAAAATCGGGTTCCAGTCGGCTTAGTGACTGAAACTAAGTTTCAGTTTCAAGGGGCACCACTTTGGAGCCTTGTAGTTTCAAATCCAGGCCGAACCAGCCCAAACTCCAATTGACAAACTTGTAGTCCTCATGTAGCTCTACAATTTTGGTATTATCATCTTCTTCTAACTCGAGCTGGATTAGGAGATGTAGGAGCTCAAACTTCGGCTGTCAGTCACTTTTGCCGGCTTCCATTCAGAGTTCAGAGCACTGAGTGACCGACCGTTTCAGGCCATCGCCGCCGCGTGTCCTCCACACGCCACGCGTGACCTGGCGCCTTGGCCAGCTGCCGAGCGCCTTGAAGAGTATCTCTGCGGTCGTCAAGACCTCACCCACCCATTCCCTCCTCCTCCTTCCCTCTCTCATCTCCAGAGCGGAGAAACCGAGCCGCCATTGCCGCAGCTGCTCCGGCGTGCTCGCACGCGCTCTCCACCACGCCACCGTGCCTCCAAACCGGCCACCAGCTCCGCCTTGAGCCCCTCTACCCCCTCGTCCCATCTCTGCCCTCAGACGCACCTCGGTAAGGCCAAATCGCCAGTTCCGCCACCGCAAGACCTCACCGGCGTTCTTCCGCGCAGCGACTCACCGTGGCTAGGGTCCTCTGGGCTTCCACGGCGAGCGCTAGTAGGTGCTTTAGGACCGGGGTAGTGCGGGGATGCTCACCGTGGGTCTAGGATAGAGTCCCTAGGTCACCGCCGGCGAGGAGCTCCACCACCGCCCCACCGGGCCGCCATGCGCGCCGGTGAACCCTCTCCTGTAGCTCCGCCCCGCGTTTCTTTAGGTCAGCCGGTGCGGTTTTGGGTGCTGACCGTGTTGGTGTCGTTGGCCTCACCGGAATCGCCACCGCCGGCGAGCTCCGACCACCGCCGTTCCTCCCCTGCCTCTGTCTCGCTGACAAGTGGGGCCCGCTCGTCAGAGCGCGCGCGGGCGGGACGGCCGAGCAGGCCGCGCGCGCGAGCGCCGTGGGCCGCGTCCTTTCCCGGGCCGGCCCAGTATAAAATGAGATCTTTTTCATTTTTATTTATTTTGCTACAGAATTTTGGTTAAGTTTGGAAAATGTAGATCTAGGGTTTTACTTGCTCAAAAATCATGAGATAAATTTTGTTAGAATCTACATGAGGTGTAGTATTTTAGAAAAATATGAGTTTGCTATGTGATGTTTAGTTTTTGGGATATTTAAATAGGTCTTTGAAATGTGTTTTAAATCACATGCAAACTTGTTTAAATTATATCTTGAGTTTCAGTGTTCCAAAAATTATGAAATTTGGTGGGTAGGCTAATTTATACTTGCTCTAGCTCTGGTAAAAATTTGGACAGTAGTGCTTAAGTACTTTTCAAGTTATAATGCTATCTTGTTATTCTAGGAAATATTTAAATGAATTTTAGTAATTCTTCTACATGTGCAATGTTCTTATAAATTTTTGGAGAATGTCTTGGTGCCCTAGAGTGTCCAAGAAAATTAAGAAATCTGTTGTTTGACACTTTTGACTATGCTTTGTTATTTATACAAAAATCAGCCTTTTTGGCTTGGGAATTTTGTGTAGGAAGTTCCTGTGAATAAATTGAGTTCAAAATTTTACAGTAGTCTCTATGTGGGTCAGAGAGTCTCCTGTAATTTTTGTAGAATTTTAGGAGCAGTTTACATATATGTTTGAAATTTCACTTAATTACTTAAGTAAATTAAGAAATGGGTTTAAATAAACATTCTAGGTGGGCACACCTTACTTCCTGGTGTTTTTGTGACCTTTGTGAACTTGTAGTAGTATTAGTTTGGTCCTAGAGAATGTTTGCCACATAAATAAATATTTAACCTTTACAATTTTAGGTTTTCTGGACAGCTGATAGTGTTTCTAGGTTTGACCTTGGATAAAGGTGGTTGCTGGAAAACTTGTAAATACCAAAGTTGTAGTAAAATTTGTAATTGAGCTTGTGTCAAAATTTGGGAGCATTTGACTTAGTAGTTTGGGAGTTATTGCTGTTTAAGTGCCAGTCCAGAATTTACTACTCTCTATTTAGAGAGGACAGATTCTGGAACTTTGGAATTTCAACTAGGCAAACTTTGGAATTAAGTGTTGAGGTATGAAAATATTTTGTAGAGTATTTTATAAGCTTTCCAGATTGTCTTGTATCATGTCTTTAAGGTTTGGGAATCTCCAGTTATAATAAAAACACGTAGCTGCTGTCCAGAAATTGTTGTCATGATAATTGATGATTTGTTGTTGGTAACCTAAGTAATGTTATTCTTATGATTTTTAGGTGTTAGAGCCTTAACTGAAGCGGAACGATTGTACATTAGGTTGGGTAGATTAGGTAAGTACTTCTCCACCGGAGAAGAGATTTGCACGTACTAATAAAATAACTTGAATAGAGTATTTTATTTCTGAAATGCATTTCATTCCGAGCATGTTGCACCCATTTATGCATCCATGGTATTTATTGTGCATTCATGCAATAGGTGTTCCGGAGGGGGTAACGCTCCTCGAGTTCGAGCCTGTGATTCCGGAGGAAGTCCAGGACCAGGAGCAGCAGGAGCCCGAGGATCCAGCAGGCGAAGGAGTGCCCGCAGACGACCTTCCTGAGTGCCCAGACCACCGGCCCTCGACCTTTCTAAAAGGCAAGCCCCGGTGCATGCTGAACCTACTGATTTATAAATTAATCTTGAGTACTTTTAATTGTTTACTGCATTAAGTTGTAGGAGTTATATGAAAACACTTGTTGCATTATACCTGTCCTTGTCCAGATATCGTACTTAATCCTATTTTAGGTTTAGGCACGTGTCAATGCTTAGCCCTGCTTAGTACGGTAGAAGTCGGGTGATTTCCGGTCATCCGCGAGATGTAGGAAGGAGTCACGAGTGGCTGTATGGCTATCGTGGATGGAACCATGCTTAAAAATGAAATTGAGACCGGGCGGGAGTTCGATAGTACAGCCGCAAGACACTTCACGTCTTGGGTGTGGAGCTATGCCCGTCTGAGTCGTTTAAGGACCGATTCGCTGTACGTCCTTGAGTCATGTTGAACGCAGTCTAACACTTAGTTGGCCGGATAAGTCGTTCCGACCGCGAAGCCGAGTAATGTGGTTCAGGCCGGGAATCGAATGGTAGGTTGCTTCTTGGAGGAGAGAAAGGATGTGCTTGGGGACATTGGCGTGAGACCAAGGGGGGGGTTAGAGTCCCTATCACCTGGCAGAGTGTCGCCCTTGGGGTCGCGACATCATTCGGACCCGCGATTCCTGAATCATATGAAAAGGTGGCTTGTGCGACCCTGGCAGGGGCCTGCGCGGTGAGTGTTAGAAATACCCATCCAGCTGGATAGGAATTCGATTCGAATCGCCGTCGCTCCCGGTTAGTGAGCACTTGACTTGAGCAGCGGCAACGTAGATCTCATTAAATGAACAGATGGTTAAGTGAATGATATAATGTTGCCGCAATGATATACCTGCTATGGATATAATAATAATGTTGTTTGATTATACTCAAGCGAATGTTTAGTACAGGTGCTAAGATAGATGACAGGTAAATGCTAAAAATAACTGCTAATACAGGTTATAAGAGTTTCAATTACTTATGCCTTTATGCAAAATGTTATGTCAGCTAGCCTCTTGTGTAAGCCTTGCATAATCCTTGGTGTCATCTTATTTCTGGTTTTCGACGGGTAAGTCTAGCTGAGTACATTCCAGTACTCAGGGTTTATTCCCTCCTGTTGCAGATGATATGCTCTATCAAGGCTTCTGCAAAACTTGTCTCCACCCTGCGGGTGAAGAAGACTAGATCACTTGGGCGTGATCATCTTTTATGTACTTTCCTCATGCTTTTGTGGGTTGTTGATCATCAAGACTGGCAGTAGTTAAACAACGGGTGTGTTTATGCTTCCGCTACTTTTATAAACTTGGTTTGTAATAACTGCGACTCCGTATGTGTAAACTTATTTCGGAACTACTTGCGAAATGTAACGTATGATGTTGTATGTTGAATGATGCGATCCTAGTTGTAAGCAAGTTGGTTTGAAATCCTTCGTGGTTTCGATTGACTACCGGGATTATATGGGCTCAAGTTCGAAAATTTGAGCGCTTCGGTGCTTGTTTTTGTACTTGTGCTCTTATAATTTGGTCGGTTCTGTTACAGTCCAGGCTTGGGGGCCGGACAGTCCGTGAGTACGGACACCGTGCAGCAATAAAAGCATAGAAAAAATCTCAACTCCTGGACTGTCCGCTACAGTACCATGGACTATCCGTGAATCGCGAAACAGCAGGAACATAGAGCTCCAAAAATCGCCTCATCTCTTTTATTTTCCGATTTGCGGCCAAATCTTCACCAACTGCCATGAAACTTGGTGAGCATGATCACAAGACAGTAGGAGAGCTACCTCTAAGAGGTCATCGCCCAATTTGAAGCCAATCAACGGGAAATCGAAGGAGAACAAAAAACACCGGTTCTTGAGAGCTAGACCAAGAAATCATCCGATCTACTTGCTCGTGAGGAATTGATGGATTTCCTTCGGTGGAAAGATTCTACTCATGTCATAGCACGAATCAAGCCAACAAAAACGAACCAAAATGGTCTAGAAACGACGAATCGAAGGAAGAACTAGAGGGGAGAAAACGAAGAATGCGAAGAACACATCATGAACTCACAAATTGATTTCTCTGCCGAACACCGGAGGACACCGGAGGATTCGGGACCTCCTTCCCTCAAAGATTCATGGTTCTTACACTAATCGTTGGATTAGTGGACCTCTCTCTCTCACACAAGCACCTAGAGGAAGAAACCCTAAAGGAGAAAATAAAAATGGAGGAGGTGAGGGAGATGGGGGCTCCCTCATCCTATTTAACAGGGCTATTACACATTCCTAGTTTTGCCCCTGGATACAAAAGAGCCAAACCATTTAGCCCAAGGGCGTAAAGGTCCAACCCTGTGTCATCTTCATCCAACGGCCACCGCGCCTCCTCACCGGTAGCTTCGCCTTGACGCGAACTCCCCGATGCCGCCACGTGTCGTCTGTTCCTCCTCGGAACCTCCGCTCGGGTTTTGAGGCCCAAACCCGTAAACCCGCCTCCGATGGTTTTGAGGCCCAAACCATCAAACCGCTCCGTGAGTAGCGTACTCCATACGCGTCCCCCGCCATTCGACATGTGTCACCTCCACGGTCAACACGGTCACTCTGATGTCTTCTTGCGCTTGTCGATGTCCCAAGTGTTAGCCACCGTGGCTAGCCACCCGGCCTCCAGGTCCCTTGGTCCAAGTCTCACATTCGTCCTTCACCCCTCCAATCCATCGGCACGGCACGTCCTCCTTGACCTTCACCTCGCCGTCGGCTACCGCCTCCATGCTCTACACTTGCACAACACAAGCCAAGAGACATGTCGCATACAAGGCTTTCGCCAAGGTAGGATTAGTCACCACTCAACCTACTTCGTGGATCACATTGACAATCACTCATCACAAAATGAACACACAAGGGTACTTGTCAACCTTGTGTTCGCAGTTGGCAGATGATGAACATAGATATGCCACACAACTCTTCCCCTATCATCCCTGCACTAAGATTAATTGAAGAACATGACCAGCACCATCAAGGTCATAACTTCATAAGGCCAATATTTCATCAAAAAAAGACTTCATAAGGCCAATAGTGCACAACTACCAAGCCCCTGTTGTTTTGATTGCAGATATAAACTGGTACTCTGATGCAGCCCTGAGCCCAGACTCCCTAGCTGCCACAAGCAGAGAAGTCGGTTTGGGAGTCTTCATCCATAATCCTTCAGCCCGCATCTCCAATTCTCCATCTCTATCAAAGCTAAGGCCCTGTTTGGATTCTCAATTTTTTTGGAGTTTTAGATTAATACCGTGGTTTTTTAAAATACCCAGGTATCTAAAAGAAAGAAGGAGTTTGGATGAAAATAATTTAGAGTTTTACAAACTTCAGTATTAACAAAACCACAGTTTTTTTAGTCCAAAACTCCATCCCATACTATCACACCCATTTTTAAGGAGCAAATAGAATGCATAATCTTATGTGCGCCTATAGATCAATCACACATAAGTTGACAAATATAAATAGTATCATCATAGATGTTTATTACATAACGATTAATATCACAGAGTCTTCACATAACTAAGCAGAAACATAGATAAATCTCGTGGTAGCTAGCTCCATAGCATAGGCACGTCAACTGGTTGACCACAAGTCTAGAATTCTTCAGGGAAGTAGAAGTAGTAGTCACTATTTGCACATTCAGGAGTCCATCCTGGGGTGTGGGGGAATGCAAGGGTGAGCACAAAAGTACTCAACAAATATAATATGGGTTCATGATGCTCAAATAGGGTAGACACTGGTTTAACTGCATGTAGCTTTTAGTTGATCATGTTTTAAGCAATTGAGTAGCAACAAGTAGGTGATATTCCCATAATAAACACATGATCATGTAAAGAGAATAATGAATAGCAAGAACAAGTAAATTAATAGTGATCTCTATTCCATAAGGGTCCAAGGCCGCTCGTGACCGTGAGCACGGCTGATATACCAGTTTTACACTCTGCAGAGGTTGTACACTTTCACTATGAGTCGTGATCCCCAAAAGTCCGAGGTCATGACTCCCCATTAGACAGATAAGTTTCACTATAAAGTCTTTCCAAGGTTCGTCTAACAAGTTAGGGCTGCTAGGTTTCGTGGCCTACAAATGTAGAGCCCTCCTTCCGTATGGCACAATGACACGTAGCCTATACTCATAAGGACAGAAGCCGCACTACACCCAACCCAGAACACACCCCTCTTGTGCCATAAAGGTAACCACTAACAAGCTAGAAAAGGTCCTCTTATATGACTAAAGCCAGAGCTATGTAGCCCTCATAGCTGTATTGTAAGTCCTAGATGTTCGCTTACAGATAAGTCCTTATGGAGAGGAATCTAGAGAAAACTCTAGCCCTCTTGTTCCCTGTTGCTAAAAATCATCTTTTAGTGTTATTGCATATATCATTAATCAAATTACAAGATCATTGTTTATGTGAGCACTAGCAAACTACCCAATGCTATAACCATAGGATTCAAGGAATAAGATCAACACTAAGGCATCCTTAACAAGGAAACACATGCATGATGAATTTAGTGAATTAAAGTGAATATGTAATAAGGATAGTCCCATGCTATACTTGTCTTGATCTAGCTGATCCTGTTGACCTGGTTCGTAATAGTATTCTTGATCACCAACGAACTGCTCACCTTCTATTCTCGATTAACACACCAACATCAATCATCCAAGAGCAATCATACAAAGCAAACAAAGCTACAATTAGAACAGTACACCAATAGTAGCAAAATAAGTTGAAAAGTTTGTAAAACAATTCTACATCTCACTAGGATCACATGGACACGAATTGCACGCAAATCGGAGCTAAAACGAAAAAGATATGATTTAAACAAGCTTTTCTTTATTAAAATAATAGATTAAATCTAATCTCAAAATTTAAGAGTGGAGAACCTACTAAACAGTAGCACTATCATGTAGATTATGAAATTATGAACCTAACACAATTTGAATGGGTCAAATCGGAGTTAAAACGGAGAAGTTATGGCTAAAACAAGTTGAATGGCAAAACTGTAAATACTTGAAAACGTATTTCAACATAACCGAACCAAAGTACGCTTTCAAAAAGAGAAAGCAAGAATCTGTAAACGCGCTTTGGACTGCGGGTTGAGTCAGCAATAATTATAAGGGCTTATCTGCAAAACTGTCGGCCGAAAGGATATGTCCTAATCTGGGCCGTTGGATTCAATCTAAACGGTCTAGATTAGAGATGAGGATGAGAGAGAGGAGCAGCCGGCCACCAACAGTGACCCAATGGCGGAGGCCATGGCCAGCGGCGAGAAATCTCACCGGCGTTCTTGAATCCGGCAAAATATCACACAATTCGCAGAACCAATGGCACGGGGAGCAAGAGGGAGGCATGGTGAACTCACCTAGCTGGATTGGAACGGCGGAAATTGGTCAAGGAAGGCGTGCAGCTTCCAAAGGCGGCGGCGGACCTCCTGTGCACGGCAACGAGACAACGTAAGCCATCGAAGCGAAAATTGAAGGGAGAAAGAGTTGGGCGACTGCGAATCAATGACCCGCACCCTTCGGTAACTCACGAAGGTGGCCAATTCGACGGGTTCGTCGCGTTGCTTCTGAGCTCGAGCGGCGGCTGCTAGATTGCGGCAGCTAGGGCTCAAATTAAGGCGGTAGCGTCGGGATTAAGGTTGTGGAGCAGGCGGCAGCACCCGCGGCTATTTATGAGAGGGTACGGCGTGTGGTGCAAGGCAAGAGGAGGTCGGGGAGGAGGCGGACTCCATTGATGGCGTCCGGTCCGGTTACGAGCGGGAGGTGGAAGAGAATACCGCCTACACGTGGGCCCGGCTTGGCAGTGATACGGAGAGAAGGAGGGCGCGGCGGCTTCGGCTGTGGACGGCTGGGCCGGCCCGTTGCGGCTCGCGGGAGAGAAACTAGGCGTGCGGGCTGCTAAGGCCAAGTGGGCCAGCGACTTATGAAGCGGGCCAGCGGCTTGCTGGGCTGAGGAGGAGAAAAGGCCGAGCAGGCTGAAAGCCAGAGAGGAGAGGGGAAGGAGATTTTCTATTTCTTCTTTTTCTTTTCTAATATTTCAAAGCCATTTTCAATAGTTTTTGTACTCCTTTTCTTCTTGAAATAAAAATCAATCAATCACAAATAAAATATGCAGCGGCATGTATGCACAAGCATGTATCTAACCCTATAGTTGATTTTAATTCCATGAAAATTATTAATTTTCTAGGTTAAAATGCTCACAAAATTGCATGAATAAATCAAATTCTCCTATTTTAAAATAATGCAAATTTTAGGGTGTTACAATTCTACCCCCCTTAAAATGAATCTCGTCCCGAGATTCGGACGACGCTTACTCAAACAACTGTGGGTACGCTTTTCTTAAATCTTCCTCTCTTTCCCATGTAGCCTCTGCTTCCAAATACCGACTCCACTGAACTTTACACATCTTTATAACTCGGCTCCTAGTAACCCTTTCTGCTGTCTCCAATATCTTTACTGGGTACTCTTCATAGGTGAGATTTTCCTTAACAATGAGTTCCTCTAACGGTATCTGCTCTTTCGGCACACGCAAACATTTCTTTAACTGAGACACATGAAACACATCATGCACATCTACTAAGCTCTTAGGCAATTCCAATTGATATGCCACTTCACCACGTCTCTCTAAGATCTTAAAAGGACCAACATACCTCGGTGCTAACTTTCCTTTCCGGTTAAACCTTTTCACACCTCTCATAGGTGACACTTTTAGGTAGACATAACCTCCTACTTCAAAAGTCAATTCTCTCCATTGAGTGTCGGCATAACTTTTCTATCGTGACTGAGCTGCTTTCAAATTGTTTCTAATCATTCTTACTTGTTTCTCAGTATTCTTAAGCACATCGGGACCAAACACTTGACTTTCTCCTGTCTGATTCTAGAACAATGGAGTTCTACACTTCCTACCATACAAAGCTTCAAAAGGTGCCATCTGTAGACTTTTCTGATAACTATTATTGTAGGAAAACTCTACATATGGCAAGCTCTTATCCCAACTAGTACCATACTGCATAGCACAAGCTCTCAACATATCTTCCAATATCTGATTAATCCTTTCAGTCTGCCCATCTGTCTGAGGATGATATGCTATGCTAAAATTCAGCTTAGTCCCTAATGACTCTTGAACTTTCCGCCAGTAATATGATGTGAATTGAGTGCCTCGATCTGACACTATCTTCTTTGGAACACCATGCAAACTTACTATCCTTTCCAAATACAGTTTAGCCAACTTTGCACTAGAATATGTTGTTCTGACTGGTATAAAGTGAGCAACTTTGGTCAAACGATCCACTATGATCCATATTGAATCAAAACCTCTCTGAGTGCGGGGTAACCCTACTATGAAATCCATACCAACTTCTTCCCACTTCCACTCAGGTATCTGCATTGGTTGCAATAATCCTACAGGCCTCTGATGTTCAACTTTAACTCTTTGACACGTATCGCATAATGCAACATACTCTGCAACATCTCTTTTCAAACCATACCACCAATACCTCTCTTTCAAATCCATATACATCTTGGTACTCCCAGGATGAATAGAGTAAGCAGACTCATGAGCTTCACGTAGAATTACTTCTCTTATAGCCTTGTCCTCAGGCACACATAATCGTTTTCCAAACCATAGAGTTCCTTTATCATCCAAATGGAATCCAGGTGCCTTACCTTTCGGTATATTCCCAACTATCTCCTTTATTATGTCATCTATCAACTGACCCTTACGTATTTCCTGCTCCAATACAGGCTCTGTCACCAATTCCACTGCATTAATGGCAATACCCAAGTTCAAATGTTCAATCTCAGCACACAACTCATTCAACATAGGCACTACTTGTACCTCATTAGCATAGCTCTTCCTACTAAGATCATCTGCAACAATATTGGCCTTGCCCGAATGATAATGTACCTCCAAATCATAATCCTTAATCAACTCTAACCATCGACGTTGTCTCAAGTTTAGATCCGACTGGGTGAAAATATACTTCAAACTCTTATGATCCGTGTAAATATCACTCTTATGCCCAATCAGATAATGCCTCCATATTTTCAAAGCATGCACCACTGCTGCTAACTCCAAGTCATGAGTAGGGTAGTTTAACTCATGCTTCCTTAACTGTCATGATGCATAGGCCACTATTTTGCCTTCTTGCATAAGCACACAACCAAGACCTAAACGAGATGCATCACAATAGATAGAGAAATTCTTACTCAAATCTGGCAAAACTAACATCGGGGCTGTTGTTAATCTTTTCTTTAATTCCTCGAAATTAACCTGACACTTATCAGACCACACAAACTTAGCATTCTTCTCTAACAATGCTGTCATTGGCTTAGCAAGCTTGGAAAACCCTTCAATAAATCTTCTATAATATCCTGCCAATCCCAAGAAACTACGAATTTCTCCCACATCGGTTGGTGGCTTCCAATTCAACACATCCTTTACCTTGCTAGGATCCACTGATATTCCATCATTAGAGACCACATGACCCAAAAAGGCAACTTCCTTCAACCAGAACTCACACTTACTACGCTTAGCATAGAGCTTATGCTCTCTGAGCTTTTGCAGGACCATCCTTAAATGTTGGGCATGTTCTTCCTTAGTCTTGGAATATACTAATATGTCATCGATAAACACTACTACAAACTTATCGAGATACTCCATAAATACCTTATTCATCAGGTACATAAAGTACGCAGGAGCATTAGTCAAGCCAAAAGACATTACTGTATACTCATACAAACCATACCGTGTTGTAAATGCTGTCTTTGGTATATCAGTAGCACGAATCTTCAACTGATGATAACCAGAACGAAGATCAATCTTAGAGAACACACAAGCACCTCTCAACTGATCAAACAAGTCATCAATCCTAGGCAGTGGATACTTATTCTTAATAGTTACCTCATTAAGTGACCGATAATCAATACACATCCTTTGGAAACCATCCTTCTTGTCAACAAAGATCACGGGAGATCCCCACGGTGAAGAGCTAGGACGAATAAAACCTTTCTCTTGTAACTCTTTTATTTGTTTCTTAAGTTCCTCTAATTCATTAACCCCCATTCTATATGGACGCTTAGCTATAGGTGCAGTTCCAGGCAATAATTCAATAATAAACTCAATATCGCGGTTGGGTGGTATACCTGGCAAGTCATCGGGGAACACATCCGGAAATTCCTCCACAACTGGATCCTCCTGATTGACATTATCATCAAGTTGATTCACTGTGGCTGTCTGCAGCTTCTGCACTACGATCTCCATACTAATTCGATCTCCCTTCGGTGTTGTCAGGGCTACTGCCTTTTCCTTGCACTGAATCACTGCCTGATTTTGTTTTATCCAATCTAGTCCCAGAATAAGATCAATCCCAGCTGTTCTCAACACTATAGGGCTCACTTTGAATTCTACCCCCCTTAAAATTAAACTAATAGGGAGGCATTGGTAGGAAGCTTGCATACTTCCCCCAGGTGAATTGACTAATATGGGGTTTCTCATGGCACATAAAGGGATGCTATGTGTCTTAATAAATAATTGAGATATGAATGAATGCGAAGCTCCAGAATCAAAAAGAACAGTGGCAGGAATGGAGTGAACATCGAACGTACCGAGCATAACTTCAGGTTCCACCATCGCGGTTTCTTCAGACACATGAGTCACCTTTCCGTAGTATGGTACCTTCTGGTTACTGTTCTGCTTCTGGAGGGTTTGCTGATTGACCTTCTCAGGACAGTTATATGATAGGTGACCTTCCTTTCCACAACAGAAACACTTGATGGGAGTATTAGGAGCACTAGTCTTCATTGGAGTGTTGTTAGGGGTATTCTGACGCTGATTCTGGTTCCCATTCTGCTGCGGAGGGCGGTTATTGCCATTCTGCGGCTGATAAGGAGGACGTTGCAGAAACTGATTACGTGGAGGAAGTTGACCACGATTCCATTGGTTAGGCGGATACCTCTGCTGATAGCCTTGTTGAAAACCAGTGCGTTGGCGAGTGCTGTTTCCAGATACTTGTCCCTAAAGCCTCTTTCTTTTAGCATCCATCTCTTTGCGCTTGTTATCCACCACAATAGCGCGATTCACTAATGTTTGATAATCTGGGTAAGCATTGGACATCAACTGCAATTGAAGACCATCATGTAGACCCTTCAAGAAAAGTCGCTGCTTATCGGCATCATTAGCCACCTCATTCGGCGCATAACGTGACAACTGTGCAAACTTATCTCGATACTCAGCTACAGGCATAGATCCCTGTGTTAGGTTGCAGAATTCCTCGGCCTTCAGCGCCATCACTCCCTTAGGTATATGATAGGACCTAAAACTCTCTGTAAACTCTTGCCAAGTAACGACGGGAGCATTGACAGGACGACCATACTGATATGAATCCCACCAGTCTTGAGCTGCTCCTTGTAGTTGTCTCGAAGCAAACAACACCTTCTGTTGATCATTGCACTGAGCAATGTTGAGCTGCTTCTCCACCGCACGAAGCCAATCATCAGCTTTCAATGGATCAGTGGCATGGGTGAACACTGGGGGATGACCCTTCAAAAATTCACCACGCTTATCTCGCGCAGGTGCTCCTCCAACTGGCTGGTTTTGCTGATTGTTTACCAGAGCTTCCATCAACTGGGTCTGTATTGCCAAAAGCTCATGAATAGTAGGTGGTGGACCAATTCCATGACCACGGCCTCGACCTCGTCCTCTTCCAGACATCTGTTATCCAACACAATATCAAATCTTAGAGATTATCTCATATTAGACAGTTCTAGAGATAGCAAATGGAATCTGATAACCTTCTGGACATATTCCAATTTTCAGTAGTTCGGTAAAACAGACCTCTCTCGAGTTACAGATATCCAGTAGACGTGTACTTTATATGGTTGGAAAGCTTATGAAATTATCTACAACTTTTCTTTAACTCACAAATCCAAATTCTGTCATGAAGTTAACCAAAAACAGGACCTAATAGAACTGTTTTTGGTTTCCAGACTGCGCAGAAACTTCATCTTGTAACGTCTATATCTCATGATCTAGAACAGATAAAAAGGTGATCCCAAAGACATTGGAAAGGTACGTGGGTCTAGTTACTCTCATAAAAATTTTAGAATTTTTTGCTGAACAGTTAATTCCGAGAATAAAAGGAAAGGAAAACCGCTCCAGAAAGGACAGAACAGAGAGAAAAGGTTATCCCAACTAAACTATTTGTTTTTCATACTTAAACTTAGTATCTTTAACTAGGAACTTTTGTAGGCAAGCCCACAAAGCTCCAGCACTCATTACATGGAAAAACTAACTCACACATAAGCACAATAATAACTCAACTAACCACACAGAGTTCACACGACACCACAAAACTCAACTTAACTCGACACTATTCGTACTATCGTATTATTACATAGATGGTATTCCAACTCCTAGGGACGGGCTTGATTTTCATGATAGTCATAGATCGCCTCCATGCCTTGATCAATCCTTAGACCATCTATCACCTCTTGGTACCTCTTGACGTCTTTTCCCAAGGCTTTAACCAAGGCTTCCATCCGACGATTCTTCAACATCATGTCATGACCAAAATCCACCATCACTCGAGGAATTAACTCCAAATTCCTAGGGTTCATCATTACCCATCCTTGCTCCGGGTCTCCACGGGGAAAATAGCGATATTGATCATCTTGCATAACATCATAGCGGAGGTGACGAAGTCCCAAGCATGCTTCAAAGGTTGCATCTTCTATGCCATCTTCTATAGTAGCACGATGACCACTATGGGAAAAACACCGGTCCAGCAGATAAGTATCCATCTCCTCGTCCTTGACGAAGATACGCACATTGCACTTCCAGTAAGTAGCTTCCAAAGGATGCTTATGCTCCCAGCAAACGTACTCAAATGCAGGATCCCAATCCGTGAAGTAAGCACTAAGCATACCAACCAATCGATGGTGCGAAGGTGTGTCATAGCTTGACTTGTGATGAATCCTTGTAGTCCAACCCATAGAAAAGGACGGCACACCAACTTTAGTGGAACCATCTTGTGGAGGCGACGGGGGCTGTTCTCCACCTTGGGCAAACTCAGCATCTTCATCATCACTCAAGTAGACAACCTCCTCCTTAGGTTCAAGTTCTTCTTGGGGCATATCTGGTTCCGGCGCCTGATCTGGTGATGGTGGCGGGGTTGGTGCAGTGTCTTCTGGTTCTTCCCTAAACTCCATTGATTCATACAGGGAACAAGGTGGAAAGTAACCTCTAGTGGTGATACGGGCAGTCTTACGGGCACGAGGCATCTAAAGAATTTAGTCCAAAGGTATGTTAAAATAGAAGCAATATTTTCATAATAGAATAGGACGAATAGTGCATAAAAATTTAGTAATTATCAAGAGTAAGGTGATAAGCATCAACAAGTAAAGAAAAGGGAACTAATCACGACCATTACTAACTAGGCTTGCATCCTACAGTCAACACGGCTCCGATACCAATCTGTCACACCCATTTTTAAGGAGCAAATGGAATGCATAATCTTATGTGCGCCCAGAGATCAATCACACATAAGTTGACAAATATAAATAGTATCATCACAGATGTTTATTATATAACGATTAATATCACAGAGTCTTCACATAACTAAGCGGAAACATAGATAAATCTCGTGGTAGCTAGCTCCATAGCACAGGCACGTCAACTGGTTGACCACAAGTCTAGTATTCTTCAGGGAAGTAGAAGTAGTAGTCACTATTTGCACATTCGGGAGTTCATCCTGGGGTGTGGGGGAATGCAAGGGTGAGCAAAAAAGTACTCAACAAATATAACATGGGTTCATGATGCTCAAATAGGGTAGACACTGGTTTAACTGCATGTAGCTTTTAGTTGATCATGTTTTAAGCAATTGAGTAGCAACAAGTAGGTGATATTCCCATAATAAACACATGATCATGTAAAGAGAATAATGAATAGCAAGAACAAGTAAATTAATAGTGATCTCTATTCCATAAGGGTCCAAGGCCGCTCGTGACCGTGAGTACGGCTGATATATCAGTTTTACACTCTGTAGAGGTTGTACACTTTCACTATGAGTCGTGATCCCCAAAAGTCCGAGGTCATGACTCCCCATTGGACAGATAAGTTTCACTATGAAGTCTTTCCAAGGTTTGTCTAACAAGTTAGGGCCGCTAGGTTTCGTGGCCTGCAAATGTAGAGCCCTCCTTCCGTATAGCACAATGACACGTAGCCTATACTCATAAGGACAGAAGCCGCACTACACCCAACCCGGAACACACCCCTCTTGCGCCATAAAGATAACCACTAACAAGCTAGAAAAGGTCCTCTTATATGACTAAAGCCAGAACCATGTAGCCCTCATAGTTGTACTGTAAGTCCCGGATGTTCGCTTACAGATAAGTCCTTATTGAGAGGAATCTAGAGAAAACTCTAGCCCTCTTTTTCCCTGTTGCTAAAAATCATCTTTTAGTGTTATTTCATATATCATTAATCAAATTACAAGATCATTATTTATGTGAGCACTAGCAAACTACCCAATGCTATAACCATAGGATTCAAGGAATAAGATCAACACTAAGGCATCCTTAACAAGGAAACACATGCATGATGAATTTAGTGAATTAAAGTGAATATGTAACAAGGATAGTCCCATGCTATACTTGTCTTGATCTAGCTGATCCTGTTGACCTGGTTCGTAATAGTATTCTTGATCACCAACGAACTGCTCACCTTCTATTCTCGATTAACACACCAACATCAATCATCCAAGAGCAATCATACAAAGCAAACAAAGCTACAATTAGAACAGTACACCAACAGTAGCAAAATAAGTTGAAAAGTTTGTAAAACAATTCTACATCTCACTAGGATCACACAGACGCGAATTGCACGCAAATCGGAGCTAAAACGAAAAAGATATGATTTAAACAAGCTTTTCTTTATTAAAATAATAGATTAAATCTAATCTCAAAATTTAAGAGTGGAGAACCTACTAAACAGTAGCACTATCATGTAGATTATGAAATTACGAACCTAACGCAATTTGAACGGGTCAAATCGGAGTTAAAACGGAGAAGTTATGGCTAAAACAAGTTGAATGGCAAAACTGTAAATACTTAAAAACGTATTTCAACATAACCGAACCAAAGTACGCTTTCAAAAAGAGAAAGCAATAATCTGTAAACGCGCTTTGGACTACGGGTTGAGTCAGCAATAATTATAAGGACGTATTTGCAAAACTGTCGGCCGAAAGTGTATGTCCTAATCTGGGCCGTTGGATTCAATTTAAACGGTCCAGATTAGAGATGAGGATGAGAGAGAGGAGCAGCCGGCCACCAACAGTGACCCGACGGCGGAGGCCATGGCCGGCGGCGAGAAATCTCGCCGGCGTTCTTGAATCCGGCAAAATATCACACAATTCGTTGAACCAATGGCATGGGGAGCAAGAGGGAGGCATGGCGAACTCACCTAGCTGGATTAGAATGGCGGAAATCGGTCAAGGAAGGCGTGCAGCTTCCAAAGGCGGCGGCGGACCTCCTGTGCACGGCAGCGAGACAACGTAAGCCATCGAAGCGAAAATTGAAGGGAGAAAGAGTTGGGCGACTGCGAATCAACGACCCGCACCCTTCGGTAACTCACGGAGGTGGCCAATTCGACGGGTTCGTCGCGTTGCTTCCGAGCTCGAGCGGCGGCTGCTAGATTGCGGCGGCTAGGGCTCAAATTGAGGCGGTAGCGTCAGGATTAAGGTTGTGGAGCAGGCGGCAGCACCCGCGGCTATTTATGAGAGGGTACGGCGTGCGGTGCAAGGCAAGCGGAGGTCGGGGAGGAGGCGGACTCCATTGATGGTGTCCGGTCCGGTTACGAGCGGGAGGTGGAAGAGAATACCGCTTACACGCGGGCTCGGCTTGGCAGTGATACGGAGAGAAGGAGGGCGCGGCGGCTTCGGCTGCGGACGGCTGGGCCGGCCCGTTGCGGCTCGCGGGAGAGAAACTAGGCGCGCGGGCTGCTAAGGCCAAGTGGGCCAGCGACTTGTGAAGCGGGCCAGCGGCTTGCTGGGCTAAGGAGGAGAAAAGGCCGAGCAGGCTGAAAGCCAGAGAGGAGAGGGGAAGGAGATTTTCTATTTCTTCTTTTTCTTTTCTAATATTTCAAAGTCATTTTCAATAGTTTTTGTACTCCTTTTCTTCTTGAAATAAAAACCAATCAGTCACAAATAAAATATGCAGCGGCATGTATGCACAAGCATGTATCTAACCATGTAGTTGATTTTAATTCCATGAAAATTATTAATTTTCTAGGTTAAAATGCTCACAAAATTGCATGAATAAATCAAATTCTCCTATTTTAAAATAATGCAAAGTTTAAGGTGTTACACAGACTTCTTTATTTTTGACAGAGGTCGGCGCACGCGACCCTCATCCACGGCGCGTGTTGCATTTGCCTCTTGACTCTCGGATTTGGATCCCTTTCTATATATAAATATTCAGATGAAGTTGTGATTAGTTTGCATGCAAGGTCCTCGTAAGATCTAATCAATAGGAAAAAAAAGTCCGGCATGCTAGGAACAGAAATAATTGTGATCCGTGGATAACCTGCATGACAGCTGCAGTCAAGCCAGATGCACGCAATGAGAGTCAAGTTTGACTACTCATAGTTTCATTATATAAATAATAGATTTCTCTTGCTGTATAAAGAGCAGATGGTGTCATATTTGTACGCTTCCACGCATCCGGACCATTCGAAATTGCTGGCAACAATACTACAATAGCCAAACACATCAAGCATCATGGTTTTTTCTAAAACACAGAAAAACTCTAGTTTCTAGATACTATAGCATTACATGGCTATGGTCTTTAAAACTGTGGTTTTAAGATACCGCAGTTTTAGAATACTGCAACATCCAAACGGGGCCTAAGTATCTGCGGAGAGGCTCAATGAGGTCCTGGTGAAATCTCTATCACAGCAACAGTTTGCAGGGCAACAGGACTGGAGGCTGAAACCCCTTCTGTCGGCCTTCTCTATCACCAAAGATGTGCAACACAGAATATTCAAGATTCACAGACCATAGAATTTAAAAGTTCACTCTCTGGCAACCCAAGCTAGAGCTTCAAATTTCTATCAGTTTGTACGCTCAAACCCATCTCACGCAGGCTCTTGCGGTGTTCTAGAATCTAGATAGCATTAAACTGGGAGAACATAGTTCTCCTAAGTGTACTATGTTCTTAAATTAATGGGTACCGTTCTTATAAAAAGAACTATTCAATGTAGTATTCCTTATTTGAATTCAACAGTGCAGTGCTCTAGAAGCGACAAGGACCTGAAGTGGCTGTGTAAAGCTACAAGAAAATATGAGGCTGAAAGTGAGACGAAAACGAAACTAAAGCACTGCACCGTGATGGTTCCTCGAAACTAAACAAACTGTTGCGCACGAAAGCGCATTTTCAAAGTCCAAACGGATTGGCGAACAGGTTGGTACAGTAATTATATTCTTTTGACCTTATTTTGATTGGTCTTGCTCACAAGTAGTCACAATCCCAGCAAATACAGTAAAATTGGTTAGTTGCTGGATGTCTCTTTCTTTCTTTCTTTCTTTTTCTTTTTTTTTTGAAATAACAGGAGGGGCAAGGAGCCCCTACTGAAGATAATATTAAAAGCCATGGTCCAAAACAAGAAAAATACAAGCCAGGTCCAAGGGGACTAGCAAAAGCAACAGGGAAGAGCTTGGAAGGTTACAAGTTAAATGGAAAGGACAACGCACAGATGGCCTGAGTATACATAAGGACATGTCCTGTGCCCCGAGAGCTCCACCTCGTATCGTAGCGACAGCCCACACCCACAGGCCACAGGTGCACGAGCGCGGAAAGGCTTGTCGCCAATTGCACGACGCCATGCACCACTCCGTCGTCACCACCGTGCCCTTGGCGGTCGCCGCCGCCTTGCTTTACGCGCGCTTAGCTGCTTCCTCCACCCGCCCCGGCCTGTGCCGTCTCTTTGCGCTCACGCCGGTGCTTGCCCTTCTCCTCGTGCTCCCCTTCCTCGTCCCGCTGCACCTCGTCCGGGGACTTGTTGCCTTCTTCCTTGTCTGGCTCGGCGAGTTCAAGCTGCTTCTCCTTGCCTTCGGCCACGGCCCGCTTGACCCTCACATCCGTCCTCTCCCGTTCGTGTTCACTGCGGCGCTTCCGGTCAAGCTCCGGCAGGTCTCCGATGATGCTGCTGTCACAGAGACAAAGATGAAGACGAAGACGAAGACGATGGCTCTGCTTCTCCTACCTTCCGGGTCTTTTGCCTCTTTCACGGCAGCTGGTATAAAGTTCCGTATCGCGGCGGCCATTTCCCAGCACCTCCACAACAACTTCAAGGAATGGACAAACCCTTTTGCCGCTGACGTCCTCTACCGCGCCATCATCTATTGCATCCCCGATTCCATCTTGTCGTGCCTCGCCGCGATGGGGAGGGCACTGGGCATAGAGCTGGAGCCGCAGTTCAACAAGCCATACCTGTCGGCCTCGCTCCAGGACTTCTGGGGCCGGCGGTGGAACCTCACGGCGTCGGCCGTGCTCCGGCCATCCGTCTACAACCCCGTCCGCGCGCGCCTCGGCGCCCCCGCCGGAGTGCTGGCCACCTTCCTCGTGTCGGGCCTCATGCACGAGGTGGTGGTGTACTACCTCACGTTCCGGGCGCCCACGGGGCAGGTCACGGCGTTCTTCGCGCTGCACGGCGCGTGCGTGTGCGCCGAGCGGTGGTGCGCGCGCAGGTGCGGCGCGAGGCTGCCGCGTGTGCTGGCGACGCCGCTCGTCGTGGCGTTCGTGGCGGGCACGGCGTGCTGGCTGCTCTTGCCTGCTATCTTCGGCGACGGGATGGACTGTGTCTATCTCGCCGAAACCGTTGCACTGGCGTCATCCTTCCATCATGTCGCGGAAGGGCTGCTATGCCGGCTCGGCAGCCTTTGTAGGACGTCCTCAATGGTGGTACCAACCTAGCTAGTACGGAGTAACGTACTAGCTAGACAGTCCCATAATAAAAATCAGTACAGAGCTTAGAAAGATGTGCTATGTGAGCAGAGCAGGTGGATCTCAGAGTGTGTGCGAGACCAAGTGATCCTGTGTTTTGGTCGTGCAAAACCACTGCATGCAGGCGAGCGGTGGTCTGGTTCCCTGCCTCCCTCAAGTCGGCTCCCGGTGGCCTTAACCCACAGCAACGCTGCTGTGCACATCTCTGCCGGCTGCTGGCGCCATGTCTGCCCACTGCCAAGATCGTCTTATAGCTACCACTGCTCTTTGCTCCCGTGCCTATCACGACCTCCGGCTGATGCTCCCCATCTAGAAGTCTGGATCAAGAGATTCGTTGTGCTATTGTGCTTCCTGCTTTGCAAATTCATATGAATATATGTAAACCGTCTGGTGCAGAAGAACTGAAGAAAAGTATCCATTTGAGCTACTTGCTGTCTTGCTGCAACCTGCTACTTGATCAGCTAGCTGTTCTATTCTAGCTAGGCTTCTCGGGTTGGCTTGAAACATCAGTATGCATCGACTATTCAACGACTATCGACTATTCGTCCAAAAGGATTACTTGGTGGCTACTCGCTAGCAATTCGACTCGACAGTAGGTTCAAATCAACTACAGTGACTACTGTAGTGGCTAGCAATTCGGCCCGAGAGTTGAGGTTCAAATCAACTATAGTGACATGGTGAGTGGGCGGCCGCTGATGACTTTGGCTCCGGCGACCCACCGAGCCCTTCAGCTAGCTTCCAAGATTAGTTCTATCATTAATACAATATACTATTAAAAATTCAGAAGTAAACAGATAAAGACCTATAGTATGGTGACTCAAATTATACTTGACTAGGACTCAAGAGATATGTGTCTATAAGACTTCTAGTTCTACTAGGGTTTGAATGTAGAATACTACTCGAAGCAGGACTCCTACTATCACGGTCCTGTTTTTTTTTTGGGGGGGAGGGGGGTGGGGGTGTTCTGTGGGCGTAAGGAGAGGGGACGAGGCGCGGGAGTGAGGGAGAGAGATTGAGGGGAGAGCAACTGTTCAATTCATGCTTAAGATCTAAACGGTTACATGACCCCTATATTTAGCAACTGTTCAATTCATGCTTAAGATCTAAACGGTTACATGACCCCTATATTTATAGTCCCTACAGGACTTGACTCCTAAGCAAACTGACTCTTCTTTCCTAAGAAACCAATCTTTCCTAGACAAACTCAATCTTATTTCGTAAACAAATTCTATTTTATTTATTACAAACTTATCCAAAACTATCTTTAGTTTCCATCTATTCCGGATTCTCCCGGGCTAGAGGCCACGTAATTGAAGCCAAGAAACGTGTATTGCCAAATCAGCAAAACTACCTTTCAATACCTAGTTTTTTTTCTAGTTTCACAAAGTTTAATGTCCACGATACCTAGTTTTATAGTTCAGGGGTTATGTAAATCACTCTAGATACCTTAGGGGGGTTACGTAGACTTTTTTCAATCAACTATAGTGACTGTTGGCTATCGCTAGCAATTCGGCCCGAGAATTGAGGTTGAAATCAACTATAGTTACATGCACATGGTGATGAGTGGCGGCGGTTTTGATGACTTTGGCTCCGGTGACCCACCGAGCCCTTCAGCCTAGCTTCCAAGAACGGGTTATCGGAAGTAACCAGATGAAGACCCACCTTAGCTAATTCGGTAGTACATGGTACAAACCTTTTTTTGAGGTTCTAAAATGATGAAGCAGAGAACGTTGATGGACCCGATCGCTCTGCTTTGAACCATATTTGTGAGGATTTAGTAGAGAGTTTGTTGGATGGTGATAGCATGGATCTAAGTGATCTTATGGCTACATCCAGCCAAAAAAATTCAAGTTCGAAGAAAAATAAAAATAAGGCGAGCATGGAAAAGAAGAGGAATAAAAGCAATAGAGACAAAAGATGAAAGGACTTTTTTTTTGAATTGTAGTGGTTGGATTCAATGAAATTTTAAGGTTTTATTTGATTTAGTCTTAGAAAATAATTTATATTTTGTAGGCCTTCCAGAAACCAGGAAGAGATTTCTCTAAGACTTCCCTCACCAATAATCTTTGTGCTAGAAAATACTACCTTTTATGGCATATTAAACCTCCTAGAGGTAGATCGGGGGCATAATTCTAGGTGTTAATCTGCTAATTTTTATATTGGAGAAATTGAGGGTGAATACTTTATTAAATTGAAAGTTAGAAATAAGCAGGATGGGTTTCAATTCAATGGTTACTAATTGTTGTCAGCACAACAGGACTTTAAGGACTACTTTGGCAGCGGGGGCAAATGAGCCCAGGGAAGATAGCCACGCGCGTGGATTTTTTTTTTTTTGGACTTTTGATTACCACCACCACCCAGGGAGGATATCCATGCGGGGGGGAGTTTTCCTGTGGCTGTTTGGCAGCCAATTGAGGACTCACAAGAGTTGTTGTTTGCCTGTTTGGTTTACCTGGTGTTGCTTATCACTATCAAAGAATTTAAAACAATGTCTCATACAAATCGTAAAAAAATCAGCAAAAGTTAAATAATATAAGAAAGCAACCACAGATCAATGTTGGAACCACAAAACCGTGAAAATCTCAGGAATAAGTCTCTCCATACAAAAATGATATTCAAATCTAAAATCATGTCTAATTATCATCTAAAATCTAGTGAAATCCAAGTAGTAATAGCATTGATATAGCATTGATACAGATGGTTTATCCTTTACACCCAATAGATAGACATAAACCCGGTTATAATGACCTAGTCCATGAATATATACAAAAAATGTAAAACTCTTCTACTAGGAACCGGGAATGCTTGGGTTCTTCTTGGCACAATTGTTGAAATAATCTGTTCAACACATCCCAAATTCAGATAACCGTGTCGGTTTCTCTAGTGCGGTTTTTCTTGGAGGAACTTTGCTGAGGCACCTCCATAGTTGAAGCTATATTGTTTTTCCTTAAAAACTTGATTGTTGTGCAAACATAAAATTGCGCAAATAAGATCTGAGATCCCTAGAAAAATAAATTCTATCCTCCATCCCTTTGCCTCTTAGTCAATTCCCTAGCATATGAGATACGGATCTAGACGGAGATAACCACAGCACCTATATGGCTATATGAACAATGTTCTAAAATATTTTAACATACTGAAAAAAGGATCGGTCTAAGATTTTGCACGGACAAATCTTATGTAGGATGCAAGATTTCACATATGAAGAAATGCTAAGATCACATGGCACGTATTGAATCCACTACAACAAATGTAATGTAAACTAAAATGTAGAAAAATTCGTCGCTATATAGACCAAACAAACTCAAACGACCAAACGGTCGACCCTAGGCCACGATTCTCTCAGCCCAATCACGGTTGTTCTGAGCTAAATGGAAAAAGTTCGCTCGATCTTGTATAATTATCGTCGAAGTCCGGTAACCGATTTATTGATATTTTCTAGTTTTTGAAACCGTTGAAGTTTGCTTCTATACGGTTTTAAAAGTGGTTTTAGCCGACGTGGTACTGATATCAGATGTAGGAGAGATAAATCAAACAAAATTAATAATTTAAAGAGGTCCATTAGACATTATTAAAAAAATTATATTTTTAAAGTCTTGTTTCTTTAAAAAATAATGTTTGAGACACGTTTTCTTAAAGAAAAACAAATTAAACTCTTGTTTTAAGGAGCTCTTGGAAATGGTATAATTACCGTGCAAGGCGACGAAAGGGGAACGCGCGCTATCTTTCCAAACGGGAAAATTTTCTTCCTTCCAAACTGTTACAACCCTTGGCCGCGGCTAGTCGCCGGCGACATGAGCACAAACAGCAAGTACAGGACGACGACGCCGGCGAGGCAAACCCCTCAGCCTTGGCGTGAGTTCTATTGTTCAATACTTGGTTATTCCATTCGATACAGGGGTGCGGCACTTATGTGCTCGCTTACCATCACTGACCACTTGGGTCCAAATGTAATAGTCTCAAATGAAAAAATAAATGCAAGAGCAGTAAACAGAAT
This sequence comes from Saccharum hybrid cultivar R570, assembly GCA_038087645.1. Lineage (NCBI taxonomy): Eukaryota > Viridiplantae > Streptophyta > Magnoliopsida > Poales > Poaceae > Saccharum > Saccharum hybrid cultivar. The sequence goes on along the minus strand of JAQSUU010000248.1, from coordinate 7,461,262 downwards.
ACGCCTTCTCCACTGGCTTGCGAGCATCATGCTATGTCACCCGCCGTGACACCTCCCTCGCTCGAGAAGCAGCTTGTCCCCAAGCTGGTGCATCCATATATTGTTCCTTCAGCACGTAGTAGTCCTCCCAGGTCGACGAGGATTCTGGCAAGCCAGTCCATGTGACCTTCACCTATGGAATGGCTGTGTTCCCCTTCTTCACCAAGCGATGATCAATGACTGCAGCTAGTACCGTGGTTGTGGCCGTTAAGTCAGTCACCGCAGGGAGGTCGTCATAGACTGGAGTATGATCTGCAATGAATGGTTTCAGTTGTGAAATATGAAAGACGGGATGGACTTGTGAACTGTTGGGGAATTAACTTCGTCCAAAAAAACTCAAGCCCAAACTTTGGAGTATGAAAGATATAAAAATATTCTAATGAAATTCACCTGCAGGAAAAAATACAGCGAAGAATGTATTTCGACTTCGTCGTCAAGAATTCAACATTGCCTATCGACTTTGTCGTTCAACTTCGCCTATCGACTTCGTCGCCAAGAATTCAACTTCGCCTATCGACTTTGTCGTTCAACTTCGCCTATCGACTTCGTCGCCAAGAATTCAACTTCGCCTATCGACTTCGTCGCCAAGAATTCAACTTCGCCTGTCAACTTCGTCGTCAGAAATTCAACTTCACCTGTCGACTTCGTCGTCAGGAAATCAACTTCGCTGGACAGAGAAGTAGACAAGAAGCAAGAGATAATCTGAAGAAAACAAGTTCATTGAAGAAAAAGAAGATTGAACGCGAAAAAGAAGACTAAATTAGGAGGAAATGACTACTTCGCCCTTACATAGATGAATGGTTGTAAATATTAGGATCAGGAGTAAAAAAGTCATTTTGTGTAAAATACGAAGACTAGGGCCCTATAAATACCCCCTCTGACATGTATGGTACGATATTGAAATGAATGCAACTTTGCACGTAATTTTGTCTTGGATGAAATTTTTCTGATGATTGTGTGAATTGTGTCGTCTGATCTGAACTTTTCACCCAACATCTGGCGCCCACCGTTTATGCGTGCATCTAAAGATCTTCACGACCACAAGAAATAAAATGGCAAGACCAAACAAGAAGACCGTCAATGAAGAAACCAAAGACGAACAATCACCCGGAGAAGACAGAGGTCTTACAAAAGAAGTCTCTTAAGGTGCAAACTCTTTAAGAACGGGCGAAGCTGAAGAATAAAGACTCAAAGAACTTGAAGAACAAGTTTTACAAAGGCAAAAAGAACTTGAAGAATGTCGCGCAAGAGCACGAGAAAAGACACTCAAACAAAGAATAGAAGAGGCCAAAATTATCCTTCGCAATTTAAACGAGCAACTGCAAAATGCAAATCATAAAGTTATGAATCAAGAAGAATCACATCCAGCAACAAGAATCTCTCAAGAGAAAAATATTTAAAAATTATTCATATCAATTGATACAAGCTCCCCACTATCAATAAATTTGCAGCTAGCTCAATGGCCTATAGGGTACAAATTCAACATGATACCAACATTCGATGGTGAATCAGACCCAAGGCAATTCTTAATGAGTTTTGAAGCTGCAGTAATTGCAGGCGGTGGAGACGAAACCACACTTGCAAAGTCACTTGTCATGGCAGTAAAAGGTCCAACACAACAATGGATATCATCAAATCTGGATGAGAAAAGAAGATGAAGAATTTACAAGTTTTATCACACCATTTGGAACATACTGCTTTGTAAGAATGGCAGAGGGGCTTCGCAATGCAGGCACAACATTTGTCAGGATGACTTCAACAGTGCTCAAAAGTCAGATTGGCAAAAACTTGCTAGCTTATGTCGACGACATAGTTGTCAAGAGCAAGAAAAGACAAGATCATATTCAAGACCTTCAAGAAACATTCTCAAATCTGAGAAAAGAAAATTTGAAACTAAATCCCGAAAAATGTACCTTCGGAGTACATAAAGGAAAAATTTTAGGCTGCATTGTATCAGTAAAAGGGATAGATCCAAACCCAGACAAAGTTCAAGCAATTTTGAACATGAGAATTCTTAAAAATATAAAAGATGTTCAAAAACTGACTGGAAGACTTGCAGTTTTAAACAGATTCATCTCAAAATCAGCAGAACGAAGCTTACCAATATTTCAGGCACTCAAAGGATCCAAAAGAGACTTCGTATGGGGACCTTCGCAGCAACATGCATTTGAAGAGATAAAAAAATATCTACTACAGCCAAACACATTGATTTCACCAACATCAGGAGCAGATTTGCTATTATATGTCTCAGTCACAGAAACAGCAGTAAGTTCAGTACTAGTCCAAGAACAAGAAACAAATCAATCAAAATATCAAGTAACAGTCTACTATGTTTCAGAAGCATTATCTGGATTAAAAGTATACTACTCTGAGATTGAGAAAATCGCATACACAATTTTAACAGCATCAAGAAAGTTGAAGCACTACTTTCAGGCCCACAAAATCAGAGTTCTCACAAATTACCCTATGAAAGAAGTATTACAAAGTTGCAGAACAACAGGAAGACTAAAAAATAGGCAGCAGAATTATCTCAATATTTTATAAAATTTAAAAAAAGAATATAAATAAAATCTCAAGTGCTAGCAGACTTCATAGCAGATTGGACACCCTCCTAAAGTTCAAGAGAAGACAAGAAACAACCAGAATGGACAATATATTGCGATGGCGCATGGGGCTTCGCAGGGGCTGGAGCAGCTGCAATAATCACCTCACCTTTAGGCATAAAGATAAAATATGCTGCAAGAGTAGAATTTCAGTGTACAAACAACATAGCAGAATACGAAGCCGTTTTACTGGGACTTCGCAAAGCAAAAGCAATGGAAATCCAAAGATTGGTAATCAAAACAGATTCGCAAATTGTAGCAGGCAACATTGAAAAAGACTACAAAGCAAGAGATCCAGAATTAGCAAAATACTTGCAATTTCTCAGAGATCAAGAGAAATATTTTGAAGGTTTCACAGTCAAAAACATCTCAAGAAATGACAATTCAGATGCAGACGAACTAGCAAAAGCTACAGCACAAAATTAAAGTCTCCCTCAAGATGTTTTCTATCAAATCTTGAAACAAGCATCCATCAAAGCAGTGCAAGCTACACCCAGAGAAGTCCATATAATACAAAGTAAAGACTGGAGAGCTCCAATTATGGCTTACCTTCGTGGGCACTATGAGCCTAAAAATGAAGTCAACAACATAAGAATGAAGCAAAGAACAAGAAATTACAAGATCATCAACAATCAGCTATACAAACAAGGAATATGTGCACCATTACTCAAATATATATCAGTAGAAGAGGGGAAAAAGCTACTATCACAAATACACAAAGTAATTTGCGGCACACATCCTGGAGCAAGAACAATGGCAGGAAAAGCATTCCGTCACGGATTTTATTGGCCATCAGCCCAAAATGACAACAAAGAAATTGTCAAATCTTGCCATAATTGCCAAATGTCTGCAAGCAAAGTAAAGGCTCCAGCAACAAATCTACAAACAATAGAACCAACTTAGCCATTGGCGAGATGGGGAATTGACATCATTGGAAAGCTACCTACAGCACAAGGAAACCTTCAATATGCAGTAGTGGCAGTGGAATATTTCACTGAGTGGATCGAAACTAAACCAGTGACAAACATGTCATCTTTCACAATGAAGAAATTTCTTTGGCAAAACATCATTTGTCATTTCGGAGTTTCATGGCACATAACAGTAGATAATGGAACTCAATTTGACAGCTAAAATTTTAGAGAGTATTGTGAAAGTCTGGGAATTCAATTATGTTTCGCATCAGTAAAACACCCACAGTCAAACGGTGCAGTCGAACGAGAAAATAGAATTATATGCATAGGAATATCAAAATGCCTCGTGGGGCTACCAAAAGACAAATGGGTGGATGAGTTACCTAAAGTTGTATGGGTACATAACACCACAGTTTTAAGATCAACAAACTTCTCCCCTTTCAAATTACTTTATGGAGAAGAAGCAATGCCACCTGAAGAGATACAATTTTAAGGACCAAGAACAAATATTGAAATAATAGATGAAGACCAACAAATGATAAGTAAAGATTTACTAGAGGAAGAAAGAATGAAGGCGATTCAAAATCTTGAAAAAATATCAAAGGGAAACAGAAAGTTGGTACAATAAGAAAGTCAAACCAAGACAATTATCACCAGGAGACTTTATCTTGAAAAGAAAAAGAAATAAAGACACATTCGGAAAATTTCAGCAAAAATGGGAAGGATCGTTCCTCATCATAAGAACCAACGAGCCAGGAGCATTTCGCCTAGCAGACATGAGTGGGAAGAAAATTGATCACACATTCAATATTCAAGACTTACGAAGATATTATCCCTAGAATTTATTTTCATCTTTGTACAAAATAGATTAGCTTTTACATTCTAAAAAATTTTAATTCAAATGTAAACGAGCTGCACTCTTTTTCTACTCAAAGGGAATCCTTCACAGGGTGAGTGGTTTTTTAACGAGGCAGTCTCCATTGTAAATTCTCATCAAAGTATAAATGAGAAAGCTAGTTTCTCTAAAAAAATCTTATCAACGGCCGAAGAGTATATTTTAAATATACTCATGTATCGGCAAAACACCCAAAGTAGGTAGCATCATTATTCAAACAAGCAAAAAACGATGCTAACCTATCAAAAGAATCATAAAATATATTCACTAAGGTGAATTTTGACTTCAAAAATGAAGTATGCATGTTATCTTCGCCAAAAGAGCGAATAATATTTTAAATTCACTAAGATGAATTTTGACTTCAAAACAGAAGTCTGCATGCTATCTTCGCCAGAAAGAGCGAACAATATTTCAAATTCACTAAGGTAAATTTTGACTTTAAAAATGAAGTCTGCATGTTATCTTCGCCAGAAAGAGCGAATAATATTTCAAATTCACTAAGGTGAATTTTGACTTCAAAAAATAAAGTCTGTATGTTATTTTCGCCAGAAAGAGCGAATAATATTTTCAAATTCACTAAGGTGAATTTTGACTTCAAAAAAGAAGTCTGCATGTTATCTAAGCCAGAAAGAGCGAATAATATTTCAAATTCACTAAGGTGAATTTTGACTTCAAAAATGAAGTCTGCATGTTATCTTCGCCAGAAAGAGCGAATAATATTTCAAATTCACTAAGATGAATTTTAACTTAAAAAATAAAGTCTGCATGTTATCTTCGCCAGAAAGAGCGAATAATATTTTCAAATTCTCTAAGGTGAATTTTGACTTCAAAAAAGAAGTCCGCATGTTATCTTCGCCAGAAAGAGCGAATAATATTTCAAATTCACTAAGGTAAATTTTGACTTAAAAAATGAAGTCTGCATGTTATCTTCGCCAGAAAGAGTGAATAATATTTTCAAATTCACTGAGGTAAATTTTAACTATAAAAATGAAGTCATGTAAATTTTAACTTCAACACTAAGGTAAAAATTTGATTTAACAAAATATGAAGTCAATTCATCGCCTTCGCTTAAAAAGTAAGGGGACGGTGTTTTTAAATTTACCTAAAGTGAAATTTGATTTCACAAAATACGAAGTCAATTCATCGCCTTCTCTTAAAAAGTAAGGGGACGGTGTTTTCAAATTTACCTAAAGTGAAATTTGATTTCACAAAATACGAAGTCAATTCATCGCCTTCGCTTAAAAAAAGTGAGGGGACGGTGTTTTCAAATTTACCTAAAGTGAAATTTGATTTCACAAAATACGAAGTCAATTCATCGCCTTCGCTTAAAAAGTAAGAGGACGGTATTTTTAAATTTACCTAAAGTAAAATTTGATTTTACAAAATACAAAGTCAATTCATCGTCTTCGCTTAAAAAAGTGAGGGGACGGTGTTTTTAAATTTACCTAAAGTGAAATTTAATTTCACAAAATACGAAGTCAATTCATCGCCTTCGCTTAAAAAAGTGAGGGGACAGTGTTTTCAAATTTACCTAAGTGAAATTTGATTTCAGAAAATAACGAAGTCAATTCATCGCCTTCGCTTAAAAAGTGAGGGGACGGTGTTTTCAAATTTACGAAGGCAAAATTTGATTTCACAAAATACGAAGCCTATGCATTGCCTTCATTTAAAAGTAAGGGAACGATGTTTTCAGATTCACCAAGGAAAAATTTGACTTCACCAAATACAAAGTCAACACACTGCCTTCACTTAAGAGTATGTCTTCACAAAATAACAAAGTCTATGTGTTGCCTTCGCTTAATAAAAAATAAAAAAAGCTATGTTTCACCTTCGCTAAAAAAATAAGGGAACATCATTCATTTCACTTAATAAATCATATTACATAAAAATGTCTACACAAATATACATATAAAAACACTTTATTGTGTCAACAAATATACATATCAAATATTTTCTGAAGCAACAATAGTTGCTGCTTCATCAATCAAATCTTCAACAACTCTATCTAAAACATGATTAACCTCCGAACTAAGATAGTCTTTGGAAATATAGCTCGGCGAAGCACTTGAATACGAAGACCGAAAACACACAAGGAAAATGCCATCAAAATTTGCTTTACAAATGTCTCCACATCACAACATAAGCACAAACACCTGAGAAATTTTGCTACAATCAACAACACGAGGTAAACATCTCTCATTTTCAGCAATAGAGAAATCATTCTCAAATTCTAGAAACAAGCACATCCCATCAGGAATATATATATAAAAAACCACAAACAACAAAATTTCTGTTTGCTTACATTTCACAAACACATCAAAAGAAGATTTTGCTTCTTCAGTAACATACTCCAACCATAAAGAAGGCTCAACAACAAAGTTATCTTTACACATTAACAAGGGCATAATCATAAGTCCATCTTGTCCAAAGTTCAACATTTACAAAAACGTTAAAAGATTTTCAAAACCTCACCCCTCGAAGCTAAAATCTAAACTACGACAAACTAAAGTACATGATCACGAGCATCATCATCCCTCGCCCTATCTTGTTCAATTCTTTCTTACCTCCTCTCTGCCTCCACATCAGAAGCAATTCTCTTTTCAAGCTGCTACAAAACAAAATAAAATAACAGATAAGAAAAAACACAAGGAAAAACAACAAATCAAAATCACATATAGATAACATACTTTTTCTATCTTTTGCTTGGCTTTCATGAAGGCATGCTCCCTTTCACCTTGGTTCCAATATTCATGAAAATACTTCTTGCAAAGCATTTGAGTACGAGAAGAAACTTGGTTAAGAGATTCCACTGACGGAAACCTATAACTTTGATCATACAATTTTTCATACAAGAGATCATTAGCCTCCTTCATCAAGTGAAAAATGGCACGACTTGAATACATACAACTCAAATCAGCAGAAGTCTGTAAAACAGTAGGCAAATCTTCATATTGGCGACAAAGCCAAGCAAAGAACGGATCGAATTCTCCAACCTCCCAACAAGGATCTTCTGGCTTCGCACCAAATTTATCATAGCAATTTTTGCAAAGTTCCCATAAGCGATTGCATTTATTATGAAAATTCTAATCCTTTTCAAGAGATTTTTTCTCAAGATAATTCTTCTCTCTCACAACTTTCTTAAGATCTTTCTTCAAATTATCGTATTCTTCAGTCTTTATTTCAAGTTTAGCTCCGACAGAAATACATCTAGACTCCATATTATGAAGAGCTTGAATTGTTTCTATTCTTTCTTTTTCCTTAGCAGCAAGTTGAGATTTCAGAGAATTAATCTCTTTAACCAAAATTTTTTCACGAAGTACAACATTTTTTGCATCATCTTCAATCGACTTACGCAAACTCCTTTGCAAAAGTGCATTCTACATACAAAGTCAAAAATATATTACAAATCTAAAAAAATTACACAATGAAGATGAACAGTCAAAATGATCAAACCTTGTAAATTATGGAAACACTGGCATCCGCCAACTCAAGCGAAGATTTGCCAACGAGTTCGGCCTCCGTATCAGGAACTGCGAAGGCATCATAAATGCGCTTTGACAACTTTAATTTTGGTTTCTTCGACATAATACGAAGTTTGTCCAAACCAATCCCAACAAATTTGAAAGTATCTAAGTTCACACCTTGAGCCTGGCAGTATTCCATACAATGTTTATAAGCTTCAAGATTTACACCATCAGGAACTGTTTTCAAAACTTCAGCTGGAGTCACAGGTTCCTGGGCAACTTCTTTCATCTTTCCAATATCAATAGTTGCCTCCCTCTGAGAATAAGAATCAGAGAAAAATTTCTCTGCGAAGACAAACAACAAGAATTACAAGAAGACAAACAAAACAAAATATGCGAAGTAAAAAAATCACCTGTAGAAACACCCTTTTCAAGCTGGAAGGACACCCTCTCACCAGTAATCACATTAATAGTAGACTCAGAAAGACGAGAAACACGGTCATGTTCACCCTCCTCGTGATAAACTTCATCATCAGATTCATCAAAATCAAGGGCAAGAGTTGTGTTACCCTTAATTTTTTGTGCCTTCGCACCAGGCACAACAACTTCAGAAGCACCCTTTTCACCACCAACTGTAGCATCTTGTTCTACCCGTAAAACATTCTCTAAAACTTTACAACCTAAATTAGCACCTCCAGACAAAATTACAGCTTCAATCTCATCACCAAAATTTTCTGGCTCATCCCGGGAAGTTTCAACAGAAAATCTTTGAGAGGATGGCCCAACAGTCTCCTGCGATGCCAATACCTCAACTTCTTCTTATGAACCACCAACAGTGGCAGCCACAGTAACCGAAGAAGAAACCAGATTAACTGGATCAGAAACAATATTTTCGCCAATATTTTGTTATGACAAAGTCAAGATAGCTTCAGCAACACCACCATGGGAAATGTTGGCCATCAAATTCTGAAAATAGTTATTAAGTGGAGTCAACATAGGAGGAGTCAACCCACTAGAATCAAAAACTAAACTAAACATTCTCACCTCATCATCACAAGACATTTTCTTCAAAGCTTCATCAACAAAACTTTCTGACAATTTAGAATCAGAAAAATTAGCAGTCTTCGCTTTCTTCTTTGAAACTTTTTTAGTAAGCAGAGGCTCACCCCTCTTTTTCCTACTAACATTATCGGTACTAGGCTTCGCACTTCTAGCATAAGCAGGAGCTGGCCTTTCACCATATTCTATCTGAGCAATATCAAAAACTCTATTCGGTCTCTTATCATCTGAACCAAGGATTTTATCCATCAGATCTTTTTCTTTCTTCAAAAAACTTTCAAAAATTTCAACAGCTTTAATTTCAACAGCAGAAACAAATTCTTTATCTTCGGTATACTTTTTTGGACGAAAAACTTCATTATCTAGAAAGATATAAGTTTTCCCTCTGACCACATTTTCATAGAATCGAACAAAGCTCCAACCTTTCTTCAAAGGCCAAATCCGAGCAGCAATATACTCTTCGCAAAGATCTCGAGCACTTTGCATACTTGCAGCAACCTTATAAAACTTCTCACAAGATTTAGAACTTCTTGAACTTTGAAATTCAGGTTTACAGACAAAACTGTTCTTGTGCATCCTTGTAGCCAAAGGATATCTTCTAACAACTTTGTTAGCTTGATTCTTCTCTTCAACCAAAGGAACTTTATGATAAAACCAATAGCGATATCAATTTTCAATCCACTTATTTTTTGAAGCAGGAGCTATCTGTTTAGCACCACGAGCTGGCTTAAAACTACAACATCCAAAATATTTGATGACACTTTTTCCATCAACCATTTTACTTTGAAATTGTGTATGCATCTCATGAATAGAACAAAAAGCTCTAATATCCAGATTTTCTCTCTAAGATTTCACTGCCCAAATAAAAAGAGCGATTTTTACTATACCATTTGGAGTCAGATGATGCATCTCAATGTTATAAGCTTTCAGAATTTCTTCAACAAAATCTTGACATGGCATACGAAAACCAGCCGTAAAATAGTCACGAAACACAACACATTCATCAGGTTCTGGCCTAGGAATTGTCTCAATCTGAGGAGGTAATCTAACATCAGCTTTTTTAAGTATTATATTTTTTACCATCCACTGCAATTCAGATTCATCAAACAAGGATTTTCCAAAGTTCAGAGACTTCGTATCATCACCAACAAGCTTCGACTACGATGCAGAAACATTAGACAAATCTTCATCAGAAACAGAATGCTCAGATTCAGCTGGCGAATTTTCAGAAGCATTCTTATCCATGTCTGACATCTGAATACAATATATATATATATATATATATATACAAAACAATATATAAACACAAATAAGCATATGAAAGTACAAAACATAAACTAAAAACATTAACCTCAAAAAAATTACCTTCGCAACAAAAGAAGAAATGAAAGAATAAAGTAATTTCGACGAAAACCGACTTCGCGAAAACTTAAAATTTCAGCGGCACATCCCCGTCTTCGATCGCGTACCCTAAAGAAGGGAACACAGCACAATATATGTAGGCGGCTTTAGAAAATAACCGTTAAAAATACTGTTCATAGCATAACGGTCAAAAACGGCCAACTTCAAAGTTCAGGACGGTGTTTTTTGTGACTTCACTGTATAAAATTCAAAATTCACGAATTTCAGACCTTTGGAGTAGGCCTTCATTCGCGAGGGGCTACTATTGGGGAATTAACTTCGTCCAAAAAAACTCAAGCCCAAACTTTGGAGTATGAAAGATATAAAAATATTCTAATGAAATTCACCTATAGGAAAAAATACAGCGAAGAATCTATTTCGACTTCGTCGTCAAGAATTCAACTTCGCCTATCAACTTTGTCGTTCAACTTCGCCTATCGACTTCATCGCCAAGAATTTAACTTCGCCTATCGACTTTGTCGTTCAACTTCGCCTATCGCCTTCGTCGTCAAGAATTCAACTTCGCATATCGACTTCGTCGTTCAACTTCGCCTATCGACTTCGTCGCAAGAATTCAACTTCGCCTATCGACTTTGTCGTTCAACTTCGCCTATCGACTTCGTCGTCAAGAATTCAACTTCGTCTGTCAACTTCGTCGTCAGAAATTCAACTTCGCCTGTCGACTTCGTCATCAGGAAATCAACTTCGCTGGACAGAGAAGTAGACAAAAAGCAAGAGATAATCTGAAGAAAACAAGTTCATTGAAGGAAAAGAAGATTGAACGCGAAAAAGAAGACTAAATTAGGAGGAAATGACTACTTCGCCCTTACATAGATGAATGGTTGTAAATATTAGGGTCAGGGGTAAAAAAGTCATTTTGTGTAAAATACAAAGACTAGGGCCCTATAAATACCCCCTCTGACATGTATGGTACGATGATGAAATGAATACAACTTTGCGCGTAATTTTGTTTTGGATGAAATTTTTCTGATGATTGTGTGAATTGTGTCGTCTGACCTGAACTTTTCAGCCAACATGAACCTTCTGGCAAGTCAAGTTTGTAGAAAACAGAGCCAATTTTCTGCAGCACTTTGTAAGGGCCAAAGTATTTTGCTGCCAGCTTGGGAAATGGTCTGTTTGCTACTGATGATTGGGTATACGGCTGTAGCTTGAGTAGGACTTGATCACCCACCACGAACGAATAGTCCTGCCTGTGCCTGTCGACCATCAGCTTCATTCGGTTTTGAGCTATTGCTAGATTCTCCTTAAGCACCTACAATTGCTGCTCTCTGTTCTCAACCACATCTGCTACCTCAATAGGTGTTGAAGAGGGGACTGATGGGACTACATCAATATTGGGTTCATAACCATATAAGGCCTAGAATGGGGAGCATCCTATAGCTGTGTGCAAAGAGGAATTATACCAGAGTTCTGCTAAGGATAACCAGGTTTTCCAGGTTGTTGGGGAATCATGTACAACACACCTAAGATACATCTCTAAATATTGATTAACCCTCTCTGTCTGCCCATCTGACTGTGGGTGGTATGCTGTACTAAACTGTAGATTCACCTTGTAAAGTTTGAAAAGCTCCTTCCAGAAGGCACTAAGAAACACTGTGTCTCTGTCAGTTACAATAGAGTTGGGGAGTCCATGTAATTTGACTATATTGTCTATGAATGTTTGAGCAATGGAGTGGGCTGTGTAAGGGTGCTTTAATGCTATGAAGTGTGCATACTTAGACAGTCTATCTACCACTATCAAGATCACATTGTAGCCTTGTGATTTGGGTAAGCCCTCAATGAAATCCATTGATAGATCTTGCCAGACGCCTACAGGAATGGGCAGTGGGTGGAGTAACCCCATGGGATGAGTATTACTATGTTTGGAACATTGACACATAGAACACTATTTGATATAGCTCTCTACATCTTGTCACATGCCCTTCCAGGAGAAATGATTTCTCAGTTTGTAATATGTTGCAGCTATACCTAAATGGCCGCCTAAGGCACTAGAGTAAAATGCAACAATCAATTTTGTCTGAAGAGTTAAGTTCTGTCCAATCCAGACCTTGTCATGTTGTCTGATGAGTCCATTGTGCAGACTGTAGCCTTGAGAATCAGGACTAGAGACAGCCAATATTTGAAGAAGCTGCTAAGAATGAGGATTAGTGACATAGGAATTGATCACTTCTTGAATCCATGCTGGCTGGACAGATGATACAGCTTGTAGAGCCATCAGGCGAGCTACCCTTGACAAAGCATCAGCTGCTGCATTGTCCTTGCCCTGTCTGTAAGTGATTTTGAAATCAAGGCCCATAAGTCTGGTCATTGCTTTCCTTTGCATGTCTGAATGCAGATTCTGTTCATTCAAATAAGCTAATGACTTATGGTCAGTGACTATGATGAATTCCTGCCTTTACAAGTAAGGTCTCCATCTTTCAACAACCATGATCAATGCCAGGAATTCTTTTTCATAAATGGACAAGGCCTTGTGTTTTTCTCCCCAAGATTTACTTAAATAGGCCACTGGTTGACCATATTCTAGAACAGGGGGTGTCTAGAGACGAGATAAGTGAATGATGTTGTGCGCTGGAGCCTCCGATGGTGTGCAAGGCGGACACAAGATTTATACTGGTTTGGGCTGAACGTCTCTACTTCCAGTGCTCACTGCTGTTCGTGTTGCTTTGCACCAAAGTGCTTGTAGTAGGGGGATACAAGCTGGTCGAGAGAGAGATAGCTCCCAGGTCTCTGTGTGTGGGTGTGTTCGAGTGTCTGAGTGTATGCTTAGTACATTGCCGCTGCTGGGCGTTGTCCAACATGTCCTGTCGAGGGTCCTTCCCTCCCCTTTTATAGTATGCAAAGGGAGGGGTCGGGTCACAGTATCTGGATGTATGAAAATAGAAAGAAAAGGCCCTAAGGTGCTCCCTATTCCTAGCTTTCCTCTCAGTTCATGCATTCGCACAATCATCGTCGTGGTGGTGTCATGCCGTGGCTGTAGATGTATCACAGTTGACGTGGTGAGGCCACACCCTGACATGGTGTCATGATGAAGAGGATTTCGTGGCCCTGAAGCTACACCGGCGAAAAGGTGGGGGCCTGGACGGCCGTTGCTCCCCGTCCCGTTGAGGTGGACATGGTGGGGTGCGGCGTAGCGTAGCTTCTCCCTGTTATTGCCATGGGGGCGAGAAAGAACCGTAGAAGCCTTGACCAGATTATGAATCAGGTGTTACAAGATCCTAGATAATCCTACACGACGCGGTGAGCTCCTGTTCCTTAGCAGGAAAAGGTAGGGCCCGTGCGTGCCCGTAGCAGTGTGTTACAGTAGGGGGTCGAGTGAAGTAGTAGCTATGCAAAGGGGTCGAGCGCCTTGATGACGTCACAGGGCTCAGGCGCCTGGATGACGTCACGGGGGTCGGACGAGACGGAGAGGGGTCGAACGAAGCGGAGGAGCGCTGGGGGGCTCGAGCGCTTGTCCTTTGGCTTTGGTTTTGAGCGGAGTAAGGCCTGGGTCGACTGTGATGGGCCGTGGGCCATAATATTTGTCTTGGTGGGTGGTTTTGCGATAAAAATGGGGTACCCTATTTTGCTAGTACCCGACAGTGGGTTTGTGGGTTGTTGGGGTACAACTTTGAAATGGGAGCAAGTATATAATCTAGTAAAGCATGGGCCCAAACATCATTGCCTTTAGCTGAATTGTAGACTTTGGTGGCAGACATGGAGTGAAGCTGTAGGGGTGGTTCTTGTAGTCCTTGTATGGTGATCGCTTTCCCCATCTCAGAAAATGTCAAAGTTTTCTTTTGCCAATCACATTGCATTGGGCTATGATCTTGGAGCCAATCAAACCCCAAGATAGCATCATAGGGATGCATATCTAGGACCACCATGTCAGTATTCAAAGTATGGCCTTGACAATACCATCTCAGGTGTGGGATCTTCTTGTTTGCAATGATACTTTCACCATTTGCCAGCTTGACCTTTCTTCGGGACAAAGAAACTGTAGGGAGCTGAGCCACATCCACAAATTTAGAGCTGATGAAACTGTGGGAGCTACCACTATCCAACAATATGAGGAAGACCTTATCCTTGACTCTAGCCTTAATTTTCATACAACTAGGACTGTTTGAGGAAGAGAGAGCATTGAGGGAGAGCTGACAGAATTGGTCATGTAGAGAATCTTCAGTGGCTAACTCATTGAGTACCTCATTTGTTAACTCTCTATCCAAGTCATTCAAGACCAAGGCATTAGCTTGAGGTTTGTTTCTTTTGGTGCATACCTCGAGATGTCCATGGACAAACTTTTCTCCACAATTGAAACAGAGGCCATTAGCCTTCCTGTAGTCCCTTAGTTGTCTATCCCTCCACAAATTTGGTTGTGGTTGTGCTGGCTTCCCTTCAATAGCTGGAGGAATGTATGCTCTTAGATTGTTGTTAGGTCTAGCATATCTTGCTTTACTTCGGTCCAGAACACCCTGTTGGATCTTGGCAATGGTAGATGCTTTTTGCACTATTGTAGGCATCTGAGGCTCCATAGTACCTCGGATGTCATCTTTCAATCCTCTAACATACTGTGAGGTGAAAAACATATCATCATAGTGATTGTTATGCATTGTAATACTGAATTGTAAATCTTGGAACTTGGAGGTATAGTCTTCCACATTGCCTGTTTGCTTGAGATCCAATAGCTCATTCAGTGCAGTTCTAAAGTCATCTGCTCCAAATTCCTCTTCAACAGTGGCACAAAAGTGTTCCCAATCGTGGAACGTGTGGTTCTGTTTGTAGGATTGGTACCACTTGGCTGCTTTTCCTTAAAAGTGCAAATGTGCAGCAGTGATCCACATTCCCAGAGGCAACTTATGAAGTTCAAAATAGCTTTCACGGTATCTCTCCATATTTTTAGATCGGTGCCATCAAATTTGGGAAACATCATCTTTGGCATGGCTTGTGATGGGAGTTTCTCAGCTTTATCTCCATTGTCATTGGTCCTCAAACCTGCGTGTTGTTCTTTCTTTGGCGGGGGTCGTTTTGCCTTGGAACCTTCTGGTTTATCGAGGTGTTTGTCCTTGGCAAACACATTCTGAAAGGACTCTTTGTCATCAAACACATCTTCTTCTTAATCAAAAACAGGTTCTGTTGCAAAATGCTTCATTGTGAGCCGTGCCACAGCTGCTCCATTTGCTTGAACTTGCTGAGCTATCATGTGCTGTTCTGCCGAGTAGCTATCCATGGCGGCACCTCTGATATCCATCTGGGCTTTCAATTGTTGCTGAACCTCACCGATGTCATTCATTCTGGTGAACAAGAGATCCAAGTGTTCCAGTACTTGGTCCTTGAACTGCTTCTCATCGTCAGCACTCTTGGACATGGTGTCCAACAAGATTTGAGTTTGCTTGGAGGGTTTAACATGAGCCGTGATGACTGGTGGACTGAATCCGACTCAAATTGGTGGATCAAACAGCTGGTTTAGGTTGCCCTTCCCCAAATGTTGTCCGCCACCTACACCGCCGCGTGGAAGTGAGGCTGATCCGAGGAATTTTACACGGGAACAACTGCCCCACAACCCAAGATCGAGGACACTTCCCCGCCAACGCCGCCACACCGAATTAGGTGTACAACTACGGAATTTTACGTGAGAACAACCGTCCCACAACCCTCGCTGTGAACCCCAAACGTGCTAAAGTGAAAAAGAGTAGAGTTGAGAAGCTCTACTGGGAATCAGTATGGACCCACTGTCGATGGAGGTTGAAAGGAAATGACGGATCTGGTTTGTGGATGGTGGTTGAGATTGATGAGGTGGAAGGCGCTGCTGAACACGATTGCGGACCCGATCAACCTAAGGAGGGACCTCTGGGTTCTCTAGTTAAACACCTTGCGGGCGTGACCGGAGAAGAGCCTACCCACCGAAATTACGATCGCGATCAACGTCAAACGGTCCAAACAGAAACCCAAGGGTGGAGGCAAGGTGAAGAAATAGCGGATCTGAGCAAGGCGAAGGAAGAAGATAGATGGGTGTTGGATCCGTCACCTAACAAAGGTCGGAGATGTGCCCAACGCGTGGATAACTGGCTTCGGTGCCGAGCGACCAAGCTCCACACCCACGCTGAGGATAGAAGAATCCGATACCAACTGTTACAACCCTTGGCCGCGGCTAGTCGCCGGCGACGTGAGCACAAACAGCAAGTACGGGACGACGACGCCGACGAGGCAAACCCCTCAGCCTTGGCGTGAGTTCTATTGTTCAATACTTGGTTATTCCATTCGATACAGGGTGCGGCACTTATGTGCTCGCTTACGATCACTAACCACTGGGTCCAAATGTAACACTACTACAGCCAGGGTTTTTAAGGGCGGGTCTCAGAGGTTTTTAAGGGCGGGTAGCCCAACCCCTCTTACCAGGGGGCTTTTAAAAATCAGCCCACTGTAAGGGCGGTTGGGCAAACCGCCCTTACAAATGACATTTGTAAGGGCGGTTGGATCACGAACCCCTCTTATAAATGGCATTTGTAAGAGGGGTTCGTGATCCAACCGCCCTTACAAATGCCATTTGTAAGAGGGGTTCGTGATCCAACCGCCCTTACAAATGGCATTTGTAAGGGGGGTTGATGATTCAACCGCCCCTACAGTGGGTTTTTCAGGAAAAAAATTCAAATCTGACCACATGATATAATATATAATTCAAATTCAATTTCAAATCTAACCACAAGAGCCATTATATAGTCATAATTCACAAGTACCATCACAAGTAGCCATAATCCGTACGAACCACAATTACATGCCATAATTCAAAGTCCTTTAGTCCATACAAACCACAATTACATGCCATAATTCAAAATCTTTTAGTCCATACAAACCACAAGTACCATCACAAGTCCATTATAAAGCCATAATTCAAAAGTTCAAAGAGTTCGAGAAGCCCAAACCATTCAGTGGCCTAGTTGAAGTCTGTGAGTCTCACGAAGGTGTTGGAAGACAATATTACTACCTAAGTCAGAATCTGGGTCATGGCACCCATCTATTCAAATCTTTGAACGTTTTGCCACGAAAAAGGATACAGTGGTTGGGGCATGCATCTATTTTTTCAACACCCATTGTCAATGGACTTATAACCTTCTTCGCATAGTATGTGTTGGCGGGAACTAAGTTTGGCTGTGGCAGCACCAATGATAGGAGATGCAATAGATCATTGAAACTACAGTCAGACCAGCCGTACTTAGCCTTCAGGATGAATAGCTCAAGCACAAAACGGAGCAGTGTCCATTGTGTCGAACAACCCTTCTCAACACCATATACAGTCTCCTTCGACGCTGTTTTTACCCTCTCTAGATTTTCTAGACCTTTCTTCTGTAGCAATATTTCTGGTCCAAGTGCCCGAATCATGTCCTCTAAATTGTCACCATTGTCTTCATCCCCCTCACGTGCTCCGCCATCAGCGGTGGCACCACCAGCATCATTAGCACCTTGTTCGTTGCCAAAGTGACCACCTTGTTCATTGCCACAGTCATAAAACATTTCTTCATCATCCTCGAGTGTGTATTGGTGCAGATACCTTAGGGTGGTGGCATCTTCTTGTCGATCAATAATGTTGCCGTCATCAACAACCGTTGTTTCACCATGATGAATCCACACGGTGTAGCCCGGAATAAACCCTCCCATAATCAGATGTTCTTTGATGGTATCCACATCTCTAAATGCCATAAGGTTCTTGCAATCTTTGCAGGGACAAATAATTGTATCCTTATTATATTTCAACGTTGATGCATGCTTCTTTGCGGCTTCAATAAATTTGTCCACCTCTTCACAGAAACCTTCATCGATCCTTGACAAACCATACATCCAAGAGTTCCTGTACTCCATCTTTTAAAAACAAAACAAAAAAAACACAGGAAACAAATCATATTAAACATACACGAAACTAGGGTGTAATCTCCCCTAAAATCAAGCAAGAGCGACTAAATAGAGGGTGTCAGCTCATTTCTCTAACTAATGTACACTAATAGCATCAAAACTAGGGTCTAATTAGCTCTACTATATACAAAGCTCAAACATCATGGAAGAAAGAGAGAAAGCAAAACTTTAATTTACTCACTAACAAACCACTAATAAAGAGTGAGCTCATTTTTCTAACTAATAGTTGTTAGTAACAATTATTTTTGATAATTATTAGCAACAATTATTTTTGATAATTATTAGCAACAATTATTTATAATTATTAGCAACCATTATTAGCAACTTTTTTTTGACAATTATTAGCAACAATATATACAAAATGGTTAAAATATAACATTTTATAAACAACAATTACCAACGATTATTATTTTACCAACATCCTTTCATGCCAACCCTATTCTAACTTCATGAAATATAAATTACAAAATAAAAAAGGAAACCCTAGATCTAGAACAAGGGTGCAAGCTCAAATCTCTAATTAGAGTGCAAATCTCCACTAAAATCAAGCAAGATCGACTAATTAAGGGTGCAAGCTCAAATCTCTAACTAATCTACACTAATACCTTCAATACTAAGCTCTAATTTGCTCCACACAAAGCTCAAGCACCATGGAAGAGAGAGAAAATAAAACTCTAATTTCCTCACTAACCAACCATTAAAACTTGCATTAAAGGGTTGGAATAGTATTTTCTTACCTTCTACAAGCTCCCCACCAAAGGAATTGAGCTCAAAACCTCCCCCCTTGGTAGAGCAATTTTTTGGAGGAGCCCAAGGCCTCCCAACCTTTTTTTGAGTGGAAGAGTGAATGGCTCGAGGAGGAAGAAGATGGGGGCAGCCACTTATTCCTACAGACCACTGTAGGGGCGGTTCAATCACGAACCCCCCTACAAATGCCCACAGTAAGGGGGGTTGGTGATCCAACCGCCCTTACAAATAGCAGCCATTTGTAAGGGCGGTTGGATCACCAACCCCTCTTACTGTGGCATTTGTAGGGGCGGTTCGTGATTCTTTGTATAGCCAGCCCACTGTAAGGGGGGTTCGATCGTCAACCCCCCTTACAGTGAAATGGCTGTGGCTCTTACAAACCGTTTTTGTAGTAGTGTAATAGTCTCAAATGAAAACGTAAATGCGAGAGCAGTAAACAGAATACGCCTTCTCCACTGGCTTGCGAGCATCATGCTGTGTCACCCGCCGTGAAACAAACGCATACATCACACGGTCACAAGAGTCACGAAGGGAGCATTCCCAAAGAAAAAAAAAGTCACGAAGGGGACAGAAAAACACGACCATTCCAGACTCTCGATAGTCGGTAGATGATGTCATCATCGTTCATCCATCGCTCAGCATCGCCAAAGTTTGATCAGGGCCATCCATCATTGAAGCCATTTTGAGTGAGCCGCCAATCGTGCCGGAGAGAGCAGCACATCGTTGATCAGCCTGTTGAGGTTCGCGAGCGACCTCGCCGCCGACCCCGCGGCGGCCTCTTTCCACTCCGCCGCCCTGCGCGCCATCTCCTTCCCCTTGTCCCCACCCATCGCCTCCCGTATCATCGCCTCCACGGCCTCCCGCCGCACGTCGTCGCCGACCTCCATGGCCACGCCCCACTCGACGCACTTGTACCGGCAGTTGGTCTGCTGCTCCGCGAAGAATGGCCAGCACAGCATCGGCACCCCGGCGCCGAGGCTCTCCAGCGTCGAGTTCCACCCGCTGTGCGTCAGGAACAGGCCCACCGTCTCGTGCCGCAGCACGGCCTCCTGGTCGCACCAGCTCGCCAGGAGGCCCCTGCCCTTGGTCGCCTCCAGGAACCCCGGCGGCAGCGCCGCCGCCGAGGAGGTGTCGCCCTTGACGACGTCCGGCCGGACGATCCACAGGAAGTCGTGGCCGCTGCTCGCCAGCCCCGACGCGAACTCCGCCAGTTCCTGCCCACTCATGACCGTAATGCTCCCGAAGTTCACGTACACCACCGACCGCGGGCGGGGCTTCCTGGCGTCCAGCCACGCGAGGCAGGTCTGGTCCTCCCGCCAAAGGCTGCAGCTCACCGCGTCGAGGGGGCCCCTGCGGACGATGACCTGCTCCGTGACGGAAGCGAGCGGGCCGATGGTGTATACGGCCGGGATGATGGCGCGCATGGCGTCGAGCGCTGGCTGCTCCAGCTCGTCGAAGGTGTTGATGACGACGGCGGACGCGTACTCCGAGCGTTCCACCTCCTGTAGCTGAAGTTCATCAGCACGTCGTTGGGGTCCGTGGTGCGGAGGAAGGTCGGGAAGTCCTTGAGCCGCATGTGCTTGCTCATGCCGGGCGCCCAGTTCACCGGCGTGTCCATGAACCCGTTCGTCAGCTGCTCTTCGTCTGCGCCACAAAAAAAGAATTCACATCGCTTTCGACGGATTGGATAGGGATGCAGAGGACCAGAGGCAGCAGCCAGAGCATACCTTTGAAGGGGATGATGCCCCTGTCGATGAGGAGGCGGAAGTTGCGGTAGCCCATGTAGCCGCAGGCGCTGGCCGTCCAGAAGAGCGCGCACGGCACGCCCATCTCCCTGGCGGCGTCCACGCTGAAGCTCATCAGGTTGTCCGCCACGACGCACGTCACGCCGTCCAGCCCGGCGAGCAGGCTTCGCAGGTGAGGCGGGCAGTTGTGCTTGGTGGCGTAGCTGATGGTCGCCGGATCCTGCGTGGCGTCGGCGTCGGACTCCGGCAGACCGTCCGGGATGGTGGCGAAGCGGAACGCCGTGAGGCCCGCGACGGCGGCGGCGCCGCGGGAGCGGACGAGGCGGCGGTGGTTGTACTCGGTGTTGACGAAGGTGACGCGGAAGCCCCTGGCGTGGAGGATCTTTGCCAGCTTCAGCATCGGCGTGATGTGGCCCTGCGTCGGGAACGGCACGCACACTGCGTGCGGCTCCTGGCCGGTCGGGAGAGTAGCAACGCTCATGTTTGCTGCCTCCTCGCCGCAGGCCACCTGGGACTGGGAGAGGGACAATGGAAGGGGTCGAATTGTTTCCTGTTTGTACAGTGCGGATGCTGAGACTAGCCGTATTGGGTAGTCTAAAACAATACCGTAAAGCTTTAGAGTATGAATATAGAGTAAAAACTGTTGCACTGGGTACTCTAAAACGATACTCGATCCTTTCTCTCACTCTATATTTAGAGTGATACTGTGCTTACTCTATACTCTATAGTGACGGGCCCCACTAGCTAAACAAAGAAAAAAATACTATAACTCACAAACCAAAAATCCAAATTAAATTTCGATTTCATCATTAAATTCGTCTCAATAAATCCTTCAAAACTATATCACACATGGATATATTTAGATAAAGTGACAAGTGGGTCCCACAGTGGATAGAGTGGATAGAGGATGATATAGAGAATGGATGGGTGCGGGAGAATTGAGTATAGAGGAGAGAATCTTGCTGACTAGGACGTATAGAGGATAAATATAGGTGCGGGTAGTCTGAGGCGCGGTGAACGCAGCAGCCACACGTCACATGGCCATTGGTGGGTAGGAGCAGAGGCGCTCAATGAGCGCAAATACTCCCACAGATACAGATTTTTATGTATGTTTAATCACTGTTTAATTTGTCTTTGCCCTCAGTTTTTATTCTTTTGAGTACAAGACTTGAGACTCTTCTGAAATTTTGATTTGGGATTTAGGAATCCCATAGAGTGCGGCTAGGGCAGTGTGGCACGTGACTATTTAGTGAACAATCATTAGCTTAAGTTCTCGTAATTTACTAACTTTTTTTTTATTTTAGTGTTGAATTTAGTAACATGTATTTTGGTAAATTACTTACCAATTACTTTCTAAAATTTCAGTGGCTTCATGTTGCCCAAGAAGCACGAATATGACATTGAGAAGAAATTACAAGATAAGATTAATAATGATGCCATCATCAATGCTTTCACATCTGCAATGTTAGAAAAAATTTTTTAAGGTAATATTTATAATTTGTTTGATGAGAATGCTTTTTGGATGCATTAAATTAAGTTTATTAGAAACATCATCATACTATAGTTATATCAGAGCATCTCCAAGAGATTAGACAAAAAAACTAGCCAAATTTACTGATTTAGCTACTCTCTAAAATAGATTTGACAAAAAATACTAGAGTACTCCACCAGACTTCGTAAAACTAGAACTCTCCGTATTCAAAAGTGTCATGTCATCAACTAACATCCAATCAACAAAGCATGCAGGGGCAGCCTATTAACAAAGCATGCATGTAGGAAACACCAACCGCGCAAGATGATGGATAGCTAGCGAGGAAGGCTATCCAAAAGTAGAGAGCCAATAGGGTGGGATGGAGAGCTACTAAATTTGGAGAGTCATTTACAGAGTCTGTTGGAGACGTTTTTCCTTTAATAATAACTAAATTTACTTTTAGAAAATGATTTGGATAATCTCTCGGAGATGTTCTTAAGGCTTTGTATGGTATGGCTCCAAATAGCTCTTGTTCTTGTTACAACGTGGGGAGCAAAAGTAGTGGCTTCATCTACTTATAGTTTATTCTTAGAAGAGAGAGAAAAATAGCTCGTCATTACAACGCACCGAGAGCCAGAGCCACCCCGAGCTCTATCCAATAGACCTTTTTTTTGGTGGGGTGGGGGGAGGGGGTGTGGATACAATAGAGCTTGTTAGTTACATGTTATGCTCTATCTAAAACACTGATGTATATCTGTAATGTTAATATGTGACTCACCTCTTCCTCTTGCAAGAGTTGTTGGAGTGAGTGTGAGGCCCAGCTCACTGTATTACTCGTGTTATTATACTTAATACTTAATTATATATGGTTTGACTATCCGTGGAAAGGTCAATGGATGTTCCAACTCTCTCTGTCCTTGCTTATATTCTCAGCAAGTGACCAGGTCCCGCACATCCCTTACTCCATGGAGCAGAAACAAAGCTTGACAGCAACTGAAAAGAACATGAAGAACAGCAGCAGTGAAGTGCGGGTGTGCGTGACCGGAGGCGCCGGGTTCATCGGCTCCTGGCTCGTCAAGAAGCTCCTCGAGAAAGGCTACACCGTCCACGCCACGCTGCGGAACACCGGTGCGCGAGCTCCTTCTTTCCTTTCCTTGTTTTGGTCGTCGTCGCTCACTCTAACCCGATTCATTTTGGTGACCGCGCGGCGGCAGAGGACGAGGAGAAGACCAGTCTGCTGCGGCGGTTGGTCCCCGGCGCGGCGGAGCGGCTGCTGTTGTTCCAGGCCGACCTCTTCGACGCCGCCACCTTCGCGCCGGCGATCGCTGGGTGCCAGTTCGTCTTCCTCGTCGCCACGCCATACGGGCTCGAAGCCGAAGGCTCCAAGGTGGAGTATCGCACTTCCGTTAGATCCCCTCGTTCCAAACAAAAATTTCGACTTGGATTAGCGAAGGAATCAAAGGATCATGTGCGGCTGGCAGTACAAGAGCACGGCTGAAGCTGCAGTGGCCGCGGTGCGCGTGATCCTCCGGCAGTGCGAGGAGTCCAAGACGGTGAAACGCGTCATCCACACCGCCTCCATATCGGCCGCTTCGCCGCTCAAGGACAAGGACGACGGCTCCGGCGCTGGGTACAAAGATTTCATCAGCGAATCTTGTTGGACGCCGCTCGACGTTGACTACCATCTTCGCAGCGCACACTTCGATGTGAGCAACTACAGACTGAGTCTGATACTGATGATTTATTTAATTTTTAGCTAATCTTTTCTGGCGAATTCTGCAATTAAACGGAAAGTGACAACCATTCGCAGAAGTACATACTGGCGAAGTTGCAGTCAGAGCAGGAGCTCCTGCGCTACAACGACGGCGAGAGCCCGGCATTCGAGGTGGTGACGCTACCGCTGGGCCTGGTCGCGGGCGACACGGTCCTCGGCCACGCGCCGGAGACGCTGGAGCACGCCGTGTCGCCGGTGTCCCGGAAGGAGTTCTCCTTCATGTTCCTCCGGCTGGTGCAGGGCCTGCTCGGCTCCGAGCCGCTGGTGCACGTCGACGACGCCTGCGACGCACTCCTCTTCTGCATGGAGCGCCCCTCCATCGCCGGCGGCTTCCTCTGCGCCGCCGCGTACCCGAGCATCCATGACATCACTGACCACTACGCCAACAAGTTCCCTCACCTCGACGTCCTCAGAGCGTAAAGCCTTCGCATCATTTACATGCATATGCACGAGATCTCTGGCAAGATCGTTTGGTCTGAGTCTGATGCTCTTATGTGTGCCATGGATTGAATCTATCTGTTGTGTCAGGACGGAGGCGCTGGTGGCGAGGGTGCAACCTGAGGGGGACAAGTTGGGAGAGCTGGGGTTCAGGTACAAGTACGGGATGGAGGAGATTCTTGACTGCAGCGTTGCCTGCGCAGCGAGGTTGGGTTCTCTTGATGCAGCCAAGCTCAGCGTGTAGAAAGGATGGCGTAGAGCGTAGACGAAAGGCTAAACGTAGGAGCACGACACCGTTGTCTTCACGTGCTACACGTTCCAATTGCCACTAAATGTACTAGTAGCAAATAAACTTGAATGTAAAATAAACCTGACTGTCCTTTCATGGACGTTAAGGGACTGTTTGGTTTGCATGAGTTAAAGTTTAACTCCCATCACATCAATGTTCCCTCAAATGTATGGAGTACTAAATGTAGACTAATTGCATGCATGTCGGCACAGATTAGGAGTAATTTACGAGACGAATCTATTAAGCCTAATTAGTCTAAGATTGAAAACTTTTTGTCAAATAAGACAAAAGTGTTACAGTGTTGGTTAAACTTTAACTCCTCCAACCAAACACCCCCAAAGTTCGGTTCTAATTTCCGCTGCTGTGAGCACAAGCGCAATCTACGTAGGATATACTAGGATATGTGGGAGCCGTTCGGCTGTGCTGATAAGCCGGCTGAAAAACACTGTTGGCTGATTTGCTGTGAGAGAAAAATACTGTTCCGGCTGAAAAAACAAGCTGAAAAAGACGGATTATAAGCCGAATGAACAGGGCCGTGATGTGAAAATGTGTCCCGGTCTTTAAAGAAAAGAGATTTGTTATTTCTCAGGTGCCTAAAAAATAGCAACTGTTCAGGCAACGGTTGTGAACCATCAGATGAAGATCTAATAGATCTAAATTCACACAAATAAAAATAACAATAAACAATTCTTTCAATTGTAAGACAATCACAAAATTGTGATCTAAATTGATAGAAAGACAATTAACAACAAACAATTCTTTACAAAATTATCATCTGAATTGACACAAAAATGTACGAATCTTGAAGCAAGATCAAAGGATCACCTCATCGCCTGAATCAAAGACAGATTTCAAGCGCACGCTTCTTTAGAAAAAGTGTAAAAAAAAATCTACCTACATTTCTAGTTGCTAGAAAAGTATCTGCGCGCTGCCTTTGCACAATTGGTGAAATTTCGCGGTGCTTGCGTCGAACTAGCAGCTCAATTTCAAAAAGAAAAATCTAAAGCAAAAGAATTCCTCGGCGGATAGGGCATCTTCGTTCCCCCCATCGAGGATGCCGAAAGGGTATGAGTGAGTCCCCATCGACGCTGACTAGGAGGAGCTAGCATTGGATCACATGGCTTGTACAGAGCTCCTGTAGTCCTGTCCGTAGAAGTCTACAAGAGATACAACTTTTTTTGATAAATGAAGAGATACTAGTAGAAGTATAACAAAAAAAATGTCATGTGGATGTGGCCTAACGGACGGAAGGCGGGAAGGGAACGTGCTGGTTGCCGTGTGAAAGGGTCACGCGCTAGTGGGGGTTGGCCTTGTCGCCTCTCTCTCGCCTTTGGTTTAACGGCGAAGCCGATCTATCCGTCCACCGCAAGTTACCGCCGCGTCAACGAACCCCAGCCCAGTCCCAGTGGGATACGACGGGGCTTTGCGTGCGACCCTGCGTCGCTCATGTCCGCTCCGTTCTCACCGTCCCGTCCCGTGACAATTCCGCCGACCACGACCCACGCATTGGCTGGATCTGCCGAGGCCTGGCCGCATCTTCCCCGCTCGGGCAAAATGCACGCGGCGATAGAAGCTTCCCCGTTTCCCACGTCCTCGGGAAAACCGCGAAGATGAGATAGGAGGACCACTCGTGCGGGCGGCCGCGCTGTCGATCCCAGCCGCTAGCGGCCACGCCTGTGGAGACCGACCCAAAACGTGCGCCAAGGGGAAACCACGGTGGTTCCTCCGTGATCCAAACGTGCCGAAAGGTTCCTCTATCCATCTTTATAACCCTGCCCCACGCGCGGCTCCCACGCAACATCCAAATCCGGAAGCACTTCTCCTCCCGCAGCTCACCCACCAGCTCATTTGATTCGTCGTGCATCAATCAAAGACTCGTTTCCTTCGTGCTCCTGTTCGTTCCATTCCTAAGTTTCCTTGAAACCCTTTCCCGCAAGCTCGCCCGCCGCTGCGCTGCGTTCGAATGGCCGTCGGAGGAGGCGTGTGCGTTGCGTCGTCCTCGCCGTCGTCGGTTGAGGTGGCGTGGGGGAGGAGGACGAGGACGACGCGCGGGGCGCGGCGCGGCGCCGCGGCGGCGACCAGCATCAGGTGCAGCATCGTTGGCGAGGCCGGGGCCGGCGCCTCCGGCGGGCTGGCGGAGGACCCTTACCGGACGCTGCGGCTGCGCCCGGGCGCCACCCGCGGCGAGGTCAAGAAGGCCTTCCGCCGCCTCGCGCTCATGGTGCGTGCGCAACCCCTCATCCAGCTACCGTTATTTCTTCCGTTCCGTTCCACACCTGACATTTACAGTTTACCGCGGCAGTAACCAGTAATTCTGATTACCCTTTCCACTTTCACCCTGACGTGCAGTACCATCCGGACGTTTGCAAGGAGAGGGAGAGCGGAAGCCACGGCGACAGCGGCGTCCAATTCCAGAGGATTAACGTGGCGTATCAGGTGAGCTTACGTGCCCAGCATTTTCTGCTGCTAATCCACCCCTCTTGCTGATTGATCTGACGCAATTACGCAATCCACTGGATGCGTGCAGATGGTGATGCGCAGCATGAGGGAGGCCGACGAGCGGCTGGAGTACTGGCGGCTCAAGTACGGCCTCACCGACGAGGATCTTGACAGGTACAGGCACCACCTCAACCAAGAAGACGGCGACGACTGGTTCGACGTGTGAATTGTGAAGGAAGGAAGTGGAGCAGCCGATCGATAGGCAAGGATTTCTGTACATAACCCTGTTTATCCGCATTGACCGTACCCGATTAATTCTTGTTGCCACTGCGGAGGCACCCACTGTAATTTCGTCTGCATGACTGCATGTATATATTGAAGAGCGTCGTCATGTGTACTGTACTTCTCCCCTGTTTTTATAGCGGGTGAAGCCTGAAAGGATAAAGTTAGACAGACTAAAAGTGACCCCCTTCTTGTTGTTTATATAAGAAGGTTTAATTGACCTTAATCATGTCTGCAAGGGCTGCTCATGCTTGATGATTTTTATGAACCTGTATTGATGTATTGTTTCCGTTTTGTGAGGACAGACTGACAGTACAATGTCCCTCTTAGCTTTTTTTCCCCCTGAAATGTGAGTGTTTACAACGTTTCTAGTTCAGATGTGCTACGCTGCCTGTGAGTCTGACGTCTGTGACTGTCACAAGATGGTTTCGATCTCAGCTAGTCGACATGCATATACTCCCTCAGTCCCTCTCCTTGCGAAGAAAGAAGTTTAGGCCGGACTAGCACATCTGGTGCTCAAGACAATAATATGCATTTATGCAGTGTTTAGAACCTTGCCATGTAGAAGCAAATGTGGTGGATGCCTACTCAGCTTGATTTAGACAGCAAAAAGAAAATGTTATCTAAGGTGTAGTACTTTGTTAATCTTGCCATACACTACTTCGTCCTCCCGATACGGTACAAGTGGGGTTCCATGTTTCACTATATTCCCATAAATCACTCCACTGAAGTACCGCCAAAAAAAAAAAAAGCAAAGCGTTTCATATCAGTGTCCTTGAGAATTGACAGCCAACGGTAAGGCACGTGCAAAGGTTTTTTATCAAGGTTTTCAGCACGTCTCTTAAAGTCTCTTGTGCCTTTATGCTATTTTGGCATGAATAAATCAAAGTTGTGTTCCTCGTCGATGTTTTGTGGCTACGCGAGAAACAAACCTGAGCAAATCTGATCCCACTAGGTGTGACGGGCCGAGTCTAATATAAAAAATCCAGGATAAAATGTATTAGGGGGCTTATTTAATCTCTAGACAGTTTCGGTCTCTCCTCAAGCTGCATCCATGACAAAAATTTATAGGGAGATGGGGGGAGCTAAGAGGGGCTCCAAAGGATCCGACGGCTAGGGGGAGAGGGGGGGTGCATGATTCAAGCCCGACCCAAAATATTAGGCTTAAACCTATCTTCAGGATAGATGTAGGCACAAGATCTAGGCTCAAGTCAAAATGGTCTTTTTGCAGACTTGCGGCTTTTGCTTATGTCTAAGGATAGAATAGCATAGAATCAAAGGGAATTAGAAGAAACAAGACTCAAGAAGAAAGAGGGCAATGTTCAAATTCTCTCGCTACAATCTTCGTCCTAGAAAAATGTAATTCTATCTTTATAGTCAAATTATTTACATATCAAGTTTATAGAATTTATCAAAGTCAATAAAAAATGTAGAATTGTATTAATTTTAGGACAAAGGGATTATGTGCTTACATTACTTAGCACCCTAGTTGCCCATATACATGGGTGGATAACAAGTCGACTGCACTTTTTTCAAGTTTTCTTCAAAATTAATACAATCTTATTATTTATTATGGTCGTCTAAATTATTTGAGACTCAACTTTACCCGAAAATAATGAGCCGAGGCAAAGTTGAAAGTCATTGAAAATCAAACTCATTTTATTTTATAATAAAAGTAAATTCAATTAAAGTATTTTTGAACAAGCCACCGAATCAGTTGAACGAATTTTTTTTCCAACCCTAGCCATGTATGACACCAGGTCCACTCAATCATAAACTAAGATAATTTGTCAATGGTGTCACAACAAGGGTCCATCTAGATTTTAGAATGAGGTAACTTCACCATCGCCTCTAATTGTTTTCTCACTCATCAATCATACACGATGACAAATGTTCAATTCATTTCAAGATGGCCATGCTGACAACCCTGCTCAGATTCCATGCGGTAATTTAATAATTTTTATCTGATGAAAAAAATTGAAACTCACAGTTTGATTCGGTAATGAGCATATATATACAGCTGTAAAATTCATAAATAATTGCTGTATTCCATGTTCAAGCTACTCGCATCTCATAAAAAATGAGTGCATATGGCTTACGCTAGAGTGTTATCAGATATTTTAGATTCCATTATCGCTTGGCCAAGATATATACAAATAAAAAAGATGCAAACGTGATTTTGTCAAAAAAAATGCAAATGTGAGGTTGCAAATTTTATTAAAATGCAAAAAGATGGCCGGCCGTCCTCCGAGGCCTGAGCCGCACGTTTCCCACCGACAACAGGGCCAACAGCACCAGATTCCCCTCTCCCCTCGACTCCGACTCTACGCGACACGCGAGCGCCCGGGCCCATCGGCGAAAAGACCCCACCGCCCACTCCACCGGCCAATAATCACCCGCCGCCGGCGCGCCATGGCCGCCGCCGGGGACTCCGTCAAGCAGCCGCTCCTCCACCGCGCGTACCCATCGCACGTCGCGTCGGCGTCCTCGCCCGCGCTCCCGTCCGCGGCCCCGGGGTCCGCGGGCCGCCGCTTCCCGGGGGGGCTGGACGTCCCCAACCTGAAGAAGCGCGGCGGCGGCACGCGCAGCTGGATCCGCGTCGAGGCCGCCACGGCCTCCGTGCAGACGCTGGAGATCGACAAGGCCACCATGATGCGGCGCTGCGAGCTCCCGGCCCGGGACCTCCGCCTGCTCGACCCCCTCTTCGTGTACCCGTCCACGGTCCTGGGCCGCGAGCGCGCCATCGTCGTCAACCTCGAGCAGATCCGCTGCGTCATCACCGCCGACGAGGTGCTCCTGCTCAACTCCCTCGACAGCTACGTCCTCCAGTACGCCGCCGAGCTCCAGCGCCGCCTCCTCCAGCGCGCGGACGGCGACGAGCTGCCCTTCGAATTCCGCGCGCTCGAGCTCGCCCTCGAGGCCGCATGCTCCTTCCTCGATGCACAGGTGATCATCAAAACTCCTCAATTCCATGTCTGTGTCTGAACAGTATTTGATATTGTGCTTTAGTTTGGTTATTCCAATCAGAGTGGGTTCAGTCCCCATGATTGGGCTATGGCGCGACAATGATGATATTCTAACAGGGTCTGCAACTGTGCAATTGGCTGCCTTAATGGTCCAGTATTGTTGTGAGTTTTTTGACAAGAGTCATAATGAGAGTTCGAGTTTATTCTGTGAGTATCATGTTGCGCATGATAGAATCAAAATTTCTGAAACCACTGCTGGTTCTAGTTCTTGTTGGATGAATGGGATACCACAACTTCCCAATTGTTGCTCTGAGCATCAATCAAGTAAAAATGTCGCAGCTAACTTTCTGATGGTGATTTGAACACATGTTGTCAGTGAGAATTTGTTTTGCATCAGCTATTTCTTCCAGCTGTACAAAGATTAGCAGCTCCGCCTCCTTTTCCTTTTATTAGGTGTCTACTTGGATTATGGCATACACTTGCACATTCTCCTGCTTTTGCAATTTCAGGTAGTATAGTTAGAATGAGACCATCTGTCGGTGTCTAGGCAGAGCGACGAGTGAATTTGTATTTGCGCGTCTAGGTCCGGATGGTGTGCAAAGCGGACACAAGGGTGTATACTGGTTCGGGCAAGAATGACCCTACGTCTAGAGGATTCTACTGCTGCTCGTGTTGCCTTGCACCAAAGTGCTCATAGTAGGGGTTACAAGCTTTCAAGAGATGGAGTGGATCTCAGTTCTCTTCGGGGGAGGTGTATGTGTGTGTGTTGTCTTAGCGAGGTGTGTGTGTCCGTCGTATGTCCTTAGATGTGGCCCCTGCCTCCCCTTTTATAGTTTCCAAGCGGAGGGCTCGGGCTACGTTTGTGGTAAAAAGGTGAAATAGGGAAAAGACGAAAGAGAAAAACAAAAAAGGTGACCTCGGGTGCGGCCGTCTTCCTCCTTATCCGGCGTGAGCAGCTTCCCTGTAGCGCAGAGATGTAATGGGCGTTGATCTTTTGGCCTCTCCATCCGCTGGTGCAACATGTTGTGGCCATACTTCGTCCTGTGTGCTTCTGTGCCGTCGAGGATGGACGGTACGTGTGCCCGGATTTGCGTAGAGAGAGGGGTAGGTG
Organism: Saccharum hybrid cultivar R570; assembly: GCA_038087645.1. Taxonomy (NCBI): domain Eukaryota; kingdom Viridiplantae; phylum Streptophyta; class Magnoliopsida; order Poales; family Poaceae; genus Saccharum; species Saccharum hybrid cultivar. The sequence goes on along the minus strand of JAQSUU010000248.1, from coordinate 7,429,726 downwards.
GTATAGTTGCCGTTACCCCCGTCGCTGTAGAAGTATGACGTCGTGGTGGTGGAATGACCGAGGTCATGTTGGATCAGAGCGCGGTTCCCACGCTCCTGTTCACTGTGCATGGTCATGTCCGTCCCATCGGCAGGAATGAGCGCCGCGGTGAGGTCCCCCGTGGCTCCCCGCCTTGCCAGAGGGCTCCACGTGTCCCTCGGGCGAGGCAGAAGTATGCCGAGAGGGTCGGGCGCTCTCGTGCTTACGTTGCAGAGGTCGGACGCTTTGATGACGTCATGGGGCTTGGGCGAGGCGGAAGGCGTCCCTAAGCCTTGGGCGATTTAGTAGCTGACACGCTATTAACGCCCTAGGTTGGGTATGCCTACTATTGATATCCGACACCATCGAAGTTTAAAAGTTGGATGTTGCTTACGAGAAAGTTTCAACTTTGGTGCATGTTAAATAACATATTAACATATATAATATAAACAAGAAATACAAATTGTTTCTTCCTTTAACTGTAACAGCCTTTTCATGCGCAGATTCTTTCCTTCCTCAGGCAGTTTCTTTAATGCCTTCTTCCCTTGGTACCCAAGAAATCGATGCTTTGCTTTATCAAACAAATCTTGATGGCTTTGTCAATATTCATTTGTTTAATGATCCTAAGCACAATAAATGGACAAATTCCTGTTCAGAACATGAGAGATTTATTTTCAGGCGATTGGAAACAAGTAGTTTTCTTATACTTATTTTCCTTGAGTTATTAATAATTTAGGAATTGTTTTAAGTTTACCAATTGAGGTTGAAGAGGCTTTCAAAAGTGACCAAAAAGGATGGCGAATTGAATTGTTCGACACAGGAATATGTAGCTCCTTGGACATATGATTTTTATTGTATTAATTAATGCATTGGTAGCATATCATTTGGTATTATAACAGGGAAATTCTGTAAGTGGTGATTTTTCAAATTGACCTGATTCTACCAGCCCAATTTATCAATGGGACAGTAACTGCCTATGTTTAGCTGTTATCTGGATGAGTTATGTGTGGTTTAGTATTTTCCATACTTAGTAACTGTGCTTCTGAATTGATAAAAAAGGTTAATACTAAGTGATTGCATCCATGGATGCTAAAGTTCTGAAAAGTAAACCATACAGGCGACAAGAGCTTTGTTAGGTTTACTATTGGCAATATTGTGTTTGTAAAAGCTGGATAAAAATACAAGAAATGTACCTAGAGATAACTCTGTGAAACACCGAACAGGAACTTCTAAAAGACAAAGGCCACAAGTTTTTCAGTCCATGCTGTCCAAGAACTTATGGCTTTTTGGCTAGAGTTTTAGCTACAAAAATTCTCTGTTGAGTGTTGACTATTGATATGGTCTTATCTATTTATGTCTTACTGATTGAAGCACCCCTCTTGCATGATCAAAACAACAACAGAGCCCCTGCCTTCTAGGTTTCTAGTCCCAAGCAAGCTAGGGTAGGCATGCCTTGTGTAGAATGATGCTGATTGCCTTTTGACATCTGTTACTGATGCTGACAGCAGCAGCAGCCACTGCGAGAGAGAGAAGCCCGAGGAAGATGGGGATAACGATGACTTGCTTGGAGGAGTTTTTGCCTTCAGTGAAGATCAGTGCATATGTAATAATGTGTGTTTTTCTGTTTCTCTTCAGGCAGCGGAATTGGAAATTGAAGCATATCCATTATTGGATGAGCTGACATCCAAAATCAGTACACTCAATTTGGAACGTGTCCGGCGATTAAAAAGTAGACTAGTTGCATTGACCAGAAGAGTTCAAAAGGTAAAATATAGCCTTATCTCGATTCCCCTTGTTGTTGCAGACCATTTGTGTAGACAGGTTTTCTAATTGTTATTTTGTCTTCCAATAGGTCAGAGATGAAATAGAACAACTAATGGATGATGATGGTGATATGGCTGAGATGTATCTCACCGAAAAAAAGATGAGGATGGAATCATCTGTCTTTGGTGACCAGTCTTTGTTGGGCTACAATTCAGCAGGCGCTGCTGGGACTTCAGTTTCAGCTCCTGTATCTCCAGTCTCATCACCCACAGAATCACGAAAACTGGAGAAAACTTTCAGTTTGTGTAGAAGTAGGCATGACAGTACAAAGGGCTCAGATAACACAACGACAGAGCATATCCAGGAGCTGGAGATGTTACTGGAAGCTTATTTTGTTGTTATCGACAGCACTCTGAACAAGCTGACATCGGTACTGAGCCATATCCTCAGCATATCTTAAATCTGGTTATGTGTAGTAATACTGTAAAAGGAGTCAAAGGGATCTAATCTGTTTTTCCTTCTTTCAGCTTAAAGAGTATATTGATGACACCGAAGACTTCATCAACATTCAGCTGGTACGTCAACATATTTTATTCTCTCCTTATTTTGGATATGCATATCATATTTATGCATTTCTCATACTGCTGGTCTGTGTAACTTATTTGACTTGAGTTTCATATGTTCCTAGGACAATGTACGGAACCAGCTGATCCAGTTTGAGTTGCTGCTAACGACTGCAACATTTGTTGTGGCCATTTTCGGAGTGGTAGCTGGGATATTTGGGATGAACTTTGAGACATCAGTTTTCGAAATAGAGAATGCATTCCAGTGGGTCCTTGTAATTACTTCAGTGGTTGGCATTTTCATCTTCTGCTCCTTCCTTTGGTTCTTCAAGTACAAGAGACTGATGCCTTTGTAGAGTGTATATGCCCTCCTCCCATAGGACCGATGAATCAATTCACCATGTACTTGATCAGAACCCCGAATTTCTGCCGATGTAAATTACCATTCTTTTAGAGGTTTAGGGCATGCCTACCGAGAATTCGGGTGAAATTGTAACTTTCTTGACATGATCCTGTCCTGTATAAGGGAAAATGATACAGTATAGAAATAATACTTCCCAATTCCACATCCAAGTGGCTGTACTGTTGTGCCTTTGCCATCATCAGTTAGGATAAGATGGTTTCACCAAAACGATGTTCCTGATCCTTCTGGGTCTAAACAAGAAAAGGGTCTCTCTTTCCATCTGGCATTTTACTCATGATGCATTACACATATTCTAGTAGGCTGTTTCTAGTTCATTCCTGAGACAGACCAGACCAGTGACTTGATGTTGCATAGGTTACGTGGCAATGCCACGATGTCACGCTTGCACGTGTTACTCCCTGCGTGTCCTCTTGCCGCTTAACTTGCTACCACCATAAAGCTGCTTCTAGCACCCCATAACACGTTTCAGCACGGAGAAGGAACACAGAGAGCTTCCTAGCTAGTCCGTGTAGTGGAGGTAGACATCATCAGAATTCAGAAAAGGGGGCATCGTCTGTGCGTCATGTGGCCGGAGAAGATGAACGCGTGGGCGTCCGTGGCAGAAGACCCGCTCAAGCGCGCGGGGGTCGGCATCGGTGCATCCGTCGAGCCCTCTACGGCGCTACAGCCCAACGACGCTGGCGGTCGGCGGCCTCGTCGTTGGTGGCCTCGGCTACCTCATGTTCGGGGACGGGCGCAAGAAGAACGGGCGCGACCATCAGCAGGCTAGCCACCGGGCTTAGATATGGCAGTGGAGATCGTCGATTAGCTGCTTACCGAGTTAGCTAGCTTACCGAGATGTTCCAGTAATAAGCCGAGTTAGCTAGCTTACCGAGATGTTCCAGTAATAAGCTATTAGGCTCTTTGGCGGGTGATGTGTACGTGTCCCATATGTGCAAAATCTCAAGTGCTTTTTGCTCGTGTGCTATCTTACTGTCCGTGTAAAACATGCCAATGTTATTACCGAATAAAGAAGTCTCACTTGTGAATTATGATTTATCATTTATTGTTAGAACCAGACTTCGATCTCCATACGAATTACTGTTTCCAATTTAAAACCAACAGAGAAATCGAAGCTTGTCTGACGCTTTCAGCGTAACCAGTAGTCACACAACGGAAAAGAAGATGTTGGGATCCTTCAGAATGTCACCAACAGAAGATATGGTTAAAAATGTCAAATCGTTGGATTGTAACATCACAAACCTGCTCTGTAAGGATACACACTGAATTACTGGCTTCGAAGTAAACTAATTTAGTGTTCCAGAATCAAACTGTAAATACCCTAAAACACCTGAATAAGCACCCTACGTTTAAAGTTTCACCTTGTATAATGCATGCTACATTCTCAACTTCTGAGGTTCATTACCTATTATTCCTCTTTTGGTCTCTGCTTTCGCAAACCCACAAAACAGTGTTACAACTGTAGTCTCTAGATTTCTAGTCGATCTTGACTGAAGAGTAGATGAGTCTGGTGAACCAGAAGCAGGCATAGAAGCCGATGGTGCCAGTGAGCACAAAGAAGGCGTAGGAGGCAATGAGCATGTAGCCAAAGTAGAGTACGCCGGAGACCGTCTTCGTTATCTCCAGTTTAGTGAAGAAGTAGAACGTGGCGTAGAGGAAGAGGTACAGCGCTGACGAGCCAGACGTCAGGTAGGATCTCCACCACCACTGGTAGTCCTCACCGCAAAGCTGGAAGTAGCAAAGCACGATGGTGATCTCCGCACAGGTTAGGATCAAGATGACAAAGACCAGGAACAGAAACCCAAAGATGTAGTAGAACTGGTGCAGCCAGATTGATGTCAGGATGAAGAAGAGCTCGATGAACACTGCGCCAAAGGGCAGGATGCCTCCGATCAGCACCGAGACGACCGGGTTCATGTACCATGGCTGCTCGGGTATTGACCGTGGTATCTTGTTTGTCCTCACTGGGTCCTCCATGGCAGGCTTCTTGAAGCCGAGGTAGCTGCCAACAAAGACCAATGGCACGGAGATGCCGAACCAGAGGAGTACCAGAGCAAACATGGTGGTGAATGGCACAGCACCTGAGGATTTTTCGCCCCAGATGAGTGCATTCAGGACGAAGAAAATTGCAAACACGATGCCAGGGAACATAAGTGCAGTCTTGATGGTGACATTCTTCCACTGTGAGCCCTTGAACATCCTGTAAAGGCGCGAGGAGGCGTACCCTGCAAACAGCCCCATGAAGACCCAGAGGAGGAGCATTGCTGTCATGAGCCCTCCACGGTTCGAAGGTGAAAGGAGCCCGAGGATGGCAAACAGCAAGGTGACAAGCAGCATTCCAAAGAACTGTACGCCTGTACCAACATATACACACAGCAGGTCAGCATTGGCAGGAGGCCTGAACACATCTCCATGGACAAGCTTCCATCCTGTCTCCTCCTGGGCGTCCTCCTGGTCCTCTAACTGGTTGTACTTGTTGATGTCGCGGTAAAGAGTCCGGAGCATGATCATGGCAACCATCCCAGAGAGGAAGAGGACTATCATCAGTGAATTGACAATAGAGAACCAATGGATTTGGTCGTCTGCCATCAGAAGGTAGGTGTCCCAGCGTGATGCCCACTTGATAGGACTTTCCTGCATGACACACATATGAACAAAAAAAAGTCAGAAGATTTGAAATTCTCAAGAAAAAAGAACATACCATCGATCTGTAGGTTTACAGTGGAGACTTCTGTCATAATGCATTAAGGTTGGTCATAGACAAAAAGTTCAAGATGAAAAATAGTTGAAACTACCTCAAAGTTAACATCATAGGTGAAAATGATCTCTTTGTTGGCATCTACTTCTTGAGGTGAATCAGAGTCTACGACAAGGTGTCTTGAGTGTGGATCACAGGTTTTAAGGGGTGTAGCATTCCCCCTCCAGTCGCCATCAGATTCATGCTTAATACTGAAGCAGCCAGCAGATATGATAATTTTTTGTTATAACAATCATATAAATGGAAAAGGATGGCAAGCACGGTGCTATAAGTTGAGAAACAAGATAGAATATTACACCTGTATGGTTTAACCTCAAAGGCAACAATCCTGGCAAGATCCGTGTTTGCATCCTTGTGATACTTCACCAGAAATGTGAAGTGGTTGTGAATGAAATGCTTCTCCTCCTTGCTCTGCATCAACAACAGTCAAATCAGAACACGTTTGACATAAGCTGAGCGCATCGACATTCCTAGCTAGCTAGCAGATATTACCCCTGAGTACTGTCCCTTGATGCCGATATGCACACCTTGTTGATATACAGTAGGTGCCTCTTGATCCAATCTCTTAATTGGGACCACCAAAGGAAGGTTATCAAGGATCCTGCAAAGCCACAAAAACCAAAGGTTCACTTCCTCGTTCTAGTCACCTGGAATAAATGGGCTATTGATCTAAATCTATGAAAAGCAGCATATGCCCTCTCACATGTTTATGCGGTACTCATCCTCAATTTTCTCCTTCAGATCTTTCGCTTCATCTTGACTCGGAGTAATCTTGCACACGATCTGGCACAGCCTAGGCTCCATCATCTCGAACTGCATTTCAAGGACGAATGAAATTTCACAAGAGCACCGAGCTAATTATAGCAAAAATACGCGAGTGCCCTCTTGCTCAGACTGTCTCAAAACGCCCGCTAAGTACTGACAAACACAGGTGAATAGTGGAGCACCAATACTAGTGGTGCGGGGCTGCAGGCTTACCACGTAGAGTGAGTTCTCGATGCGGTCGCCACGGAGGACCTCGCCGAGGTTCTCGGCGCTGTCGACGACCGTGTCCGGCTTGCAGAAGGGGAGGGAGTAGTAGGAGTAGGGCAGCTGCGTCTTGATGGAGCTCAGCTGGTTCACCTTCACGGCGAGCGGGTCCTTCTGCAATAATCCACACAGGCTCAGAGCGTGAGGGGAGGACTCACGGAGATCAACAAACTAACCCAGCTAGCAAAAACACAAAATCGAAACACAGAGGAAGAAGAAAAACAAAGGAGGGAGTGACCTTTCGGAAATCGGCGGGGGCGACGCCGGGGAGGTAAAACCCGCGCGCGCCGCCCGCGCAGGCGAGTAGCGCGGCAGCGACGAGGAGGAGCACCATCACCGCGCTGTTCGTCGCCATGGATGAATGGGATCAGGGCGCGCGGGGAGAGGCAGGGAGGAGGAGGAGGAGGGTGTTGGAAGGGGGAAGTCGCCGCCGGCCGGCCTCGGGGTGGCCTTTGCTTGGATTTGACGGGTCTCCCCAGCCCCCGGCCCGGGGCGGCGCGGCGACGGGGTTTAGGCGTGAGGCTGTCAGGTGGGCCCGAAAACCCTCGCGGTACGCTGGGTGCGTGTTTCGCCTCGTGGCCCACCGAACCGAATCGCCGATTCCGGAGGGTCGGGTCAGTATGTCAGGTGGGCTGTAGGGCCCGCCGTGGTGCGCGAATCACGACGCCGGATGAGGCCCGTGTTAATTACGGTGGTTTAGGGTACACGGTACACAGCCGTAACATTACACCGTGCACCTTGCGTGTTAGTGAGAGTTTAGAGGGTCACATTTTAAAATGAAAACAATAAAGGGAATCTAGAGTGATAATACTTATAAATAAGTGTACTACAAAACAACGTGGCGGGATGAATCTAATGATACTTATTTAATAATATAAATATTAGTACTCTAGTGTATAAATTTAGTTAAACTTTAAATAGTTTGACTTAGGATAAAACTAAAATAATAAGTTTTTTTTGATAGAGAAAGTAGTACTTAGGGCTGCTAACGAGCTATCGAGCGATCTGGCACAAACTCAGAGCTTGCTGGTACAGCTTTGCTTAAGAAGGTAAGCGTCATTTATTTCACAAGGTAATAAATAATAAAATAATGAAACAATCTTATAAATTAATTGATTATAAAACAAAGTATCTTTTACATGCATCAATTGTATTAATCAATTTATAACATACTAACAAAAATATTTATTACAGAATTTTTTTTAAAAAAAATTAGCCCATGCTTGGCTACACTTCTTTCTAGGCTGTTTGTACACTACCTTTTTCTACTCTGGTTTACCGTATTTTGCAGCAGCAGTGCTACTAAGAGCACGACCGAGCAGGCTGACAAGAGATACATAGAACTAAAATGAGCTTTAACGAGCGACTTTGGAGCCGTTCGGCTGGAATTATAAGTCGGCTGAAAAACACTGTTGGCTGATTTTTTGTGAGAGGAAAATACTGTTCCGGCTGAAAAAACAAGCTGAATAAGACGGATTATAAGCCAGATGAACAGAGCCTTTAGCTTGGATTGTCGGGGCTTGAGAGCCTAGGGTTCAGGCTCGAGCTCAGCTCGTACCGAGCTTGAATTGCGCTTTTCGTGATCTAAGCTCAAGTTTTTTTTTTTTTGAAACTGTGATCTAAGCTCAAGTTGTTTGTCGTTTGCTATACAGAGGTCACATACCCTTGAAACGACTAGCTACAATACTCCCACCCATCCAAAACACTTGTCATTATAAGAGTCTGTTTAGATTCAATTGTATATCCTTTAGATATCAAGTAAGGTTCACGTATATCCACTCAACCGTGCATCTTTTTTTTATTTGTTCAATCCTTATGTGGACTGCATGGATGCTCTTTAATTATAGTTGCATGCATGATTAACTGATCCTTACGACTACTAATCTTTTCTATAGACGATACTCAATAAAATTTGTCTGATAAATTTTGTCGTTGCGTGTGTACCGGCCGGCCTGATTTTTGTTGACGATGTGTGTGGAGTGTGACGACTGACTGCTCCGAAAGTCCGAAGCATTATCGGAGGCCGAGTGGCCTCAGTGGAGATGCGAACGTGTCGCGGGTTCGGCGTCTGCCCAACCCCAAGAACAGGTGTGCACACACCACTACGGACGAGCCGCAGGGGTCCATGGAGAATTGCAGATGGAGCACTGCAATTTTGTCTCTTTCGTTCCGAGTGAGAGTGACCCACCGTCAATCTGTCATGCACTCTCTTTTCTTTTTATTTATGTTGGGAACGTGTTAGCGGTGCTGTGGAGCCTCGTGATTCAGGGAAATCTTCGAATTTGTAATGCGATGGTCCGTTGTCATCAAGTGGTTTTTGACAAGGAGATCTAGTGGTAGTGTCAAAGAAGTCCGCAGGTCTTGACAACTCTACTGCTCGACATTAGGAACACAACTATTGCGTGGAAATCCACCTTGGTTGCGCGAGACCGTGCCCCGTCATTATATTGCACCCAGTGATACCTCCAGAAGAAAGGCAGGCGTGCATAGAACCATAGCAAAACGCCAGCTCAGGATCATGCGTTCAACAAGGAGAACGACGTCCGTAAAACCGAAAAAATATTAGTGGAGATAGTGTTTATGGAATAGTTGTGAGCATATACCATAGATTCACGACACGTGTCTATACACAATCATCGACGCATGGCTACTTGGAGTAGTTGGGAAAAAAATACATTGAAATAACTATACATAGACGCATGTCTCAATCTGCGTCCGGTGCTCACGGCTACTCCATAAGGATACTCTCCACTGATTTTTTTTTTCATATAAAACAGTATCATTGTGGTTCTACCCATCCAGAACATGTGCAATATCGTCGCCGCTACTCTCTCCGGCCGCTATAACCCCACTATAATGAACTAATTTAAACAATGATCTTAACATAGTCTATTTTTATCAATGTAAATATATGAACTCTTAGATAATTTAGAAGTACGTAGACTGCAATCTCGAATGGGTGCAATACAATGCATACACACCATTTCTCCGTATGGAGTGTCAACCTTTTTCCCTTTTGGAATGGGTGAAGAAAGTCACGTACTGCAGTTTCAAATTTTCAAGAGGTTTTGAAAAGTGAGCCTAGCTCACTGGTTGAGTGGGATGTGTGGTCATGTATCCAATCATCCATATTTAAGTTTCGAACAAAAAATTGTCCATGCACGCCAGATCCATCCGATCCAAAATAGAAGCTGTTCTAAGATTTCAATAAGTTCTTCCACCATCAACATTAATTATTCACGTCTCCTCAACTTCAGTCGCCTGAGCTCTCACGCAACGAGTTCAGAGCAGTCTTTTGCTTTGGTGCTGAGCTGACGAAAGGAAGTAGAAAGCGGATGACCACTGCCCAGCAAATGTAGCCTGATTTTATGGAAAGAAGAAAACAGGCGCTTGTGCAATAGCAATTCCCTTAATTATTGCTGTACATAATACATAGAATGGCACCATAAATCATTTTTACTAGATTTATGACAAAAAAAATATTACAATAGCATAGAGTCTTTTAATTGAAATATTATTTTCTCATACAAAACATAGTCAAAATTATTATCTTTTACACCGTGGCAATGGCTGACTGCTCTATATTTTGTATCAAAGAGAGGGAGTACAACACGAGATGCTCATTACTCAGCATGGATACTGCTCTATGTTCAATTCCTCGAGTTGAAGAACCATTTCAATTCTGTAAGCTGTGCGATAATAATACGTGCACATACATCAAGTCACTGACATCCAATGCTTTTAATGTAACTGAATTATCAGATCATAATAGATATCCTATAGACACCTTACTTCTGTGTATAAGCCATGCTACATTTTCATGTATGCTTTCACAACTTTGACTTCTGTTTTCTCATGCAGATCATAAAGTGATGCCATTCTAGCTTCCTAGTCAATCTTCACCGAAGAGTATATATGCCTGGTGAACCAGAAGCAGGCGTAAAAGCCAATGGTGCCGGTGAGCACAAAGAAGGCATAGGAGGCAATGAGCATATAGCCAAAGTAGAGCACACTGGGGACTGCCTTCGTGATCTGCATCTTCGTGAAGAAATAGAATGTTGCATACAGGAAGAGGTATAGAGCTGACGAGCCGGGCGTGAGGTAGGATCTCCACCACCACTGGTAATCCTCACTACACAGCTGGAAATAGCAAAGCACAATGGTGATCTCAGCGCAGGTCACTATTAGGATCACGAAGACAAGGAACAGGAACCCAAAGATGTAGTAGAACTGGTGCATCCAGATTATTGTCAGGATGAATAAGAGCTCCGTGAACACAGCACCGAAGGGTAGGATACCTCCGATCAACATCGAGACGGCTGGGTTCATATACCATGGCTGCTGCGGTATCGGGCGTGGTATCTTGTTTGTCCTCACTGGGTCTATGGCAGGCTTCTTAAACCCAAGGTAGCTGCCGATGGAGATCAGTGGCATAGAGATTCCGAGCCACAGGAAAACCAGTGCAAACATGGTGGTGAATGGTACAGCACCGGATGATTTCACGCCCCAGAGAAGCATGTTCAGGGCAAAGAATATTAGGAAGACAACTCCAGGGAATACCAAGACCGTCCTGATGGCAACCTTCTTCCATTCCATCCCCCCGAACATCTTGTAAAGACGTGCAGTGGAGTACCCTGCAAACAGGCCCATGAAGACCCAGAGCAGGAGCATGGCCGTCATGAACCCTCCACGATTTGAAGGTGATAGGAGCCCCAGGATCGCGATCAACAAGGTGACAAGCAGCGTTCCAAAGAATTGTACACCTGTACCCACATAAACGCACAGCAGGTCAGCATTGACAGGAGGCCTGAACACATCACCGTGGAGAAGCTTCCACCCAGACTCCTCTTGGGCTTCCTCCTGGCTCTCTAGCTGGTTGTACTTGGAAATATCACGGTACAGAGTTCGGAGCATGATCATGGCAACCATCACAGAGAGGAAGAGGACCGTGGTCAGAGAATTCACAATGGGAAACCAATGACCATCAGTTGTGCGAAGGTAGGTGTCCCAGCGTGATGCCCACTTGATATCACTTTCCTGGATGACACATCATGTAAGCAAAAATGAAAAGGTCACGAAATTTGAAGCTTTGCAATGAAAAACTAGACCATTTATCTGAAGTTTGCATAGGAGTGCTACATGCCTACATCTCAATAACAAGGTTGGTTGTATAGAAACAACTCGACAAGTCGAACAATCGAAACTACCTCAAAGTTAACATCATAGGTGAAAATGATCTCTTTGTTTGCCTCTATTTGTTGAGGCCAATCAGAGTTCACTACTAGATGCCCCGAGTGTGGATTACAGGTTTTAAGGCGAGTTGCGTTACCCTTCCAATCACCATCAGGTTCATGTTTACGACTGCAACAGATACAATAAATGATTAAATGTACACTGTCGCTGTGAACATAAAAAATTTGTAAAATGACATGGCATATATATCATGAATCATGCGAGAACTCCACAAAGAAACTCCACCCACACTGTGAGCATAAAAAAACTGTCTAATGACATTGTATATCATGCATCATGTGAGAACACCACAAAGTAACTCCACTCTGAGATGAAATGTTTAACCTGTATGGTGTAACCTCAAAGGCCACAATCCTAGCGAGATCTGTTTGTGCATCCTTGTTATACTTCACCAGAAATGAATAGTGGTTGTGGATGAAATATATGACATCTTTACTCTGCATCAGTGACATTTAGATCAGAACACATTTGTCACTGGCTGAAAAATAAGTTATTGGTATTCCCAGGTAGCTAGTATAATTAAGAAGATGAACCCACCCCAACGTACAGGCCCTTGGCACCCAGATGCACACCTTGCTGATAGAATGGAGGCGCATCTCTATCAATCATCGTAATTGGGACGACCATAGGAAGGTTATCAAGAATCCTGCAAGGCGAGCAAATAGGGCTCATCCTCCCATTCCAGTTATCTGAATTTCTTTGCAGCTAGCAAGCAGCATCTGATCTCACATGTTTACACGGTACTCGTCCTCGATTTTCTCCTTGATGTCGTTTGCTCCCTGTTCGGTCAGAACAATCTTGCATGTGATCTGACACAGCTTAGGCTCCATCATCTCGAACTGCATTTCGCGAACACAGATGAAACTCGATCCAAAACATTTTGCAGCAAAAGCAGCTCGCAGGAGGCGAATAAATATATAATGGTACAAACTGCTGCAGTTCTACAGGAACTACCACGTAGGGTGAGTTCTCGATTCCGGTCGCCACAGAGGACCTGGCCGAGGTTCTCGGCGCTGTTGATGATGGTGTCCGGCCTGCAGAAGGGGAGGGAGTAGTAGGAGTAGGGCAGCTGCGTCCTGATGGAGCTCAGCTGGTTCACCTTCACGGCGAGCAAGTCGTTCTGCAACCAGCCGCCACGACCCACACACAGAGACCCAGCGCGTGAGGACTAATAAGGAACAAGAAATGAGTGAGACTGTGTGAAAGAAAGAGTGGCGGAAATAAAGCCAAGACCTTGCGGAAGTCGGCTGGGGCGACGCCGGGGAGGTAGAACCCGCTGGCGGCGCCGGTGAATGCTAGGGCGAGGAGGAAGAGCAGCGCCAGGTGGGTCGTCGCCATGGTTGTGAGAGGAGGTGGGAGCGCGCCGAACAGAAGGGGAAGTGCCGAAGTTGGAAGACGGGGGAAGGGAGAAATCGGCGGCGGCGACAGAAGCGGCGGATTACGCGGAAGGTCAAAGTTCGGTCCGCGGTCAGACTGTCTGCAGCAACCAATGTCTCAAATACAAGACTCATTTCGTGTTTGGACAGCGCTATAGATAAAAGGTCATGTTCATCTGGCTTATAATCCGTCTTATTCAACTTGTTTTTTCAGCTGAAACAGTATTTTTCTCTCACAAAAAATCAGCCAACAGTGTTTTTCAGCCGGCTTATAATTCCAGCCGAACGGGGCCAAAGTTTAATACATATAAAAGATCTTCTTCGACAATAAGATCTAAAAAAAAGAATCATTTTTATAGATAGGTCTTTAGAAGAGAGGATATTCAGATTTATGTTATATCTCTCCTGACACTCAAAATAGATCTTTCATATAGATACTCTGTTAAAGGTTATAGGTATTCGATTAGAGACCTATTTTAAATTTGGGTCTCACAGTGCATCTCCTGTTGGAGATAGCCTTAGCTGGCAAGCACATGAAATAAGGTGGCTTTTGTCACTGTCACTTCCTCGGAGAAAACATGTGCTCCTCTTCTGTTCATTTTTGCAAGACATATTTGAGCTTGAAAAGTATTATAATTTCTATGAATTTTGACTGACAATTAATTCGATTACAAGTAAGTTTAATGTATATAAAAAGTTACATATATATGACCTCTAATATGATGTACTCTTTTTATCCATAAAAAGATGCAACTCTGTCCTGTGAAGGCTTTATTAGAGATTAAGAAACGGTCCTTGCTTGAAAATATATGAAGTCTCTGCTTCTAAAGATAACAGTCATGCTCCAAGGCTAGAGCAGAAAAGATCCTGGAGTTCGATACAAGCCTGTAGAAGATGAAACTATTAGCCATCAGACCCCTAAGGCTACATGGTTAAATCAAGTGGACGATAAATGGGAGAATGTTTTTTTTACCAGACTGCGTTTGATTGGGAGCTGACAGAAGTTCCGGTTGAAGCTAAGGGTCTGTTTGGTACAGCTCATGACGGCTTCATGAGCTATTGTGAGCTTTTTTTTGTTTGCCAAACACTTATTTCTAAAACAATTCACGAGTGAAGTTGTTTTTTCTCCCCGTCACAAAGATATGAGTTGAGATGAAGCTGAAAAAAGTAGTTTATCCCAGCTTTCTTCCTCATTTCTCTCTCTCATCCATGCAGGAAGCTAATAGTAAAACTGTTTTGCCAAATAGTATTTCCCTTCTAAAAGGGAAAATTGGTTTCATAGCACTCAAAGATTACGACATCCAGAAAATACCATCCAAAGTTCGCCGTTACGTAAAATACCACTAAAAGTGGTGTCCCGTTCCTAAAAATAGCATTCTGTTTCCTTGGTGTTAACGGCGTCTGTGGCAGAACCTTCTAAATTATATGGTCCACATGCACCTGTTATTGTCCCGAATACCTCTGACTGCTGTGCATGAGAACCAGATAACATAAGAAGTATGTCGGGTGTCCTCGGGAAACCCGAATCATCTACATTTTACAACTCACACAGGATCAACAAAGGTCTAACTACAACATTACAGCATTTGCTACAAATCTTTACATCAGAGCGCGGAATAATTTAAAATAGTATTTTACATATAAAAAATAAGTTATTTTTACAACTTAACTTTAATCGCGGAAGTCGAGTAAAACTATAGATGACAACTTAGGTAGAGTACCTAAGTCAGGAGAGGACAACCAGATCACGTCGAGCCCACCGACATAACCTAATTAGTAGCACCAATCAGTACCTGTAACAGGGGTTAACAAACCCTGAGTACTCAATTGTACTCTGCAAGACTTACCCGACGAAAAGAAAAGATTTCAAGGATATAATGGCTTTAAGGGAAGTAGTAGAGCTAGAAAAGAGAAGTTTTACAGAAAAGCTTACTACAAGTGGATCCCTTACTTTTAATGTTTTAGTCAAGTTTTAGCATCAAATTTTTTAGTGAAGCTTATTATAGATAGATTTGCACCTATTCTATCTCAATCACTTGTATTAAGCATCACATCTCATATCCATCTCTTTACCTCATTTTCATAATTACCATGTTCCATTGTTAACTACGATGTAGATCAGGTGATCGAGTCTTCATGACCGAGGAGTTACGACGATCCGAATCGATTATACCTAGCTGGAGATCCCTTAACCACACGACATATATAGGACTCAAACCTACATATATCAACCTTCACCCGGATCCTCTAAAATATGACCGGGTCCAGCGCCACCCGAGAGTACAGTACGCCTCCAATCCAGCCCTTGCCCACGAGGGTACACACTACTCTCACCATCTCTCCACTCTCAGTGCGCGGTCGGCCGTTCACATGATAGAATTACCCGAGGTCTTAGGCTTACCAGAGCATGCGGTCAGTTACAAAGTCTCAAAACACAGGCAGGCCTACAATGGTACGGTCCTTAACTGACATAGGCGGAGCACTACATCGACTCATTTCACGATGCAAGCCACCTACCCGGTCTTCGCTTAATATTACCATATTCTTATTCATATGTTCTCATGATCTGTCATTAGGTCAGAAGAAGCAAAGATAAACCTGTTTCTCATGAACGATGAAATCACCATTCGACTTCTATCGAAATCTAAGCATTACTAAGCATAAGAGATTGACCTACACATACTAGTAAGATATCATCTGGATATAAATGGAGATCAAGGTAATTATGCAGCAATGTTATCAACCAACTCCTACTAACATAATGCACATTACACTAGACTTAAGGTGTAATAAAGTATTTATAAAACAGAAAAGTCGTTGTATGTCCGGGGCTTGCCTGTGTTGCAGAGAATGTTAGTTCACCGAAGTCAGATTTGGCACCACTCCACGGATGGACGATGTAACAGAACCGTCCAAATTATAAGAGCACAAGTATAAAAACAATCACCGAAGTGATCAAATTCTCACACTTGAGCCCATATAACTCCGGTAGTCCAATGAAATCACGAGGGATTTCAAACCAACCAACATACAAGCCAAGATCGTAGTGATTCAACATAACAAGTCACATGTTACAACCATTTCGCAACTAATTCAATATACATCGGAGTTCAACATAGTTATTAGAACTTACATTGAAAAGTAGCGGAAGCAAAGTAATTTGAAACTAACATTATTCTTATTTCAAATACATGCCAGTACCAAGGTCGACTTCCAACAAAAGCATTAAAGAGAAGATAACTTAGAAGGATCATGCCCATGATCACACTCCGCCACTAAGGCAGGAGCCAACCAACTCTTGCAGTCGCCATGATACATCACAACCTGCAACAAGTGGGGATAAAACCCTGAGTACGAGAAGGTACTCAGCTAGACTTACCCGTCAGAAACCAGAAATAAGGTGACACCAAGGATCATGCAAGGCTGATATAAAGTGGGGCTAGCTTGATAACATTTTGCATAAAAGCTTAATATAGATAATCAATCATTAATGCTTAAGCATCAAGTTAATTATTATTAACCTATCATCTATATTAGAACTTGTACTAGAGCACTCACTTTATTAGGAGCAAACAATATTAACCATAGCAGGTATAAATTGAGGCAACCTTTCCATCGTTATCCAATTAACCATCCGTTCAATTTAATGGAATCTACGTTGCCGCTGCTCAAGTCAAGTGCTCACTAACCGGGAGCGACAGCGATTCGAATCGAATTCCTATCCAGCTGGAGGGGTATTTCTAACACTCACCGTGCAGACCCCTGCCAGGGTCGCATAGGCCACCTTTTCATATGATTCAGGAATCACGGGTCCGAATGATGTCGCGACCCCAAGGGCGACACTCTACCAGGTGATAGGGACTCTAACCCCCCTTGGTCTCACGCCAATGTCCCCAAGCACATCCTTTCTCTCCTCCAAGAAGCAACCTACCATTCGATTCCCGGCCTGAATCACATTACTCGGCTTCACGGTCGGAACGACTTATCCGGCCAACTAAGTGTTAGACTGCGTTCAACATGACTCAAGGACGTGCAGCGAATCGGTCCTTAAACAACTCAGACGGGGATAGATCCACACCCAAGACCTCCATGCCTTGTCGCTTCACTATCATCATCCCGCCCGATCTCACATTTTATTAATACATGGTTCCATTCCACGATAGCACATATAGCCAACCGTGCCATATATGAACATCCCTATATCTCGCAGGTGACAGAAAATCACCTGACTTCTACCGCTTAAAGCAGGGCTAAGCATCTACTCGATCCTAGTCTATGTAGGATTCAGGGATTCATATATCTGGACAAGGAATGATATAATGCAGCAAGGTTTTCAACCAACTCCTACCACTTAATGCAACAATACTTATAACATATATAGAATCAGTTGCTTTGAAGGTAGGAGGCTTATAATGCTCCGGGGCTTGCCTGGGATCCGACTCAAGTTAGAGTATGTCAGATGAATTCACTTGGCGATCATCTCCCAATCTATCACTTGTCTGGTCCTTCTATCTTCGGGATAGACCCACCAACTCCATCTTCGGGTTTGACTCCACATCAGGTCCTTCACGTGCTTCAGCTAGCGTACCTAAATGAGGTGCAATAATGCATATGTATGAATGCATAGAAGTGCAATAAACAAAGTAATCATGCAAGCATACCAAAGTTCACATAAACCCTAGAGCTAATTAACTTAATCCTCATTAAGACATAACATAGAAGAGGGCAAGCACATCAATCAAGAACCAAGTCTCACAAGATCACAGGGTACCACCCAAGTATCATCAAAGATATGAGTCACACTTCAATACCCAAGCATGACAAAGTTAATCAAAGTACTAGAACTAGAAATTGCTACCTTCTGGACATCAGACCAACAGCTGAGTAATTTAATCATAACTGGAGATCTACAACTCTAAATGACTTGCAAGAAGACATTATGAAAAACTTATGAAATTATCTATATTTCATTTATAATCATCACAGCATGATTCTAAAGTTTAACATGTAAAATTTACATAAACATAGAAACTGGTCTAACAAGACAGAGAGCAAGCAATTCTGTAACCCAACTTTAAACAGCTATAACTCCTAAACCACATGGCCAACTGCCACCAAATTTTAACAGAAGCTAGATACATAAATTATCTACAACTTTTGTATAAATAAGTTTCACAACAAAGCACATTATCATGAAGAACTTTGCTAAGTTTCTAGATCTGTCCAGAAACCTTATTTGCAAGAAATAATTATTAACTTATGTTGCAAACATATAATTAGACAAAACCAACTTTACCAACATGTAACACATGACTAATTAACACCAGAAAACATAGTTTCCATTCCTAAATAAATTATTTTAATGCATTTTCTTAATTTCTTTAGATAATTAGGTGGAATCATGAACACCTATCAAAAGTGCACAATAAATTCTACCAAAATTACTGTGTCCTACAAATGCTCCCAAAAGTCTACTGTCCAAATTTCAAGCCATTTGGACATATATATCAACCTCTATGAAAAAGACAAATAGCTATTGCAAGAATTCATGTGAGAGCAAGATACACTAATAACTCACCCATACCACCACCAAAAATTCAAGAAATTTTTACCACACATCAAACATCACAGGGGTAGCATGCCACAAAAATTTCATTTCATTTGGAGCCCTACAACTGCAGTTATGAAAATGACAAATAGAACTAGCATTGAAAACCTAGATGCAAAGATCTATTTTTAGAACTAAAACTTTAAACTAACATATGACATATTATAGATCTACTGTATATAGAATTTCACAAGGATTCCAAAAAGTCCTCATTTACTATTTTTGGAGCTTCCTAGCATGAGATACTAATTTCTAAAGTTTTAGCCAAAAATCTGCATAAAAGAAAAAGGAAAAAGGAAAAAGGAAAACAATTTCGCCTCGGGACCCCTGGACTTTCTAGGAATCAACCCGCAGTACAAAGGAACTATTCAACTGAGTCATAGGTTCTTCATTTAGGCCCCTGCAAGAACTTTAATTAAATTACGCAAGGGAGTCCCCACAGCACTATTCACCCGAGTCACTGCTTCTGCACTTAACCCCCTGTATTTTCCCGAATTCGCGCCCGATGTCCCTCTCCTCCTTTCCCCTCGCCGGAACAGGGGAGCTTCGCCGGTGGCTCGCCGATGTTGGCCGAAGACGGCAGAAGGTGGCGGAGGAGGGCGGCGCGAGCTCCAGAGTGCCCACCCACACCCATGGGAGGTCGAATCGTGACCGAGGATGGATTGTGGCCCCCTAGCCACGCGAGCAGGCGGCTCGGTGGCGGCCGTGCTGGCGGCGGCGGCACTCTAATGGCGCTGTAGAGGCGGGAAAAGGTGCGGAGGCTTCCTCTTGGGCCGGTGAATTCGCCGGTGCTAGTAGCTTGGCCCGTGGCGGGTCATGGGCTCCCACCCACGTGCGTGTGCGGCAAGCAGGGGCGCAACCTCGGCGGTGAGGCTCCACGGCGGCCGGAAGAGAGGGATGCTGATGGCAAGCTCACGCTAGGGATGGAGCATGATGAGGCATAGAAAGTGGCAGTGCTTTACTTGGTTCGGGACCGACGCAGCAGTGACAACGGCGGTGCAGACACGAGCTCGACCCGGCGGCCATGGCGGCGAGCTCCAAAGCTCGAGCTGGGCGCGCGAGGAGGAGAGGAAAAGGACTAAAGGAGGATGGGGAGGAGCTCGGGCGGTCGCTCAGTTGCTCCACCACGTCAATTGAGGTGCGGACACACGGTAGAGAGGAGGACGCGTGGCGTCCATGGTGAAGGCGCGCTGGTGCATGGCCGCCACGCCCTCCCCTAAGGGGACAGCTGTCGAGCAGGTGGCAGGCATCACTAAGACCACTTTGGGGCGCCAGTTTGGGCTTGTTTCTCTCTGAATTGGGCCAAGGGCCTTTAAACAAAATTATTGCCTAGATAATGCTCTACGACTTTCATTTAGGGGGCAAGGTCATTAGCATCCTAGATTAGGAGATAATTAGCACCCAAGTTGACAATGTCAGCGATTTGAAAGCAACGAGCAACAATCCAAAATGGGGGTCAAAATGAATTGCATCTGGTGCCATCTTCTTATATGTTCTTCCCCAACAGGTAAGCTCCAACTTTTATTTTTGGGTCAACTTGAGTTACTCAACAAAATTCGGAGAACGTGAGATGCCAATGTCGACGACGATGAATTTCTTGGCTTAGAAAATGCTAAGTGTTGGAAACAACCCAAATTCTGACTTGTGGGCCCTTTTTGAGCATGTTCCACACATTTTCATGA
Source organism: Saccharum hybrid cultivar R570 (assembly GCA_038087645.1). NCBI lineage: Eukaryota > Viridiplantae > Streptophyta > Magnoliopsida > Poales > Poaceae > Saccharum > Saccharum hybrid cultivar. Next base: position 7,409,251 of record JAQSUU010000248.1, on the reverse strand, counting down.
CTTGACTCTTAAACAAAGTTTGTTCCTTATAAAATTCTCTAGAACTTTGTAAAAGGGTGCACAGTCATGCAAAGCTTCTAGGTCAGACTTTTGAAACGGTCAAACAAAAGTGCTCTAGGGTCCATACATGGTCAACCATCACTTAGAAGCACATTTAGGCAAAATGATCAACATGAACATTGTTCCATTAAGTGTCCTAAGTGTAGTTAAGGTGTTGTAGAGGCCAAACATACACACCATGCATAGGTTGCACAAAAGTGCAGGCCTCACATGCCTTGAAACATAGAATTCAGTGAAATGCTACAGTTGTTTCATCACCATGTTTCAATTGTTTCCTGTGTTTGTTTCAAGATACCTGCTACACATGTTCCACTTGGGTGTTACACATGTGTCCAAGCGGTGTTGCACATGTTGCATTTGTATGTTGCATAAACACTAGTTCCCATGGGATGTAAGGCAGGTTTAAGTTATAATCCAAACAAGCATATAACTTATCATTTCATGTGACTTTTTTATTCCAAACTTCATGAAACTTTTCCAGGGATCAATATAGATAGGTACTAAGGTGAGACACATGAATATATTGCCATAACACCATCCAAGCATATATCTTTGAAAATGGACCTATATGTAAAGCAATGGTGCAACATCCAACTTTATGTTAGGCTCATCTCCATAGGTTGACCTGGACATTGTCATCTCCACTTAATCTGTCATGTTTAAGCTCAAATCCATTGCTTAGTGATTGACAAACACCTGGGGTGTTACAGCCCTCCCCCCTTAAAAGAATCGCGTCCCGAGATTCAGAACGGAAGACCTTTTAAGGAAGAGAGGCACGTTATCTAGTTCCCAATATCTGCTATAGCATTCAACTACAAAGCTTCAACATCGGTGAACAATTTGGTCAAAAGCACTTTCTGGTACTTACTCTTTATAGTAAAATTTGTCTAAAGAATTTCCTTCCTTGACTTCCATGAAGCATTGTTACTTTGGGAGGAATCCCAGATAGCACAGTACTGCATTCTCAATGTATGGAGATCGTTTGGTCCATGAGCGAACCACTAACAAGTATCTGATTCTTTAGTGAACACAGCATAGTCCATATGAACTTTACATTAGACCAAAATCTTCAGAAGTATACTCATCAAAATGACTCTATGTTCACAAAGTTTGAAAAGCAGTCCTCTACCAAAATGGTTTGAACACAACCTTCCAAAAGGGTGAGATCATAGACGACAAATATACTCTGAGGCTATAGATACTGACTAAACAATATACAGGGTCTATGTTGGTCGTAAATGTTCAATCCTTTAGACACCAACTAATGGAAAACTACTTGAGGTTCCATGTGTGCAGTTCTCTTTATCTGATGACAACACTGTATTATCTGAGTTTATTGAGGGATTAGTGAATGTGATAGCTGACTCTGTCGGCTTCGTATTTCTACCAAATGTTACCTAATAAGATTCTTTTATCCAAAGACAACAGTTATCTGGGTTGAATCAGATGCAACCTCTTGGTAAAAACATGTATAAGGTACCAGAGTATGTCATCATTGGAAAATAATTCCCAAAGAAAGATGTAACGAGGCCTTAAGGACAACAAAAGTTGTAATATTTACTAAACCGCGGGAAGTAGTCTACCACCAAGCGGTTGAGTAAAATTTTCCTTTGTGACTTAGTTGCACTATAAGTTGAGTTGACTTGCAGTGTAGCAACTTTGTCAGGCCAACCTTTCACCTTGAGGCTTCCTTTTTAGGATCAAACAGCAGCTCTAAGATGGAAATCTGTCGTTTGACACTTTTCAAATTGATTTGCAGAAACCAAGGCTGCTCGTACATTGGGGATACGAGAAAGCAAAAGCAAATGAAAGAGTGTAAACTAGTATCTGTGAGACCTCAAAAGGGCCATCCAACAGCAGATCTCGACTATTAATTCACATACCAATTCGAGGATGCACACGCTTTAAACTTGCGGGTTACTTTTGCAAGGCAAAACACATACTTTTTCTACTTTTTCACCTTAGCTGATAGAACACCTTGCACTATCGGTGTGATTGTCCAAGATGGAATTGACTTGATCACAATGGCTCTGAAAGATAGAGTATCACTCAAGTTGTGGCTAGATGATTAACTTCTTGTTGGATATTGCTCTGTAAGACATAGCCTTAGTAGCTACCAATGAGTCATTACCTAACTGGAGATTAACCTTCCTATTGGTAACTAATTAGTTGTCTCTCAACACTAAAAAGTTCTAAATCTTCATTCTTGATCACAATAATTGTGGTCAATACAAAGCAGATGGTTGCCATCGAAGTCAGCAGATAAGAAGTCACACCAGAGATGGTTGATTTCGACGGTATGGCAATTATGCATACAACGGTTAAAACTTGCATATTGTAACGATCGAGTCTTATCCAACGGATGACTTGTCCACTTAAGTGTTGTGTGTCCTTTTTATCCAACAGGAATGAGATACGTTGCTCACTCGATGATGGTCGTCAGTATTGGGACAACTAAGTAGAGTCACATGTCTACCATCTATTGCAGTCTATTAATGTTTATGTCGGTGACCTATTCTTCAAAGGTTATCCTCTTAGCAACTTCAGGACGAAGTTTTACTACTTTTGGTTCAATATAAGGGTCTTTCGATAAGATATGGGAAAACAATCAAGGAAGAAGGTCACGTGAAAATCACATCAGTGTTGTTCTGCAATGGATTACGATTAGAAACCATGATACCAGCGCGTGCCGAGCAGCACAACCTTGTGTGTGCACCCACAGGAGGCTCTCGGTTTCGTCGCGGCACCATTAGTTGCTACTCATAACACCATTACTGACATACACCCGATGAGGAATTTCAAATGGCACAGATTGGGTTGATAAGGTACATGCATGAATTTGCAAGCATACGATTTAGAGGCCATAATAGAGAGACGTTGCGTCACACTGGCTAACCTTTGAGAGAGGTAACCGGAAGGTCCAACATGGATTTAGGTACGGTCTCCACAACTGGCAACGTACGAACCATGGTCAAAGGCTAGCGTTGATAGAAGTTAACTTAGTGGATCAGTCGACAAGGGTCTTCACAAAGAGGGTTGCAAAACATCCACGGCTTAGGCAAACATATAGGAGAACTAAACTTTGGGTTTTTGGCCAAGCAAAGGCATGGATACAAACATTCAAGGACTAACCACTAAGTCTACAGGCTCAGGCTCCTAAGATAGAAAACCTAATGGAAGATAACAACCATACAATTACGTATGTGAACTTTGTTATAGGATAAAGCTATGTGACCCTTGTATACTCACCGAGGACAAACGAGGTGACAACTAGGTCACTACCAAGATAACAAGCATACATACAACATCACAATCAAGCAATCATTTGAGAAAATTCAAACGAATGGGCTTAAGCAACCAATACAAGGCACAAGGCTCACCCATAATAAGCATTTATCTCAAGCATGAACTAACTACAAGTTTAGCTCTAAACAAACGCTAGCTAAGGGAGCCAACTTAGCATGTGCATAGAATCTGGACAGCAGCACAGTAGTTACTTGTTTCAATCATAACTAAGGTTGTAGACATCCCACAAAGGTGATCCTAGACTTTCTAGAAAGATTAGGAAGATGACTACACTTTAGTTATTCATACCAAAAGCAAATTCATAGATTAACATGACCAAAAATGCTAATGTTTCAGATCTGTACCAATATGGACAGAAAACTAACAAGAACTTCAAAAATGCAAAACTGGAGTTCTAGGGACACAACAAGGCTGAGCCTTAACTTTATGTAAATCTTATTAAGTTGTCTATAACTTTCTCATTATCATATTAAGATGATTCTATAGCCAACAAGGCTAAATAAGACAAAGAAGACATCTCTGCCCCGATTTGGATAGATTCTGTCATTCCATTTTGCAAGCTCATAACTAGAGATTTATACCACCACAATTAGTGCTATAGGACATTTTGGAAAGCTTAGAAAAAGTACTACACTTCTTCTATTATCTCCAAGACATGATTCCCTATGCACATAGGTCAAACAAACCAAACATTCAGATCTATTCAGAGCATAAGCAAAACCTGATAATAAACTTCTAAAATTCATAACTCTCAAAGCATAAGACCTAGGGTCATAAAATTTTAGGACAAGCTAGAGAAGTAAGTTTGCTACAACTTTTGTATTCTCTATAACTACAGAAAACACATTTATGACCACGAAAGCATCAATACATCCGAAACCGTTCTAGCAGCCAACGTTCAATAAGCAAAACAAAGCTTGCCTTTGTTCTACTTAACAAGAGAGCACACAAACATGTTATTCTAGTAGCTCTAAATTTTGTTACCTTAGACCAACATGAATTTAATTCATTCATGAGAATCCATAATTATTTAAGTAAGGTCCAAAGCATTGGCAAACGCTTGGGTGAACAACATATCCACCACTTGGCTAAGCTAGAGGATATCTCTAAGTTCAAGCATGTAGCCACACTTATTTCTAGTAAGGCTAAGCACACATTTTTCTCAAGCAACATGGAACAAGGCATTTTTGTTTTACTTCACTCAAGAAAGATAGTGTAACACATTGATCACAAGTTACACACTATAGAACAAGGGTGAGAAGAGTATAGCCATGCATAAAGCAACAATCATGATAATACATGCTTCGTCCTATTCGTCCTCACAAGACTGCCAACCTAAGGTGGCGATCACGTTCTATGTCGGTGGCATAACACACACTCTCTCAATATATAGCTAGTCGATAGCTACATTCGACTTACGTATTCGTGGTTAGCGTACCTGCAGAAAATTTTCATTTCAGCCTAACAATTTCCCAATATATGGCACACAATGAAAACAGGAAGGTGAACTTCTAAGCACTCCCATATACATATACCCCCGTATACGTACATGTAGCACCAAAATTACCCAAATCATCAATCTCCCACAATTAAGTACCTTCATATATACATGTGTGTAACATGTAAATAATCCAGTAACCAAAACTAGCTCTCCCCTAGACCGAGGGTTGGACGGTCATGCTCTCACAACTCACACTTACCTGAGCGTAGGTGTGATGTTGCATAAAAGTGAACTAGCAACATATATGGCTATTTCATATATGAAGGCTACCTCCAATCTGACACACCGGGTAGCATAGTGCGGGAGAGTTATCACACATTCATACCTTGGCCTAGGCGTAGATGCATAAATGAAAACCCCCAAGTTAGTAATTATATAAGCCACCTAATAATCCTTATATGGGCATAAGGAAATTGACCACTGGCATACTTAGGTTTAAAATTTAGATTTGACAAACCTATCATGAAACTTTTCCAAACAAGCATATAACTTATCATTTCATGTGACTTTTTGATTCCAAACTTTATGAAACTTTTCCAGGGATCAATATAGATAGGTACTAAGGTGAGACAGATGAATATATTTCCATAACACCATCCAAGCATTATCTTTGAAAATGGACCTATATGTAAAGCAATGGTGCAACATCCAACTTTAGGTTAGGATCATCTCCATAGGTTGACCTGGACATTGTCATCTCCACTTAATCTGTCATGTTTAAGCTCAAATCCATTACTTAGTGATTGACAAACACCTGGGGTGTTACAGACGACACCAGCACCATTGATGGATGACCTTCTCCAACACCGCTGGTGGACGACACCTTTCCGAAGATTGATCAACACCAACCTCCTCAACACTTGTTCAACACGAACCTTCTCACTCTCGTATGCACTACACGTATATAAATGATGCATGCTTTAACACGATGGAATGCATGACATGACACATGAAGATGGATGTTCAGGTACACTTAAGGAAGTTGAGTTTTGTTGACGGTAGATAAGTATCATTTTTTAACAGTCAACATAGCATGTAAAAGGACTAAACAATAATTACCACTTAGATATAGGGGGTTTACTGATATAATTCCATGAGTTTTGGTGAATGTCTGTTTCTACAGGGGGCCAGCTGAAAAGAACCAAGGAAGACCCACATGTCAGGTTTACATAGAGACAATAGGGCCACACATAACTTTTCTGTAATCTAGAAGATATGAGAAGACTCTAGAAAGAAACCGGAGGCGAAACGGGCCCAAAAGCTGGGCGGGCGCCCAACCCTAGGGGCGGCTGCCCCACCTAGGTAGTTAATCAGGCTCCACCTCCTGGATCATGCCTCCACCGCCTTTGAGGATCAATAATAATCGTAGATCAAGGTTGGTTTGATCCGAGGGTTGTGATGCTTCCTAGAGGGCTATATAAGCAAGGCCCCTGGCCCCCTAGAGAAGGCATCCCATGAAACCCTAATTCATTATTTCCTGTAAGGATCATCAGGGAGGGGTCCCTTGAATGGATCTCTCTCTTAGGGAACATATAAGAGAGATTAGCTTTGTAGTCTTCTTGTAAGATTAGAGTTCTTCTTCTAGATTGAGAGAGTTAGAGTGGAGGGATGAGTAGGAGGAAGCCCGACATGTCGGTGTCTCCTCTCCGGCTTGTACCTGTGGGATCAAGTCTCCTAACCCGAGGCTTGGTTCTAGGATTCTTCGGTAATTCAACTTCCAATACTAAGTAAGTATGTTGTTATTATTATTCTATGGTTTACGAGTTTACTTTATTCTCTTCCGTGGTAGAGGGTAGGGTAATCGTTTGTAGCGTAAGCATGGTGCTTAGGCTAGAAATACTCATAGATATCCCCTGTCTGGCTAGATCCGTGGTAGTAGTGCGGGACGTGACAATCCCGTTGCTTCCTTTGTACCCCACATCCCATTAGAAGGATTGGTAGAATTAAGTGCCCTGGTCAAGCATCCTCTGTGGTGTCTCTTTTCCATCGGTATGTCCCTATAGACCAATAGTTTCATAGCTTACCATAGGTTGGAACCAAACTATCGTTGTAGTCTTCTCTAATCGCTTATATCTTCGCTACCTTGTAGTGTGACCCAGGAGTTGAGTATAGATTTAGGTTAGTCATCGCACGCTTTCTCCTTGCAGATAAATAAATACGATACTTTGGAAATATCTCCCGGGTGAAATACTCACCGATATCCGTGCGCTTGCGGATTCTTTTCTGTGTGCATTAACAAATATCAACAAGCATTTCTGGCGTCGTTGCCGGGAAGAAAGACGTCAGCTGAGTTAACCTCAAGTCTTGCTTAACCTTGTATTATACTTTTATCTTTTTCTCTTTTCCTTTTGCCTTTTCTTTTCTATCCTTATGGATAACCCAAATTCCATGCCTATCTATCAATATCCTGCACCCATGAACCAAAGCTTAGAGCCACCAGAACCCATGATTCTCACATCTAGCTATGAGCTACACCCATGTTTGGTTGCAATAGGTCAAAACTAACCCTTTCCTACAGCCAAGGTCCTATCTTCTAATCAAGAAGATAATGAACCCAAGGTCCTATGTTCTAAGAGAATCTTTCAAGCGTCTTATAAATTTAGGTTTAGATCTAGCCTTATAAGACCTTGTTCTTCTTCAACATTTTTATACGGGTCTTTATAATATTGCCTTTGGAGGAGTTTTCCTTTCTTTATCCATTAGTGGAGCAAGGTTTATCCTTATTAGTAGACACACTCCTTGCACTAGCCTTCATGATAAACTCCTAGAGGAAAAGAAGGAATCATCCCCTAAACTAGAAGAGGAAGTTTTCATAGCCACGTTACGAACTTTCCAATCCCACGATTTGGCTATCCATCCTAAACTAGTTGTACTCCAAAATCATTTGAGGGAAGAAGTAATTCTACCCTTGGAAATCCTTTCTAATGATTTTGGGAGGAGCATAAACTTTCCACTTTATAAGAGACCTTTTAGTACATATAGTTTGAATCTTTTCAAGAAAGGATCTCTTTGGAAGTTTTTCAAATCCAATCCCTTTGAAGGACATTCATAAAGACTCAAGGATGGCATGTCAAGTGATGCCATAGAAGGAGAGCAAAGCCATCTAGAATCCACTCCTATCTTCTTTCTTTCTATGCCCACATTAGATATGAAATTCGAACCCATCTTTAAACTCATCCTTGATCCCTATGAATCTTCCTATGCTCTTTCTCCTGAGCGATCCTAGAAATCCACCGAGACATCTAAAGCATAGGATTCATCAAGACCATAAGGAGGATCGAGAAGAGCAACATCGATGGCAAAAGAGCATTAAAAACCTATGTGCTATTTCCATTGAATGTGTAGGCGAGTCCTTATATGAGACCTACTCGAGAGGTAGTACAAGGGAAATTTTAGACATTTATGCCAAATCACCTTTGGAAGTTGAAAATGATAGAGACTTCAATGAATAAGGAAGCTACTTTATAAAAACCCTATCAAGTCCTTGCTCGTATAAGAAATCTCCTGATTCACTTAGTCTCTCTAACATTGCCCCACATGAGATCTTCAACCCCCGTATGCTCCTTGTTCCCAAAGATTTTGAAAGGGTGGTTGAAGACACATATGTTTATCATAAACATTGCAGATCTCGTTGTGTTGAATCTTGAGATTAGTACACATAAATTAGTGATAGAGGGGAAATCACTTTACCAATTCATATCTTAAAGGTTTCCCAAGGTCAAGCTTAGTGTCCTAAAGCAAGCACTGTTCAGACCATGACATGAGTATTCACCTTTCTGTTGTGCTGCCCTTGTGAAATGAGCATAGAGTTATAATTGTGAAAATATTCCTTCGAGTATTCTTGTCACTAACCATTCCAGGTTGGAGCAAAAATATTGAAGGAACAACAAATGCAAGGTATTTCCAACTAATCATTATGCAACATTGAATTATATTCATCCAATCTTAATTTTTGCAAAATTCAAGCTTGGGGGATATACTCCCATGAAAACATCTTTTGCCATGTTGTTACATTATCCTGTTTGTCCCTACCTTTAAGATATGTTTAATTTGCTAAATAACAATTATGCTCTTTCATCACTTTTTGAGTAAATCTCTGTTATGCTTTAATGCTGCCTCCATTTACTATTGTATATGTTTAGGTTTGGAGTAGTTTCATTCATCTCTTAAATAAGGCATGGTGCTTAATTTAGGAGGTAGTGATCTTACTTTCAAAGGCTTTTAATTCCGTGCAGTTAGAATGTCTTCCTAAATCAAATTAGACATGGTGTCTAGGTTGATTTTTGAGCCGATAGTATGCTATAGTAGATGTTGGATATTTTGTTAGACTAACCCCTGTAGAGAAACTCCCAAATTCAAATTGAGAAAGTCCTAAAATGAACTCATACTGGAGATGAAGAGAGATAGAATAATCTTGCACAAGGGAGACACAACTCATCATAGCCAAAGAGAAAGAAGAAGAGTGCCACAAAGCATGATCCACAATCAAAGCACTCACTCCATAGAAGCAGGTGAACAAATATTCGTCATGCCACTTGAAGACAAAGACCATCATAGAGGATTTTGAGTTGCAGTTGTATTCTCTTGTCAATTATTAATCATCGGGAATCAAGAAAGATTGATAAGAGGAGAGCATGCAACTTTCTGCACCCTCACTAGATTAAGAAGCTGATGCATGAGGAAGAAAGGACAACTCCTTTAGATCATCCAACCATGACCTTCCTCCTATCATGCTCTCATCGCTCTACACGCTGGTTTGCAATCTCTCAATTAACTATTGCTTTATTTCTATAAGTTTGAGTTATTTCATAATGCCTATATATGATAATCAAATATAAGATAAAATCAATCCTCTAGAAAAGAAGTAATAGTGAATGTTTCTGTGCTAGTATGTTCAAATAAATTCTTCTATAGCATAGAAACTAACCCTTAGCTTTGTGACAATAATGCCCCTATCATTATTTGTATACTCCTTCGGGTATGTGTGTCCACTAATGATTCGCAGGAATAAAACAATAAGAAGACCTAATGGTACAAGCACAAATTAAAAAGAGAACGAAGCATGGCATTACTAAATGTAAGAAAGAAGGAGTGCAACAGAGAAGACATTGGTGCATGAAAAAAAACAAGAACGACCAATGAAGGAAAGCTTTCACAAGGTGTTATAGTGCCAGCACGCTCCAATATTAAAGGTAACATCCTAAGGTTAGTGATCATCACATTAAAATCTTTTTCTTGATACTGGTATACACATAAATAGAACCAACCATGTTTGAGTTACAACCTCATTTGACCCAACCTAATTAACTCAACATGCTCAGTTCTCTAATCTTTGTTCCTGTCACCACTTTCTTGATCTTATAATCTTAACTCAATGATCTGAAATGATTGCACGTCTTTTCTTTGGAAGTTGATAGTCATAATCATGAAATCATTACACAATATGCATAGATAGATTATCCTTCCATAAGGTTAAGAAATTTGATCTGCCTAATTGATTTAATGCTACATTCATGCTCATTGTTTGATCCTATCACCCATGTCAAGTTCAAGCAAAACATATAAACATCAACTTTATCTTGCTCAATATGCCTAAGGTTAGAGAAGAATAAACTTTTGGTTCTGTTGGTGTTTTTCCACCAACAGAGCCCATGCACTTGATCTCTGCCTTGTCTCTATAAGCAGGACCCACTTTGAACATAACAATAGAGGAGCTTGTCAACTCCCCAAGAATCCTATAAGTGAAGATCCTGAACCTACGAACATGTACGATGAGCAAGATGCTACCAGTTTCCACAACTAGTACTTCACTTCAAACTGCTGGAAGAGCAAGGAACATGGGTGACATCATCTCAAGAGGTGCAAGCTACCAAGGTCTCTACTATGGGACCATATAGTGCACCTACATAATAAACATGGTAAGAGGTCCTGTTCAGAGGACCTAAAAACATTGAACCCTTGCCGAAAGGTAAAATGGATAGTTATCCATATTTATCCTTTTTCAGCGTTGCATTAATTTCTCTTTTCACATAGTTACTTTCCAGCAGTTGCATAATCATTCTCCTTTTAGCATGTTTACTTTTCTGCATTATCATTGCATTAGAAAATAAAATAAATATATGTTTGCTTTGCTACATCATAAATTATAAGCCCCATGTGAATAATTTTGTGGCATGGTGAAAGTCCCTAGTTTGGTTTTGACTAATTGATGAAACCTAGGACTAACCTTTGTATCTAAGTGGATGATTTAGATAAAGGTGGTCATTGAATATGAGACATGACATTGACTCATGTGACTAAGATGATGACGACCAAGATGAGGCTTGGCTCGATGGACCAGTTGTGAAGGTGAAGGGCAAGTCGAGGCTTCGAAGCGAAGGACCATGCAATGGTGAAGCTTGAGCAAGACTTGGCGCCGACGGACCGATGCAACGATGAAGAGCAAGTGAAGTCAAGGTCGATGGATCAAGACGGTCATGTGATGATATAAAGTGGATCATATCATTTGGAGAAACAAAATGGGCTCAAGGCAAAGGTATAACCATAGGGGTATTTTATTTTGCACTCAAGACACCATAGAGGGTGTGAGTGGTTTAGGATCGATAGCCAAACTATTAAGAGGGAAAGTCTTATCGGTTACTCGACGTACGGGTGCCACTAGGTGAATTCATGAAGTGCATTGCATGTAGGGCCTAGTGAGCTAACTAGAAAACCTTTGAAAATGATTATGAAAATGCTAACACACGTGCACAAGGTGGTGATCACTTGTTGGTGTTGGCACATTTACGAAGGCGATGGAGTTTGAGCGGTAGAGAGGGTTTAGGGTCCTCTCTCCCTCCCGCCGAGCTTGTGAGGCGGGATTCAGGCGTTTTTGAGGAGATGATATGCCTATTTTTCTTTACGCCAATGTCAAGATTTGGAGGCGATGTCACGTGGTGTTTCACGAGCTAAAACATGTGCTATAGTGATACACATACTTAGTCTAGCTCATATGTGAAAGGGTGAAACAAGTGGAGCAAGAAAAGATGGAAACGTGCATGAAATGATGGCGACAGACGCCGGCTCCGGGAGCAACAGACGTCGTGGGCGCGTCTGTCGGGCAACCCTAGCCACGGCTCTCTGCGCGCGCGTGCGACAGACACACGGGCGCCGAAGCGACAGACACGCCACGTCAGCGTCTGTCGCCCGAGGTTTCACGGTCGCGCGAGCGATAGACGCTCGACACGTCTAACGGGTTGGCATTGGATGCGTCTGTCAATTGTTTTCGTGAATGGGGCTTACTGGACCGCGTCTGTCGCTGCGACAGACGCTGGACTCGGTTGCGACGTACGCGTCTGTCGCTACGACTGATGCTAGACTCGGTTGCGACGTACGCGTCTGTCGCATGGGCGCAAGAATGAAGTTTTCAAATGGTCGAACACGTGGCGGCCGTAGGAGCGACATACGCTATTGTGCAGCGTCTGTCGGTTCAGCAACAGACGCTACTGTGCAGCGTCTATCGCCCCCCCATTTCTGTTGTGTGGAGAAGCTAACGGCTAGTTTCGAGGATGGGGGCTATAAATACTTGTTGGCCCGCCCTTGGGAAGGTCTCTTGACATTTCTAACACTCTTGTGCATCCTTTGAGCTAAAGCTTCTCCCTCCCACTCATCTCTCTTGCTTGATTGCAAATCAAAAGTGAGATTGAGTGATCCTAAAGTGCATTGCATAGCTTGAGGGCATCTAGTGGCACTTGTGGGTGGTTTAGCCGGTGGATTTCTTATTACTCTTGGAGAGTACCACTCCTAGCCGGCTTGGAGATTATTGGAGGCGTTGGCAAGAGAAGGGGATTGTTCTTGGCCACCTCCGGTTGATTGTAAGTGGTTCTTGTGCTTTCCTCGGTGGAGTGCCAAAAGCAACTCTAATACATTGTGCGTGTCATTGAGTTACCTCACTTGAGAGTGGTGTCTTGCGGGGCGTGCCTTGAGGGGCAAGTGACTTGAGGGTCACACTGAGAAACCATCTAAGTGTTGGTCGACACAACCGTTGACGTAGCTTGTCGGTGCACAAGTGAACACCGGGTGAACAAAAATATTGTGTCTCTTGTCTTCTGGTGATTGGTCTTCATATTGTGTTGTTGTCAATATTGATTGATTGTATATCATCTTGGTGATTGGCAACATCTTTACTCCACCGTCGGTATAAGAATTACAATCCTCTCTCTTGCATTTACATTTACTAGATTATCTTATGTAGCTCTAGTGGTAGCTTTGCTAGTAGTGTTGTCAGCTTGCTTACTAGTGTAAAATTAGTGACATAGCCCTTGTGTGAACTAGAGATCATAATCTACTAAACTTGTGGATATGAGGCTTGCATCACAACCGTAGGCTAAGCAAAACTCGCTTTACACCGTTTGTTATTCTAATAAGTTTGCTTAGTGGTTCGTGTAGGATTTTTTTATAGGCTATTCACCCCCCTCTAGCCATCTAGGACCTTGCACATGAACCCATAGGAATATTCACTGTGGTGGCATAAAATAAAAATAAATATGCATTCATCTTGTTAGACTTTCTCTGCATTATAAAAATATAAAAAGTATTTGAGAGAAATCCTGTTGAAATTCTGCTTAAAAGAATCAAGAACAATCTTAAAAACTCTAGACAATTAAGGATTGAGTGGCTAACCACTAACACTTAATCTATTCCACAAGTTTTGTTGTCTATTTGAGTTTCACAGGATTTGAAGGACCAAGAAGAGCCAACAAGCAAGTGGATGTTCTATCCACTAGTGGAGCACTGTCTCAACAATCATCAATATCAATTAATGCTCCACTAGAGGAGGAAGAACATCCCCACTGTCAGTCTGCTACTTCATAAGATTGAACGACTACGTCAACATCCAGCTTGGGGAAAAGCACCCCCATGTATCCAGCTAAGTATTTTTTTCTCTCAGTTTTACCTTATTCTTTATGAGTTTTCTTATTTAGTAATAATAATGTTCTAAAATAATAGAAATAAAATAAAAAGGGTGTGTCTAGTTTGCTTGTCTTTAAGAAGTTGTTAATAAAAGAAGAATCTCGAATAATCTTTTGCATGGAAATGATGAATAGTTGCTATGCCGTAATTCCTTTCAAGTACCTAGTTTTCAACCTCGAACTCTCTTGAGTTTTAGACACAACTGTTTTGATCTAAGCTTTGCTCTGAACCTGAAATTCATGGGTAGCGAATGTTTGATCTAAGTCTAGATAGTTGGCGAATATGATATGGAAATGTTTTGAGCTGCTGTTTATCATGCTCCTAGAGATACTAGAGTTCTGAAGAATTTATCTTTGAAAATTAAAAATCCTGCATGATGAGTTCCTGTATGATGAGAGTTTAATTCCTACCACAGCCATATATACATGCTTACTAGATTAGGAAAGACTTTTATTTGTTAGCTTAGCTGCTTATAAGCATTGAGTGTGGTCAGTCTGTGTTGACCCTAGGGGATTAGTCATGCGGTTAAAATCAAGATTCACGTGCACTCCACCTACTTATGCTACTTCTACCTTGGAGGTATGCATTTAAATATTTTCTATTAGACACAACCTAACAAGTTGTTCTGCTCCTATACTGGGAGTGAACAGAACCCTTCATCCATTGCTAGCCCTTTTGTTATAAGCTCCAACATTTATGTTGTTATCTCTTATCTATGTTTCCAAAAAGATACTTGGGAATTATTCCATCGTATTCAGTTCCTTTAAAAAAGAGAGAGAAAAAAAAGAGAGTGAGAAAGAAAAATAAAGAGAGAATAAAAAGACAAGGGTCCTAATTATGAGAGATTTTTTTAGCAACCCATGTTCTCAGCAAGTTCTTCAAAGTTTAAGAGAGGTATAAATTTCTTTTAAGGAGCAAAAGTAGAAATAGATATTCACCATTGTTCCTCTACCCCTTCATTTCCACTTACATCCACCATCATTACCACTATATACATATCCACTCAGCCCATATTTAGGATCACACACATGCACATCTTGATTTAACTGTATGGCCAGACTTGTCCCTCTGGATCCATGTGTCTGACTATGCAATAAATGTTTACAAGTATGGATTCCTTGTCTCCCACCTATGAGCTCTAGATAGACCTATTAGAAGTAGGGTGAGAGAGAGAAGGTATAATGTTACTATGCCTTATGCCAAAAATACCAAATATTTTGAGAGAAGAGAGAAGGCATACACCATAAATGCATTGGTGAGGATCTAGACATACTACAAATGAGAGACTTGAGAGGGTCATACACAAGAATCTCTGAGTTTATTTGAAAACCCTGCAAAGCTCCGGAATAATGGTTGATCAAAGAGCTTAAGACATAGCGCTTGACTTAACTGTTCTATCTTTCAACTGCTCAAGATCCAAGTGACGGCTACAAGCCCCATGGTAAAAGGTAATATGGGTAAGTTTAAAGTCAGGATAGTTCGTTCTAATCCGGAGGAGAGTTCTTTTTTAAACACATGTGTACTTTTAGGGCTTGAAAGCATTGTAGCAACTCTTAATCCATCACTGAGTTTATCTTTGCTCAGGGACGAGCAAAGGATAAGCTTGGGGGAGTTTATTGACGGTAGATAAGTATTATTTTTAACCATCAACATAGCATAAAAAAGGACTAAACAATAATTACCATTTAGATATATGGGGTTTACTGACATAATTCCACGAGTTTTGGTGAATGTCTGTTTCTATAGGGGGTCAGCTGAAAAGAACCAAAGAAGGCCCACATGTCAGGTTTACATAGAGACAATAAGGCCACACATAACTTTTTTATAATCTAAAAGATAAGAGAAGACTCTAGAAACAAACCGGAGGCGAAACGGGCCCGAAAGCCGGGTGGGCGCCTAGCCCTAGGGGCGGCCGCCCCACCTAGATAGCCAATCAGGCTCCACCTCTTGGATCATGCCTCCACCGTCTTTGAGGATCAATAATAATCATAGATCAAGGTCGGTTTGATCTGAGTACTGTGGTGCTTCCTAGAGGGCTATATAAGCAAGGCTCCTAGCCTCGAGAGGAGGCATCCCATGAAACCCTAATTCATTATTTCCTATAAGGATCAGCAGGGAGGAGTCCCTTAAATGGATCTCTTTCTTAGGGCACATATAAGAGAGATTAGTTTTGTAGTCTCCATGTGAGATTAGAGTTCTTCTTCTAGATTGATAGAGTTAGAATGAAGGGATGAGTTGGAGGAAGCCCGGCATGTCGGTGTCTCCTCTCCAACTTGTACCTGTGGGTTCAAGTCTCCTAACCCGAGGCTTGGTTCTAGGATTCTTCGGTAATTCAACTTCCAATACTAAGTAACTACATTGTTATTATTGTTCTATGGTTTACGAGTTTACTTTATTCTCTTTCATGGTAGAGGGTAGGGTAATCGTCTGTAGCGTAAGCGTGGTGCTTAGGCTAGAGATACTCGTAGATATCCCCTGTCTGGCCGGATCCATGGTAGTAGCGCGGGACGTGACAATCCCGTTGCTTCCTTTGTACGCTACATCCCGTTAGAAGGATTGATAGGATTAAGTGTCCTGGTCAAGCATCCTCTGCGGTGTCTCTTTTCCATCGGTATGTCCCCATAGACCAATAGTTTCATAACTTACGATAGGTTGAAACTAGACTATCGTTGTAGTCTTCTCTAATCACTTATATCTTCGCTACCTTGTAGTGCGGCCCAGGGGTTGAGTATAGATTTAGGTTAGTCATCGCACACTTTCTCCTTGCGGATAAACAAATACGATACTCTAGAAATATCTCCCGGGTAAAATACTCACCGATATCCGTACGCTTGCAGATCCTTTTCTATGTGCGTTAATAAATATCAACAAGTATAACTTACCTTCGCTAAGAAACTAGGGTTCATATCATAAAAGCATTTTAAATTGTTAACTAATTAAGTTAATTAATTATTTATCATGAAGGGTTAACTTAACATGGACCAGAAAAGTATTAACATGTAAAGCATCTATAAAGCATAAACAACTACTCAATTATAGCACACAAAGAGCAATAAAACTAATAAACATGCATTTATTAATTAATCAGATAAGTATCTATTTTATTTATTAACTAGTAAGTTAATTAAGAGCATCATATTAAGATGATTGAGTTGTTAAGGAACATTAGAGGGTTATTGTAACACCTCAGGTGTTACGAGCCGCTTAGCACCTCGCTTAAAACCTAAGAGTAATTATCACAACAATTTCCACGGATTTCAGATTTAAAACTCATGAAAAACAATTTTTATAAACAAAAATAAAATATAACTTGAGCATTGAGTTTAAGTAAAAATTTATGAGCAAGTTCTGCTGATAAAAGTGCAACGTTCATTTTTGGGGAATAAATATCATCAACTAGTGTTTTGCAAGCTCAATAATTGAATTCAAAATCTAACTCCACCTGATTTGGGATCTCGTCCGGGTCAGAAAGAGAGGATGACAAGGTTAATTTGATAGTTAAATTATATTGAAATTGCCTAAGCACTAACAACATGTTTTTGCTTAGCTGGTTACTTCTAACCTAGCACTTGAGCATGGTGCAGGTGGTAGTTGAGTTTGACGTCCTATTGTTTGCCTAGAAATTGCCTAACATCGCTAGAACACATTGTTGGCCAGTTAGTTCTTAACCTTGTGCCCTGGTTGGCAGTCCCAAGTTGGCGCGTCTCTAACTTCTTCTCTAGATCACCTTTGTCTGAGTTTGTTGTCCTTATTAGTAGCCGTATGTACCTACTTGAGCCGTGTCGGGTTGGTTTCGTGTCAACCAAGCTAGCTCAGTTTTTGGGGATGCTCTAGAAGGCGTGCACTATGCGGGCTTCAGCCGTTCGGCCCGGTGGCTGCGGTCACTGCGCGTGCGTGGGCACTGCTAGTGCCTGGCTCCAGCTGTGGCCTGGTCGATGTTGCTGGACTACCGCGGGTCCGCTCTATGTCGCGCGGCGTTAGTGGCCTCGTGCTGGCCTGCTCTGCTTGTTGGCCCCGCGCATGTTGCTCCACTGTCGTCTCTGGCCACATCACGTGTGCGTCGTGCCACGCTCTGGCCAGCACAGGCCGCCTGCCTGCCGCGTCGACTGGCCCGCTGCTCTGGCGCGTCTGCGCGGTTGCGTGCCGACCCCGGGTCGATGCCACGACCATCGCTGCAGGGTCAACGCGTCACCCATCCCGATGTGTCATCGGATATGTGCCCCGGTCGCTACGGTATGGTCGTCTGGTCCCGGCCGCAGTGGCGATGCGACGCGTCTCTGTTTGGTTGGCCCCCGCCTGTCGACGCCGGTAAGCCCCTCTCGGTATGGTCATCCATTTAAGTGCATCGCACCAAGCCTCCACGTCGCGTCACCTGGGCGCACTCGCTCGTGTTGTCCTCCGATCGGAGCTGCCATCTTAATTCGCTCGGCTCGCTCGGGCGCACATCCCCCCACAGTCACGCCATGCGCTGGACCGCTGCACTTTCCGCCTTCCTTCACCTAGCTCTGAGCTACTTAGTTCTTTTGCTCGTGCCAGTGGGTAGAGTAGGAGGTTGGCTTGGCGCCCCAATTCTCTCCAAGCTCTGTCGTGCATCACCGGTCACCAATTTGGCGTTTCCGCTGTCGTCGGCTGTTTCACCACCGTGGATGGCACATTTGGGCGTAAGGCTCGTAGGATGGGTAGAAGTTCAATTGTTTGAAGCTAGGAACTCATACTGATCTCCTCCAGCTGGTGCTCACGTTGTTTTGGCCAGAGCCTTCGCCGGAGAGGTGGTGACACGCTAGGACCGTTGCAGGACGTCGCCACCGTGCTCGAGCTCATGTGGCCGGGTCACCTTAGCCCTCCTCGGCTTCGACCGCGACCATAGCACGAACTCTGGTGAGCCTCTAGTGCTCATCCGCCACCATCACCACCTTGATAGCGCCCTAGGCTGTCGGAACATTCGCGTCGTGGTACCGCTCCGACCGTCACCGGGGCTAGCCCTCAGTGGTGCGCCGTTGAGCTCCAAATCGCCACCTAGGGGTGCACGCTTAGCGGTAGGTGGAGGTCGGCCTTTTATCCTCATCGTAGCGAGCTTTGTGGGCTCATAGCAGTCGACCATGCCGCTGGTCACCGTGCCGGCGAACGCGGGGGTGGAACAGGGGTCTCCCCGTGGTGAAGGCGGCATTTTACAGGGTTCTTAGTGCATAGCTTTTCTCTGGTGTAATAGTGTTTGGCCCTGCCGCGTGTTACCTGCAAAATTGTGGACCTTTCTGCATAAGGTGCGGGTGCGCGCGCGGGCTCCCTACCTCGGGCCGTTGCTGGGCCGGCCTACCGCGCACGGCCGCTCCCGCGCGATGCTGTTGCGGTCTGCTGGGCCGGAATGGCTACCGCTGGTCCTTTTCATTTCTAGCGTTTTTCTAATTTATTTCGGCAGCAACTTGTAAATCCAATATAAAAACATGTAGGAGTCCAAAAATTGTGAAACAAGTTTGGTTGGGTTCCTAAAATTAGGATCTATCTTCTGATATAGTTTGTTCACATAGTTTCGTAATATTTTTAAGGAGTTGGCTAATTAACTTGAGATGCTTGATATTACTAGAATACAAATCTGTAGGAATTTTTGGAGTTAGATGGTGAAAGTTCTAACTTTGAAAATTTTATGGTAACTTCGTCATATTATTACAAGCACTGTAGTTGTTGTAGCCTCGAATAATTAACTTTGCTTAGTTAGTAATGAGCCCTGGGTAGAGTGTAAATATTTAATCGATAGAATAAACGAAACGACACTTTAGGGTCATTTGGCTAAACTACGTGTTGGGTAAATAATGTCTTGTTTAACAACTTGAGTACGTAGCCTAGTACGTTGGAGTTAGCTCGTGAGCTTGTGAAGCGTACCGTGTTCTCCTAGTTGCATTTATTGTTGTTTATTTACGTCTCTACTTTGAATCCACGTATCTCGCAATAGGAGTGACAACGGGTCGTGGAGTCATCTGGAGAAGCTGGAAAGATGGTGCCTAGATGATCGTGTCACTTCGATGAATTGCTAACTTTTGGTTAAATCGTACTCAGGCAAGCCCCAGTGCATAACTTCTATTATTCTGTACTTTATTTTATGTTTGTGCATTTAAGTTTAAAGGAGTTGAATGAAACACACTTGCATATATATATATATATATATATATATATATATATATACATATATATATATATATACATATATATATATATATGTGGAGAATTGGTTCTATAGCATCGAAAGATCATGAAAATCGGAAAATACCACTGAAAAAGCTCCATCACGTGAAATACCATCAAAAGATGCGAGCGTTAACCGAAATTAGCATTCCGTCACGTTGAGTCAGTATTGGGGCTAACGGCCGTCAACACCACCCGCACGAGCATGCGCTGTGAGTCTGCTGGAGCACGTGGGCGCCGGGCGTTCACGCCGCCACCTCCTGCGCCTTGCGCACCACGCCGTCCATGGTCAGCACCGGGTCCATCAGCACCACTTCGGCCTCGAACGCCCTCAGCACGGCGCGCCGCTCCATGCTCACCGACACCGGCATCGCCACGATCAGCCTGTACCCCTTGGCCGCCACCATGAACGCCAGCCCGATGCCCGTGTTGCCGCCCGTCGGCTCGATCAGGACACTCTGATATGAACACAGCATAAAATTCACTGGTGTCAGGCAGCACGAAACTGATTGATTCCATGCATGGCAGCATGGGTCATAGTTGTCGTTGATCTCCCTCACTCCCTCACCTTCCCAGGGGTGATGAGGCCCTTCTCCTCTGCATCGGCGATCATGATGTAACCAATCCTGAAGGTGCACAGCACAGACAGTATATATGAGGCGCCTGATTGCATGCAGGAACAAGCAAACAGGCAAGCAAGCAAGCACCTGTCCTTGACGCTGGAGCAGGGCTCCATGATCTCAAGCTTGGCAGCGACACGCGCCTCGCAGCCAGCCACCACCTTGTTCAGGTACACCAACGGGGTCTTGCCAATCAACTGATGAACAAAGTTGCAGTGAAAAAGTTTACTTCACTAATTCAGATGGACACAGATACTAGTTAACGCCTGCAAACTAGTTTGTTTACGCACTTGGGTGACATTTTTCGCGATCTTTGGGATTTGGTCTTTTGCGGTCTTTGAGCCCTGATCCTGGACGGTCTCAGCCTGTGACTGCGACGCTCCTTCCTCCTCCTCCATCCATCTGCTGCCCCCACGCTCGCCAGCTGCGAGCAGCGTTGCCTCACCGTGCCGCCATCCGCACGTCAGCGAGCAGCGTCGCCTCACTGCACCGCGCCGCCATCCGCATACCGTCCGCGAGGAGCTCGAGGTCGCCGGAGTCGAGGACGTGAAAACGGACTCGCGCTTGATGCTAGAGTTCATGGGCTTTGCATTGGTGCGCCGATGGAGGAGGTGGGGACAAGCACGGAGCGCAAGGAGAAGTTGCGCGTGGCGTCGCTGGCTTTGCATTGGTGCGCCGATGGAGAAGCAGCCAGTACACGTGCGCGGCGTCGCGGGCTCGCGGCCGAGGTCGAAGTTGCGCGCGGCGCGGCAGGCTGACAGCACAGCTACGGTGTCGTAGGGGTCATACACTCGTACTGGCCGCGCACAGTGCCCACCTGCCTTGGGCAGCAAGCGCCGCACCAGCCAATGCGAGCCTGGAGAACGACGGCGTGGCGGATGGAGACGGGGCTGCCACTGCGTTGG
Source organism: Saccharum hybrid cultivar R570 (assembly GCA_038087645.1). Taxonomy (NCBI): domain Eukaryota; kingdom Viridiplantae; phylum Streptophyta; class Magnoliopsida; order Poales; family Poaceae; genus Saccharum; species Saccharum hybrid cultivar. The sequence goes on along the minus strand of JAQSUU010000248.1, from coordinate 7,387,730 downwards.
CGTTGCCTTCCGCCATGGCCTTCGGCTGGTGAGCTTGGGCGGCAGCAACTTCAATCGGCACTAAAACTGGCTAGCGGCTAGGCAACAGTTCCAAACGTGAGCTTGGCCAGGAAGCTCGCGCTCGTGGACGGCGCCAACGGGAGCAACAACGTGCTGCGGGCGTCGCCCATGAACTCTAGCCCATCAAGCGCGAGTCCGTTTTCACGACCTCGACTCCGGCGACCTCGAGCTTCTCGTGGACGGTATGCGGTGGTGGCGCGGCGCAGTGAGGCGACACTGCTCGCTGACGTGCAGACGGTGGCACGGTGAGTCAATGCTGCTCGCAGCTGGCGAGCGTGGGGGCAGCAGATGGACGGAGGAGGAAGGAGCGTCGCAGTCACAGCTCATGCTCGTGCAGGTGGTGATGACGGCCGTTAGCCCCAAAACTGACTGAACATGACGGAATGCTAATTTCGGTTAACGCTCACATCTTTCGATGGTATTTCACGTGACGGAGCTTTTTCAGTAGTATTTTCCGATTTTCATGATCTTTCGATGCTACAGAACCAATTCTCTCATATATATATATATATATATATATATATATATATATATATATATATATATATATATATATATATATATATATATATATATATATATATATATATATATATATCCTTATCCTATGAGTCTTACTAGTACGATAGGATCGTGTAGTGTGCTATGCTATAGGATCCCGGTAGAAGTTGAGTGATTACCTATCACTCGCGAGAGATAGGAAATACATTATTGTTACTATTATCATGTTACTATCACTTGGAATATAAATGTATATGGATAATTGGAGACCGGACGGAACGGGTTGGATGGACATGGACCTGGTTGGGCAGCAGAGCGTGGTTCTGGTTGTATTTGTTCCGCCTATGTCGATTAAGGACCATTTATTGCATTGGATTTCATAGTCAGGTCACAGGCCTACTTGTCCCGAGCATATACTTGCTTATGGGAGCAGGAAGACTTGTGTATCTCTTGTCATGGGTTCCGGCTCTTTCCAGACCGGTTTTTTAGGTGGTTATATATATGTGGGTTGAGGAGGTCTAAACACCATACTGAGGCCGGGCCTGCAGTGTTGGGGGCTTAGAGTCTGAGCTTGGACGGGGACCTAGACCCCTTGACAGGAGTGAAACAGGTTGGTCTTGCTTGTGCCTGGGGTAAAAGCAAGATGTGTGTTTTCGGAGCACCCAGCGGGACACATTGATTCGCGAATCGCCGTCAATTCGATGGTCCGACATGACTATAATCTAGCATCGTAGCATGAACTATGAAAAATGATAAAATAGTTATGATTGCTTACCACCTGCTTGAAAGTAGCCTTGGTGCTTACATAGAATGGTCAGATAATGAACTAATGATGACTGTTAATAAAAAGAAATATAAGGATGCATATTTAGTAATGCTTCCTGCAGATGCAATAAATCCATAAGCCAGAAAGCCTTGCATAATCCTTGGAGTCTTTTCTTTCCTCCTGACGGGTAAGTCTTGCAAAGTATAATTGAGTACTCAGGATTTGTTCTACCCTGTTGCAGGTGACAGGTGCTGATAAGTTGACACTTGTGTGTGGAAACCTCCTGGTGAGCTCAGCAAGGATTTCCTTTGCGATGCGGAGTAGAGTTTATTTAGTAAAACTCTCACCAACAGTCTTACAAGAAAATACTAGCAATTTGTTATCACTTCATGTTTATAAACATTCATCATGTTACTGTTTATCTTATCATTAAATGATTTTATTTCCGCTGAACTCTGATAACATTTTATATTCCGCTGTTATAACCAAATAATGAATTACGCTGATGTTGTACTAAAAGTGATGTAAGAAATGGCAAGATGTTGTAAGCTTTACTATCTCATTTGTGATCCTGATGTAAAAATGTGGATCTTCGAGTTCTCCCTTGAGGTGTGCTCGACCGAATCGCATAGTTTGGTGTTCTCCTTTGGGTACTTAGTGTCTAATGAAAGACGAGTACTCTTGGAAGGACATTAAATTATGTGGTTCTGCTACAGTTATGTGGTCCAAGGTCCACAATAAATTCTAAAATCATAGCAAGTTATTTAATGATTTATAGAAATCATTTCATTATTTTTCTTAATCCATAAAGGGCATATCATTAAGCATATAGCTAAAAATGATAAAAACAGTACCATAATTTTTTTGAAGGTTAAACTAAGCATATGAAACATTCTCACAAAGTTTCATGATTTTTGGATAATTATTTTATTCTATAAAAATCATGCAAGTCGCATTTATTAATTAAAAGATGTAATTATTACTCATAGCAAAAGTGCAGAAAAGTACTATTTCATATTTTTCATGGATAAGCATAGCATAACAAGCATCCATACAAAATTTCATAATTTTAGCATCAGTATTTATTTAGCTATGAATTTACAAAGAAAAAACATTTAAATTGGTTTTAGAAAAAGAAAAAGAATTTCTTTCCTCAGCCCAGCCTTCTCTTTCTCTCCCAGCCCAACTCCTTCTCTTTTTCTCCTTCGGCCCATGATGGCCAGGCCAGCACAGAATGGCCCGAGGCCAAAAGCCGGCCCAAGGCCGAGCTCCCTTCGGTGAACTCCGACGGCGGCGACGCCGGTCACCGTCGGCGAGGTCTCCGGCGAGACGGCTTGGTTCAACATGCTCAGGATGCTGCTTCGAGTTGACCCAGGGTGAAATTGGAGTGGATTGAGGCGGTGTAGCGGCTTGCCGCTGTCCATGGCGGACACGACAGCGTGGCGGCGGCGAGGCAGGAAAGGGGAAATTGAGCAGTCGAGCAGCACCAGTGATGTACCACAGACCTTCTCGACTACTCAAAGAGGCGAGGGATGCGGTGGAAAACGCTGACCTCAGTGAGGCGGGCTGCGACGGCGGTGCTCTGCTCGTGGGCGAGGAAGAAGGAGGCGTTCGCGTGCTCTGACAACGAGTGGCAGCGCGAGTAGGCTCTGGGTGTGCGCAACGGCGAGGCGGAGCAGAGGGTGAGGCAAATTGGAGGGAGCTGCTGTGGTTCTGACGATTTGCGGTGGCGAGCTAGGGGTGCCGGCTGCAAGCAGTGGAGGAGAAAAATAATGGAGAGCCGGTGTCGGGTGCTTAAGAAGGAGAGGGCGACTTCTCTTGCTTTGCCACCTCCAGCACGAGCTCGACAGGCAGGCAGCTGCGTGCCACGACGCGCTAGAGCGGCGAAATGAGGGCGGCAGCCGTCGGTGAGCAGGCAGAGCAGCAGCTGCCGGTGACTACTGTAGATGACTGAAACCCATTCCTTCCCTTCCTTCTTTCTCGAGATTTTGCTTAGCAACATGGCTTGCTCCAAAAACACAGACCCTCTTCAACTTTGCTAAAAGGAGCAACATTCGAAACTCCCTGGATTGAGAGATATAGGGAGGGGAACAGGGGTACTCCAAAACTGAAAAACAGATTCAGTCAAGGGTTTTGGAAAAAAATAATTAACTTAGCTACTTTGGGATTTTATTTAGGACTAACCTTCAATCAAACATTTCAACCAGTTGCACAGTAAGATATCTCAAAGATTGTACTAAATAATTGATCAAAAGTTTGATACATTTTATTTATGAAAATCCATTTATTAGTTCTCCCAAAAATGAACTTAAGAACTATTTTTCAAAGACTTAGTCACAATGACTAAGTGTTGAGAATAGTTCTCGAATTCAAACTTTGGAGCACAATTTTAGCATATTTGGTTCAAAAACAACATTCAACCTTTATTACTCGTGAAAGCTCATACTTTGCACTAAAAAGTTTGTATTAACAAAATTTTACTTATTTAAGCAAATTTCCTTATATAAATTAACAAAGCTCACTAAGTACTATTTGATACTTATAAACAACATTTCATGTATATGTGAAACATATCATTGAAACATAGGAACAACATATATAAAACATGTGAGTTACTATTCATGCAATCTTATGAAATACTACTTTGAAACACATGAAACATAACATAACATGTGAAACACTTTGATGCAACATGTGAAACATGTATTACACTATCTTTGCAACATTGACATGCAACACTTGAAACATAACAGAGTTACTAAAGAAACATTATTGTGCAACATAACATATTATGTGAAACATTTCTAGGCAACATATGAACCCTTATAAATGCAACATGGTAAAGCAACACATGAAACATTGTAGGTGCAACATGAACATGCTCTTACTGAAACATTACCATGCAACCTATGCAACATATGAGTGCTTTTATGCAACAATGATTGATAATTATGCATGATGATGCTCATGACCAGTTTTAGTTGCTTTTAACATCTGGGATGTTACAGCGTCCACTAAAGCCCACTACACCTCACGCAGACAGAAGGGCACCACTCGTCATCCTCCTCCCTCCCTCTCCAATTCTTCCTGTTGATTCATCGCCGCTGCCGAGCACTCGGATACGACGCGTTGCTCCTCCGTCTGGCCACACCCTGCACCCAGTCCGGGGTCGTCATGTCGGGGCATCAGCCGGAGGAGACGGCCGTGGGAAAGAGCTACTGCACCTGGAGCGCCTCGTGCTCCTAGATGCGGAGGAGGGCAGAGTGCTCATATGCCACACAGGAGAGGAGACTGGCCACGGGCGACACGCACGCCAACTTCTCGGCAGCGTGCACCCTAGGCGTCGTCGTCCTTGCACGCCTCGCGTAGGCCCCCAGTGGCGCACTCGAATCAGGGCAGGCCCAACAGACAGCTGCTGCTACTGCCCCGCAGCAAAGTAATGCGATAGCCGCTGCGCTCCCCGATTCGCCCGCGATGACGCCGTCTCCCAGTAGCTACGATGGTCGGCTGTCTGAGGTTCATGACTAGCTTCAAGCGCACGTGAGTGATCCTCTGCACACATATTCATTCGTGCTCGATAGTATATTGATTCTAATTCGTGTTTACTTTCCATCGATTTATGTGCTTAATTTTTCAGTTCATATGAATCCATCACAGGAATCCTTCTCCATTGCCTCCACGATTCATGTGCTGTTGCAGACTTGCAGTAGCAATGTTGCAGCTGTAATGGGAATTCCAGGCGTGCATGAGAGTCGGGAGCGTGGACACGGTCACGCAGTGTGCGATACGTCGACACTCGAGCTACTCATCCCGGGCAGGTCCTCTCCTTTCGGTGTGAACATGGTGACGGACTAGGTTACAAGACAGTAAGCCACTCGTTCATGGAGTAGCTATGCATGGTGATGATGATCGGCGGCGAGTACAGAGGACCAGCTGCCGCATGAAGCCCCATCCCAAGAAGCCCATGTCGCGGCCTGCGGTTGTCGCGCCGTTCAGCAGCAGTAGGCCCATGGGCATGTCCTTGCTCTATTGTTGCTGTCGTGTAAGTTGTTCTCTACGTCCACTGTCGTCGTACAGATTGTTCTCCACATCCTCTCATGGCTGCTGCTCGTTTTTGAGTCAAGTGGAGGCGTCGGACGGAGGCCAACCAACGACATTAACAGCTAAAGTAATAGAGTGCTAGATTCCGGAACGGATAGTCACTTTCAATGGTATTTTACGGTAGGATGAACTTTCATTGGTATTTTCCGAACGTCGTGTTCTTTTAGTGTTATGAAACCAATTTTCCCTTTATAAAATAGCTCAGCTTAATTTTGAAAGTTGCTCATAAAGGTATTTTCCAACTGAGCTGTGCCAAACAGGGCCTAAAAGTCAACTAGAGTTCTTGCGTTTGGGGATGTGTTTTAAGAGGGGAAATGGGTTAATTTTCTGAAGTTAGGTTCTGAGTGGGGCATGTAATTGGTTTATGAGCCCACTGTGGTGTTTTTCTGCAGAGATTTCTTAGATGCGTGCTTTGTAGACTTGTTGGAAAGGTGTTATCCACCTGGATGTTGTAGACGGTCTTTGTTATTGCTAATGCTATGACCAGGGTTCTGCTCTAGAACTTAAAAAAAGATGCAACTATAAGATTTATGCAATTCAAATTACAATTTGATCATGTATGTGGTGAAGAGTATTAACATATATGTCTCCAACTAGGTTTACTGCAAAAATTGTATTTTATATTTAATTTAATGGTACTTATTTTGTATATTAAGTGTTATTACTTTTTAATATAACTTTGTTTAACTTTAAACCTTCTCACTCCTTAAAAGGTAAGAATTGCATTTTATTATGAGAGTATATTTATAATGATTGATAACATACTCAAATAAAGGTCAAAATATTTTTATAGAAATACTTTCAAATCAAGAGACACCTTATAAAAATAAAAGGATGATGTACTATTCTTAATAAAAAAAATACAAATAACAAGTGCTGGATAAAACACTTGACACCAATATACCTCTCTATTACTGTAGGTTTATAAAGATGTATTTTTATAGATTTGTTTTAGAATTTAACTACTTTATTTTTTTAACGGTAAGCAATGTATTACAAACTCTATTACTTATTTAATGGCTTTATTTGTTTTAGGATTTAATGGCTCTTAACGGCTGGAAAGTTGCACTGTACATGCCTCCAGTGCATCACCAGAGCGACCCTGTGAGTGCAATGCCCAAAGCTTCAGTTTGCAATCCTCACTGGAGTCCATGTCCAGTGGGACCTCCGGTGAGATCACTGGACGACTCTGGCTAGGGATTTTGAAAAACCGCAAGACCAACCAGCACCGGAGCCCATCGGTGTCCGGTTGAGAACTAACACGAGTTAGTGCACTGCTCCAGTACTCTGGTGGGCACTCTGGTGTCACACCGGAATGCTCTGGCTCCGCACAAATGAAGGTGGATTGAGAAGGAGCTGCCGGAGCTACGTTTGGTGCTTCACTGGCTCCGTCCGGAGTCGGCGCTAGCTCCACCAAATGCGACCTAAATCTAAATATTGCTTAGACGACTATTGAATCATCATTAGAGACTAAATCTAAATACCCAATATTTAGATTTAATATCTAATATACAACACTACTCTCTTGTCGAAGCAGTATCTAATATTTAGAAACCAAACAGAATGATATTCTCTAAATTCACCCTCAACGGCACTAGAGAGCAGTCGAAGCAGGATCACCATTAGCTAGGGATCGGACGTCTGAGCTTCGGCTCGCAATTTCGACCAGACACAATGGGTGTGCGGATGTGCCACACTCCACTATTAGGTCTCGGCTCAAAAACAACACTATCACTTGCTCTTTTGAGCACTTTTTTTTTTGCGCGAGTTCCCTCTTGTTTTCGCACGAACACGAGGTTGAGGCGACGGCAATCGGCTGGTGCACTACATCTCTTCGTCTCTCTATGCCAGGAACAGGTTGCTGCTTTACCTGTCACTTCATGTGTATTTAGATTGCAGCAATATTGTTCTAATTTGGTTGCCACCTCTCTCCCACTCAGATTGTGTTGGAATTGATTAAATAAAACGTCAACTTGCTTTCATCAAAAACGGAATCAGCATATTTGAGATGGAAGAAAGTATGGATATTTGGTGCAATCTGAATGTCTTTTGCCACTGATGTGTAATCTGAATGTCTTTTGCAAGTTTGTATGAATACATTTTGCCTCTAGAAAAATGGTTATGATTTGTATGTATGTTTAGGAGCAAACATGTGTAAATGTTCACTGAAATGAGAGTATCACAAACTCATTTGCAAACATGACATGATCATTTTGCAACAATCTATACATCCAGTCATTCATTTTTACAATTCAGTGGTCACAATCTCAAATGTTCACTCACAGTATCACTTTATAATCTCACAATCCCATCTAACCACTCTGCTATGAACTGCCAACAGTCAACGCCGCTATTTACGCGAGACACACTCTCAACATTTGAACTGCCTGGAACACACTCTGAATATTTCAACAGCCTGACGAGTAGAACTGCAGAGTCAAGACTGCCCTTCCCTTGGAGTCCAGAAGCACCTGGAAAAGGACGGTGAGGCATGCGAGAGAGGCATCCAACAACCAGCGATGCTTACGATTTGGAGCCTCAGATGGCTTGCTTCCTCCATCATTGTAGCATCGGGGCTGGTTGGTCGGAGCTGAAGCATGGTGTGGACCAATGGGAGCACTCGGGGGCGAAGCATGGCGCGGCACACGGCGACGTGACACTAGAATATGGTTGCACTTATATATATGTTCATTGGATTAAAAAAAACTGCGAGTTTTTTTTGCTTTACTACAAACATCATAAATTAGTGTATACCATAACTTTCCATGATTTTGGAAACATATATAGGGGAGTAGGTGATGCTTGGGAAATCTAAATCATCAATTTTGTAACTAAATAAGCGAACAGTTTTTTTTTTTTGACATAGGAATACAGGATAGGAGACAAACAACAGATCTGTGGAAGTGAATGAATCATGACTTCTGTGCATATCATTCAAATGCAGGGTATTGTGGCCACGGGTCTTGCCTGGTCCCTTAAGATTTGGTGCATAAACAGGGGGCGGGAAGAGGGGGGGGGGGGGGGGGGGGGGGGGGGGGCGGTGGTGTGGGTGTGTGTGGGTGTGTGGTGGTGGTGGCGCGGGGCTGCTCTTCGTTGCCGTCTTCCAACCACTGCAAACTGTCATGGTACCCATCATGGCAGCAATTTTCCTTGGTGATCAGGTAAAGAATTTTGGACTTGAACACTTCAAATTGGATTGCTGAGCAATTGAATGTATTACTGGTAATTAACAGTAATCGTTTTCGTTATTTCACAGTGTTATAGGCGCGGCGATCATAGTGATTGGCTTGTATTGTGTGCTGTGGGCTAAAAGCGTGGAGAAGAAAGGCGCTTGTGTCCTGGAAACTGAAACAAGGTTAGCGGCTGCCAGTCTTCACGGCTGCGGCTGTGGTTGTGGCTGTCGTAACTTTTGCTACAGTATTTTTATGCCTAGCTGCTGCAGCAACCACAGCTGGCAAAATAGCAGCCGAACAGTCTCGCCATTCACCGGAGGAAATGCTAGCAGAAAACGTCTTATCGATCGACAGGATAAATTCGTGCTGTTTCCACAGCTTGTTATTGTGAGCTACTCACAAGGACCTAAAACACACTTAACACACTTTGGTGTGGTTGGATAATTTACCAATGAATTGAAGAATTTCCTTGCCTATTTATTATGGCGATCGATTTGAGGTTTAATATCAGATGCATAGGGCATGAATGAAGGCCCTACGGATATGATTGTGTTTATTGCAAGAACATACATGTAACCTCAAAAATCTGGCAAAGCAACAAGTCAACAATCATAGGAAGTACTTGTAATTTGTGTTGGAAACAACCAGCTCAACTAGCCCTTTTTTTTTTAGCACGCTCACTAGCCGTATTTGTGTACAGAAATCTTCAGGCAGAATCACTCAGATCCAGCCCACCTATGAGGCCCATATGTCATTTAGGCCCAAGACGTCATCTATCTGTGGTGGATAGGTAGGTTGTCATATTAATGGGCTTTTCGTTGGGCTACTCTTCACAGGTTCGAGTTAGCTCAAAGCCGAAAACAAAAACGTAGTAAAAATTTCAAAATTTTGCAAGCGGGCTTGTGCGCTAAGCAATGTGCACCGGCCTCCTCATGACCTCGTGTTAAACCCAACAAGGGCGACCTGCTCCTCGGGCAGGCGCCCTATCCACGTCACCCGAAATGCCTCCCACCGATGGATCTTCGCGTGGATGGCCACGATTTGCTCCGCCATCTTCAACTTCTCAAGAATCCGCCCGAGAAGCTGATTTCCCCACTAACTTCCGCTATGGGCCGCAGCTTCTGACTACAATCCGGCTAGACCAATATAAACTCAGCTTCACCTGCCAAGACCAAAGGAAAAAAAAACCTCCTTATCCTCCTGCTCCCGATCCCGACCCCGACCTCCCGCCTCGGGCCGGCCGTGCGGGCGCGGCGGCACGCGCGGCCAGTGCGGCCGTTTTGGCGGCGTGGGTGCGGCCCCGGTGGCCCGCGCCGGTGCGGCCAGCCGGGCTAAGCGGCCAGGCGGGGCGGTGCCTGGGCGGCGGCGCCCGGGGGGCGCGGCAGCGGCGGTGGGCGAGCGGCGCGCGCGGGGGCCGCGTCTGTGCGGCCAGGTGGGGCGGCGGCCGGCCTGAGCGGCCAGGCGGGGAGGCGGCCGGCCGGAGCGGCCAGGAGGCGCGATGGCGGCGGCAGCCGACCGACTCGGCGACGCAGGTGGCCCCCTCCCTTCTCCCTCTCTCTCCGTTTCCGCATCTTCTCGCGACGCAGATCCTCGCGGCTGACTTAGGGTTCGGGTTAGGGTACGGCGGCAGCGCACGCCGTCACCCTCCTCTCCCAATCGTCGCGTCCCCGCGTGCTGTCCTGAGAAGCGGCGGGGAGCGCTCGCGTGGCGCGCGGGGCCTGGGGTGCGCGCGGCCTGATTCGGTCTTGCTCGTCGTCGTCCCCGGCAAAGGCGCGGCGTTGGCGGGCACTATCGGTGGCCGCCGGCCCCAGCCTTCCGCTTTGCCCTGGTACCGGCTGCTCCGTTGTTCTTCGCCTCGTCTGACATTGATTTGCTCCCTTCCCCTCCCCTTCTTACCAGCTGTCTATTTAGTTCAGGTCAGCTCGGCCATCCATCTTGTTTACAATTTTTTTTTTGAGTTACAGTTATGCGTCTCTGCATTGATTTCATTTTTATCGATCCTATTGATGTATTGTGCTGCTGTCTGTTAGATGTTTTAGTCCATAGAGATCCATGGTCAGGGTTCTCACTCCTGGCAATTGTGGCTCCATGTAGTTTTAAAGCACCCATTCAATTTTTTTTATCAATCTCCTAACGAACTAATGAAGCAGTTTCTACACTTATTCCCTTTCTCCATGATTTTTTTTTGTTTTCCCAGGCATGTGAGCCTGCATTGCTACACTATGCAGCCTTAAATTCATTCATTAATATTATTGCACAGAGAGATTTTCATTCTACAATTGCATATAAGCAATGGCTTAGTCTAAGTGCTGCCAAATTTATGCCTCTTTGCGTTGATTTTGTTCTCATAGATTTGATCTACCACCTGCATTATCATTGCAGCAAACAGGGCGAAAATCATTGTAGTTTCTGTCTCTCAATATTAACCTATCTAAAAATGTTATAATAGATTTTGACTAATTCAACTTGACATGCAGAGCCTTCGGTGGATTCTAGCTATTTATATATATTCTCATATCTTAAGGCATACGTTCTTCTTATTTTACAATGCTATGTTTTCCAATTTTAGACCCTATTTATTTTTATGAATATGGATATGGCGGGCACTATCGGTGGCCGCCGGCCCCCAGCCTTCCGCTTTGCCCTGGTACCGGCTGCTCCGTTGTTCTTCGCCTCGTCTGACATTGATTTGCTCCCTTCCCTTCCCCTTCTTACCAGCTGTCTATTTAGTTCAGGTCAGCTCGGCCATCCATCTTGTTTACAATTTTTTTTTAGTTACAGTTATGCGTCTCTGCATTGATTTCGTTTTTATCGATCCTATTGATGTATTGTGCTGCTGTCTGTTAGATGTTTTAGTCCATAGAGATCCATGGTCAGGGTTCTCACTCCTGGCAATTGTGGCTCCATGTAGTTTTAAAGCACCTATTCAATTTTTTTATCAATCTCCTAACGAACTAATGAAGCAGTTTCTGCACTTATTCCCTTTCTCCATGATTTTTTTGTTTTCCCAGGCATGTGAGCCTGCATTGCTACACTATGCAGCCTTAAATTCATTCATTAATATTATTGCACAGAGAGATTTTCATTCTACAATTGCATATAAGCAATGGCTTAGTCTAAGTGCTGCCAAATTTATGCCTCTTTGCGTTGATTTTGTTCTCATAGATTTGATCTACCACCTGCATTATCATTGCAGCAAACAGGGCGAAAATCATTGTAGTTTCTGTCTCTCAATATTAACCTATCTAAAAATGTTATAATAGATTTTGACTAATTCAACTTGACATGCAGAGCCTTCGGTGGATTCTAGCTATTTATATAGATTCTCATATCTTAAGGCATACGTTCTTCTTATTTTACAATGCTATGTTTTCCAATTTTAGACCCTATTTATTTTTATGAATATGGATACAAATGTTGTAGTCAGGCAACATTACAAACGCTCTTTGATTTTTATTCGTGATAATTTCAGAGTTCTGAGTTCATTAGGGTTTTGTCTGCCACATTATTATTGTCTCCGTAACCTTTGTTTATGCCTATGGTCATTATCCTATTTAAATTTCTATAAATACATATTTCAGACAGATGACTTCTTACCATGTGCCCAGGTGTGCTTTAAACAACGACCAAAGTGTAGCCGTGGTGGTCCAGTGGGTGCCGCATCTGGATCTGCAAGTTATGTCAGATTTTGTACCTGCTACATACATAACAGCTGCCTAATTTTACATGTAAGTGAAATGAGATGCATGGCAATATCTGTGTTTGGTCCCAAAAAAAACTTTATGAGGGTTTAAATAGGTGCAAAATCACATATACTTGAAGCCAGTTATATTTGCTAGAACCAAAATGTTATGGACTGCATAGATGATTTACTGTTTCTTGCCTATAGGCTAAAACTTAGCTTTTCTTGATTACTCAAATGCTTGTTTAACACTAATAAGCCGCGAGGCCTTCCCGAATGGAGAGCATGGCCACGACAGCAGAAAAAATTTTAACCATTCGATTCCGCGTTAATGCTCCAGTTTCCTCCGACCGAAAGGTTACTGTGCACAACATACACGGAACATCCACGAGCATCTCAGGCCCCGTCCGTCGCATCTCGCAGTCGCCGCCGTCCTCTTCCCTTCCTCCTCTCTTCCACAGCCCCGTCGGAGCTGTGAGCGCGGCCATCGTCCAGCAGGCGTGCCGGCCTGCGAGAGCCCACCGGTGTCCGAGCTCCGTCCCCGCCGAGCAGCTCCGTGCCGAAATCTGTGCACCATCCCGTCGCTCTGCCCCCAACGAACCGCGACGGTGGCGGCCCCGACTCTCCCGGTTGCATCGACAGCCCTCCCCGAGCGCACGGCAGCGCCAGCCCCCGCGGTAGCCATCACTGGCGGCGGCCCGAGCGCACGGCAGCGCCAGCCCCTGCGGTAGCCATCACTGGCGGCGGCCCGACCCACACGGCGCCCCACGACAACTTCCAGATCGAGGGCAGTTCATCCGGCGGCACTCTCCTGGCCTTGTCGATCCGGCGGCGCTCTCTCCACAACCGCGACCGGCAACGGTTGAGGACCCTGCATCTGGCCGGCGGCGTCGCCCGTCTCCCACGGTACCTCTCTCGATCCAGATCCAGGCATCAGTTATCCCTTTTCTTTTCTCGCTATGCCTCCTTGAGCGGATGCCTCATTTGCCATATGATGGATTCAGATTCCATTGGGATTTTTAAGCATTGATTTTTTTTCACCACCCGTGTCAGATCGAGCTTCAACGTGATCATCAGAGGTATGTACCGTGCTTACCTTATTGATTGTCCAAATCAATTTCATGTGGTTTCATCTATTTGGTTTTGTTCTTAATTTTTTCCCTGTTTCAGGTTCGCTTTCATACCCTGCCCAACCACTGCAGCTCAACTAGATGCCTCAGAACACGGTAACGTTCTTCTTGTGTGCATCTAGATACTGTATGACTACCAATCTGAGATGTTCATACTGCTGCTTCGTACCTGACTGCTATACTCCAGGTCCCTAATATTCATATTGTTGCTTTACAAACCTTTTCATGGATGACAAAAAAGGATCAACATAGATTTGTTTTTCTTCTGACCATACCGTGTTTATCTAGGGGTTACTGACCATGTGTAGCATGGAGGAACAAGGCTACTTTCCTTTGCAAAGCACTGTTGCTTCAGGTATGTATATATGTGTGTGTTGAGCCTTTGTAGGATACGCCCGCTTATTGCTGAATGTTAAATAGCTATTGCATTAGCAAAGCATTATTCCCCCTTTTATGTTGCAAAGTAACCTTTTCCATATTCATTTACCCTTCTCTTTTAGCAGGTGTGATTTGCCAATGTACGTTGATTCTTAGCCTTCTCTTAGCCATCCACTAAACCAAGGTATTTTTATCTCCTTCAATTATGAACTCCCTTTCTGTAGCTGTCTGCGGCCTCTACTTATTCTTTTTTTTTTCTGGTGATGTAGATTCATATCTATTTCTATGCACTGTGCGCGTTTTTCTGATTGAATGGGCGGCCTAAAGTCACTGCACAGGGTTCATAGAGTACCGTTCACATAATCAAAACCAATGATTAATCAGTTCTTACCTATTTCATTTTCCTGACACAAAAAACAATATTCAGAGTTCACCAGTTGAGTTTTTTTGGGGAAAAACGATATTCTTTTTGCATTTCCAGTCCATACAAAAAAGGCATTAATGCATACAGAACATGGAATCTCAAAAGCTATTGCAACGTCAAACAAAACATATTTGAATGTCTGCCAAAACATATTTTAACAAGTATAGATCAAAGAAATCTATGCCTAAATTGTATTCATGTATACAGGTCAGTCCGAAAGGGGTGCATATGTTTGCTGGATTAGTTTTTTAATTCAGTGCTGAAACTCAAAATGTTCAGAACCCTCTAATTTAAACATATAATCAGTTATAACTAATCTTAGTTTTTTCTGTACATTGTGCCTGTATCACTATCTTTTCTCATTTGGGGCTAGAGCAAACTCGGGTTCCAGCTTATGAAAATAGGTTCCTGGTGGTCTGGTGGAAGATTTCGCAACAACAAAGTCAAAATCTACAAATGAAAGGTACATGCTTCTCTCCATTATAATTTGTGGTAGAATCGCCTAGTTTAGCATGCTTTCAGGGCGCTTGCCTTCCACTAGGCGCTAAGAGCCCTGAAAGTGAGCTACACCAGATGATTCCGTCGAGCACACCCGACGGGAGAACTCGAACGCTCCACAATTTACACCCGGGATCCAATAATGAGCACAAACTTACAATACTTAGTCCATTTCATACAACACAGAGTCTTGAAACAGTTATTACAATACCAGAGGTTTAGAGTGCAATAAACTAACAGCGGAAATTAAATAACGTCTACGCAGCGAGATGAGAATCCATCTGTGCCCACCAGAAGAATTCTCCACACAAGGCCTACCTGCTCAAGGTGCACCTGCAACAAGGGTAAAATAACCCTGAGTACACAATGTACTCGCAAGACTTACCCGACTGGGGATTTTATTTCCCCGACTCTCAAGGATTATGATAGGCTTTATGGCTGGTGGGTTTTCTTGTTTGCGAGAAGCAGCACTAACAGTGTGTCCTTAATTCTGAACTTTTTAGAAGCCGTATTTTATTCATTAACCAATAATCTATGTAAGCACCTATGCTATAATCAAGCAAAAGTTGAGCAATTCAGGACCATTTCTTCATCATTTCATTAGCCAATCATTACTACGATGCCAGAGCGTAGCCAAGCCGTACCGTCACGCAGAAACGGCGATTCGCGAATCAATGTGCCCAGCTGGGTACCCCGAAAAACACACGCCTCGCTTGTACCCTAGGCACAAGCGAGACCAACCCGTTCCCCTCCTGTCACGGGTTTCTAGGTCCCCGTCCAAACTTGGACTCCTAGCTCCCGTACTTGAGGCCCGGCCTCAATACGGTGCTAAGACCTCCACCTATCCCCGCCTCCAATCAGCCGGTCCAGAAAGAGTCGGAGCCCATGACAAGAGAGTAACAAGTCTTCCTAGCCCCCATCCGCTAGTATATGCTCGGGATAAGAAGATCTGTGACTTGACCAGGGTCCATGCAACGAACGGTCCTTAATTGACACGGACAGGGAAACAGTGCAACCCAATTATGCCCCGTGGCCGCGGGACATAACTAGCTATACCCACCAATACCCATACCACATCCCTGCCCGGTCGCCATTTCCTTTCCACCATGTTATCCAAAATGTAATAATCATATGAGTAACTCTCTATTGTGGGCAACGATAGGTTGCTCACTCTACCGATAATCCTAAGCAAAGCAACTACGCGATCCTGTACTAGTAAGACTCATGGGTATGTATATATGCAGGTGGGCATCATAAAATTCCTGTAACTTAAATGCACAACATTTAAATATAAATCAGATTTGCAAAAATAAGGGTTATGCACCGGGGCTTGCCTTGGGCAGGCGCAAAGTCAGAGGTGTCAGTCGCGGGCAGCTCCTGGAACTCCTCCGGTACAAAGATTTCCTCCTCGTACTCCTCGATGACTTCCTCGTAGTCCGGCTCCTCCACGGCCACGTACTCGACTCTCTCGTGATCTACATGCATGCAATGATAGGGCCACACTTAAAAGGATGACACGGTAACCCTAATAGCTAAAGTGCTAAGCTATTATCTTTCTACTAACAAGGTTAACCTGAAGCATTCCAACTTGGCAACTAACAAGCGCACCACTTTCCGATTACCGATTTACTACAAGCACTACTAGGGAAAATTAGATACCCTAATAAACAAGCTATTTAATGGCCATAAAAATTACAGTAAGCATCTAACAATATTAAGCATCTACTGTAAACATTTTTAGAGCTAGGGCTATCCTCGATTTGCCACGAAAATTTCCTACAAAAAGGTTGCATTAATATTCGTCGCTTTAAGCATTGATTTAATCGATCGAGCATCATTACAGCACTACAAGAAAGGAATTCACTAACTGATAGAGCACGAATTTAGAAACTCAACTAAAGTGGTTTCATGAATTTTGGACCTCTACACAAGGCGCTATAATTCACCAAAGTTTAGCTCCAAAATTAAATTAGAAACCAACATCGAATTTTTCTAGAAAAGGAAAAACCTGCTCCCACGGTTCGGCCCACAAGAGGCGGCCCACGACGCGCGACCCGCGCACGGACGCGGCCCAGGCGGGGGAGCCCGCGCGTCCCCGGATGTTTTGCAGAAACGCCCTCCAGCTATCCAGATAACCCGCTATGCTCCTCGCGACTATTCCCATAGACTGCCTTTACTCAAACAAGCCCCCAGAAAAACCCTTCTTCCCAAAGGGGAGGTCCCCGACGCTCCCCCCCCGCACACCGGCGTGGCGTAGACCGGCACCGGTCGGTCTCGCCGGCCACTGGGAAGACTCTACCGCGTACCCAAGGGGGAGACGCTCACCTTGGTGTAGACGCGAGGCATGGGGCAACGATTCGCGCGGCCGGAGACGAGGTGGTGCGGCTTCCCCCCGATGGCGGCCGATCGGCAAGGGCGGCGCCGGTGTTCCGGGGGACAGGGTCTCTGCGAGAGCAGCCGAGGGGGTGGGTGAGCTTCGGTAGCTCACTACGGACCAAACCGCAGTGACAGGGAGGTTGGAGGGTACCTGAGCAGTGTCAGGCGGCGCTCCGTGGTGGCGCGAGCTCGTCAGCGAAACTCAGGGGAAACCAGGGCTCGGAAGCGGGTGCAGGGTGAGGCCGAGGGCATAGCAAGGCTACAGGTAAGCTCAATTGGTGAGGGATCAATGACTCGGACCACCACGGTGGTCACGGTCGGGCGCGGCCTTAAAGGCACGTCGGAGCGGAAAATCTCCGATTGGAGCGCGGTGGGGCCAAACTGGAAGCGAGCGGCGGTCGCTTGGTGAGGTCACACGGTGGCGAACTCTAGGGCGGGGTTGATTGGGTAACGGTGTCCTCTCCCAACCGGTTTGCCAGCAACGGCTCCGATGGCCAGGTGGACAGGGGGAACAAAGAGGGGGGGGGGGGGAAACGCGCCAGCGCTCCGGTCCCATCCCGCCCGAAGTGGGGTCACGACAGAGCGCGCGAGCAGACAGGGGAGCAGCGTGGCGTGCTTGCGCAGCCACCGACCGGCCAGTGGCGGTGCTGGGTCGGCGCGGACGCGACGGGCGCTGACCCCGGACGGCCCACACCACCGCGCGCGCAGAGAGAGGGAACGGGGCAAAACAGCGGGCGGGACAAGCAACCCGCGCACGACGTCAACGACCACAGCACCAAGGCACGACGGCCTCGGCCGGCTTCCAACCGCGGCAGCGCGCGGGCCCGCGGCGCAGCGTAGCGCGACGCGCACAGCGACTACGCGGTGACCGCGCTCGGCTGGCCAACCAGCCGCGACACAGCACATGCACGAATCTTGAAGTCCTTGCCACGCCAAAACGAGTGATCAAGAGACTGAACGATCTTCACCAACACCAAGAGGGTACACTAGGCTATCGTTCTGAGCCAAAACATACTGCCACCTCTGAACTAGATTTCAAGGAACGGACTCACCAACACGGCCTTGCCGAGCTGTCAAACGACTTGGTGTTTTTCTAAGTCTAGGGCTAAATTACAAAGCGAGTTCACTTTTTGAGTTACTGGAAAAACTAGCTAGCGATCTAATTACTTGACAACACAAGTTGCGCTAACAACTACACACTATGCTCTTCATATTTTGTTTAGGGTTCACATATAAGTCTCGTAGCAGTTTTGTTAATAAAAATTTAGTTTCCAACCTAAGTCTCTAACTTCCGGTTGAAACGTCAAAATTTGAATACCCTTTTTATTTACTTTTTTTTTTAATTTACTGAAAGGGTTCTACGCACTTCAACATTAAACAAAACACAAGAAAAAGATGTGCATGCTCAGCTTAGATGCATTGTGACACGCGGTAACACCGAGGGTGTTACAGCTCTACCCCCCTAAAAGAAAATCTCGACCCGAGATTTCCGTGCCTAGTGTGGGAAAAGAGGATAGGGAAAACTTTCAACCTAACGAGTTACCTTCAAAAGCTAGACAAGAGATGGGGATAGTGCTTCAAAATATAGCTCTCTAGTTCCCATGTTGCTTCATCTTCCGAATGATGTTGCCACTGGACCTTGTAAAATTTCACCACATTGTTCCTGGTTACTCTTTCTTTTTCATCCAGGATTTTTACTGGATGTTCCTCATACGAAAGGTCCGGTTGAAGGGGAAGTCCTTCAATTTCCACTGCCTCAGTGGGAACCCGCAAACACTTTTTCAACTGAGACACATGAAAGACATCGTGGACAGCTGACAAAATATTAGGGAGCTGAATGCGATAGGCCACTGGACCACGCCGGCCCAACACCTTGTAGGGCCCAACATAGCGTGGAGCTAGCTTCCCACGAACACCGAAACGATGCACACCTTTCATGGGAGACACCTTGAGATACACATAATCCCCAACTTCAAATTCCAAGGGTCTCCTTCTCTTGTCTGCATAGGTTTTCTGTCGGTTTTGCGCTGCCTTTAAATGCCTCCGGATAATTCCAACCTTCTCCCTTGCTTCCAGCACAAAATCAGGCCCGAAAAATCCACGGTCTCCCACCTCAACCCAATTGAGTGGGGTCCTGCATTTCTTGCCATACAAAGCCTCAAAAGGTGCCATCTGAATGCTCTCTTGATAGCTGTTATTATAAGAAAACTCGGCCAACTTCAAACATTCGTCCCACTTTTTAGGAAAAGAGATGACACAAGCTCGCAACATATCTTCAAGCACTTGATTCACCCTTTCTGTCTGACCGTCGGTCTGGGGATGATAGGCTGAACTTCTGAGAAGGCTAGTACCAAGGCATTCTTGGAGTTGTATCCAAAAACACGACATGAAAACCGCTCCACGGTCAGAAACAATGGTAAGCGGAACTCCATGAAGGGTCACAATGCGGTCAAAGTATAGCTTGGCATACTGCGAGGCCGTATACCTAGTACTCACTGGAAGGAAATGAGCAGTCTTAGTGAGGCGATCCACAATGACCCAAATAGAATCATGACCCTTGGCAGTGCGAGGTAGTCCGATAATAAAATCCATGGAAATATCTTCCCACTTCCATACCGGAATAGGCAACGGCTGCAGAAAACCCGGCCTTCGCAGATGGTCTGCCTTAACTCTTCCACAAACATCACACTCAGCAATATACCGGGTGATATCCTGCTTCATGTTTGACCACCAATACAACTGACGTAGATCATGGTATATTTTGTTACTCCCTGGGTGAATAGACAACTTGGATTGGTGAGCTTCATCCAGAATCTTCCTTCTAAGCTCCTCATTACCTGGAACCACTATCCGGTTCTTGTATTTCACCACACCCTGCTCGTCAATGCTGAAGTGTGGACCACGCCTTTCAGCCATCAACTTTTTGATGTGGGGAATCTCCAAGTCATCATACCTTTGCTCCGCAATGATTTGCTCGAGTAATTCTGAGACTACAGCAATCTGTGCTAACACTGCAGAGTGAGAGAGAGGCAAGGACTCTTCATCCGGCACATGTGACTTACGGCTCAAAGCATCAGCCACCACATTCGCTTTACCCGGATGATAATGGACCTCTAAGTTGTAATCTTTAATCAACTCAAGCCATCTCCTCTGCCTCAGATTCAACTCGGGTTGAGTAAAAATATATCTAAGGCTCTTATGATCCGTAAAAATATGGACTTTATTCCCCAACAAGTAGTGTCTCCAAATTTTTAGAGCGTGCACCACTGCAGCTAGCTCTAAATCATGGGTTGGGTAATTCACTTCGTGCCTTTTCAGTTGGCGCGAAGCATATGCTATCACACGCCCCTCTTGCATAAGCACGCACCCAAGCCCAGTCCTGGAGGCATCACAATAAACATCAAATGGCTTCTCAATATCCGGTTGAGCCAGAACAGGAGCTGAGGTAAGAAACTTCTTCAAGGCCTAAAAAGCTTCTTCACAAGCCGAACTCCATACAAACTTGGTATTCTTCTGAAGTAACTTGGTCATGGGTTGGGCTATTTTAGAGAAATCTGGAATAAAACGCCGATAGTATCCGGCAAGACCCAGAAACTGTCGGATCTGATGCACGGAGGTAGGAGACTTCCAATTCAACACATCCTGAACCTTGCTAGGATCTACAGACACACCCTCAGGGGTCAGAACATGTCCCAAGAACTGAACTCGATCCAACTAAAACTCACACTTGCTAAACTTAGCGTACAACTTGTGCTCTCTCAACCGGGTCAGGACGGTGCAGAGATGGCGTGCATGCTCTTCTTCACTCTTGGAATAAATCAAGATGTCGTCAATGAAAACTCCTACAAACTTATCCAACTCTGGCATAAAGACTGAATTCATGAGATACATGAAAAATGCAGGAGCATTTGTGAGACCGAAAGACATCACTAGGTACTCATACAACCCATACCTAGTAGAAAAAGTTATCTTTGGTATATCTTGTGGCCGGATCTTTATCTGATGATACCCCGACCGAAGATCTATTTTAGCGAACACTTTTGCCCCAGCCAATTGATCAAACAAGGCATCAATACGAGGCAAAGGGTACTTGTTCTTAATGGTCACCGCATTGAGGGGACCGTAATCCACACACATGCGAAGAGTACCATCCTTCTTCTTCACAAAAATGGCAGGACAACCACAAGGTGAAGAACTGGGACGGATGAACCCTTTGTTCCGCAACTCTTCTAACTGCTTCTTCATTTCAGCTAACTCCTTCGGTGCCATACGGTAGGGACGTCGGGAAATAGGAGCAGTGCCAGGCTTTAACTCAATGGTGAACTCCACCTCTCTATCCGGTGGTAACCCCGGCAAATCATCAGGAAAAACATCTAGGAACTCACAGACCACTGGAATAGAGGTGAGATCCGAAGAGACTTCCACATTTGCAGCAACTAGCGAAGTGAGTTCCGAGGGAATGAGAAGAGACATCCTATCCTCAGACCCAGGAAGCCGCAACTCAACAACCCTCCGCTTAAGGTCCAACACTACCCCGTAAACCCTCAGCCAGTTCATGCCCAGTATTGCATCAATGCCATGCCCAGGTAGCAACATGAACTGAAGGCGATACTGTGGGTGGCTAGCACTAAACTGACAGTATCCGTCCGGGTGTTGATAAACATATTCGCACCCGGAGTGCTGATTCTATAGGCCTTAGGGATGGCCATAATAGGTAGATTATGCCTTTCCGCATACCCCATGCTCATAAATGAATGCGATGCTCCAGAATCAAATAACACAAGTGCTGGGTGAGAGTTGATGGTGAACATACCAGCCATCACCGGTTGATCCTGCAATATTTCCTCAGCCTCCGTATAGTTCACCTGTCCCGAACGACTCACTGGGGCTTTCTTCTTGATAATCGTTCTCTTGATCAGCCGAGAGTTGGCAGATGGCTGAGCAGACTGAATAGGCCGGTTCTCGGGACACTCCCGAGCAAAGTGGCCCTCCTTGCCGCACTTGAAACAGCTCGTCGACTTGACCATCTGTCCCTGATGATGTGGAAACTGCTGTCCCTGTGGCAGTTGCACCTGCTGGGAAGGTGCACGGTACTGAGTCGTCGGAGCCTGACGAGTCTGCTGAGGCTGCCGCGATGGCTGTCCACCAAGAGAATGGTAGGACATCCTCTTAACAGCCTGCATCTTCTGCGCCTGCTGGTGACCAGAGGACCCAGAAATCCCCCGCTTGCGCTTCCACTCAGCCTGAGTGTCACGCTGCAGACCCTCCATAGCAATGGCTGCATTCATCAGGGTGCCGAAAGTCTGGTAGTTCCCAGTGTACAGCTCCTTCTGTAGAATACACGAGAGGCCACAGTAAAAGCGGTCCCTCTTCTTCTCATCTGTATCAACATGGGTGCCAGCATACTGTGCCAAATGGTTGAACTTGTTGGCATATTCCATCACAGACAAGCTTCCCTGCTTCAGGTCCAAGAACTCTGAGAGCTTCCTGTTTAGAACACCCACAGGAATGAAATACTCCCGGAAGGCAGTGGTGAACTCCTGCCACGTCACCCGGTGGTCCACCTGCTGCATGGCGTTGAAGGTATCCCACCAAGCGCTGGCAGATCCCAACAGCTGCTGTGCGGCGAAGCGCACCTTCTGCTCATCGGTCACTGCGAGCAACAAGAACTTCTGCTTTAGCACACGAAGCCAGTGCTCCGCATCCAGAGGCTCTGCAGATGGCGTGAACGTGGGCGGGTTAGTCTTCAAGAAGTCCTGATATGAACAGGGCCTCTCAAGACCACGGGCACCGCCCCCGTTCCCGCCATTGCCACCGGGGCCCCCACGAGCGAGGCCACCGACAGCCTGCGCCATCAACTCCAGGGCACGCGCCGTCTCACGACGAGAAGCCAACAACTCAGCCATCATCTCCGCCGGAGTCATCAGAGGCGGCGGTGGTGGTGGAAGAGGAGCCAAGCGTGGGGCGTCGTGACTCTCCCCGACATTCTCGCGACCATTCACCGGGTCATGGCCCTCCGGGTCACGGCCCGCTCCAGCGCTGGTACTCCCGTGAACAGACCCAGCTGCCCCGCGACCGGACCTCAGGTTCATCTGTAACAGATAAGAACCAACCATTAGGGCACTTCTCCGGATTTAGGATACGAGACTGAGACGATGATACGGCCTTCAAAAGAGTTGAAGCCATTATTTTTAATTCTTGTTCTACCCCGCTACTAGCTATGGTTATCGTGAAGGGGTTTAGATTAACCAGGTTTTTAACTTTGGGACGCATGCATCGCCTTACACGCTCACTCAAGCCGGAAACATAGCGGCCTTTCGCTAAACTTTGGCACATCGTACACTCACTTCCGAAACTAGCGTTTCCTTACGCAAGGTAAGTTAGTGTACCTGCAGAAGATAGTTAGGAAAACAGTGCCACTATCCTAGTAAACCATATTGCTAGGGCTTAATACTTAACTACATCGACTTTATCGCATCCTAACTTTTTTATAACCCTTTTGTTGGTCAAATTTTTAAGCCCTTTGAAATAGGTGATTAAGCTTGTAAACCCATTATTGGCTCTAGTACCACCTGTGGCAGAATCGCCCAGTTTAGCATGCTTTCAGGGCGCTTGCCTTCCACTAGGCGCTAAGAGCCCTGAAAGTGAGCTACACCAGATGATTCCGTCGAGCACACCCGACGGGAGAACTCGAACGCTCCACAATTTACACCCGGGATCCAATAATGAGCACAAACTTACAATACTTAGTCCATTTCATACAACACAGAGTCTCAAAATAGTTATTACAATACCAGAGGTTCAGAGTGCAATAAACTAACAGCGGAAATTAAATAACGTCTACGCAGCGAGATGAGAATCCGTTTGTGCCCACCAGAAGAATTCTCCACATAAGGCCTACCTGCTCAAGGTGCACCTGCAACAAGGGTAAAATAACCCTGAGTACACAATGTACTCGCAAGACTTACCCGACTGGGGATTTTATTTCCCCGACTCTCAAGGATTATTATAGGCTTTATGGCTGGTGGGTTTTCTTGTTTGCGAGAAGCAGCACTAACAGTGTGTCCTTAATTCTGAACTTTTTAGAAGCCGTGTTTTATTCATTAACCAATAATCTATGTAAGCACCTATGCTATAATCAAGCAAAAGTTGAGCAATTCAGGACCATTTCTTCATCATTTCATTAGCCAATCATTACTACGATGCCAGAGCGTAGCCAAGCCGTACCGTCACGCAGAAACGGCGATTCGCGAATCAATGTGCCCAGCTGGGTACCCCGAAAAACACACGCCTCGCTTGTACCCTAGGCACAAGCGAGACCAACCCGTTCCCCTCCTGTCACGGGTTTCCAGGTCCCCGTCCAAACTTGGACTCCTAGCTCCCGTACTTGAGGCCCGGCCTCAATACGGTGCTAAGACCTCCACCTATCCCCGCCTCCAATCAGCCGGTCTGGAAAGAGCTGGAGCCCATGACAAGAGAGTAACAAGTCTTCCTAGCCCCCATCCGCTAGTATATGCTCGGGATAAGAAGATCTGTGACTTGACCAGGGTCCATGCAACGAACGATCCTTAATTGACACGGACAGGGAAACAGTGCAACCCAATTATGCCCCGTGGCCGCGGGACATAACTTGCTACACCCACCAATACCCATACCACATCCCTGCCCGGTCGCCATTTTCTTTCCACCATGTTATCCAAAATGTAATAATCATATGAGTAACTCTCTATTGTGGGCAACGACAGGTTGCTCACTCTACCGATAATCCTAAGCAAAGCAACTACGCGATCCTGTACTAGTAAGACTCATGGGTATGTATATATGCAGGTGGGCATCATAAAATTCCTGTAACTTAAATGCACAACATTTAAATATAAATCAGATTTGCAAAAATAAGGGTTATGCACCGGGGCTTGCCTTGGGCAGGCGCAAAGTCAGAGGTGTCAGTCGCGGGCGGCTCCTGGAACTCCTCCGGTACAAAGATTTCCTCCTCGTACTCCTCGATGACTTCCTCGTAGTCCGGCTCCTCCACGGCCACGTACTCGACTCCCTCGTGATCTACATGCATGCAATGATAGGGCCACACTTAAAAGGATGACACGGTAACCCTAATAGCTAAAGTGCTAAGCTATTATCTTTCTACTAACAAGGTTAACCTGAAGCATTCCAACTTGGCAACTAACAAGCGCACCACTTTTCGATTACCGATTTACTACAAGCACTACTAGGGAAAATTAGATACCCTAATAAACAAGCTATTTAATGGCCATAAAAATTACAGTAAGCATCTAACAATATTAAGCATCTACTGTAAAAATTTTTAGAGCTAGGGCTATCCTCGATTTGCCACGAAAATTTCCTACAAAAAGGTTGCATTAATATTCGTCGCTTTAAGCATTGATTTAATTGATCGAGCATCATTACAGCACTACAAGAAAGGAATTCACTAACTGATAGAGCACGAATTTAGAAACTCAACTAAAGTGGTTTCATGAATTTTGGACCTCTACACAAGGCGCTATAATTCACCAAAGTTTAGCTCCAAAATTAAATTAGAAACCAACATCGAATTTTTCTAGAAAAGGAAAAACCTGCTCCCACGGTTCGGCCCACAAGAGGCGGCCCACGACGCGCGACCCGCGCACGGACGCGGCCCAGGCGGGGGAGCCCGCGCGTCCCCGGACGTTTTGCAGAAACGCCCTCCAGCTATCCAGATAACCCGCTACGCTCCTCGCGACTATTCCCATAGACTGCCTTTACTCAAACAAGCCCCCAGAAAAACCCTTCTTCCCAAAGGGGAGGTCCCCGACGCTCCCCCCCGCACACCGGCGTGGCGTAGACCGGCACCGGTCGGTCTCGCCGGCCACTGGGAAGACTCTACCGCGTACCCAAGGGGGAGACGCTCACCTTGGTGCAGACGCGAGGCACGGGGCAACGATTCGCGCGGCCGGAGACGAGGTGGTGCGGCTTCCCCGCGATGGCGGCCGATCGGCAAGGGCGGCGCCGGTGTTCCGGGGGACAGGGTCTCTGCGAGAGCAGCCGAGGGGGTGGGTGAGCTTCGGTAGCTCACTACGGACCAAACCGCAGTGACAGGGAGGTTGGAGGGTACCTGAGCAGTGTCAGGCGGCGCTCCGCGGTGGCGCGAACTCGTCAGCGAAACTCAGGGGAAACCAGGGCTCGGAAGCGGGTGCAGGGTGAGGCCGAGGGCATAGCAAGGCTACAGGTAAGCTCAATTGGTGAGGGATCAATGACTCGGACCACCACGGTGGTCACGGTCGGGCGCGGCCTTAAAGGCACGTCGGAGCGGAAAATCTCCGATTGGAGCGCGGTGGGGCCAAACTGGAAGCGAGCGGCGGCCGCTTGGTGAGGTCACACGGTGGCGAACTCTAGGGCGGGGTTGATTGGGTAACGGTGGCCTCTCCCAACCGGTTTGCCAGCAACGGCCCCGACGGCCTGGTGGACAGGGGGAACAGAGAGGGGGGGGGGGGCAAAACGCGCCTGCGCTCCGGTCCCATCCCGCCCGAAGTGGGGTCACGGCAGAGCGCGCGAGCAGACAGGGGAGCAGCGTGGCGTGCTTGCGCAGCCACCGACCGGCCAGTGGCGGTGCTGGGTCGGCGCGGACGCGACGGGCGCTGACCCCGGACGGCCCACACCACCGCGCGCGTAGAGAGAGGGAACGGGGCAAAACAGCGGGCGGGACAAGCAACCCGCGCACGACGTCAACGACCACAGCACCAAGGCACGACGGCCTCGGCCGGCTTCCAACCGCGGCAGCCCGCGGCGCAGCGTAGCGCGACGCGCACAGCGACTACACGGTGACCGCGCTCGGCTGGCCAACCAGCCGCGACACAGCACACACACGAATCTTGAAGTCCTTGCCACGCCAAAACGAGTGATCAAGAGACTGAACGATCTTCACCAACACCAAGAGGGTACACTAGGCTATCGTTCTGAGCCAAAACATACTGCCACCTCTGAACTAGATTTCAAGGAACGGACTCACCAACATGGCCTTGCCGAGCTGTCAAACGACTTGGAGTTTTTCTAAGTCTAGGGCTAAATTACAAAGCGAGTTCACTTTTCGAGTTACTGGAAAAACTAGCTAGCGATCTAATTACTTGACAACACAAGTTGCGCTAACAACTACACACTATGCTCTTCATATTTTGTTTAGGGTTCACATATAAGTCTCGTAGCAGTTTTGTTAATAAAAATTTAGTTTCCAACCTAAGTCGCTAACTTCCGGTTGAAACGTCAAAATTTGAATACCCTTTTTATTTACTTTTTTTTAATTTACTGAAAGGGTTCTACGCACTTCAACATTAAACAAAACACAAGAAAAAGATGCGCATGCTCAGCTTAGATGCATTGTGACACGCGGTAACACCGAGGGTGTTACATAATTCTTCACAGCCTCTTATTTCGTAGAGTTCCTGTCAGCGTCACATGGCCTTGTTACGAATTCTCCATTCTGGAGATCAGCGGGTTGTTACCCCTCGGCGCAAGCCAGAATGACATCGTTAATAACATGCCAAACCCCTGTGAAAGAATCAGCTGTCCACAGAGTGGTTAGTAACACATCTGCTTTCTCTTTATCTTCTACATAGTCTTCCTTATTTTGTTATGACCTTCCATTTTCTTGAAATATTACATGGTTCCATGAAATAGATATCCATAAACAACCCTCAAAGGGACCTTCCTCATCGGATTGGTACCAAGATTAAGAGCCTAAGAATGGTTCTAATGTGTTCTAGGGAGTCATGTTCTGATGGTACCTTTTATAAAAGCTATGGGGGGAGGGGGGCAGACCCAGTGCCAAAGGCTCCCACACGAGTGGGATCTGGGGAAGGGAATAACCGAAGCAAAGTCTTATCCCCGTAGAAATTCTGCAGAGAGACGGCCTTGAACCCAGAACCTGGTGACTCGGCGAGCTAGCACTCACCAACTGCACCAGGCCCGCCCTTCTTTTAAAAAAGCTATGAGAATAGCAATTTAAGATTCTGCCTTACTGCTATGGTAACTTCTAAAAAACGATCACTTTACTGCTTTAGGCCTGCACATTACTGCCTCTATTATAGAGCAAAAAAACATTCTTTCTAAGCCTAATCTGGTTCCAAAGCGTTAGACGCAACACATCCGTAGTGAGGATCTTTGCTATAGGCGCATGTGATTTATGGTGGCTGTATATTTCCTGACCAAATTTGTTCAGTGAATATCCATGTTGAGGGTTTCTTCTAAATGTGATCGTCTCTGCCAATTTGTTGTGTCCGTATTTTCTCTTAGAAAATAATTTGGATCTATGCTATTCAATGTCGGTTTTCACTGGTTCTGTATATTTTCTTCCTTTCCTCTTGCTAATTGTGCTTCTCATTTTCATATTGCTATGCAAGGTATGATCTTCATAAACAGACATACCTTCCTCTCTAGAGATTCGCCTGAGCTCCAAAGCCAATCTTGGTTATCCAGCTGCTCTACTTCCAGCGCACTATTTTTGAGACAAAAATGATGCCGAAGAGGTACCACACCATTGCTGCCCTGTTCGCCTCCTTTATGAGCTTATAATTCAAAATGTGTTGTATTGCATTACCAGATAGTTTTACAGCTCAATTACTAATAAACTACCTGACTTTCACTCTCCAGGAAACCACAGCAGATGAGGATATCAATGTACATGACGTCATGCAAGACAACCGGAACACGTAGCGTCGGTCTGCGGGGTTCCTGAAGCTGCCGCTCCACAGTTTGCATATCAGTTCAGGATGACCAAATTGTCCCTGGCCTTTTTTCGTCCTCCAGTAAACCGTACACTAAATCTAGGTAAAAACAACTATTCTCTCATTTACATATGCGTCCATCGCTCCTCACTTCCCTCTCCACCAGCATAGTCTGCTAACATTCATCTTAAAGTTGGCACCATTCCTTTGTTGCATGTCATGTTGCTTTGTCTTCGCCTATTTTTCAAAAATATATTAATAATACAACTGTCCTTAGCGTCTTACTGCTTGTAGCTATAGGAATTTACAAATTTAGGGACAGTCTGCCATGCTGTGCTACCGCCTTTATAACTTTTCCATTGACAGCAACCAAGCTCACCCTATCAACATACTCATTTGGGGCCCTGGGCTTTCCTTCATCTCCAGAATTGCATGCAAACAATGGTTTAGTCTAATGTTGATGGAATGTTTCATGGGTTCACATTTTATCTACGTAGATAAGATTTTAAGATGCTCCAGGGTGGGTAATGGGTTGTTCGAACTTCTTGGTCTGTTACCTTTTACTCTAATGAAATCAGTTTATGAGGTCTAAGTTTGATGGAAATATTATATGGTCAGCTGATCAGCTCTTGTTTTGGCCAATTTCGATTTGCCTACGCACTTGGTGTTGCCCATAAGTTGCTGTGTTGTCAAATCGAAATTTGCCAGATTGGTTCGCCTTGTGTCAGGTAGTTTACTCAATGTGTTAGTGGGTCTATGTAACTTATTGCTCAGCACATTTTCTCCAAACTAAAAATTTCACTGGTGCCTGCGTATGCGCGCGAGTACTTGGTTATGTTTGATTTTTTACTGTGCCCCAACTATGCAAGGTCCAGGTCATATATGAATATGATGTTTGTATTTAGAGCGGCGCTATCTCATATTATCTGGCGGCTTCACAGCATGGTCCGCAGCACCACGGGCGCGCGAAGGCGCGCGCCCTGACACTAGTTAAAATGAACTCAAGGGCACTACTAGTTACGTCACGGCTATGCTGATAGTGACTCCAAGCGCTGTTTGTGTAATAGACTTGATGAGGATGGTGCACATTTATTTTTTAAGTGCAAGCAGGTATTGCTCTTGTGGCACATGTTACAGATGGAAAATATCAGAGCACATTTGGCATCTATGCAGTCGGCTATGGAAGCGATTATGGAAATACTGAAGATGAAGGAGACAATTCAGAGACAAGTGGTAGTCTTGATGTATGTTTGGTTGTGGGAAAGGTGCGCCATTCGGGAAGGTGACAACCCCCGGGAGCATCTTGTATCTTTGTCAGCTGATTATTTCCTACACAGAGGAATGTTCATCACTGAAACCAACATTAAGGGAGCGTGCTCTTCAAAAGCTGAAGACGTTGTGGAAAGGAAAAAGTCAAAATTACTCCCCTCAAGTTTGGCATATGTCCAGATTACCCCCTAAACTTACATTTGGTTCAATTTACTCCCTCCAACTATTTCAGTTGGTCTAGTTTACCCCATAACATGATTTGTTAATTTTATTTTTCCATGTATTAGTTGAGTCTTAATATCAAATTTTGTGATATGATAGAGAACATCACAAGTTAGGTTAGTAAAATATATCTTAACTTTTTGTCACTATTTGGATAGCTTAGGAAATTTAATAATAAATTAACACTAGAGATACAATATCGTAGAAAACATATGATCAAAAATTCATAGTGCATTTTTCTAACACAAAATACAATGTCCTCTATCATCTCACAAAATTTCAAACTAAAATATAATTTATACATAGAAAAACAAAAGAGAAAAATCTCTTTAAGGTGTTAGTTGGACCAACTTAAATAGTTAGAGGAAGTAAATTGAACCAAATGTTAGATTAAGGGGTTATTTGGACATAGGCCAAACTTGGAGGGAGTAATATGGACTTTTTCCTTGTGGAAACGACCACCAATGAACTATGTCAAGGCGAACTGTGATGGATCTTTCAAGCCACTGAACGGTACAGGTAGGGATGAAAACGGACAGAAATGGACAGAAAAACCCAATTTCTACTTCCGTTTCTATATTTTTTTTTGGTGGAAACTGGAGCGGGTTCGAAAAATGCGGGTTCAAAAACGGAATCGGAATATGCGGACATACGAAAACGAACAAATATGAATGGAGAGCCGGAAAATTAAATTAAGATCACATAATCTAATATTTTAATAGTATACATATATAAAGTCATGTAATAATATATACAAAGTTTAATATTCATTTACATGCTATGTACGTGAACATAACATGCATATTTGGTGATTCGTAGTTATATTAACATAACATAAGGACATGTAATTGTTGAACATGTTGAGCAATGATTGAAAACGGGATAAAAACGGGTCTATTTCGTATTAAAATGGGATTACTCGGAAACGAACGGAAAACATCATTTTCTACTTCCCCAAATACAAAAACGGGATCTTGCAAATACGGAAACGAACGGGAAAATGTAGAAAACGGAACGGGACGGTACGGAAAAAAATTCAGTCCGTTTTCATCCCTAGTGTAACATCCCAGATGTTAAGAAGCAATTAAAAACTTGATCATGAGCATCATCATGCATAAACATCAAGCATTGTTGCAGCAATGCACTCTATGTTTCATATGTCCCATTTGTTGCATAGTAATGTTTCATGAAGGCAATGAATGTTTCCTTAATAGCCTGACTATGTTGCATATACTCTGTTCCCATGTTGCTTTATAGTGTTTCACATGTTCCGTAATAATGCTCAATATGTTTCATTGTCATGTTTTGCATATTGCAAATCTGGTATTTTAGTTAATCCCATGAAATGATGGCATGTTGATACATTAGGTTCTTTATGAATTTATATATGAGGATTGGTTTACGCAAATAAAGTTTTGTTCAAATAAAAGTTGTAGTGTTAAATATGCTTTATAATATGAGATCAATGCTTGATAAAATTTTGTAAGTCAAACATGTTTAAAATGGAGCTTCAAGTTTGAGTTTAAATTTAGAATCCAAAACTTGTCGCAAGTTTTCCAAGTCGAATTTGAATTCAAATTGGGGAATTATTAAAAGATTTTTAAAAGTCAACTTGGTCAACCAAGAGTAACATTTGGTCAAACATGTGATATTTGACTCAATGATGCCCTTGGGTGATGGTGTGATCACTAATTAATCATCAATTAATAAAGCATCAAGTTTCAATTTGAAATCTTTCTGAAAACCCTGAAAAGAAGAACCCTAATTTTACCCCTTTTTGAATCATTCAAAATCTAAGCAAAATTTGGGAAAAAAATTAAAACTAAGTTTGTAGATCTTTTCAAGGGCTACAAGATTGGTGTTTTGAGTTTTCAAAGTTTCAGTGTAAAATTTGGAGTAATTTTGAAAAGATTCAAATCTCAAATTTGACCCCTTTTCATCTCCCCTATCCAATTTCAAAATGGAGGCATAATTTGAAAATGTTTTGAATAGCAAAGTTGTAGGTCTTACATAGATATACAACTTTAGTATTTTCAGTTTTTGAAGTTTCAATATAAATTTCAAAGTAATTTTGAATTTGCAGAATTCCAGAAAATGTCCCATTTTCAATTCAAATTCAAATTTCAAAATCTAGGCCGAATTGGAAAATGTTTATATTGATAAAGTTGTAGAACTTTGAAAATTGAGCAGCTTTTGTATTTATAGATTTTCAACTTCTATAGAAAAATTTAGAGTAATTTGTGAAAATTTAGCAGTGGCATTTTCGTTATTAAATTAAACTTCGGCCAACAGCAGGGCGACACCTCCCGCCCGACGCCGGCGAGCTTTGAACACCTTCCAGGCGTGCCTTTGACCGCCAGCTCAGGCTTCAGCATGTTCGCGACGTGCCACACGTCGTCGTGAGGCCGTCTTCTTCGCCTTATATATACGATCATCGCCGTCGTCTTCGTTTTCTCTTCCTCCTCTGTTTCCTCCCCGCGACCAGTCACCACTGCACGCCGTCGTAGTTCACCGCCGTCGCTGCTCCGCCTCTCAATTGCTCTCACCTGCAGCTCCGCAATTCGTGTGCGCAGCTCCTGGAGTCCCTGGTTGCGCCTCGCCTCGTTTGTTACCGCCCGCAAGCCGCTGTCTTCTCCACGGCCGGCAGCAACGCCGCCACGGGTGCCTCACCATCGACCGGTCACTCCAGACCCCCTCAGCCTTCACCGAGTTCGCCACAACAATCGCGGTGAGCTCCTGAGCGTGATGCTCGCCTTGTTTCAGTCGCTACCGCGTCGGAAGGGGGAGTTCCGTCCCCTCGCCGCCGGGCGGATCGCCACTGTGGTCGCCATGGCCGCGGTCAAGCCAACTACGGGCCGAGTCGGGTTCGTTTGTTGTCGTGGTAGAGTTCGCGGGGGTCGGGTGAAGCTGTTGGTACAGTTCCACCGCACTGGGAGCTCGTCGTCGGCGAGTTCGCCGTCGGCGGTCACCGTGGCACCGTGTCCGTGCGCGCGAGAGAGAGGGGAGCGCGGGTGCGCATGGGCCACGCCCGGGCAGGCCGTGCTGCTGGGCCGAGCTGAGGGAGGAGAGAAGGGAAACAGCCCGCGTTGAAGTTTTGTTTTTCTTTTTCAAAAATGTGAAATAGTATTCAGTTTTGTTTATTTTGTTGTGAATTATTTAGAATTCCAAAAATAATAAAATTTTTTGAGTAAACTCTCTGTCCTGTGTAATATTTAGGAAAAATATGAAATGTCAATTTTGATTACTCTTTGGTAAGTGATTTAATTAGCTCAATTAATTATTAAATACAACTTTGATGAATTTTAGTAATTGAAATAAAATTCCAAAAATCATGAAATTAATTTTGGTACTGTTTTAGGGTAAGAATAATCTGTAGAAAAAGTTTGGGCTTAATTGGATAAAATTCATTTTATTCTTAATTTATGTCTTAATTAATTAATTAATTAATTGAACATGTGTTTAAACTAGATAATTTAGGATTTATGTGACTTTGAGATTTCTTGTTGACCTTGGATCATTAACATGTGATGATCCATGGCATCTTATTGAGTTACTTGAGCTCACAATTAACTTGTTGACTATGATTTGTTTATGATAATTAATGTGTCAACATAGATCATTATTGACTAATGATTTCTTGTGTAAGTAATTAGTGGTCTTGTGATAGACTTACTTGTTATTAGATGCAACCTCTTGGGTAGAAACAAAATTATGGTTTATTAACCTTGAAATTAACCTTGTTGGCTTGTAACTGTACTGCGAATGAAAGTTGTACTCAAGTAGATAACTAATGTTTATCCTTTCTAAATGTCTCTGGTATGCTATGATTTGCTCATCATCATGCATCATGGCATGCATTCCATCATATTAAGCCTCGCATCATTTGTATACGTGTAGTTTGTACGAGTGTTTTGGATCGTGTCGATCAAGCTTCGGAGAAGGTGATCCACCCGAGGTGTTGGTGTCAAACTTGACTTCTACGAGAACTAACCACCGCTGCAACGAAGGCAAGCCCCGGACATACAACCACTCTTCTATTTTATAAATGCCTTATTACACCTTAAGTCTAGTGTAATGTGCATTATGTAAGTAGGAGTTGGTTGATACCGTTGCTGCATGATTACCTTGATATATACATATATCCAGATGATATCCCACTAATATGTATAAGTCGATCTCTTATGCTTAGTAATGCTTAGACTTCGATAGAAGTAGAATGATGGTTTCATCGTTTGCGAGAAACAGGTTTACCTTTGCTTTTCCTGACCTAATGACGGGTCATGAGAGCATATGAATATGGTAATATTAAGCTGAGACCGGACGGGTAACTTGCATTGGGAAAGAAGTCTCAATGTAGTGTTTCCGCCTGTGTCGATTAAGGACCATACCATTGATTGAATTACGTGCGTCGAGACTTTGCAACTGACCACATGCTCCGGTAAGCCTAAGACCTCGGTAATTTCATCATGTGAACGGCTAACCGCGCACTGGGAGTGGAGAGATGGCGAGAGTAGTGTGTACCCTCGTAGCCAAGGGCTGGATTGGAGGTGTACTGTACTCTTGGATGACGCTGGACCCGGTCACATTTTGGAGGATCCGAATGAAGGTTGATTTATGTAGGTTAGAGTCCTACATATCTCGTGTGGTTAGGGATCCCCAGCAGGGTATAATCGGTTTGAATCGTCGCTGCTCCTCGGTTAAGGAGACTCGATTATCTATTCATCATCGTAGTTAACAATGGTACATGGTGATTATGGAAATGAGGCAAAAAGATAAATATGAGATGTGATGCTTAATACAACTGATTGAGATAGAATAGGTGCAAATCTATCTATGATAAGCTTCACTAAAATTGATGCTAAAACTTGACTAAAACATTGAAAGTAAGGATCCATTTGTAGTAAGCTTTTCTGCAAAACTCTACTTTTCTAGCTCCACTACTTTTCTTAAACCAGCATATTCTTGGAGTCTTTTCTTTTTATCGGGTAAGTCTTGCGGAGTACAATTGAGTACTCAGGGTTTGTTAACCCCTGTTGCAGGTGCTGACTAGTGCTGCTAGGCAGGTCATGTCGGTGGGTTCAATATGATATGGTTATCTTCTCCTAACTTAGGTGCTCTACCCAGGTTATCTTCTGTAGTTTTACTCGACTTCCGCCATTTAAGTTAAGTTTGTAAAAAGTTAACTTAATCATGATTTGTAAATCTATTGTTATTCTTCCGCACTCTGATGTAAAGTTTTGTAACAAATATTGTAATGTTGTAGTTACTCCTTTGTTGATCCTGTGTGAGTTGTAAAATGTGGATGATTCGGGTTTCCCGAGGACACCCGACAGACTTCTTAAGTTTTGTGGTACACATGTATGGTTGTTAGAGGTCTTTAAGACGATAACAAGTACATATAAGCCATATTATCTAGGAGGTTGTGCCACACCTAGGTACAGGAGGCTGGGGTTTTGTTTCGAGGGGCGATGATGGCCAGGTGATCTGTGCGGGTTATGGTAAACTAGAAAACGTGCTTGATCCCCACCACGCAGAAATCATTGCTTGTCTACAAGCTGTGCAGCGAGCAGCGGAACTAGGGATACAGAACCTTGTCTTGGAGACGGATGCAACCATGGTGGTACAAGCTATATCCATGTCAGAGTTAGATCGCAGTTCTGCGAGCGGTCTTATTTGGGAGTTAAAGTACTTATTCAATTGTAATTTCGCCTCCTGGGTAGTCATTCATACGCCTCGTTCATGTAATTTGGTTGCTCATGAGCTAGCTATTGTAAGAGCTGGTCTTAGTCCGTTTTCAATCTCGGTTCGAGATTATATACCAAGCTGTAACCAGGTCCTGGTGGCCAATGATTTGGTCTCTGTTAATGAGTAATGGAGAATGCTTCCATGTTCAAAAAAAAAAGATGAGACATTTTTAAAGGTGGTTTTGTAACCACCTCTAAAAATCTAAAAATCAGATTTCAAGAACAATTTAAAATTAATTTTAGGGGTGATTAAATAAGTTAATTATCCCTAAAAATATTTTTGAAATCGCAAAAATAATTCAAACTTGGTCAAAAAGTTAAATAATAATATTTTTGCTTGCTCGAGGGGCTATCATATGGTTGTAGGTAGAGATGGCAACGGGTACCCGAAACCCGAGTACCCGACGGGTATTACCCGATAAAGAGACGGGTATGGAATGAATTTTCTACCCGCGGGTACGTTATTGGACAAAATCCTATACCCATCGAGTATGCCGGGTACGGGTGCGGGTGTATACTACCCATACCCGCATACCCGCGGGTAAGACATACCCATAAAAATAACTAGCCAACCTCAGTTATTTTAGCGCATATAAGTTGCCTTTGTTGTAATGATGCTAATAATGTTTGTTAGCATGTTTGTAACTTGTTGGAAGCTTAGAATGATTTATTTTTTGCATGTGGTTATTTGATATTTTTAGGTAATTTTTGGGTATGCGGGTACGGGTTACCCGGCGGGTGAGAATTACCCGGCGGGTACGGGTATGAAACTATTTTTTTACTTGCATGCGGGTACGGGTAACCCGACGGGTAAAATTTTACGGGTGCGGGTACGGGTACGGGTGGGCACTACCCGTCGGGTACGTACTCGTTGCCATCTTGAGTTGTAGGTCACAAGCTTCAATCTTTCTTTTTTTCATAAGCACTTCTTGCTTCGTGTGAGCCCATTCAACCACCACACCACTGTGTGATATAGTCCCCGGGTACCCCGCAAGAAAGGGAGATGATATAGTCCGACTAGGTTTCCCACATGTAATCCTAGTAACATTGCTATCCTGTAATCCTACTATGACTTCTCTATTGTAACCGACTAGGAGACTTGTCTCCTGAATATGTAGAGAAGGGTAAGGCTCCCTAGATCGGCATTAGATCATGACACATAATCATACCAATCAATCCAACGCAAAAGACTCACGCCGACTAGACGTAAAGGCCTGTACTCGAAAGAGGACCCGAACCAGTACAAATCGTTCGTCTCTTTGCGTTACTGTTGGGTCCTGCGTATGCCTAAGCCTTTCGAACATCGTCCCGGGTACCTCCGCGGCGAGTTGCCGTCATCAAACACCGACTGCTGGCGTGCCAGATAGCATCCAACGAGCTGATAGCATCCGGCTCCGTGACGACGTGTGGCCGTGTGGGCCATCCATCAAAGGCAAGCAAGGCCAAGGTGTATATGTGTATATGCATGCACGAAGGTGTCATGCACACCAGTTGGGGACGGGTTCCGAGTGCTCGACATGCCAGTCGGCCGACTAGTTTACTTCATCGGCAACCAACTACTCGGACCTGACGATTAAGCTGATGCAACCTTCGCCTCCAACATGGGATCTGACTCAAGCGCGATCCGGACTCCTACATGAAGCAAGCCGTCCGACTACATCAAGCTGTCCGACTACGCCGTACGTGAGCCATTGAGCCCACATCCATCTGCTCGGATACTACGGGTCACCGATCGACTACTCGGTCACAGCGACCGACTACTCGGCCGTGGGTGTCCGACTACTCATCCGTATTGATCCATTACTCGGCCATGGCGACCGACTACTTGGCCACAAAGGTCGAGATGACGCCTGGGGGCTCTCAAGCCCAACACACAAAGATCGCACGCTGATTCCTCCACGCGGCCGTCAATCAAGCTAAGTCATGGTTTAATATTTTTTCAAATATTCTTTACTCTTTATATATCTTCGGATATTACACATGTGCCTCCGCGGCCATACAATAGTTGCATTCCGATTATTTATACAGCTCCGCGCTTGTAGTTAGAACTACACCTAACAAGTGTATAACATGCGCTCCGCGCACATTCTCTTTTTTCGTGTAGCGCCGACCGCTCGTCTTCTCTTAACGGTTGTCAAAATAGTTGAGTAGTACGAACTCACATTTATAACACCTTGTTTCCTCACGGCTCACATGGTCTTGGTCATGAACCTCATGATCATACGCCAAATATTCAAGTACTTACACATAACGGGTCAACTACTCGGGGAAATTTACACAGCCTAGCAAGAGCAAGACGCGAGAAAATTATACATGCATTTCATAATACTGGGATCCGCTCCCGATCTATTGTTATTTTACATGCATAAGACCTGCTCCTAACTTGATATCCTGAATATCAATAACTACAACATATTTCTATGTTTACCTTGCAGGGGACCAGATCTCCACCAAGCCGCTGGGTGAGGTACACTCTTGAGAGTTGCCTTACTCGGCCACTGTGCTGGTTACTTCCACGACTCCGATCAGGCTTCTCCGCCTCCATGACTTAGTCGGCACTAAGCTCAGGGGCTCGGCCATCGTCACGGCTTAGTCGACACTCAGCTCGGGGGCTCGGCCATTGCCTTGACTTAGTCGGCTTTACTCCGACTACGCTCGGGGGCTCGGATTCGAGGATGGAAGATCAAATTTACAAGCACTCAACCACTTTTGGCGACATTCATTGTTCAGCCAACTTTCTGACAAGTAGTCGGACAATTACTCCTGCATCCCTGACTATATTCTTTACAGATCCCAGCGCCGACTACAAGTACTCGGACACAGGCTCGGGGGATGTGGGATACATATTCTCATAGGATGCATTCAAATTTATTCGAAAAGGAATTGCAGACAAGACCCTCCAACTCTTTATTCCAAACAGCAAGAGGCTCGGGGGCTACACTCAGTGAGTGCACTTTTCCGAAAAGTGCACACCACTCGACGACTTCAAGAAGCACTTCATGGTTTCTCTCAAGAAAGCACTCTGACAACGCTTATTTCTACTCGGCAAGACCTGGAAGAACAAGAAGGCTTCCAAAGTTCAACCATACAGTGCTCGGGGGCTTGTGGGACATAGTCCCCGGGTACCCCGCAAGAAAGGGAGATGAGTCCGACTAGGATTCCCCACATGTAATCCAAGTAACATTGCTATCCTGTAATCCTACTATGACTCCTCTATTATAACCGACTAGAAAACTTGCTTCATGGGTATATAAAGGAGGGCAAGGCTCCCTAGATCGGTATTAGACCATGACACACAATCATA
This sequence comes from Saccharum hybrid cultivar R570, assembly GCA_038087645.1. NCBI lineage: Eukaryota > Viridiplantae > Streptophyta > Magnoliopsida > Poales > Poaceae > Saccharum > Saccharum hybrid cultivar. The sequence goes on along the minus strand of JAQSUU010000248.1, from coordinate 7,348,388 downwards.
CCAATTAATCCAACGCAAAAGGCTCACGCCGACCGGACATAAAGGTTATTACTCGAAAGAGGGCCCGAACCAGTATAAATTGTTCGTCTCTTTGCATTACCATCGAGTCCTGCGTACGCCGAAGCCCTTCGAACATCACCCCGAGTACCCCGCGGCGAGTTGCCAGTCATCAAACATCGACAACCACACAATCACGTGTGACTAAGTATACGATGAAATATTCTTTTGTATTAGCTTATACGAATCTATGGGTGTGTTCACTTCGCGAAAAGTAGATGAAAAGTTACTGTAGCATCTTTCGTTGTTATTTGGCAAAATTTGTCCAATCATGAACTAACTAGGCTCAAAAGATTCGTCCCGACATTTACAAACAAACTATGCAAATAATTATCTTTTTTACCTATATTTAATGCTCCATGCATGCGTCGAAAGATTTGATGTGATGGGTGGAAGAGGAAATATTTTGGGTTGGGATGAGGAAGTGAACAAGGCCTATATTGAATATTCCATCCCTAAATGATTTCAAGCGAAAAAACTTCCAACTACAAAGTTTTACATCTCTTGAGCCCTACAACTTTGACATATGGTGCATCTCTAATAACTTAAAATGTAATTTTGGGCCCGTAAACAATCACAAGTGAAGAAAATCATCGAATATAAAGTTTTAGATCTCATCAAACTCTATTATTTTCGATAAATTTTGTCTTATCTACTTTCTTTTTGAGAAAAGTTATAAGTTTATTTGTTCGACAACAATTTTCAGTGGTAATTGACCTTAAAAAATTATTTCTAAGAGCCGTTGACTTGTGCCCCGTAAAAATACACCCATTTTCAGGGGTTATTTCATTTTTAGGGGTGGTTGTTTTATGTCCTTAAAAACATGCAAATTTTTGGGACGGTTTTATTAAGCCAGCCGCTCTTAAAAATTGATTTCTAGGGCCATTCATTTGTAGAGACAACTTATTATATTAAGTGTCTCTAAAAAATGAAAGGCGATTTTAAAATTCATCTATATATGTGTATACATAGTGAATTCTGTTCTTAGAAAAAAGTTAAGTGCCATTTTGTTGATCTGAATGTAAATTTCAATTCTGTAAGCAAGCTAAGGCCGATCAGGAATAGTATGTTGCATCATCTCTACCTCAATATCTTCTAGAAAAAAAAGTATTTATGTTTTATCATCTATTCCCTTCATTCCAAATTATCATGAGACGTTTTGATTTTTTTAGATACATAATTATATCTAATTACATTGAAAAAAACTACATATCTAAAAAAAAGTCAAAAAATCTTTTAGTTTAGAATGAAAGGAATAATATATTGTTACCGTACCAGAGTACCAGGTGCATATACAAAAACTTCTCCCAAGAAAAACAAAACGATACCCAATAAGCGTAGCAGCACTCATCTATAGTCTCAACTGACTGCCAATACTTTTTTCATGTACGGATGCTAGCTATATATCAACCGTTGGTGCCGTGTTTAGATGCCGAAAGTTGAGGCCTGAATTCGGCTCTACTGCTACAGTGTTTTTTAGCAGCTTTTGTTTTTTAGTGTAAAAAAATGTCCAAAAAATGATTAATTAGACTCAAAATATTTATCTCGTAAAGTACAACAAAACTGTACAATTAGTTTTTGATTTCATCTACATTTAGTACTCCATGTATTTGCCGACATTTTGATGTGACGAGAATCTTCTTTTTGCACAGTAGAATTTGGGGGAGAATTTGAGATCTAAACAAGGCCGCACGAGACTTATCCTCTAGGATCCCTTTTCTTCTGTGCCATGTGTACAAAAAAGACTGGCGCCGCAGGTGCCTTCAGAGGAAAAGAATGTGACTGACACAGTGGCCTTGTTTAGATACTCAATTTGGGGTCCAAATTTTGCATAGTAAAGATCACATCACACTATAGTAATTTTATTTTTATTTGGTAATAATTGTCCAAATCTTGATTAATTAGGCTCTAAATGTTCGGCTCGCAAAGTACAATAAAACTGTGCAATTAGTTTTTTATTTCATCTACATTTAGTACTCCATATATGTGCCGACATTTTGATGTGACGGGAAATAGGAATTCTACATAGTGAATTTGGTGAGCAAAGTTGGGAATCTAAACAAGGCCAGTACCTTGTTGTGCATCAATCTTTCCTCCTAGGCCGTGTTTAGTTGGGCCAAATTGGCAGCACCAAAATCTGCACAGTGCAGGGCCAGGCACTGTAGCATTTTGTTTGTATTTGTAAATTTTTGTCCAAACATTGACTAGTTAGGCTTAAAAGATTCGTCTTGCAAAGTACAACTAAACTGTGCAATTAGTTTTTTATTTCATCTACATTTAGTACTCTATACATGTGCCGGCATTTTGATGTGATGGGAATCTTCTTTTTGCATAGTAGAATTTGGGGAAAAAATTGGCATCTAAACAGGGCCCTATTATTTTAACGCATCATGCGCTAAGCATGTCATCAGAGTAATAATTACAAGAAGATCAGCTAATCATTGCCTGTCTCTGTGGCTAACAAACCCTTGCTAGCGAGTCCTTATCCAGCTGCTTCTGTGCATGTTGTTTCATCATTCAATTGAGCATCAGCAATCACATGTAAGGCTGGACGAAAAACTCGAAGCTCGTTAGCTCGCTCGGCTCGTGGCTGGCTCGGCTCAGCTCGGCTCGGCTCGTTATGATAACGAGCCGAGCCGAGCCAGGATTTTAACTCGTTAGCTATAACGAGCCAACTCGAGCTGGCTCGTGAGCCGCTCGCGAGCCAAACGAGCCGTAGTTTCAGAGAAAAAGTCATCATAACTTATATTAGTTTTGTATTACTTCATGTTTTGCACTTCACAAATAGATGATATGTTAGCTCATATGAATATTTTGTTCGATTTAAGGCTATTGAATATATTATTTTTATATTATTAATATTTTTATGCTTTAGATAAATACAAATATTATATTTTGTATTTTTTTTACCTGGCTCGCGAGCCTAACGAGCCAGCTCGAGCTCGTAACGAGCCGAGCCAAGCTGGCTTTCTGGCTCGTTAAGATAACGAGCCGAGCCGAGCTGACTCGTTATCCTAACGAGCCAGAACGAGCCGAGCCGAGCCGAGCCGAGCTGGCTCGTTAGCCGGCCTTAATCACATGTATGCACGCATGCTAGGAAAGGAGAGCTAGCTAGGTATCTAGCCAGTGCCTACTCAGCAACATTTAGCCACCTTTTTATACACGCACACATGGTTCTTCTGTACGTATATACTCTCTCCGTCTAGGAACAATGCAATTCTAGAATAATGATAGGCCAAACAATTTTAACTTTGACTAAATTTATATGTAAATATATAACAATTTATTATACTAAAATAAGTATCATGTGATTTGCCATGAAATATATTTTAATGGTATATATATTTGAAGTCATACATGTTGATATTAATTTCTATAAATTTAGTCAAATATAAAATAGTATGATTTTGACCGGATATGGAATGGCATCTTTTTGGGAAGACTCTCATGAACATATTTCATCTCAAAAACAGTGCCATTTTGAAGCTTTCAAAATTTGTCCCGTAAGAGTATATTCAATGGCTAGCTCTAAGCTATAGTATTAGATGTCACGTGGAGGAGAAGAACGGTAAAAAAAAAAACTATAAGCTAGCGGGAAGAGAAGAGCTAAGCTCTTTGCATGTCCTAATGCACAAGAGACATAAATTATCTTTTTCTCTCTTGACGTGAGAGAATATATTTGAATAAAGAACAATTTACATACGAGGCATACATAATGAGATGACATCTAAGAGTCAGTATCTGACTTTTATGATTGAAGGTGCCCTAAAATTTATCATTTTAGCTAGGTGGCCCTATCTAAATTAAAGCCATCCTTCTTGTTGGCGGTGTTTTCCTCAATTTACTCCATGCAACAACTAATTGGAGTGAAGACGGGTCAATATAGGATCTCAATCATTGTAGGTCCTAGGCTTATGACCCGACAGTAAAGCCGCGAGTCACTGCTAGTTCCAGCACATCCGATAGTGATGTTCTGCGGTATATATCGAAGAGTCGGTACCCGCTTATTACTAATGAAGGTGCTCTAAGAGCTAGCATTTTAGCTAGGTCGCTCTGTCTAAATTAAAATCATCTTGTCGGTGTAAGAAATGACGGTTCTAGCACCAACGAGTAATAAGTGTCTGTGCGTCGAGGATCCGGATAGTGTGCAAGAAGAATACAAGCGATTTATACTGGTTCGGGCCGAAAAATGCCCTACGTCCAGTGAGAGAGGGGGGTCTTGTTTTCCTTAATTTACTCCATGCAACAACTAATTGGAGTGAAGACGGGTCAATATAGGATCTCAATCATTGTAGGTCCTAGGCTTATGACCCGACAGTAAAGCCGCGAGTCACTGCTAGTTCCAGCACATCCGATAGTGATGTTCTGCGGTATATATCGAAGAGTCGGTACCCGCTTATTACTAATGAAGGTGCTCTAAGAGCTAGCATTTTAGCTAGGTCGCTCTGTCTAAATTAAAATCATCTTGTCGGTGTAAGAAATGACGGTTCTAGCACCAACGAGTAATAAGTGTCTGCGCGTCGAGGATCCGGATAGTGTGCAAGAAGAATACAAGCGATTTATACTGGTTCGGGCCGAAGAATGCCCTACGTCCAGTGAGGGAGGGGGGGTCTTGTATTATCTTACACCGAAGTGCTTGTAGTAGGGGTTACAAACGGGTGAGAGAGGGAGGAGCTCCCAGGTCTCAAGATGTGAGTGGAGTGTGTATGTGTGTTTTCGCCTCTGATGAGTCAAACGGCCTATCAGTTCGCCTTTTGTCCCCCTCTGAAATGTTCCTTGCCCTCCCCTTTTATAGACGCAAGGGGAACGCGGGGTTACATGCATGTGCTACGTGATATTTTCCTGAGAAGGAAGATCCGAGGCCTTCACTCTTGCCCTGTAGTTAGTGACGTGCCACTGTTGGAGGAGCGACCCCTGTCCTTTGATGCTGTAGCGACGTGCCTTGACATACGTGGTTCGGTGGATGTCGCAGCTACAACGCGTAGGGTCGTGATTATCCCTGTGGCAACGTGCCTGTCCTTCGGTTTGACTGGCGTAGAGGGCCGAGGCCTCGGAGGCGTGAATCATGGAGTGATTTTGCTCCGTTCGAGGGAATAGTGGCCTAGAGCGGCGTTTCTACGCTGCGCAGGCATGGATCGTGCGTATAGTGTCAGTATGGGCGGCATAGTGACCAACAGCTCTTCCCCATGCTGTCATGGGCGACGGCGTCATGATTTGACCGCTATGATTTCTGGCATGTCCGGTTGGTCGGTGCAGGAACGTGGGTGACGCCATAGGGGGTCTTGAGCGCGCCAATGGGGGAGCGGCATCAGAGGCCGGTCTCAGGCGAGGCGGAGACAGATGACGCCATCTCCGAGGCTCGAACGAGACGGTGATGATGCTGTGGGTTGGCTTGTGCCTGTGCCCCAGCGCTAGGGTCTCAGGCAAGTCGGAGGTGTTCCGAGACTCCTTGTGAGAGGCCTCGGATGAAGCGGAGATGGGCTGGTACGCTCACGTAGCTCGCTGGAGGCCAAGCAAGGGGAGAGTTAGCCTGTAGATCTCTTTAGTTGATTTTTCCCTTAGACGGGGCAGATTAATCGTTTGTTTTGGGAGGCTGGGGGATTTTCCACCTTAATTTGGGTACGCCTAATTATGGTACCCGACAGTAGCCCTGAGGCTGTGGAGGAGTAGGGATACTCCTCCAGAGGTTATACGTCGGGTTTGCTCTTTGCCGGGCTTTAGCTAGGTTGTTGCTGGGGCCTCAACTTGCCTTTGTACTGCTTTTTCCGGGGGGTGCACGCGAGCGCACCCGCGGGGTGTAGCCCCCGAGGCCTTGGAAGGATAGGATATGCTTCTAAGGTCTTGACTTTATGCGGGGTGTGAATCTGAGGCCTCGGCCTTAGTGCAAGGGTAGCCCCCGAGCCTCTGCTCATGGCGAGAGGACGGTCAAGGGCGCCTCATCTTTTTTCATGTCCCTCACGCATCTCTTTCGTCGAGAGGAGGGGTGGAATATGCCATGCTATCCTTGGTGGACGGGCAGTAGCACTTCCGGTGAGCATTTTAACGGGTAAGTCCGGGTGGAGGCCCGAGCCCTGTTCGCTTAGGGTTGGCTAGTGGTCCCGAGGCGCATTCCAAGTCACCCGAGGGTCGTCTAGTGGACCTCAAACCCGTTTGATGGGCTCTGAGGGCTTGACGCCTCCCTCCAATGGGATTCCACTGGTCAACGCCTACGGGGTCCCTGACCTGGCTTAGGGTGCACCGGGCATTATTGCTCGGGCTTGGTCGCAGAGGGGCTCACCCTTACCCATCCCTAACTCTTTTGTCCTGGGGTGACTGTCGATCCCTAGGCAAGCCAGCCCTCGAACCCCTGGACCGTAGAGGGTTTCACGCCCATGGTTGCTTCTCGGAGAAGGTACCTAACGAGAGGGTCAGTCGTCTGCTGTGCGCAGAGGACGGGCGCGCCTTTTTAGGCGGATTTCTCGGGGAGGTGGAACGGGTGCTGCAATGGCCACGGTGGGATGGGACGTTTCGCCCATGGGCAGGTGCAGTTAATGCGGCGCGTGCGCATGCGCGGTCAGCGAGAAAAAAGAGAAAGTAATCATGGCAGTTTTCACAGTTTTAGCACTAAATGCGCTGGATTTAGTTGTCTCTTCAGATTTGCCCGCTCGCCTTCCTGTTCTTGCTATATAAGCGCGTGCCGGGCACCGTGTCCCCTTACCCTGCCATTCGCTCTTGCCTTGTTGCCGTCATCCCGCCTCCGCAACCAATCTCATGGTCGCCGTAGCTTTGCCCGTGGAGCCTTGAAGCCGCTCCTCCGTGACCCAAGAGAGGCTGGAGGAGCTCGTCGAGGAGGGTCTTCTCCGCCCCGTCACCGACGCCATTGCGCCGAAGTGGATCATGCTGGAGGAGGGCGTTGACGTGCTGAATCCGCCCGCGGGCTATGTCCTCAGTTTCGTGGCGTTCCATGAGCGGGGGCTCGGGATTCCGGTGAGCCGGTTCCTGCGGGCGCTCCCCTCCTGGTATGAGGTGGAGCTCCACAACTTCAACCCCAACTCCATCGCACAGGCGGCTATCTTTGCCGTCATATGTGAGGGGTACCTGGGTATCCCTCCCCATTGGAACCTCTAGCTCCACCTCTTCAAGGCGGAGCACTTCACCAAGGCGACCGAGAGTGGAGGCTCGCAGAAGATGGTGAGGGCCGGTGGTTGTACCCTTCAGGTGTGCCAAGAGCGGTCGAGCCTATACATCCCCGCCCAACTTATGTCGTCCAATAGGCGATGGCAGGAGGGCTGGTTCTACCTCTGCAACGACGACAGCCGACTGCCTCCGTATACGGGCTGCGTCATGACGGAGAGGCCACCCAAGTGGAGATGGGGAGCCCCCGGTTCCGAGCAACCCAAGCTGCAACCCCTGCTTGACGCCCTGAAGAGGCTGTGGGACTGCGGTCTTACCACGGCCGAGGTTGTCACCGCCTTTCACCGGCGGCGTGTGCTGCTGCTGATGGCGCGGTGGCTGCGCTTGGATCAAATGGAGGATGGAGCATTGTTGGAGGGGTGTCGGATGTCCGACACATCTCTTACGGCGATCAAGGTTACCTGGAGGGTGACCTACACAGTGGCTGCGGGGTTCACCGTGGCAGACCTGAACCGGGTCAAGATGCGTCCCACCCGGGGATACATCTTTCTGGTGAGTATGACTACCCTTCCCATACACTTTCCATCCTCCATGGGTCTCCTCTTCTGCCACTGATGCAGTTCCATCGTTAGGGGCTAGAGAGGACGGTGAGAGACTCTGAGCCCCTGGTCCCAGAGGACCACGAGCGGCGGGAGCAGAACCGCCTCTTGGCCGAGGAGCAGAAGCTAAAGAAGGATGCTACAAAGAGGAAGCGTGACGAGATCATTCGCGCGAGAGAGGCCCTTGAGAAGCGCCATCGGCAACAAGCGTGCGACGGACTTCCTCAGGAAGAGTCTCCGTCAGAGCCAGAATCGGATGGTGAGGACATTGATATTTTTTTGGATGAGGAGGAGGCGTATGGCTTCAGGGGCGTGGTGTCCCCACAAGGGGCTCCTGCCGGGAGGCCGAGGCCTTAGGGGAGCTCGGTGCTCCCAGAAGAGAGGGTAGGGGTCTGGTGTAGAGTTATGAGGGTGCTACGCTAGCCATGAAATCAAAATTTTCAACCTCATAAACCAGGATCTACTGCTAGTTACAGGTTATGGGATTACCACTAGACGCGCAGATGCAGCGGAAGCGACTCGATGTAGTCGAACGCGTCGTAGCAGTGCCGTGCAGTTGCGTGGTCGTCCGTTACGTCCACCCTCCACTTGTGGATCGTCCCTCTCGTGCGGTTCATCCTTGTTCTCCAGATGCAGCACCTCCAAGGTATCCCACACGTACGGGGAGGAAGTGTTACGCCTCTGGACTGCTAGGTCCGCAAGGAACCGTAGGCATGAGCGTGGGGGGGGGGCGACAGCGGCTGCCTAATGGCATGTCTAACCTGGCCACGCCCCTCCCTCTCTTATATAGGCGCCTCTAATCAGCCCCAAGTTGGAGGCCCAATTAGAAAACCCTAAGCCTAGTCAAATTCGGGTGCAACCTGAATTAGGCTTTCAGCCCCTTAAGCGTGCGACCCTATGGGTTCATGCACACGTAGACGTGGCCCGAGTACTCCTACTCGGCCATTAGTTGATAGCGGTCTCTAGCAAGACGTGTCAACTCCTATGTGTATTCAAAGATCAAATCAGATGAACCACCACAAACCATATACATGTTATTCCTTTTGCCACACGATATTTGGTCCAACTCATAGGTTAACACTTAACCTAAGCACGGCCATGCATTTGTTGATCCAATCATTAGAGTGTTCCATTGATATCTCTCTCACATAGAGAGGGGCAAATTCCATCTTGATTGTCTATGTCTCACAGCATGTTTCTTGACAAACCCGAATACCACCTTTATAACTACCCAGTTACGGAGTAGCGTTTGATAGTCTCTAAGTAGGTCATTTCACATCTTGAGTACATACAACAATCTCAGGTCTAAGGACATAACGTACATGATGTGAATCGAGACAATAACAACATCTCACGTTGGGTCAGTCCAGCCTACATGTCACACATGTGCCCACATTATTAGTTTGACATCTCTATGTCTATGACTTGTGAAACATAGTCATCAACTAATAATGTGTTGATCTAATATTCATGTGCGTCCTAACTTGAACTCCGATCAGGAACCATTCTAGAATAACCATACAAGTAAAAGAGTTTCACAAACAATTCACATAATTGCTAATCGATACAAGTTGTCTTTAATAGATATTCAATAGACTTATAATATGTCATGGATACAAGGCAATACAATCATCTCTATGATAACCTCTAGGGTATACTACCAACATCTGGCCCTTGGTCCCAATGAGATGACGGTGCTGCGGGGGGGGGGGGGGGAGGGGTGCTACCTCGGCGCCGAGGCTCGAAAGGCCAGAGGGGAGCCTAACACTCCCGGGAGGAGGTAGAGATGCCTCGGAGCAGAAGGCTTCCCGTTCTGGGGCGTCGATGGCTGCGCCCGGGGCAGGGGCGGCAGGCAAATCCTCTGAGGAGGTACCTCTGCCCCCCCTCCTTAGAGGTCCGAGTAGGCGTCCGTGGCTGTCGGAGATCGGCCTCTGGCTCATGATGCCCTAGTGTCACCTGACCTGGTTTTCGACGGTAGGGGTCTCCATTGCCCTGCCGTCGCTGCTGCCGCCGCCGCCCCAGCGATAGGAGCTATGGGCGGGGGTGGCCACGACGGTTGTCACGGTGACGAAGAAAAGAAAGATGACCTTCCCCAAGTCGAGGTATGTACAATGAGGTAATTTCGTGTTCTTTTATGATTCTTCCTCATTCTCCTGACCGACCTGCTTCGTCTCTTCTCACAGCATGCGCCAGAGGGCTGGGGTGCCCCCATTGGCGCCCCATAAGGCACTCAAGTCAGGGGCCCTCTCTTCCCCTGGTGAGGCCGGTCGGATGGCCTAGTGGGCGGCTGCTGCCGGGGCCACCTTACAGCATAGAGCCGCCTCGGTCCAAGCCGATGAGTCGGTACGGGACGCGCAGGAAAAGGCAGCTGCCGAGGCTGAGACCGCCAAGAAGCAAGAGGCTGAGGCGGCTATGGTTGGTGAGGCCTCGGTGACCAAGATCGACGAGGCCACGATGGCCAAAGCCGACGAGGCCGAGGCGGTCCAGGCCGACGAGCGGGCGGTGCTCGTTGACATAGGGAAGACAGCAGCGGAGGCGGCCTCGATGTCGCTCCGGACGGAAGACCAGCTAGGGGGTCATGGTGGGGAGAGGGAAGTCCACACCATCTCCTCGGACGAGCCCCCCAGGCCACTTGGAAAGGGGGTGATGGATGCTGAGGTGTCCAGTATGGTGGAGATAGCTATCCCAGGTGTACCGGAGGGGCCGGAGGACGAGAGGAATTTGGCCCTCGTCCGCATTGAGACCGACCCATGGGCCGTCCCGGTGCCTGTTTTCCTAGGCGACTCTAAGGAGGAGGAGGAGGAGGCGCACTGGGCGGTCCTCAGTGAGTTTAGGAACCTGGCTGAGCAGTCTTTGAGGATGGCGCTCCGTATCCTCACCAAAGATCTTCCTAGCGCTGTCGAGGTGAGTCCCTCTCTATTTTCATAAAGCCATTCCTCCTGCCTTTGAGTTCCTATGGAAGGCCCTAAAACTTACTCTTTCTATTTCAGCAGCTCAAGGGGAGGTCTCGGGCTAAGGCCAAGCTCCTCCGCCAAAAGGAGGGTCTCCGGGTTTAGCTTGACCAGCAGAGGGAGTCTCTCGCCTAGGTGAACGGGCTGCTGGCTGAGAAGAGAACTAAGACGGTGGATTTCCGCGTGTGCTGCTCCAACCTGAAGGTGGAGTTGGTCGCGGCTCAGGGGGGGTCACCTCCCTAGCGGAGAAAACACGAGGGTTGGAGGATGGGCTCGCTCGGGTAAGCACCGAGCGGGATGCCCTGAAGGCTAAGGCAAGGCAGAGTGTGAGGTTGCTACCGCCTAGAGCCTCCGCGCCGAGTTGGCGAAGATGAAGATGGAGCTCTAGTTGAAAGAGGGCACCATGGCTCAGGCTGTCCAATCGGTCGAGGCCGCTTGTGCGGGGAATCTGCAGTGGAAGCAGAAAGTGGAAGGTAATGTTCCTTCGATTGTATTCCGAGTTGGGAAAATTGGTTGTATAGCATCGAAAGATCGCGATCTCCGTAAAATACCACCGAAATTTTGCGCCCCCGTAAACTAGCAATGAAAGATTGGATGTCAACTGAAAGTAGCATTCTGTTAGACAGAAGTGACGGAAGCCTCCGTCGGCCGTGAACTGAAAGCAGCAGCTGCTCCGGTGGTTGGCTCCCTGCCTCCGAGCACAAGAAGAAACACCAGCAGCTCAACTCGACGAGGTGCTCAAGCGACCAGAGATGCGCTAGGAGCCGCATGGCCAAGGTGCTCCATGAGTGAGTCACAAGCGCGTGCGACGGAGGGAGCAACATCCTCGGCGCTCGACTCGCGTGGACCAGCGCGGGCGGCGGCGGCACCGGTGGAGGGCGCGACAAGCGCCTGGCGCTGCGCGTGTGTCACCACGACCGCTCCCACGTGCTGCGGCCTTACCTGCAGGCGTCCCGCGCACGCCATGGATGGCTAGCTAGTGCAGACTGAAGACTAAACTGGTAGAGTAGATCATCGTATAGACATATATACACTTATATACGAAAAGGTTTGGATGAGAAATGGCTTCTCCCATCCGTGTCGCACACGAGCACCATCCATGGAGAACGAACCACCCAATTTGGGTGACCTAAACAACAACGAGGAGCAACGACAGCGATGAATGGACGCCACAGGCGCCCAACAACTCCACGCGCTGGATGCAATTGAACGTGCATCCGCCGCCACCGCCACCGCCAACCAACCATCCGGAACCATCCCATTCTCCAATCTCTATTCCCATCCCGTCCTACTCCCACCCCAGGGCTCCATTCCCCATAGCTACGCCGTGACACGAGACGAGGAGCGCATGCGCACGGTGCCGGCGTTGTCTCCACCATCGCCATGCAGGGCGGCACCGAGGAGGCTACTGGGTGTTGCTCAGCCGCAGCCGTCGCCCGTGGCACTGGCTATGGTGCCGGCTGCTGTCGGGAAGCGCAAGCCGGGGCACCAGGTCCGGAGGGTGGTTTCCAAGGCGGTGGCGACGCCATGCAAGCGCGGGATGAGGGTCATCGACACTCCATGCAAGAAGTGCTGGTACACACTGTGCCACCGCCTTCGCTGCTGACTACGACCCTGACCCTCCCGTGGCGAGCTCCCATTGCTCAGCCATTCCTCGTCGACACGAGAATGAGCGAGCGTGGGGTGGTGTGCAGAAGCAGCATGCAGAGGTCATCATCGGGTGGGTGAAGGGCGCCGACGCTCAACACGGCACACCTGTGGCTGTGTCCACGCCGGCGTTGGTGAAGAGCCGTAGCTCATGGCGGCGCTGCTTCATCTCATCGGCCGCGGACTCCACGTGCTGCAGGTAAGGCCACAGCACGCGGGAGCGATCGTGGTGGTGCACGCGCAGCATCAGGCCCTCGCCCTCTACCGGCACCACAGCCGCCCACGCTGGTCCATGCGAGCACCGAGGATGTTGCTCCCTCCGTTGCACGCACTCGTGACCTCACTCATGGAGTGCCTCGGCCGAGCGGCTCCTGTGCATCTCTGGTCGCTTGAGCACCTCACCGAGTTGAGCTGCTAGTGCTTCTGCTTGCGCGCGGAGGTGGGGAGCCAACCACCGGAGCAGCTGCTGCTTTCAGTTCACGGTCGACGGAGGCTTCCGTCACTTCTGTCTAACAGAATGCTACTTTCAGTTGACGTCCAATCTTTTAGTGCTAGTTTACAGGGGCGTAAACTTTCGGTGGTATTTTACGGAGATCGCGATCTTTCGATGTTATACAACCCATTTTCCCTTCCGAGTTTTGGTCGCTGTTTTAGCGCTTATCCCCTTGTCTCTATTTATTTGGAGCAGGCTTGGAGAAAGATCTCCCTAACGCCACCACGGCCTCTGGTGTGCTGCAGACAGCCTTGGATGCCGAGACCAAGGAGCACGCCGCCCTGCAAAGCACTGCAAGGATGGTCTGTGATGCTCTTGAGACCCAAGAGGGGGTTCAGTCGGGCAGTTCTCTTCGGAGCCGCCTTACTGCCCTCTATGGTGGTGTGCGTGAGCGAGTATGCGACGCCCTCCATACTGGCATAAGGCGGGCTCTGGCAGTGATGACCTCGCACTACGCCGGTCTCGACATCTAGCGCGTCAGCGAAGGCTTCGTCGACATGCCCGACCCTGACCTGGAGCAGCTTATTGACGCGGCCGAGGCTCCCGGTGCCGCCTTGGTGGCTCGCTTTGAGGGTGAAATCATCCCTCCTCCTCTCAACCTGTGAAGAAGACTAGGTCATCGCACCAATGTAATAGGTTAGCTTTTGTGGCGGGACAAGCATGTGGCCCTTCGAGGCCTTTGTAATGAAAACACTTCGTAATTTACACGTGTTACTTTCTTTCGAGTTCCCATACTTGTGCGTGCCTTTTTGACATGCGGTCCGACCTCAATGACTTAGTGTTTCTTAGGGGTGCCGTAGCCTCAGTAGCATAGGCAGAGCCCGCACTACGTTCGTTCGATCCGAGGGGATCTCATTTTGCCATATTCACGCCGTTAGGTACCTCGGAAAGAAAGTTACGTGATCGTTTTTCACTTTGTTTTTCGAACCCTTGTCTCTTGTTCCGCACTTGGGTCAATTTCCATGAAGTTTCTCCAGAGTGCGAGTTGTCCCTTAGGTGAAGGGCGGTGAGTGGAGGTGCCGTAGCCCGGGGGCGTAGGCGGTCTCGCGGCACGACCAGCCTTGGCCTCAGTACGCTCTCTTGCTCCTTCGGATTTCATGGTTTTTCGCCGAAGTGCAGGAGAGAGATTAGGATGGAGTTTTTTTAAACAAAAAAAGCGATCCAAAAGGAAAAATTGTTAGGACTTGGGGGGGTTCCCCCCCCCCACCTAGCCCTCGAGGGAGGCTCGGCCCTGCCAGTGGCAGGGTTGGGCCTCACTCCGATTGCGTGGTAAAGGAAAGACGCTTCCGACCCTGCTAACGGGTCCGGATCGATTCTCAAAAGTACAAAAAGTAAAGAACGCTTCTTCATTGCTTTCGATATAAAAATATGCACAAAGTTTGGGAACATATGGGTAAAAGTGAAGTAGCTGCTCGATGTTCCAAGTGTTGGTGAAGACCTCGCCCTTCTCGTTGGCCACCTTATAGGTTCCAGGCTTTAGCACCTCGGCGACGATGAACGGGACTTCCCATGGTGGCGTAAGTTTGTGGCGCCCTTTGTTGCATTGTCTTAGCCTTAGCACCAAATCTCCGACGCTGAAGGCTTAGCCTCGAACATGTCAGGAATGGTAGCGCCGTAGAGTTTGCTGATATCTAGTTGAGTGTAGTAGCGCAACGTCTCGGGCCTCATCCAATTGGTCCAGCGCCACTTCATGGGTGGCCTGATTGCCCCGTTCATCGTAGGCTCTGATCCTTGGGGCACCATATTCCAGATTCGTGGGGAGGACGGCCTTGGACCCATAGACCATGAAAAATAGCGTTAATCCTGTAGCCCGGCTCGGGTTGTTCTCAAACTCCAAATGACCGAGGGGAGCTCGGCGAGCCATCTTTTGCCGAACTTGTTCAACCGGTTGAAGATTCCTGGCTTTAGGCCCTGGAGGATCATGCCATTAGCACGTTCGACTTGGCCATTCATTTTCGGGTGAGCCACTGCTGACCAGTCCAAGCGGACATAGTGGTTGTCGCAGAACTCTAAGAACTTTCTACCGGTGAATTGCGTGCCATTGTCAGTGATGATGGAATTAGGAACTTCAAAGCGGTGGATGATATCCGTGAAGAATAGCACCACCTGTTCGGACTTGATTTTGGAGATGGGGCGGGCCTCTATCCACTTGGAGAACTTGTTCACGGCGATGAGCAGGTGCGTGTAGCCCCTAGGTGCCTTTTGTAAAGGCTCGACTAGGTCGAGACCCCACACGGCAAAGGGCCATGTAACGGGAATCATCTGGAGAGCTTGGGCCAGGAGATGCATCTGCCGCGCATAGAACTGGCACCCCTCGCAGGAGCATACGATCTCAGTGGCATCGGCCACAACGGTTGGCCAGTAAAAACCTTACCGGAAGGCGTTCCCGACCAGTGTTCGAGGCGCTGCATGGTGGCCACAAGCCTCAAAGTGTATTTCCTGAAGCAATTGCCTTTCCTCCTTGGTGGGAATGCAATGTTGTAGGATTCCTGAGGCGCTGCATTTGTACAGTTCCCTATCTAGCAACACGAACGACTTGGCCCGTCGTGCGAGCTGTCGTGCTTGCGTCTGATCTAGGGGAGCACCCCCTAGACGAGACATGCTAGGTATGGGATCCGCCAATCCGGTTCATCGTCATGGTCGAGTCATTCCTCATCTATGTCCATGACCTCAGGTTCGGGGGTCGAAAGTGGGTTGGATCCTTCGGGGGGATTCGACCCCAGTGTAGGCTCGGGCGGCTGGTTGCTTTCTTGTCTTGGATTCCCATAGTCGACGGAGGGCTTGTAGAGGTCGCTGGCGAAGACATCTGGGGGATCGTGGTTCGACCTGACGTGATCTTCACTAGCACGTTCGCGGCCTCATTTTACTTGCGCGCAATATGATTGAGCTCGAGGCCGTCGATCCTGTCCTCCAGGCGTCGTACCGTCTTGCAGTAAGCTTCCATCTTGGGGTCATGGCAGCTTGACTCCTTCATTACTTGGTCGACGATGAGTTGCGAGTCTCCCTAGACGTTGAGGCGCTTGATCCCCAGCTCGGTGGCAATGTGGAGGTCGTTGATAAGGGCCTCGTATTCTGCTATATTGTTAGAGGCCGCAAAGTGGAGCCGGATCACATAACGCATGTGAACTCTAAGGGGAGAGACGAAGACGAGATCAGCGCCCGTGCCAGTCTTCATTAGAGAACCATCGAAGTACATTGTCTAGCATTTGGCTTGGACCTGGGTTGGTGGTAGTTGGGACCCAGTCCACTCGGCCAGAAAGTCAGCGAGGATCTGCGACTTGATTGCCTTTCGGGGTGCATAGGCGAGGCCGTCGCCCATGAGCTCCATGGCCCACTTGGCAATCCTACCTATTGCCTCTCGGTTTTGGATTACCTATCCTAGAGGGAAGGATGAAACTAGGGTCACCAGATGAGACTCAAAGTAGTGACGCAACTTGCACCGAGCCAAGACCATGGCATAGAGCAGCTTCTAGATCTGTGGATATCGGGTCTTAGTCTTGGACAGGACCTCACTGATGAAGTAGACCGGCCGTTGGACCGAGAGCATGGTCCCCTCCTCTTGTTGCTCGACGACGATGGTTGCGCTGACCACCCGGTTGGTCGCTGCGACGTACCACAAGAGGGGTTCCTTCTTGGAGGGTGGCACAAGGATGGGAGCATTGGAGAGCAGTGCCTTGAGCTTGTCGAGAGCCTCCTAGGCCTCGGAGGTCCAGGTGAAGTGCTTAGATTTCTTAAGGAGGCGGTACAGGGGTAGACCCTTCTCACCGAGGCATGAGATGAAGCGGCTGAGGGATGTGAGGCACCCCATGAGCTTCTGTACCCCCTTCAGATTTTAGATCGGCGCCATGTTAGTGATGGCTGAGATCTTTTCTAGGTTGGCCTCGATGCCACGCTCGGAGATAATAAAACCAAAGAGCATGCCTCGGGGTACGCCAAACACGCACTTCTCAGGGTTTAGCTTGATGTTTTTCTCTTTCAGGCAACGAAATGCGGCGTCCAGATCGGTGACAAGGTCATCGACCTTTCTGGACCTGACAATGATATCATCTACGTACGCCTCAACGGTTTGCCCGATGAGGTCCCCAAAAACTCTGAGCACACATCACTGATATGTGGCTCCTGCATTTTATAGGCCAAAAGGCATGGTTACGTAGCAATACATGCCAAACGGAGTGATGAAAGAAGTCACGAGCTGGTCAGACTCTTTCATTTTTATTTGGTGATAGCCAGAATACGCATCAAGAAAGGATAACAACTCACATCCCGCAGTGGAGTCAACTATCTGATCGATACGAGGTAATGGGAAAGGATGCTTTGGACATGCCTTATTTAGACTAGTATAATCGACACACATTCTCCACTTCCCATTCTTCTTCTTAATTAACATAGGATTAGCTAACCACTTAGGATGGAATACCTCCTTGATGAATCTAGTCACCAAAAGTTTGTGCACCTCCTCCCCAATGGCTCGGCGCTTCTCCTCATCGAATTGGCGTAGACGCTGCTTCACCGGTTTGGAGCCAGCTTGGATGTCCAAGGAGTGCTCGGTGACCTCCCTCGGGATGCCTGGCATGTCCGAGGGACCCCATGCAAATATGTCTGCATTTGCACGGAGGAAGTCGACGAATACGGCTTCCTATTTGGGGTTGAGCGTAGCGCTGACCTTGAGCAGCTTGACGTCGGGGTCGTTGGGGCAGAGCGGGATGAGTTTGACTTCCTCTGCTGGCTCAAAGCTGCTGACATGACGCTTAGGGTCAGGGATCTCCTTGGAGAGCCTCTCCAAATCGGTAGCCAAGGCTTTCGACTCGAAGATGGCCTCGGCGTACTCGGTGCAAGCCACGTCGCACTCGTAGGTGGGCTTGTGCGCTGAGCCAACGGTGATAACGCCATTGGGGCTGGGCATCTTCAGCTTAAGGTAGGTGTAGTTGGGGATGGCCATGAATTTGGCGTAGCATGGTCATCCTAGAATGGCATGGTAGGTCCCATGGAACCCGACAACCTCGAAGGTGAGGGTTTCCCTCCTAAAATTGGAAGAAGTCCCGAAGTAGACGGGCAGATCAATCTATCCGAGAGGGGTGGCACGTTTTTCCGGCACGACACCATGGAATGGCACTGCATCGGCTCACAGCTGAGGCCTACTGATCCTCATGAGGTCGAGAGTCTCGGCGTACAAGATGTTGAGGCCACTGTCCCCATCCATCAGGACTTTAGTGAGTCGGGCATTGCCGATGTCAGGGTCGATGACAAGTGGGTGCCCCGAGTTCGAGATGTAATCCGAGTGGTCATCACGGCCAAACGTGATGGCCTCCTCGGACCAATTGAGGAACAACAGGGTGGCAGGCTCCGTCGCGTAGACCTCTCGGCGTTTGTGCTTTCTTTGGCACGTCGTGAGTTGTGCCGAGCGACCACCAAAGATCATGAAGCAGTTCTTCACCTCAGGGAACCCGTTGTCCTTGCCATCACCCTCTTGGGCATCTGCTACTTTCTTCTTGGCATCGTCCTTGGGCTGACCGCCCCGCGAGAAGTAGCGCCGCATCATGGTGCACTCCTCTAGGGTGTGTTTTGTCGGGCCCTTGTGATAGGGGCATGGCTTCTTGAGCATCTCGTCAAAAACTCTGAGGGCCCCGGAAGGGGGGCCTCGGGGGTTCTTGCGATCTGCAGCAGCGATGAGGGCGTCCTTCTGGTGTTGCCACTTCCCCAGCCTGCCTTTCTTCTTCTTCTTGGGGTCACGGGAGGCGGAGTCCTCGGCGGCATCCTCCTTCCGCTTTCCCTTGGCGTCGGGGAAGATGGCTCCGACTGCCTTCTCGCCCGTGGCGAAGTTGGTGGTGATGTCCAGGAGCTCGCTTGCCTTGGTGGGAGACTTGCAGCCCAACTCATGGACTAGCTCCCTGCAGGTAGCGCCGGTGATGAACGCCCCAATGACATCCGAATCGGTGACATTGGGGAGCTCGGTGCATTGCTTGGAGAAGAACCGGATGAACTCATGGAGAGTCTCACCCGGGTTCTGGCGGCAGCTTCTGAGGTCCCAGGTATTCCTAGGGTGCACATATGTGCCTAGAAAGTTCCCCACGAAGACCCTAACCAGGTCGGCCCAATCACGAATCTGCCACGGTGGAAGGTGTTCTAGCCAAGCTCTCGCTAAGTCGGCCAAGAACAGAGGGAGGTTGCGAATGATGAGCAGGTCATCATCCGCGCTGCCTAGCTTACAAGCTAGGCGGTAGTCAGCAAGCCACACATCGGGGTTCGTTTCCCCAGAGTACTTGACAATGTTGGTCGGTTGATGAAATCAGGCTGGGAATCGAGCCCTCCGGATGGCCTCGCTGAAGACGCGCGGGCCCGGAGGCTCGAGTGTGGGGCTCCGGTCCTCCTCGCTATTGTATCATCTGCCTCGGTGTGGGTGATAGCCGCGTGCGACACCATCCTCTTTGTTGCGCTGACGTGCATCGAGAATGACACGCGCGTCAGCGTTGTTGCCGAGATGGCCGCGTACCGATGGGGCCTTGTTGCATTCTAGTGCCCCTCATGGTTCAGGATGAACTGAGGCCTCTCTTTCTTGTCGAGAGGGCACCACGGGTGGCTCGGCCTCGGGCTCACGTCGTTGAGACGCGGTGCTCTCGGCCTGCTGCACCGCGGCGCATTCAAGAAGCCCACGAAGCTCGTCGTGGACTTGTCGCCCCTCCGTAGTGGATGTCACTAGCATCGTCCGGAGGAGTATTGCCACCACAGCGACATTCTGGCTAGCCCTGGCAAAGAGTGGGGGTTGATCGCCCCCCTCGTCGTTGTTAATGCGGCAATAGACGTCGCGAGCCCTACGCCGGGCTACTCCACCATCACCCTTGCCAGAGCGCTCCTGCTCGAGGGTGGCCCGGAGGTGCACCAGCCACTGGCGGTCCTCGTTGATCTTGGCCTCAAGCTCGCGGAGCTGCTCTAGCTCAGCCCATCGAGACCCCTCGAGGGCAGACACCGCGGCCCACTCCCATGGGGCCCCGTGGGCAGCACCTGTTGACGCGGAGTGTGAACGCCCTGCCCTACGGGGTTGGCGTCCCCCGAGGCTATCTCCTCGACCTCCACGTGGAAACATTCATGTGAAGGGTCGTAGTCTTCCTCATCGGAGTCAGGGCAATCAAAGAGGTAGTCGTACGCACCCATGAACTAGCGTAGGCCCTCCAGATTATGAAGCCTAGCGAAATCAGCACCGGCCCACCCGTCACTGTCCTCTGTGGAGTCAGTGCTGGATGTCACCGATGTGGTTGCAAGGAGCTCGAGGGCGGCACGTAGATGATGCTCGGGAAGCCCCGCGTAGGAGCTCATGATGGAACGCATCGAGCAGGAGTAACCCATGGCAGCATTGTCAAACCCATGAGGGAATGACGACGGCGCTGCCGTGGGCCCTCCTATTGCCGACGTGGATCCCATGGAGCACAACGGTCCCCCGGAGCGTTGCCCTACCGACGCGTCCTATGCCAACGGTGCTTTTCCTATGGCCAGGTGCATGCCAGACAGGTCCCTTGCGAGGGATCCTATCCTGGTAGCCGAGCAAGAAGACTCGGGAGAGCTTGGGGAGTCACCCCCGGTCTCGGAGCAGGGACGGGGGCTCTCCCGTTTCCGCCACGCGTGACGAGCACGATGAGAGTGATGACCATGATGGCTTGGACGCCTCCCACGCCTCCGGTGGCGCGGAGAGGGGTCGCTGTTGGACGGAGCTCTAGGTAGGAGGAGGACCATGTCGTAGTCGAAACCTAGGGACATGAACTCCAGGCTCCCGAACTAGATCACCGTGCCGAGACGAAGTGGAGTTGCCATCTGAAACTTGCAAGGAATGGTGACTGCGACGTGCACACGGCCCCTACCTGGCGCGCCAACTGTCGGTGTAAGAAACGACGGTTCTAGCACCAACGAGTAATAAGTGTCTACGCGTCGAGGATCCGGATGGTGTGCAAGAAGAACACAAACAATTTATACTGGTTCAGGACAAACAATGCCCTACGTCCAGTGGAGGAGGGGGGTCTTATATTATCTTGCACCGAAGTGCTTGTAGTAGGGGTTACAAGCGGGTGAGAGAGGGAGGAGCTCATAGGTCTCAAGATGTGAGTAGAGAGAGTGTGTGTGTGTGTGTGTTTTCGCCTCTGATGAGTCGAACAACCTATCAGTTCGCTTTTTGTCCTCCTCTGAAATGGTCCCTGCCCTCCCCTTTTATAGACGCAAGGGGAATGTCGGGTTACATGCATGAGCTACGTGATATTTTTCCTAGAAAGGAAGATCCGAGACCTTCACTCTTGCCCTGTAGTTGGTGACGTGCCACTGTTGGAGGAGCGACCCCTGTCCTTTGATGTTGTAGCGACGTGCCTTGACATACGTGGTTCGGTGGATGTCACAGCTATAACGCGTAGGGTCATGATTATCCTTGTGGCGACGTGCCTGTCCTTCGGTTTGACTGGCGTAGAGGGCTGAGGCCTCGGAGGCGTGAATCATGGCGTGATTTTGCTCCGTTCGAGGGAATAGTGGCCTAGAGCGGCGTTTCGTACGCCGCATAGGCCTAGATCGTGCGTATAGTGCCAGTATATGCGGCATAATGACCAGCAGCTCTTCCCCATGCTGTCATGGGCGACAGCGTCGTGATTTGACCGTTGTCATTCTTGTCCTGTCCGGTTGGTCGGTGCAAGAACATGGGTGACGCCACAAGGGGTCTCGAGCGGGCCAATGGGGGAGTGGCATCAGATGTCGGTCTCGGGCGAGGCGGAGACAGATGACGCCATCTCCGGGGCTCGGACGAGATAGTGATGATGCTGCGGGTTGGCCTGTTCCTGTGCCCCAGCGCTGGGTCTCGGACGAGTCGAAGGTGTTCCGAGACGCCTTGTGAGAGGCCTTGGATGAAGTGGAGAGATGGGCTGGTACGCTCACGTGGCTCGCTAGAGGCCCAGCAAGGGGAGAGTTAGCCCGTAGATCTCTTTAGTTGATTTTTCCTTTAGACAGGGCAGATTAATCGTTTGTTTTGGGAGGCTGGAGGATTTTCTGACTTAATTTGGGTACCCCTAATTATGGTACGCGACACATCTTTTGTGGTGCTTTCCCTTATTTACTACATCTAGCAACTAACGCGAGTGCATGTCCAATTAGTTAGAGCGCAGATCTAGAAATTTATAGAATAAAGGGGCTCAACTCATCTTTAACCTCTGAAGCCTTTTCTTTCTTCTATTTCTATTAAAATTAGGAGGGGCTCCATTATCATAGAAGTGGTAGGGGCACTACAAGAATCCTATTGATACATGACGGTTTCGTGATGACGGTTTCTAAAATTGTCATCGCATACCGAATCTACGACGGTCTTATGATGGTTTGAAAATTAGGTGATAGCTCTGTGACGATCTGGATCATTTTGTCGCCTCCCTAGTTGTCTATGACGCCTGAGAAGAATCATCACAAATTGATGTAGTAAGTAATGTCTCTGTGTTATTGATCTGTTTGAAATTCTTATATTCTAAAATTCAAATTTTAAGTTGTTCAAATAAAGTTGAATAGTTGATCATCATACAATATAGAACTATTATAATTTTCAAAAAATATATTGTTATCCTACGTGGCTACTCTCCTAATACATGTCACGTCTCATAACACTGAACGGTAAAAAAACTGAAAAATGGAAAAATATTGTGCATATATAGGGATTGGACCTCTAGAATAAGGCAGAGTACGCAAACCACTAGGACAAGCATCTGTTGGTATTGTATTGGGATGTTTAAATTTTTTTCTTGTACTGAACTGCGAGCAAACCTGAAAAAAATTCTTGAAAAAAATGTGGCGCATAGGAATCGAACCTGGCACCTTTGAAAGGAAACCGAGCAAGCAAACCACCAGAACAAAGCATGCTTTTGTGTATTTCTGGGATTATTTGATCTATTTAGCATTTTATTCCTCATTTTACCAAAAAGAAAGAAAACAGCAAAACCTTTGTCGCTGGTTGGGATCGAACCCCAAACCTCCAAGTATGAAGAGCCCAGCGTTGAGCCACGCAGAAACAAAAGTTACGATGACATCACAAAGGACATTTTCTTTTGTGAAATAAAACACCAATGCACTATATATATTCGGACCCCACATGTCATTCTAACATGACTTTTTCATATGAGATTTCAGTAAAAAAAATAAATTGTTTAAATACTGGAAAATCAAGAACATAAAAGCAGGGTTTTCTCTTTTTAATCTGTAGTCAAAACTTGTAACCAGTTTTTCTCTCTCATACAAACTTCAAATGTGATGATTTTTTTCCTAAAATTTTGTAAAATTATGCTCTATCAAATTAATGTGTTCTTATTGCTATTATTTTGGCAATCTTTTCATGTGACTTCGTTTAAATAATTCAAATTTTGAATTTTGAGAAACGACAACTTCAAACAAGATTTTGATATACTAAATGGTTTTAGCTGAAAAAGTCATAAATATAAAAGTTGTAGAACACATCAAGATCTACAACTTTATATTGGTTATTTCTTCATCTGATAAAGTGGTAGTACACATTGTTCACAAATTTATAAATCTCTCACATAGTTTATGAAACTATACGAGAGATATGTCAATTTATGAACAATGTGTACTAACACTTTGTCGGATGAAGAAATGACCAAAGTAAAAGTTGTAGATGGTGATGAGTACTACAATTTTTATTTTCATGACTT
Source organism: Saccharum hybrid cultivar R570 (assembly GCA_038087645.1). Taxonomy (NCBI): domain Eukaryota; kingdom Viridiplantae; phylum Streptophyta; class Magnoliopsida; order Poales; family Poaceae; genus Saccharum; species Saccharum hybrid cultivar. Next base: position 7,324,855 of record JAQSUU010000248.1, on the reverse strand, counting down.
TTTGATTCCAAATCATTGGTGCCTTAAAATTTTGTTTGAAGTTGTCATTTCTTGAAATTTAAAATTTAAATTGTTCAAATTTAGTCACATGAAAAGATGACCAAAATAAAAGTTAGATCTTGATGAGTTCTATAACTTTTATGTTCATAACTTTTTTAGTTGAAATCATATGCACTTTCAATATGTTTTTTCAAGTTTCCCCATTTTTGAAATTCAAAATTTGAATGTTTCAAACAAAGTCATATGACATGATGACCAAAGTAAATTGATAGAGCATAATTTTATAAAATTTTAGGTAAAAAATCATCACAATTGAAGTTAGTATGAGGGAGAATGACATGAACAAGTGTGATTTCTCTTTTATTCTCTAGCTAAAACTTGTAACTAGTTTTTCTCTCTCGTACTGTTGACATTTCTTAGCGTCACTACGAAGATTAGAGTTTGGATTCTATCCTTAGCAATAGTGTCAGAAATGTTTAATGGTATTTATTAATTTGATACTTATTTTAGTAGCCACCTATTAATTACCCGCACCTCTCGCTTACTTGTACCAGGTTGTCATCCCTAGTGTTGGAGCTAAAAGTGATTGTAGGTACTACCTAGCATTACTACTAAGTAGTTATCTTATTATTTCATGTGACTAAAGAAGATAAAGATAAGAATAGAAAGTATCCGCAAGCGCACAGATAATTATATACCTAGGAGTATATTCTAGGGATCGTTATTTGTATTTTACCACTAGAAAGAGATGGCTATAGGAATATGATAATCACTTGTACATGCAATGGAGAGTTAACCTTGTCTAATCCATCTACTCATAACAGGGATAAGTCATAAGATAAATGATAATAAATGATAAATGTCAAGTTATAAATAGTGTAATTTACTCATAGCACTTCCTTGTATAGCAATAGCATGGTTTAGGTAAAAGTAAAGGAATATTTCTAAGTCCTTCTTAATTACATGTCAGAGTATACTATGATTAGTGCAATTACACCTAGCAATCATGGCAAGAATACTTTATATCTACACACAAGGGATATTACTATGGAAGATCAGGAACAGAGCAAGTCTTCCTTCGCAGCCAGGTTCTACTTGTCCTATATTTGGGGAGTGGACTACAAAGGACTTAACGAGAGTGTCACTTTCATGATCTACCACATGGCCCAGAATATAGGGTGCATTCGCAGGTAAACAACGTCTAAGCTCCATGCTTACACGATGTTGACCACTCACCCATAACGTCAAAGAGTGAGCGCTATACGATCTTATGTTTGAATATAAAGACATTCTAACTATACTAGACATATAATCAAAGTAGACAATTAACAATATAATTGAAAACATATATAATATATAGAGCAATGTCATATCTATTGTAACTAGCAAGAATATATATAGAAAGATATAAAAGAGAGGTTACAGAAGGCTTTACCAAAGCTGCGCTCTTGACACGATCTGGAATCCAAGCGAAGCTTGCCTCCCTCTACTTCCAACCTATGTAACTATGCTTTAGAATTGGTGGAGCTCTAAGAAAACTAGAGTTTCTGACTCTGATGATTTGATCAAATGACTTGGGTTATTTCCTGACCTCATGGGGTAGGGTATTGCTTATATAGCCCGGTGGGATGAACTGGAGCCCTCGGATCAAACTGACTTGAATCAACGATGAAGATGCAAACCCTAAGGCAGCAGAGAAACTGACGTAGAAGCATGGGGCTGACACAAGACCCATAGGTTGGCCGACCTGAGGTGGGGTCGACCAACCTGGTCTATGCTAGGTGGGCTCTCCCTTCGGTGGGTCGCTTCCTTATGTCTTCTAGATCTTTCTTGACTTGAGTTTCACGGTGGAATATGCTTTTTACCCCGACGTCCTTGATATCTTGCCTCCTTTTCCTAATAAACCCCTGCAGAAACATAGATTCACCAAACCTGTGGAATTCTGTCAGTTTAAACCCTAATTCTATGTTTAGATGTTGATATATGCCTTTTTTTGTTTGGTTGACGGTTTATAATAGTAGTCAGTGACCGTCAACATATATTAACACCAAATGTGGTGATTTTGTTTCTAAAATTTTCTAAAATTATGCTCAATCGAGTTATTGTGTTCTTACTGCTATTAGTTTGGTAGTCTTTTCATGTGACTTCATTTGAACAATTCAAATTTTGAATTTTGAGAAATGACAACTTCAAACAAGATTTTGATATACTAAATGATTTCATCTGAAAAAGTGATGAATATAAAAGTTGTAGAACTCATTAAGATCTATAACTTTTATATTGGTCATTTCTTCATCTGACAAAGTAGTAGTACACATTGTTCACAAATTCATAAATCTCTCACATAGTTTATAAAACTATATGAGAGATATGTCAAATTGTGAACAATGTGTACTAACACTTTATCGGATGAAGAATTGATCAAAATAAAAATTGTAGATCGTGATGAGAACTAAAACTTTTATTTTCATGACTTTTTGAGTTCAAATCATTTGGTGTCTCAAAATTTTGTTTGAAGTTGTCATTTCTTGAAATTCAAAATTTGAATTCTTCAAATTTAGTCACATGAAAAGATGACCAAAATAAAAGTTGTAGATCTTGATGAGTTCTACAACTTTGTTGTTTATGACTTTTCATTTGAAGTCATTTGGAATCCAAATATTCTGTTCAAAGTCCTCATATTTTGAAATTCAAATTTTGAATTGTTCAAGCAAAGTCGGATGGATAAATCACCAAAATAAAAGTTGTAGATCTCGATGAGTCGTACAACTTTGTTGTTGCTGACTTTTTTGTTTCCAATCATTTACTACCCTAAATTTTGTCTTAACTAGTTATAAGAATAAAAGATAATAACAAATAATAAAAGGTCTCCCCTAAGCCCATCAGTAGCCCAACTAAAGAAAACCCTAGGCTGAAGCGTTTCCGTGATTCCGTCCGTCCAATCAAGATCGACGGTCAGCGTTTCACTTTGATGAGATAAATCCAAAGGGAACCCTAGCCACTCGCGTCTCACTCCCTCACTCTCTCTTCTCTCTCTCAGGTTGGCAGCCGCTCCCTTTTCCTCCCACGCGTGCGGCAGCAGCGGAGGTGAGGTTGCGCGTCCTGCTGCTACCCGTGTGGCAGCCTCCTCCCCATCTCTGTCTCTCAACCTCGCCTCACCAGCCTCCTCCCCATTGCCATGCTAGGACCTAGCGACAGTGGATCTTGTGGTGCTCTCAGATCTGTGTGAAGCGGCGAACGGGAGAGGCATAGGCGGTAGGCCTACGAGCGGCGTGGTGCGTGCACCTGCACAGGCAGCCCTGAGATGGCGCGGTGACCCCCTCCCTCCGTGACAACACATCTTGCGGTGCCAGATGTGGAGGCCGTTGATGTGCTGCCCTACATCGACGGCGACAACGGCCTTGCAGCGATCAGGTAGGAGGTCGATCGCCTCGTCGAGGAGGAGATGCGCCGAGGGAAGCGCAAGCCTGCAGACTTCCTTCGGGACTGCCCCTATTCCTACTGCCGGATTCGAGGTACAGTCATACAGATTTCTAAGCCCTTAATGTATATTTGAGCCAAGTAGTTTGAATCCATACCAGCTTATGTGGATCTTAGGGACTTAGCAGCTGGCTGCACCTTCATTGATGCTAGCAGGTCCAGGGATCTCGCGCTTCTGCTCCTGGTGGCCGGGCCATTTATGTTGAATTATGCATCTCTAATTGAAATTCAATATTAAAAAATGACTTGGAAGATTTCCTAAGTTCGTTTTTGTAGTTTTTAATGTAAAATATTATGTACTGTTTAGTGAGCACCGCTATTAAACTTTGACCTTGTGATGCTACTATCTTCAGAGGTTAACTAGGTTCACATCTGTTGCATTGTTTAGTATTCAAATAGCATACTATTGTTTAGTTCAGATCTGCTATAAGGTTTAGTACATAGATTGCATATTGCAATTTATTTAGATTACATATTGCAGTTTATTTTAGAGATGGTTTTAGTTTGGAGATGATTTAGTTCATAGAATAATTAGGATACCATCATTTTTGTTGTGTGCATGCCATGCTTCATGTGCTATTGGCAGTCCAATTAACACTGATTCTTACCCATCCAATTTCTGCTGATTTTTATGTGTTTTGTATTTAGGGGGACAAGTACAAAGATGCACCACCAAATGGGCTTGACTTGTTTAAAGAGCTTCATTGCAGCAAGAAGAAAGCCTTCGCTCCTACTGTACAATCAGCTATTGTAAGTAAATTGTCAATTAGTTCACAAACAAATAATAGATTAAATTGGTATGCATTGATCAGTTAGCCATGTAATGTCGCTTGCATTGCTAGGCTGAAATGTAGATGAAGATTGTTGAACCTGTTGAGGATGGCTGTGAACCAAAGTCAGTCAATGATGTTGTTTGTGAAGGTCTTGCTGACAAAACCATGAAGAACAAATTTCTTGTGAATGTGGGGATCAACAGCTTACCTGCTGATTCCAGTGCTGGAAGTCGCCGCGAGCTACAAGCAGCACTAGTGTTGGAGAAGCAGACATCATCAGATCTTAGGGACCTGGTGAACATTCAGCGCCAATAGCTAGATGAGATGGTGAAGAAAATGCAGGCAATAGAAGAAGAAAGGGCCAAGAATGATGAGGAGATGAAGTAGAGGCAAGTTGAGACTGATACTCTACTTAGCCGTTTGATGGCCATGATTCCATCGAGTCAGGCAACAAGGTAATGCTGTGTGGTATGGTTGCTTCTTTTGATGGCTGCATTCTTTTGAACTTGTGAAGTAAGACTCCTGTGGTGATGCTTTTGTGGTGGTGCACATTCTGTGCAGTAGACTCATTATGTGGTGAACTTGAAACTATTTAGGGTGCTTGCATTTGGTATGATGCAGTGACTTCTAAACATCTAAGAATTTTGTGGAGATGCTTCTATGATGTGATGTAATATTTTGGAGATTTGAATCAGTGGATGTATTTGAATCTATGGTTGAATTTGAATCTGTGGTTGAATTTGGTCCTGAATGAGTTCTTGGGCTGCTGGTATTTAGCTAGGCCGGCCCAATATGTCGAGGAAATGGGCCGAGCCAAATTTAAAATAAAGTGGGCTGAGCACAATATAAAAAGAAAATGGTTGAGGATAATTTAAAACAAAAATGGGCCGCGCAGTAAAAAATGTCAGCCCAGCCCATCATGTCGGCCTAGCCCATCTTGTCGGCCCAGCCCCTCCAACATTTTGGTACCCTAAAAAAAATTAAATTTCGAAAAAAAAATATTGATGTGGCATGGTGAGCCACGTCACCAAGCTGACATGTCAGATATAGCCACGTCACCAAGCTGATGTGTCAGATTTAGCCACGTCAGATTCCACCTCACCATGCTGAGATGGCAGTGCTGACATGGCACATGTCGATGACGTTTCGTTTCATCACTGATGCTGCCTGTAAACCAAACGAACAGTCATTCCATGATGATTGCAGTCGTCACCGATCCGGCGCGTCTGTGATGGTTTTTTCGGCAAAGAAGGTTTAGACTATCCGCACTAGGGGCCTGGATACGAACCGGTATCCAGCCACCTCGGATATGGCGGACGCGATGGCGGAGAAAAGACCTGCAGCGGGTACGGGAAAGAAGAACCAAAGTGCTCCTCGTCCGCCATTCCTGGCGACTTCGCGGACGGCAGCTACCGCGCACGCGGGGCCCGCGCGTCCTCGCGCCGCTCGCTGCGTGGCACCGGGAGAAGGAGGAGATGCATGGCGGCGGGGAAGGGAGGTGGCAGCACGCCGGCGGAGGTGGGAGAGGGAGAAGGCGGCGCGCCGCCGAGATCCGGCCGCTGCGAGCTCCACCCGCCGCGAGCTCGTTGGCCGAGCTCCACCCACCGTCGGAGGGAGCAGGGGCGACCTCGCCCCTCCATGGCTGGAGCAGGGGCCGCCGGACGGAGCAGCGCGTAGGAGCCCGCTGCTCGTGAGGCCGCCGGAGGAGAGGGCGACGCGGAGCCGAGCCCACCCGCCGAGGAGCCGAGTCCCTTGCGTGACGTGGGCTGCCTGCCGAGGAGCCGATCCCGGCCGCCAAAGAGCCGCCGCGTGGCCGCCGTGGAGCGTCGCCGCCCGCCCGCCGAGGACGTCGAGGCCGCCGCGCACTCGCCCGTCCGCCGCGCACTCTCTAACTCCGCCGGAGGAGAGTGGCTGGGCGGCCACCGGAGAGGAGGCGCCGCCCGTCGCGCGCCTAGGGAAGAGGGCCGGGCGGAGAGGAGGCGTCCCCGCGCGATCTCCATGGCCGAGCGCTGCCGCTGCGCGCTTGGGCTGCTGCCGCGCCCCCACGGTGGGTGGGGAAAAGATAGAGGAGAGAGAAAGCGGTGAGGAGGGGGAGAAGAAAAGGAGAGAGAGGGGAATAGTGAATGACATGTGGGACCCATGATATAGAGTGTAGGATATAGAGGATGGATGAGTGCGGAAAAACTGTATATTTTGTGGTGACTAGGATATAATATTCCTTTTAGAGGATGAATATAGAGGTCCATGAGTGCGGACAGTCTTATGACAGGGATTTTATGACATATTTCTGGACCCTCAAGGATAGTTGCCTGTGACAGTTTTTAGGGCGTCTATGACCAACTGATAACGTCATGTATCAACACAATCCTTATAGTGGGGGGTTTGAGCCCTGTCTGCCCAACCGGTAGATCCACACCTAGTTAGAGGAGAGTTCCACAAACTAAAATTATACCACCTAATAAAAATGGGGCACCTAGGTTATTTTCGCCAAACACCGAACAACACTTTGTAATGACGTTTTTGGGGGACAAGGTAGTGTTTAAGAAAGGAGGGAGAGTAAAAACATTTGTTGTCCTATTTGACAGAGCTCTAGCTCTAGGAAATCCTAGATCTAGAACTTTTTTTTGTGTAATATCCTAGATCTAGAGCTGCAGACATGTTAAATGTAGTTACATGACTCATTTTTACTTATATTTTCTATTAAACAAAAATATTTAAGCCAGTTTAATTAGCCAACAAACTATAGATCTAGCATAGATTCTCAGAGCTAGAGCTATGTCAAACGGGCCCTATACCGAGCAATGGTTAGCAAATCCGATCCTGCTAGCATCCGATTAATATAACTTTTCATCAAATTCTTTGCAACCTAAGCTAGGCATGCAACCGTAGCCTTTCGATTTCATCTTTCTTCTTCCATGCATATATGCATCATCTCTAAATCACATTTTGTCGATGCCTTTTTTTGACATCAATATCTTTGACTAAAGCCGAGAAGGAATTAAGCCGCTATTCCAACTGGACAGGCATGAATGATTCCCCTCTCATTAGCCGTTAAACGTACCCCACCCACTAGCTAATCTTAAGGCCACCAAGAAGATACTCCAAACTCCAAAGTGAGGAGATACCCCTAGCACGCCCAGTGGCCTGGGTACGTGATTCCTTTTTGGCCCTTTTGAGAGAGGTGTCCGTACGTTCTTACGTGCTGTCCGATCCATCTTTATCTCTGCTAGTCGTCCTAGCGGCGCTAGGCTTTCTTGCTCTAGCTCACGTTACTTGCTTGGTGATGTGAGAGCTCTCCGTACGTGCATGCATGATAGTGATGCAAATATAATACTGTATATATGTGCATTCATATGCAAATGAACTAAAGATGCACTTTCAGTGTTGGACACGTTTCTAAACACAAGAGGTTGAGAGGTAGTTGAGAACTAAACATTGGTAGACAGTACATGGCCGACATGAGACTGTTTGGTGTTGTTTTTGTACTAGTTAGCATTGTTTGACAATTCTAAACGTGGGCGCCTTTCTTGAGCGTCAGTAAAATATTAACACGCCAAAATCTGTACTAGTTGGCATTGTTTTTTTTTTTGACAATTCTAAAGGCATGCATGCATGCATGCAGGGGCATTTCAGTACCTTTCGAGATATTATCCCTTAGCAAAGCATGCATGTAGATGAGGCTAGGGAGATTAGCTACAGTACTAGATTGCGACAAGGGCACTATAAAAACTAGGGCTTTGATTGTTGGACAACGAAGGACCATGCTTGGAAGCCTTTGGTTAAATTAAGGAATGCATGCAGGCATTAGTGATTTGAGCTTTGAAAAAATGGGAGCACAACGAATGAACGCCGTGCCCTTACTCTTGTACGTGTGCCTCCAGCAGCTAGTATACCCGATCTTCAGGCGATCGATGTTTCATGATGTGATAGGCTGCAACCTGCGACGGAGTCCACTCATCAGTCCACCATGACCAGGGCCGTGTTTAGTTCCCCAAATCGGGGGCCCGATTCGGGCACTGTAGCTACAGTGCCCGGGTCGGGACACTGTAGCGACTTTTGTTTTTTAGTGCAAAAAATTGTCCAAAAATTGATTAATTAGACTCAAAATGTTCGTCTCGTAAAGTACAACAAAACTGTACAATTAGTTTTTGATTTCATCTACATTTAGTACTCCATGCATTTGCCGGCATTTTGATGTGATGGGGAATCTTCTTTTTGCATAGTAAAATTTGGGGGGAAATTTGGGAACTAAACAAGGCCCAGGTCAGAGTTATTACCAGATTCTTGTCCAATCGTGTTGTTAATTAATTCATCAGCTCCACTGATGCGATGTGTATATGTATGTATCAACAGATTCTGCACGCGAGACTACCCTGTTCAGCCGGTTTATAAGCCGTCTTTTTCGGCTTGTCTTTTCAGTCAGAATAGTATTTTTCTCTCACAAACAATCAGCCAAAACAGTATTTGAGCTGTGATTTTGGCGGGCATGCACGACGAGTGGTCAACACCACACACACGGCATCCCCGCGCCGCGCCAGATGTGGGAACGGTGCTTGGGGCATGATTGGTTTCCTGAATCCACCAGTTAGAAGATTTAGGTGGTCCTTATAATAATCCCAATAAATATTAAAGATCCACTCACACATGCACGATGGTATGATGGAGAACATTAGTTCCACATTGTTAGTTTAGGAGTGAAATCAACTTAAATAATTGAGTTGTCTTCTCGAGAAAAATAAAAAAAGCGAGATGTGTATTTATTTTGGGACAGAGAGAATAAACAAGACGGAGGAAGTATTTTCTAAACTATGACTAATATAAAGTGATGGATTTCATATGACATTATATATAAATATAATCAGGATTTCATTTCATGTATACTCCGTAGACCTACATGTGCTTAAGTGCAGGCCCATCGACAAAACAAAGAATGTCTACATGATTGCTTGCGTATCGTACGCGCGTACCTATTAAACAGCGTGGGATCGTCGTCATTCAACAGTATTTTTCTTTCACACCAAATTAGCATCAGCATCAGCATCGATCGCTTTTACAGCCAGCCGAACCGGACCCACAATTGCTGAAAAGTTTCCTAAGGCCCTGTTTAGTTGGCAAATTTTTTGGCAAAATGCAACTGTAGCACTTTCGTTGTTATTTATCAATTAGTGTCCAATCATAGTCTAATTAGGCTTAAAAGATTCGTCTCGTCCATTTCGTCTAAACTGTGTAATTAGTTTTATTTTTTATCTATGTTTAATGCTTCATGCATGCATCCAAAGATTCGATGTGACGAAGAATCTACTGTTCTTTTGTAAAATTTTTTGCATCTAAACTGGGCCTAAGAAAACAACTGCTGAAAGTCTATGATACGTGCTCTGTTCCAAAATATTTGCATTTTTAGCATTGCGCACGGCAACCAAAACAGGTGAAAATTACCAAAAGACCCCTACTGATGTAGGCTGGTTGCAGTGTGCGCGGAGGCACGTTGACGACGGAATGAGGGTCAGTCTCCAGAGTTCGGATGGAGTAGTAGTACCTTCGTTGCCCTCGTCCACGGAAAGAGCAAATAAAATACTAGGACGCTGCACTGTTAGTGCTCGGGTTCCTGCTCTGCTGCACGCGTCCAGGTCCGGCAGGTTCAGCCGTTCAGGCCCATGTGATCGTTTAATTCGGGACAAAATGACGACAGGGACGGAGGGAGTAGATGTTAATCTAGGCCGTGTTTAGTTGCCCCAATTTGGGGCGGCGTAGTCACTGTTCAAAACTGTAGCGCACTGTAGTATTTTATTTTTATTTGGTAAAAATTGTTCAAACATTGACTAATTATGTTCAAAATGTTCGTCTCGCAAAGTATAACAAAACTGTGCAATTAGTTTTTGATTTCATCTATATTTAGTACTCCATGCATGTGCCGACATTTTGATGTGATGGGGAATCTTCTTTTTTATAGTGAAATTTGGGGAAATATTTAGGATCCCTACCACGCGTCTTCATCCATTGCCACCCACACGAGCACAAGCTACTCCCGGACACTTCCATCCTTCTCGATCTTTCTCTCTGTAAAAACGATGTTATTACGCGTACACAGTGCAGTGGTGGGTCAGGTCCAAGTCGTAGAAATATCTGCAGGTCCTGCACGTAATGCCAGTTCTCTCGCGAGAGAGGGAGGGAGAGAGAGAGATCTCGACGCAGGTCCATGTGCGGAAGGTGTGGTGTGCAGTGCAGTCCTACTCACCTCTGTAGCCATGCATGCATGCCGCCATTGTCCCACATGAAGATAAGGGGTGTTTGTTGGGAGAGTTAAAGTTTAATAAATACTGTAGCACTTTCGTTTTATTTGACAAAAAGTTTTTAATTTTGGACTAATTAGGCTTAATAGATTCGTCTCGTAAATTACTTCTAATCTGTGCCGACATGCATGTAATTAGTCTGTATTTAGTTCTACATGCATTTGAGAGAAAATTAATATGATGAGAGTTAAACTTTAACTCCTGGAAACCAAACAGGCCCTAAGCAATCCTGACATGCATGACCCACAGGGCTGGACATGTACGAGTACATATACAACTCCTACTCCAACATGCATGCCTGTGTGCCTGTGTGGTGACAAAGTGGTCAAACACGGAAGCCCATCGCCTTTGCGTCCAGCTCGGCGTCTGTCTTCCCTCCCTGTGCACTGGTACACTTGCCTCACCTGAGCGTCTTGCCGCTGTCGTCTATCACGTCGGCCGGCCGGTCATGGTCATACGTACGTACACTGTTGCCCCCTGTTACAGGACAGTAACCAATAAGGCCTCGTTTAGTTCGGTAAATTGGGGAGAAAAACACTGTATCAGAATTCCTGTAGCATTTCGTTTGTATTTGGTAAAAATTATCCAAATTTTGACTAACTAGGCTTAAAATGTTCATCTCGCAAAGTACAACAAAACTGTGCAATTAGTTTTTGATTTCATCAACATTTAGTACTCCATGTATTTACCGACATTTTAATGTGACAGAGAATCTTCTTTTTATAGAGTGAAATTTAGGGAGAACGAGGGGAACTCAACAAGGGCTAACTCTGCTCGTCTGCCCGGAAAAGGTGTTGATCCAAGACAAGATAGTACCAGCAGCGCAGTGCTCATCGGTCACACTGGAGGCTCTGACCCAGTAGCCGTAGTACTGTGAGATCATGCATGTTGCATGGATGCATGGGTGAAGTGTACGGCACGCAGTGAGCACGTAAATATCGATCCCATTCCCCACAGGCCACAGTTCCTGATTGATCCTACTCCATCGGAGCACTGTTCACCCCTGCATGCATAGGAGTCATACAAGAGGACTAGTACACAGGTCCAGTTTTAGTTCACATAAAATTTTGCAAAAATTTTCAGATTCTCCGTCGCATCGAATCTTTAGACACATGCATAAAATATTAAATATAGATAAAAAATAAAACTAATTACACAGTTTAGACGAAATGGACGAGACGAATCTTTTAAGCCTAATTAGACCATGATTGGACAATATTTGCCAAATAACAACGAAAAGCGTTACAGTGTCATTTTGCCAAATTTTTCGGAACTAAACCGGCCCAAAGATGCATGGCATCTTGTTAGGTCCTGTTTGGTTTGTACATGTTAAAGTTTAACTCCCATCACATCAATGTTGAGGTAAATGCATGAAGTACTAAATATAGACTAATTATATGCATGTCGGCACAGATTAGGAGTAATTTACGAGATGAATCTATTAAGTCTAATTAGTCTAAGATTGAAAACTTTTTATCAAATAAGACGAAAGTGATACAATATTTATTAAACTTTAACATCTCAACCCAAACCGGCCCTTACCACGAAATGCGGGTGCAAGCTCTTGCCAAGGCGAAACGCGGGTGCAAGGGAGCAGGTCACGTCGCCTGCAAATCCTCGGCCGTCGGACGCCTCAGGCCACACTGCAAGTAGCTGTCTAAACACTGTTTACATAATGTTCATTCACTGTTCACACATCAATTAGAAGGAGAACTGCTACGCGTACACGAGAAACGTACCCAGAAGATTAAAGTAAGCCTTTTTCTTTCCACAAATTTTTTAAAAAATTGGTAAATAAACTAGAACCACTCTAGAGCCTATCCAAATATTTTTCACCCCTTCTTCGTCATCCCAAAATATAAAATAATTTCCAAATTTCTCATATTCGCATTTTGCCGATAAACTTAGGAAGTTTATATCTCATCCATCCTAACTCTGAATCCCGTAATTCTTCCACAAAAATCTTCTAAAATAAACCCTACATATTCAATTCTTTTTTCCTAATTTTTGGTGATTATCACAAAAGCAAATAGCCCTCCTTTTGAACAATTTCATTTGTAGCTAATCTACATAAACCAAGAATTTGTCTCTTTTCCAATGAACTTCAACATCTATACTGAGCTAGGAGGAAATTTTAGATATATCAGCCGCCATTTCTTCTTCAATTATAACATAGTACGACGCGGACCTACATTAATATGATTACGATCATCCTCGGTTTTAAAATTTTGACCACAATGATCGAAAAAAATCAATAACACTGCTGCTGGGTTTTGATGTTACACACATTTAACTGATATATCCTTCATTTTGTGTATACTCAAATTACAGATTGGAAAAAAATGTAATGGACACAAATATACATCATAATGCCAAATAATACTACAAAGTGAACTAGGTAGCGACAACCTAGTACAATTTTTTTAGCAATCGTGCAATGCGAATTTGCGGAATTGTCATAGACACAGGTTGCTTATTTTACCTTCTTTTATACTTCGTCACCTTACCCAGTGTAACCTATGTCAACAATCTTCTTCTGCTAATAGAATAAAATATAATAAATAGGACAATATATTTGCAACAAAAACAATATGAAAACATTCATATAGTCTGCATTATATTTAACTGTAACATATAGCATATTTATTTTACTATAATATAGAATATATAACACTACATAATGGTAAGCTCAGGGTGGGCGCCTGGGTTTCTAGTGGCATGGCATGGGAACACAAAAAAGGGTACGAGTACGTGCGCGCATGGGGCAAACGAATCTGGCTTTTCCACGGCACCAAAGATCTCTTGTCGGGCCCAAAAGGCCAAAACATTCGAGGATGCCGCAGCCGCCACAGGATGATGGGTTGGCGACGATCTTGTATTGGATGCTCGTATAAAAAATAGGACGAATCTCTGTCGGTTTAATCTTCGTGCTAAGCTGATAGGATAACTGATAGGAGTAGTAACATTATTTTGGCACGGGTGCAAAAGATGCCATCTTATCTGCTGGATATGTATGTACCTCGACGATTCTCGACGCCTACTATTGTTTTGTTAATTCATGAAAGTATGTATAGCTACATACTCCCTCCTAAAGAAATAGAATTCTAGCTTTTTTAAGTGAATCAAGTTTGATTAAATCAACATAAAATTATTAATATTTATATATTATTATATTAGTCATGTAATATACTTTTATAGTAAACTCATCTGGAGACATAAATGTTGACATTGTTTTCTATAAATGTAATCAAACTTTAAAAACAACTTAGTTCATAATTAAAATTACATTTTTTTGGAACGTTCTGTGAGCGACTTAGCACTTAGCTAGTTAGATTGCTTGTGGTGGAATATACATGCATCTAAATTCTAAAGCAAAGAGCAACTCTAATAATTTTTTTTAAGAATACAACTCTAATAAAATCAAAGAGACTCTGGAATATATGCATCTAGAGTGATTACTGCTGGTCTATCTTCTCTCGCCGGCCGCAGCGTGCAGCGAGCGAAGAATACACGCGCACAGGCGCAGGAGCAGACGGCAAGGGCACGTGAAGATGAATTCGTACGTGCAGCCTAGCGTCCGGTGAGCGACGACGCGCCGGCCCCGCGCTCAGGCAAGTGGTGGGTCTGCCGCTGCGGCTCGCCGGTGTCAGCAGCACGGATCCGGCCGGGCCACGAGAAAAGTTGCCGCGCGCGGGGTCGACGGCGACGGCCGACGGGGATGCATGCATGCATGGCACAGCAGGGAGCTGACCGCCGACCTAGCCGCCAAGCGCCACGAACGACGCCATGAGATCGACCACCATGCATGCACGCATGCCGCCATGCCGGTACAGTCACTTTCCTTGAAACAACGCCAAATTTCTACTACTCGTGACTCGTCGTCTACCCCTTCCATCTCTCATCTATCTCTGCACCCACCCATCCGGTACAGTGATCTTTGTCTTCCGTGAGAGTACTTACTGCACTGCACAGACACCACACATGCATCCATGGCCGTCGTCGTCCTTCTTCTCTGTGTGTGCGTGGTTCCCGAGGCAATGCTAGAGAGATGTACCAGTACAGTAGCAGTCCCGTTCGAGCGTGGGGAGCACTGTAATTGGTTGGGAACAAGGAGCGTGTCAGCACGGGTTCACACAGTAGTGTACTATAGTGGGCATGCATCTCCTTGTCCGTTCTTGCTGCCTGGCTGGTGGTCGCTACAGAGGTCTTTGCTTTCTCTTTTAGGCGCCTCTAGGCTGATGATGCCATTCTGCGTAGGCCATGGTTTTGACCGTGATTACCCTCATTAGCAACACTGATATTGTGGCACAGTGTGCAACTGACAGACATGCCTCTGCTATGTTTGCAATTTTCATTACTAGTCCATCAACTCATCACTCGTGCTCGTACAAATCTTATGGGACAAGTTTAGTACAGCATTATTAGTAGAAGTTTATGTTGCAGATACAACTAATAAACATTGCCTATCTCTCCGTATTCATGTATTATGTGTTTATGAGTAATTTTCCAAAAAAAATATTGTGCTTACAATTAAACTATTTGTCAAAATATATGTATAAATTTATCTAAACTAACAACTTACAGAATTTATTGTCATCGACTATTGACATAATCCAAAATAAATTGCTAATGCTATTGGCATGTAATTGCTTAAGAGAGAACACTTTTTCATAATGTTGAAGCGGCAAGCTTCCCCCTAAATCATCAAAGAGGACGAGAGGGTTCGGCTGACGCGAGTCCTTCACAGATAGATGCAAAGGTACAAAGGATGACAAAAGGAGATGGAAAAATAAGGGATTTGCTAAATTTTTTGTGCCTGAATTTTAGTTTTCTTTCAGGCGACAGTTGTTGCATATGTTTTATACAAAAATTATAGTTTTAGTTCGTTGTAATTTCTGTAGACATAATCTGCAATTTTTTTTGTTCTGAGAATAAAAAAACCCGTTAGACAAAACTACAAACCTGACAAAATCTGATACGTATTGGCACAAAGACAATTTAACAATTTATAATTATTTCTATAGTCAGACAAGGACAAAAAAAAATTTGACATCTTATGGCACAAAGACAAATAACAAATTGGTAGTACAAGAATGTTGCCTGAAATCATCTTAAAATTCAGGCACATAGAATTTAGGAGAAATGGAAAAAATAATGTTAGCACTTGCCACTCAACAGTTATAGATTCTGTAAGTTCATAGAGAAGGCAAACAACCACCTTCAAGATAACAAATTGCCCTCCGTCTACCTTAACATATTCTAAACATATGCGGGGGCATAATGATCTTTTTTTCAAACCCGCCAACTCTATGGTCCTTGCTCACATGTTCTCCGTGTTGGCAACTCACAAAGTGTTGAAGACCTTCGATGGTACCTGAATTAATGTTACCCCTTCAACGAAAACGGAATACCTTCAGGGATTCTCCAACTTCTCGTGCTTTTGGAGCCATCCTTTAGTTTCTTGCTCACCTATCCTCTCTCTCCAAAATGCTTAGGGGAACTTGTCCAGAATAAAGGAAAGTGGCATACCTTAGTAGCAGGGCCACTGCTATGCACAGAGCGGAAGGGGTGGTGTCGCCGAAGGTTTCGACCCCAATACATATATAGTTGTTTGAACTAGAATATTAGATCTAGTTGTAATTTGCATTGGTTACCCTGTCCTTTCTTCTTATTCTTCCCCCATGTCATTCCACCTTCAGATTGGCCCATTGGATGTGCAGGTATCTTTTCACACAAATTGGGTTGATTTTCGCAAGTATGGAAAGATTGGGAGCTGAGATAAGATGCTGTTGGAGAGAGGTATTTTTCAATCTTGCCCCAAAAAATGAGATTGGGGTGGGTTTGGAAACTTCTTGGAGATGCTCTGGCTCCACTTTGCACTCTTGAGTCTGGAAAGTATAGTGATCTCATGGGCCCATGACACAATCCATGGCAGACTACTGTTTTTTGAGTGAAACGGGAAGGGTTGCCCTCTACTGTAATTTTATTAAACAACGGACTAAAAGTTTTGTCGGGTACCTAAACAAGGGATACTCACAATCAATGATTAAGAAAGACAAGCCCCTAAGAAAAACTACGCCAAAGGCTCCGCCCACGAAGGCGGAACGAGCCGAAACAACGAACGGAACGCCTCGACCACGTTCTGACTCGCACGAGACTCGCTCGACGGGACGCCTCGACCACTGAGAAATCTCCGACTCACACGACCCTAGGTCGAGCCGGTTGACCCACCTCACTCACCAACTCTGAGACAAAAGTCAAAGCATTTAATGCAACCGCCAACCACTTTCTACCCCTATGGCTACAACTGTAACCAGCATGGAAGCAGTACTAGTGTCAAATCTCACTTTTTACTGCCCATCCCGGGATGGGTTGTGAAAACCTATCATTGTACACGCCATGCCGAGCACTATTACGCCACTGATCCCTCTCGAGGGAGAATACGACGAGTATCGTACCCCGAAATTCTCGGGACTCGGCCTTATCCATTTCCCGTCGACCCACCTCGACCCGTCCTCGACCCGGCCTCGACCAACCGCCGGTCAACAAGGAAGCAAGGCCTGCATGCCGCAGGATCCGGAGTATTTTCACTGTCTCATCCTCTACGTCACCATGGTGTCCGGGGATGGCGGCCATTCTTAGGGCATGTCGCTACAGCAGCCTCCACAGCGCTCGACAAAACTTCACTTCTAAGGCATCCCCCGGCGTCTCTGCCTCCTCTTGACCCTATAAAAGGGCAGGCAGGGGACTCTACAAGGGGGACGGACAAGCAAAAAATCAGTCACCATCCCACCGTAGAAGATCAACATCTCAAGCAATCTCCTTTGTACTCTCACTTTTTTTCTCTGAGACCTGGGATTAGCTCTCTCTCTCACAGCTTGTAACCCCTACACAAGCACTTAGGTGCAAGGAAATACAATACCTCCCCCCGCTAGATGTAGGGCCTTCTTGTGCCCGAACCAGGATAAACCCCAGTGTACTCTCCTTGCATCACCATCCAGATTAGGGACATGCAGCACTGATTCACTCATTGGCTTAGGACCCTCGCAGGACCAGACGCCGACAGTTGGCGCGCCAGGTAGGGGACGCTGCGTGCCAACATCATTTTCCCGCCATTCTTCTGGATGGCTGACCCTGAACATCCACTCCCGTTGGCCACGGTGATCTGGTTTGGGAGCTTGGAGTTCATGTCTCTTGGCCACGGCTACGACATGGTCATCCTCCCGCCCAGGCACCCGACCAACGGTGACCACGAGCTCTCCTAGCTTGGGGGAGCGTTGCGCCGGTACCATCGCTCTCGTCAGGCACGCGCCGCCAGGCGACGGTGTGCCTAGCGTAACCACCATCAGCGCCTCGCGGAGGGTGATGGTATTCCTCGATCTGGCGCCTCTCAGCCAGACGCCGACACAGATTTCCTCACTGAGGATCTATGTAGGATGAGCTTGGCTGAGGGTAAGATGCCAACGGGGTGTCCCGTCGCTCCGCCGCCCGGTGCGGCGCCGCCACCAGTCAGTTCGATTGCTCCAGTACCGGGAACCACACCCTCACCGGCATTCCCGTATGGACTGGACTCGGTTGCCTGGGCGTATGCTTCTTCTATAAGCACCAACATGAGTGCTTATGAGGAACTCCCCGGACACCATCTACGTTCCACCCTCGACCTCGTCGCGTCCACGCCAGCTTCTGAGTACCTGGACTCCATGGAGACCCCAGATACGGAGCTCCGTGCGACTGCCTTTCATCGTCACGACCTCAGAGACGCACGACCTCACATGCACCCGTTATACTACTATTTTGGCACTCCAGACTCTGACTCGCGAGTGCTTCAATATCGATAGGGCTATCGCGTCGGATTCGAAGGATGAGGCAGCCATTAGAGGAAGGAACGCCATGCCACCTCAGGTCGAGCCCCCTGCTGCGCGGGATGAGGCTCAATTCCTTGCAGACCAAGGAATGCAACTCGAGCAAATCCGTGAATTGCAGAACAGGCTCGACGAAGAACGAGAAAATATGCGCCTACTTCAACAAACCCTCGAGCACGAGCGCGCGACACGCGCACATGGCGAAGGAGCTCGAGAGAGAGCTCACGACGTCAATCGTCGCATCGTCGAGGATCGGGCAGGCGAGCCCCCGGTCTTCGGGCGAGCTAGCTAGAATGTTGTCGCAGCCGCCATGCTCCTTCGTAACATGCTCGAGCTATCAAACCTCGAGGCCTATTAGGCCTGCGATGAAATCCGAGGACTCCTTGAGACCGCTGCCATGCAGCAGGCCAAGAGTTCCGCCTCGAGGCGACGCAGGCTTACCTCGGAGCAGCCTGTAGAGCCCTCTCGACAGGAGAGAGAGGCCTCGGTTCATCCTGAGCACGCCCCCAGCGGAACAAGGCGGCCTCTATCTATGAACGCATCATCGACAACCGTGAACCTCGAGATGCCCGTGACAACATCACCGAACGCTGGAGGCGTAAGAATGGTGATGGTGCGGCTCGAGGCTACCACGAGCACAGGGCATGCGCTACGACAGCTCAGAGGATCGAAGCCCTTCACCTGAGCCACCAGGCCCTCGGGTCTTTAGCAAGGCCATTCGTGAAACACTACTTCCAGCTCGATTCTGCCCTCCCCCCCCACGACCCTTACCAAGTATAATGGCGAAACAAAACCCGAACTTTGGCTCGCTGACTTCTGCTTGGCTTGCCAGCTGGGTGGGGCTACCGATGATTGAGTCATCATTCGACAACTTCCCCTGTTCCTATCGGACACCGCCCGAGCATGGCTCGAGGACCTACCACCTCGACAGATCCAAGACTAGAGCGACCTGATGAGAGTGTTCGAGGGAAACTTCAAAGGAACCTACATGCACCCTGGTAACTCATGGGACCTCCGAAGCTGCAAACAAAAGTCAGGCGAGTCCCTCCAGGACTATATCCGGTGTTTCTCCAAACAACGCACCGAGCTTCCCAACATCACCGACTTTGACATCATCATGGCCTTCCTCTCTGGTACCACCTGCAAAGAATTGGTCCAAGAGCTAGGCCGCAACACTCCCATCACTGCCAACGGTTTGATGGACATTATCACCAACTTCACCGCCGGTGAGGAGGCGGTTGGAGCCATCTTTGGCAGCGACCAGGATAAAGGGAAGCGCAAGGAAGAGGATCCCGCGAGCTCCAGCTGAGGCTCAAAGAGAAACAACAACAAGAAGAAAAATCAGCAGGGCAAACAAGAGGCCCCGGCCGACGACCTTGTCGCCGCTACTGATCGTAAGAAACCTCGAGGACCCCCGGCGGGGGCATTTTCAAGAAAATGCTCAAGGAACCAAGTCCCTACCATAAAGGGCCCATGAACCACAACCTCGAGGACTGCCACATGCTCTAGAGGTACTTTGAAAGCCTAGGCATCAAGAAAGACGACAAGAAGGAGGATCCCAAGGGAGACAACAAGGACGAGGGGTTTCCTAAGATTCATGACTCTTTCATGATATACGGAGGACCGTCGACGTGCCTCTCAACACGGCAGCGCAAACGGGAACATCGAGAGGTGTTCTTCGTGCAACTCGCAACCCCCCTCTTCCTTGACTAGTCTGAGGTGGCCATCACTTTTGACCGTGATGACCACCCAGACTATGTCCCCAATCCTAGGGTCTACCCACTCGTCGTCGATCCCATCATCGCCAACACACGCCTCACCAAGGTGCTCATGGACGGAGGAAGTAGCCTTAACATCATTTATGCCCCGACCCTCGACCTTTTGGGGATCACGAGGACGCACCTCTGACCCAGCATCGAGGGCTTCCATGGAGTCGTGCTGGGGAAACGAGCAGAGCCCGTCGGGCGGGTCGACCTGCCTGTCTATTTCGGCACTCCCGCCAACTTCAGGAAGAAAACTCTCACTTTCAAGGTGGTTGGATTCCATGGGACATACCACACCATTCTTGGGCGCCCCTGCTACGCCTGGTTCATGATGGTTCCCAACTACACCTACCTCAAGCTCAAAATGTCGGGCCCCAATGGTGTCATCACTGTCGGGCCCTCCTATGAGCACGCCTACGAGAGCGACGTGGAATGCGTCAAGCATGGGGAAGCCATCCTGGAGTCAGTGACCTTGGCGGCAAACCTCGACGGTTTGGCCAAAGAGATCCCCGACCCCAAGCGCCATGCCGGCAACTTCGAGCCCGCGAAAGACGTCAAGCTCGTACCCCTCGATCCCACCGACCCGAACGGAAAGGCGTTGAGCATCAGCGCCACCCTCGATCCCAAATAGGAAGCAGTGCTCGTTGACTTTCTCCGCGCAAACATCGACATCTTTGCGTGGGGTCCCTCGGATATGCCGGGCATACCCAGGGAAGTCGCCGAGCACGCCTTGGAGATCCGAGCCGGCTCCAAACCGATGAAATAATGCTTGCGCCGCTTCAACGAGGAGAAGCGCAAGGTCATCGGCGAGGAGGTCCACAAGCTGTTGAAGGCCGGATTCATCAAGGAGGTTCATCATCCCGAGTGGTTGGCTAATCCTGTATTAGTTAAGAAAAAGAATGGAAAATGGAGGATGTGTGTAGACTATACTAGTTTGAATAAAGCATGTCTGAAAGTTCCTTTTCCTTTACCATGCATTGATCAAATCGTTGATTCTACTACGGGATGTGAAACTCTATCGTTCCTAGATGTGTATTCCGGCTACCACCAGATCAAAATAAAGGAGTCCGACCAGCTCACGACTTCATTCATCACCCCCTTTGGCATGTATTGCTATGTTACTATGCCCTTCGGTTTATGGAACGCAGGTGCTACATACCAGTGATGCATGCAACACGTTTTTGGGGAGCACATCGGACCCACCGTCGAGGCTTACGTTGACGACATTGTTGTCAAAACCAAGAGGGTCAGCAATTTGGTTAACGACCTCGATGTTGCGTTCAAGTGCCTTAGGGCAAAAAACATTAAGCTCAATCCCAAGAAGTGCGTCTTCGGCGTCCCTCGAGGCAAGCTCTTAGGGTTCATCGTTTCTGAACGTGGTCGAAGCCAACCCAGAAAAAATCGCTGCAATAACCAAAATGGGCCCTATCCATGATCTAAAAGGCGTACAGAGGGTCACGGGCTACCTCGTGGCCCTTAGTCGCTTCATTTCGCGCCTCGGTGAAAAGGCGCTCCCACTGTATCGTCTCCTAAAGAAATCGGAACGCTTTTCATGGACCCTCGAGGCAGAAGAAGCCCTTACAAATCTCAAAGCTACGTTGTCCAACTCGCCGATCCTCGTCCCTTCGGCCACAGGAGAACCCCTCCTACTTTACATCGCCACAACGACACAAGTGGTCAGCACGATCTTAGTTGTCGAGAGGGCAGAGGAAGGACATACCTTGCTCATTCAGAGGCCAGTCTACTTCATCAGTGAGGTGCTCTCGAAAACCAAGGTTTGCTACCCGCAAATCCAGAAGCCGCTGTACGCCATTGTCTTCACACGGTGCAAACTTTGTCACTACTTCGAGGGCCACCCAGTGACTGTGGTGTCTTCTTTCCCCTAGGAGAGATAGCCTAGAACCGGGAAGCCTCGGGTAGAATAGCAAAGTGGACGGTCGAGCTCATGGGTGAGACCCTCTCTTATGCGCCATGCAAAGCCATCAAATCCCAGGTGCTAGCAGATTTTCTAGCGGAGTGGACTGACACTCAACTTCCTTCGGTTCAGCTCCACGCTGAGCTTTGGACCATGTACTTCGACGGGTCAATGATAAAAATAGGAGCAGGCACGAGCTTGCTCTTCATCTCGCCCCTTGGAGTCCACATGTGCTACATAATCTGGCTTCATTTTGCTGCCTCCAACAACGTCGCCAAGTACGAGGCGCTCGTCGCGGGTCTGCGCATCGCCGTCGAACTAGGGGTCCGACACCTCGACGTTCGTGGTGACTCCTAGCTCATGATCGACCAGGTCATGAAGAGCTCAAGCTGCCGTGACCCCAAGATGGAAGCCTACTGCGAGCTACAGCACCTTGAGGACTAGTTTCACGGCCTCGAGCTCAACCACGTTGCACGTAGATATAATGAAGCTGCCGATGAACTCATGAAAATCGCTTCTAGTCGAGCCACAGTTCCACCTGACGTTTTCACGAGGGATCTCCATCAATTGTCCGTCAACACCAGGGCATATGGGAGGGCCGACGGTCCATCACTCGATCCCCCACCTGAGGCGGAAGCTCCCTCGACCGGGACTGAAGTCATGCAAGCGGAAGGCTCGACCCCACCAGCCAACCTCGAGCCCGACTGGCGTGTTCCGTACCTCGACCATCTCACTCGAGGGGACCTCCCCTTAGATAAGACAGAGGTTCGATGGATCACTCGCTGGGCCAAGACCTTTGTGATATTTGGTGACAACAAAGAGTTTTATCGACACAGCCCTACGGGCATCCTACAACGTTGTATCACAAATGAGGAAGGCAAGAATCTGCTCAAAGATCTAGACTCGGGGGCTTGCGGTCATCACGCGGCACCTCAAACCCTCGTTGGAAACGCATTCCGACAAGGTTTCTACTGGCCAACCGTAGTCTCCGACGCTGTTAAGCTAGTACGCTCCTGCAAAGGATGCCAGTTCTACGCAAGGCAAACCCATCTCCTGGCTCACGCCCTGCAAACTATTCCCATCACATGGCCGTTCGCTGTTTGGGGGCTCGACTTGGTCGGACCCCTGAAGAGGACAACTGGTGGCTTCACCCACTTGCTCATCGCCATTGATAAGTTTTCCAAGTGGAACGAGACCCGTCCTATCACTAGCATCAGGTCTGAGCAAGTTGTGCTATTCTTCACCGACATCGTCCACCGCTTTAGGGTTCCTAACTACATCATCACGGACAACGACACCCAATTTACCAGCAAAAAGTTTTTGGATTTCTGCGACAACCATCACATCCGTGTGCTCTGGTCGGCTGTAGCTCATCCAAAAATAAATGGCCAAGTAGAACGTGCCAACGACATGATTCTACAAGGCCTAAAGCCAGGAATTTTTGACAAGCTAAATAAACATAGCAAAAAATGGGCCGCCGAGCTCCCCTCGGTCCTATGGAGCCTAAGAACCACGCCGAGTCGAGCCACGGGGTTCACTCTGTTCTTCTTAGTCTACGGATCTGAGGCTATGCTCCCAACCGATGTAGAATATAGATCCCCAAGGCTGAGAGCCTACAACGAGCAAAACAATGATACCGCAAGAGAGAATGCCCTCGACCAGCTCGAGGAAGGTCACGATGTGGCTCTGTTACACTCTGCAAGGTACTAGCAAAGTCTCCGACACTACCACGACCAACACGTTCGCAGACGGGACCTCAATGTCGGTGACCTAGTGCTCCGGCGAAGCTAGAACAACAAGGGACGACACAAGCTTACTCCACCATGCGAAGGGCCGTACATCGTCATGGAAGTATTAAAGCCCGACACCTACAAGCTATCGAACTAAAAAGGCAAAATCTTCACCAACGCATGGAACATCGAACAGCTATGTCGCTTTTCCCCCTAAAGCCTCGAGGCTCTGTAAATTGTTTCGCAATCCCATGAGAGAATAAAGAGTACATTGGTGTTCAAAGCATTCTTTCATAAAAACCAGGAAGGATCGACCCTATTTTCTTAGAGTCGAACCTCCCTCGGGGGCTGCAAGGAGGGAACCCCCTGTGTCCCCAAAAAACTCGCATTTTTTCAAAAACAAGAGAACTTTTACATAAGTCGACGAGGCCGTAAGTGCACCCTAAGGCTTGAGGGCTGCCGAGCCACAAGATCGCCTACGCCTCCGAGCTATGGTACCTCCACTCACTCCCCCACGCCAAGGGGTGCAACCGCGCGCTAAGTAGACCTAATAAAAGTTCATGATTTTGAAAAAATCACGTCTAACGTTCCCATACGCTTCGAATCGAGTTCTTACATGATCCACGAGGCCGCAAACGCACCCTAAGGTTCGAGGGCTGCCAAGCCGTGAGATCGCTTATGCCTCCGAGGCTATGGTACCTCCACTCTCTCCCTCACACCAAGGGGTGCAACCGCGTGCTAAGAAAATCATGCAAGAATACGATTCAAGCAAGAAAGGGAAGAAAAGACTCGAACAAAAACGAACATATACATTTACATATTAATATTTCAAGGCCCCTGAGGCCATCATAGCGTAAGTCACGAGTTTGGCTTACAAGCCCTCATGCCTAGGTTTGGCTTACAGGCCCTCATCGTCGGCAGGCGGGACCACCTCAACCTTGAATAGCTTCGCAAGGCGACCCTCGGGCTCCTCCGCGGCCTCGATCAGATCTAGGCAGGCTACTTCGTTTTCCTCGTCGGTCCAGTCTAGATCCATAATGAAGCCATCAGCGATGAGGCCCATGTTGTACTCAAACCTAGACCGGATGACTGCCATGGCCCTCTTTCATGCCATGATGCAGCCCGCCTCGTATCTTCTCACGAACGAGGCAACCCAACTCCGCCATCCGGTGAACAAACGAGTTCCCCGGCACGTCCTCCTCGGTATCGGTATCGGGCTTGACCCCCAGACCATTGCACACCGAGGTGATCGCACCCTGGAGCAGCTAAGTCCGCCCGGCCTCGGCCTCAAAGAGGTTCTAGAACAAGGTAGCCGTCGCCTGGGCCGCGTGTTGCTGCTTCTCCAGCTCTAAAACACAAACACCAAGTTAGCAAAAACTTGGGACCTCGAGGCCAAAGTCAAAATGCGACAAAAGGCTTACCTTCAGCATGGGTCTACCAACCCATGACCTCATCACACAACTCCTCATGCGCCTTCTCCGCCGCCCGAAGAGCCTCGTCCTTATCACAGACCGTCGCCCTCAACGTCTCAATCTCCCGACCGGTGCCCGAGAGAGCCTCGTCTCTCTCTCGGACCGTCCCCTTCAACGTTGCGACCTCGTTCTCCAAGGTCCCAACGTGAGCGGATGCCATCCTGATCTGGACATTAAGGGCATCGCGCTGACCGTTGACTAAAGCGACGTCCTTCTCGAGCTCCTTCACGCGCGCCAGCAGCAGCGCGAGGTCCTCACGGGCCTTGGCTGCCTCCTCCCAGGCCCTAGCTACATCTTCACACGCCTTGGCCTTGGCTTCCCGAGCCAGCGTCGCCTCCTCCCTGACCGTTGCATGGATGACGCGGAGCTCGTCCACTTCGGCGCTCTTCTTGGATAGCCGCTAGTTGGCTTCCTCGACTAGAGCCCGTTGACGAGCAAGCGCCGCCCATACGCCACTCTCATGACGAATGAAGAGTGACTTGCAGCGAGAATGCTTGTTGAGTTCTTGACCACAGTTAAACCTAAGATCAGAACCAAGGAGAAAGGGGGGATAAAACGCAAGAAAAGAAAAATGGACCCAGCTCACCTCAAAGGCCTCTGACATACCCCACACCAAGGTATCCGTGACCATTCGCAGAGACTACACAGAGTGCTTACGGAGTCCCTCGACGAACTCCTAGTGTTGCACAACGTCCTTGTCGTCAAGGGCGAAGAAGGGCTCGGCGCTGGGGTTAGACGCATCCCTGAACTCGAGGGTCGACCGACCCCAGCGCGGGAGCTCCTCCTCCGCCCGTGCAAGCACCAGCCCTGCGAAATCGGGCCACCTGGCAAACGCCTCGGCCAAGTCGTCCCCCGACATCATGGAAGTACCGGGCCGATCTGGGGCATCGACCATCTCGACGTCCGTCTTCCGCTTCCCCTTATCGGAAGGAGGGTCGTCGACGGTAAGATCGATTATAGCCAGAATCGACCCTTGGGACGAGGCTGGCATCTCGACTGTTGGCGCCACCACCTGCACATTGGATGGTGGCACGACCACCCCCCGTTTCACCTCGACTGCCTACTTCATTGGTTGGTCTTGCTGCGGCTACGGCCGTGGCTCCTCCCGCGCCGGTTGCGACTCCGGCTGCGCCGCCTCTTTCCCCGCATCCAGCGGGGCCTCCACCACCTCTCTTGACTCTTCAATATCCGCCCGCCCTGCGTCGCGGATGGATATTTCGGCCTCAATGACCTCGATGGTCGCCTAGGTGGTCACGGTCGACCCAGGCTCCGGCCCACCAACACCGGGCACATTGAGCCTGGCACCGTCCGGGGCTGCCTCGACCGGCTTTGGCTCCCGCGTGGCGTCACCAGGTCCGGCGACCTCCTGGGCGCTCGCTCCCGCCTTGGCGGCGGCCTCCTTTGTCTTAAGCCACTCCATGGCAGCCTGGTACCTCGCGACCTAGGCGGCATCATCGGTAGGCGTCCGCATCATCAGGGCGGCACTAGACTTGAGCGCCTTGACGGGAGTCAGAGCCGCGAGCTCCACCTTGCGCTTGTGGCTGAGCAGTGAATAAACGCGTCAGAATAAAGAGCCAGATGACCTTGTCGGAAAGGCAAGCTGAGGTACTTACCCAGACAGGGGAATCAAGGGCCTAGACTTTGGCTTCCTCGAGCCACCCGATGGCTTCTGTGAGGGCACCTCCGTTGAGCCTCCGATTGGCCTGATGCTCCTCGGAGCCCGGGCTGACGGGGCGCCCGAGGTCCTCTGCGCCGATGAGGCTATCTGGCCTTGAGTCCTCACGCCCGCCGACGGCGCCCTAGCCTCAGACGCCGACGTTGTTGCTCCGCTCGTCAGCAAAGTCCGAGGTGATCGGACTTGGGGGGTGAGGCGCCACCGATCTCCCTTGTAGGACCCTAGGCAAGGTAGATCCCCTCTCTGAAGGCCCCGCTTGAGCCATTCCTTCTGCTGGCTCTCCTTCCCCTCGATGGGTGCTGAGACTTCCCTCAACGCCTGGGAGGTCGACCCCCCACCAATGGGCTCCAACAGGGGCCGTACGTTAGGGAGGTGCGCCAGAAAAGTCATGGTATCGTACCGCGACCCGGCGTCGTCGTCGCCACTGTCCTCATCCTCCCCTGAGACCGTCTTGGAGGGGGATTCCTCGATCGGGAGACCCTCGAGACTCTGCTGGTGGCGGCGCTTATTCAACACCTCATGCTCGAGGGCCTTCCTGACCTAACGCTTCTTCGCAGTGTCCTTCTCTTTCTTCTTCTGGGACGCCGAGAGGCATCTCGCCTCTCGAGCAGCCCGATCCTCCAAAACCGGCGGCCACAACTCCTTGACCGCCGACAGATCCTGTACGGAGGCCTCGACAAACTTACTCGAGAGAACTAGGAAGCAAAAGGACCCGAGGCTATCGGAACGACGCTTACCAGAGGCTCGAAGCCCTGAGTGGGGCGCATCGGGACCCTGTCGATGTCCTCCTGCTTGAAGCTCCCCACCATCCACCGCGCGCGCCGGGCAACTTCGTTGAGGGGGAGGGACTCGTGCGACATCTGACTCTCCTCTAACGAGGCCTTCGGCGTCATCTCGTCGATCCGGAGTTGGCGCTGCATCAGCGGTAGCACCCTCCGACGGTGGAACACGACGGCCACCATACCCGCCGTCAACCCACGCTGTCAAAGCCTCCTTAACGCGTTGAGGAGTGGCTGCAGCTTTAGCTTTTCCTCCTCAATGACGTTGTATGTCCAGTTGTCCTCGCGTGACATCAGGACCTGGCCCGAAAACTTCGGCAGCCGGTCATCGTCGTTGTGCAGATAGAACCACCCGTCGTGCCACCCGCCGTTCGACAAAATGAGCTGCGCTAGGATGTACTGCTCGCCTTGACCGACTCGGACTTGAAGGGTGCAGCTCCCTGCATGCACCGCGCGCCACACTCCTCGCTCGCCCGCCTTCTTGGTGAAATGCTCCGCCTTGAAGAGATGGAGCCACAGGTTCCAGTGCGGCTCCATCCCCAGATACCCCTCGCAGACCGCCGCAAAGATGGCAGCCTGTGAGATAGAGTTGGGGGCAAGGTTATGAAGATCCACCTTGTAGTAGTGGTGCATAAAGCGGCTCGGTGGCATCCCGAGCCCCCTCTCGTGGAAAGTAACGAAGCTCACCACGTATCCCTCCGGGGGCGCCGGCTCCCGGTGGTCGGACGGCGGCACCCTCTACTCCGGCTGGCTCCGGCTCACCCTCGGTCGTAGAAGACCGTCGCGGACCAACTCCTCCAGTTTCCTCTCCATCACTGAGGAACGAGCCCACGCATCCGCAGGAAGGATCTGGCTCTTTCCCGCCATGGTTGTCGAAAACGGCGTGCGGCGGCGGCAGGGGAAGAGGTGATGGCGGCGGTGAAGAGCGGCTGAAGGGAACACAAGGAGAAAGAGGGAAAAACGCAAATGGCCTATGGGGGGCACAAGGAACCCTAGACCTCGTACTTATACCCCGATGGAAGACCAACGGGCGGATCCAGCGAAAAGGTAGGAACAGTTCCCGCATTCAATGTCCTTACCTAACCGCTCCCTCGAAATCGAAAGGTAAGGGCACGTGTCCGCCGTTCACTCTATAACCGTCACACCACGCCGCCCACTACCATGCTATTCTCGCTTCTCCTCCTAAAAAGACGTGCCCCAACGGGCCAAAAGGGGATCCGCGGATGGATATTTCTAGACGAATGGATAACGGGATCCGAGCCTAATATAAACCTCGAGGGATCAAAAGCTGGCCCTCGACCGGGGTTCGATAGCTGCCCTCGAGTAACGGAGTCAGGGACAACTGGGGACGCGCCCATACAAGGCTAGGGCTCAAGCCACTCTCTCGAGGCCCCCCAGACGTATTCGAGGCTAAAAGAGAGGTCGACGATGGAATCCCCTCGGAGGGAGGCATCGAGCCCTCAGATCCTATTGCATGGAACCGAGATCTGCACGACTACTCTTTGGCATTTTTGGAGAGCGCCTCCATGGCCGCTAGCCGACTCCTACCGAATGGAGCACGGGCTCCCACTCGAATTCCCCGCTAACAGCTCACTAGAGATCGTCGGAACTCGCTCGACGAGGGTAGTACGACGTTCCCCACCCCTCCTCCTTTCCTAAAAGGAGCATGAGGGTCGTACGATGAAGATGAGCGAGACCCTAATCGCCCTCGTGCGCACAAGGCTCGGGGGCTCGACCGCAAAAAAAGCTAACCTCGAATGAAAGGGAACCGAACGCACCACGATAGCTCAA
The DNA here is from genome assembly GCA_038087645.1 of Saccharum hybrid cultivar R570. Classification (NCBI taxonomy): domain Eukaryota; kingdom Viridiplantae; phylum Streptophyta; class Magnoliopsida; order Poales; family Poaceae; genus Saccharum; species Saccharum hybrid cultivar. The sequence continues at coordinate 7,295,325 of JAQSUU010000248.1, read as the reverse complement.
ACGTGGGAGCACTCTCCAGTATAACACGCTAAAGACCTCGAAGGAGCCAAAACACTCCACCGAGGCCTCGGGGGCTACACCCAGTGGGTGCGCTCGCACGCACCCACTGGAAAGGCTACGACGCTATGACTCTAGTTCATCACTCACTAAGCCTCTGCAAGAGTGGCCACACTCACCCAAAGGCTCGAGGGCTACTGTCGGGTACCTAAACAAGGGGTACCCACAATTAATGATTAAGAAAGACAAGCCCCTAAGAAAAACTACGCCAAAGGCTCCACCCACGAAGGCGGAACGAGCCGAAACAACGAACGGAATGCCTCGACCACGTTCCAACTCGCACGAGACTCGCTCGATAGGACGCCTCGACCACCGAGAAATCTCTGACTCGCATGACCCTGGGTCGAGCCGGTCGACCCACCTCACTCACCAACTCTGAGACAAAAGTCAAAGCATTTAATGCAACTGCCAACCACTTCCTACCCCCATGGCTACAACGGTAACCAGCATGGAAGCAGTACCAGTGTCAAATCTCACTTTTTACTGTCCATCCCGGGATGGGCGGTGAAAACCTGTCACTGTACACGCCATACCGAGCACTATTCTACCACTGATCCCCCTCGAGGGAGAATACGATGAGTATCGTACCTCGAAATTCCCGGGACTCGGCCTTATCCATTCCCCGTCGACCCACCTCGACCCGTCCTCGACCCGGCCTCGACCAACCGCTGGTCAACAAGAAAGCAAGGCCTGCATGCTGCAGGATCTGGAGTCTTTTCACTGTCTCATCCTCTACGTCACCATGGTGTCCGGGGATGGCCGGCCATTCTCGGGGCACGTCGCTACAGCAGCCTCCACAACGCTTGATAAAACTTCACTTCTAAGGCATCCCCTAGCGTCTCTGGCTCCTCTTGACCCTATAAAAGGGCAGGTAGGAGACTCTATGAGGGGGGACAGATAAGCAAAAAACCAGTCACTATCCCACCATAGAAGATCAACATCTCAAGCAATCTCCTTTGTACTATCACTTTTTCTCTCCGAGACCTGGGATTGGCTCCCTCTCTCACAGCTTGTAACCCCTACACAAGCACTTAGGTGCAAGGAAATACAATACCTCCCCCCACTGGACGTAGGGCCTTCTTGTGCCCAAACCAGGATAAACCCTCGTGTACTCTCCTTGCATCACCATCCAGATTAGGAACACGCAGCACTGATTCACTCGTTGACTTAGGACCCTCGCAGGACCAGACGCCGACAAGTTTATAGAGCCGTCTCATGAGACAAAGAACGAAACAAAAAGGATCATACAGATTACACATAAGCTTCTAGTCATTGAGAAATAAAAGGTTGATAACTTGCTCTTGCTCGAAGGATAACCCAAGAAAATTCTCTTTTAAAGATCCTCTTGCAACTTTGAACTGATGGCGCAATACCTCTGAAGATTGCATCATTCCTCACTTCCTAGGTTGACCAAGCCAAGGTGATTATGATTTCCATAAAAAAAAAGGTAGATTCAACATTACTTTGACATTGTCCACAATTGCAAGATGTCTCCAGGTTGTGAAATGACAAGGCCAAGTGTTACCCAACAAGCTTCTACAAAAGGACATATGAGAAAGAGGTGTTCCAAAGTTTCTTCAGTCTGGTGATTACACAAAACACAATTTTAGTCCTAAAGAGCCATATTTTTGCGCTTTAGGAGAACTCGGGTGTTCAAACGACTTTTGAGTAACATCTAGAAAAAAAATCTTTCATTTGTTTTGACAAAATGATTTCCACAATAATTTGAAAGCTGGGTGGACTGGTCTGGTTCCAATGAGATGGGCATAAGCTTTCCTAGGAATAAAAATCGTGGATCCCCATATATAAGTCCAAATGTCTGAATCTTCTTACAACTGAAGACCAGAAATTAGAACACTGAAGTCACGATATTGTTCGAAAGCTTCTTTAGACAACGGTAGGTGGAAAAGTTCCTAGACAGAGGAATTATGGAAGGCTTGGTAAACTGTTATGTTCTTATTTCTGACAAAAGAGTACAACTCCGAACACTGTACCGAAAGAAAGTCACTATCCTAGACATTCAACCAAAACAGTGAGGAATGTCCATTTCTAACAATTGATGAAGCCAAGCCCTTGTAGGTTTCTAAAAGGCTTAGAGAATCTCACCACCAGAAAGAGCGAGCCTATTCTAGAACTATAAATTGGGAGACGACCTGTTACACCTCTGGTGTTAAAGCATGCATTAGGCACTGCAAATCATGAGCATGAGCATCATCTTGCATTCATAATCACATGATATATAAATGAAACATTGGTTTAAAACATATGAAACATAGCTCTGAAACATGGATGTTGTATTTGTTTGTTTAAATAAAACTATGCCATGATTATGCTTGTTAGGTCAATAAATATGTTTGTTTAGTAGTGCAAATAATTTAGAAATATTTAGCTTGTAATTTGGAGCAAGTTTGGTATTCAAAATTTTCTCAATTTTTGCTTTTAAAAATAACCTGGAAAAATAGGATTTTGATTTAAATAAACTTTAAATCTCTATTTCAAAATCTAGTTGGAATTTTAAAATACACCTTTAAGCAAAGTTGTAGAGTTCAAAATTCTAAACAACTTTTATTTTTAGACCAACTTGTGAAAATAAATTTTTGTTGCTTAAAAATGTAAATATGTTGTTGTTCTTCAAAAAAAATAAAAAGAAAATTCGTTTTTTACCTTAGTGGGTCGTGCGCTCCACTTTGCGGCCCACGGCCGAAGCGGCCTGGCCCGCCTCCGCGCTCGCCCGCACCCCGCCTCTCTCTCCTGTGTGCCAACGACCCGACCACGGCAGACGCCCGCCGCCGCGTGGACGGCCATGCGCCGACAACGGCAGCACCTAGCGTTCGGTGGCCCCCGCGCCCCTCCGCGCTCGCCTACTCCCTCCGTGCGCGCGTCGACCTCCCCTGCTCCCTCCCATTTCCTCCCACCGCACCCGCAGGAGCCGAGCACATGCACGCGCTCGCCATCACCATCGCCCGCACAAGCGCCTCGCCGGAGTTGGCCATTTCGGCCACCACAGCTCACCGTCGGTGCCTCCATCTTGCTCCGAGCACCGTCTCCACCTCGCGCATTCCGTGCTTGCATTGGCTCGCCGTTGTAAGGCCAAGATCCGCAGGAATCGCTCGCCGGAGCCCCGGCCGAGCTCACCGGAGAGCCCGCTCCGTGGACTCCCCCTCTCCGCCCCCTCTTCCTCCCTTCTCTCGCACGCATCATCACCGCCTTGATCCCGTGAATCTCTCTTGCGCCTCCCTGCACCTCGCTGTGCCCGGGTTTGTCCTCCCGACGACAAGCCGCGGCACCGCCTCGGCCATGGCCGCCTCCGAGCATGCTCTGCTCCACCAATGGCTCCATTCTCTAGCCCGCCGAGTGTGAGTCATCGCGTAGAACGTGTAGGTGGTGACCCCGTGGCCGCAATCCTCGTCGGCGGCGAGTTGTCGCCGGTCAACAGCGAGCCCTCCTCGGGTCTGATTGATCGGTGGGGACGGTTGACCCACGGGCTCCGCCTGTCTACCCCTCTACGTGGAGTTGGGGTGAAGCAACGGGGTGCACATAACGTTTTAGTGGGCTGTGTTTGAAAAGTGGATTTAAGAAATGTTTTTCAGAAATGTTTAAATGCTTTAGAAATTCATATCTTGGTCAAATTAGCTCCAAATTGTATGAAACAAATTTTGTTGTGTTTCTTTGCAATAGATCTACAGTTTAAAAATATTGCATGTCAAATTTGTGATACTTTTATGTAGGGCTTTATTTAATCCTTGTAAATGCTATTATCTTAGAAAATGCATAATAAATAGAATATACATTAGAAAAATATGATTCCAATTTTGTTGATCTATTCTTGATATGTACTTTCTGTGAAAAATATGAGTCATGCATATTCTAAAGAAAAATATAGCTATCTATTTTTGGTGCATTTAATTACTTTTTCTTGTAAAATTGCTAGAGCTAAAAATATGAATAAAACATGTATGTGAAAATTTTTGTACAACGTTTATAGACTATGTAGATCATGGGAAAAATACAAAATCTGTTGTTTGATACTTTTCATAGTACAAAGTATTTTTATGCTCATTTATACACCCTAGCTTGTCATTTTTGTGTAGTTAGTTTTACTTATCCAAATACCATAAAAATTTTATGGTAGTCTACTTATGATATGATTATGCTACTATAATTGTTCTAGATTTTTCTATGCACTATAAATACATGTTGCTGTTGTAACCTTAGTTTAAAGTGAAATGAAATAATATTCTTTATGCATGATTAGTTTAATGGTGTAGCTTTAGTATATCTTTGAAGCATCAAATAACTTACTGATGTCACTTGTCATGGTAGGATAGTTGTGGTGATGAAGTGTAGTAGCACATTTGTTGTGGCTTTATGGTAGTTAGCGGTAGCTAACGGGGGTTAGTAATAGAAGTGAATGCAGTAGATGACATGTACTCATGGTACAGTCCTTGGATGATGTTGACTACCTAGTAGAAAAGTTTTACCTCTATTCTATCCAATAAATCTAAGTATGGTCATCTACATTGCATGCCATCAAGATCATCATATGACATCGCATCTGATGCACCGCTTGCATCCTCACTTATGTAATTGCATCATACAGGATCGTAAGAGGAAGTGCAAGTAACAGTACCAGAGGAGCAGGCCGGGGCCGACCCATAGGAAATCCAGGCATAGGAGGTGCCAGAGGTAGAGGAGCAAGGAGAGGACCTGCCCGAGTGCGTGGACCATCAACCTAGTTCCTTTGAGCGAGGCAAGCCCCGGAGCATTCTAAGTCTCCTACTTTATAAAAGAAATCTTTTATATATGAGTTTTATATATTGTTGCATTAAATTATAGGAGTTGAGTGAAACCGTTGATGCATTTATTACTATCCTTGCCTACCTTATAATATTCTTATCCTGTTAGGATTAGGATCGAATAACTACTTAGCCCTGCTAAGACCGGTTAGCGATCGGTGATTTCCTGTCACCTGCAATTATAGGTGGTTACTGGAATACTTTAGCTATGGGATAGTTGATATCTTAGAAATAACCATGGGTTAATGGATAATTGGAGACCGTACGGAAAAGTTGGAGGCAACCAGACAGGGTTCTAGGGTGTTATTATTTTTTCGTCTGTGTTGGTTAAGGACCGATCGTTGCTCGTCCCTCTTGTCATGTTGAACGCATGCCTCGCATTTAGCTGGCCGAATAACGTACCTTTCGACCACGAAGCTAGTGCACATTTTGGACCGAGATAAACTCGGATTGGCAGACTGGTGTTGAAGGGGGTATAACGAGGGCACGAAGAGTGAGCCCAAGGGAAGACTGGGTCCTAATTCCTGGCAGTCGGGAGACCCCTGGGTATTGCGGTCCATGATTATTATCCTGCGACGTTTACCTGAAAAGTGTCATTGGTGATCTGTAGCTCACTTGATCGGTGAGTGTGATTTGTGTGAGGAATAAATCACCAGCTGGTTAGGAATCGATTCGAATCGCCATCGCTCCTGGATAGTGAGCACTTGACTCGAGTTACGACATCGTAGTAATAATGATAGAAAACGGATGGTTATATGGATGATGTTGGAAATGCTAAACCTAAGTTGGTAACTGGATGTTAATGGTTAATCAAGTGATTGCTATAGCATAGGTGCTTACCTATCTTGGTAGGTTATAATAAAGATGATGCAAAATATTTAAATGGTTCATAATATTAACTTCTTGCTCTTTCGCAAATGAGTCAGCTAGTCCACTAAAGAAAGTCTTGCATACTCCTTGGTGTCACTTTATTTTAGTTTAAGATGGGTAAGTCTAGCAGAGTACCTTCTCGTACTCAGGGTGTTGTTCCCATTGTTGTTGCAGATGGTCAGATGTACTACGGTTATTGCATCAACTGCCTGTACCCTGCGATGGGCGACAACTAGGACAAAGGAAATGGTCGCTCTATATGTCTTACTTGATGCTTTTGTTGGACCTGACTATCTACTGGCACTGTATCTTAATTAAAAGTGTGCGTGGTTTTAAAACTATTTGCTTCCGCTACTTTCTTACGAATTTGGTTTGTAATAACTTTATGTTTTAAACTTCGATGTATTTCAATGATGTTGCGAATTATATAATATGTGATTGTGGCTGCTAAACTTGTACGATCTTGGTTTGTATATTGGTTGGTTTGAAATCATTCGTGGTTTCACGGACTACCGGGTTATACGGGCTTAAGTTTGTTAAATTATCTGCTTTGACGGGTGATTTTCTTACTTAATTTCGTATAATTGGTCGGTTATGTTACACAACCATGATCATAATATTGGCTCAAGATTAAATGTACCCAGGGCAATCGGCTTTATTATAGAATCTGTGCAAGTTCTTGAGAAGGAGACTTTCATTTTGAGTTTGAAGATTTAACACACCTAGGCCACCATTATCCTTGGTATCACATACCATCTTCTAGGCTGCTTTAGGCCTCGTTCGTTTGGCTAGTTTGAGGCTTTGAACTATTCCAGCTAATCTATATTAATACAAATAAGTCTAGAAATCCAGCTGGAGCAATTCTAGAGCAACCATTCCAGATTAAACGAACGGGCCCTTAGGAGGTTTTTTGCTGTTAATGTCTGATCCATGCAAGAGAGAGTGCTTTCTGAACCTGTCTATTTGCTTGATGACTTCTTTGGAAGTAAGAAAGTGCACATGGCAAAAGTTGGTAAAGCACTGGAGACAACATTAAGGGTGCGTTTAGTTTGCGAAAATTTTAGGCTTTGGCTACTGTAGCACTTTCGTTTGTATTTATCAATTAGTGTCAAATCATAGACTAATTAGGCTTAAAATATTCATCTCGTGGTTTTCTACCAAATTGTGTAATTAGTTTTTTTTATCTACATTTAATGCTTGATACATGTGTCTAAACATTCGATATGACGAAAAATCTTGAAAATTTTTAGGAACTAAACATGGCCTAACAAGTTCCAGCCTTCCAGCTTCACTCAAGAAGTTAGAGGTCCTGCTAAGTTTCCTGCCGAACAGAGGTTCCGCGGTTAATTACCCGGTTAGTTAGAGGCCCAAAGACGCATGCTCACGCGACCATGTGCAAATCAAATCCAAAGGCGGTGTGGTGTGAGGCGCGTGGAAAGCGCCAAAAAGCTCCCGCGCTTTCTGCTGCACCCGGCGCCGCCCCCCCCCCCCCCCCCCCCCCCCCCCCCCCCCCCCCCCCCCCCCCCCCCCCCCCCCCGGCCTCGGTCCAGGTAAACAGCGCAAAAGGAGGTCGGCGGCCGGCCGAACGACGCGACTGACGGGCAAGGGACGGGACGGACGACGAGTCGACGAGCAGTGGGAATCCGCCCGTGTGATGCTGTGCCCCTGCCCCGAAGCCCCCACAATGCATGCATGCAAGCGCGAGCGCGGCTGGGCGGGCCAACAAAGCTACGAGCCGCGCGCGACGGATTAGACGGGCGTACGTCCCATCGGCCGAGGGTCCGGCCGGCCGTCCGCGCATGCACCGCGCGATGCATGTACTCCTATGCGAGGTGAGAAAGCACGGGCGCTTGCGCGGTCAATCGGGAACGGGGCCGGCGTCCGGCTGTACGTGCGGCCGGACGGGCTCCATCACTGGCTCCATGTCCAAGCCAGCCATGGAAAGGAGGAGCCAAAGCTAGCTAAAACCGGCCGGCGGGGATAACCGGGTGCGCGCGCGCGTGGATCACACTGTGCATGCATGCATACGCCGGGCGAGGAACTGAAGACACGCCACGGCGTCCGGCCGGTGGTTATTAGCTAAGCTCCGCGTGTGTGACGGCGTGCACGCATGCACTAAGCTAGTCGTCGATCGACGGCGTACCGCGTCCATATATATGATAGAATATGCTTCTCTCGGTGTGCCACACGGAGCGTGCGCCGCGCGTACGTACCACAGCTACCTAGCTAGCTGCTTAACAAAAGTGTTGGGGAGCCTGACAGTGGTAGCTAATATAATCACTAGCTAGGAGTAGCTAGTGACAGTTCTAGTCGTGATTAATTGGTGACTTGGTGTACGCTGGACGCCATCTGCTGCATGCATGCCCTGGCACGGCAGCCCTGCGGCCAGAGCCTCTTGGCGTCGTCGTCGTCGGCTTTCCTCTGTCCCGCCGGCCGGCCGGCCGGCCGGTCCTCGGACCGCAGCTGGGTTCACGAATGCATTGCATTGCATTTATTTACGGCCGGGCAGGTACGGTTGAGGCAGTCGCAGTCAGTATATAGTCGTCAAACCAGATGATAAGCCAGAGATGGACAGGGACGTACGCCACGTCATGCACAGCCGACATGTGGCAGGGCCCCAGTGGCCGGGTGCGGCTAGCTGCTGCTGCAGCTGTACTGGTTGTCTGGTCCTGACTGGACTGTTTGGATCGGTGCTGCTTGGCGTCTCTCTGTTGGGTGCTGGCCTCACCAATGCAAGTTCATGCACGCACTGTACTCGTACTACGCACGTAAGTTGTAACCACACAGCCATGCCCCCATGCATATGCATGTGTGGTGTCCGTCACGTACTCCTACGTGGTGCTGCTGCTGGTGTTGCTCTCTCTCGATCTCAAGTCATGTCGACCAAAACACCTGGCGTTATTGATGGGATGCTTGCATTGAGAGGGCACGTGAAGCTCAGCTTTGGGCGGCCGCCGCTAGGGCCGGCCGGCTACCATGCAAAAACCAAAAAAGCCTCGTCGCTCAGCTGGTTTCATGAACATGGTGGAACGACCCACCGTACCCTTGGGTCAAACTAGCTTACAAGCTCCGGTCAAAACATAGACGTGTGTGCATGGATATATGCAGCTAGCATTGATGGTTCTACGGTCTCATGCATGTTCCCGCGTATACACCTACCCCCCTCCCCCCTCTCTCTCTCACACACACTCACACACACAATTTAGATTTTAATCAAATTTATAAAAAAAATAGTATTAACCATTTAGATTTTGTTTGGTAGGGTTTCTTTTGCAAATGACGTGACCTCACCCCTCTAATAAAAAAACTGCTTCTTCCCTCTTCGGTTTCTCTTCAGAGCCGTTTTTATGGGCTACCGTTTGGCAAGGGTTAACCTGAAAAGACATAGAAGTCCAAACTGAAGGCCCTAGGGAAGCCTTGCAAATAAGAACCTAATATCTACAAATATATTTATTATTAAAATATATTTCATAGATACTTATTCGGTATCACAAATATTAGCATTTTTTGTATTGATTGGTTAAACTAAAAAAATGTTTGACTCCTGAAAAAGAAGAATTGCTTTCTTTTTTGCACCGGGGTTGTCCCCTGTTCACTTATGCTGAAATTTGGTTTATGCTGAAATATTGTGAAAAAACACTATTCCATAATTGAAAAATAGCTCAAGCGAACAAAATCACGTTTCCTGAGGAGCTGAGTCTAACAATCCCAAGTTCTACCTACTATTATAACAAAAGGGTAAAATACATTTTTCAACCTTCAATTTACACATGTTGGTCATTGGATTTTTAACCTAAAACTACAAAATCCGATAACAGACACCCCTCCAACTGTTGATGGTAGCTTACCATGGTTACCTCTGTAACAGAACCGACCAATTATACGAAATTAAGTAAGAAAATCATCCATCAAGCAGACGATTTAGAAAACTTAAGTCCGTATAACCCGGTAGTCCGTGAAATCACGATGGATTTCAAACCAACTTACATACCAGCCAAGATCGTAATAAGTTTAGCGGTCACCATCATAAATTATATAAAAGTTCACGTCGCAAATACATCAGAGTTTAAACATAGTTATTACAAACCAAAATCAAATAAAAGTAGCGGAAGCATTTAGTTCAAACCACACACACTCACACAGAGTTCGAAATAAAGTGCCAGCTCAGGATCATCTCCAACAAAAGTATCGGACGAGACATAGGGAATGACCACTGCCCATGGTCCTAAGCTTCACCCATCGCAGGATAAAGACAGTTGATACAGTAGCCGTAATACGTCTGCCCATCTGCAACAAGTGGGAACAAAGCCCTGAGTCCGAGAAGGTACTCAGCTAGACTTATCCGACATAACCGAAAATAAATGACACCAAGGATCATGACAGGCTTTATAATAGGGTAGCTGACTCATTTGCAAAAGATATTTTTAGCAATTAAAGAATCTTTTCTAGAGGCTTTTATATCAAGTTAAATCTTTATTAACCTGTCAACTACATTTACACCTGTACTAGAGTAACATGCAATTAAACAGGTAAGGATAACCAATGATCATTAACAACTTCCATCATGTCATATTCCATATAACTGTCCAAGTGTTCCATCAATATTATTACGATGAAGTAACTCAAGTCAAGTGTTCACTATCCAGTGAACGATGACGATTCGAATCGATTATTAACCAGCTGGTAATTTATTCCTCACACAAACCTCACTCACCCACTAAAGTGAGATATTGGTCACCGAGTCAACCATTCAGGTAAAGTCTCGAGTTTGCCAGGAACCACATGTACCCGGGGGCCGCCCGACGGCTCTTTGGCCTTATCATCGCGCCCTCGTGTCCTACCACACCTGCTCCGGTACAGTGCGTTGCGGGCAATCCACTCGGCCCGAATAATCTCCTAGCTTTGCGGTCGAAAGGTACATTATTCGGCCAGCTAAATGTAAGGCATGCGTTCAACATGACTCGAGGCCCAACAACGGTCGGTCCTTAATCGACACAGATGAAAAACACTACGGTCCGAAACCCTGCAAGTCTCCGTCCGGTCTCAATTTCTCATTAACACTTAGTTATTCTAAGATGATATACTTTTTCAAGCAGATCCAGGTAACCACCTATAGCTCACAGGTAACAGGAAATCACCCGACTTCTACCGGTCTAAGCAAGCTAAGCATTTCTTGACTGCGAATACCAAGGTAACAAGGATATGGTAGAACAGGGTAAACAAGGTATAATGCAGCAACGGTTGCAAACAACTACTAAACGTAATGCATCAGTTAAAGTAAAGCATTAATCAAATATTTGCAAACCGGGAGAGAAATGCTCTAGGGCTTGCCTCTTTCGAAAGAGCTCGGGCGGTGGTCGGGACACTCTGGAAGATCCTCACCGACCTCCTCGTCGGCTTCGGGCACCACCTGCTCTTGCACCTCGGGCTGCTCTTCTGGCTCCACGGGAACTGCTACCGGAGTTACTTCTTGCGATCCTGTAGGATGCAATGTATAAGTGCTCATGCCTAGGTGCATTGCAGAGATGACATGTAAAGATCATGATGAATGAGATGTAGATGAATAGGTTTACTTTATTGCATAAAGTAGAAATACAACTCTTCTACAAGGTAGTCCACATCATCCAAGAACATGTACTAGTATGCTACTACTATAATCATTCTCTACCATGCCAAGTCACCACAGAAATCTAAGATGCTTCAAAGATACACCAAAGCAAATCTTATTAACTAGTCATGCATTAACAAGGTTAACTAAACCCTAATTGCAACTAGGTTTGAACAACAACACCTATTTTGGTAGCACAGAAAAATCTGAGAAAATTATAGTAGCTTACTCTCATCTAATCTAGCATGCCACAAAAATTTCATTGCATTTAGATTACTAGAACTGCCTACACAAAAATAACAAGCTAGGGCCTAAATAAGAGCATGAAAATACTTTGTATTATGAAAAGTATCAAACAACAGATTTAGCATTTTTTCTACATTCTACACAATAAACAATCACTATATAAAAATTATCAAATGCATGTTTTATATAATTTTTGCTCTCTATCAAAAATAACAAAAACCATCAAATAAAAGCACTTGAACTACACATCATAACTTTTCTACAGAACATGCATGACACATATTTTTTCTAGAAAGCACTTTACACAAGAAGATTAACAAAACTGGAACCATATTTTTGTGATCTTTCTTTAATTTACTACATATTTTCTAAGATAACAGCAATAACAAGAATTAAATAATTCTACACAGAAAAGTATCACAAAACTAACATGCAACATTTTTAAACTGTAGATCTACTCATGAGAAACACTACAAAATTTGTTTCACAATTTTTGGAGCTAAAATGAGCAAGTTGTAGATTTTAGAAGCCTTTTACCATTTTCTGAAAAAAACATTTTGTTTAAATCCTTTTTAAATCCGACCGCTCAAACGCTACACGCACCCCAGAACTGAACCCAGAGATCACACGAGACAGACATGTGGACCCACGACCCCAAGGGTCAGTCACAGGGAGAGGGAGAGAGACGCCGACGGCTACAGCTCGCCGGCGGTGAGGCCTCCGGCCAGGGCAAGGTCACCATGCTGACCACCTCGATCTCGCGAACTTGATGGCACACATGCGGTGGCCAATGGAGCTCGGAGGACCGGTCACCGCCGTCCATGGCGGAACGGTGGCGCGGTTGGTCGCCGGCCGGCCATCCCCGACCACGATACGGTCAACGGAAGGGTGCTCGAGCACCGGTGAGTCGAGGCGGGCAAGATGCGCGCGCAAGAAATGGAAGAAGGTGGGGCGGAGAGGAGTGACCCACGGAGCGGAAATCTCCGGCGAGCTCGGCCATGCTCCGGCGAGCAATACCCGTCGAAGGGGGCCTTACCACGGGAAAATGGTGCGAGCACGGGCTGCGCGATGGAGAGGCGGAGCTCGGGGCAAGATGGAGGCGTCGATGGTGCGATGCGGTGGCCGGAACGGCAATGCCGGTGAGCTCGTGAGCGGCGGAACCGTGCGGGTGCGGCCGTTGGCGCGAGAGAGGGGAAAACGCGAATGGAGAGGGAGACGCTGCGGTAGACTTGAAGGCGGGCGAGCGCGTGCGCGAGAGGGGGCCACCGGGCGCCACCCAGCCGGCGTCGCCGGCATGCGGCCGCCACGCGGCGCGCGACGCCTGCCGCGGTCGGGACAGCGGGGCGCGCGAGCGGGAGAAGGAGGCCGCGCTGGGCCGGGCCGGGGTCGCGCGCGGGTGAGCGTGCGGTGCGGCGCGCGCGCGGGAGAGCTGGGTCGGGCTGGCTTGCGCGAGCAGGCTGAAGCGGAGGCGGCGGCCCGCTAAGGCCGAAAATACCTTTTCCTTTTATAAATAAATTCCAGATTTTCTAAATTGGTTTAAATTCAAATTTTGAAGGTGAAAAAGACATTTTCACAAGTTGTCCCCAAAACAAAAGTTGTTCAAAATTTAATTCTCTACAACTTTCATTTAGGACACTTTTCAAAATTCTAAACAAATTTTGAATTAATGATTTAAAGTCTAATTTTTAAATAAAAACTCATTTTTCTAGAATATTTTTAAAAGCAAAATTTGGGGAGATTTTGAATACAAAAGTTGCTCCAAAAAATCATGCTAATTAATTCTAAGTCATTTAAAGTTATAGCCAAACAAGTTTTACCACTCTTTGCAAGCAAATGCAATAATTTAGGGTTCAAACAGATGTTTTTCACACTTCAATTTAATTTCAACTTATATTGCATATGATGATGAACATGTATGTGATGCTACATGTTTTGGGATGTTAATGCATGCTTAACACCCAGGGGTGTTACAACCTCACGGTGACACCCTCCAACTGTTGAAACACCGCAAAAAAAAAAACTTTGAAAAAAGTAATTTATTAGGATAATCCAAAGTTTCAAACTGTTTGAACATTGATGGAGTACCTAGCTAGTAGTTTGCATGCCAAATACTTATAATGTTAAGTATGCAACGAGCTAGTATATATAATTAGTGACAAGACCGACTCCTAGCTACTACTAGCTTGTTCATACATACCTTGTCTGAGTCTCCTATGTTTGACGAATGCAACTACATTGACTTTGCTCATATTGACAAATCGCGTCTAGACTAGCAGTTGCACAGAAATCACTTCACTCATATTTTACGCGGACTGGTCGTGACTCGCGAAAGACACTAGTAAACCACAACTTGGACTCCAAGTAAAAGAGGTTTGGACAACGAAACGCCACACTAGAAGCCACAACCCAACTGTAAACTATGCAGCCAACGCGCTTGTAGCGCATTGGTGAGCGCTCACGTCGTGGAGGCCACCCACCCGCGTTTGAATCCCAGCTATGGACCAACCGGGTGTGGCATACTATATTACAGAAAAAAATTTATACTAAAACATACTATATTATATGTTCACTGCGTAGATCTACTCATGTGGAGTCCAACAAAATTAAATTTTTTATTTTATGATATTTTTGTGATTTACTATGATTTTTCAAAGATTCAGACGAAATAAATTAAAAAGAAAAGGACAAAACACTGTTACTGTAGCAAAACCATTATTACTGTAGCAAAACCCCCGTCCAAAACCGCTCAAGGAGGTGATTTGACCGGTTTTGCAAAGTTCAGGGGGTAAATTAGACCGTTTCATAGTTGAGGAGTAAACTAGACCACCCCCAATAGTTGGGGGTCAATTAGACTTTTTCCTATATTTTTAGGTTCTGGACGTACGCGTGAAGCCACAATAGTAGTGCGACGTGCCCGTCGTTTGCGGAGCCTATGAGACTTCATCGATATCCATAAGGATACGTGGAGTGTGCGATATCCACAAGGATGCGTGGAGTGTGTATAGATCTAGCGTACGCTCTAGGATGTTTGAGCGTGCGTTCAGATACTATATATTGTCCAGCTTAAAAAAAAAGCTGTAAACTATGCAAGCTAAGTTTGGCACACCTTCACGGACAGGCAGTAAGTGATCGAGCAAAGATTTGACTATTCAGTCTCTTGAGGCATGCAACAACGGCGGCGGCGTCATTAAACAAATCAAACACCAATAATCAACGCGTATATTTCTGCCCATCAAACAAATGCCTTTTGACCCCTCCTCCTCCTCCTCCTCCCCCCTAACCCTCTTCCTCCTCTCGCTCCTTTCCATGTCTTTGCATGCTTCCATTAATCTATGCCCCATGAACACAATCTTTTTAGCAAAAGCTAGGGTTAGGGAAAGGCACAAGCAACCAAGGGCAGGGCCACCTGTCACCAGTTGGAAAGGAGCCAGAGCCTGCAAGGAAATTGAGCGAGCCCGCCCGTGATGAGGGTCAAAAAGGGTGGTGATGCATGCAAATTGGCAGCAAACTGCCAAGAAGCTCTGTACTCTTGACGCGCCAATTAGGCCAAATGCAAGTTAACTGCGCTCCAGTACCGTACTACACACATGTCCTGTCGTTAAACCCCTAGTCACTTGATAAAACATGGTCTACACGCCACACTTTGCTACAGCTTTTGTGCTCATAATCCCCTCTGATCTGCTTGGATTGCTGCCTGGATGCCTTCACTTTGTTAAACAATCTGTGCTGCTCTCGTGCTCTCTGGTCTGGTGGCTGTTCAAAGCTCTGCTTGTTGACCGTTGAATGGGCTGGGCTAGGCTAGCTAGGCGACGCATAACATTATGCAAATCAGCTAGCTCGGCTTTACATCCCAACCAGACCAGACCAGACGACGACGATGCAAGCAAGCAAATTCCACGTAGAAGGCCTATATATAAACAAAGCGGGCATGGCGTAGACATGGTTTGTCCAAGAAACATCCTCTGTCGATATATGGACGCGACATGGGTGTTTATACAAATGGAAGCCTGTTTCTCTCGTCTGTACGCTGTTCTGTTCAGGTGGGTGGCTACTAATTTGTATATGAGAGCGACGACACGGACGTAGACTGATTGCTGGATAAAAGAACAGCTCTCACTGGCATGGGTGCCAATTAGAGACAAAACCATGAAACATTTAACAACTCAGCTGGGTCTTCCTTTAGTCAGTATGAGAAACTATAAACTTTTATGTCCCTCATTTGGAATGGAGAAACTACTACTTCAGGGTTGTTGTGCTCTGTGTGTGTGCGCTTCTGCTGAAATTTCTGTGGAATTCATGGGAAACTATATATGAACAGGTGATGTATAGGATTATTGAACTCTGGGCATGCGAAAAAGAAGGAAGGTATGGTTCCATATATATATACACAATCATTTCCAGGACCACCTAATTCGGAAAGGTGCCTACTTATTTTTGCCGTTGTGCCAGAATGCATGATCCTAGTGCTTCCACATGTTTCTACCCAAATGAATGAATCTCAATCGAGAATGGTCTGGAACGAAGCCGAAGATCGATCCACCTCTCGGCACACAGTGTGCAATGACTGTGTTCGAACTGTAAGCATTAATTGTGTGGATTATTACTTGGACGCACACAATTAATTAGTGTGAGTTTTTGGTATTTTTCAAGTAATTGAAACAAATTGGGTTTGTTCGGTTGCACTGAATGAAGGCTGAAGCAGCGGCTATTTGCAGCCACCTGCTGAGGGAACTTACAGCAGTTGCAGGCACATGCTAATGCTGCTGTAGTGCCTGCTGATACTACTTTAGGGGTGTTTGGTTTGAGGAGTTAAAGTTTAACAAACACTGTAGCGCTTTCGTCTTATTTGACAAAAAATTTTCAATCTTAGACTAATTAGGCTTAATAGATTCGTCTCATAAATTACTTCTAATCTGTGCCGACATGCATGCAATTAGTCTACATTTAGTACTTCATGCATTTGAGGGAACATTGATGTGATGGAAACAAGTTTAAACCAAACAGGCCCTTAGTTACAGTGAATAGAGCCAAAATTTCACTTGAATAACAGCAAAATATGAGAATATATATAAACCTATGGGCAATACCTAGGTGCATGTGCACACGTTTTTACATCTACTGAGTAAAATAGTGTTGTGCAAATGAACTAACTATATCCGCCAAAGAATTTTTCAGGTTTTCTCTCTCTCTTACAAGGCCAAAACGTTCTGAAAAAAAATGTTTTCTACTTTCTTTTAAAAAAATAAATAAAAAATCGATCACCACCCACTTATAATATATATGCGCATGCCACAAAGAATGATCCTCTATGAATCATATCTCTAGAACTGGGTCTCCTGGAATATATGTTTGGATACCCTACAATCGGTAGGTTCCGGCCTACAAATCCTAATTCCTATCGCCATATACTATAACCTTTGTTGAACTGGGAAGAATCTCACTTGTTTAAAGGCTGACGTGCTTTAGACTAATAGGAATTACATAGCTAGCTAGGTTGATTTGGCGCCTTTAATCAACTGTGTGCAACATCCATGCCATCCCCCTCTCTTGCATTACTGAACTTTCGAGTATTTTTTGTTGTGTGAATGAAGAATGAACAGCTACTGAACTACTCCGGTTAGATTAGGCTTTATATCTGAAAAAAATAAGCCAGGCCGTTAAATCAGCTCTATTTTTGCTACTAGTCAAATCCAAGAGGGATGGTTGCTACTATGCCGTTGTTGTTCTTTGTTCTCCGTCACTCGTCAGTCCTGGCGTCGCGTTGCGCCTCTCTATGCATCACTGGGAGTGCCTGGGAGATTACTATTTTGCCCCGGCGCCACAATAATACCCTCTCCTCACTCACTCATCCCGCTCGTCTCTCCCTAGTCCCTAGTAGCTTCCTGTATAAATTTGCCCCCCGCCCTCGTCGTAGAGGAGAGCAGCAGCAGCGCAGCAAGCTAAGCTAAGCTAGTTGCGACAGCGACGAACAAGCTAAGCTAGATATACTGTCGTTTGAGTTTGAGGTCAGCGTCATGGATGGAGAGAAGAAGGTGTCGTTTAGGGTGAGGGAATTCGACATGGAGAGGGACCTGGCGGCGGTCGAGGACCTCGAGCGCCGGTGCCAGGTCGGCCTGTGCGGCGACGACACCACACCCGACGCCGACCACGACAGTGGCGGCGGCGGCAAGCTGAGGAAGACGACGAAGACAAAGAAGAAGAAGAAGAAGAAGAAAGGCATGACGCTCTCCGTCGAGCTGGTCGGCGACCCGCTGGCGAGGGTCCGCCACGCGCCGGAGCACGTCATGCTGGTAAGTGGCGGCCTAACTAATCTACGCGCAGCAGCAAGCTACCAAATTAACAAGCACATAACTAATCGTAAACAAAAGAAAAACAGTTTGTTTGGCATACCAATCCGATCAGTGTGTTATAGTGTTTGAAGTTCAAACACTGAGGGAGAGGGACAGATCAATTTGTTACTGATAATTGATGTGCACGAATAAAGATGCGCGCGTTTGACAGTGACAATTTATCAGATTATTCTGTACTTTGGCTGATGCATTTGCAATGCTCAGGTTGCCGAGTATGGCGAGGAGGCGGAGATGGTCGGACTCATCAAGGCCTGCGTTAGGGTGGTGAGCAGAGGCGGCGGCAAGAAACAGAAACCTTCTTCCTCCCCGAACCCGAAGCAGCAGCAGCAGCAGCCGTCGCCGCCGGCGTACGTGAAGGTGGCCTGCCTCCTCGGCCTCAGGGTCTCTCCGTCCCACAGGTACGCTGCCATGGCGGCCATGTCCTCCGCACCACCTCGCTTCTCTTTTTTTCCCTTAAATTTTCACCACATGCGGATGGATGCATGCACACAACACAATGCGTCCACTTCTCTGCTTCACACCAACGTACTTTCTCTGCTTGCCTAATCGCGCGCCGCGGAGTAGGCGGGGGCCCACCGTTCCGGCTGGTTGGCCGGAGTCCACTGCAGGAGCACGCTCGCACGGTTCTCGAGGCTCCGCCGCCATCACATGATTTGAAGTTTGAACGGCTGTGTGCTCACGTTAATTGTGCTTTTCCTTGCAGGCGGCTGGGGATCGCGACGGCGCTGGTGGAGCGCGCGGAAGAGTGGTGCCGCGCGCGCGGCGCGGCGCACGCGACGATGGCGACGACGACGTCCAACGCGGCGTCGCTGGCGCTGTTCACGGGCCGGTTCGGGTACGCACCGTTCCGGCGGCCGGAGTTCCTGGGCCGGCCGGTGCACGCGCACCGCCTGCCCATCCCGAGCGCGCACCGCGTGTACCAGCTGCCGCCGCCGCTGGCGGCCGCGGCCTACGCGCGCCTGTCCCCGCCACACGCCACGGAGTTCCTCCCGGCCGACATGCCGGCGCTGCTCGCCCACAAGCTCACGCTGGGCACGTTCGTGGCCGTCGAGAGCGGGCCGGACGCGGACCCGTCCGCGCCGCCGTCCTTCGCCGTGCTCAGCGTCTGGGACTCCACCCGCTCCATGCGCCTCCGCGTGCGCGGCGCGCCCGCGCTGCTCCGCGCGTCGCTCGCCACGCTCCGGGCGCTCGACCGCGGCGCGCCGTGGATGCGCGTCCCCTCCATCCCGGACATCTTCCGCCCCTTCGGCGCCTACCTCCTCTACGGCCTCCGCATGTCCGGCCCCGCGGGCCCGGACCTGCTCCGCTCCCTCTGCCACCACGCCCACAACGTGGCCCGCAAGAACCCGGCCTGCGCCGTCGTCGCCGCCGACGTCGCGCCCGACGACCCGGCCGCCGCCGCCGTCCCGAGGTGGCGCCGCTTCTCCTGCGACGAGGACGTCTGGTGCATCAAGAACCTCACCAAGAATGCCGACGACGACGACGACGGCTGGGCGGCGCCGGCGCCGTCCGGGACGGTCCTGTTCGTCGATCCCCGCGAGTTTTGACGTAGCCATGGCCACCGAGCCATGCATGGCAGGTGTAGGCAGGGGGCTAACCACCTCGCCTCTGCCAAGTTTTGACGACTGCACACGTGTACATACGCTTGGTACCGCAATGGCAATCACCTGCCTTGCCATTTGTGGTATCAAACCACCCAAGCTAAAGTCATGATGTCTGTAACGGTAGCATTTGCTTCTGGATTTAGGATAGCGACGAGGTTTGTCTTAGTTTCTTTCTAATCAATGTCCAAGGAAGAAGAACCTGTTAACGTGTTTCCCTGAACTGTGCATGGCAAATTGGTGCAAGGCTGAAAGCGCTCCAAACGCAGGGCAATTGCATCTGCAAGTATCCACAGACGAAAACGACGTACATGTAAGTGAGAATTTTGGGGTCTGACAGTGAGACGACGACGGCAACAGCTTGCAATGATTCACGACGTACATATAAGTGCACGAAGCTCTTCAGTAAATGCAGTGAACTTTGGGGTCTTGTTTTTACAGTTTAACTAGCATTGTAATCATAAGCAACAACTAATAAGAAGAATTCCAACTCAGGTCAGTTTTAAAATCTAGCAGTCCTAATCAAAATGACCGTTGGCAGAAATATTCAGTGGGGAAAAAAAAAGAAAAGGACATGAAAAGGGCATTTCTGTCATCTGCTCGTCCTTCCAATCAGGCACAAACCAGAGTTCACCATGCTACTAATATCCATCCATCTTTTGACTGACGAAACCAATCAATCCGAAAAGATATTGACAGGTACTTTAGTTACTGAACCCCAGCAGTTCAGCTTCAACGACCTGATCTATATTCCAGCACAAGTAAGCAACCAAATCTTCTTTATTCATCATCAATTCCATGCACAAAATCAGCCAAATATTATTCCGAGATCACCTAAATCCCGTGCCCCACCAATAACAAGGAGCTTTCAGTTGGTGCAGATCTGATGCTTCCATGATTTTGATCTGATGCATGGTCCATGTCACCAACGCCGCATGAGAGGTCCACAACACAAGGGGAAAGTACACTCACATCCCTGCTTCAGAGAGTTTAGAACCAGATCTTCACATAGTACCAGCCAAACATGGCATGTCAAGGAACTGATCATGAGCGCTAGACGGCGATGGTCCAGGCCCCTCCTATATACTCTGACCAAAGAAAGCCATGGATGGAGATGGACCTCTGCAAAAGAGCCTTAGCTTCATCAGAAATGGCTCAGTAAACTGCAGAAGCAGCTAGGTTAGCGTGGTCCCTGAAAAACTGCCCGGCCAATCGATGAACCACTGCGAAATTAAGTGACAGGACTGGCTGGCTGTGTTTAGTTCACGGAATTTGGAGTGCCAAATTTACTGTAGCTATACTGTAGCATTTCGTTTGTATTTGGTAATAATTGTCCAACCGTTGACTAATTAGGCTCAAAACGTTCGTCTCGTAAAGTACAACCAAACTGTGCAATTAGTTTTTGATTTCATCTACATTTAGTACTCCATTCATGTATCGCAAGTTTGATGTGATGAGAAATCTTCTTTTTGCATAGTGTATTTTTGGAGTAACTAAACACAGCCATAGATTAGCCAAAGCATTTCGCAAGTTGTGGCCTTTCATGCAGGGTTGCCATTGACCATTAGGGTTCTTTTTTGCTTTTTGAACGAATTAGGGTTCTTTGGTCCCCTACTCAATCCTAGGAGGGGGTGTACATATGGCCATGGCTGCAGTCACGCTCACTGCTCACTTTGTTCGGCGTCGGCGCCGCGCGCAGAAAGGTGCAAGAGGAAACCAGAGGGAAAGAGACGGCTGAGAGGAATTTGCAGCAACAGATTCAGCACCAGCATAACAGCACAACAAAAGGCATGAAACAATGGACAGAAGATTGTGTAAGGGAGCAAAGCGAATTTTAAATCCTTATTATTTTGCCTGGTGCAAAACATAGGTATACATGCAGGAGATTATTCAAGACAGGCATATTAATATTATGCAGATGAATTATGGAATGATTATTAAGCCTATGATTACATGAAATGCCTGAGCAAAAACCTAACGAACAGCATAACCAGACAGGCAAATAAAACAGAAATGACGGCCTTATCAGAAAGGAACAATAGAAGAACAGACTTTTTCAAAGGAAAAAGGAACTCAAGCGATGAGATACATGACAGAAATTGCCTTGGAATCAGCCTAACAGATGCCCGTGGAGAATATACCAATAGAAAAAGAAGGGCAGTGCCAAGTGCCAACTAAAAAATCGAAGATATGCTGGAGAAGAAAATGTATGCTGGAGAAGAATATGGAAAGGCGAAACAAAAGGAATATTTGAAACCTTTTATGCTGGTGAATAAGTATGTCACAGGAAGTTTATTTTATTTCAAGAAAAGAAGGGACTCCTTTTGTGACCCGATAGGGACGTTAAGCTCCATTTTTTTGTTTCAGAAGATACCCTCATTGCATCAGAAATGCACTAACGAGATAAGCTGGAACATCCGTATCTGAACAAAGACAAGATAACAGATCGATGTCTGCATTCGAATGGGTTATTTCTTCAGGAGCGTTGAACAAGGATCTACAGGTGTTGATGTCTCCTCATCATTTTCAGGAGCATTGAACAAGAATCTAAGGCCTTGGCCTTGTTTAGATCCCAAATTTGGGAAGCAAACTTTGTATAGTAAATGTCTCGTCACACTGTAGCAATTTTGTTTTTATTTGGTAATAATTGTCCAAATATTGATTAATTAAGCTTAAAATATTCGTCTCGTAAAGTACAACAAAACTGTGCAATTAGTTTTTTATTTCATCTATATTTAGTACTCCATATATGTGCCGACATTTTGATGTGATGGAGAATCTTCTTTTTCATAGTGGAATTTGAGGATGAATTTAGGTATCTAAACAAGGCGCTTGTTTAGATCACCAAATTGGGAGCACCAAATCACTGTTTGGCACTGTAGCAATTTTGTTTTTATTTGTTAATAATTGTCCAAACATTGATTAATTAGGCTCAAAATATTCGTCTCGCAAAGTACAACAAAACTGTGCAATTAGTTTTTTATTTCATCTACATTTAGTACTCCGTGCATGTGCCGATATTTTGATGTGACGGGGAATCTTCTTTTTGCATAGTGAAATTTAGGTGTGAATTTGGTGATCTAGGCCTTGTTTAGATACCAAATTCATCCCCAAATTTCACTATGGGTGTGTTTAGATCCATTGAAATATGCACTATGCAAAAAAAGATTCTCCGTCACATCAAACTTGTGATACATGCATGGAGTACTAAATGTGGATAAAATCAAAAACTAATTGTACAGTTTGGTTGTACTTTGCGAGACGAATGTTTTGAGCCTAATTAGTCAATGATTGGACAATTATTACCAAATACAAACGAAATGCTACAGTGTATTTTGGTACACCAAAGTTTGGATCTAAACACTGCCTATGCAAAAAGAAGATTCCCCATCACATCAAAATATCGGTACATATATGGAGTACTAAATGTAGATGAAATCAAAAACTAATTGCATAGTTTTGATGTACTTTGCGAGACGAATGTTTTAAGCCTAATTAATCAATATTTGGACAATTATTACCAAATAAAAACAAAATTGCTACAGTGTGACGAGACATTTACTATGCAAAGTTTGGATCCCAAATTTGGGATCTAAACAAGGCCCTAAACAAGGCCTAAAGCATTCAGGATCACTGAGCAATGTCTCCATCATCCTGATGCATCAGTGTGTGTTTCGGCAACGTGCTTTCTGGTCTTCAGAAAGAAACTTCCCTGGACGAGTCTAGTCTACACAGTAGCGACTTGGCTTCTTTATCGAGCTTTTACGGGATGCTAAGTGGAAGATAGGTGCCCCCACACGACAAATATTGTATACATCCAACAAGGAATTAGATTTCATTCAAAGAACTGTTTAAACTTTATAAAGTTTTTCTTTCCTCACTTCTTTATAGCTCATCCTTACGTTGTAAACTCCAGCTTGAGATAAGATTTTGGGTGTGTTTGCCATGGATCAAAATTCTCATAGAAATATTTTGGATCAAGATTCTCTTAAGAAACGTTTCAGCTGATGAATCAAGATCACTTTGTAAAATGGTTAGCTGGTAGGCTGAATCCTGATAAAAAAATACACGAAAATCATATATAAATAAAAAAATTCTTCAACAAAATTTAGAACCTTTTGTGGGTGAAGAACAACTTAAATACAACTCATTTAAACTTGTCTCACTTAACAAAAATAACTTGGGGATGGGGTGGGGGCAAGAATCAAAATCATGTGAAACCTTGCAAGACAAAAACTAGAAACCATTCTGGTGATTCTTGAGTGAAACATTTCTCGCGTGATTCGTTTGATATTGATTCGATTGATTCTCGCAAGAAACAAAAACGTTTCTGGTTGCCAAAGAAATTTTGATGTTCTTGTCATTGTGGACTTCGATTCGCCAAACTTTGTTGAAGTGAATTAAAACCTGTGTGAAGAAGACAATTCATATACTTCACATGAACATGTCTTCAATTCATAGTACAAACTGCCAAAACCAGTTTGTAAATGCCAACTGGACTTTGCAGTTTCACTCTCAATCTCTCCTTAAAACAAGTTTTACCCGGACACCCCAGTTCTGAACTTTGCTGCCAATTTGTCGTGCTCTTCCGCCCCCCCCCCCCCCCCCCCCCCCCCCCCCCCCCCCCAAAAAAAGCGCTAAATCAACAATAGCTTCAGATTAGTTTGTTTAACAGATGTAAGCGCTGGCTCTG
Source organism: Saccharum hybrid cultivar R570 (assembly GCA_038087645.1). NCBI lineage: Eukaryota > Viridiplantae > Streptophyta > Magnoliopsida > Poales > Poaceae > Saccharum > Saccharum hybrid cultivar. The sequence continues at coordinate 7,271,104 of JAQSUU010000248.1, read as the reverse complement.
TAAATCGGGTGGCCACCTTGCCCAGGTTAACCAACATGACTCAAAGGGATATAACAGCAATATCCCTTATCAACCAACATGACTCAAAGGGATATAACACAAGTTCTTGCCCAGGTTAACCAACATCCCCTTTCAACCAACATGCCAAGGGATATATGACAGCAAAAAGCAACATCCCATTTCAACAAACATCATTGAAATCAAAGGGACATGCATGGCAAAAATATGAGCACAATCTTACTCTACAAGTGATGGGGATTCAAGAAAAACCAGAAATTAGATGACAACACGATTGATTTAGCCAACAATCTTACTCTGCAAGTGACGAGGATTCAAGGAAAACCAGAAAATAGACAACAACACGATTGATATATAGCCATTTCGGTGAAAGGACAGATCAGATGGCAATTGAATGAACTCAGGACAATAAGAATGAGATGGCAACTGAATGAACTTAGTTCAAGCATTTCTCAAACAGTACAGATGACACCTGACTCTACTAGTCTGCTCATTGCATGGCACAATCAACCACCCAATACAAGGCTTCAATTCTGAAACAACCGTATGTCGGATAGCATAAGCAGAAACTATAACTTTTTAATCTATTGGCCACCCCTCAGAGCAAGCACAAGATGGAGCACTGAACCACCTTCAATGTTGTAATCCTTGGCAGTTTTGTCATCAGCAAGTTGCTTCCCAGCATAAATGAGCCTGTGCATGCAACAGTTTTTATTAGGACCACACAATGCTAAAAGAAGATTAAAAGAATTTGGAGCTTATAGAAAGGTTTCAGATTCATATAGATTATTGTGGGGGGCAAGTAGAGTGCCTCTGCTGAACAGGTGGAATGCCTTCTTTCTCCTCAACACGCTCCTTGATCCTATCGATCGTGTCAGTGGGCTCGATGTCAATCTCGATTTCCTTCCCAGTCAGTGTCTTCACCTTGATCATAGTTCCACCCCTGAGCCTCAGGACCAAATGGAGTGTCGACTCCTTCTGAATGTTGTAATCAGCTAATGTTCTCCCATCCTCCAATTGCTTACCAGCAAAAATCAGCCTCTGCTGGTCAGGCGGAATGCCCTCCTTGTCCTGAAATATATAAGGCAGTATGTCAGAGAACCTGCCGAGTTAGAATGGTATTCCTTAACCCATCTTTCAATCAGTGTTGCTTAGAACTTATGATCACAAGTTTTGGAATGTGAGTCAGATTTAAGTGCACTTGGACCCAAAAAAAAAGTAGAGGGAAAATGGTCAAACATGGACAAAGGCATGGATTGGAATACAAATATTGAACATGGACAGGTATTAGAAAACAAGTATTACTTGAACATGGACAATGTTGTTCAAAACTAACTCAAATAGAGGTGTTTGACTATGAAATTCTTTTGTGCACCGAAAATGACTCAAGAGTAAGCTTTTATTTCCTAAAATGTGACTGAGAATCTGAGTAACACTGCATAAGCAGCATCAAGGAAACCTTTTCTACTTAAAATCTAATCATGCAAAGCCTAGCATGGGAAAATAAACCTGCCATTCAGCACTGGGGTTACAGGTAAGGCCATAAAGTCATGTTCGACATTGTCATTGCCAGCAAAAAAAACATATATCAAATGAAGTATTTATTACGTTAATAGGTTTCGCTTATATCCAAATACCAACCATGATGCAATTATTTGGCATGATAATAACTATAGAGGCTGAGGTCATCGCCAACATGTCAAAGCCATATAGTGATAATCTGCATTAGTAATGATGTCAACTATTTGCATCCCTTGTTATGAAAAGAATTCCTGTGCCAGGTGCTTGCGGAAAATTTGCATCTTCCCTAACCACATAACAGAGGGGCTGTCACAGACTCACAGTTGACAGGCACCAACTTTTCTAGATTTATTTGTTCATCACAACAAATAAGACTTAGAGGCGACAGGCAAAGATATGAAGACACGACACCAAAACCACAGTACTTAGTAGCCGAAACCATCATATGAGCCCGTTCTAGAGAGAATCTCCATACTGCAGCCAACAGTCACTATCCCAAGATCCTTTCCCCCAGTGGGCAAGAACCGCAATAAAAACCCTACCCAAATCGGCACACAGCAATCAACAAGGCTACTCCGGTGTTATTACCAACCACGAAGGACACAATTGCGCTACGAATCGGGAGTCATGGGGGTGGAGGGAGAGGGGACGAGAAGGCGGACCTGGATCTTGGCCTTGACATTGTCGATGGTGTCGCTGCTCTCGACCTCGAGCGTGATGGTCTTCCCCGTCAGCGTCTTGACGAAGATCTGCATCTCGCCGGCTATACGACCCGCGATCTGGAGCTAGGGTTTTACGGCGGCTTCCCTCGCGACGAAGTCGCCGCAGCAAAGCCCGAACCGAACGAGGCTGTTGCGGTGTTGATTGAAGAATCAAGCCGATGGATGACGATGATTGAGGAGGCAAGGGAGGCGTGGCTGTTTTGCATATATGCACCCGGGGGTGCTCGTATTCGCGTCGAGCTCCGCCGCGTGGGGTGCGGGCCCAGTAGCATGTCCGATTCGGTGGAGGGCCTTTCAGCCGGTGGTGGGCGCGTGGCTGCGAGACGTAGTGGACCGTGAAATAAGGCTCTTTTGGGCCTCATATGGGCTGGACTGTATGGGATCCCTGGCTAGTGGCTATGCTTTGACGGCCCACGGGACCTAACTACACGTCTCCTGGAAAATTTTTGTGTTTGTTTTCTTCCACTTTAACTACACATCTCCTAGTTTCAAAAAAAAAAACTACACATCTCCTAGAAGATTTTTCTGTTTGTTTTCTTCTACCTTTTCAGCAAATCAAAAATTGCCACGTCACGTGTGACACAAAAAAAGATAGAATAAAAATACCACACATATACGTCACATGACAGCTTCTGGAAGATTTTTATATTTATTATCTTCCATTTTAAAAAAAATCAAAATCTGGAAACAAAAAAATAATAAAACAATGACAGCACATGTACAAGTACAGAAAATATAAATTTGGGAAAAAAAAATACAGCACATATCCAACCCATAGGAACAGCTTACAACAGAAAATCAAAATCTAGAAAAAAAAGACAACACATGTACAACACGTATCCCTTTCTTCACCGACGCCGTTTTTCATCCTCTTCTCAGGCAGCGGATGGGGCCACCTCTAGCTGGGCATCCTGCCCGCACGAGCTTGGCTATGTCCTTGCGCGGTCACGGACACGACGGACAGAGCACGAGGCGGCCGACGGAGTAGGGACGGTGGCGGACAGGGCCACCACCGGCTTGCCGACTGCCGCTGGCTGGGCGAGCTCCCCTGTGCGTAAGCCTTGCCGTCTCCTCAGCGCGCTCGCGCATGTGACAGACAGAGCAGGGGGCTCTGGAGGTGCTAAAAGGTCCCTTATTTGGTTTTGGTAACTGAGTGACAACCTAGGTGGACTAATATGTGTTTATATGAGATACATAAAGAATTAGTCCACAGGTATAAATGTGATGAAGGGGTTTATTGGATATGAGACATGACACTGAGTCAAGTAACTAAGGTGGAGAAGATTAAGATGAGGTTTGGCTTGATGGACCGGTTGCAAGAGTGAAGGGCAAGTCGAGGACTTGGCGTCGATGGACCGAGACAACGGTAAAGAGCGAGTAAGGTCAAGATCGATGAACCAATAAGACCACGTGATGATATGAAGTGGATCATATCATTTATTGATAGTGTTGATGCATGTGTTGCATCAACACCGGAGGAGATAAAATAGAATGTGCAAGGCAAAGATATAATCTATAGGGCATTTCATTTAACTGGTCATAGGTGTGTAGAGAAATTTATGATCGAATTTAGGATAGATAGTCGTACTATAAAGAGGAGAAATCTTTTAGTTGCAACAGTTATTTAGTGCTACCAAGTGTGAGTCTCATTTACATATGCATTGCGCTTAGTGACGTGGTGAGATGTATGAGAAAGCCCTAGATTTTTTTTTTATGAAAATGCTAACTCAGTGCTTTTTTTGGTTTAGTACCTTGGAGGAGTTAGTGCCTTGAGAAAGGGTGAAAATGGAGAAGTTTGAGATTGCTACTGGAATTTCTTGCTCACTGGGCTTATTATTCCAGGCAGGGGTCCTCTGTTGGTTCGCCAGAATTAACTAGAATTTTAGTTGGTCCGAGCTAGAATTTTCAGTGTGGAAGGCACACCTAGTGTGTTGAGTGCCCACGCCCGAGATATTCCAGGCCGTCACTAGAATTTCCAGTGCGGAAGTTCTCCCATACTAACCGTTAGAGAAAGAGCCGTTGGGGGCATTTGGGCAGCTCCCACACTCGAATTTCTAGGCTGAGCAGACAAGAAATTCCAGTGCGGATCTGAGTGTTGGGGAACCTGTGCATGAGGGGATAAGGCTAGCTTCTCCCCTCCTTCCTCACCACTCCCATTCCCCATTGTTGCTCTTGGTGAGCTAGGGTTCTTCTCTCTCCTCTCTCTCTCATGATTTAAGCTAAGATTTTTTAGGAGAGATTGAATACCATTTGTGGGTGTGAAGATTGAAGATCCACCTCTTCCTCTTTCTCTCCCTATCAAGCTTTATGCTAATTTGAGTGAGGGATTGAGAGCCTAGTGTGTGTATTCGGGATCTACATTTGGTGGCATTAGGAAATCTTTGTGATTGGGGGATTTCTTGTTACTCTTGGATGTTTCTATCTCCTAGATGGCTCAGTGGCTTAGTGGCTCCGTCGAAGCACGCAAGAAGATTGTGCGGTGTTCTGGAGAAGAATTGTGAGGGGTATTATGCTCACCCCACGGGGATCGCGACCAAGTGAGTGGTCAGGACTAGCTTGGTACCAACTAAGTGAACCTCGGGATAAAAATCATCATATCATCATCTTCCCATTAGTTTGCAATCCCCTTACACAAGCTTGTATTTACTTTTTCATATATTGTGCTTGTGTAGTTGCTTTAGTAATTAGTTGGCTTGTGTAGCTGCTTTAGTAATTAGTTGGCTTGTGTAGCTTGCTAGTTGTAACACCTCTGGTGTTACGAGCTTGCTTAGCACCTAGTTTATGGTCAAGGAGGAATTAACGAAACGAGTTCCTCGAAGTTTTAAAATTTTACACACAAATGAAATGATACACGAATCTTAAATTACTCATTTCTGTGGTTAAGAAAAACTAAATGAATATTGTAAGTTGATTTATTTTATGTGAAAACATGCTAATGAGATCCTAATAAGAAAAATAGAAAAGTTGTTTTAATTGTTTGGTCGGCCAGGAGGTTTTGCGATAATCTTTTATAGCTATAGCACCTCTGACTTTAATCTCTAGTTAAAAGTTGTTAATCATGTCATGAACCGTGTGGTGGAGTGCTAAATGAATTTTTGGTTTATTCTAGAATGCCATTTAATAAACCTTAGTGCTCTAGATATGCTTGTTTTTATATAAATAGTAAGCTTGGGAAAAAGAATTTTTGAAAGCTTAAGTAATATGAATATGGGCAGAATAGTGTGTTAGTACATTTGTTTCAAGTGTTGATGTGATGTTCGTTAGTTTAAGAATTGGTGCAAGTAAAAATGAACAATGGAAAACCTAGTTCCTTAGTTGTGTTTGCAAAAAAAATGGTTTGGTTTGAAAAACAATTTTTATAAGCAAAAAAATATAAAACGTGTGTTTGAGGTTTAAATGATAATTTGGAGCAAGATTAATGTAGAAAAGAATATATATATATAGCTTTTAAACCTAATTTAAATTCGAGATTTTAGAAAATTTATGTGCCGGATTGTTTAATTGCTAGCTCGGCGGCTTTTGTGGTAGTCAATATCTTAGAGGTGGTTATTTATACGTGTCTAAATTTTGCTAGTTGGCTAATTTAGTAAACAAATAAAAATATATAGAGAGTACGCATACACTCACGTATTTTGTTTGATAAGCACGTTACTATATTAATTAAAGTAGTGTACAAACTTATTTCTTTATGAGTGTATCTCTAAGGATAAATATATGAATATAAGTATATAATAGATATATTGATGGGTGTGATGTACATTATTAGTAGCAAAAAAATAATAACATGTTTCTAATTTTATAATTATTTGTATGTTTTGATAAAAATAAAGAAAAGAAAATAGAAAAGGAAAACTCACGCACACCACGCACTCAGGCATGTGCGCCAGCACACTCACGCACGCCTGCCCTGCTGTCTGCTGCCGTCACTATGCTACACTGTTATTTCCTCTTCAATCGTGTTCGTTCTCGCCCGTTGTGCCTCTGTCGTGCCCACGTGCGCCCGCGCGCTGCCCATGCCACCCTGCCTAGTGCCTGCTGTGCCTGGCTTAAGGAGGGGGCAAGTGCGCACACGGCTCCTCGCTCGCCTTGCTCTCTCTCTGCCCTCAGCTCTCTCTCTCGCTCTGCTGCTCGTGCCGCCCGCCATGGCCACCAGCCGAGCTTCCACGTCGATCGTTCCTGCTCCTCCGTGCGTCCTTCTTGCCCATGGCTGGATATCGAGCCAACCGTAGGTTTTTTTGAGCTTTTTTAGAAATTGGTATAATCTTATTCATCATTATTTCCTACATTGTTTAAGACCCAACTTCACGACGAGCCTAACGAGCCGAGCCTAACGAGCCGAGCCGAAGTTGAAAGTCGTTCCAAATCAAGTTATTTTCATTTTAAAAAATAAATGAGTCTAATTGGAACACTTTTGTACCGAGCCAGCTTAACGAGCTTTTTATCCAGCCCTGTTCTTGCCCAACCCACTGCTCTAGCTCACTCCTCGCCTTGCGCCGTGGCCATCTGTTGCCTTGGCGTGCCCTCCAGCAACGCTCGTGTGCGTGCATGGTCAGGGGCGGCCTGGCCATGCCACCGACACCCACGGGTGCGTCAAGCACCCCTGCTGCCCTATGCACCACCTCCATCGTCGTCGACCACCCACTATTGGTATTTATTAACTCCTCACTTGTTTTAGCACCTATTAATTATCTACACCTCTAGCATTACTAAACTACGTTATCATCCCCAATGATGATGCCAGAAATGTTATTGATACTAACTAGCATTACTACAAGAATAATACTAGGTAGATGTTTATTATTTTATGTGACTAGAAAGAATATAAATATATGAATGAAAAGAATTCTGTAAGCGGACAGATAATTATACCATTGCAACACTTCACTCGAGAGTATATCAGATATCGTATTTATATTTTACCATAGGGAAGTGTAGCTTTGGACATGTATTGATAACTTATAACATTGATGGAGAAATAAATCATAATCAATCACTCTACTCATAAGGGTAAGTCACGAGATAAAATGTATATGATAAGCATTGATCAAGCATTATAATAAGTAAATCATTCATAGCACTACTATCTATGACAATAACATGGTCAAGTTAGAATATTAGAGGAATAATTTCTAAGTCATCCTTAACTACAAGTTAGAGTATACGTTGATTAGTGCAATTACACCTAATAATCATAGCTAAGATCATCATTATATCCACACATAAGGGGCATTACTTATGAAATTTTTAGTACAGAAACCTCTCCCTTCCTTCGTAACCAGACCCTACTTTCTCAACCCTATACTCGGAGAGTGAACTACAAAGGACTCAAAGGGAATGTCACATCCGCGATCTACTACATGACCCAGAATATAGAGTGTATTCACAGGTAAATACTCTCTCCATTCATTTATCTCCATCATCTAAGCAAAAACTTTTTATTCAAAAATCTCCTTCATATTAGCTTGGGACTTGCCCGCATTTATTATCTGTTTGCTGCTCATTAGCTACCACCCGCCTGCATTTATTGTCTCTTTGTTGCTCATTGGCTGTTCCAAGCCTGTGACTCCTCGTATGCGCTTAGCATGTGATGATTAAATGCAAACTGAGTGGTTTTACTCTGCTCCTTGGTCACTACGCCAAAGACTAAAATGATGGAGATAAATGAACAGAGGGAGTAGCATATAAGCACCATGCTTACATGGTCTCTATCACCCACCCTATGTACATTGGGGTGAATGTTATACAAACTTATGCATAAACACAATGATAAACTAACTATATTAAGCATATAATCAAAGTAGACAATGAATATTGCAACCAAGAACATGAATAAGATGAATACCATATTGTCTTGAGAATTATACCAAAGCATATAAAAATAATGAAGATATAACAAGAGAGGTGTACAAGAATTATATCGAACCAAGCTCTAGACGATGTCAGGAATCCATGAGAAGATCTGCTTGTCTTCCTCGAGACCTAGTCTAACTAGCTAATGCCCTAGAAACTAGACAAACTTTGATGATATTAGGGTTTCTGGCTCTGGATGATTTGATCTCCAATGACTTGATGTCTCAGGGGGGCTAGGGTCTCCTTATATAGCCTAGAGGGTCCAACATGAGCCCTTGGATCAAACCGACTTGAAGAACGACGTAGATACAGTCTAGGGAGGCGGTGGAGGAATATTCTAGAAACTGATAGGTGGGGCCCACCACCAGGGATCGGGTGACACCTGGGTGGGGCCGGTCGGTCCCACCTGGCGGCCTCTCGGGCTCTGCCTTAGGGGTTGCCTCCTGGAGTCCTCTAGAGTCTTCTAAAATAGTTTTTGTCATGGTTAAGTTTTTTTTGATGTTTTGATCCTCCTTTCTGGTTTTCTGAATATACCCTACAGAAAATACATATTCACCAAAACTTGTGAAAATTATTAGTTTAAACCCCTAAGTTTCTATTGGTGATCCATTTTAAGCATTTATTCAAGTTATGTTGATAGTTTAATATGGTAGATAGCTATCATCAACACCCACCAAGCCGAATCGGCGTAGGCTGGTCGGTCCCCATCACGTGCTCTGCTCTGTTGTACGCTCCAGGGTGAGAAAAATAGAATAGAAGCTTTTCCAGGGTTCTCAATGCAAATCTCGTGACTCAAGTGAATAGTGCTACATAATGGTTGAGGTACTACAGGTTGATTCAGGAAAAGCTCAGGGGTCTCCGTGCAAAGTGTTTATCCTTTATGGTTTTTCTTTTTCTTTTAAGTAGAATTTAGTTGAAAGTTTAACAATTCATAGTAAATTACAGAAAAATCATAAAATGGCAAATGAAGATGTTTTGGAATCCTTGTGATTAGATATATGCAATAGATGTATAATCTTGCATGTTTTAATAGAAAAATCTTGTTGTAGATTCTTATCTATGATTTTTAGGGAGAAATTCATATCTATAATTTCTATGCTCCAAATGTTCGGAAATTTTTATGGTATGCTATTCAAGTGATGCTTGATCTATGATAAAAATTTCGTGTTCAGTTCATGCATAGTTACTGAGTTATTGATTTATCCTTGTCACATGCTTTTATTTCTATTAAATCTTAATTATGTGCTAGTAAATAATATGTTTATCCAAAAATTATGAAACATGTACAATATTTCTGATTAGTTAAGATGTATCTCCCATAAAATTTTCGTGTCCAAAAGAGATGTTTGGTGTGTCACCTTTTTATTCCCTGTTTGTTTTTATTTGATCTTATATATATGCTAGATGTTTAGATTAAGGTTAATAAATGCTTTTCTATGCTACTTGTTTACCTATTACCTAGGTCATTGTTACTCAACTATGTTTTGTAATGGTTATATGCTTAGCATGTTTGCTCTGTCTTGTGTTTATATGTTTAAATGCGAAAATGGTGGTATTGATAGCTTGCGTTATGTGTTAATTAACCAACTTGCGAGTATTGTCCGATGAGAGTATGAGAGCGGTTCTTATCGATGATTAGCTACCTTAGTCCCCCTTTGACGTGTTGCTTGTTCTTTAAGTTTTGTAATGCCAGTGTGTATGCTTGTTTGACTAAAGCATACATTGCATTTATGCATATCATAATAGGAACGGTGATGGATCGATGGATCAATTGGTGTTAAACCTAAAAGGTGGTGCCATGGTGAACAGGTCATGAAGATGGAATACTAACTTTGGTTATATTTTACCCAGGAAAGCCTCGATGCATAACCCCTATATTTTTGCACTTTATTTTATGCTTGTGTATTAAGTTTTAAGGAGTTGAATGGAACCCATATATATATATATATCCTTATTTCAGGATTCTTACTAGTATGTCAAGATCGTGTAGCTTGCTATGTTATTGGACCCCGATAAAAGTCGAGTGATTATTTGTCACTTGCGAGAGATAGGAAATATATTATTGTTATTATTATCATATTACTATCACATGGAATATATATGAATAATAATTAGAGACCGGGCGGGACCATACTTTGGATTTGGATTTGGACTTGGTTGGGCAACCGAGCGAGGCTCAAATTGCATTTGTTCCGCCCGTGTCGATTGAGGACTGTTCGTTGCTGTGGATGGTAGTCAGGTCACAGACTTATTATCCTGAGCACATACTTGCTTATCGGAGCGGGAGGACTTATTACTCTCTTGTCATGGGTTCCGGCTCTTTCTGAACTGACTGTTAAGGGTGGATTATTGGGTGAAGGTCTAAGCATCGCACTGAGGTCGGGCCTTAGGTGTTGGGGGCTTAGAGTCCCAGTTTGGACAGGAACCTGGACCCATTGACAGGAGTGGAACAGGTTGGTCTTGTTTGTGGCTGGGGTACAAATGAAGATATGTGTTTCGGGGTATTCAGCTGGGATACACTGATTCACGAATTGCCATTTTTGAGACGATACGACTTGGCTATGGTCTAGCACCGTAGTAAGAACTGGAACATGGAAGATGATAAAATAGTTCTGATTGCTCAACCCTTGCTGGAAAGTAGCATATGTGCTTACATAGAATGGTTGATTAATGAACTAATGATGACTGCTAATAAACTTGAATATAAGGTTGCACGTTTAGTAATGCTTCCTGCAGATGCAATAAATCCAATAGCTAGATAACCTTGCATATCCTTGGAGTCTTTTCTTTCCTCCTGATGGGTAAGTCTTGCGGAGTACAATTGAGTACTCAGGGTTTGTTCTACCCTATTGCAGGTGGTAGGAACATGTGAAGCTAACACTTGTGTGTGGAAACTTTCTAATGGGCTCAGTGAGGATTTCCTTTACGTTACGGACATAGAGTTTATTTAAAACTTCCACCCAAAATGTTTTACAAATAGAAGACTTATAACATGTTATTATTCGCGCATATAAATGTTCATCATGTAAATATTTAACTTGACATTAAACACATTCTTATTGCCACTGAAACTCTGATAATATGGTTATATTCCGCTATTATAAACATAAGATATTATACTCTGATGTTGCATGAAAAGTGATGTAAGAAATGGCTAAAATTGTTGTAAGCTTTATTCTTTCATTCATGATCCTGTTGAAAAATGTGCATTTTCGAATTCTCCCATGGGGTGTGCTCGATGGAACTATTTGAATTAGCTCACTCTTGGGGTGCTTAGTGTCTAATGGAAAATAAGTGCCTCCGAAAGTGTGTTATTTCATGCCACAAACATAAATACATGGAAGATTTCACTGAAAGGCGCTTTCCGACGCTGATTCACGCAAAAGAACAAGGGAGACACCTACCAAACCAACCCAAAATGGGCAAAGCACCACGAAGCACTGGTCCATGTCTAGCCCAAGGCCTGCCATGCAAAGGCGGTGGCCATATGTGGCAGCCAAGGGCCGGCCACTCCTAGGGGGCGGTCGCTCCCCTCTGGGCACCTCCTTGCCTCTCCTTGCTGTGGCGGTGCCTCCTCGACATGCAAAGGTGGTGGAGTGCATGCTTTGTGCCAATATAGCGTTCAACACTGCCTCTTGCCCTATATAAATAGAGGGGTACCCTCCTCTACACCCGAACACATTTGAAAGAGTAGACACAAGAGTAATACGATGTAGCAGGAGAAGAGCCCCATTCATATCTTAGCTCTATAACTAGTTGTAGTAGGGAGTGAGTGAGGAAGAGTAAGAGTGGAGAAGTACCAGGGTTGTCGGCTACCTCCATTTGTAGTGGAAGGAATGCCGGGAATGTCGACTCCCTTTTCACTTGTACCTCGATGGACCTAGTACTACTTGGAGTACAAAGGTTCATGTTCTTCTACGGTGGTGAGCTCTTACTTTAAGTTGGTCTTGTTCATTATTTACTTATGAGTTCGTCATCCGTTCTCATAGCGGATACTCTAGTAAAGGGTCCTGATAGAGACGGATAACCCTGATCGATGCTAGAGTAGTAGTCGATAGCGTAGACGTGGTGTCTAGGCTAGAGGCTGCCTTCATTTACCTCATTCCCTATGGTTGAGGGGTAGACGACAGGTGGTGACAGCCCTGTCCGTCCTTCGTACTCCCCCACGCTCGGGTTCTACATCGGCTATAGGCCGGTATCACTTGGCAGACCAGGTGTACGCCGGTGCCCGAAGCAAGTCTATTGTGGCAAGGCTATCTTAACTTAGTATCTCTATCCTTAGAAAACCTCACTACCCAAGCTATCTTTCTTCTTGTTACCATGGACGAACTAGATAAGAGACTCTTACACCTCCATTCCTCGTGGAAATACGATACCCTGAATACTTCTAGGTAAAATACTACAACAGTAATTATGTGCGCTTGCGGATTATTTTTGTATACGTTAAGAAGTACCAACAAGCATTTCTGGCCCTGTTGCTGGGGAACAGTTGCTATTTTATCTCTGGACCTAGTTCACCCGTGTAGCCTTGTGTTCTATCTTTCCTTTCAAAAAGTAAAAAAAAATTATTCCTTCTATTCTTTTTCACCTTGAAACCCTTCCATTCAAAAAAATTCTGCTCTTAAGGATGAGTTTAGAGCCACCACCGTCGAAGCCAATCACAGCTTCTAGCTATAAACTTTGTTCTGGCTTTGGCGATCAAACTTATGACCATAAACTAAGCACTACCGAGAGATACCCCCAATTATCATAAAAAGAACATAACTTTTTCTTATCAATAACAGCAGGATCATGTTTTTGAGATAATATGCACCTTCGGGTATTCTTGTTTGCTAACCATGACAGGTTAAGATCAAGAAGAACAGGGGACATATGATGCTCGAAATCATGGGAGCTACATCGACTACATACCTTGATGACCTTTGGTGATGCGACACACTCAAAAGGAGACCCCCAACACCACACACTTGACTTTCACAAAAGTCCAAGTGTGGGGGAGAATGGTAAGTCACACCAAAAGGCCATCTTGGTTAAAAAATGATGTTAGCTCTGCCTTGCTAAAAAAGAGTATTATGATGAAAAAAGAAGAATTATCACGAGCCTAGGGTACCCGATCATTCATGAACAATCAACACCTCCACCCTGCCATTTCATAGAAAGGTATATATATGCTAACCATATGTAGAAAGAGAGAAGGTCATCGTCAAGTGAAAACAAAAGCATCATATGTGACGGAGCAACTACATTACATCACTCACACTTCAATAACAAATTGTGGGTGATGGTACAATTAATCAAGGTATGAGAGAACCAACCCCAAAAATATCATTCCTATTTTTAGTTACTTTTTACCACTACATATTTGCATGCATGTCATTCATTTAATTTCCCTTTCAAAAAAAACCATGGCAAGTTTGTTTAAATTGCACTCATCCACCCCGTTTGCATTGCCCGCATTATAAAAGAAAACACTGGTTCCCGGATTCACCATTCCAAGTTCTCACCTCCGTATAAGTGAATCTCATGTTACTTTCATGCAACTTTTTTCTATTCTAGTATGCTTTGGTTTGGATGTTTGTCGTATATCTTTTAAATTAGGCATGGTGCTTAATTCGGATGTAATGATCATACTTCCATAGGCTATTTAAATTAAGCATGGTGCTTAGGTTAATTAGCCTACCTTAATCAAATTGGACATGAAGTCTAGTTTGATTTTTGTACTAAAACTGCTAAATATAGACTTTGGTTACATGCACGGACTAACCCGTGCAGGACACTATCAAATTCATGTGGGTAAGTCCTTGAGATGAAATTATAACGGAGATGAATCAAAACTCTGGTGAAGTTTGAATAAACAAGGGTTTTGAATCTAAAAAAAGGGGGCTCTCTTTGCTAATTGAACATATATAAACACCACTTTTCTTTAGCACAGAGAAAAACCTTTAGCTCATAACATGAACCACTATTGTTTCAAAACCTTTGTAAAATCCCTCGGGTATGTATTCTCCACTAACCTTATGCAGGGATAAAACCTTGATCAAAAGAAAGATGGATCACACACCCACCAAGCCAAACCACATGAAGATCAAGATGACATGGCGAAAACAAAAAAGTGCAATCACCCTTATCCATCTCCAGGATGAGATGATGCAAATTCAAGCTAAAATGCAATGGAGAAGTCCTCCTCAACGGACTTAAAATGGTGAGCCCATACCGAAGGTAAATCGGTAGTTATCTTTAAAATTCAAAATAAATATTTCTAGATTAAATTTTTTTCTTTGCTTCAAAATAAAACTCTAAGAAAAAAAATCATTATAAAAGAAAAATAAATAGAAAAAAGAGAAGAAGAGAAAGAAGGAGCATTCTCCTCTTCTAGACCTTTACTATCACTAAAGCCCATAGTCCATACATACTATTACATGTGTGACCTAGCCTTGGTGATAACCTGAGATGGACCATATACAGCCGTCCCTACAACAGCTTAAAAGCTTCCATTTACAAATGCGGCCGGTAAGTACACCAAGGTACGCAAAGGTAATAAATGTTTACCAACTCCTTTTAACTCATGTTATCCCCATTAGAATAAAATTTCATCATGCAAGTTTATCCATCCCTTGTTTATGTCATATGCTCTATAGTTTGGGTGTACTCAAATGTGCACACATGTGGTATATCCATAGGATTTTAAAATTAAGCATGGTGCTTAGGTTAAAAAAGTCTTCTTTAATCAAAATTAATAGTGTTTAATCTTGGTTAATGAACTTTGAGTTACTATTTTCATAAACAATGAAAGTAATCTAAAATGGAGATAAACCAAGGCCTGATTTACACTACATCTTTGACATATGCCTTGTTTGGGTTATTCTAAAAGATAAAAAGTTTGGTGAACCAATAAATAAATAAATAAAAAGTAACAAATGCATTAGCTAAAACTAATAATAATAATAATAATAATAATAATAATAATAATAATAATAATAATAATAATAATAATAATAATAATAATAATAATAATAATAATAATAATAATAATAATAATAAACAATAATGATAAAATGATTTAAGCTTCCCGGTGTTCAAACTGGTAGAGCTCTTGTCTGTATTTCTTTATCAAATAAAAACAGGTACAAGAACAAGTGTGGGAGAGATCTCTCAAGAACAACTAACACACATTCAAGATCTCCCACCAACATGTCGCACAACCCTCGGATGATCCATCGTGTAGAAGGACAGATAGCTTCAGAAAAGGATTGGCTAAACCTCCTGTTGAGCCAAACCACATCTGAATTCTTTAAACTCTTTCCTCTACAACGATGGTTTGTACAACACTACCCTCACTCTCTACATTCAGAAAAGATTAAAATTGAATAAATTAAAAATATAAAACAAATGGCACTCCATCTCCATGTTATCCTTCGATAAAATTTGCATACTCTTTATTCCTTGCCAATATTCCTATAACTTGTGAACAACTATCATAGGGACCCCATGTTGTCTAAATAATTGCAATATGAGATATAGTGGGATTAAAATGGGCCTTGCTCTCTCATGTGAAGAACTTGGGATTTCTTTTATAAAATCAAAATTCAAATAGCATGCTCCTCAATGATATTCAAATTGCTACCAAAGCATACCTAGTGTTTAGAACTTAAAACCTCCTTATTTATGCTACTTATTCCTGCATTGAGTTTTGTCAAATCTTGATGACCCTAGTTGAGAAAGTTATCATGCCCCCAAGATCAAGATCACGTACACCCACATACACTTGTTGCTCCTACACTGGGAGTACGCAAAAACATGCTTTCATTTAGAACCACCAAAAATTTTGCTCCTACAACGGGAGTAGACATAAAAAATGTCTTAGAAATAAATACTCCATGTTCTACAAAAGAGTGATCTCTCTCTCAATATGTGGTTTAAGAGACATGTGCTATCCAAAAAAATTAAAAAATAGGACACATGAAGGTCCCAAGGTATTGAAAAAAATGGACACATGAAGGTCCAAGTACAAAAAAAATGATGAGCACATGAAGGCTCATGTAAAAAAGAAAAGAGATAGCCATGTTCTCGAAATAAAACTTATGAGAGAGATAACTCATATAAAGGAGTATAGTATAGGTTTGACATTATTTTATCCACACACATGCACTTCTTGGTCTAAGGGTATGAAATCTTTCTCCTCGGATCTGAACTTTGACTTAACAAAATATGCAAAGTAAGTATGCCTTCATATCTTTCCCTTACCCAAAGATCCATATAAAGCTTTTTAGAAGTAGAAAAGAAAGAAGGCAACACTATGATATGCTTTGGTGAGGAACCACACACAAACTTGAGTGATTTGAGAGAATCATTTGAGGAGCTTAGGCTATGTTTACATTTTTAAAACCAAATGAAAACCCAAGTTTCTAAACTAAGTGATGCAAGGGTATTTGAATCCGAACTGTTCCATTATTCAATTACCCAAGATAATATGGTAGACACTTAAAAGGTTCACAAGTGTAGGTAAAGCTTGGAATAACTTGTATGTAGATTATATATCAAGGAGATAACCCATCTTAGTCCCTTGAACTTTACTCGAGGACGAGCAAAGGGCTAAGTGTGGGGGAGCTTGTTGGCGGTCTTTAACTCCAATTTCTAACCGTCATTAAGACATAAAAGAGGAGAAATTAACAATCTTAAGTACATATACATTTACTATTGATCTAGTTCCACATGTATTTGGAGAATGCTATTCTGCAGGCCACAAACACAAATACATGGAAGATTTCACTGAAAGGCGCTTTCCGATGCTGATTCGCGCAAAAGAACAAGGGAGACGACCACCGAACCAACCCAAAATGGGCAAAGCACCACAAGGCACTGGTCCATGTCTAGCCCAAGGCCTGCCACACAAAGGCGGTGGCTAGAGGTGGCAGTCAAGGGCTGGCCGCTCCTAGGGGGCGGTCGCTTCCCTCTAGACGCCTCCCTACCTCTCCTTGCTATGGCGGTTCCTCCTCGACATGCAGAGGTAGTGGAGTGCATGCTTCGTGCCAAATATAGCTTCTAGCACCGCCTCTTGCCCTGTATAAATAGAGGGGTACCCTCCTCTACACCCGAATACATTTGGAAGAGTAGACACAAGAGTAACACGATGTAGCAGGAAGAGAGAAGAGCTCCATTCATATCTTAGCTCTCTAGCTAGTTGTAGTAGGGAGTGAGCGAGGAAGAGTAAGAGTGGAGAAGTACCAGGGTTGTCGGCTACCTCCATTTGTAGCAGAAGGAATGCCGAGAATGTTGGCTCCCTTTTCACTTGTACCTTGATAGACCTAGTACTACTTGGAGTACAAAGGTTCGTGTTCTTCTACGGTGGTGAGCTCTTATATTTAAGTTGGTCTTGTTCATTATTTACTTGCGGGTTCGTCGTCCGTTCTCGTAGCGGATACTCTAGCAAAGGCCCTGATAGAGACGGATAACCCTGATCGATGTTAGAGTAGTAGTCGATAGCGTAGACGTGGTGTCTAGGCTAGAGGCTACCATCGTTTACCTCGTTCCCTACGGTTGAGGGGTAGTTGGCAGGTGGTGAAAGCCCTGTCCACCCTTCGTACTTCCCCATGTCCGACTTCGACGTCAACTACAGGTCGGTATGGCTTGGCAGACTAGGTGTACGTCGGTGCCCAAAGCAAGTCTATAGTGACAAGGCTATCTTAACTTAGGATCTCTATTCTTAGAAAACCTCACTACCCGAGCTATCTTTCTTCGTGTTACCATGGACTAACTAGATAAGAGACTCTTACACCTCTATTCCTTGTGGAAATACGATACCCTGAATACTTCCGGGTGAAATGTTACAACAGTAATTTCGTGCGCTTGCGCATTATTTCTGTATGCGTTAAGAAATACCAGCAGTAGCCTTGTTGTTGAGCATTGCTAGTGAGCATAGGATCTTTGTGCTTTTGCTTACTAGTTTGTGTAGGAGCTCCCTTGATGTTTAAAGTATTAGTTGCATAAGTTTATGTGACATTTCTTCTAGAATTAGTTAGGTGAGCTCTAGCTAGCCCGACACCTTTGTTGCCTAATTAGGATCATAATAAGGTGCTTGTGAACTTAGATAGAGGGGTGTAGTCTTGGCTAAATTGATAATTTTAATTTCGCATTTATCTTGGTTAGCCGACGCGATTAATTTTTAGAAAGAACTATTCACCCCCTCTAGTCTGCCACCTCGACCCTACAGGTGCGGCTGAGCAGAATGGAGGCGGACACGGTGGATGGGGCCACCTTTGGTGGCAAACGCTAGTAGAGGGCCCAGCGGTGTCGTGCCGGTGAATGGTGAGGGGCGGTAGCGACGTACTACTAGACGACGATCGCTCCTTCTCGCACCAAAGCCAACCTACGTGGAGGTCCTCAGCTTCGTTCGACCTTTGGGCTTTTGGCTTGGGGCTTGTTCTGTTGCAAAAAAATTTGCAAAATGATCCTGTAGCACATTTGTTGTTATTTGACAATTAGTGTCCAATCATGGTCTAATTAGACTTAAAAGATTTGTCTCGTCCATTTCGTCTAAACTGTATAATTAGTTTTATTTTTTATCTATATTTAATGATTCATGCATGTGTCTAAAGATTTAATGTGACGGGGAATCTAAAAAATTTTGCAAAATTTTCTGGAAACTAAACCGGCCCTCGGCACCTAGGACAGGCGTCCAGAGAACTAGGCTGCTAGCGAGTAGGCCAGAAGAATAGAAGACATAAGCCCATTGTTATTTAGGCAAGCCTGTAAAAAAACACGAATCTTAATGAATATCTGAACCATACAAAAGTGAAACAAAACAACACAAGAAATCCGCTGGCAGATATTTAGAAATTCCAAAGAAAAAAACAGAAAAAGGACGCCCACCTTCCGTGCAGGTGCGGGGGATCGTCGGGTGGCCGTGGGACGCGGGTACTAAATAGCTATTCAAGACCTAGGTACTAAATAATACATTATATGTATGTATACATATTTATATTGGCAGAATTATTGGGTTTCATGGTCATATCTCGAGTTTCTAACCAAAGCTTCTCAGAAGGAAGGCGTGGTTTGGCTTTCTGAATTTAACATTCTAAGGGGCTAGTTCGCGGGATGGGTACGTGGAGAATAGGGATCAGTGATGGTTCTCCATCCTGTCCCCGCGAAACCAACGGGGACTAGTTTTTTCTTTCTGTTTCAAGGGATTGGAGGCGGATCTAGTGATGAGGCGGGAGGGCCTTAAGCTGACCTACTGCCGCTGATTTCATAGAGCCCCTAGAGTCTCTTCAAAATTACATGGCTCCTTTGAGGAGGAGATACTAGATGTTGAAGACAAGGACTTCAGCCTCTCCAAACTTTCATCCTAGATCCGTGGATTGAACCCGCTCCATTCCCGTTGCCAATTCACCGTAAGGAATCCCCGATTAGGCTAATTGTCATCGCTAGTTGGAAACAACCAGGTTTTTTTTGGTCCAAACCGTTCTCTGGTTTTAGGCCACTCTTAGTTCCAAAAATTTTCAAGATTTTTCGTCACATCGAATGTTTGACACCTGGAGCATTAAATGTAGACGAAAAAGAGAACCTACCCATTCAGGAGCAGGCAGCTGGGATCGCACTCACTCCGAGCCCGAGGTTCCGAGCTAGGCCTGGGACAGCAGCAATGCAGCACCAACCACCAAGCGACGGTAATCACAGGATACAAATCGGACGGACGAACGAGGTGAAACGATTTCTGCTACCGTGAATGATGGGCTCAAACTGAAACATGCCTGGGTACCGTGGCGCGAGCGTACGTGGAACGTGGTTGCTGTGGCCTGTGGAGCAACCCGGACTGGTACCCACCCAGGCTGTGGCTCGCACACGGACCCGGGCCACGTTTAGATTACAAATTTTTTTTAACCTGATGAATAGTACCACTTTCGTCTTATTTGGTAAATATTGTCTAATCGTGGACCAACTAGGCTCAAAAGATTCATCTCGTCATTTCCAACTAAATTGTATAATTAGTTATTTTTTTATCTACATTTAATGCTCCATGCAAACGGCTAAAAATTAATGTAAAGAAGAGAAATTGAAAAAATTCTAACTTTTGAATGCATCTAAACAAGACCCCGGTTGGTGTGCTGCGCACTCTGCTGACCGCTGAGACCTGAGGGTGTGTTTAGATCCTTCAAAATTTCAAAAATTTTACAAGATTCTCCGTCACATCGAATCTTTGGACACATGCATGGAGCATTAAATGTAGGTAAAAAATAACTAATTACACAGTTTGTCTGTAAATGTCGAGACGAATCTTTTGAGCCTAGTTAGTCCATGATTGGATAAATTTTACCAAATAACAACGAAAAGTGCTACAGGAACTTTACACACACTTTACAACCATCTGAACACACCCTGAGATGAGAAGGAGCAGGCTGCAGGCAGCCAGTGCCTATAAATATGGGGGTCTACAGACGCCTGTACCAGCGGTCACACCACACGCACACACACCTTGCGAGGTCTTGTTGAATTGCTACCTTTACCTTTAGCTCTAGCTAGTGCTTCTACACCAAACCCCATCACGCCATGGCCACCAAAACCAGCTTTGGCACCTCCACACCTTCACCGCCACCCACCATCATTCCGTACCACCCGGACGGCGCCGAGCTCATTAGCACACACCTATGTCCTCATATCCGCTCTGGCTCCAATCGCCTCCGCGACCAGTTCATCCACGACCACGATGGGTTGGCTGTTTACAGCGCCAATCCAGCCGACCTCACGGGCCGGTTTTTGGCGGCGCAGTCGAAGTCGTCCGGCGAGCAAGCCTGGTATTTCTACACCAAGCTGCAGGACAAGGACGGGCGCGGGGTGAATCGAAAGGTACATGGTGGGAGTGGTACGTGGCATAGCGACGCTGGGTTCGAGCCCGTCGTCTCCCCGATTTCGGGAGAGCTGATCGGCTACATGAAGCGTTTCACGTTCCGCGAGAAGCAGTGGTACGGCCGCAGCAGCAAGCAGGGCAGCGGCAGCCGTGGTGTCCGCACCGTCTGGCGAATGCAAGAGCTGCGTGTCCATAGTCCCGGACACGGACGCGGACATCGACACGGACAAGTCGTCTTGTGCAAGGTGTATCGCAGCAGGCGCGCCCCTTCTTCGTCCAACGGTGGAAAGCCACCACCACCACCACAGCCGCCGGTGGAGGAGGGATGGGCCGGTATTGAAATTGTGTGGGGTGCCAAGGGGAAACGAAGGCGTCGTAACCTATCACAGCCGCCGGTGGAGGAGGGATGTGCTGAGATTGTGTGGGGGGCCAAGGGGAAACGAGGTCGCCTGCAGCAGCTCGGGTGGTGGAGAGGATGACGACGGCGACGGGAGAAGGAAAGAGGGGATGAACTCATGTCCGCGTTGCAACGCAGACCTGACCCATCCCAGGACCGGCTCCGCGCTGCTTTTCCCCAAGGTGGAGCCCAGAGAGAGGCAATTGCTGCCTGGATCTGGCGCCGTTCCAAGGTGAAGCAGGAACTGTTTTATCGGTGAATCTCGTTACTCCTATCTCGCAAGACACAGAACCTATTGCTGACGGTCGGTTTGTGCGCATAACTGTAGGCGTAACCTTATTGTACTACTCGTACTGTATTGGGTGTAGGGATACACCATCTTTGGCCTCGTTTAGTTTCCAAATTTTCCCCCAAATTCCACTATGCAAAAAGAAGATTCCCCATCATATCAAAATGTCGGTAAATGCATGGAGTACTAAATGTAGATAAAATCAAAAACTAATTGTATAGTTTTGTTGTACTTTGCGAGACGAACATTTTGAGTCTAATTAATCAATTTTTGGATAATTTTTTACACTAAAAAACAAAACGCGCTATAATGTTCCGACAGAAACACTGTAGCGCGCAGTGCCGATTCGGTCGGCATCTAAACACGGCCTTTATTGTAGTATAGGATTGCAAGGAATAAATCACAGCAGCTTTTTGTTGGGTGTTATTCCTAATTACTACTGTAGGCGTAACCTTATTGTACTACTCGCCGGGGCCGCTGGTGGGGAGGCCGCGGCGGCTGCGCCGGGGCCGCACGGGGTGGCCGCGGCAGCATGCAGGGGCCGCTCACTGCGCCGCCGCCCTCGATGGTCTGATCCGGCGTCGATCTACGCTTAGGAAACAGCGAGCGCCTTCTCCTTGCTCGATTTCTTCTGTACTAGTACATTGCGCGCGGTCGACTGGCTATGAAACATACGTGCTGAATAAATGCATTGCAAGAGGATTAAGAATTAAGATTAGGCTAAATAATAAGGATTATATAAGTTTAGTAATAGATCCATGTCATGGCACAGGGTGGCAGTTCGGAGATAACATAATAATACTTGATAAGCAATTTGTATCTGCGTAGGATCATGGGCGTACACATATAAAAACTATTGTCATGTTCGCTTGAGCTTATAAGCCAGAATCAGCCAGCTATTCAGCAGTGTTTTTCTCTCACAACAAATTAGCATCAGCAGCAGCCGCAGAAACCATCAGCCGAACAGGGCAGCAATACATCTAAGAACCATGGGCAAAGCACCATAGTCTATTTTTTTAACACGACTTCACATGTCTTTGCATTAAGAAGAAGGAGGCCGAAAGCACGGTGAATACAAAGCGGGATACAGAACCACAGAGAGAGTGGTTAACACCCCAAACAAAACAACAACACAACAACACAACAACAAACAGCAAGAAAAAAGAGATAGGGCCCTCCACCACAAGCCTAACAACGCAACCTACAAGGCAAGTTGCAACAACGCAATGATCCGACTCGAGAGATGTAGCCGCGGCGGTAAGAATCAGCCGAGAGAGACGACCAAGGCGGCCGCCGAGGCCCACGCGGCAAAGCACCCGCGAGGGGGCATCACACGCTCGGCAGCAACTTCCCGAGGTGGAGCCAGGCACGACGTCGGTGACCAAGGACGGCCAAGCAACAACGACGGCGAACAACTTTGGCAACACCAACATCCGAGAGGACCTAAGCGAAACCTCCGCGGCAAAGCATCCGCAAGGGGGCGTCACACGCTCGGCAGCAACTGCCCGAGGTGGAGCCAAGCACGACGTTGGTGGCCGAGGACAGCCAAGCAACAACGACGGTGAACAACTCCAGCATCACCATCCACCGAGAGGACCAAAGTGAGGGCGGGGCCTGGCTCAACGGGCGAGGAGGGTGCAACAACGTAGCCTTCCGGAAGGAGATGACGCCCACAGACGCCAACCACGTTGAGACGGCCACCCAAATGAACTTTCGTTCCGAAGCTTGCCTCAGCAGTCGCCGACAATGGGATGAGCAGTGACGAGCACCATAGTCCATAGAAAACCAAATGTCTGCGGTGACAGATTCAGTTGGGTAAGCAGGCACTGCAGTAGCCTTTATGGCGCATATGCAAAAGGCAGCAATACATCAGAACTGTGGGCTCTTCATACAGCATATAAGTTTTTAAAGTCTTTATGCAGACAGATTACATCGTCTAGGCAACCTATGCTGCAGTTTGCATAGTCCATAGACAAAAGGAACTTGGCCTGCAGATGTTTGGAACCTGAAATGCAAAAGTGGGGCGTGAGGCAGTATGAATCTGCATAGAAAGAAAGAAAAAAACCTTTTGTCGGCACGAAGTTTGTTCACCTTTTCATCGTCAGTTTCACCGTGAAATAGCTTTTGCACCGGGGAATTTCCCCAGAGGGAGCCGGGTGTGCGTGTGAGTAGTGTGTGTGCCCGGTAGACGCGTCCTGAGATTTCTCAGGCAGTCTCATTTGTACTCGAGCGTGCGGTCAGTATAGGTGTCCAGTACGAGTCTTACCAGATATGCCAGTGCTCGCGGTATTAAAAAAAACCGTGAAATAGCTTTTTCTGCACAAAGGATTTCCTGATATTTTTAGGCAACCTAATTTTTTTTGGCAGAGACATAATATTAAAAGGAAGTATGTTAGGAGACATATTGTCTGTAAGGGCGGTCCCAACAGTAGAAACTATGCGCGATGTTCAAGAAGACTACGTTAGCAAAAATTGTCTATAGAAATTATCTCACACAATGGTAGAGTCTTCATGTAATAAATATTAGACTTTTTTCTTTCTCTCCCTTGTCCCTTCGCCTCTCTCTCCGCTTGTTCTCTGCTTGCTTCCCTTTGTCTCAAGATGGCGACGGGTACGTACTCGGGTAGTGGCCACCCGCACCCGCCAAGTTGTATCCGTCGGGTTACCCGCAACTGCACACGGGTAGGAAAATACTCCCATACCCGCACCCGCGCGGGTAAATTCTACTCGACGGGTAACCCGCACCCGACAACATACCCGACTAAGCTTCCAACAAGATACAAACTAATATTCATATAATGATATCATTGCAATATATATACTAGAAGGGTTTAGATGGATTTGGGCCAAATTCATGGGTTGTATAGGCAAAAATGATGAGGGTGGCTTGTTCTTTATGTAGGTGTTTTTTACCCGCGGGTAGGCTGGTATGGGTAGTGTCGGGTATCAAAATACCAGGGTACCTAACAGACAGCAAAATACGGCACCCTGCACAATCGCTAAAGTCGACCCGCCAAAGGCGATGACAGCATGTCAGTCGTCTGCGGCACGAACGACAAACTCCATCCCACCCGAGCCTTGCGAAAAGGTATCGAACGAGATAGGCGCCTCGGGTGGCATTTTTCCGCCTTGCCCGAGCCCCCATGATGTCATCAAAAGTGTCTGACCCCCTCGGTCTACTCCCGCCTCGCCCGAGGGACACGTCCAACCCTCTGGCAAGACAGGGAGCCACGGGGGCCCCAACCGCGGCACCCGCTCCCACCGATGGGACAGATGTGACCATGCATAGTCAACAGCAACGCGGGAACCACGTCCTAACCTGACATGACCCCGGTCATTCCACGACGACAACATCCATACCTCTACAGCGACGGGGATAACAACCACTATACCACCTAACCCCCCCTCTACGTAAATCCGGGCGCCCATGTCGTTCGTCCTCGACGGCACAGAAGTGCACAGGACAAAGCGTGGCCACAGCACGCAGCACCAGCAGACAGAGGGGCTAAAAGATCAACGCCTGTTGCATCTTTGCGCCACAAGGCAACTGTTCCCACTGGATAAGGAGGAAGACGGCCACGCCCGAGGCCACCTTTTTTGTTTTTCTCTTTCATCCTTTCCATTTTCATCTTTTTACTACGAATGTAACATGAGTCCTCTCCTTAGAAGCTATAAAAGGGGAGGTAGGGGCCAAATCGAGAAGACGAAAAAACAACCCACACACACACCTCGCTAAGACATCAACGCTCACGCACCCCCTAAAAAGAGACCTGAGATCCGCTTTCTCTCTCGAAAGCTTGTAACCCCTACTACGAGCACTCCGGTGTAAGGCAACACAAGCAGTAGCAAAACCCACTGGACGTAGGGCTATTCATGTCTGAACCAGTATACATCCTTGTGTCCACTTTGCACATCATCCGGGCCTAAACGCGCAGATACAAATCAACTCGTTGCTCTATTTAGACCCCCGGTTCTCTAGACACCGACAGTTGGCGCGCTAGGTATGGGCCTTCTGCGCGTCACAATCCATCTCTTAGGTCTCGATGGCCAACCCCCACATCCGCTTCACTCTAGGTTCCCACATTCGGTTCGGCGACCTAGATTTCCTCTGCACAGGAGTGGACTACGATCTGGTCCTTCTTCCCCCTTCTGTCGACATCGATGCCATCTTCGAGGCCCTATCCAATCTTTGCCTGTGCACCGACGAGGGACAGGCCCTTGAGAACGACTGGCCAGGAAGTTCCCATGGCAGATCGACGTAGTCCGGTAAGCCGCACGACCACAGGAAGGCCCATGGCCAATCCTCGATTACAGTTCATCTTAATCCATCTGCGGGGGCGATTCCCGCGGATCTACCAACTCACCATGCGCAGGCTATCGCGGAAGTACTCATGACCACCGAGACAGCCTCTAGCACCATCTCCGACGAAGACGACGGCAGTTGGGCCGGCGCTAACTTCTATGGGCTTGACGGCCCAGGGGCTTTACGTCCCTCGATGGCGGCGACTCCGACGATGGTGGCTACGAGCTCACGTGGCCATGACGCCGGGAGGCGGAGGCTGCGCACGGTGTCGACACGCCATGATCGGTAGATCACTGCATCACCCCCTACCCAAGATCTATTATTCTGTTTTTGGAAGATAATCTGTTCGTGCATATGTTCAAAATCCTTGCACATTATCCGCTGTAATTTATTTCCTCACTTAAATCATGAGTTAAATCATCAGCGATAATTACGTAATACGGTTTCCACCCTTTACGGTCCATTACAACACGGAGTTCGAAGGTTGGCCTATGAAGGGTTCGACAGCCGCTCCGAGCCACCCGAGTGAGGGATGGCATGAGAAGGGGCACACGAGCGGCCAGTACTCGGACGTGCTGAGCGTCGTGGGCCTTCTTGAGCCATGTTTAAGTCCAGGTCAGTTTACGGTTCGGGAGTTTTTTTTTCTGAAAAAGGCAATGAGCCCTCGGGGTCGGTCAAACAACCCCGGGAACTCTCCGAACCAACCACCAGGAAATTTTGAAGCTAGTCACTAGCTTACCTCCGTCAGATCCCCGCGAACGGGAACTGGGGCTTCACTTGAACCGACCTGATTGTAACTCAATGGGCAACATGGCTCGATCCAGCGAGGGATGTCGTGGCGTTGCCCAAACCCTCCTCTTTGCGAAAAAGATGCGCGATGGATATGCTAACTAAGCCACTTGATCGGGCCCACGCGCGAGCGGGGATTTCAGAGGACCCAGGGGCAGAAATGTCCGACCCGCGAAGGAACTCTCCTGAGCGTCTCGATGAGCCTACACCCCTAGGCATGGGCAGAGGCATCGATGAGAATGCATCCAACCCCGCCTCGGGACGCAGAAAACTGCTACACCTAAACGTCTGATCGATCTGTCAAAAATCACGAGAGCTATGCGCACGCGAGTTCTTTCCTCTCTAAAAACCCTCAATGCGCGAAGTCTCGGCGACCTCTTCGGCTGCCATTACCGATCGAATCAAGGCAAAATGAGGGGAACAGGGAAGCAAAGTGAACATGACAACGATTAGATGAACTGATTTCTTAGATAAAGAACCATTTTACATTTCTTTTAGGGAAAGGGAGAAGTCCTAAACTAGGCCTACTGGTCCTCATTGAGGACCTAGTCCGCGGGGACAAGGGCAGCGACGACGTTCGCCGTCGGCTCGAAACCCTCGAGGAGGTCCTTGTAGTCTCCTAGCCCCTCCCCATGGGGAAGCCTTCGACATCCTGGAGCTCCACGTCAGTGGCCACTTGGGCCATCATCAGTGCAACGGCCGCTCCTCGACGGACGTCGCACTTGATTGCCGCCCGGATCAGTGCCTGCGCACTGAGGAGGCGCTCCTCTCGGCGCCCCGCTGGAGCACGCACGAAGTCGGCCAGGACGTCAGCGGCGCTACAGAGGGACTCCACCTCCGCGAGCAACTCTGCTCAAAACAATGCCAAACATAAGACATCACATCGGCTAAAAAGCAAAATGAGGAGACGGAGGCCCACTCACCTGCGCATCGACGGTCAAATTCCATTCACTGCGAATGGGCAAGCGCCGCCTCCTCCACCAGAGAAGTCACCACCACCTTGATGGTAGCCAACTCCTCTCGGGCCTCCTAGAGCGGGGTAGGGACACCCTAGGATGCCGCGTGCTAAGCCTGCCCATACCCGGACGTGGAGATGATGCTAGGACTAAGGCGACGACGACGGGAGGGCACCCCGTCCCCTTCTCCTAGTGTGTCCACGCAGGAACCCCTGGAGGAGTCATTGTGCTCCATGGCGATGGCTAAGGTGGCAAAGAAAGACAGAAAGTAGGGACGGAGGAAGGGAGATGCCAGGGTCGGGCACCACGACTCGGGTTATAAAGGGCCCCTAGGGAGGCCTCCCAACTCCCGTGGCATTCAATACGTCGCCCATCAGCCTAACTGCCCCACTCGTCCCCCGAGGGAGCCACGTCGGTCTCACGCCATGCCTCGGGAAGATGAACCGTTCTTGCAAATGGTTCATGGTCCATTTAATCATGGCAAGAAAGCCATGTGAAAGAGCAACTGACTGGGCGCCGGTCACCCAACTCTCCACGTACACAAAAAATCTAGGCACCTCCCCACCTTCCCATGCACCGGGAAGTGAAGCGTCACAACAACTGCTACCCGACACGACCCCTCGTCTTCCCCAGGTGGGCCCACTCGCTCAATTCAAAGCCCTTAAAGGGGTAACTCATCCCTCCAAGGCCTCGGGGCCTACACCCGACGGGTGCGCTCACGCGCACCCACCGGATAGTTTCCTCCAAAGCAAACAAACCGCAACACACCCAAATGGAATGATGAGGGCCCACGCATACCCCTCCATTCTGCTAAAGAACACAAGGGATAACGATACGACAGCAGAGAGGACACCTAGTCAGTCCCTTGCAATGCGTGGGGGCTCAGGGGCTTCTCCCGCATCCTGACCTAGCAAATGGTCAAAGCCATAGGCTCGGGGGCTCCTCACATGACCCGCAGTCATACGAAAAACACCACGCTCACTCGATTAAAGCCCTTGAAGGGATAACTCATCCCTCCAAGGCCTCGAGGGCTACACCCGCTAGGTGCACTCGCGCGTACCCACCGGATAGTCTTCTTCAAACACAAACAAACCAAAACTACCCACGGTCGCTCGTTCTCAAGCCTCTGAAGGAGTGCTCCACTCCTCCATAGGCTCGAGGGCTACTGTCGGGTATCAAAATACCAGGGTACCCAACAGACGACAAAATACGACACCATGCACGATCGCTAAAGCCCTATCGTAGGAGCCCCAGTAAAACCGACCCGCCAAAGGCACTGATAGCATGTCCATCGCCTGCGGCACGAACAACAAACTCCATCCCACCCGAGCCATGCGGAAAGGTCTCAGACGAGATAGGCGCCTCAGGCGGCATTTTTCTGCCTCGCCCGGCCCCCGTGACGTCATCAAAAGTGCCCAACCCCCTCGGCCTACTCCTGCTTCACCTGAGGGACACGTGGAACCCTCTAGCAAGACGGGGAGCCATGAGGGCCCCCAACCGCGGCACCCGCTCCCGCCGATGGGATGGACGTGACCATGCACAATCAACAGTAGCGCAGGAACCACGTCCTAACCCGACATGACCCCGGTCATTCCACCACCATGACATCCATACCTCTACAGCGACAGGGGTAACAACCACTATACCACCTAACCCTCTCTCTACGTAAATTCGGGCGCCCATGTCATCCGTCCTCGATGGCACATAAGCGCACAAGACAAAGCATGGCCACAGCACGCAGCACCAGTAGACGGAGGGGCCAAAAGATCAACGCCTATTGCATCTCTGCGCCATGAGACAACTGTTCCCACCGGATAAGACGGAAGACGGCCACGCCCAAGGCCACCTTTTTTGTTTTTCTCTTTCATTCTTTCCCATTTTCATCTGTTTACCACGAATGTAACCCAAGCCCTCTCCTTAGAAGCTATAAGAGGGGAGGTAGGGGCCAAATCGAGAAGATGAAAAAATAACCCACTTACACCTTGCTAAGACATCAACGCTCACGCACCCCCTAAAAAGAGACCTGGGATCCGCTCCCTCTCTCGAAAGCTTGTAACCCCTACTACGAGCACTTCGGTGCAAGGCAACTTGAGCAGCAGCAAAAACCCACTGGACGTAGGGCCATTCATGCCCGAACCAGTAAACATCCTTGTGTCCGCTTTGCACACCATCCGGGCCTAGACGTGCATATACAAATTTACTCGTCACTCTGTTTAGACCCCCGGTTCTCTAGACACCGACAGGTAGTATACACCCACACCCGTACACACCATACCCGATGGGGTATAGGATTTTGCCCAATAACGTACCCACGGGTAGAAAATTTATCTCATACCTGCCTCTTTATCGGGAAAACCCCGTCAGGTACTCGGGTTTCGGGTACCCGTTGCCATCTTGACCTCTGTCTCCGTTCGTTCCTACCAACCAGAGCTCGTTCCTACCAACCAGAGCATGAGACAAGCACAAGAAACACACCACAGACGGCGAGCGCACGCGGCAGTGGAGAAACCAGCACCAGCACATGAGTGAGCGAGCGTGGCAGCCGTCGGGTGACCGCACGTCGGCACGCGAACGCGTAGCGCGGGCGAGTGGATGCGGCGGGCGAGCATGGCGCGGCTCCGGCGAGCGGATGGCTAGCACCTAGCAGCCTAGGAGGAGAGCGTCGAGCAAGGCAAAGGCGGAGGCGAGTAGCCTGGGCGGCGGCGGCAGCTACCTGCAGCGAGCGCGACCTGCGTGGACCTGCGGCAGTGGCGGCGTGTCCGCTCAGGCCTCAGCACTTCCTTGCGGCTGTGAGCGCGGCCTGCTGCACGGCGGCGGCTTGCGCACCAGATGCGGAGGAGGCTATGGAAACCAATAGTTTCTCCCCAACGTAGTTTTTCTGGTTTCTTCACGCATTGATCCCCGCGTAGACGTCGTTCCTTTAGGAAGAAATGATTTCTTCATTCTAGGCCCTCTCTCCTCAATAACTCCTTGCCATGTCAGCAAATTGCTGAGCTGTCAGCCAAATTAATAGGGATAGAAACTACCATCAATGTGCCATTGGGACTGCCCTAACGGCATTGTCGGTGTTCGGACCAAGGGGGTCCTAAACCAACGAGTAAATGCTGCGTGACTCTTTCCTGGATGGTGATGCAAGGAGAGCACACGGGGGTTTATCCTGGTTCGGGCAAAAGAAGGCCCTATGTCCAGCGGGGAAGAGAGGTTTGTATTTCCTTGCACCGAGGTGCTCGTGTAGGGGTTACAAGCAGGCGAGAGAGGGTGTCAAGCCCAAGTCTCAAAGAGAAAAAGGAGAAAGATGGTTGCTTCGCGTTTTTTCCGTGATGCTTCGCCCCCCTATTCGTCGCCCTGGCCTGTCCTTTTATAGGGCGAGAGGTGGTCAAGTCGAGGGGAGCCTTGAGGCGATGTTTCGTCGATTCCTGTTGAGTTGACTGTAGCGACGTGGCTTCGGGATGGCCGGCCATCCCTGGGTACCCTGACGTGGTGCGGGACAAGAGGGTGAAATGACCCAGAGCGCCATGCCATACCGTCCTTCGAGCTAAGTCGAGCGTCGGGGCCGGGTCGAGGCCGGGTCGAGGTCGGATGGATAAGGCCGAATCCCTGGTATCGCGGGGGACGGACCTTGTCTTATCCTCCTTCGAGGGTGATTGATGGTGAATAGTGCGCGGTAAGGTGGATACAGTGACGGCTTTCACCTCCCATCACGGGATGGGCGGTAAAACAGTGAGACTTGACGTGGGTATTGTTCCCGCGTTGACCCATGCCGTAGCCATGCCGGTCGGTGGTAGTAGGTAACCGCATTGAATGCTATGGCTTTTGTCCTGGGTAGGTAAAGAAAGGGTGTCGAGGAGCCGGGGTGCGGTCGAGGCGCCCCGTCGAGCGGGCCTCGTACGAGTCGGAGCCGGGGCGCGGTCGAGGCGCCCCGTCGAGCGGGCCTCGTACGAGTCGGAGCCGGAGCGCGGTCGAGGCGCCCCGTCGAGCGGGCCTCGTACGAGTCGGAGCCGGGGCGCGGTCGAGGCGCCCCGTCGAGCGGGCCTCGTACGAGTCGGAGCCGGGGCGCGGTCGAGGCGCCCCGTCGAGCGGGCCTCGTACGAGTCGGAGCCGGGGCGCGGTCGAGGCGCCCCGTCGAGCGGGCCTCGTACGAGTCGGAGTCGGGGCGCGGTCGAGGCGCCCCGTCGAGCGGGCCTCGTACGAGTCGGAGCCGGGGCGCGGTCGAGGCGCCCCGTCGAGCGGGCTATCTTTCATTGTGGTCTCGGTTATGTTAGTGTTTTGGCGATAGGTGTGGGTACCCCCGTACTGTTGGTACCGACAGTAGCCCCCGAGCCTTTGGGTGAGTGTGTGATCACTCTCCCAGAGGTTGGTCAGAACTGGAGTCGTGGCATCGTGATTTTTTCCGGTGGGGGCGCGCGAGCGCACCCGCCGGGTGTAGCCCCCGAGGCCTCGGTGGAGTATGGAGACTCCTTCGAGGTCTTGTTCGCGTTTGATTGGGGGACATTTCGTTGCGGTCAAGCCCCCGAGCCTCGTGCGCACGAGGTCGATCAGGGTCCCGGCCGTCTTTCGCTGTACGACCCTCACGCTCCTTTTTCGGAAAAAAGGAGGAGGGGTGAAGAATGTCGTACTACCCTCGTTTGGGCCCGAGTTACGACGATCTCCGGTGAGCTGCTAGCGGGGGAATTCGAGTGAGAACCCGTGCCCCGTTCGTTAGGGGTCGGCTAGTGGCCTGGGGGCGCCCTCAAAAATGCCAAGAAGCGGTCGTGTGGATCTCGATTCCCTTCGACAGGATTCGAGGGCTCGATGCCTCCCCCGGAGGGATTCCTACCACAACCTTCTCCTTCGGCCTCGAATATGTCCTGGGGTGCCTCGAGAGCGTGGCTCGAGCCCTTGGCCATGTACGGGCGCACCCTGGGTCATCCCTAACTCTGTTGCTCGAGGGCAGCTGTCGAACCCCGTTCGAGGGCCAGCTTTCGCTCCCTCGAGACTTATTGCGGGCTTCGCACCCATTTTTGCGGTCGGGACCCCGAGCCTCGCACGCACGAGGTCGATCAGAGTCCCGGCCGTCTTTCGCGACCCTCACGCTCCTTTTTCGAAAAAAGGAGGAGGGGTGGAGAATGTCGTACTACCCTCGTTTGGGCCCGAGTTACGACGATCTCCGGTGAGCTGCTAGCGGGGGAATTCGAGTGAGAACCCGTGCCCCGTTCGTTAGGGGTCGGCTAGTGGCCCGGAGGCGCCCTCAAAAATGCCTAGAAGCGGTCGTGTGGATCTCGATTCCCTTCGACAGGATTCGAGGGCTCGATGCCTCCCCCGGAGGGATTCCTACCACAACCTTCTCCTTCGGCCTCGAATACGTCCTGGGGTGCCTCGAGAGCGTGGCTCGAGCCCTTGGCCATGTACGGGCGCACCCTGGGTCGTCCCTAACTCTGTTGCTCGAGGGCAGCTGTCGAACCCCGTTCGAGGGCCAGCTTTCGCTCCCTCGAGACTTATTGCGGGTTTCGCACCCATTTAAGACATACCTGGAGATATTTCATTGGCCGGGCGCGTTTTTTCGGGAGACGAGATCGGCGCGGTATCGGCGTATGGTTACGACGTGGGGAGCGGCCACGTGCTCAGTTCCTGCGAGATATAAGGAAACGGTTAGGTGAGCGTGTTTATCGCGGAAAACTGCTCCTTACTTTTCGCGCGGCCGTTGGGCTTCCGTCCGGGCATATAAAGCTATGGCCTTGGGGTCTTCGTTCCCCACCGGTTACTTGCATCCCTGCAATCCTTTGCCTTAGACATCCCCTGCCACATCGCGTTCTCCGTCCGTCTTGCTGCAGCCACCGCATCCTTTCCTTCCATCCCCCTCCCGACGACATCGATGGCAGGAAAGAGCCAGATCCTCCCCGCCGACGACTGGGCCGCCTCCTCGGTGACGGAGAGGAGGTTGGAGGAGTTGGTCGAGGACGGGCTGCTGCGGCCGAGGACGAACTTGGCGCAGCCGGAGTGGGTGGCGCCGCCCCCCGCCCATCAGGAGCCAGCGCCCCCTGAAGGGTACGTGGTGAGCTTCGTCAGCTTTCATGAGCGGGGGTTCGGCGTGCCGGCGTCGGTCTTCATGCGCGCGCTCCTCCACTACTACCGGGTGGAGCTTCATCACCTTTCCCCCAACGCCGTCGCGCAGGCCGCCATCTTCGCGACGGTCTGCGAGGGCTACCTCGGGGTGGAGCCACAGTGGAACTTGTGGCTTCACCTTTTTAAGGCCGAGCTCTTCGCCAAGAGGGCGGGGGAGAAAGGCGTCCTGTGCGCGGCTCGAGTGGGGAGCTGCGTGCTGCAGGTGAGATCGGGTCGGACGGATCTATACATCCCGGCCTGACTCATCTCCTCGAACAGTGGGTGGCACGAGGGTTGGTTCTACCTCCGCAATGATGAAAATCAGTTGCCGAGGTACACCGGCCGCGTGCTGACTGCTCGAGAAGAGCATTGGTCGTACGGAGTGCCCGAGGCCGAGAAGACGCGCTTGGATCCGCTGCTGGCGGCGCTGCAGCAGCTTCGCCTTCGGGGCCTAACGGCTACGGCGGTGGCTGCGGCCTTCCATCGCCGCAGAGTGATGCCGTTGTGCCGGCGTCGTCTCCGCCTGGACCAGATGACTCTGGAGGCAAACCTGGAGGGTACCCGGATGTCCCACGAATCCCTCACCCTTGAGGAGGTCCTCCGGCGGGCTCGCCGGATGGTCGGGAACTTCAAGGCGGAGGAGGCCAATCAGGTTCCCATGAGGCCTACCGAAGGGTGCGAATCCGTGGTACGTATCTCGGGGCCGAGGTATTGCTATTCTTGTTTTTCTGTGGATTTTGCTGATGTGGTCGAGGCCGGCGTGTAGGATTTGTCGGCGTTGCGGGAAACGCGCCCACCAGTCCCAGAGGACCGGCCCGCCCGGGAGGCTCGACGCCTGCATGCCTCCCAGAAGAAGCAGGCCAAGGAGACGACCAAGAAGCAGGCGATCCGCAAGGCCAAAGAGGCGGAGGCGTTGAAGAAGCGCCGGCGCCAGCAGACCATCGACGGAGTGCCCCTGTCGCCGTCGCCTTCCGAGACAGTCTCGGGGGAGGACGACGGCAGCAGCGACGAAGATGATGATGCCCTGTTGCGGTATGAGATTGCGACCAGGCTAGGCGACCTTCCCGACATTCGCCCCCTGCTGGAGCCCATCAGGGGGGTCCTCCTCGGTCGTCGTGGTCGAGGAGGTCGAGGGGAAGAAGGTGGAGAAGGAATCTGGCCCCTCGAGGGGAGGGGCCGTTTTACCCCGGACCCGGCGAGAGGGGTCGACGGGGACGTCCGCACCAGCCGAGGCCTCGCAAGCTCCGGTAGGGGCGGAGACGGTGGTACCGGCGTCGTCATCGGCGGCGGCGTCGGCGGGAGTAAGGACCCGAGGCCAGCTGGCCTCGGAAGCACAAAGGGCGCAGGGCGGTGCGTCGGCCGGGGCTCCCAAGAGCGCTCGGCCTGCTGGTGAGGCCGCCGCGAGGCCACCAGCGGCCGTCCCGGGAGGCTCGAGCCGCGCGGGGTCGAGGTACTTGGTGCCAATTTCCGGGTAAGTATCTCAACTTGGTCGTCCTGCCTTTCCCAAAGTTCGTTGGCCGACAATTCTTCTCACTTCGCAGGCTGAAGCAGAAGGCGGAGCCAATGGGGCCTACCCCTGTGAAGTCGCTGCGAGCCAGCGCCGTTGTCCTCAACCGGACGGCGGAGCAGGACGCGGCCTGGGTCCGTCAAGTCGAGGCCGCGAAAGGGCGCCTGCGACATCAGCAAGGGTCAGCCGATGCCGCGGCGGTTGCCGGCCCGGAGCCCGCCGTCGAGGGGGCCGAACCGGCAAAGGCGGCGGCTCTTGACGTGGTCGAGGCGGGGCCCAGGTCGTCGGGGACGGCCGAGGCTGCCATTGCGGTCGCGACGGGCGAGGCACCCGTCCGCGACGCGGAGCGGGCGGGTGCTGACGTGACCAGGGAGGAGGTCGCGTCAGTGTCAGGGCAAGAGACGGTCCTGGTGAAGGGGTCGCAGCCGCGACAAGGCCCGTTGGCAGAGCCAGCGGGCATGGTGGAGGTCGGGGCGATCGAGCCCCTATCCGGAGCACCCGAAGAAGAGGCGCCGGCTCCGGCGGTGCCGACGGTCGAGGCGCGGGTACCGGAGCCGCCGGCGGTCGTAAGTGCCCGCCCTCACGCTCCCCTCGACAACATCTCCCTGGACAAGGGAAAACAAACGATGGGGGTCGAGGGGGGTGAGGTCGCGGACCAGGCCGGTGTCGCGACGGCCGTTGGAGAGGTGGATACCGCGGGCGAGGCCGGTCCTTCCGTGGGACCGGGAGACGCCCCGGCCGGGTCATCCTCGTCGTGGCCCGACATCGCCGCGCTGGCGATAGCGCGGGCCGAGACGGAGCTGCCGAAGTGGGGGGGACCGTCCCTTCAGTTCAGGGACGCTACGAACCCCGACGCCGAGCCCATCTTTGTCCTTAGCGACAAAGACGAAGTGCACCGATGAGAGTACCTTGAGGGCATCCGCCAGCACCTCGACCGGTTGCTTCGAGTGGCGTCCGGCGCTGTGCGGAGTATGGGGGATGCCACCGAGGTATGATCGACCCGTCGGCTCGCTTGATAGGCTGTTTTTTCTTCGGATTTGTGACCTTTTCGAATCGCGTTCAGGAGCTGAAGGAGTACTCCCGCCGCAAGTCGCTCTTCATCCGGGACGAGAGTGGCGTGTGGGGCGCGCTGTCTCAGCAACGGGTTCTGGTCGAGGAGGCCCAGAAATGGCTATCCGATCGGAACGCCGAGATGGCTGAACTGCGCGTCGCATACGCCATATTGAAGGAAGAGGCAACGCAAGCATGGGCGGCCGAGGCCGTGATGCGCACTGGCCTGGACGAGGCTCGGGAGGAGGCTGCCCAGGCGCGCAAGGACCTCGAGCCCTTGTCTGCGCGGGTGAAGGAGCTCGAGGAGGATGTTTCCCAGGTCAGTCTTCAGCATGACGCCTTCCACGCCGAGATCACGACGCTGCAGGGAGCCGTCCAAGAGAAGGACACAGCTCTCGAGTCTGCTCGGCAGGAGGTCGAGGCGCTAAAGGCCGCTATCCATGACAAGGACAGCGCCTTCCTGGGGCTCGAGCGAACATGTGGGGGGCTCCGCGACGAGGTCCTGGGCCTGCAGACCCACATCGAGGGTAAGTGTGGTTGTTATAGTTACGACGTTGAAGGCCCCGCGTTGGGCACTAATCTGTTTGTCGTGTTTTAGAGCTGGAGAGAGAGAACCGAGAGGCTCAATCATCTGCCAACTCCTTCCAGAGCCTCCTTGAAGCCGAGGTGCGGAGGACCCAACTTCTCCAGGGCGCAATCACCACCGTGTGTGATGGCCTGGGGGTCGAGCCCGACGCCGACACCGGGGAAGATGTTCCGGGGAACTCCTTCGTCCGACGGATGGCGGCGTTGGGCCGCCTTGCCCGGGAGAAGATACGGGATGGCCTCCATCACGGCGTGAAGAGGGCGCTGGCCGTCGTTCGTTCGGGGTTTGTGTTTGACATGAGGCTCGTGGCCGAGGGATTCATCACAGACCCTGATCGGACAGACGAGGAGAACGAAGATGCTTGCGTGGAGCTGATCGAAGCCGCCGAAGAACCCGGGAGCCGCCTGGCCTCGCTTTTTGAAGCCGAGGTGGTTCCGCCTGCCGACGACGAAGGCCTGTGAGCCAAATCTGGGCATGAAGGCCCATGTAATAAGTTAGTATTTCGAATTTTGATCATGGTGGCCGCGGAGGCCTAAAAGACTCGAAACATAAACCGGTTCGTGGTTGATTTAGTTTTACTCGAGCTTTTCTTCCCTTTATCGCTCGGATCGCGTTCTCGTGTGATTTACTTAGCGCGCAGCTGCATCCTTCGGCGTAAGGGAGCGAGTGGAGGTACCGTAGCCCGGAGGCATAAGTGATCTCGCGGCCCGACTGCCCTCGAGCTTCAGGGTGATGTTGCGGCCTAGTAAATCGTGTGAGAGTCTGATCTAAGTGACAGGGGGTATGTTCTTTTTTAATTTTAGGAGCCGTTGTTTAGATCTTCCTAGCGTGAAGGCGTACCTCTAAAAGGCGCAAGGGTCGAGTGGAGGTACCGTAGCCTCGGAGGCATAGGTGATGCTCCAGGCTCGAGAGCCCTTTCGAACCTTAGGGTGCTCTTTCAGCGAAGTCGATCTAAGAAATGGTTCTTAAATTTAAAAAAGAGCACAAGTTTTTTCGGTTTTTCGGGGACCGGGGGTTCCCCCCTTGCAGCCCCCGAGGGAGGGTCGACTCTGGGAGTGCAGGGTCGATCCTTCCTCATCGCGAAACGAAAAATCTTGAACATCGCTGTATTCTTTATTGACGAAAAGGAAATACAGAGCCCCGAGGCTTTTTTAAGGAAAGAAGCGACATAGCTGTTCAATGTTCCAAGCGTTGGTGAGGATTTCGCCCTTCTCGTTGGATAGCTTGTAGGTGCCCGGCTTTAGTACTTCTGCGATGATGTACGGCCCTTCCCATGGTGGTGTGAGCTTGTGTCGTCCCTTGGTGTTCTGGTTCCGCCGTAGCACCAAGTCACCAACGTTGAGGTCACGCTTGCGGACGTATCTGTCGTGGTAGCGTCGGAGACCCTGCTGGTACCTGGCAGAATGCAACAGAGCCACATCTCGGGCCTCCTCGAGCTGGTCGAGGGCGTCCTGTCTTGTGGCGTCGTTGTGTCCTTCGTTGTATGCCTTCAACCTCGGGGATCCATATTCTATATCGGTTGGTAGCATAGCCTCAGACCCGTAGACTAAGAAGAACGGAGTGAACCCCGTGGCTCGACTCGGCGTTGTTCTTAGGCTCCACAGGACCGAGGGTAGCTCGGCAGCCCATTTTTTTCCGTGTTTGTTTAGTTTGTTAAAGATTCTGGGCTTCAGGCCTTGTAGAACCATGCCGTTGGCACGTTCCACTTGCCCGTTTGTTTTTGGATGAGCCACGGCCGACCAGAGCACACGGATGTGGTGGTTGTCGCAGAAATCCAAAAACTTTTTGCCAGTGAACTGGGTGCCATTGTCTGTGATGATACAGTTGGGGACCCCGAAGCGATGAACAATGTTAGTGAAGAAGAGTACAGCTTGTTCGGACCTGATGCTGGTGATAGGGCGGGCCTCGATCCACTTGGAGAATTTGTCGATTGCGACGAGCAAGTGGGTGAAGCCGCCGGTCGTCCTTTTCAGTGGTCCGACAAGGTCGAGCCCCCAAACGGCGAACGGCCATGTGATGGGGATAGTTTGTAGGGCATGTGCCGGAAGATGAGTCTGTCTCGCATAGTACTGACAACCCTCGCAGGAGCGTACTAGTTTGACAGCGTCGGAGACCGCGGTCGGCCAATAGAATCCTTGTCAAAAGGCGTTTCCGACGAGGGTTCGAGGCGCAGCGTGGTGACCGCAAGCCCCCGAGTGAAGATCGCCGAGCAGATTTCTGCCTTGCTCTTTCGTGATGCAACGTTGGAGGATACCGGTAGGGCTACGACGGTAGAGCTCCCTGCTGTCGCCCATGATCACAAAAGTTTTGGCCCAGCGTGCGATCCGTCGAGCCTCAGCCCTATCCGAGGGGAGGTCCCCCTAGATGAGGTAGTCGAGGTACGGGACGCGCCAATCAGGCTCGAGGTCAGACGGTGGCGTCGAGTCTTCCACCTGCATGGCTTCAGCCCCGGTCGAGGGGGCTTCTGCCTCAGGTGGAAGGTCGATCGACGCCCCGTCGACCCCCCCGTCTGGCCTGAGGTCGACGGATGGGTGCTGAAGGTCTTTCGCGAAGACGTCCGGCGGAACCGTGGCTCGACCGGACGCAATTTTTGCCAGTTCATTAGCGGCCTCATTATACCTGCGTGCGATGTGGTTGAGCTCGAGGCCGTGAAACTTGTCCTCGAGGCGCCGTACTTCTTGGCAGTAGGCCTCCATCTTGGGGTCACGGCAGCTCGAGCTCTTCATGACCTGATCGATCACGAGTTGAGAGTCGCCTCGGACGTCGAGGTGTCGGACCCCGAGCTCGATGGCGATTCTCAACCCCGTGACGAGTGCCTCGTATTCGGCGACGTTGTTAGACGCAGGGAAATGAAGCCGGATGACGTAGCGCATGTGAACCCCGAGGGGTGAGACGAAGAGCAAGCCCGCGCCTGCTCCCGTTTTCATCAATGACCCATCGAAGTACATGGTCCACAGCTCCGCCAGGAGCTGTGCAGGTGGGAGTTGTGTGTCGGTCCACTCAGCCAGAAAATCTGCTAATACCTGTGACTTGATAGCTTTTCGCGGCACATAGGACAATGCCTCGCCCATGAGCTCGACCGCCCATTTGGCAATCCTACCCGAGGCTTCCCGGTTCTGGGCTATCTCTCCCAAGGGGAAAGAAGACACCACAGTAACCGGGTGACCCTCGAAGTAGTGTCGGAGCTTGCGCCGTGTCAAGATGACAGCATACAGCAGTTTCTGGATCTGTGGGTATCGACACTTTGTCTCTAAGAGCACCTCGCTAACGAAATAGACCGGCCTCTGGACGAGCAAGGTGTGTGCCTCCTCGGCCCGTTCGACAACCAGGGCGGCACTGACTACTTGTGACGTCGCGGCGACATAGAGTAGGAGTGGTTCCCCCAGGGTCGGAGGGACGAGGATCGGTGAGTTAGAGAGGGTGGCTTTCAGTTTCGTGAGAGCCTCCTCAGCCTCGAGGTTCCAGGAAAAATGGTCCGATTTCCTCAAGAGGCGGTACAGAGGGAGCGCTTTTTCACCGAGGCGCGAAATGAAACGGCTGAGTGCCGCCAAGCAACCTGTGACTCTCTGTACGCCTTTGAGATCTCGGATGGGGCCCATCTTGGTGATTGCAGTGATTTTTTCAGGGTTGGCCTCGATGCCACGTTTAGATACGATAAACCCTAAAAGCATACCTCGTGGGACGCCGAAGACACATTTCTCTGGATTGAGTTTGATGTTTTTTGCCCTGAGGCAATTGAATCCAACGTCGAGGTCGCTGACCAGATCGCCGGCATGTTGGGTTTTGACCACGATGTCGTCGACGTAAGCCTCGACGGTCGACCCAATGTGTCCCCCGAAAACATGTTGCATGCATCGCTGGTACGTTGCCCCTGCGTTCCGGAGACCGAAGGGCATCGTAACGTAGCAATACATGCCGAATGGGGTGATGAATGAAGTCGCGAGCTGGTCGGACTCCTTCATTTTGATTTGGTGGTAGCCGGAGTATGCATCTAAGAATGAGAGAGTTTCACATCCCGCGGTGGAATCAACAATTTGATCAATGCGTGGCAAAGGGAAGGGAACTTTCGGACATGCTTTATTTAAACCAGTATAGTCTACGCACATCCTCCATTTCCCACTCTTTTTTCTAACTAAGACAGGATTAGCTAGCCACTCGGGATGATGAACCTCCTTGATGAACCCGGCCTCCAACAGTTTGTGTATCTCCTCGCCAATGACCCTGCGCTTCTCCTCATCGAAGCGGCGCAGGCGTTGCTTCACCGGTTTGGATCCGGCCCGGATCTCCAAGGCGTGCTCGGCGACTTCCCTGGGTATGCCCGGCATATCCGAGGGACTCCACGCAAAGATGTCGACGTTCACGCGGAGAAAGTCGACGAGCACTGCTTCCTATTTAGGATCGAGGGTGGTGCTGACGTTCAGCGTCCTCCCCTTGGGATCAGCGGGGTCGAGGGGTACGAGCTTGACGTCTTCGGCGGGCTCGAAGCTGCCGGCGTGGCGTTTTGGGTCGGGGATCGCATTGGCTAGACCGTCGAGGTCTGCGGCCAAGATCGCTGACCCAAAAACAGCCTCGCCGTGCTCGACGCACTCGACGTCGCACTCGTAGGCATGTTCAAACGAGGGCCCTACAGTGATGACACCGTTTGGGCCAGGCATTTTGAGCTTGAGGTAGGTGTAGTTCGGGATCGCCATGAACTTGGCGTAGCATGGGCGTCCCAGGATAGCGTGGTACGTTCCACGGAATCCGACCACTTCGAAAGTGAGAGTTTCCTTTCGGAAGTTGGCCGGTGTGCCAAAGCAAACAGGCAGATCGACCCACCTGAGGGGTTCCGCCCGTTTCCCTAGCGCGACTCCGTGGAAGCCCCCGGCGCTAGGCTGGAGGCGCGCTCTGTCGACCCCCAAGAGGTCGAGGGTCTGAGAGTAGATAATGTTGAGGCTGCTTCCGCCGTCCATGAGCACTTTGGTGAGGCGTGTGTTGGCGATGACGGGGTAAATGACGAGGGGATAGACCCCCGAGTTGGGGACGTAGTCTGGGTGGTCATCACGGTCGAAAG
The DNA here is from genome assembly GCA_038087645.1 of Saccharum hybrid cultivar R570. NCBI lineage: Eukaryota > Viridiplantae > Streptophyta > Magnoliopsida > Poales > Poaceae > Saccharum > Saccharum hybrid cultivar. Next base: position 7,229,138 of record JAQSUU010000248.1, on the reverse strand, counting down.
TGATGGCCACCGCAGACCAATCAAGGAAACGGGGTACTGCCGATTGTACGGAGAAGACCTCGCGCCGTTCTCGCTTGCGCTGACGCGCAGAGAGGCAGGTCGAGGGTCCTCCGTAGATCATGTAGCAGTCGCGAATCTCGGGAAATTCCCCGTCCTTGTCGTCACCCTTAGGGTCCCCCCTTGTCGTCTTTCTTGGCGCCGGCACCCCCGAAGTACCTGCGCAGCATGTGACAATCCTCGAGGTTATGGTTAGTGAGTCCCTTGTGGTAGGGACACGGCTCTTTGAGCATTTTGTCAAAGACGCCCCCACCGGGGGGGCCTCGAGGTTTCTTGTGCTCGGTAGCAGCGACGAGCTCGTCGGCCGGGGCCTCGAGCTTGCCCTGCTGGCCTTTCTTCTTCTTGCGGTTGTTTCTCTTGGGGCCTCGGGTGGAACTCGCGGGGTCGTCGACCTTCTGCTCCTCCCTCGCCGGTTCGCCACCAAAGATTGCACCAACCGCCTCCTCGCCGGCGGCGAAGTTGGTGACGATGTCCATCAATCCGTTGGCAGTGAGCGGGGTGTTACGGCCCAACTCCCGGACCAACTCCTTACAGGTGGTGCCGGAGAGGAAGGCCGTAATCACGTCGGAGTCGGTGATGTTGGGGAGCTCGGTGCGCTGCCGGGAGAAGCGCCGGATGTAGTCCCGGAGGGACTCATCTGGTTTCTGCTTATAGCCCCGGAGGTCCCACGAGTTGCCGGGGCGCATGTAGGTTCCCTTGAAATTTCCCTCGAACACCCTCACGAGATCGTCCCAGTCGTGGATCTGCCAAGGTGGGAGATCCTCGAGCCAGGCTCGGGCGGTGTCAGAGAGGAATAGGGGGAGTTGCCGAATGATGACCCGGTCGTCGGTGGCCCCGCCCAACTGACACGCCAAGCGGAAATCGGCGAGCCAAAGTTCGGGTTTGGTCTCACCGTTATACTTGGTGAGAGTCGTGGGGGGACAGAACCGAGCCGGGGGCACCGTCTCACGGATAGCCTTACTGAACACCCGAGGACCTGGGGGTTCGGGTGAAGGGCTACGGTCTTCCGAGCTGTCATAGCGCCCGCCCCTGTGGACATGGTAGCCTCGAGCCACACCGTCACCGTGTTTGCGTGTGCGACGCTCGACGATGTTGCCACGGGTGTCTCGAGGCTCGGGGTCGTTGGCGATGGGCTCAGGGGCAGGTGCTACCCGGTTTCGCCGGGCAGGCTCGGGATGAACCGAGGCTTCTCTCTCCTGCCAGGAAGGCTCGAGGGTCCGCTCTGAGGCTGCTTCGCGCCGCCTCGAGGCAGAGCTCTCGGCCTGCTGCATGGCGGCAGTCTCGAGGAGTCCTCGGATTTCGTCTTGAGCCCGACGGGCGTCAGGGTTTGACGGCTCGGGCATGTTGCGTAGGAGCATGGCAGCGGCGACAACGTTCTGGCTGGCTCGAGCGAAAACCGGGGGGACGACCGCCCGGTCCTCGTCGATGCGACGGTTGACGTCGCGAGCCCTCTCACGAGCTCTCCCGCCAAATGTGTGTTCTGCACGCTCACGCTCGAGGGTTTGCTGGAGAAGATCTAGGTTTTCGCGTTCCTCGTCAAGCTGGTCCTGCAACTCGCGAATCTGTTCGAGCTGCGCTCCTTGATCCGCAAGGAACTGAGGCTCGTTTCGCTCGGCAGGAAGCTCGACATGAGGGGGCGTGTGCCTTTCTTCGACCGGCTCTTCGTCCTCTGATTCCGAGGTGCTTTCAACGTCGATGTTGAAGCACTCACGAGTCGGATCATAGGTGTCGTCAGCCGAGTCAGAGTCAGGTGCGCCAAAGTAGTAATATGACGGGGGAATGTGTGGCCGTTGCCAACCATCACCGCGGTGACGATATGAAGAAGCAGTCACACGAGGTTCTATTTCCGGTGTCTCCGTAGAGTCCCGATAATCAGAAGCCGGCGTGGACGCAACAAGGTCCAGAGTGGAGCGTAGATGGTGCCCGGGGAGTTCCTCATAAGCACTCATGCGAGTGCTCACGGAGGATGCATACACCCGGGCGACCGAGTCTAGTCCAAACAGGAATGGTGATGGGGACGTCGCTGCCCGTGGTGAAATAGATGCTACGGACAGTGGTGTCTCACCGGACGGGGGAGCGACGGGATTCTTCGTCGGCACGCTATCCTCAGCCAGGCTCGTCCTTCCCAAATCTTCCAAAAGGAGATCTAGGCTGGCGCCTGTCTGGGGGGTGCCGGACCGGGGGATCCCATCGCCCTCCGTCAGGTGGAGACGGTGGTTGTACCGGGCTTGCCGTCGCCGGGCGGCCCGCGACCGCCTGGAGCGACGGTGCCGGTTGACTGCTCCCCCGGGCTGGGAGAGCTCGTAATCTTCGTCGGTTGGGTGCCTGGGTGGGAGTAGGACCATGTCGTAGCCAGAGCCGAGCGACATGAACTCCAAACTCCCAAACCAGATCACCGTACCCAACGGGATCGGGCGTTCGGGGTTAGCCATCCAGGAAGAACGGCGACAAAGCGAGGTTTGCACGCAGCGCTCCCCTACCTGGCGCGCCAACTATCGGTGTTCGGACCAAGGGGGTCCTAAACCAACGAGTAAATGCTGCGTGACTCTTTCTTGGATGGTGATGCAAGGAGAACACACGGGGGTTTATCCTGGTTCAGGCAAAAGAAGGCCCTACGTCCAGCGGGGAAGAGAGGTTTGTATTTCCTTGCACCGAGGTGCTCGTGTAGGGGTTACAAGCAGGCGAGAGAGGGTGTCGAGCCCAAGTCTCAAAGAGAAAAAGGAGAAAGATGGTTGCTTCGCGTTTTTTCCGTGATGCTTCGCCCCCCTATTCGTCGCCCTGGCCTGTCCTTTTATAGGGCGAGAGGTGGTCAAGTCGAGGGGAGCCTTGAGGCGATGTTTCGTCGATTCCTGTTGAGTTGACTGTAGCGACGTGGCTTCGGGATGGCCGGCCATCCCTGGGTACCCTGACGTGGTGCGGGACAAGAGGGTGAAATGACCCAGAGCGCCATGCCATACCGTCCTTCGAGCTAAGTCGAGCGTCGGGGCCGGGTCGAGGCCGGGTCGAGGTCGGATGGATAAGGCCGAATCCCTGGTATCGCGGGGGACGGACCTTGTCTTATCCTCCTTCGAGGGTGATTGATGGTGAATAGTGCGCGGTAAGGTGGATACAGTGACGGCTTTCACCTCCCATCACGGGATGGGCGGTAAAACAGTGAGACTTGACGTGGGTATTGTTCCCGCGTTGACCCATGCCGTAGCCATGCCGGTCGGTGGTAGTAGGTAACCGCATTGAATGCTATGGCTTTTGTCCTGGGTAGGTAAAGAAAGGGTGTCGAGGAGCCGGGGCGCGGTCGAGGTGCCCCGTCGAGCGGGCCTCGTACGAGTCGGAGCCGGGGCGCGGTCGAGGCGCCCCGTCGAGCGGGCCTCGTACGAGTCGGAGCCGGAGCGCGGTCGAGGCGCCCCGTCGAGCGGGCCTCGTACGAGTCGGAGCCGGGGCGCGGTCGAGGCGCCCCGTCGAGCGGGCCTCGTACGAGTCGGAGCCGGGGCGCGGTCGAGGCGCCCCGTCGACGGGCCTCGTACGAGTCGGAGCCGGGGCGCGGTCGAGGCGCCCCGTCGAGCGGACCTCGTACGAGTCGGAGCCGGGGCGCGGTCGAGGCGCCCCGTCGAGCGGGCCTCGTACGAGTCGGAGCCGGGGCGCGGTCGAGGCGCCCCGTCGAGCGGGCTATCTTTCATTGTGGTCTCGGTTATGTTAGTGTTTTGGCGATAGGTGTGGGTACCCCCGTACTGTTGGTACCGACAGGCATAGAACACTATAATGTATGCTTTAATTATAGATTATTTACTCAGGTAGGTTGTGATGGGTGGGGGTTTCATCAGTATCTAGGTGTGGTGGTGGCTGCATAAATAAGAGAATGATCGAAATGTAAGTATCTCTTTCTGTGTGTGTTTTAAAGGCAGGAAGTGGAGTAAAAAGGACCAGCAGTTAGATGAATTGACAGCTGAGCGAAGGCGGAGCGGCACAATTGTACCGCAACAGCAGAAGGTTAATTTTAAGGCAAAGGGAGGATGCCACTACAGGACAAAAAAATAAATGGCCCTGTTCATCTGGCTTATAATCCGTCTTATTCAGCTTGTTTTTTCAGCCAGAACAGTATTTTTCTTTCATAAAAAATCAGCCAACAGTGTTTTTCAGCCGGCTTATAATTCCAGCCGAACGGCTCCATAGAAGGTAGAGGTGTGTTGGTGGAGATGCAAAAACAGAATCATATGAACAGAGTAGCAAGAAAACAATAGTGTATAAATTATGACAAGAGGCAGCATTTGGAAACAATAAAGGAATCCTAGAATGACTACGATGAAGCAACAACACAGGGATATAAAAACATTGTCAATGCACAAATTAAGGACAACCCAACGAATTTAATATGAACAGAGTAGCAGAAGAACAACACTCTGTTCGCTTATGCTGAAATTTGGCTTACGTTGATGCTTATGCTGAAATATTGTGAGAGGAAAACATTGTTCCATGGCTAAGAATAAGCACAAGTCTCTAAATTCTGACAGGAGCAAGCAGCATAGTACGTGGACATTTAAGAAAGAAATCCCTGAATGACTACGGTAAACAACAACAGAGGAACATAAAAATATTTGCAACGCACAAATTAAGAGGAAAGGGCAAGCAGTAATAGGCATCTGTAAGAAACTAAAGCGTCATCATGAAAAATATTCTAGATCATCGTCTGGTACATTCCCAAGGGCAAAAAGAATTAGACCTACTATAACTCTGAATGTAACTGAAAAAAAATCACATGCAACCCAGGTGCTAGGATTACAAGCTGAGGTCAGAATTAAAATTGGACTCTGGATGGCAAGATGATGGGGCCATAGGTTTCAAGGCGATAAGGTCTGACATTGAAGGAAAAAATTAATATGTGCACAAAACCTACAATCCTCTTTGAGAACCAAGCAATAACATCATGAAGTAGAGGGTAACAGAAAAACATAGTCATTTAGTCTGGATAGAGATAAAAATGGCACGGCATTAAAAACCATGTAGGTCAAAACATGAGCTTTCGATTTTTTTTCTTTCATGCCTAGGTACAAATCCAATATATGAAGAGCTAAAATGGAATAGAAAATGGAAACAGGTGGCAACAATGAGGCTTACCAGGTACCGATTACCGGTGGAACAACTCTGAATTTCACTAACATGTACTCTGCACAAGAAGACATACAATTGTAGAGTATAATTGGAGAGTAGGGAAACCCAAAATAAAACTAGGACTTTACTAGTGGCTTAGCGCGCAGGAGGATAAGCAACAGCCCGCACACTTTCTCCCTACGACCCTGCCCCTGTGACCCCGTCGTCTACTATTCCTCTTCTCCCCCCGACCTGTCTTCTATCCCTCCTCGGTGCCTCCGTCGCAGCCGTCCCTTGCCGTGACCAGCACCTCCCGCCGGAGTTCGTGCCCCAGTGTCCAGATCCGGTGATGCCTCCCCCACCTCCCCCACCTCCCACCGCCCCGCGCCCCCTCCCCGCCGGTGGCGGTGGGCCTCGCCAGAGCTCCTGCGAGACTGTGGCAGAACCGCCCGAATTAACACACTTTCAGAGGCACTTGTCTTCCATTGGACACTGAATACCCTGAAAGTGAGCTAAACCAGACAGTTCCGTCGAGCACACTACAAGGAAGAACTCGAAACAATCCACAATTTTTGCACTCGAGATCCAATAATGAGTACAAGCTTACAATACTTAGTCTATTTCTTATAACAAAGAGTCTCATAAATTCTTTATTACAGTACCAAGGTTCAAAGTGCAATAATTAAACAGCGAAAAGAAATAAACATCTAGTGGAGCGATACAAGGATCCGTCTGTACCCACCAGAAGAATCCTCCACACAACAGCTAGTTTCTCAAGCCGCACCTGCAACAAGGGTAAATAAACTCTGAGTACACAATGTACTCGCAAGACTTATCCGACTGGGAATATATTTCCCGACTCTCAAGGGATATGCTAGGCTTTATGGCTTGTGGGTTCCTGGTTTTGTGGAAAGCAATACTAAGAGTGTGTCCTTATTTTATTGGATTATTAGCAGTCATATTTAATTCATTATCCAACATTCTATGTAAGCACCTATTCTATTATCAAGCAAGGGTTGAGCAATCAGAACCATTTTTTTATCTTTCATATGCCAGTTCTTACTATGGTGTCAGAGCGTAGTCAAGTCATACCGTCACGCAGAAACAACGATTCGCGAATCAATGTGCCCAGCTGGGTACCCCGAAAAACACACGCCTCGCTTACACCCCAGGCACAAGCGAGACCAACCCATTCCACTCCTGTCACGGGTTCCATGTCCCCGTCCAAACTTGGACTCTAAGCCCCATACTTGAGGCCCGACCTCAAAGTGGTGCTTAGACCTCCACCTATCCCCGCCTCCAATCAGTCGGTCCGGAAAGAGCCGGAGCCCATGACAAGAGAGTAACAAGCCTTCCCGCTCCCATAAGCAAGTATATGATCGGGATAATAAATCTGTGACTTGACCAGGGTCCATGCAACGGACGGTCCTTAATCGACACGGACAGGAAAAACAGTGCAACCGAGCTATGCCCGTGGCCTCAGGACACAACCTGCAACACCCACCAATACCCATACCATATCCCTGTCCGGTCACCATTTTCTTTTCCATCATTTTATCATGGGAGTTATAATAATAATAATAACCACCTACTGTGAGTAACGGTAGGTTACTCACGCTATCGATAAACCTAAGCAAAGCAGCTACACGGGCCTACACTAGTAAGACTCATAGGTAAATATATATATGCATGTGGGTATCATAAAATTCCTGCAACGTAAATGCACAATGAACATATATATATATAGTGATTTACAAAATAAGGGTTATGCACCAGGGCTTGCCTTGGGCAGGCGCAGTGTACGCAAAGTCAGTCAGTGGCGGCTCCGGGATCTCCTCCAGCACGAGAATCTCCTTCTCGTACTCCTCGACAATCTCCCCATACTCCTGATCTCCCGCGGTGATGAACTCCACCAACTCGTTCTCTACATGCATGCAATGATGATGATACAATAATTTAGTATTTAGGCAACAACAACTCTTAAAATTAGAACACATAAACTACACTAACAAGCTAGCTCTAATGGCTAAGCTATTAACTAACTATCATCCTTATCAAACAAAGATCAATCTTACCATGCAAGTGTTTTATTTATAAATCACTACTATGCTCTCATTCTTTTTAAATGTTAATAGATATTAAGCTACATACCTAACAATCTTGTTTAGGACTATAAAATTTACATCAAGTACCTAATATTACATGAGCCTACTGTAAAATTTTCAGGGCTAGCACTTCTTCCAATGCATCACAAAAAGTCATTCTCTAAATAACCATAATAATAATAATAATAAGCATTTCAAAATAATAAATTAACCCTAAATGTATCACTGAATTGTATGAACTAAATACACTAACAGATAGATCATGAATTTAGGAATCTAACAAATGCATTTCATAATTAATAAATAAATTCAAATGAGCTCTAGAGATGAAGAAAATGTTATGGATGGGTAGAGCGTGATTTTAAATAAATTTAGGAGGAAGAAACAATGGAATCTGAGGTCATATGGTGAAGATATAAATTTTGCCGAGTGGTCTGCTGATAATTACGAGAGACAATAATTTGATTTTATGGCTATGGAGCTCACGTAGAGACATGACCTGCCTGAAGGGATAATTGGACTTTACAAAACTTTATTGGACGTGATGACCAGGTGGACTCTAGAAAATGATATTTGATCACACTAGTGCGGGTCTTTGTTCCTTGACGTGATGAGGAGGGGTGCTAGTCAAGGAGGAGACTTGAGTTGGTCTTTGGCATGTCAACTGGGCTGGAGCATTAGAGAGTACTCATGCTAATTAAATTAAGAAAAAGAAGAATAAAGGAATTATTGCAGGTAGCTACCTCGGTCGATTATAGCTCGGGGAGAAATTGATAGACGCAACTTTCTCGGGCAAGAACATAGGAACTTGATTTGGGAGGAAGAAGCAAATGAGCAGCGGAGCGGGACGACTCAACGGCTCGGCATATCCTTTTAAAGGCAGAGACGCAGGGATAGAGGTGGAGCTCGCACTGGGAAGGACGACCGGCGTGCGCGACATACTTCAGCGGAGGCAGCGCAACGTGCGCTAATCAATCTTGCAGCGTGCAGGCGACAGCCTTTTCTTTGGGCGAACAGTGTTTTCTGTTATAAACGGTGATTCCTGTGTGATACAGTGATTTTTGCGTACTACAGTGACCGGCTACCGTGCTTCTAGTTTGAATTCTGGTGTACCGCTCGGTGTGACGTGTGGGTAGGGCCGCATTGATTTTGCAGAGCGCGATGGCTAGCAAGCAAAATAAAGATGCGGACAGCGACGCGTTGCGAGGTTGGAGATATTAGTGGTCTGATTATTGGATGCTAATCCTCTTTTGGAAAAGAGAAGTATTTGAATTAATCAATCATTTGGACTTACATGCACGTGAGTAGCTGAGGAGTGTATTTTGGGCTAAACGTGTAGGTGCTGCTAGTTGGACTTTTTGGCATGCACGTTACCATGGGCTGTACTACTGATGCATGATCTTGTTGTTGCGAGTATTGAGTGAGCGGCGTGCTCAGTCGACTGAGTCGGAGTGTAGTTAGCGCGTGATGCTGCTGTCGGTCGGTCATCTGCTGCCAAACTTGCCTTGCATGACACGACGAAGTAAAAGCACTGTGTCTTACAAATGAAATGTACTGGAGCGTGCTTCGCGGCTTGCGAGTGCTGAGTACTTGCTTGGGGAATTAAGGAGGAGAAGAATAGCGAGAGCTAGAGTTGAATCAGGATGAATGAAAGTGATTTGGGCTGCGAAAGAATACTTGGACAAGGAACAATTTAGAGCTCAATTTGAGAATTAGTGCAATAAAATTTAATTTCTCATTTTGCCACATGCAATAATACATAAACATGATGCTCATGACGTGGTTTAGTGAGTTGTTTACGCGGTAACACCAAGGGTGTTACAGAGACCCTACCGCTGGTGGCGACCACTGTCTTCCCCTCCTCCCCCTCCCGCATGAGGCCATGGCGAACTCCAACGAGCTCCGTTGAACACCGGCCATGGCGCCCCTGCCCTAACCTAGCCCGGCCGCCACGACCGCTGCCAGCTCCCCTAAACCACCCGTCGACCATCCCCACCGTCGAGCCGACCTGCCTCTCCCCGGCTGGCCCTTCTATACCCCACCAGAGTTGGAGAAGAAGGGGTGGCGTGGCTCGGCGGAACCCTAGGTGCCGCTGGAGCTAGGGAAGAAGAGGGTTGGGGCAGTGGAAAGGAGAATAGGGCTCATCGGAGTTGGGAAAGATGATGGCCGAGGGCGGTGGTGGGCACGGGCGCGGTGCGAGCATCGAGCGATGACTTCCTGCGCGCTCGAAAGTTAGCATTTGGGATAAAACTAATGGAAGAGAATCATTAGATATCACAGAAAAAACACTGATTATAAGGAATTTAAGGAGCGTACCTGTCATCATTTGCTAGCTGAATTCCTTCAAGTGCTTGTAGCTATAAGGGACAAAAAAGGACAAGGGGTGGGATCATATTTTAAATGTATTTAATGCATTTTCAGTAGTACATATTGAATCCAATACCTGAAAAGTTGTATTACCTCTTATCTTTTCTTTGTTTGCTCCTGCAAAGGTTAGATTGTGGTATCATGAAAGGTCCTTCGTCATTGTTCTCCATATATGTGTTGAACATTGGCCACATGCTATCAGGCAATACATATACGACCTATGCAAGGAGACTCATGTGTCAACCATCTACCCTTAGTACCACCCTTTGTATCAAGAGATGCACACCTTTTATGGAAATTGATGGCAAAGGAGGAGAAGTAGTACAAAGATATGAAAGGGGGTATGGATTGGACATGGACATGGACAAAGAGGGAGTAACATTGAGGAATAGAGAAGGATCAAAATTTCTTGGACAAGAGAAGCACACAAGTAGGGAGAGCAAGCTCATGAACTTTGATTGGTTGCATTTGATATATGCATATTCGTGTGCTTGTTTGCACTGCATAAGTTTTAAATTGAATATACATGCTTGTGTGGTGTATGCTAGTTGTAGAATTTGATTGATGAAATGAAAACTAGCATGCATAGGATGATAGCTAGACACTTGGTATGTTTTTCAAGCAATACTAGCACCTTGCTTCTAATGTTGATCTCACGGGGTATCTAGTGTTTTTGTTTCCAAGTGGTATCTAGCTAACCATGGTGCTAAGGATGAACTTAAAGGAGCAACTCCGATTGGTATCATGCTTCAAAGGTTTATTCTATACACCTTAGCATCATTTGATAGTAATTACTCTCCCACAATTCCAATCTACACATATGTGCAAGCTTTAAACCAAACACACTAGCACATATGTAGGGGGAGCAAATACTACTAATTCGGGTTTGTGGTACTTGTCCAAAATCATTTACACATGGTAAAATTATTTGGGCAAGCAACTCAAATCCATTTGAGCTTAATTTCCATATCTTTGTAGAGTTATCATCAATTACCAAAAAGGGGGAGATTGAAAGGTCATTGTTTAGTTTTGGTAATTGAGTGACAACCTATGTGGACTAATGTGTTTAAATGATGATTAGTCCATAGGTACACTTGTGTGAGCAACTCATGCCATGTTGGTGAAGATAGCTTGGATTTGTTGCAAGGCTCACATATGTGATGAAGGAGCTCATTGCATATAAGACATGACATTGAGTCACTTGACTAAGGTGGAGACGATCTAGACAAGACTTGGCTTGATGGACCGGTTGCAAGCGTGAAGGGCAAGTTGGCGGCTTTGGAGTGATGGACCGCGTGGCCGTGAAGCTTGAGCAAGACTTGGCGCTGATAGACGAAGGCAACGGTGAAAAACAAGTGAGGTCAAGATCGATGAACCAACAAGGTCACGTGATGATATGAAGTGGATCATACCATTTGTGATATGGTTGGTGCATGTGTTGCATCAACACTGGAGGAGATGGAATGGAATGCGCAAGACAAAGGTATATTTATAGGGCATTTCATTTCACCGGTCATAGGTGTGTATAGAGAAGTTTATGATCGGGTTTAGGATAGATGGCCGTACTATCAAGAGGGGCAAACTTGTTTGCATATCAGTCATCTAGTGCCACTCAAGTGATCTAACTTTGCATCGTTGCTAGGATCGAGTGGTGTGGTGATTAAGTGATTAATCCTTTGAAAAATGGTTGTGAAAATGCTAACACGCTTGGACTTGGTAGTGTTGGCACATTTGCAAAGGAGAAGAAGTTGGAAGCTCACTTGGAGTTAGCATTCTCTGGAAAAAGGGTTTTCGGTGTGCTCCGAACTATATGATGGTTCTTGGATTAGAAGTCTATGTTGATTCATTGTGCTTTGAATCAAATATGCATGTGGAATGTGTAGCCCTCTGCATAAGCTTTCCAAAATGTCTAAGATCAGAAATCAGACTTCGGAGCTAAGAGTTATAGTCGTTCTAGCGATGAACACTCTGTGACAAGACGCTGAAACTGGACGCTGGCAGAGTCTGGTCAGTAGTGATAGGATACGTCCGGTCATATCTGGAACCTCTCTAAAAGTGACCAGACTTTGGGAGAGCCGAGTCCGGTCATGGGAGAAAGATGAGTCCAGTCAAAACGTCGTGGAGCGCAGAAATGAGAGAGAGGGCCAGATGTCGGTCGAGTCTGGTCACCATCGACAGGATGCATCTGGTCAATGTTTTTCGTCATTGGACCTCTCTAGAACATGAACGGACCCTGTAGAGGCCGAGTCAAGTCGTTCTACAGGCGAGTCGGTCACAACTTAACGAGCGTGTGTTCGTGAGATGACCGTTGGGATCGCGCGACCGAGGTTGAACGCAAGTGACACGTGGGTGCATCACAGTGACTGGACCCTGGTATAGGCGTGTTCGGCCAGTTCAACAGACGGGCCCGGCCAATGCAAAAAGTGCCCAATGAAGGGGTACAACGACTCTATTTACTTGGGGGCTATAAAACCAAGTACTAGCCGGCCTTGGGCTAGTTGCTGAACACAATTGGGCCTTGGTGACTTGTGTAGGTGTGTCTGGAAACCCTCTAACTCACTTTTGTTTGTAAGAGTACGAATTGATTGCGAGTGAGTGATTCTAGTGCGATTGCATTGTAACATTACATCGAGTGGCACTAGGTGATCAAGTTGCAAACTGGTGGTGCTTGTTACTCTTAGAGGTTGCCAGCTCCTAGACGGCTTAGTGGTGATCTCCCTCGAAGCACTCAAAGAAGATTGTGCGGTGTTCCGGAGAAGTGATTGTGAGGGGTATTGTGCTCGTCTCGCGGGAGCCGCGAAGAGCAACTCTAGTTGAGCATGTCATTGAACTACCTTCACTTGTGGGTAGGTTCTTGCAGCGCCCTAGTGAAGAGCTTGGCATGGTGCCAATTAGCTCGAGAACCACCAACTAAACGGTCGATATAACGGGGACTAGCTTGGTGGCAACTAAGTGAACCTCGGGATAAAAATCACCATATCATCATCTTCCCGTTGGTTTATGATCCCCATACGCAAGCATATATTTACTTTCATATATATATATATATAGCTTGCTATTTACTTTCATATATATATATTATGCTGGTGTAGTTACTCTTGTAATTAGTTAGCTTATGTAGCTTGCTAGTTATCTTCTTACATGTGTAGCATAGAAGCAGCTCCCTTGCGTGACTAATTGACTGAAGTAGCATTGTTAGTCACATTGCTTAGTTTATGTAGCTAGGTAATTTGAGCTCTCTAATTTGGCTTGTGTAGCATTGTTAGTGAGCATTGCTAGTGAGCTTAGAAAATTTGTGCTTTTGCTTACTAGTTTGTGTAGGAGCTCCCCAGTTGGCTAAATTACTAGTTGCATAAGTTTGTGTAACCTTGCTACTAGAATTATTTAGGTGAGCTCTAGCTAGCCTGGCACCTTTGTTGCCTAATTAGGATCTTTTTAAGATGCTTGAGAACTTTGATAGAGGGATATAGTCTTGGCTAGACTGATAGTTTTAATTCTGCATTTGTCTCGGTTAGTCGGCGTAGTTATTTTTAGAAAGGACTATTCACTCCCTCTAGTCTGCTATCTCGATCCTACACATGGTTATTACCAGAGATTAAAGTAAACATATATGCAAAAAAAAGAAGGATAACACAGTAACAGCAGGTAACAATAATAGACATGTTTATTTGACAAGAAATTGTACATCCAGAGGAGTTTTTGCAAACTTTAAAATTGCAGCCAGTTGGCAAATATAAAAACAGATAAATAAGTCAATAATCAACAAATGTAAGAATAACATATGAAAGTAGAAGAAGAAAAACAAACGAAACATGATGAGGTCCGTTTTACTAAAGGTAAGTATGCAATGTACTATGACATTCACACTTTTCTTGGAATTTTTAGATGCTTCGAGACTTTGATGATCAACAGGCTCTAGATTATGAAGAGGCATCACACATCAGGAAGACAGGAAGGCAACAACAATCTTCCAATTGGCCAAGATCAAAGGAAGCAAGGGGCAAAAGAAAGGAGTGCGATCAAAATACCTTGGTATAGTGACTCGGTCGTCGGTAGGGTAGGCAATAAATTGCCTTGCTGGAGTACAGAGCTGCCTCTTGCTTGCACCTAATTGATGCTATCGCTGGGCTGGCTAGCTGATACGTGCCTGCGTGCCACACGCCCACACTGCAGTTCTTAGGCTCAGACAACACAGAGCATAGCATATAAGTGATTAGATTTTACAAAATGAGCACATTGGTAGAGACGAATTGGTAGCTGCAGTGGTACAAAACATAATCATCACAAAATATCAGGAAATGACACATGTAAATATCTGTAACTGAAATATGGCAGAGAATGTAATTTGCATACCTGCATGGATTGGCAGCCAACAAGCCTGCTTTTAGAGATGAGATTGATGTATCTTGTAACACCCTAAAATTTGCATTTATCCAAAATAGTTAAAATGATTTATATAAGCATTTTTGTGAGCATTTTTACCTAGGGAAATAATAATTTTTATGAAAAATTTAAACAAATATAAGGATAGAAACATGTTCATGCATCCATGCCGCTGCATTGTATTTTTGTGATGACTGGATTTGATTCAAATGCTAAAAGGTTTCAAAAAAACCTTTTGAAAATGAATTTGGAAAAGTGCTATAGAAAAAGAAAAAAGCAAAATCTTTTTTTTTCTCCTCTTTTCCTCACTTTCGGCCTGTTGGCCCAGCTCCCCGCCGGCCCGCACGCTTCCTTCCCCCTTCCCCTTCCTCCCTTAACTGGCCGAGGCCCAGCCCAGCGCGGGTGCCTCTCCTTCCTCCCCTGCCTCCTTTTCTCTTGCTGGGCCGGCCCAATCGGCGGTAACCGCCGCTGCCCCCTCCCTCCTCCTCTCAGTGGCTGACCGCCCGGGCCCATCTGTCGGTGCCTTCCCTCACCTCTCGTCGTTCGAGCGCACACGGCCAAGGAGAAAACTGCCGCCCGCGCCCATGTTTTCGCGTCGTGGGAGCCTTTGCCCGCGCCCCGGCCTCTATGAATGGGAGCCAGACCCCGTCGCCACCCCCCAGCTGTAGTTTCCTCCTCGCTCGCTCGAGTTCGCCGCACTGCAACCCTAGTCGAGCATGTCGCCAGAGCTGCCGCAGCCATAGTCGTCGTCCACCGCTTCACCGTCGAATTGAGTGAGTCGCCACGCACCTCCACACGGTAGCGGACCTCCTCACTCCATTCTCCCTCTTTCCCTCACTCTCTTTTGCTCACAAATCGACACCGAACCACCGCAGGAGGCCGACGACCGCCTTAGTGAGCACTCCGCCGTCTCCGTTCATCCTCCGACCGATTTGGGGTCCTTGGTGAGCTCGCCTTCATCTCCGCTCTCTCCCAGTGCTTTTGATTCATCAAATCATGGCCCATAGGCCCTGTTCCCGTGCTTGATGGCGAGCTCTTGCCACCGGTGTAAGGTCCAAATAGGCTAGAGGGGGGTGAATAGCCTAATTAAAACTTCTACAAGAATTACTTAACCACACGTTAGTACGAAAGGTGGCGAAGCAAATGCACTAGCTCTAACTAATTAAGCAAGCCACCTACACAAGTCTAGAACAAGGCTATTCACTAAACATAACAACAACTACGAGCTAGAAACAAGAAGTAATATGAGAGAAGAGCTTCGAGAGATTATACCGCCGTATAGAGATGAGAAGTACCAATCAATCAATAACACAAGAGAAATCATCGGGAAGAGAATGACACAAGAATTTATCCCGAGGTTCACTTGCTTCCCGGCAAGCTACTCCCCGTTGTGGCGATACACCCACTTGTCGGTTCGTGAGCTAATCCACTATCAAGAGTCGAGCCCTCGGCGGGCGCCGCACAATCGCACACAAGATGGGGATCCTCCAAGCCACGAGCTCCACTAGAATATCCAATTTGCGAACTCCCGCGGGGAAGGATCAAGAACCCCTTACAACACTAGGTGAGGGCTCCAACAATCTCCAATTGCGAGCTCAATCACCTCCGCTGCTCCAAGCCATCTACCGTGTCAGGAAACATGGAAGAGTAACAAGAAATCCGCAGCAACTCGAAGATCAAGTGCCTCTAGAATGTAACTCTCAAGCAATGCACTTAGAATCTCACTCAATCTCACTCAAGATGTGCAACTAAGCAAAGAGATGAGTGGAGGGGTTGTTCTCTAGCTCAAGAATGTCTCTAGGTCTCAAAATGCGCAAGAGTTACCCTCAAACCCTGGACATCTTCTATTTATAGCGAAGGGGTACACAGCTAGCCGTTACCGGACGACGCAGTTCAAAACGTGCTGACCGGACGCACCGGTCAGGGTGACCGGACGCGTCCGGTCACTACAGGACAAGCGTGAACAGTGCGCGTCAGAAGTTACTGTTGCTGTGACCGGACGCGCTCTAGCGAATGACCGGACGCGATAGTGCCAGTGTCCGGTTAGAGTCCAGTAAGCTCCCTCAACGACCAGACGCGTCCGATCGCGTGTGACCGGATGTGACGCGCGTCCGATCGACCTTGCGAACTTCAGTTCCCTCTGGACGCCTGACCGGACGCGCCGGTCCCGCGAGTGACCGGACGCGTCCGGTCATACCATGACCGCGTCCGGTGCAGCGTCCGATCACCTCTGTGACCTTCGTTCACCTCCGTTTCTTTTTCGACTTCCGGCGCAGTGAAAAATAGGCATTTCACTTTCCCAAAAAGCGTCGAATCCCGCCTCGCAAGCTCGGCGGGAGGGAGAGAGGAACCTAAACCCCTCTCTACCACTTAAACTCCACCGCCTTCACAAATGTGCTAACACCACCAAGTGTACACCACCATGTGCATGTGTGTTAGCATTTCACAAACATTTTCCAAGGTGTTATGTTAGCTTTCAACTAGATCCTAATGCATATGCTCAAGACATTGATCTAGTGGCACTTGATTCCCAAGCTAACCGTGATTGCCCCTCTTGATAGTCGGCTATGTATCCTAAACCCGGTCAATCACTTCTCAACTCATCTTAGACCGGCAAAAGGAAAACCCTATGGTTATACCTTTGCCTTGCGCTCTTAGATCCTTCTTCTCCACTTGATCATCAAGTCCATCATATTATGTGCATCTCCACCACGATCATCATTTCATGTCCACGCACCATCTCTTTGTGATCTTGTGGCCACCACTCCTTGCCACATACACCTTCAATACATGTGTTGCTTATGCCTAACTCAAAACACTTAACACATGGCATTAGCAACTTGGTGTCATTAATTACCAAAACCAAACTTGGGCTTTCAGCTGGCCATGGCGCGCACGCCGCGCGGGCCACTCCTCGGCCGCGTGTTGTCCCGGGGTGAGCTCACCGTCGTCCCCGAATCATCACAGTGGCCTCGGTGGTCGGTTTGGTGGCCCGTAGGCCCCGTTTCCCCGCACCGGCGAGCTCTTCACCGCCGACAATGGTTGTGCCGCCGCGGCCGCCACTGTTCTAGCTGGCCAGTCACCCCCTCCTTTTCCCTCATCTAATCGCATCCGTCTAAATCAAATCCAACAGCCGAAGTCGCACCGTACCCCTTTGCTCGGCTGTTTTCGTAAAGAGCCCCTCGGCTTATTGAATATCCAACCCGCCGTCCTTGGCGTACTCCTAGAATACACATTCTCATTTTGAAAACGTAGTTTCTTCAGTTTAAATGAAAAATACGTTTTTAGATTAATTACAGAATTGCCACTGCAGTAAAACGCTTATAAAATCATCGTTTTAACTCCGATTCGACCCGTTCAACTTGCGTTAGGTTTGTAATTTCATAACCTACGCATTAATGCCACTGTTAGTTAGGTTTGCAATATTTAAAACTCTTGATTAGGTTAAGTTAATTAACTTGCTATAGGAACCTTGTTTGGTACGTAACTTCTGCGTTGTAGCTCCGTTTTTCGTGCACTTCGTGTTGATGTGATCGTAGCGAGACGTAGAATATTTTCATAAACTTTTTATCTTGTTTTTATACTGCTGATGTACTGTTCTAATTATAGATTTGTTTGCTATGCATGAATGCTCCAGAAATGTGTATGTTGCCGTGTTGGTTGAGTTTAGACGGTGAGGAGTACGTTGGGAACCCGGAATACTTTAAAGATCCACAGGACTAGCAGGAGTTTATTAACCAAGGCAAGTATAGCATGGGCCTACCTTGATTCCTATTCATTATATAATCTACTCATTATGCATGTGTCTAATAATGCTTGACTATAAGGACATCCTAGCCATTGATGACTTATACCTTGATACCTATGGGTTTTATTGCATATGGGTAGAATGCTTGTGCTCTATTCAAACATGATCAATACTATGATTAATGGAACAAACGAATAAACATGATGGTAATAATTGAAATATAGGGTGATGGTGCAAATGATGTCGATCATGTTGCCCTAAACTCTCCGTAAGGACTTATCGGTAGGGCAAAAGCTGGGACATACAGTGCAACCGTGAGAGTTATATGGCTCTGACTTTAGCTAAGTAATATGATCTTTTCTAGCTTGTTAGAGGTTACCCGAAAGGGCGCAAGAGGGGCTTGCCACTTTGGGTATAGAACTGCCTCTGTTCTGGTGTGTATAGCTTGCGGGATTATGCCACAGAAAGGGGGTTCTCTATATCTGCCTGCCGAGGAAACCTCGCGGCCCTAACTTGTTAGATGAGACCTATGGAAGGCTTCATATTGTACCCTGCCCGCTCACCTTGCAAGTGTTATGGGAGTAATTAACCCGGGCATATGGGCAACACGACTCATAGGTAAAGATGCACAACCTCTGCAGAGTGTTAAAACAGTTATAACAGCCGTGCTCACGGTCACGAGCGGCCCGAAGAACTCATAGAATAACTGGTTACTTATGATGTTGTTGTTCATGGTGAACTATGATGGTATTATGATGATGATGATGACGATGATGATGATATAATATTGATCAATGACTCTATTTAATTCTAGTATATGATCATGTGGGTTAATTTGGGGAGCCTAAGCATAAGTTGATGTAACCAATGATAAAATGTTGACTTACTAAAATGCTAAATGCAGTAAACAGTGTCTGCCTTTTGAGCCTCATGAATCCCCATGTTATGCTTGTGGAGTACGAAATGTACTCACGCTTGTTTATTTTTCAATACTTTGGAAAAATCCCGGATGGGTACCAGATTGCCAGAGATTGGAGCAGACAGGCTTGTGATCAACCAGTTAGTTGTCCCTGTGGAGTGGAGTCTTCACCTGAAGACCAGAGTTGCCTTTACGTTGTTGCTATCTAAGGTTATATCTTTTATAATAAGTACATTATATATTAAGCATTGTCATTTGATATTACCCTTATTTGTAGCTATATGTGAGATTTGACTTCCTGGGCTCACATATGGTGTGTATCTGGTTTTGTTCTTAAAACCAGGTGTTACAAAGTGGTATCAAAGCAGTGCTGACTGTAAGACACAAGCCTAGTTAGAAATTGGTCATCTTAAGGTTTGGGAATTATGCTATAACCACCTTGTTCTATAAACCTTGACATTTTCCTCTCTACTATATCTCTACCATTGACATTCCTCTCCTCCTTGATGCTTGTTTTAAAGCCTTCATTCCCATCTTCGCTCCTTGCTTTGATATGCTTTTAGAATCTTCTCTTACCACCTTCTTGCGTAATATGAAGTTAAGCTCTAGGATTTTTACCTTTAATATAATGATTACGAAAGTATCGCAAGTCGAGTTTATGTGGCATGTGAACCTTTAGTGTATGGTTGGTTTGTCTTAGTGTTTATGTTTGAGTAGCATCTTTGTAATGAGTGCAATGATCTTGTGGTTTTGTCCACAATTTCATTTAGTTTATAGGCCTAAGGCATAAGGATTAATGAAGTAAATAGTCGGGTTTTGGTTTTCTCCTGTTTTTTTTTCAATCCTGTTTTTCAGAGCAGTGTGTGTTCATCATGATATATCTATAGATCTGGACATCCACAAGTTATGAAACTTTTATGGATAAAAGTAGACTCTTGTATGTTTCATCTGCCGCTGGAATCACTTCCATAGCTGTTTTGGTTTGGGAGTTATGAAAATCACAAGACGATATAGCTGTGCTGTCTAAAACCTGGAGTAGTTTTTGTGGTGCACAGTTTTTGACCAAATTATGTTTGGAATTAGGAAAAGTGTTCTACACAAAAGTTGTATAGGATTTCAACAGCTTTCCAACAGTATAAACTACAACTTCATTGGATTAATAGAATAGGAGTTACAGCTGTTTTCCTGCGCTGCTGTTTTTTTACTCACGAGGAATTTCAGACTTCTTGTTCTTACTTATGCACATGAGTTTCCGTGGGATATCAGAAGGTCATTATGATGGTTAACTCACTTGGAAGAAGATGCAAGCTACCCTTTGTTGTTCCCCTAGTTGATCTCTCTTAAGGGGGGTAGCCGAGTGAAGAAGTAACAAGATGAAGGTTTCTTACATTCAAGTACTCCACCTGGAAGAATTAGTTATCCCTATGGTTGTAAAGTCACCATCAAGCGCAGTTGGGTGTTCATACTTCAACATACCCAAGATAAGTCAGCGGCAAGGAGATATGGTACATCCACAGTTGGTTCTACGGAGACTCGAAAAACTCATTGTGACATCAAATATGGCAAGTAAGTTTTGATCGAAGAAAGCTCTCTACATGGATAGGTTATCTTTAATGGTGAAAATATGGTGAAGAACTCGAGAAAGTTAATGATGTGTTGAGTTGCAACCCACTCAAGGGCGTAGAGATGACTTGGAATTACCTTGGAGTAGCGAGATTTTATTAGAGATTCATTGGAGGCATTATAATCTTGGACATAAGGGGGACATCTACAAGGACCATAAGAATCTAAAGGATATCTTCACTAAGTTGGTTTTGACCTTGTGAGATCATCGATGAATTAGAGCGATCAAGGATTATGACATGGAAGTGTGTTATCACCCGGAGAAGCAAAAGTTGTTGCCGATGCTCCTAGCATAAATAGTGTGCTAGGGAGGTTCGGCGACACCAAGGTTGAGTTGTGTGAGAAACTTGAGTGATGTCACCTATACTACAAAGTCGGTAATTAATAGTGTTCACCTTGGAACAAAAGGAATTGCGAAGGTCAATTGGAGGAATGGCATAAAGGGCTAAGGGATTGTGCTTAAGAGTTGATCAAGCTATTAGGAGCAAGGTTGTGACAACGTGCAAGCTACAACGTGATCGTTGTGAGAAAAATGAAGAAGATCCAAAGGCAGAGCATCTACATCTCCTTGATAACCGTCTTCCGAATCTCGAGGACGAGATTCCTCTTAAGGGGTAGAATTGTAACACCCTAAAATTTGCATTTATCCAAAATAGTTAAAATGATTTATATAAGCATTTTTGTGAGCATTTTTACCTAGGGAAATAATAATTTTTATGAAAAATTTAAAACAAATATAAGGATAGAAACATGTTCATGCATCCATGCCGCTGCATTGTATTTTTGTGATGACTGGATTTGATTCAAATGCTAAAAGGTTTCAAAAAAACCTTTTGAAAATGAATTTGGAAAAGTGCTATAGAAAAAGAAAAAAGCAAAATCTTTTTTTCTCCTCTTTTCCTCACTTTTGGCCTGTTGGCCCAGCTCCCCGCCGGCCCACACGCTTCCTTCCCCCTTCCCCTTCCTCCCTTAACTGGCCGAGGCCCAGCCCAGCGCGGGTACCTCTCCTTCCTCCCCTGCCTCCTTTTCTCTTGCTGGGCCGGCCCAATCGGAGGTAACCGTCGCTGCCCCCTCCCTCCTCCTCTCAGTGGCTGACCGCCCGGGCCCATCTGTCGGTGCCTTCCCTCACCTCTCGTCGTTCGAGCGCACACGGCCAAGGAGAAAATTGCCACCCGCGCCCACGTTTTCGCGTCGTGGGAGCCTTTGCCCGCGCCCCGGCCTCTATGAGTGGGAGCCAGACCCCGTCGCCACCCCCCAGCTACAGTTTCCTCCTCGCTCACTCGAGTTCGCCGCACTGCAACCCTAGCCAAGCATGTCACCGGAGCTACCGCAGCCATAGTCGTCGTCCACCGCTTCACCGTCGAATTGAGTGAGTCGCCGCACACCTCCACGCGGTAGCGGACCTCCTCGCTCCATTCTCCCTCTTTCCCTCACTCTCTTTTGCTCACAAATTGACACCGAACCACCGCAGGAGGCCGACGACCGCCTTAGTGAGCACTCCGCCGTCTCCGTTCATCCTCCGACCGATTTGGGGTCCTTGGTGAGCTCGCCTTCATCTCCGCTCTCTCCCAGTGCTTTTGATTCATCAAATCATGGCCCATAGGCCCTATTCCCATGCTTGATGGCAAGCTCTTGCCACCGGCCATGGCACGCACGTCGTGCGGGCCACTCCTTGGCTACGTGTTGTCCCAGGGTGAGCTCGCCGTCGTCCCCGCATCATCCCAGTGGCCTCGGTGGTCAGTTTGGTGGCCCGTAGGCCCCATTTCCCCCGCACCGGCGAGCTCTTCGCCGCCGACAATGGTTGTGCCGCCGCGGACGCACTGTTCCGGCTGGCCAGCCACCCCCTCCTTTCCCCTCATCTAATCACAGTCGTCCAAATCAAATCCAACGGCCGAAGTCGCACCGTACCCCTTCGCTCGGCTGTTTTCGTAAAGAGCCCCTCGGCTTATTGCATATCCAACCCACCATCCTTGGCGTACTCCTGGAATACACATTCTCATTTTGAAAATGTAGTTTCTTCGGTTTAAATGAAAAATACATTTTTAGATTAATTACAGAATTGCCACTGCAGTAAAACGCTTATAAAATCGTCATTTTAGCTCCGATTCGACCCGTTCAACTTGCATTAGGTTCGTAATTTCATAACCTACGCATTAATGCCACTGTTAGTTAGGTTTGCAACATTTAAAACTCTTAATTAGGTTAAGTTAATTAACTTGCTATAGGAACCATGTTTAGTTCGTAACTTCTGCGTTGTAGCTCCGTTTTTCGTGCACTTCGTGTTGATGTGATCGTAGAGAGACGTAGAATATTTTCATAAACTTTTTATCTTGTTTTTATACTGCTAGTGTACTGTTCTAATTATAGATTTGTTTACTATGCATGAATGCTCCTGAAATGTGTATGTTGCCGTGTTGGTCGAGTTCAGACGATGAGGAGTACATTGGGAACCCGGAATACTTCGAAGATCAATAGGACCAGCAGGAGTTTATTAACCAAGGCAAGTATAGCATGGGCTTACCTTGATTCCTATTCATTATATAATCTACTCATTATGCATGTGTCTAATAATGCTCGACTATAAGGACATCCTAGCCATTGATGACTTATACCTTGATGCCTATGGTTTTATTGCATATGGGTAGAATGCTAGTGCTCTATTCAAACATGATCAATACTATGATTAATGGAACAAATGAATAAACATGATGGTAATAATTGAAATATAGGGTGATGGTGCAAATGATGTCGATCATGTTGCCCTAAACTCTCCGTAAGGACTTATCTGTAGGGCAAAAGCTGGGACATACAGTGCAACCGTGAGAGTTATATGGCTCTGACTTTAGCTAAGTAATATGATCTTTTCTAGCTTGTTAGAGGTTACCCTAAAGGGTGCAAGAGGGGCTTGCCACTTTGGGTATAGAACTACCTCTGTTCTGGTGTGTATAGCCTGCGGGAATTGTGCCACAGAAAAGGGGGTTCTCTATATTTGCCTGCCGAGAAAACCTCGCGGCCCTAACTTGTTAGACGAGACCTATGGAAGGCTTCATAGTGTACCCTGCCCGCTCACCTTGGAAGTGTTATGGGAGTAATTAACCCGGGCATATGGGCAACACGACTCCCGGGTAAAGATGCACAACCTCTACAGAGTGTTAAAACTGTTATAACAGCCGTGCTCACGGTCACGAGCGGCCCGAAAAACTCACAGAATAACTGGTTACTTATGATGTTGTTGTTCATGGTGAACTATGATGGTATTATGATGATGACGACGATGATGATGATATAATGTTGATCAATGACTCTATTTAATTCTAGTATATGATCATGTGGGTTAATTTGGGGAGCCTAAGCATAAGTTGATGTAACCAATGATAAATTGTTGACTTACTAAAATGCTAAATGCAGTAAACCGTGTCTGCCTTTTGAGCCTCATGAATCCCCATGTTATGCTTGTGGAGTACGAAATGTACTCACGCTTGTTTATTTTTTAATACTTTGGAAAAATCTCGGATGGGTACCAGATTGCCAGAGATTGGAGCAGACAGGCTTGTGATCAACCAGTCAGTTGTCCCTGTGGAGTGGAGTCTTCACCTGAAGACCGGAGTTGCTTTTCCGTTGTTTGCTATCTAAGGTTATATCTTTTATAATAAGTACGTTATATATTAAGCATTGTCATTTGATATTACCCTTATTTGTAGCTATATGTGAGATTTGACTTCCTGGGCTCACATATGGTGTGTATCTGGTTTTGTTCTTAAAACCGGGTGTTACATATCTTCATGTGTTTTATTGTCCAGTTCCTACAGAACCAGAAATTATCAATTCACACAGGCTCTAGGTACAATTTTACCCAAAAGCAATACTGAATTATGGCACTAAAATCTATCATGGAGGTATTATAGACCGGAAAATGAGCCTAGTCCTACCATAGCAATGCAAAAAAACACCAGTTCTAAGAAACTATGTTCATTGGAAAAAGCAATTAGCATTTTTATCAAGACTTGTAAGACATTCTGTGGAAATTTTGAAAGCAACAGCTCAATCATAGGAACATAATTAAAAAGTCTGAAATAAGTAGAAACAAAGCCGTTAACAAATGGAAAGGAATAAAAGAAATTAGAATAAAACCAGATCTATACAAAATAGCTTCAGCCTTGCACAGATGCAAGTTGGCACTCGAAAACAATTAACTAAGAAGGGAAGCTGGCTGGCTAAAATGTAGAGCAGATCCTTGGGGATTATGCTCTAATACATTAACTAAACTATCTGAGACAAGCAAATTGATGTAGAGGGGATGGAACCCTGTCATGGACACATTATATTACTAAAAAGGGCTATGGCATATATAAACCAAGATTAAGGCATCTTTGCCTGTAGTTATATATTATTTTAGTTTAACTATAAACAGCTTCTCAAAATGTACTACTTTACCTTGATCCAGGAAATTCAAGATGGGAAGGGGAGGAGGGAAGGAATTAAGCCATCTTTGCTTGTAGTTCTATATTATTTTATTCTAACTATAAATAGCTTTTCAAAATGTGCTACTTTACCATCCAGGAAATTTTGAAGGGGAAGGGGAGGAGGGATGGGACAGCAGCAGTTTTAGCATGGGTTACCAGGAGAAAAAATTTCTTAAAAGAAAATTAAACAAGGGAAAATAGAATGCCTAAAAAAAGGGAAAGGAAGGAAAATAAATGGATCTATCCATCAGTCCTTGACTGTAGCCTGTAAATTACTACACTGACATAACAACATGCAATAGTTCCAGCAGACCACCAATAATTCCAAGAGACCATCCGAACCATGAAACAGTTTTTTTTTCTCGGGAATCAATGCACTAAGCACAGAGGACAAAAAGAAATTTGAGATAGGAACAACTAAAATACAGAAGTAATAACAGACAAGGAAACCTACTAAAACAACACAAATATCGGACTGGGGAAACTGCCTGAGCCACAAGAACCTCACCAAAAGAATATAACCTGAACCACTTCATGCGTAGTTTGCTGCCTACCATTTGCCAAGGTGGTAAAAGGCATACATAGGTACATGAAAGATTCAAATTAAGTCACGCACAGGAAAAACATAAACAATAGACGACCGAACCATAACAAAACATGTGGTAGTTGCAAAAACTTTGTTCGTAGACTGCCCCATTGGCATTTTACTAATGCAACCACAAATTAAAGAGTCGAAAAATAGCATTTCCATATTTGAACAGAGTTGTATCTCTGAAACTTTTGTCCATGAGTAGCCCCATCAAGATCAGGTCACCCCCATAAAATTCTATCAGTGCTGTAAATTACAATCCATTGAACGAACTGAATATAAAGACAATAAAGACAAATGAGCTTCTGTCTGATGGAACTTTTGTATAAAATTAGCTCTATGAAAATCAGGTGTCACCTCAATCCTCAAAAATGAGATGTTGCTTGTCCACTCTGATAGTACGATTGGTAGCGACCGGCAAAGTCGTTGATCCCTTTTGAACAGATATAATACATCAATTGGTTGAGAAATATATTGCAATAGGAAAATAAAGGCTGCAATAATGGATTGAGGAGAAAAAAGTATTGAGAAAGACCATCAATATACAAGGGTGTGGTTTATTACCTGAAGGACTGGATATCAGTAGCCATACTCTCTTGAGCTAAAGAGCTGAAAGAGGTACACCACTAAGCAGCCATGTGCAGCATTCATTTCATTAGGGGGGAAATAATATCACCTTGCACATATGACATATTAGACAAAGTTAGAAATTGAAAAATTTCAATCATTAGGGGGAAAATAAATATTACGATGCATGGAGGAAGATAAAAGAGTTTTTTAACTGCAGGTTAAGGGGATTGTCTGAAAATAAGGACAACATCTTTTCTTTTCAACCATGACAGCAAAATGCAATACGTTGATGCATGAGCAGGCTTGAATCTGTAGGCACAGTAATATACCAAGCTGGTACCTATAACCATTTTAACTAATGGATCGAGCTGCTCAAGTCACTGTTTCAAACAAACAAAGAGACTTCAATTCAGGTAATAGAAAATAAAATTAATATTGAAGGGGAAAAAATTGGCATGCTGTGGACCAGCAGGAACACAATTTCTATGTGGCTGCAATGTATCTATACAAACTACGCAAAATATTGAAATCCACAGTTCTCAACTACTATGGACATTTGAAAGGTCCTTGTTTGGTTCTAGTAATCGAGTGAAAACCTAGGTGGACTAATATGTGTTTAAGTGAAATACACAGGTGATTAGTCCACAGGAACACTTATGTGAGCAACACATACCATGGAGGTGGAAATGGCTTGGATATATTGCAAGGCTCACACATGTGATGAAAGAGCTCATTGCATATGAGAATGACATGGAGTCATGTGACTAAGGTGGAGAAGATCAATATAAGGCTTGGCTTGACGGACTGGTTGCAAGAGTGAAGGGCAAGTCGAGGACTTGGTGCCGATGGACCGAGACAACAGTGAAAAGTAAGTGAGGTCAAGATTGATGAACCAATATGATCATGTGATGATATGAAGTGGATCATATCATTTGTTGGTCAAGGTTGGTACATGTGTTGCATCAACATCAAAGAGATAAAATAGAATGCGCAAGGCAAACGTATATCTATAGGGCATTTAATTTCACCGGTCATATAGGTGTGTAGAGAAGTTTATGACCGGGTTTAAGATAGATGTGCGTACTGTCAAGAGAGACAAACTTGTTTGCATATCGGTCATCTAGTGTCACTCGAGTGATCTAACTTTGCATCTGAAAGCATATAGGCCCCGATATTGGTTTCGGCAATTGATGACAACACATTATTACCATGACTAATGTGTGTTTTGCAGAAACGTTGGTAAGTTAGGTCATGGAGATGATAACTGCTTTGGGCACACTGTGGTATTCATGTCCCTTGATGGAAATCGTTTCGGTTTTCAAAGGATCAACGATCGAGATTAAGGATGTTTAGTTCCGGATGTCAAGATGTTGAGTTACATCTGGAATAGTCGTTAGGATCTTTGTTTCTTTCTTTGACCGTACTATAAAGGGGGGCATGAGCGAGTAGCTTGACCTAGGTAAGTCTTTTTGTTTAGGTGTGGTGCACACTTGTCAAACTTAGCACTAGGTAGCTCTAGAAAAGCTCAAAGTTTAGTTAGAAGCAACTTGGTTCAAGTTGCGACGCGTTTAGAAGACGTTTGAGCAGTTTACCTGTGACCGGACGCGTCCAGTCAGTACTAACTTTTCACAGCGTCGGTAACTGATCGACCGGACGTGGTCCTTGCGAGGACCGGACGCGATGGTCAGTCTGACACGTGTTCTAGAGGGTAAACAGTGTAATCGGACGTGACTGTGAACTGATCGGCGCGTCCGGTCATGTTCCAGTAAGGTCCCAAGCTGACCTGACGCGTCCGGTCAGCTATGATCGGACGCGGTCGAGCGGCAGATCAGTTTCCAGTAAGGCTCTTGCATGACCGGACGCGTCCGGTCATCTCTGATCGGCGCGTCTGGTCATCTCAGACCGGCGCGTCCGGTCACTCAGCGCTAACATTCGGTTTCCAACCGTTACACTTGACCGGCGCGTCCGGTCATGTCGACCGGCGCGTCCTGTCAGTGCACGTTTTGCTGATTCGGCAGATAACGGTTGGATTTGTCTGAGGGGTGTATAAATACATCCCCTCCACCTCTTTTAGAGGTCTCTTGCTCATTTGTTCAGCTGAGAAACACCTTTGAAGTGCAAGGGAGTGCAAGAGCCCTATTGAGGATAGTGATTTGAGAATCAAAGTTTGAGAATCCTCTCTAGTGATAAGAGTGTAGCAAGTGTGCATCCATCTTCTCATTAGGCTTGTTGTGGTCAAGTGAGAGTTCTAGCTTGTTACTCTTGGTGATCGCCATCACCTAGACAGTTTGGTGGTGATTGGGAGTTTGGTGATCATCCGACGAGCTTGTGGGTGACCCAACTCATGTTGTGAGCGGTTTTGGGTGATTCGCCGCGACGGAGTGTCGAAGAATCAACCCGTAGAGAGCACTTGATCCTTGCGCGGATCAAGGGGGAGCTACATCCTTGCGTGGGTGCTCCAACAAGGACTAGTGGGGAGTGGCGACTCTCTGATACCTCGGCAAAATATCGCCGTGTTCCTAACCCTTACTTTCAAGCATTTACTTTCGTGCATTACTTTCATTGCTTGTTTACTTTCCTAGAATTGCCATGCTAGTCTAGGATTCGAACTTAGGGTGCAAAACTTTTACCGGTAGAATCACAAGGAACACTAGTAGGCACTAGGGGTGAAGTTTGGCTTGTAGGATTTAATTCTTGCAATTAATTTTTAGAAAAGCTCAATTCACCCCCCTCTTTGGCATCTTGATCCTTTCAATTGATATCGGAGCCGTGTTGCTCTTTATTTAGGCTTCACCGACTAGAGCAAGATGTCTAATGGGGAAGGACCACCTCCCACTTTTGAGGGAGACGATTTTCCATATTGGAAAATTCGTATGGAGGCATACCTCGAAGCCATATATGTTGGGTGCCTTAGAGCCACAACCGAAGGGCTTCCTCCTATAAGGGATCCCGCCAACCCAAGTGGTGACGAGGAGAAGTACGATCGGTGGAATGCAAAGGCAAAAAATACACTCTACCGGGGCTTAGGCAAAGATATCTTCAATCGTGTGCGCAATGCTAAAAATGCTCATGAATTGTGGGAAAATCTTTGTGCTCTCCATGAGGGAACTAAGAGTGAGCGTGAGGAACGCTATCACATTGCTTTAAAGAAAATCAATTCTTTTGAGATGCTTCCCAAAGAAAGTGCTAATGAAATGTACACTCAATTGAATGTTCTTGTAGAAGATCTCAATGCTCTTGGACTCACTCAAATGAGTCAATCGGATGTTGCAAGGAGGATCTTGAGTGTTCTTCCTGTTGAGAAGTATGGACACATTGTCACCGTACTTCACCAAAGTGATCTCTCCACCGCAACACCGACTCAAGTATTGGGAAAGATCAATGCACATGAGATGTACATGCACATCACTCCGGAAGAGGGCTCATCATCTTCCAAGAAGAAAGACTTGGCCTTCAAAGCTAGTCATGAAAAGAAAAAGAAGAAGGGCCAAGCCATGATGGTGCAAGAAAGCTCAAGTGAAAGTGATATTGATGATGCATCACTTGCACTCATGGTGAGGAAGACCACCAAGATGCTAAAGAAGCTCAACAAGAGTGGCATCAAGTTCGATGGCAAGAAGAAGAAATTCTTCACAAGTAGCCAAAGGAAGCCAATCTCCAAAATAGATTGCTTCAATTGTGGTGAACTTGGCCACCTAGCTCATCAATGCCCGAAGCCTCCAAAAGACAAGTACAAGAACAAGTACAAGGGCAAGAAAGGTGATTCAAGTGATAAAGAAGATGAGAAAAGAAAGAACAAGCCATACAAAAAGAAAGATGGCAAGAAAAGAGAGTTCTACAAGAAGAAGAAGGGAGGCAAAGCTTACATTGTTGGTGATTGGCTCACCGACATTGAGTCATCATGTGAGTCCTCCGGCGATGAAAGCGACGATGAAAAAGAGAAGGTCGCCGCATTTGTGGTTGGGCCATCATCATCTTCACCGACATCTTCATCACCACCTTCACCGCCACCTTCACCATCATCTTCCTACTACTCATCTATGCCTTATGGCTAAGGGTGATCGAAAGGTACAAAACAATGATAGTGATGATGATGATAGTGATAGTGATGATGAATATGATGCACATTCTTATGATGAACTTGTAAAATTGTTGAACAAATACTCTAAAATCATAAGAAGAACTAGAAATGAAAATGATGAGCTTCAACATGAAAATGAATCACTCTCATCTAAGCTTGAGAATGCACATAAGACTAGTGATGAGCTCAAAGATCAAAATGAAACTATGTCTTCCTCTCTTAAAGAGCTCAAAACTTCTAAAAAGGAGCTTAGAGAAGATTCAAGTGGAAAGATGAAAGTCATGTTCTTGGGTCCTCCTAACAAGAATAGACCAAAGAAAATATGGGTTGCCAAGTCACTAGTTGAGAAAGTTAAGGGTCACTCTCAAGTTTGGGTCCCTAAACAAAAGGCTTGATCTCTTGTGTGTAGGTGAACTACAAGACCGGTGGATCTCATTGGGTGATTGATAGTGGTTGCACACAACATATGACCGGTGATCCTCGTATGTTCACCTCACTTGAAGAAAATGGGGTATGTCAAGACAAGATCACATTTGGGGACAATTCAAAGAGCAAAGTCAAGGGTATAGGCAAGATTGCAATATCAAATGATCACTCTCTCTCAAATGTGCTCTATGTTGCTTCATTGAGTTTCAACTTACTATCCATTGGGCAACTTTGTGACCTTGGCTACCAATGCTTGTTTAGTCTAAATGAAGTGGTTGTTACAAAGATAGATGACAAGCAAGTGATTTTCAAGGGTTTTAGATACAATAATCTCTATCTTGTTGACTTCACCTCCGAAGATGCAAACTTGATGACATGTTTATTCACCAAAACTACACTTGGATGGCTTTGGCATAGGAGGCTTGCTCATGTTGGAATGAATACTCTCAACAAGCTATTGAAGAAAGAATTAGTGAGAGGTTTGAAGGATGTAAAGTTTGAGAAGGACAAACCTTGTAGTGCATGTCAAGCCGGCAAACAAGTCGCAAACACTCAACCAACCAAAGCTTACATGTCAACATCAAGAGTACTAGAACTTCTACACATTGATTTGTTTGGTCCTACAACCTACAAGAGTTTGGGTGGAAATCTCTATTGCCTAGTAATTGTGGATGACTACTCAAGATACACTTGAACTTTCTTTCTTCATGACAAATCCGAAGTGGCAAATTGTTTCAAGAAGTTTGCAAAGAGAGCTCAAAATGAATTTGAAGTCAAGATAAAGAAAATTAGAAGTGACAATGGCAAAGAGTTTGACAACACCAACATTGAAGCTTATTGTGATGAAATTGGAATCAAGCATGAAGTTTCATCAACTTACACTCCTCAACAAAATGGTGTAGTTGAGAGAAAGAACCGGACCTTGATCACTCTTGCAAGAACAATGCTAGATGAGTACAACACACCAGAAAAATTATGGGCCGAGGCAATCAACACCGCATGCTAAGCTTCAAATCGCCTCTTCCTACAAAAGTTCCTTGGCAAGACCCCTTATGAGTTGCTAAATGGGAAGAAGCCGGACGTCTCATTCTTCCGGGTGTTTGGTTGCAAATGCTACATCTACAAGAAGCGTCAACACCTAGGGAAGTTCCAAAGATGTTGTGATATTGGTTTTCTTGTTGGTTACTCATCAAAGTCCAAAGCATATAGAGTATTTAACCATGCCACCCGTTTGGTTGAAGAAACATATGATGTGAAATTTGATGAATCTAACGGCTCCTAAGGAGCAATTGAGAATTGTGATGATGTAGGTGATGAACCATTGAGAGAGGCCATGAAGAACATGCCGGTGGGAGACATCAAGCCTAAAGATGATGAAGATGATGTACAAATTATCAATCCATCATCTTCATCCTATGTGCCTCAAGATGATGACAAGAATGAGAGAGTTGAAAATGAAGATACTCATGTCTCAAATCAACAAGCTGAGGCACAAGCTCAAGATGTTGATGCTCCCCATCCTACTCCTCAAATGGTTGATCGAAGAAACTCACCCCTACTTCAAGCACATCCACAAGATCTCATCATAGGGAGTCCTACAAATGGTGTAATGACTCGATCTCAAAAGTTTACTTCTTTTGTTGAACATCACTCTTTTGTCTCTTGTCTTGAACTTAAGAATGTAGAAGAAGCTCTTCAAGATCCGGATTGGGTGAATGCTATGCATGAAGAATTGAACAACTTCGTCCGTAATCAAGTTTGGACACTTGAAGAGCATCCTAAAGGTGCAAGAGTCATTGGAACCAAGTGGGTGTTCCACAACAAGCAAGATGATCAAGGTGTAGTAGTGAGGAACAAGACAAGACTAGTAGCAAAAGGGTTCTCTCAAGTTGAAGGTCTTGATTTTGGAGAGACTTTTGCACCCGTTGCAAGACTTGAAGCCATTCGTATCCTTCTTGCATATGCATCACATCATGAAATGAAACTATATCAAATGGATGTGAAAAGTGCTTTTTTAAATGACATCATAAATGAACTAGTCTATGTTGAACAACCTCCCAGGTTTGAAGACCCTAGATATCCTAATCATGTTTATAGGTTGTCCAAGGCGCTATATGGGCTCAAGCAAGCCCCTAGAGCGTGGTATGAGCGCCTCCGGGACTTCCTCATTGAGAAGGGCTTCATTATTGGGAAGGTTGACACCACACTATTCACCAAGAAGTTCAATGGAGAGATCTTTATTTATCAAGTCTATGTTGATGATATTATCTTTGGGTCAACAAATGAAGATTATTGCAAAGAATTTGGTGAATTGATGTCGAAAGAGTTCGAGATGTCAATGATTGGTTAGCTAACATTCTTCCTTGGGTTTCAAGTCAAGCAAATGAGAGAAGGGATTTTTATCTCTCAAGAAAAGTACACCAAGGATCTTCTCAAGAGATTCAAGATGGAAGAATGTAAGCCAATCAAGACCCCAATGCCATCTAATGGACATCTCGACCTAGATGAGGGAGGTAAACCAATTGATCAAACTCTTTACCGTTCTATGATTGGTAGCTTGTTGTACCTTACCGCATCTAGGCTCGATATCATGTTTAGTGTGTGCATGTGTGCTCGCTTTCAAGCGTGCCCTAAAGAACCTCACCTAAGTGCCGTAAAAAGAATCATAAGATATCTTAAGTACACCCCAAGCATCGGTCTTTGGTACCCCAAAGGAGCTAGATTCCAACTAGTTGGCTATTCCGATTCGGATTATGCCGGTTGCAAAATAGATAGAAAAAGCACATCCGGAGGATGCCATTTGCTTGGGAGGTCCTTAGTATCATGGTCATCTAAAAAGCAAAATAGTATGGCTTTGTCCACCGCCGAGGCGGAATACATTGCCGCGGGGGCTTGTTGTGCACAAATCTTATACATGAAATAAACCCTCCTAGACTATAGAATTGTTCTTGAAAAGGTGCTGCTTTTATGTGACAATGAAAGTGCCGTTAAAATTGCTAATAATCTGGTACAACACTCTCGCACCAAGCACATTGATATCCGCCACCACTTTCTAAGAGATCATGTTGCTAAAAATGATATATCACTAAAAGGTGTAAGAAGTGAAAATCAATTAGCGGATATCTTCACTAAACCTTTAGACGAGGCTACCTTTTATAGGTTGAGAAGTGAACTAAATGTGCTTGACTCTAGTAACTTTAAAAAATGAGCTTGTGTTGTCCCTTGCATTGCATTGTACATTATGTCATGTTTAAATTCCCGCAATGCATCTAGAACTTGTCTAACACGGTTACGATAACCCTCCTTTGGAGGAGTGAAGAAGCCTAAACGTGGATCAAACTTGACAAGCAACTAGCCTACCTTTCTCATTTTGCATTGCATATGCATGGTTGTTGCTTTGTCATTTCTTTTTGGTTTAGCTTTGAGTAACCTCTGTGTTCGTCCATGAATAGAGAGAGCATTTGAAGCTCCCAAGGATTGATACACTCTTGCATGGCCATACGTTGCTCCTTGGGTGTTTACTGAATATTTTCTTAAAAATAATACTAGCCTAAGGCAAAATATTTTGAACATTTTGAGGGTTTGAGTGAGGTCACTCATATCAGGTTCCAATTGGTGTTTATTTGAGTCTCCTTGAATTGGAACTTGATTGGGAGAAGTCGCGTCGAAAATCGGTTTGAAAAAGGGCGTTTTACAGCGACCGGACGCTGGACCGGACGCTGCATCGGACGCGGTTCTGCTTCACCACCGCGTCCGGTCATGCATCCACCAGCGCGTCTGGTCATTCCCGAAGGACTTCTTCAAGATCTGCGACCGGACGCTGCATCGGACGCGTCTCTATTGACCACCGCGTCCGGTCCCGGCAACCACCACCGCGTCCGGTCATCCGTTTCAGTTTTCCGGGCAAAATGTGACCGAACTCTGTTAGCGTCCGATCGTGCATAATTGGACGCGTCCGGTCATTCCAGGAGCTTACTGGAATGTGACCGGACGCTGCCTCCACCGCGTCCGGTCATTCGACCACCGCGTCCGGTCATCGCGTAAAAAGCGGATCTCACCCTTTTAACCGTACGTTCGGATCTCGTTCTTCGTTTCATCTCAAATCCCGAGCGCCGCCGTACTCACCGAGATCTCAACGCCGCCTCCTCGACCGAGCCGCCGCACCGCCGCTGCCACGTGCTCCCATCCACGCCCGCCCCGTGCCTCCGCGCCCGTGGGCCCACTGCTCGCAGCCGACTCCACAGCCGCCTCCACGAGCTCGCCGCTCCGCCGCCGCAGCCAAGCCGTCGCGCCACCGGAGCCGCCAGAGCCACCGGAGCAGCTTCGCGCCCAAGCTCCAACATCTCGTGCTCGCTCCCTACCGCGCGTGCAACAGTTCCGAGGTCCTCTCCCGCCGCCGCGAAAAACCGTAACCCTAGCCACTCGAATCCGTTCGCCGAGGTTTTTCGTGAAGTTTTCGTCTCCACGATCGTTTCTGTCTCCGCGATCACCTCCGTCTTCATAAGGTGATGTATTTTCCTTGGATTAGGGTTTACCGTTGATTTTCCGGTGAATTACTAATTCGACCGTCCGTCTCTCGATTCACCAGGGTTTCGGTCGCCGTTTCCGGGTAACCCTAGCGCGTCGAGATTGTC
The DNA here is from genome assembly GCA_038087645.1 of Saccharum hybrid cultivar R570. NCBI lineage: Eukaryota > Viridiplantae > Streptophyta > Magnoliopsida > Poales > Poaceae > Saccharum > Saccharum hybrid cultivar. The sequence goes on along the minus strand of JAQSUU010000248.1, from coordinate 7,194,091 downwards.
TTCCTTTCATCAGATCTTCGCTCGTTTGAGGTAGCTATCACGGTCCTTTCATATCTTACCTCATATGCTTGCTTACATTAGGATCTTACTTATCCTTTAGATAATATATGTTGCTTATAGTAGATCCATCTATTCTACCGTTTCAGTTTGCCCTGTCGGTGCTGTGAGTGTCAGGTGATCAGTTGTGAATCCGAGGCCAAGCCTGTGGATACGGATTGAGGCCAAGCCTCATGAGTGTCAGTTCATCATCTGTTACTTTCCAATGGTTCTCAGTACAACAGTTTGTCAGTATGGTTCGCTGCAAGAACGCTGGTGGTGCACCTAGTGACGGGGATGACAGTCCCCCCAGGAGGACAGAGGTAGCTCGCGGCAAGCGAGTGAAGATTGCTGCCAAGAAAAGAAAGAGAACACTTATAGAGGTAGAAGTGGCTCAGGCAGTTGCAGATGCAGTAGAGGCAGCAGAGAGAGGTGGCAGGAGTAGTGGCATACGGATTGGCGAGAGTCGCTTTCACCTTGAAGGTCGACAACTCGGTATAGAGGCCATAGAGGAGACAGTGGATGCCCCTACAGAGCAGCCTACAGAGGATCCAGAGGAGACTGAGGAGCAGACCGCACACTCTCCACAGCGTCATCGCTCAGGACGTACGCGAGCTCAGGTGACTCCCAGGCCAGAGGGTCAGCGTCATGGAGGTCGTCCACCTCCTAGGGCTCGAGGTCACCCTCCAGTTGAGCACTTTGACCTCAGGGGAGCTACAGCTAGATAGGTCTAGGCCCTTAGGTTCGTTGAGGTCACTCGGTGGTTCCCACCTCAGTGGGATCCCCAGGCTTCAGAGGGTTTCTACACTCCTCTGCACGAGGATTTCTATAGGGCTTATGTCGACAGCGGGATTGCTTTCAGACCTCAGAGAGTCTGTCGACTGGAGGCCTTAGTTGAGGTGGTTGGTGAGCAGCTTCGTCTGCATCTGTCCTTTCTACCTGGATTGTCAGATCTTCTTGGACAGACTGGAGCATACTACGGGACCTGGGTCAGAGAGTTTTACTCTTCACTTTGGATCGACCCAGCACATCAGTTTATTCACTTTGCTTTCAGAGGTCGTGACCGCAGACTCTACAGCACCAGGGTACGGGAGATTCTCAGACTCCCTGCTTTAGAGACAAAGATTCATTAGCTGTGCTTTGGACAGACTGCACCTCCGAGACGCCCTCACGGCGGGACAGTGCCCCCTACAGATTTGATCTGACCCTGTTTCCGTGAGCCTTTTAGCGAGGGGTCTCGACGTACACCTGCCAGCCTGACACCTATTGCCAGAGTCCTTGATGCTATTGTGAGGAGGACTCTACTTTCGAGGTTTGGATATAGAGAGGGCTTGACTCGCATGCAGCTATGGGTAGTACATCACCTCGTCTCACAGACCTCGTTTGACCTTTGGGATTTGATGCTATGTGAGATGGAGGACACCTTGGCAGAGGGATTCAAGGGTCACAGGCAGCTACCATATGCTCACTGGATATGCTTCATCATCATATCTGCCTGTGAGTTGTCAGTAGAGATTAGAGCAGAGATTTCTGATACCACCACAGCATTTCCAGAGTATGACATCCGATAGTTGTGGGCATCAGTTACCAGAGAGCAGGCACCTGGCCCACGACAGCGTCAAAGGCCAGAGGTACCGGAGACAGCTACTGAGCAGGACGAGACCGTTCAGGGTCTTGCTGAGGTAGAGCTAGCAGATCTAGATGCTCAGCCAGCTGATCCAGCCGAGGATGTTGCTACTAACAGCATAGATGAGGATTATCAGCCCATCCCCCAGTACCGCTCTCCTCGACCTCACGACCATGAGGTCGGTGGCTCTGGCTCAGCCTCCCACTCAGACCCAGCTATGGTGGCTATTCTTGAGAGGTTGACCTAGGCCCAGGAGAGACAAGAGATCCAGATGCAGAGACAAGCTCAGGACACAGCTGCCACATTCGCTCAGATTCAGGCTCGTCAGGACAAGCTCCAGAGGCAGCAGCTAGAGTTCCAGAGACAGCAGTTCGAAATGCAGAGGCAGCAGGCAGCCACTCAGCAGCAGTACCTAGAGCTCCTGTGCCACCTTGTCACGGTTGGGGTACCTCCACCACCATCTGTCATGACTCCAGCTTTATAGTCCAGTGGACCTCAGAGTCAGGGGCAACCGAGTTTTTAGTACACTCCCCCCAGCAGCAGGTGCCCCAGACATTTTAGTCTCTGAGTTTCACTCCTATCCAGACAGGGTTTACACCACCAGCTCAGCCAGGACCTCACCTCCTTTCAGGCACTCCCTTCACCGACCTGAGTGCCACCTACAGTGAGTTGACTGGACAGCCGTCACCGTTGTACACTACTGTTGTGACTACCTCAGCGATGTCAGCTTCAAAGACTGCTGCTCTTCCAGTGTCAGGGGCTGGGACTACAGAGACTCTGCCTTCTTCAGTTGCTTCGACAGATCCTCCCACTCTTGGTGTCTTTCAGGCTCAGGCGACAGTGACTGCTCCTATAGTTGCTACTACACCTTCAGTTGCTGCACCTACTCTGTCGACCTAGACCGCTTCTCTGTCACGTCTATCTACAGAGGGTCAGCCTGATAGTTCAGAGTCTGAGGAGGATACTTCACAGTTCATGATCACTCCGCGCTCCTTGGCACCCGACACGACAGCTTCAGTTCCCCCGTCATATCCTTAGATTAGTTTTTGGTGATTGATGCCAAAGGGGGAGAGAGAGCGTAGATTCAGGGGAGTGCTTTTAGAGGGTTTCGTTCTTTGTGTGCTACTTTCATGCATCATGTTTATTTTCTCGCCCTGCATTGTGTGACTTTGAGTTCGTGAGACTTTATATCCTATCTATTTCACTTAATGGTGTTTAGCTCATAAGGTTGTGCTTCCGTGCCTTACTCCGATTTCATATGAGCTATGTTTTATGTGTACTAACTCTTCATGTTTTATCTTATGAGTACACACAGTTGGCTTGGAACACATAAGCAATGACTAACCCCTTGTGCTTACAGCTTTATGCTTATGTGAACCAAGCATGATCTAAAACCTCAACTTATATCTTCTGAATCTAAAGTGTTGTCATCAATCACCAAAAAGGGAGAGATTGAAAGCATCTAGGCCCTGATGTTGGTTTCAGCAATTGATGACAACGCATTATTACCATGACTAACATGTGTTTTGCAGAAACGTTGGTAAGTTAGGTCATGGAGATGATAACTGCTTTGGGCACACTGTGGTATTCATGTCCCTTGATGGAAATCGTTTCGGTTTTCAAAGGATCAACGATCGAGATTAAGGACGTTTAGTTCCGGATGTCAAGGTGTTGAGTTACATCTGAAATAGTTGTTAGGATCTTTGTTTCTTCCTTTGACCGTACTATAAAGGGGGGCATGAGCGAGTAGCTTGACCTAGGTAAGTCTTTTGTTTAGGTGTGGTGCACACTTGTCAAACTTAGCACTAGGTAGCTCTAGAAAAGCTCAAAGTTCAGTTGGAAGCAACTTGGTTCAAGTTGCGATGCGTTTAGAAGATGTTTGATCACTTTACCTGTGACCGGACACAGTCCTGGTCATGACCGGACGCGTCCGGTCAGTACTAACTTTTCACTGCGTCGGTAACTGATCGACCGGACGCGGTCCTTGCGAGGACCGGACGCGGTGGTCAGTCTGACACGTGTTCCAGAGGGTAAACAATGTAATCAGACGCGACTGTGAACTGATCGGCGCGTCCAGTCATGTTCCAGTAAGGTCCCAAGCTGACCTGACGCGTCCGGTCAGCTATGATCGGACACGGTCGAGCGTCAGATCAGTTTCCAGTAAGGCTCTTGCATGATCGGATGTGTCCGGTCATCTCTAATCGGCGCGTCCGGTCATCTCAGACCGGCGCGTCTGGTCACTCAGTGCTAACATTCGGTTTCCGACCGTTACACTTGACCGGCGCGTCCGGTCATGTCGACCGGCGCGTCCGGTCAGTGTGTGTTTTGCTGATTCGGCAGATAACGGTTGGATTTGTCTGAGGGGTGTATAAATACATCCCCTCCACCTCTTTTAGAGGTCTCTTGCTCATTTGTTCAGCTGAGAAACACCTTTGAAGTGCAAGGGAGTGCAAGAGTCCTAGTGAGGATAGTGATTTGAGAATCAAACTTTGAGAATCCTCTCTAGTAACAAGAGTGTAGCAAGTGTGCATCCATCTTCTCATTAGGCTTGTTGTGGTCAAGTGAGAGTTCTAGCTTGTTACTCTTGGTGATCGCCATCACCTAGACGTTTGGTGGTGATTGGGAGTTTGGTGATCATCCGACGAGCTTGTGGGTGACCCAACTCATGTTGTGAGCGGTTTTGGGTGATTTGTCGCGACGGAGTGTCAAAGAATCAACCCGTAAAGAGCACTTGATCCTTGCGCGGATCAAGGGGGAGCTACATCCTTGCGTGGGTGCTCCAACGAGGACTAGTGGGGAGTGGTGACTCTCCGATACCTCGGCAAAACATCGCCGTGTTCCTAACCCTTACTTTCAAGCATTTACTTTCGTGCATTACTTTCATTGCTTGTTTACTTTCCTAGAATTGCCATGCTAGTCTAGGATTAGAACTTAGGGTGTAAAACTTTTACCGGTAGAATCACAAGGAACACTAGTAGGCACTAGGGGTGAAGTTTGGCTTATAGGATTTAATTCTTGCAATTAATTTTTAGAAAAGCCCAATTCACCCCCCTCTTGGGCATCTTAATCCTTTCAGCATCGTTGCTAGGATTGAGTGGCGTGGTGAATTGAGTGACTAGTCCTTTGAAAAATGTTTGTGAAAATACTAGCACACATACACATGGTGGTGTACACTTGGTGTTGTTGGCATATTTGCAAAGGAGAAGAAGTTAGAGTTGATTTGGATCAACTTGGAGAAGAAAAGGAGGTGCCCTGGGTGGACCGGACCCTGGCCATGGGAGGATCGGACCCTGAGTGGGTGAGTCTGGTCATCAACCCTAGCCAGGGCGCGGCACTGTGGTGCTCCGGACCTAGTGTCAAAGAGGACCAGACCCTGGGTCGCGGGTCCGGTTGTGCCGACATGGCGCGCAGAGGAGAAGCTGGGAGGACTGGACCCTGGGGTGAGTCCAAAGGTGGTTGGACCTCTCGGTGTTGTTTTGGACCTTGACCGGACTCTGGCATCGGCGGGTTCGGTCACTCGGCTAAAGTGAGTCCGGTCAGTGTGGTTGGCCGAGGTGGCATGACCGAACTCTGGCCCTATGGGACCGGTCGCTGGCAGAGGCGCGTTCGGTCCTGTCTGTGGTGGCACGCGCGAAGTGACCGTTGCTTCTAACGGTCGGCTTTGAACGTAGTGGACGTGTGGCACAATCTGGGTGACTGGACCCTGTGAACAGGGTGAGTCCGGCACTGCCAGAGGGTCCGATCTAGACCCTGCGCGGTGGGCTTTCAAGCAACAACTCTATTTGTTCATGAGGTTATAAATAAAGCACTTAGTCGGCCTTGGGCTGGCTGCTAAGCACCCTCATGCCTTGGTGGCTTGTGTAAGTGTGCTTGGATGCCCTCTAACTCATTTGTGCTTGCAAGAGTGCGATCCGATTACGAGTGAATGATTCTAGTGCGATCGCATTGTGAAATTGCATCGAGTGGCACTAGGTGCTCGAGTTGCAAGCTAGTGGTGCTTGTTACTCTTGGAGGTTGCCACCTCCTAAATAGCTTGGTGGCATGATCTCCGTCGAAGCACTCAAAGAAAATTGTGCGGTGCTCCGGAGAAGATTGTGAGGGGTGTTGTGCTCGCTCCGCGGGAGCCACGAAGAGCAGCTCTAGTTGAGCGTGTCATTGAGCTACCCTCACTTGGTCCGTGGGGCTATTATGGTGCCCAATGTGTGGCCTTGGTGCGGTGCCAATTAGCCGCTGAACCACCAAGTCAACGGTCGACAAAATGGGGACTAGTTTGGTGGCAACCAAGTGAACCTCGGGATAAAAATCACTATGCCATCCTTGTCTTTCCGTTGGTTTGCATCCTTGTTACACAAGCCTGGATTTACTTTCATATACATTATGCTTGTGTAGTTGTGCTTGTAATTAGTTAGCTTATGTAGGTTGCTAGTTACCTTCTTGCCTGTGTAGCATAGAAGTAGCTCTCTTGCATGATTAATTTGGCTTGAGTAGCCTTGTTAATCACATTGCTTAGTTTATGAAGCTAAGTAATTTGAGCTCTCCAATTTGGCTTGTGTAGCCTTGTTATTGAACATTGTTAGTGAGCTTAGGAGCTTTGTGCTTTTGCTTGCTAGTTGGTGTAGGAGCTCCCCGGTTTCTTGAAGTACTAGTTGCATAGGTTTGTATGACCTTTGCAAGCTAGAAATATTTAGGTGAGCTCTAGTTAGCCCGGAACGAGATCCTAACATACAGGTACGTTAAGCCTCGGGTCCGATGGTTCCCGAACCAAGATGACCCCCCGGTCGACCCCTTCGGAATCGCCAGAGGGCTCGAGGGCTATGCCCATCGGGCATGCTCGCGCGCACCGTCCGGCAAAGAGACCGACCGAGCCTGACTTGACCGCAGCTTTCGCCTGGGGCTCGGGGGCTCCCCCGAGCCTTGGGCTCCCGATCTATGGCATCTCTAGTCCTGACCCTTGGCTCCTGCCCAGCTAACAATGCTAGCCAAGGCTCGAGCATAAGAAGACAAGCCCCAGGCTACCGATGCTCGGGGGTTCCCTGGCGCCGCTCCTAAGACATGCCCCTGCCAACTGCTCCTCTGACAGGGTCACGTCTGGGGCGTGACACAAGAAGACAAAGCTTCCTGCTGCCAACGGGGGCTCGGGGGCTTCTGAGCCCACGCGTCAGCCCCCGGAGCTGACCTTCTTCACCACCAAGAAGACTCCAGAAGGTCTCACCCGGGGGAGGCCAGTCCAAGCCGACATCGTCTGACACACAGAGTGTCAAAACAGAGTAGCTGGACGATGCCTAGGCTTCTTCGGCTCCAAGACACCTCGATGGTCCACATCGCACCACTACAAGACCCTCCTAGACTCCGGCGTACGTAGACCGTAGACTAGAACTCTCAAATCACATTATACCCGACCTATCTCATTATATAAGGGATAAGGTCAGACCTAGAGGGGGAGGATCCTAATTCGATCACCAGACACTCCATTCCATTCCATCCGCCTCCGCTCTGCATCGAGAGCAAGGCAACCCGAAGAGGGGCATCGAAAGCCTCTCCTCCACCGCATCCTGCCGTCTCCTTCCTCTCCGACGAGGGGGAGACTCCACCAGCGGCGAGGCAACCATAAGATTAGCACCGAGCTAACCCCCTACCAAACTCTTCTTCCTTTACACTCTGTTGTAACCCCCTAGATTTTATGTGCTCTTGAGTATAAGGATCATCAGCTGCTGGACGTAGGGACCAAATTGGCCCGAACCAGGATAAATCGTTACGTCTTCTCTGCGTGATTCTTGTGTTCTTGAATCCACCCGAGCCACCGAAGACATCGTACTCTAACACTGACTCGAACAACATGCTTGTCGTGGTTTTGACCCTGCGACACCTGACACCTTTGTTATCTAATTAGGATCTTTGCAAGGTGCTTGAGAACTTAGATAGAGGAGTATAGTTTTGGCTAGACCGATAGTTTTAATTCTGCATTTATTTTGGTTAGCTGGCGTAATTAATTTTAGAAAGGACTATTCACCCCTTCTAGTCTGCCATCTCGACCCTACAATATTGTTGCGAGCCATAGAAGCAATTATGCTCTTAATGGCTACTTTTTGTCCTACCATTCTCAGATCTCATGTAAGGCCACATACTTATCCTGTTGGTTACAGTTCGCCCTGTAGGTTACCATCCGCCACACCACCGCCGCACCTGAGCCAGCAAGAGCTCGATCCTACAGTGCCCTACACAGATCCAGTGAGGAACGGATGGATCGGGTCATGGAGGCAGCAGACATAACCGGATGGACGCATGCGGCCAGAGATGGCAGAAGGAAGAAGGTAGGATTGGCTGCGTACCTTGTCTTCGAACACGCTAGGTATTCGCTGATGAGACGCGTTGGTGAGGGTGATTGGACGAGAGGGCACATCGTCGTCGTCATCGCCCTGTGCCGCGCGCCTGAGGGCGACCACCATCGTGGCCCCCCGTGCTGCTGCGCCACCCGCCGAGGGTCAACGCTGCGGAGGAGGGGCGCCGGGGGGGGGGTCGTGCCCGCCGTGCCGGCGCAACTCCCGACAGGGGTCGCCATCACCCCGCCCGTGTCACGCGTGGGAGGGGGGAGGAGGAGGGCGGCCGCTGTCGCACCGAGGTCCTGCCCACGTCGGGAGAGAGAGGAAGCGGAGAGCAGAGAGGAAGGAGAGAAGCTACGGGAGGAGATGTTTTTTGTGGCACAGTAAATCTGGTGAGGTGAATTAGCATAGGAGATCTAGGATTGGATGGTGTAAATTTTTTTTACTAACGTGGACCTGCTGAGAGGCTATTGAGCTCCGCTGCCTTAATAAGAAGAAATTCAGACAGGGGCATTTTTGTCTTATGCACATGGGTCCACATGACAATTGATGGTGTAGGATGGCCAAAGGAACGGTAGTGTCAATTATGGAAGAAAAATTTCGAAAGTAGACATATTGGGAAGAATTGAAGTTTAGATGGCAAATAAGGAAGAGGAAGTTTTTCTGAATGCTCCTACATAGTCCTACTCCTACTCATATGTCATATCCAGTCCATACGAGGAGGAGATGAACTGATGAAGTAGCAGCCGAGAAGCGCAAGGGCAGGGGATCAAGAATATGCTTGGCCTAGCGTGAAGACGTGAACTCTGGACTCTCCGTACGGTGGACAGTGGACACCCGTCACGTTTGAACGGAGAGAAAAAAAATCGGAGGAGCAAACTAGGCGGCATCTTCGGCCACGGATCCACCCATGGGCCCATGCCCGATTGAAAGTCAACCAATGCAGCCGCCCGTTCCCATCTTTCCCTTGATCTCATATGAGGCATGTCTCGTGTCCTTCTTGGCATTTTGGCAGGTGCAATTCTCATCTCATTTTAAAATATGCTGATATAGTCTTCCATAGGTAATTTGGTATTTGGCATTTGGCATTTTGGCAGGTGCAATTCTCATCTCATTTACCCCTACAAGCCGGAGGCAAGGCCCGTGCAGCCGGCTCGGCCACGTCGCCCAAACACGAGCCATGCCTTCCTCCCCCCACCGCCGGCGACTCCTCCTCCCCCTACTCGTCGCTGCCGCCGCGCTGTGGGGGGCGCCGGCGGCGGACGCCGGCGCGGACACCTGCAAGGCGTGGTTGGTGCAGTCCATCCCCACCGACATGCCGCACCTGCGCCGCGTCCCCGGGGTCCTCTCCACCGGTATGCGGTATATCCCCCCACTCTCTCTGGTCTCTGCCTCACCTCACTTTCGCGTCTTCGTGGTGAGGAGGCGTGCGTATGCCGGTATGGTGCGTCTGTGGGGGTTTGCCAGTTTGGGGATTCGGTGTAGGCGCCGCATATGCTGAATGTGTCGAGAATGCCGCGCCTTTGAGGCTTTCGTTTTGGTTAGCTCCATTTCTGGCTAAATGAGGTAACCCATTTCAGTAGGCTAGGTGACGTGCAGTGCTTATATAAGAATCTATGGATGGAAGATTTGCATTCTATTATTGCTCTGTATCAGCCTCGCTGTGCACAATTCGGATATTGGTCTGCTGAGTGTTTGTTACAAAACTATGTAGTTACGGTAATCCATCGATGACCGAAACCCACAGCCGACACCTCTCGCACCTCTCACACGTGGTTGTGATTACATACTAAACTCTTTTGCGAACTATGTAAAAGATGACAACTCTTTTTGCTTCTATATGGAGGTTTTTGCTGTGTGTTCTGCAATTCTGCTGAAGAGTAGTGTATTGAACTACTGATTCCCCTTCAGTTTAGGTTTCACTAATAGTGCTGTAACTAGATTTGGAATACACACACGATTAGGAATTTTATTGGTGATATATAGTTGGTGATGCTGGTACGTGGGTTTTCTGAAATTACCAATGCTTCTTGCAGTTACTACATATGCATAGGGTTGATGACTTTGTTCTTTCTCTGGGTCCACAGGAGATGTACTTCAGTGGCTCTCCGGGAATGCAACGAAGAGTCTGGACATCCTTGCACAGTACTGGCAGTTCTTAGCTCAGCCAAACGATCTGAAATCTGGGGATTATGGATTCTCCGAGAGTGACATGAAGAGATTTGGGGCTGATGAGGGATGCCTGGTTTACAATGCATTGGAAAATGCTGCAGATCGTAAGATCAAAATCAGGCAAGTATTGAGTACTCCCTCCATACTCAAAATTGAAGTCGTTAGCATCCCTTAACAATGTTTTGGACGAAGTTACCCCTGGCCCTTCGTCTCCCATGTCCTGTCGCTCAGTCCCGAGGAGTGTGATGCTTGAAGTATCATTTTCTATAATGTCGATGGTTAGTTAATCATAGGACGATAGGAAGAGTAGAGTTTGTGGGCCTAAAACTATGGAATATTGACATAGCTGTCTGCCAACAGCAGAATTGGTGTCACAATTGAATCTCAAAGAAGTGATAAAGCAAACAAACAAAACATTTATAAATAATTAAACACTGTGTGCATGGAGAGACTTAATTTCAAGATTAACAACTGTAGTATCATTTCAGGATTGTCCAACACTCTGGATTTGCTCCTGATTTTGACAAAGAGAGCGCTGATCTGGCTGCAGGAAGACCAAATGTTGAGAATGTAACCGTTCTTTTTGAGGATTGGTGGGGATCTGGTGTTGTGCATGCAAAGGTCTGGATATCAGATAAAAAGGATGTGTATATAGGGTCAGCAAACAACGATTGGAAATCCCTTACTCAGGTATATCTGACAAAAAAAAAAGTTCTGTTACATTTGCAGTACGGTGCTGAGAAAACAATTTGGTTAACCTGGGCGGCACTACTTTTTACTTGCATTGCAGGTCAAGGAGCTTGGGATTTACTTTGCTGATTGTCCACAAATAGCAAAAACTGTGGAAGTATATTTTCAAAATCTTTGGACGCTCTCAACCCTCAACTCAACTTCTTACACCAAAGAAGCCTGGGATAAGCAGTGGCAAGTTTCTAGAAAGGTTCCATGCTGGTCTCATTTCCTACAGCCAAAGGAAAGATGCAGGTTTGCATCTCCCTCTGTAGTTTGCACCTTTACTAATTAGCGCACAAATTTGAAGAAAAAAAATGGCTGGTACAAAAATGGGAATTGATTATGTACAATCTATCTGTTAGGCTATGTTGTCTGCATTTGTCTTAATTTTGATCCAGCTTCAATTCTGAAAATGCTCGGCACATACTATCCTTTATACCTTTGTCATTTTTCTTTATAATGATTCAGTTGCTGCTAATTATATAGTTATTAAATTCTGTCTTATGGTTTTGTCAAGCGCTCTAAAAGTATTAGGCGTAGTATTTTTCTTTTAAACTTTTTTGTTAGATCAAATAATAGAGATTTATTCTTAATCTGCGAACAGGTCACCCATACCACTTTTAGTTGACATCCCATATGTAGATGGATATCCAGCTCTTGCAAATCCTGAAATGAATGATGTTTCGTTTGAAACCCCTGGGTACAAGAAATCTACTCAGGAGCACTACTTGAGCTACCTTTCCTTTGCGCCACCTGAGGTAACTTTGTAACACATCAGACATCTAGGTATTGCTAGTCCGTAGTCTTCAGGCAATCGATGCTTTAGTAAACTACAATTAGTATAAACTCATCATGGATATTCATGGTGATATGAAATGCACATTCAATGGAATTTTTCAGTGCATAAGGATGTTATTATTTTTGGGTCTACATTGTTAGACATAATCTGCTGCAATCCCTTTCTTCTTCCCCCTAATGCAGTGAAGGGCAGGTAGAAGGTCACTTCCTGTTGTCCTTGTCCTGGACACTGCAGCAAAGGTTGGCAATAGGCCATTCTAGGAGTAGGTAGAGGTACAACAGCCATGTCTTGGCTGATCTAAGCTTATGTACTAAGGTGATGGGGGGCTGTACTCAGCCATGCCATCATGTACTATGTAGTTGGTAGCTAGCTTGTATAAATTAGGAAGCAATGCAATGGAAAAGGCAGGTCTTGCCACCACATTCAGTTTCCAGTCTTCAGCCAACGCTAAAGATAGAGGAGTGAGTGTATACGTGAGTTTACTGAGCTCAAGCTCATCTTCTTCCTTGGTTCAGGGGAGAGGGAGAGGGAAGGAGAGCAGGTGCTGCTCACCTGGGCATTGGGTGCCAGTGCCGACACGTGGTATCAAAGCCGTACAAGTCGCTGGGCGTAGTCGCCAGTGATGGACACTGCTGCAGCGGGCGCAGGGGTGGGTGCAGAGGCGGCTGCGGTGGCAGCTGCAGCAGCGGCCAAGGAGAGGCAGCTGGCCTCGGCATCCCAACCTACCATGGAGGTGCGCACGGTGAGGGAGGTCGGCGGGTCCAACACCTGGCCGATGCTCACCCGCACCAACTACGGCGAGTGGGCGGTCCACATGAAGTGGAAGCTGCGCGCGCGGCGGTGGTGGGCGGCGGTGGAAACCGGCAATGCCGGTGAGGATGCGGAGGTGGGCGTCATGGAGGCGCTCATGGCGTCCACGCCGTCCGAGTTCCATGAGGCCATCGGATCGAAGAACACGACAAAGGAGGCGTGGGACATGCTCGCGTCTTTCCGCCTCGGTTCGGACCGAGCCAAGAAAGCGAAGGCGCAGCAACTGCGCCGGGAGTTCGACGACCTCCGTTTCAAGCCCGGAGAGGCCGTGGAGGACTTCGCGCTTCGACTACAGTCGATTGCGAGCCAGCTAGCCACCTACGGCAAGCCGGTCGACGACGAGGACGTCGTGGCCAAGCTGCTGCGCGTCGTGCCGGCCAAATACGCGCAGCTTGCCTTGTCCATCGAGACAATGCTGGATTTGTCCACGTTGTCGCTCGAGGACGTCACTGGGCGGCTCCGCGCGGTGGAGGATCGCGCGCCGCCGGAGAAGAAGCCCAAGCTGCTGCTGACGGAGGAGTGGTCGGCGCGGATGAACGGGAAGCGCAAAACTGGGGAAGGCTCCAGTCGTGGCGGTGGTGATCGTGGCCGTGGCAACGGCGGAAAACAGCGCGGCAAAGCGCTGGTGGACAAGAAGAAGAAGCACACCGACCCCAACGCCTGCCGGCGCTGTGGGAAGGTGGGGCAGTGGGCGCGGGAGTGCCCGGACAAAAAGCCGGAGAAGAAGGAGGCGGCGCACCTGGCTCGGGAGGACAGCGACGACGAGCACGCGCTCTTGATGGGGCAGTATTGCGCGCTGCAGGATGGCGAAGCAGAGGAAGCGGAGGCGGAGCAGAGGATTGCGCCGCAGGCCGTCGACCTTGTCGAGCCACGCGCGCAAGTCCAACTGGGCACAGTCGGCGATGAGCCCGAGCAGAGATGGTATCTCGACTCCGGGGCGAGCAACCACATGACCGGTTGCAGGGCCGTTTTCTCCGACCTCGACGAGAGCAAGACCGGGTCGGTCAAGTTCGGCGACGGCTCGTGGGTCATCATCCGCGGCCAGGGCACCGTCGTCTTCCGATGCCGGAACGGCGAGCACCGCGCTCTGACGGATGTGTATTACATCCCGCAGTTGCGCTCAAGCATCGTGAGCTTGGGGCAGCTGGATGAGCGCGGATCGGAGGTGCTGATCCGCGACGGCGTGCTACGGATCCGAGACAGGGAGCGGCGTCTTCTCGCCAAGGTAACGCGCTCCCGTAACCGCCTTTACCTGCTGGATTTGAAGGTAGAGCAGCCGGTGTGTCTCGCGGCATCGTGCTCGGAGGAGCCGTGGTTATGGCATGGTCGATTCGGCCACCTGAGTTTCGACGCGCTCGGGCGGCTGGGGAAGATGGTGACCGGGCTGCCGCAGATCAAGCACGCCGGCGAGCTCTGCGACAGCTGCCTGGCCGGGAAGCAGAGGCGACTGCCATTCCCCAAGGCGGCAAGGTATCGCGCGGCTGATCCGCTCGAGCTGGTCCATGGGGACCTTTGCGGGCCAATCACGCCGGCGACGCACGGCGGCCGGAGGTATTTCCTCCTGCTCGTGGACGACTGCAGTCGCTACATGTGGCTGCAGCTCTTGACGAGCAAGAGCGACGCGGCGGACGCCATCAAGCGCTTCAAGGCGCGCGCGGAGGTGGAGTCCGAGAAGAGGCTGCGGGTGCTTCGGACGGATCGCGGCGGCGAATTCACGGCGGTGGAGTTCGCCACCTACTATGCGGATGAGGGGGTCGGCCGCCACCTCACGGCGCCCTACTCACCGCAGCAGAACGGTGTGGTGGAGCGCCGGAATCAAACCATCGTCGACATGACGCGCTCGATGATGAAGGTGAAAGAGATGCCGGCGGAGTTCTGGGGCGAAGCAGTGAGCACAGTGGTGTTCATCCTGAACCGCTCGCCCACCAAGGCCTTGAAGGGGATGACACCGTTCGAAGCGTGGCATGGGCGCAAGCCTAATGTCACGTTCCTGCGCACCTTTGGCTGCATCGGCCACGTGAAGGCCACCAAGCCGGGCCTCGGCAAGATGGAGGACAGGAGCACCAACATGGTGTTCCTCGGCTATGAGGAAGGATCCAAGGCCTACCGGCTCTACGACCCGGTCAGCGTGAAGGTGGTGGTGTCACGGGACGTAGTCTTCGATGAAGCGGCGGCGTGGAGTTGGAACAAGCCGGCGGTGGGGGAAGCAGAGGGCGTGGCCGGCATTGGCAACTCCTTCATCGTCGAGCGGCTGGTCATCCATGGCAGCGGTGAGGTCATTGTGCAGCCAGAGGCAGGAAGGGCTATGGCAGACGAAGGAGAAGCGCCAGGACAGGCGCCGGAACCAGCGGCTGTAGGGGCGGAGGAGCCCCCAAGCCCAGCCATGGCGGGCTCCCCTGTTCCGCCACACTCCCCTGCTCCGCCAAAACAGGGGACTTCCCCGGCGGCAGGAGTTGAGTTCGCATCCCCACCGTCAGATCTCTCAGACTTCGTCGACGCCTTCCATGAGGGCGAGGAGGTGCGATTCCGCCGGGTGGACAACGTCATCGGCAAGGCACAGGCGCCGGGGCTGGCGGCGCGGTTGCTTGATGATGACCCGGAGCTCCTACTGATGAGCGCGGAGGAGCCGGCTACGTTCGCAAGTGCGGAACGCGACGCAAACTGGAGAAGGGCCATGCTCGAGGAGATGCGCTCTATTGAAGCCAACAAGACCTGGGACTTGGTCGATCCACCGGCGGGATGTCGGCCGATCGGACTCAAGTGGGTCTACAAGGTGAAGAAGGACGAGCACGGCGCCGTGGTAAAGCACAAGGCGCGGCTCGTCGCCCGCGGCTTCGTACAGCGCGAGGGGATCGACTTCGAGGAGGTGTTCGCCCCGGTCGCGCGCATGGAATTCGTGCGGCTGCTGCTGGCACTAGCGGCGGCCAAGGACTGGCAAGTCCATCACCTCGACGTCAAGTCGGTGTTTCTGAACGGGGAGCTGGCGGAGACCGTCTTCTTCAAACAAGCGCCGGGCTTCGTCGTCAAGGGAGCAGAGCACAAGGTGCTCCGGCTCAGGAAGGCCCTCTACGGACTGCGCCAAGCTCCGCGTGCGTGGAATGCGAAACTCAACGCCACCATGGCGGAGCTTGATTTTGCGCGCTGCGCCATGGAGCACGCGTTGTACACGCGACGACGGGGGAAGGAGGAGCTCATCGTCGGCGTGTACGTCGACGACTTGATCGTCACCGGGGCGCGGGAGCGCGACATCGCCGCCTTCAAGGAGGAAATGGCGGCCCGATTCAAAATGAGCGATTTGGGCACGCTCACGTACTACCTCGGCATCGAGGTGAAGCAGGGGAAGGACACGGTCACGCTGGGGCAGCATGCCTACGCGCTGAAGCTGTTGGAGCGAGCCGGCATGACGGAGTGCAAGCCAATGGCAACCCCGATGGAGGAGCGGATCAAGCTCTCCAAGCAGAGCATGGCAGCAAAAGTGGACGGGACGCGCTACCGAAGCATCGTCGGCAGGCTGCGCTGGCTCACGCATACGCGGCCGGACATTGCGTTCGCCGTGGGCTATGTGAGCCGGTTCATGGAGGACCCGCGGGAGGACCATTGGGGGGCGGTGAAGCGGCTGCTGCGCTACATCAAGGGATCGCTGAACCAGGCGGTCGTCTTCCCCAAGGGCGGCGGGCTGCGGCTCACGGTTTTCAGTGAGGCACCACCCAAGGTGAAGGATGGTGAGCTAGAGCTCACGGCATTCAGCGACGCGGACATGGCAGGCGACGTGGATGGACGGCGGAGCACCTCCGGTGTGCTCATCTTCCTCGGCGCGGCACCAATCGTCTGGCAGTCGCTGAAGCAGAAGATGGTGGCGCTCTCGACGTGCGAGGCGGAGTACGTCGCGGCGGCCACTGCGGCATGCCAGGTGGTCTGGCTGCGTCGGTTGCTGAGCGAGCTCACTGGTGTTGAGGCTCGGCCGCCAGCGCTGAAGGTGGATAATAAACCTGCCATTGCGCTGGCAAAGAACCCCGTCCTCCACGACAGGAGCAAGCACATCGACGTCAAGTTCCATTTTCTTCGGGACTGCGTCGATGGAGGACACCTCGTCATCGAGTTCGTCGAGACCGGGCGGCAACTCGCTGACATCCTCACCAAGTCGCTCGGGCGCCTCAGGTTCTTGGAGCTCAGAGGCATGATCGGCATGGTAGAGGTCAAGGGCTAGCAGCAGGATTAGGGGAAGATTGTTAGACATAATCTGCTGCAATCCCTTTCTTCTTCCCCCTAATGCAGTGAAGGGCAGGTAGAAGGTCAGCTCCTGTTGTCCTTGTCTTGGACACTGCAGCAAAGGTTGGCAATAGGCCATTCTAGGAGTAGGTAGAGGTACAACAGCCATGTCTTGGCTGATCTAAGCTTATGTACTAAGGTGATGGGGGGCTGTACTCAGCCATGCCATCATGTACTATGTAGTTGGTAGCTAGCTTGTATAAATTAGGAAGCAATGCAATGGAAAAGGCAGCTCTTGCCACCACATTCAGTTTCCAGTCTTCAGCCAACGCTGAAGACAGAGGAGTGAGTGTATACGTGAGTTTACTGAGCTCAAGCTCATCTTCTTCCTTGGTTCAGGGGAGAGGGAGAGGGAAGGAGAGCAGGTGCTGCTCACCTGGGCATTGGGTGCCAGTGCCGACATACATCACCTGGTTGGCCTAAGAAATAAAGTCGTCTTACTGACCTTGTACTTGCACCCATCTATTAGGTTTTTATTTTAATTTGTTTGGTTCATGCTATATCATGAAGGACTTATTTCATACATACATAAATTATTCACGTTTCACTACCTTAACCTATCTGTTGTAATTTATTCCATAAATATAGAATTAAGACATGCAATTAAATAAAATATAACTGGTCCGAGGACTAATCTAGTAACTAGTAGATTTCAGGAAGTTGGTTTCATCTTTTCTTGTTTCATAGGTGACATTTGGCAAATTCCAAGCAGATGAGCAGGGCTGGGTTGACACCATTAAGTCTGTTAAGTTAGGGGGAATTGTACGAATGAATACCATGGATTGGCTTGGGCAGTCACAGTATGCTACGCAAACAGTCTACTGGTCATCTTTATCGTCAGCAATCTCAGAGGTATTTACAATTGGATCCAACATGTTGATTCTGGCAAAAATCCAGACTCACTCTCAATTCTCAAGTGTTTTCTTCAATGACCTCTAATTAGCAACAAGGTAGTTATCTGAGTAAGGGTAAATTGATTCTCTGGCAGGTAGTATTCTCGAAGAATGCAACCGTGAGGCTACTTGTTGCCTACTGGGCACATTTCATCCCAAACACCGAAAAGTACCTGAAGAGCCTTCTATACTCCAACATCCTCTGCTCATCGTCGACATATAACCATTGCGGTGGCAAGGTCGAGATCAAATACTACGTGGTTCCTGGGTACAACGAGACCGGACCTGCATTGTCCCAAGGTGGCACCGCGACGGGAAACCATTACCCTGGTTTCACCAGGGTGAACCATGGCAAGTACACCGTCAGCGATGTGAGGGCGAACATCGGCACCAGCAACCTCATCTGGGATTACTTCTACACCACGGCTGGAGTCAGCTTCGGAACATACAACCCCAACATTGTCACGCAGCTGCAGGATATCTTTGATGCGGATTGGTATTCTCCTTATACCGTGCCAGTAGAACCGCTGGAAGAGTCTGTGTAGGATCAGCTGAGTCCAATCCTTTCCCCCCCCCCCCCCCCCCCCCACCACCACACACACACACACATAGCCAAGCATCATTGTGTTGCGAAATTGTTTTCTTCTGAGAATAAGCCATCTCACTGGCAATTGATTCCCAAATGTATAACTGTAAATACTTTCCACTGAAATTAAAACTATACAGTCACTTTTGAGGATTACTTGTTGATCAGGTCAAGCCGCATTCAAGAATCTGGGAACGAAATTGTGAACCTCTTCTATATATATATATATATATATATATATATATATATATATATATATATATATATATATATATATATATATATATATATATATATATATATATATATATATATATATATATATATATATATATATATATATATATATATATATGTATAGAAGAGGTTTTTACAACAGTTTACATATTACAAAGAGAGCTTAGGGTGCTCAAGGCACATAGAAAGAGATGAAAAAAATAAACTAGAAACAAGAGCAACGAGAGGGTTTGTATCCATGATTGAAGAGCTGGTATGAACTTTCTTTTGGCTCCAAGTAACAACTTTCGCTCATCAATGAAGACTCTTCTCCAATTGCTTAAAGATGCTTGTTCTCCTCTGAAAATTAGGTCGTTTCTCACTGCCCAGATACTCCAACACAATTAAGATGAAGATCTCAAGAAAGAAGGGGGCAAAGAAGTGCTGTTTGAAGCCTTCAATTAGCAGGGGTAGGGGTTGATTTGTCTGGAAATTAAAGTTCAGAATACCCCCAACAGGTTTTGTTTTTGCAAATGTACAGTCTTGGAACAGATGTTGAGCTGTTTCTTCTGCATTGCCTGGGCAGAGGACACGATTAAGATTCTCCAATTTCAAGTTCTTGCTTCTCAACATGTTCCTGGTGCTCAATCTATCCTTCAATAGCAGCCAAAAGAACACTCTGTGCTTGCACTGGCAGGAGGTTTTCCAGAGCCATTTGAAGGCGGGGTGGATAGTACCATGTCCAATCAAAACTTTGGATGTCTTTGAGGAAGAAAACGTATTGGATCCCCAGATGAATGTCATTAAAGAGTTTCTGCGAGCTAGCTGCTGCGTCCGGAGAAAAGAAACTTTTGAAACTGGAATGTTGAAGAATTCAGAAAAAGAGGCTGAATTCTTAGCCCTTGCAACTGACAAATCTGTACGTTTTGCAAATGAATGGAGTCCTGGGTATTGTAACCAATGGCCACGCTCCCCAAAGGTGCTTAATTCGTCGCATGCTATCGCGCTGCCGATCAATACTTTCCCACTGTTGGCTGCTCGCTTCGGCGGCGTCGATTCACCGTGACGAACCGACGACGAGGAGCTATGAGCCCATGAGGCAGGCCTCTTCATTCATGATCCATGGAGGAAACAGGAAACAGACATCGTTTTCCTGGAGGCGTCTGGCTGGCCCAGTGCTGCCCAGAGCAGTCTCGATCTCAGGTGATGCGACACTGACAGCTGAAGCAGCCAACGCGGGCCTGCTCGTCCCCGGCCTGATTGCCCCTAACCACCTCCAAGTCTCCAACCACCTGTAGTAGTTTATGGGTCGCAACTCGCAACGAGGATCGTGAAGCTACTTGTACAGTGCAGTAGCTGTACACTGACCGAGCTCGCTGGCCTTGCTGATGCTAATTGCAATGGCTGTGACTGTGAGCTGCGAGCTGCAACCTGCTCACATGACCTGATGATGACCAGAGAGGTAGTAAGTATCTGTCGCCGATGGAGTCGGAGAGGCAGCTTGCAATCTGCATCAGTCCGGCTTCTGTACGTGCGCCCGGTTGTTGTGCTTTTGCACCGTGACTGTGACTCTGTGAGCTCCCGCAGTCACGTCAGCTGCTCTGGGTTCGGTGATGATGTGGAAGACGGGCGGCGTGTCGAACGCTCGCTCGCTGTCCCCCTGCCGTCCATGCTTGCGGTGCGTTCGCGTCCTTGGGCCGGGATGATCGTACGTATAGTACGATGGATTAGTGTCGTGAGTCATGACTCGCTTCGAGCTTAATGAACAAGCCCATTATCAATAAGATCCATTACAAAATACATTATTATAGTATTTGGAGATGTTGACATTATTCTCTATAAAATAAAATTATAAATTTTATTAAAGTTGAGATTCATCCGAAAATGAGAAATAATATGGTTTTTTTTACGGCGGGGGTATAAGTTAAGTCTATGCCGACTCAACGTGACAGTATGACAATGTCAATTTTCGTAACTTTTTGTGTCCACAAAACAGACGAGCTGGAAACTTTAGTGTCTGTGCTACAATGCGGTTACGTTCGCTTCATTGAAAAGCCATGGTTAAAAGTACTGTTCGTTAATTTGTTGTGAAAGAAAAACAATATTCTTTCGCTGAAACAAATGTGGCTCTTAAGACAAGGAAACAGGTTAGCACGTGCTCTTTTCAAAATAAAATCAACTAGACGTGTCTTCTGTCAAAAATATTTTCCTCCGTTTTCGTTTAATTGTCACCAATTTTTTACTGTAGCAAATTTGACCATATGGTTTTTTCTTCTAAAAAATCTTAGATACTTCAATGTGTATAACAATAATGAAGTATGTTCAATAAAGAATCATATATGTTAAAACTTGATGTATCTAACAATCTTTTACCAAAAAAACATATGGCCAAAATTGCTACAGTAAAAGCTCGGTGACAGGTAAAAAAAAACGGAGGTAGTATCAACTGGACGTGTCGGTAGATGCTGAGTAATAGTCGTTGTCTTGGAATTATCGTACAACGCGTGGTCCAGGGCACGGAAAAGAAGAGGAGGCAGACGCCGTGCAGCAGGGTGCGGAAC
This sequence comes from Saccharum hybrid cultivar R570, assembly GCA_038087645.1. Classification (NCBI taxonomy): domain Eukaryota; kingdom Viridiplantae; phylum Streptophyta; class Magnoliopsida; order Poales; family Poaceae; genus Saccharum; species Saccharum hybrid cultivar. The sequence goes on along the minus strand of JAQSUU010000248.1, from coordinate 7,173,070 downwards.
GGAGCCGGGCGGGAAGGCTCGAGAAACGGGGTTCCGTTCCGGCCCCGTCCGCAGGTCACGGGAAACGGGACGGCCCAGCGGCCAGCGGGTGCTAGCTTCCGGTTGGCTTTCCCTAGCGCGCGCGCTCTCTCTCTCTCTCTCTCCCTGCGCGGCTAGCCGGCTGCGCGCCCCGCGCCCACTGCACCGCGGCCGCCCCGTACTCCCGCGCGGGGCCCCGGCTTCCTCGAACTGGCCCGACCATGCTGGCCTCAGGGTGTGTTTATATCATGAATTTTTTTTAGTTTCGGTTACTATAGCACTTTCGTTTATATTTATTAATTAGTATTTAATTATAGACTAATTAGGCTTAAAAGATTCGTCTCGTAGTTTTGACCCAAACTGTATAATTAGTTTTTTCGTCCATATTTAATGTTCTATATATGTGTCTAAATATTCGACGTGACGAGAAACTAAACGTGGCCTCACTCGCGTGTAGGATAGGCCCACGGGCAACGGGCAACTGCACGAGGCTTCGGCCTGGACCGCTGCCCGCCCACCCCTTCGTCTCGTGGTTTTGACCTAAACTGTATAATTAGTTTTTTTCGTTCATATTTAATGTTCTATATATGTATCTAAATATTCGATGTGACGAGAAACTAAACGTGGCCTCACTCGCGTGTGGGATAGGCCCACGGGCAACGGGCAACTGCACGAGGCTTCGGCCTGGACCACCCCCCCGCCGGCAAGCAACCAGTCACTGGTAAAGCTTATTTAGGCCCCGTTTGGTTACATTTTGTTAAAGTTTAACTCTCATCACATCAATGTTCTCTCAAATGCATGGAGTACTAAATGTAGACTAATTGCATGCATGTCGGTACAGATTAGGAGTAATTTACGAGACGAATCTATTAAGCCTAATTAATCCAATATTGAAAATTTTTTGTCAAATAAGACGAAAGTGCAACAGTGTTTGTTAAACTTTAACCCCTCAAACCAAACACCCCCTTAACGTCCCCACCAACACGAATCCACACAGCCATAACGAAGGAGATGCAGCTAAACAAACACGCCTAATACAAGATTTGACAATTACGTACTCCATCCGTCCCATAAAAATAATCGTTATGGAATTCGTTTTGGTCAAACTTTCTTAAGTTTGTAAAAATTATTAGCAAATCTCCAAATAAATTTATTATAAAAATGTATTCAATGATCCATCTAATGATACTAATTATATATAAAAA